>OZ012548.1:6487723-7768576 GCA_963935595.1 Schoenobius gigantellus | reverse complement strand
AAAACTTTTTCGTGTTTTTGTACAATAGTATAAGTAATCATTTGACATTTTGTGTATTACTGGTTTTCTTTTTTCTAATCATAAGCATAACTTACATAAAAGTTAGAAATAGTCAAAGTAGAAATAAGATATTTTATTTTTTCATATAAAAGTCATAAATGAAAAATTAAAATGTGAAAACATAAGAATAAATAATTTCGAGATAATGCCCTACAGAAATGTTTCCTTCTTTTAATTTTTTTAGTGTATCATTTATTTATTCATTACGACGTTTTATCTCCTTTATCAAAGTACCTACCAGATACTTTGTGGCATTGTGGGATACTTCTTTCCTTTGAATCGGTTGATGTTGTTGTGCCATCCTTCTAGGTTGTTTGATTTTCTGATAGGTGGTTTTATATTGTTGAGTGGTTTCGTACAAGGACGAAAAATTATTCGATCGTATCTGGTTACGAGACTCGTTACATAGTTTCGTACGAGGATTAAAAAGTATTCGATCGTAACTGGTTACGTACAAGGACGAAAAAGTATTCGATCGCATCTGGTTACGAAGCTTCAGTTTCGTACGCGGCCGAAAGGAAAATTTGTCACCGACTTCAATATAGAAGTGTGATGTTGTCTGTACCTATTCTTATATTATTTTTAAGTTTTCAGTGTTTTGAAGTCGGTTTTATTTTTTGTAAAAAAAAATTATTTTTAACCTTTTAGTGAATGAAATCTTTTTAGTGAAAGAAACCCTAATTTAATACTAGCTCACCTTCGGTGAGCTGGTATTAGTGTTTTCCTCGATTTTCTATGGGATCCCATCATCAGATCCTGACTTTGGTGACCATGGGACCACCCTTGCAGTATACTCTATCGAATACAAAAATAATTTTGGAAATCGGTTTAAAAATGACGGAGTTATGAGGTAACAACATTGATTTACTACGGGTAACAAACATAAAAAAAATACAACCGAATTGATAAACTCCTCCTTTTTTGAAGTCGGTTAGAAAGATTGAATTAAAATGTTTTTTCAAAAAAGAAAACCGACTTCAAAAACACCAAAAAGTCATAAATAATAAAGGAATACATACAATATCATAGTTTTATACTGAAGCAGTTTTTTTAATAATTTTGATTGCTAATTTATTTACAGTAAACCTTCCAGTAACGTACTCGTAGTATAGTAAATCCTTGGTGATGTGCCTCTCCACTAAGGAGCCATCCATAAATTACTTAACACGAGGGGATCGACGAAGTGTGACATTATGTCAAGGGATTGAGGGGTCCTACGTTTTGTGACGTCATATTTCAAAATAGTATAGTAAGACGCGAAATTTGAAGTATTCATGAAAAACAATAATCAGCCATAATGTGCATAAATTAGGGTAAGAGTATAGTGAAATTAGTTTTCAGCTTAGAATTAAATGAGACTTCAAACTATTTATTGAAGACGACACTCCCGGCCCCCATATCCCACAAAGTAGGTATTGATGAACCTAGTAGTTAGATAAGTAGGTAACATATTTCTTAATGGTCAGATTTGGCGATAATAAGTTTGTTGACTAATCTCTTCGGCACAGCAAAACAATGGTTGCTCTTCTTGTAAGCTCGCAATGGCCTAAGCGTTGATACAATTTTTTGATGTTATATAATAGACTAGCTGTGCCCGCGACTTCGTCCGCGTGGAATAGTAACTTTTGGCAACATTTTGATTTTTGTAGAATTTTTTAAAGATTTTAATAAAAAGTGGCCTATGTTATACCTTATATAATTAGCTATCTATTAGTGAAAGTCCCGTCAAAATCGGTCCAGCCGTTCCGGAGATTAGCGGGAACAAACAGACAGACAGACAGACAATTTTTTTTCAAATTGTGTTTTTGTTATTGTTATCCGATATACATTCATACCCATTTAGTAAAAACTTGTTATTTTGACATTACAAACAGACACTTTAATTTATTTATTTGTATATATAATCATTTAAAATTGTATTATGAAGTCCGTGGGTCTTTGAGGCACATTAGTGGGTCTGTGCGAATTGACTTGTCATTCACTAGTGACACTAGTTCAATGGTTTTTAACCGGTGGTCCGCGGGAACACTGGCGGTCCCTGGAAGCAGCCGAAGTCATCCTCGAAACCATCCGAAAAATAATATTATAGATACAACAAACAACCCTTTATTCATGTACTCAATATTGGTCTAGAGTTGGTGATCCATGGCTAGACAGATATTTAATTTTAAAAGGTTAAGGACCACTGCACTTGATGATTGGTTTCTGTTCTTTTATTTTTATTACAAGCTTTTTGCAAGCTTTTATTTACATTCACCTGTCCGGTGTCTGTTATAATGAAATCTTGCAGGTTAAATTTGACCCACTTCCCGGTTTCGCGGGATATCGCGTGACAATGCAATATTATGATAATATGGAGCTGATCTAATACTGGAACTGAAAGGTGGCCATAGGAACTCCGCAATAAAAATGACACAACCCTATCGAGTTTGCGCTCATTTGATTCGTATTGACGAGTACTAAAAGCTTATATTTCAAAAAGTTTTTTTTTAATAGTTTTACTAGTTTTAGTTTGGTCTTGACGAACTTCTTTCATTATAAGGTTTTCCATATTTCAAATATGGATTCGTTTATGGCATGTGGTGTATGATTCGGGACGTTTAGTGGTGATATTTTAATGAATTACGTTTTATCGTAGTGGTGGATATTCGACCACAAGTAAACGGTTGCAATATGGCTCTATACTTAAACTAAACGCACTATTTAAGCCTGCATAGTATCGAAATTGAAGGTGCTCCGCAGCGTAGTAGGCGTAACTTAGCGATCACTAAAGTTAAGCAACGTTTTGCCATTATGGTACTTGCTGGAAGATAAATGTAAGGCATGTATTACACGCTTACTTATCAACCAATTTCATCAATGAAGAAATCAACATCGGTCGTCGCAGTAAACTGTTTATTATTCGGTCATTCCTCAGTCAAAGCAGTAACTGTGGCAGAACAGAGCAAAACCTGTCATCTAATGAATGACTGAAACATCTCGAGTTCCTTCGGAAGGCACGTTTTGAACAGTGGGTCCAACGTCAAATCCATCCTATCGGAATCGGACTATGCGACTGAAGGAATACGAGTATTGTCCTTATATCTGTGTTTACGCAGACGCATGTACCTACACTTTAATATTTTTTTCACCCCCCCATCTCGGAAAGAGTATTTTTGCTATTCCATATCTGACCGCCAAAGCCGTTTTTATCCGCTTGAGGTTAAAGTAAATTTGAATTTAGAACATTGCGTGCACTAGGTAGATGTGATTTCAAAACATCATTAAACCTATTTACTTCCATCTCCATGGTGCCGAATTTATCATACAACTTTTTTAAATTTGTGAAAAACTCAAGACTCTGAACCTCCTTGGTGTACTTTTGTTTTAAATTTGCTTTGCGCGCGCCATTTTGTTTTGACGTCGTATTGTTATAAAATAAGAAACTTGAAAACAAGTAAAATACGTATTATTTGTTATACATAATATAAATATTTTTCTGTAATACTTACCTATCATAATGTTGTAGTAAATATGTACCTAAACTGAAATAAAAGTATCTTGTGATTGTAAATGTTTTATTTTGCGTTTAGTCATTTCCTCGCTGAGGGGGGATGAAAAGTTACGAGTACGTGTTGCACTCGAGTGCAAAGGTTTTTCACCTTGTGCTCTTTTCATTCCCTCGCTAACGTTTAGGATTCTAATTATTGAAATTTTAGAATCCTTCGCTTGCTCGGTCATCAAAATTGAGCACGCGGTTAAAAAGCAACTTTGCACTCATGTATAACAAATAACTATTAATTCTTCTGTAAAAAAATGTACACAGGCGGACTCTCCGCGCGCAATCCACGCGCATTCTTCGTCAGTCCCATTATCTCCCGCGCAGACCCTTAATATATCACCATATTTTATTTGTTGGTAGTTCCAAAGAACACAGAAGTTTTTTGGTATTTTGTGGTAGGTACATATATCACTGTGGTGAAAAATCCTTATGGGATTTGCTAATCCAATATTATGAGATTAAAAGCCCAAATCAACCTTACCCTGCTCGTCATGCCTTTTAAATCCAGTCAAAAGATGTTATATTTATCGTGGTGGAAATGGGGGAATGGGGCGCGCCTTCGGTTATGTGGGACTCACCTCGCTAATCGAGCCATACCCACTAGACTAGAAATACTGGACGGTTCTGTTAAATCGTATTCTCAACTTACAGTGGGAACTTCGCAATCGCTTCGTGTGTCGTAATCCGAGATGCATTCTGCTGATCGCGATAGCGATAGCGACCGCAACACCAACCACGGCCGTGTACCTGTCCTGCTTGCACTACACCAGCACCAAGCAGGACGTCGGACACTTCATCGAGAAAAAGGCCAACATTGTTTTGAGGTCCAGAACCTGGAGTCGTGCCACAACACTAGTTTCAAACGTTGTGATAAAGTTTCGAACACCTAACTAAACACCTTGATGAAGAATTTCTGGACGTAGGCAATGATGTAGCTGTGTAGGTGATTCAGTGGAAAAATACTTTACATACCTGCATGTAGATATTAATAGACCTGCATTGCCTGAAAAGAAATAAATACATAAAATAAATAGGCGAGCCCTTGGTGCTCCCCGACAACCCCCACTGGGCCAGCGTGGTGAATTCGTCCCAAATTTCAAACGAGAAATCGCACTTGTACACAGTACAGTAATGAAAGCATTACAGCTGAGATGGGACCAATGAGCCACTTATTCTCCATACTTGTTGCTTGTTCTCTTTTTTTTTTTTATTGCAGAAAGTTGGCAAACAAGGAAACTGCCCACCTGATGGTAAGTGGTAACAGTCACCTATAATACATGTGGCTCTTGTGAGATTCGCAGCAAATCTGCAACCCCCCACAAGAACCACAGTGTACGTTGCCAACTCGTGACACAAGATGTAAAGTCACAGTACCCAGTAATTTCACTGCCATATCTTACCCTTCAAACCGGAACACAGCAATGCAAGCACTGCTGTTTTGCGGCAGAAATAGGTAAGACGGAGGTACCTAAGCAGACGACCCTGGTACAGAGTCTTCCTCCAGCGTCTCGCGTCAGAGTCTCGCGAAAAAGTCAAATAAAATCTTTATTGGACCTTTTCCAATGACTTCTTTTTTGGGGGAGGCCTATTTCTCCAGCAGTGTAAAATAATAAGACGAATGCCACAAGTTGCTCGTGACGTTAGATTTTGGGACGATTTTGTTCTACAAAGTGTGCTTTAAGGTGCTCTCAACCGCTTGACTATAAGTTTTTCCTGACAATTAACCAATTCACAGATTCCTTATAGTGTACGCTGACGAAGCCGTGAGCAAAATAGTGCTGTGATAAAACAGTCACTTATGGCTTCAAACTATATATGCTGGACACGGGTCTGATAATTGGTAATGAAGAATTGGACTACCCACTTCACGCAGGCCAGATGAATGAGAAGGGTTGGTGTAAGGTTTTGTCTCGAAGTTTCCAACTCTTCACAGAAACTGTGATGAATTCCCTCATTCAGCTATTGCGACATCCACGGGAAGAAAAGGAGCGGCGACACGACATGTATTTTATAAGCCACGGCAAGTGTTACCAACTCTCAAAAATATTTATCCCTATTCTCAAGTCAAAAACCTAAAATCACCCTTATTACTTATAAATTCCCCTAAAAATAATAATCGTATAATTCAAAAAATAATAAAATTGTTTATGGTAAACACAATACGAGTATATTGCGTTGCACATACTTGCGTTTGTTGCTCCTGATCACTTAGATCTACTGCTCGATCTGCCTGTGATCCGATCAATCGGGACCACAGGCAAATCGATTTGCCAGTAGTCCTTTCGATAGTATTTAAGGTAATTTTGTGATTCCATTAAAACAAAATGCGCAATGATTGTCTTTGTACGAGTATTAAAACGTTGTGCAGGAAATAGTTAATACCTTTAAAAAATGAATGAAGTTGACTTAATATTTTTCGTTTTAATTTAAATTATTCTAAATTACTCTAAAACCCTTGTGGCGTCGTTTTGTGTATCCTTCTTTTAATGAGGTTTTTCATTTAACTTCGCATTTTTAGTAACGGAGAACTGGGGGCCGAGACAAAGTAACATTTGCCTTCGTTTCGTTTATGTTATACATTCAGGGGGTGCATTATGACATCTTAATTCCAGGCAGTTTTCTGAATTGTTCATTTCTTTCTCTTTGTATAATGAGTGAAAGAAAGGCACTAACAGCAATTCAGAAAACTGGCTGGAATTAAGACGTCAAAATACACCCCCGGTCTTCCTCAACGTAGTTGATCCACCTTTTCTTTGGCCTCCCGCGTGGTCTTTTCAGCTGCGGCTTCCATTACGTCATCACCTTGGGTGCCCTATCCTAGCCCATCCTCTCTACGTGTCCGACCCACCTAAGGCGTTGTGACTTCACGTATCTCACTATCGTCTCCCGGTCGATGAGTGCCTCGAGGGACGATAGGCGTCATTATCAAGTCTATGTTTCATTTATAAATGACGACGGAATACGACGCTACGCTGCTGTCGCGCTGTGCGCGTAGAATTACAAACATTCTAGACGAATATTAAATTAATATTTATTTTTGTATGAAAGTAAAATCTAACGAATTATCAAAAGTTGTAGAACAAACGATATTGTTTATGATATTAGCTATCTAAGCCTGCGAGGTTGCACCGTTGCAGGTGTTTTACAAATAACCTGTATAAAAAAATCTCGTGTCGCAGTGTTTGTAACCAAACTCCTCAAACGGCTCGACCAATTTTTATATATTTTTTGTGTATATTTCGGTAGGTCTGATATCAGGTCGTAAACTATTTTTTACACCCCTAGGTGATAAGATTTTTTTTTACAATTATTTTAGCGAAACGTAGTTCGCGGGCACGGCTGTAGTATATAAGTATAGTAGTCAAAAAATAAAGCACCCAAAAAAATCCCATCCCACTTATTTATCTCATTTTGGGGGGAAAACTCATATGTTGGCAACCGTCTCCTCAGCACGGACTAACAAAACAGTGTCACATTACAATTACCACAACTTAATTACATATAACGGACCACATAGCACCGAGAGTTACAAATTATATGTCATTATAGCGCGAATACAAAGGCATCACTCTCAAATATTTGTTGCAAAAGTTTTTTTGCAATGTGTTCGTTTTTAAGTCACTATAACGCTTAAGCGCTCCCTGTTAAGGTATAAAATAGGGGACGTGCGTCCAAGTTCCGCGTGTACGCACTGTTTCCTTATAAAATTGTCAACATTACGCCGATAGCATTCATTGCGCGCACCCATGGCGTCATGTTTGCCAATTAAACTAAAAGCTACATAAAATGAGGTAAATGTGTAAGGTAATTGGACTGCAACTTATCGAATTGTGTTTTTGACGAATTAATAATATTTGAGGTTGAGACCACAATGTTTTGACCTGGAGGTTCGAGGCCCGATTCCCTATGGGGGCATAAGATTTTCTGCTCGGTTTGGTTGGTGGTAGGGCTTCTGAGCCCTGGCTAGCCACTACTGTCACCTAAGTTTGTCGCGATAATAACAACGTTAATAACATTGTTGTGTTTCGAAAATTAAAGATAAGATAGCCAGTTCCTCGGTTGTTGAAGAGTCCAGATGAATTTGAAGCTGCATCTCCACATTCCGTGATGATATCATGACTACTTAGATAGACCACCGAAGACTGGTAGGCAAAGGCGGGTATTTGCTCCAACAATGCCCGTCTAGTGACCCTACCGTTGAGGCCGCCGTAATGCTTCTTCGTTTGGAGGATTGTCCTGGTGTTCTCGGACAATCCTCCCCTTGGCCATAGCTCGGCTATTATAGTCGAGCTAGCCCAGGTGTCTGGGTAGTGGTGTCGCATTGTGGACCCTACCACACACGCCCATAAGGGCAGTGGTTGCAGGTGTTTAGTGGGTAGGGTGGGTTGTACTGGAGGGAGACTCTGTACCAGGGTCGTCTGCTTAGGTACCTCCGTCTTGCCTATTTCTGCCGCAAAGCAGCAGTGCTTGCATTGCTGTATTCCGGTTTGAAGGGTAAGATATGGCAGTGAAATTACTGGGTACTGTAACTTTACATCTTGTGTCACAAGTTGGCAACGTACACTGTGATTCTTGTGTGGGTTGCAGTTTTGCTGCGAATCTCACAAGAGCCACCCTGCTGGGAGAGCCCCACACACACATTCTTCTGGAAAAAAAGACCACCGAAGACTAATTCCGGTGCTTATAATCTAAGTGGGTGCGTTGTTAATAACTCAAGAGAGGCTCGTTGTTTATAATTTAAGGGGGTGGGGGGGCATTGTTTACAATCTAAGGGTAGTACGTTGTTAATAATCTAGTGGGGGCTCGAATGCTGAAACCAAAACAAGCTCACCAGCTCGCGCTGCGTATTGTCGACCAATGAATGAGGCTCGAGCGCTCCGCATGAACCCTGAGATGATGAGTAAAAATTACTACACTCATACCCATCTTACGCCTCTTACCATGGGAGTAAGCAGAGATGTTGAATTATGTAGATTTTATGTTTTAAAATAGCTATTTGTGTTAATTCGATATGCCTACGTGACGTAAAGATTTTCACAGTTAGGTACTATGCAAAATAGTCTCGGTCCAGGTGAAATAATCTTATTAACCTTCGAACCGGCTACTCTACTTTACAGTATCTATATTGTCAGGTACCAATAAATGCCTTTAATTACCATGTGGATTTCGCCACACCGCCCATAATTTATGAGGCGAACGTGCACCGAGGTTTTTATTTCAAGAAAATGTTTTAAAGCTTACTTTAGAGACAATTTCAAAATGGAACCGGCCAGGGGAACTGTGTCAAAATTTGTTTTGATAACGGCCGATGTTATGTGATAATACACAATCGCGCCGAGCGGGGATGGCGATTTATAAAGAAAAGTCAACAGCCGGCGACTGGTGAGAGTGACAGCGACAACGCGGACGGCGCACGCGCACGCGAAAGTTCTTCGATTCGAATTTCAAATCTGACGCATAATTTTGGCGCCATCCCATCATAAACCATTGCATCCTCTTTCGAAACAAGTCTGAACTTTAGTGAGATTAAAAAGGAATATATTTTTGCGAAGTTCCTCGTATAGTGTGTGGTTGCCGAAGATTGTGGAAGGTGTTAGTGACTTTCGCCGTGTGATATATTAAAGGATGACGAGCCTGCGTAATATGAAGGTATATATTATTAGATCTATTCGATTTATCAATAATCATTAAAACACGGTTAAGAATACGCTGATATAATGAGTTAACGTAACGTATCGATAGAATTTAATAGAGTTTACGTTATATTATTACGAATTTTCGTAACCAAAATACGGAAATGACGAAACTATTTTTTTCAAAAGTCATACGTTCCTTTATAAACTAAATAGATATTTCACTAGATATTGGGCGAAACCAAGTGAGACTTGTCTGTATATGCAATAAAACTGCAAGTGTATATTGTAAAGGTGATTTACGAAGGAATTTGAATTTCACTCGCACAAACAATAGCTCCTTAAAAAAGTGTGAACAGTGAGCCATTGAAAAGCTCGCACGTGTATTGTGTACAGTTCTTATGTGACTTAGGTGCCTTTGTATCAGTACTTGTAATAAAATTTTATATATATGCTTACTATAAGTGGAAGCTTCCAAATTTTTGTGTTGCATAAGCAAATGACTCCGGCATTATATAACACATTTAAACTTACGACTAGACTATCTGTAGCTATTTATCTAGCTATCTATTTTTTTTATTTTAAATAGAGAAAATCGTACACACCCACCACCTACTTTTTGTTTGGCGGAAAATAATTGAAAATCGGACAACCATAACAATCGCCACCAAGGTCTAATGGGAGAACCGCCCGGCATCGATCTGCAATTCCGGCATTCGATTACCCATTGGGGCAGAAGAAGAAGTAGAAGAAGAAAGTAAAAAAACCTTGGTTTGGTTAGTAGTAGTACTTTTGAACTCATCTGGCTACCTACAACCGTCATTTCCAAGTTTATCGCCATAATAGTTTTACAGTTGTTTAGGATTCCCGATGAAGCTCGCTTCCAGCCTCCGCCTTATCGTTACAGTGACATTAGGTGAAATGAAGATGAGGGCTAGTTCCCCCGTTTTGATAAAAAACGTTTGATATAAGAAAACTCAACATTTTTAAGTAAGTTTCTAAGCCTAATTTAAAGGCAAAATTTTTGAAAACTTTTATAAATATGTCACGTAAAAGGTTCAGTTACTCATGCAGCGAGTTCCTGGATCAGTCAGTCACTTTCCATTTTAAGTGTTTGCGGTTCTATTTGCAGTCTGTTTACAATTGCGTCATAGGTTAGATAATAACACGGTGGACCAAATACGTTGCAGGTTAATGCATTTTTCTTATATTAACGCCTTTGGTTTAGTAGGTAACAATCAAGGTGCATGTACCGTACACTCGATTGTTACCTTAAAACGGTCATAGCACGGTAATAGTATATAAATTACCGTGGTCATAGGTATACAAAATATATGGCTTGGTCGTTTCGTTACTATAAGAACTATTGTATAACAGAAAGGTTTCATACCGTGACTGTAAATAAAATTAAGTAATCAATTTCTCGCACCTTATTTATGTTGGAGTTCATAGTTGTCAGAAGAAATTTTTGGGATACATAAGCCTGAGTACCCTTACAGGCAGACCTATTATTCATTCACATGTAACTCGAAGTTATAGCTCAATGAATGCACCATGAAACGGATATGATGATGCGAGCTATATAGGCATTTGGATTAAGGCAATGTGGTCATAATTACCGCGAGTTTCAATTGCGTCGTGTACACAAATGTCGCTTTGACGTGCACAATGCCTGTAGTTATGTCGATCATCCATCATTGACCAACGCGCCGGTTTCTTTTACACCGATGCTTTCCTTCAATTTCTATACGCAGATTGGACACAGAGTAGGACGATCATACAAAGATGATGTTGCTTCTATTGTAGATACGCTACGTAAAAAAATATTCGTTACAGTCCTATTCCACAAATATCCGTCTACCACCAGGGATATGATGAGATCGATCAATTTCGAATACAAATCACATAATTTACGGATTTCATCCCTTTTATTGTAAAGACCTAAGTCTAAAGGTGATATCTTGATTAAAAGTAATTATAATAAACGGAAAACTTCAAAACAACCTTACACCAACCTCTCTGTCAAGTGTGATGTAGAGTGAATCCTTAAAGTAGCATGTATGTTTACTTATATACAAACCAAAAAAGAAGTTACAATTGAACAACTATTTTACAATTTAATAAAAACAATTATAGATCATACAATGTCCACTATTCATCATCATCATACCAGCTCATACACATATTTAGGCCTTAGTCAACCACGCTGGCTCAGTGCGAATTGGTCGACTTCACATACAGCGTTGAATTTCTTCGCAGATGTATGCAGGTTCCCTCACAATGTTTTACTTCAAAACGTAAGGCTAGTGCCGAGTCTACAGCACCACCGACGCTCTTCTATTGTTTGTAAAACTTCTACATATTACATACATAGAAACGATCGTATATCGATGCTGAACACGCCCCTAAAAGGGTTCACAGGGTTTTTGTTACAGACTATATAACCCTACTAAGGTCACATTGTCATCTTCGCTTGACAAAAGACAGGATTGTTGTTAACTTTATCTCACCCATTATAATCGCAACGCAACAGATAAATGCAGTTTCTAATCCATCACATAACTAGATGTTCCAGTGAGTTACGTATAAGGAAAAGTTGTCCAAAAGCTGCCAATCAATTAATTGCAAGTGTACTTGAGTTTTCAAAAGTGTGTCAGTGATAGCTTCGCTTCATTAAAACACATTGATCTTCAATTTATTCCGCAGACCGCATTTTGCAGCGACACACGTAATCAGCTAGAATCAACGTTGGTGTAACTTTCAAATTTTTAAATTTATTTATACGCGGGACCGTAAAAACTAGAAGATTCGAAATATTATTAACCTACTTGTCTCTTTTGTTTGATTAATGTTAAGTATACCTACTCGTGTTTATAAAAATATTTATTATAGCTGTTAATGTTTTATTTGTCAAATTTAATAATATTCATGAATTAATCATAGTATTTGTTGGTTTGTTTTCAAAACGAGTGCTGGATAGTTCTAGTCATATTATTTACGAAACCCGACAGTATTTACAAAAAAAAGTTCTTTAATTTTTGCCATTACCGAATCTATGTTTCCTCACATTATTGTTTGCATACTAATATACTAGTCTTGTTTATCCCATGGAAAAATAACCTCAGGTATCCTATATAGGCCAAGTAAGAGTAATCCTTGCTATCGCTATAGCGCACTTTTGCGTAGGTATCGTTGCTTACATATTTACTTCCTTGCTTAATGTATGCATACTGCATGTTTTCTTGTATAATTCACTGCATTTCATATATATATTTTCCGAAAATAAGATTAAAGTACTTCATAATAATACTCGTATGTTATGCATTTGTTTTTTGGAAAATACTACTTACAATTTGCGATTTTTAAATATAATCTACTATACATATTAAAGTTCATTGATAAAAATCTGTATAGTATCCATAAGCCTCATGCGTAGATACTTTTATTTTGTATGAAGAGCTATGGATGTGCACTCTTTAAGTAAGTGTGCATGAGACACGTCTTTAATTTTTTTATTTATTTAATTATATATGAATGTTGGTTAATAATAACAATTTAAAGTGTTCCTAAAAACGGAAAAGCAAAACAGACAATTATTGAACGTTGGTTTTTTTTAAATAAATCTGTTAAAACCGCGCACTCTTTCGAATTTTACCCTAGTGTCTAAAAAGTTATGCAATCAAAATATTGATTTGATTAACTACAACACAGCAAAAACACAAACACACATATAAATGTCAATTATAAGGTGTAATAGCAATCAATATTATGGTTACAAGAAGCAGCACATTCAATGCGTATTTTTACGAAAAATTTTATATAACTGTAAAAAATTCCTGACAATCTATTTGGATACGAGGTGAAACATCGCAATATTTTCATCGTGCAACGAAGTCACATCGTATGGTCATACGATCTTTCGCTAATCAGGAAGTAGCCCAATCCAACAATCAGAGTCAAATTTTAATACATGACTGAAATAGTTACATTTATTAAGATAATATAATGTACTACTTATAGTCTGTCGATTAAATGTGTTTACATGGTAAAATAATAAGGTCTTTTAAAGACCCTTCTCAACTTCTTCTTCTTTTTTAATTTGTGTCAATTCGTCGTAAGCCTCTATAACGACCAATTGCCACAAATTAAAAAAGAAGAAGTTAAGTAGGGTTTTTGAAAGTCCTTTTTATTTTCCCAATGAAACACATTTAATCGACAGACTATAAGTTTAAAATCTAGATAGTAATATTGAAGCTAGATAGTAAGATTTAAGATTGAAGATTGAAAGTCCCATCAAAATAATTTCGCTAGTTTTTCAGTCTCGCGGTAGAGTCGTCTTTTGTTGTATCTCTACAAGTAGAATTTATAAAAATCCTTCTTTATTGGATATGAATCAGTCAGGTCAGGTCAAACATCCTTCTATTAAATTTCAAAGCTTGATATCTTATTACTTTTACGAACTATGAATATCATAACTTGAATTAGGAACTCTAGATGATTTTGAGTATTTTTTGGGTTAAGCTAAATTATATTCAATTAGGCCAAACTCAGAATAACATTTCCTGGAACTATGCGACTATCAAATGTCACACATAAATTAATGAATATGTCAACCTTAAGGGTTTTGGTGAAGGGCAATAAACCTTCATAAAGGCTTAATAATTAAGTGGGTAGTATTCATTGCTCCAATTCTGTGATTGCGCAAAAGTAAAATAAACAAACTAGGCAAGTTTTACTTGTTAGTTCACTTTCGAAATAACCACTTTGATCTCAAAGAAAATGTGTATGCATATTTTATGGATATTTTAAAACGAAATTATTTATTTATCATTACTTACTTTGAATTGATTGCTATCATTTACATTATTTTGTTGCATGACTTTTTAGTGGTTATCAAAGAAGCCAAAGTTTCTAATTTACCTTAAGGTGTTACAATGTTAGTTATGTAGTAATGTATCTCACAGTAAAAAAACATTTAGCTAACATTTAGCTTACTTTGTAGGTGCCCTAAGTAATAAAGTATTTCGAGTTTCAGTTCTGTCTTCATGTAGATATTCTTAATTGGACTTAATTCTTAATTGGCTTACTTCTGTAGGTTCATAGATAGAAAACGTATCTTTACTTTGTATTTTAAAAATAGGCTTTTAGCACAACAGAAAAGCAACGTAGATATCAAAAAATAAAAACAGTAAGATTTGTTATGGAAAACGTTTAAAATAAATGTCAGCTGCAATTCTGAGTAGAGTTTTGATTAGGGAAGCACTTAATGACGGGATAAAATTAACCCTGCGGTCCGTAAAACGATAAAAGTGATAATATCGCGAATCCGACCAAAGTCACAACATAACCCAACATAACCTACTGATTCAATAGCCCTTATATTTTGTGGCGATTTAATTTGGTCGGATTCGCGATATTATCGCTTTTATCGTTTTACGGACCGCAGGGTAAGTAATTTTGTGATAAACAGTAGATGACTGATCATTGACATTTCATAAAAGGTTGACACGTTGACAAAAGTGTCACAGTTCTCCTAGTTGAATATTTCTGAAAACATTCTTTGTTTAACAAAAAACAACTAATACAAATACACGTTGTGAAGGTGGCAAAAAGACAGTTCCAAAGTTCGTTTGCAGGGTCGCCATGAAATATGTTGCGTTCGGGATGTTAAATAATAACCATCTTAAAAGTTATTATATTGTTAACTCCATAGTGGCCGGTAACAGAGAGAGCTCTCAACTAAAAATTACTATATTTATAAAATTCAAATTCAAAATTGTTTATTGTTCTCTCACACAGATATTAAAAGGTGATTATAATAAGGTAGGTACAAACATTTATTTATCTATGTGAGAGACTGGTATCCGTACTAGGAGACCTGTATTACAGATTACCAGCCTCTCCGACTCTGAACCAGGTGATGAGACTTTGGTAGGTACATAACTAAATCAAGTTGAGTAGGCGTGTGAGCTTGTGTGTGTGTGTGTGTGTGTGTGTGTGTGTGTGTGTGTGTGTGTGTGTGTGTGTGTGAGTGAATGTGTGTGGGTGTACGTGAGTGTAAGTGTGTGTGCGCGTGTGTCCGTGTGAGTATATATATATGAACATGTAGAATTTACGTGCTATCTCTATAATTATTTTGTATAATTACAATCAAGTTAGGGTTATGAGGGGACAATTAAGAGATTTTCAGTGTCAGCTTAGGGACTTTAACCAAATAGTCGTAACTTTTTTACAATTAAATTTTGTAAGTGAGTAAATACGTAACAATTTGTTTGCTTTGTTGTACAGATAGCTTCCAAGAAAGCCAAAAAACCTTTGTGATGTAGCCGTGGTCCAGGAGAAAGAAGTGTTACATACCTTGTGTTTTAGACGTTTGTTAGCGTTAATAAAGGGATCAAACTTTATTAAGGAATGTTGTTTCAGGATAATGCTAAGAATAAAGAGTTGCCTTACAGATAAGACGTCAGAGCGAGCGTAAAGATCTTGAGTGGGGAATCGAAAGGGCAGGAACAAACTTACTTTCAACACTGCTCTCTGGGCTCTTTCCACTCTAATTAGTTTAGATTTTGCTGCACCACCCCACACAGTGATGCAGTAACATAAAATTGACTGGCATAATGCTACATACACCATCTTAATAACATTGGTATCAGCAATGTGGCGCAAATTCTTAAAGATGAATATTAATTTGCGTGTCCTGGCTGCTAAGAGGTCGAGATGAAGGTTGAAGTTAAGGGTGTTATCAATCATTACGCCTAGGTATTTAATGCTGAGAGTAAGTGTCAATGGGCGACAGGAACAATGTGGGACAAACGAACAAGAGTGAGCGAATAAGGAAAATTGATCATGCACAGATATATTTAAATTCGTGAGAGAAAAGGGAATATATTGGGTTTTTTGTATATTTAGGGTCAGAGCATTGGCCGTAAGCCATGAGAATACTTCATTGAAACCAGTATGTGCATAGTGGTAGGCTTGTTCCCAGGTATCACCATAAAAAACGAGAGCAGTATCATCAGCGAATGTCACAATTTTACCATTATGCAACTTAAGGTTGCATAATTCATTAATGAAGGCAAGAAAGAGTGTAGGACCCAACACACTACCTTGCGGGACTCCGTAGTTTATTGGTAAATCACAACTTACGTGATCACCGACCCTCACTCTCTGATACCTATTGGTGAGATAACTCCTGAGTAGCTCAAGCTGGCCATCCCGTATCCCCATCCTCTCGAGTTTATCGAGGAGAAGAGGCGCAGAGACTGTGTCGAACGCTTTTGCGAGATCGAGAAATACTGCTATAACTTTCTTCCTCATGTCAAGTTTGGTGACTATATGATCCGTTAACTCATGAACAGCATCAGCACTTGAGATTCCTGGCCTGAAACCAAATTGGGAGTCTGAGATGAGATTTTTATTCACAAAATAATCCACTAAACGTTTATTAAGCAATTTTTCGGCTATTTTAGATAAGGTGGAAAGTATAGAAATTGGTCTGTAATTGTTGACACAGCCCCTGTCACCATTCTTGTAGATGGGAATCACTTCAGCCATCTTGAACTCATCAGGAAAGGTGCCAGAAGAGAACATTAAATTGAATATATAGGTGAGCGGTGGAACTAGAATTTGATGATATCGTTTGAGAAAATTGCCAGAGATATTATCTCGTCCGACCGTATTGCCTTTTTTTAAGCTGAGGATAGTGTTTTTTATTTCAACTTCATCAGTTGGTGCCAAAACGAAAGAAATGGGTTGGGAAGTGTAATAGGGAGATTTATAATTCGTAGAACGGGGAATGCTCTCAGCGAGATTTTTGCCAATAGACGCAAAGAAGGAATTAATACTATTGACTGAATTAGTGGGGTTAAAGGGAGCTATTAAGTCCAAAGCAGGGTTATGACTTTTCGAAGTGCATGTAACTTGTTTTATAGTGTCCCAAAGTAATTTGTTATTAGTTTTGGCTGCCATCTGTATTAAACTTTTTTCGTGTTCTTTTTTAAGTTTTTTTAAGAGCCAATTACAGAAGTTTCTGTACCTATTGTAGCTTACTTTGACTACTTCGTTGTTAGGATTTTTTTTTAGTTTTTGATGTAGTTTGTCGCGGTTTTTCATACATCGTAGTAAACCTATAGTAATCCATGGCTTTTTTATTCGTTTTCGGTTGGGGACCTTGATTGTTTTAGTATTGCAAGCAATGGTAGAATTTAGTTCCGTAATTAATAGGGAGGTGGCCACGTTTACATCAGTTATTTTGTAGATAGTACTAAGGTTTAATTTATTTATGTCAGAATCCAGTGCTATATAGTCCAACTTTTTTTTTGTCATGAGTATCTTATAAGGATCAAATATGTGTTGATGATTTTCTAAGAAAAGGACTACAGAATCATGATCTGTGAGTGAAGTCTCGGCTACATAACAAAAAGCTGGAAGTTTGATTTTGAGCATGAGATGGTCCAAGCAAGTTTTACCGTGTGTAGGAAGGACGTGTCCTGGTAAGATACCGTGAGAAGCTAGTGAATCAAGATAAATTGGGGAATTATAATCAGAGTTATTATTGAGTATATCCACGTTAATATCACCCACGATAATAATATTAGCATGATTTAGCCGAGAAAGAAGGTCACTAAGTGACTGAATAAAAGGATCAATATCTTTATAGCCGGGGGGTCTGTATATGGCTAATATGATAGTGTTACAGTCTATTTCAATAGTTAGACAATTAGCATTTCTTATGGATGGCTCCAGAAAACAAGCTCGCAGAGTGCTTTTGTAATATATAATAACACCTTCATTTTGTGTTAGGTTATTTTCTGTTAAGACGTAGTTGTAACCATCTATTTGTGGAATAAAGTGTGTGTGACGTAACCAGCATTCAGACAGAATAATGAGATCCCAATCGGTTTTAGATCTGTCTATAAGAGTGAGAAGGCCAGAATAATTTCGACTAATACTACGAATATTTTGGTGTAAAAGTTTTAGGCTAGAATTAGGATTTTTTATTAGATTAGGGCAATCATCAATTTGACATGTATCTGATTGTGCGATGACAAAGCTATCTAGGTCAGTATTTATATCATTTATATTATCGAATGTGATTAGAAAAATTCAGAAGGTCAAGAGTCATATTATGTGAGGATATATAATGTTCAGTAAGTAGAATTCTAGTGGAGGTACTTAATACAGGGGTAGGTAAGCCTTTGGGTTGATGAATAAGTATAGAGAAATGAGTGGTAGATAAGTGTGTGTAAGTAGTATGCACGTAGTTAAGGCATATACTTGTGTTATTGTGTAGTGATGAATGTATGTATTGTGTAATGAGAAAAAAATTAAGATGTGTGTGTGTCAAAGTGTTATGTATCAAGTAAAAAGTATTAAATACAAAGTTAGCAAACAAAAAAGTAAAAATAAGCAAAATAAATAAACAATAATAATTTACGGCTACTAGTCACATAGATTGAAGCTTTTTAATGTCTAATTCACTGTCGATGCGAAGCACTGGTGCGTCTTGGGTCTTCTTTATAAGAACTTTTCCGTATGATATCCAAGTGCTGTGGTAGTTATTTTCTTTTACTACCTGTCTTGCCAAAAATGCTAGTCGTCTTCCCAAACTAGTGAGCGACTCGTCTACGTAAATAGATTTTGACGGTCCGGGTAGAGCAAGATGAGTGGTATTAAGTTTGTTCTCGCCGTGTGACTTATTGTAAGTTCTACATTGCTTTATAAAGCCATCTTTACAAGCAGTAGTGGTGAAATTCACCACAATGTGATTATTAGTCTCTGATTTAGTTTTGAGACGATAGACATCATGAATATCAGAGATTTATATTAATCCTAATTTGGGTCAACCAATATGCGTCACTATGTTGCAGTCAGTAACGTATCGTTGCAGTTTAAGTGCAACTTTCGACACATACTACAACATTGATTTAGTTGAGAGTTGCTGACCTACTATAAAAATATAGTTTATGGGTAGGCACTTGACCTCATCTTGCCTGATGGTAAGCAATATAAAAAAAGGGTTTGTAAGTATCCGTTTTATTATATTATACCTTTATCCCATTATCAGCAATATAAAAAAATGGATTCGTACGTATCTGTTTTATAACATTATCCGTTTATCCGATGGTAAGCAATATAAAAAAAACGATATGTACGTATCCGTTTTAGCATTTTCTCACTAACTGCCGACTATTTATTTATTAATGCTACATAAGTGCAAATAAATTATCATTGATCGAAGAGAGTTTATGCTTTCTATCACCAAATTGCCCATTTACATTTGGTTGTTGTACTTAAAAAGACATATTCAAATACAAGGGAAAAATCCATACATCACATAAATCAGCCAGTTTATTGTTTACCTCGTTAGCTCCAATCGAAGGCCGTCGACACAGCGATGTAACCGAGCATCGAAAGTGAAGTCGTTTTGCTTTCTGAACCGGCCGTTCAGCGCATGCCATAGCATAGATTATAACAATCCAGTCTCATCGTTGACATTGATAGCATAGTAGAAGCAAACCAGTATGTCGGCTATAATAGCCTACTCACGAAGAACAGCTGATCGTACTTACGACATCGCAGCCTTTAGTTGTTTGGCGCACCTTTCATTACAGCAAGGTTCACCGCGTACAAGCTTCCGGCAAATTGGATCCTCCCAACCCACGATCGTTCTACCAAGAACAAAAACCCGTTCACATAAGGCGGAGGGGAGTCCCACGCGCTTATCCAAGTCGCTGTCGACAGGTTAGTGCTCAAGAATACACTCTCCCTTCCCTCTAAAAAAATTTACAAGGATTTTGCAAGGGATTATTCCGAAACCTTTACGCTCTACATTTGGCAAGGTTGCGATGCAAATGTTGTGATTGTGAGTAAACACTGGCACGCACACAAAAATACAGGGATCGGCGCGCTTATCCCTACTTTTTTATAAATTAAAATGAGAAAGTTGCTTTTTTTGTCGGTCGATTAGGCTTTCACGTCACAGCCGCTGAACCAATTTACATGAAATTTGGTATAGAGATACTCACTCGTAGCTTCAGCCCCGAGGAAGAACACAATCTATCGTCTCCTAAAGTAATATTAGATATGTATTACAAAATATATGTATTTTAATTAACGATTTATTTAGGTAATCATTATAAATGTTCGTCACATCATTATCACACATTTCGAAAATCATCTTTCCTTCATCTACAGGTTGCCGCTTAGGCAATAAAGGCGCCTTTTGTTGATTTTTTCCACTTGTACATGATAACGTGTAAGCGTCTTTTGTCAAAATAAAGTATTTATTTATGCATTCAAACTATACCGAATTTTAATCAGTTCCCTGGAAAATGCATATAAATCAATTCTATGCTGACGAAATCGCAGGCAACAGCTATTTTAAGCATATTGAAGTGACTTACTTGTTTGCTTCTACTGTGATGATAGCTTGTTCGAATGTGGCGCCACCCTGTAGGTGCTTGCTGTTATTAGAGCGATCGTCTTGTCGTGGCGTGACGAACAATAACAATATACCTAGCCAGTGTTACATAATAAGTAGTCTAGCTCGGCGAACCTTGCGGTTCTCGCGGCTTAGCGGAAGCAATAATGTTTTGGTGTTAGCTTCCGAAGTCCTGTTAAGGAAAATCTCTACTTTGACTGTGTCAATTCTTTGTACAATGCTAAGATTGTTCAGAAGGGGATTTTGTCGTGCAGGTATACTCATAAGGTCCTACATGCAGACAGGCAGACGTCCCAATTTGAGCGAGACGTCCCAAATTTGAGAGATTTAACGTGGGCTCCGTTCTCTTTGCCTTTTCACAAGGAAGAAGAAAACAAAAAACATAGCAGTTTTGGTCAATTAGTAAATCAATATTAGAATCTACTTTCTTTAGTTAAAATCTATTTTTTTTTGTCTCGACTTGAAAGTGATAGGTAATCCCGTTTTTTATAAGCCCCGAAATTTCGCTTTCTAGACCTGACAGCTCTAGTCCTACAATTTGCGAAGTACATGCATCTTCGGTCAAGTGTGAGCGATCATTTTTTCCCCAACCACGGATTCCTAATCAGAATCAGGCGGTCAGATAATCATATTCATGTGCTACAACGTAATACAATTAGCAGTTGATTAAGCAAAATAGAGGCTTCTTTATGTTCAATTTAATTATGTGCAAATTAACGTGCGTGATTCAGTTGCATAACTAAAATGATTTTAACTCTTGTCTGAGATCGCTTTGAACCAAATGTGTCAAAAATTCATAGTCTCAGCACTCAACACAAACTGATACTAAGAATCGGAATCAACGATCACAATAATGCTTCTTGTATGTTATGAACATTGAATTCATTAATATTCTAGTTTTGCTTTTTTGTGAGAGATCAAAAAAGTTCGTCATTAGTACAGTTTTAAGTAACCGGAAAATTATGTAGAGCTATTTCAAAATCTATGCCCCTTGAACTCAAACAGATAATCTATTTTAAAACATTGCTCCAAACACCTTTCACTTTCATTGAAATAACAAATGGCATAATCTTTGAAGAGTCTAGACGAATCTTCGAGCCTTCGTTTGAATAGTCACCAGGTGGCATTTCATGATCGCTTCAGTGATTTCACAGCTGTGGTTAGAGCGGGACGGCGCTATACACTACAATAGAGGTGTCTCCTTTCAAACATAGTTTTAATGTTACTTTAACTGCTCGTAGTATGGCAAGTACCTCCAAAACGGTTGGATAATTAATAGAATCGTGGTGTGAAAGGTGAGAGGAAGCCACTTTGTACCTGCTTCGCTCACATCTTGCATTCGAGGGCACTTGACCGATGATGCAAGATGGTAGTAAGTTTTATGTGAACCGTTTAATTTATGTTAATTGAGGCAAATGTTTTATGCTTTTATAAAATAAATTTATGAGGTGTCAAAATGTTGCAATGAGTTCTTGCTAAAACTGCGTTACTGCGTTTTACTGCGTTAAGTAATTAGAAAATTAAGTAACATGTATTTTACAATTAAAATTGTACACAACGGTGTAGAGTTAACTATTTTTTGTTTGTCTTGTATTTATGTAATATATAAAAATCTCGTTTCACAGTTTTTGTTATCGAACTCCTCCGAAACGGCTTCACCGATTTTTATGAAATTTTTGTGTATATTTGGTAGGTCTGAGAATAGGTCGTAGGCTATTTTTATACCCCTAGGTGATAAGGATGGGCCCTCTCTAGATTTTTTGACAATTATTATGGCGAAACGTAGTTTACGGGCGCAGCTAGTTTTTACATATATAATTGTGGTTTTGTGGTTGGGGTGTAGGTTTGTCACTAATTAATGTTAAGTTAGCATAGTTTTCGATTGATTAGAATTTCATACTACACACGCCTGTCTAGCAACAGTATTCCACCTCGTTAAAACGGGTTCACCACATGGGGGTGTGCATTTTTTTTAAACTGCTACGTATTCTTGAAAATAGCTTAATGATATTGTTGTGAATATTTTAGCTAATTCTTCGTTTAGTCGGGTGATAAATTGAAGAAATTTTGCTAGAATGTATTTTTTTTATTAAATGGCCCTTATTTCATATAATATATGAAAATAAATAGTAACGTGGATACGTCTTGGTCATGACCGTTACTAAATAATAAACTGCTCCTGAAATAAAACTAAAATTATGATCGGATTTTTTTAATGTGTATAGGTTAATTAATTGTGCTGTATAGCAAGTCTAACACAAAAACTCGTTGTAATTAAATATTGCCATAGAAATTTGCAAAAAATTATCATGATTGTTACTTGTTGTAATTAAATATTGCCATAGAAATTTGCAAAAAATTGTCATGATTGTTACTTGTTACGAGTACGCTTTACTTAAATTGTACATATCAACTATACAACTAGTGAAAGATCTAGAATTACCATATCTACCCTAGCTTAAATGCCTTTGTGTTAAAAAGTAATAAAAAAAACCTATTCAATTATGTTAAGAAATATAGAAAAACCATAAAAGATCTTAAAATATTTCGAGGGACAGTCACGTAACGGTCTTGACATAGTAAAGTTGTGGATAACCGATTTAGTAAATAAAATATGTTTCTTTTTTGATTTTTTTGTAGGTCCATGAATATAATGTTATTTTTATATTTTTCAAGTCGTCAGACGTATCAGTTAAAAAAACATTCCAAGTTCGTACTTTTGTTTAACGCCTATGTTTGTGAACACGCTCTTGACGGGCCCACCCATTATTTAAGATTTGATAATCCACAGATCCTCTCCAAAGAATACCGATTCATTTCAATGATGCTACGCGAAGCTATTGAAATTCAAAAACACCCGAATTTCAACCATGAACTCATATCATGAACATAATCAAGCCCGTCCACAGACTGCTAAAACAATATAATACCGTGACTAGGTACTTCTTCTTCTTTGTCGTTCCCTCACTGTTGAGGATCGCGACTAGATGTAATGCTCCTCCAGAGCGCACGGTTTCGGGTGGAATGGACTGCTTGATAGATACTACCACCCACTGCTTTTTTGACGAGGCCTGACCATCGAGCTGGTGTTCTGCCCATGGCGCGGTTGCCTTCAATGCGACCCAATAATAAAAGCCTCTCAAGACTATGCTTAGGAGATCGCATAATATGTCCGAAGAAGCTCAGGACCCGTTCTTGGCAGATGACAGAGAGCCTTTTTTTGATGTTGAGCTCTTTCAGAATCGACTCGTTGGTCCTTAAGGCAGTCCACGGTATTCGGAGCATTTTTCTCCACACCCACATCTCAAAACCATCAATCCTACTGCAATCACGGCTTCTCATGCACCACGTCTCAGCGCCGTACAGAAATATAGAGAAGACAAGCGCTCGCACCAAACGCACTTTAGTTTTACGACGAATGCTCCGGTTTCTCCATATCTTCTCCAAGTTCGCCATCGCACTCTTAGCCATGCCCGATCTTCGGCGTATTTCCCCAGTGCAACTACTCTCACATGTTATTTGCGACCCAAGATAGATGAAATCTTTGACTTTTTCATAGCCGCTAAGTGCATCAGTACTGTTTGCGTGAAACTGACCACATAAATATATGAGACTAACTTTCCGTTCGCGACTTCGCCCGTTATTTTTGTTTTTCCGTGGGAATTTTTTTCTCGTAGGAAAATTACCCTATGTCCTTCCCCTGGTCTCGAACTATCCCTATACCAACTTTCAATAAAATCGGTTCAGTAGTTTCGAAGCCTATTCAATACAAACAAACAAAAAAACAATCAAATCTTTCCTATTTATAATATTAGTATAGATGACGGTAGTAAATAATAAACCTGATGTTTCATTATGACACCCACCAGCTTCAGTCATCCCGTGACCACGAATGCCGCAAAGCGTTCGGAACGTCCGTTAGGCTAAATAAGGAAAATGTTTTAATGCTAAATAAATACTTATACGCGAGTAAATTCGCAACGTGTGGTTTTATTTAAATGTGTAGTGCTTGTGCAAATACCAGACAGTATTATATTCTTACTTAATTAATTCTTGGTGAGTCTCGGTTATACATTCTTTGTTTGAGCTTGTCGCCGCAGTTAAATCGCTAGAACAAATACGTATGTTTCCGGATAGATGTGCTTGAAATGGAATGGAAAGAAAGTTGCTCCTCTCCATGTTTCCGAGCGGCGGTGAAGTCGTCGCACTGGAGGTGATTCACATTTCCAGTTCCTTCATAATTACTGCTAATACCTTATGTTTATGTGGGCTATAATTTACTATTGCGCTGAGATGAATATAGCTGTTTAAGCTCTCGCGTTTCCGGAAATTTTCGGTTGAGCAAGCAAGTCATATTGGTTTCTCTAAATGAATGCCAATCAATTAATGTTTTAGGATACGTATGGTTCAGTACGTTTGTTAAAACCGGACAAGCGCGAGTCGGACTCGCTCGTGAAGGGTTCCGTAGGATTTATGACGTATTAAAAAAACTACTTACTAGATCTCGTTTAAACCAATTTTCGGTGGAAGTTTGCATGGTAATGTACATCATATATTTTTTTTAGTTTTATCATTTTCTTATTTTAGAAGTTACAGGGGGGGGGGGGGGGGGCACGTTTTACCACTTTGGACGTGTCTCTCGCGCAAACTATTCAGTTTAGAAAAAAATGATATTAGAAACCTCAATATGATTTTTGAAGACCTATCCATAGATAACCCACACGTATGGGATTGATGAAAAAAAAATTGAGTTTCAGTTTCTATGTATGGGGAACCCCCAAAATTTATTGCTTTTTTCTCTTTTTGTGTGAAAATCTTAATGCGGTTCACAGAATACATCTACTTACCAAGTTTCAACAGTATAGTTCTTATAGTTTCAGAGAAAAGTGGCTGTGACATACGGACGGACAGACAGACAGACATGACGAATCTATAAAGGTTCCGTTTTTTGCAATTTGGCTACGGAACCCTAAAAAGCGGAATCTTTATAACATCACTGGCTGTGCCCGCGAACTACGTTTCGCCATATATTTTTTCCGTTTTTTCAACATTTCTCATTGATGCTCAGCTCCTATTAGTCGTAGCGTGATGTTATATAGCCTTTAGCCTTCCTCGATAAATGGGCTATCCAACACAAAATAATTTTTCAACTTGAATCAGTAGTTCCTGTGATTAGCGCGTTCAACCAAACAAGCTAATATGGAGACCATTTTCGGCCATTATTCTCTTAAAATGAATAGGTAATACTTTAAAGTCAGTTGAGAAAATACCTATATATTCTTATGTCCAGTAACATTTTTAAGATAACAGGAAAACTTATTTAAATTTTTTGCCTTAAAACATGGTTACAGTTTTGTACGGCACCCTTTTCCTGCTAATTCAAGTGGCATTAGTTTTTTTTTTGCTTTCTGTAACGTAAATTCTTAGGAGAAACACGATTAATTTTACTAACAACATTACACTTTTTATTACTACAAGACGGTGAGCTACGCGTAGCTTTACTCACATATGTACCGACCTGTACTGTCTGATACACAAGCCTCTAATGTACAGTTTCTAAGGTCACGTTCACACCGAACGTAATGTTCATCCACCGACTGAAGGCATGCTCACTCTGGGACTCTGGCACGTGGTAGCTTTTCTGTATCGACAAAGGCGGTCGGAATATCTTAATGCATGGTCCTCTCTGTTGACAAATGAGATATGTTTGGTGAGAATAAGAACAGTTGTTATGTGATATATACATTTTTAAACTTTAGCGTTGCATTTTAAATTACTAAAACTTGTGATATTCCTTGGGCAACAGATCGGCAGTGATGCGGAAGATTCTTCAGTGATGACAACATACAGAAAGACAGCACGAGTAGCTCCCTCCAGAATAACTGACGAACTAGTATTAACTATTTATCCCACCACCATGCATAGCCATATTAACTTTTTCGTTATAATGGTTGAATTGCGAGAAATACATGCGGAACCAGCTACTGCACACAGCAGCGCGCAATTCACGGCTCTCAACAATTTTTTCCACTCTTCCCCCTTTCTGGAAAAGCGCTCACAATCACGACGCCGGTGCGAGCTCCATGTCTCTATCAATTCATCCTCTGACCTGCTCCGCCTCTTGTGCCACTCAAGGCTACAGGAAACCGTTTAATGTAGGTTTGCACGCATGTCCGTATTACATGTCTTTTAGCTACGAAGTCTATGTTCAGCATTGCGCTTCTTTTGGCTAGTAATAATGGGAAAGCTGTGAAGCTGACACTTCGTATGGTGTGAACGCGGCTTAACAACCGGCCAGCGGTTACAGTAACGACAAAGTAATGGGTATCGCCCACGGAGCCAGCCGGCCGAGTAATGACGGCTCGCGAGCCAGGATGTTCCGCCGCCACACTTTTAAAAGGCTCAAGCCGGATGTTAGTTTATCCAACTATCGTTATTATGATGAAACGCCGTTTTGACATCCCCACGCAATTCAGTTTGCGCTGTGGTGTCGATCACTCAATTTGTGACTCCGTTTATACTCTGTCGTTGTGCAACGTTTCGAAGAATTTAAGTGTTACTACATCAATCATCAACAGCTTATATACATCCTCACCGAGGCTCGAGCCTGTGTGACGTGGTCCATAGTAATACGAACATTACAAAAATTCTGCTCCGCTACCTTCCCGCTTGCCTTTACCCTTCAAACCGGAACACAGCAATGCAAGCATCATTGCTTGGAGGCAGAGATACGTAAGATAGAGGCAGACGACTTTGGTACAGTATTTTTCTGGTAACATCTCATCCCTCTCTTTCCATCTCTTCGTAAAGGTCTTTCGACACCCAAAGTTGGAACGATGCAGTGAGACATGCGTTCTAAATCCTTTGTGCTAATTGTAACAGCAATATTTATAGGCTCCGCAACTTCACTCGATTCAGAACATACTGTATCTTTATTATATCCTCGTCAAATGTTGGATTATAGTAAGTAGGAATTGCAGCAATTTATTTATCTATCTATAATATATAAAGCCTACTTTGTCCTACTTTCATCTTGAGTCGTTGAGGGCCTGTCGAGCAAAGCACGATTTTGTATTTGTATACAAAGTCCTAAACGGAATTATTGACAGTGCTGACATCCTCAAGCCAGGTGTCCTTAGCAGTGCCATGACGATACCGAAGATATCATTTCACCAGATCGTCCACACGCCATATAACAGAACCCACATAGGCTTAAGTTCCCCAATTATCCGCATGTGTAAAAGTTATAACGAGCTGCAATCTAATTGCGACGTATACATCTTTTTTGACAAATTTAAAACATAAGTGTAAAATAAGGAATAAGAACTGAAATAAAAATTTAATATTTGAGAAGAATTAGTTGATTTTTAATTCTGCAAGTAACTAAGATAACAACCTAAATGGTCATAATATCATGGCCCCAAAATGTTGTAATAGTGTTAAATAGTGTTAATGCATGTTAATCATATATAAACACTCGAGTACAAAAAATCAATACGGTCAAAGTTACAAAAATGTGTACCTGCTCTACCAACTCTACCAATATTAAGTCAATCATCATCATCATCATCATCACAGCCCATATACGTCCCCACCGAGGGGCTCGAGCCTACCCTATGTTAGGGTGATTAGGCCTTAGTCAACCACGCTGGCCCAGTGCGGATTGGTCGACTTCACATACATCATTGAATTTCTTCGCATTAAGTCAATAAAGTATGTCAATCAATAATTTTTGTTACTTTGACCGTATCGATAATTTTGTACTGGAGTGTAGCTAAATAAATCGATTAATAAATTATCACCTACAAAGGTTGATATTGATCGGAATAGTTGATGGCAAAAGACCTAGAACTAGAAACCTGATGCGCGGCAAAGATCAAATCCTTAACCACTCTCGACGCAAAACATGCAGATGCTGATGTTTAACTTTAGAATGACAAAAACATAAAAAAAATCTTTAGATGTAATTTGTAAAATATTTAAACTTAAATTTTTAGATCAATTTCCCTCTTCAATTGGGTGGACCCACCCGTAAATAAATAGAAGATCTTTAATAAGAACAAAAAAAATCTCCGAAAAAATGTACCATCTATAACACCTATATTGATATATGAATTTTTGTATCTCATTCATCTGCGATCACGTCACGGGGAAAGTAAACGTCTGCCAAAACCAATGAAAGTGGTATTTCTCGGTCAGCTTGACCTCATTAGGACGCGGCGCACGCGCATGTGATGTCACAAAAGCGAACTTGACAAATTTCGGACACCCATTATCGTGAAATTGAAAGGGCACGGTTTAATTAAGGAGATTAATTTGGTTGCACTGAGGCCGAGTTCCGCATTTCAAACCTCTTTAGTCAATGTCCTCATACAGCTGCTCCCTCATCAAATGCATTCGTTACAATGTTACATTTCAAATTTGATTTTGAGCATTACATAACAATACTAACGATAAATAAATAAATTATTATTATTATATAATTTGGCGTTCGATTCCCGTACGGGACAAAAATATTTTGTATGGCCTACAGAAAGGACATTGCTCTGCACATCCATACATTGTTCGCCCCAATACCAACAGCAGTGAAAAAATGCTTTTCATATAACTAGACATTAGTAAATACTGTACGTCCACGTCAATAACTACGGACAAGCTTCGAAATCGAATTATATATCAAAATGAATCAGATTTTTAGGTTAGTTGAAGTAACACTTGATTCGTTAGAGCAATACACATAGTCCATATCTATACAATTATTAAAATAATAATTATTGCAATCAATCACAGAACGTAATTATAGCCAAGGTAGTAAAGAACAAGAAATCTCGATTATAAAGCAAGTCAAAAACACGACGAACAACCAACGAACTAACCAGCGACAGCGCGTGAGTAGTCAATTGACGTAATGTTTTAATTTTATTTCGTTGTAAATTGTGAAAGAAGTCATGAAAAACATAATTTATACAAATAAATAAATGTAGATACCTACAAAATCGACTCAATTCTATTTAGTCGAGAAAAATAAAAATAATCATTCGTATATTTTACTTCATTTGGTTTTGTTTCTGAAAGTAGGTACTTTTATATATTTTTGATTTGTCCGTCGAATACATATATTTGTAATGAGTGTTATAAAATATGCATATAATTATGACGTTAATCAAATCTTTGTTGGTCATGGGGCGATTTTCGACATTGTCCTTTGTTCCGGTCTGGGCGTATGTGCATGTGATATTCTATGTTTTGTAACTGCACTCACGACACAGGAAAATCCTAATGTGGGGCGACGTTTAAAAAAATGATACATTACAGGCCAATGCTGCCGGTGACTGCGGACATTTACGTACTTTTAAAGTTTTTATATTCGCGTGTTGCTAAGAAGAGCGAGTTTTCGCAACATAGTTACAGTGAAAAAATCCTTTTGACGATATGTATCACTTACCATCAGATATGATAAAGATCCTGTTGTGTATAAAATAAAAAAATCACTGACGTAACACCCACAGATGTGACTTGAAAAATGTAGTGCAAATTATGACCTAGAGTCATTGATTTACTACCAAACGTAGATAACGCATGAACGATCGAAAAGTAGGCCGGTGAAGAACTGCTCAATCGCGACTCGTGCAGTTCCTTTCTATAGTATGTGATTAGCTGTTGGCACGTAAACATGCCGAAGTGCGCATTCAAAAATTGTGGTAACAATCGCCAGAAACGGCAGAAAAAAGACGGGATTTCATATTTTGCGTGAGTAAACTCATTACACATCTTCTCATGTATTCAAATATTCGATTTATACGTAAAAACCATTAAAAAACAATTATTTTAATCATAAACATGTCGCTTCGCGTCAGTGTCAGTACATCACAATCGTCTCGCTCGCACGGGCATCGTATTACGATGTGCTATTTCATTCATGCGTTCGAGCGACAACGCGATAAGCAATTTCAAGCATTATGTTTGAGAGTATAAAGTTGATATTTTCTTGTAGCAATTACTAAAACGTCGTTTGCTCTGTGGCTAGGTATGAAATGATGTAACTTCCCACGGTTGCACTTAAAATAGTTGCCGTAATAATGCAGAATAAGGTTGAATATACGGTACTTTCTTTATGGTAATTTTCATTCGGGCGTGCATATTCAAGTATATATCAGCGAGTACAAATGTATATACGATTAGGTGACAGATTTCAAGCGCGTTTTTGTATGAAGCGCTCTATCTACGTTTGGTAGTATATCAATGCCTAGAGTAGATACTCTGTCACGATTTGCATGACTATGCTTCACATCTCTTCCCATATAAATAGATCAGAAAAAAAATGTTACGCTATTTTGTTTATTTTGAAAAAGTTTGAAATCTCTTAATTCCTAGATAATGTCATTCCGATTATCATCTCACGAAAGTAATTCCGATTTTATTTCTTTCAAGTTCGATTCATTCGTTTCAATCCGTACAGGAATATTGATAACCATTACTGAACTAAAAAAAATTAGGTACTTTGCTTAGGTATTTTATTTTATTTATTTATTTACAAACAAAATGCACAGATCTTAGTGTGTAATAATTACTTAAGTATATTAGGCCTTAAATCTAATAACGGATTTACTTTTTATAAAATAACTATTAATACAGAGGGCAGAGCGTACATATTACTGCTCTTAATAATAATTAAAATATTGTGTGCGTGTGTATACATATTTTTATATATGTGTGTGTGTCTATATATATATATATATATATATATATATATGTATGTGTGTGTGTATGTATGTATGTGTGTGTTATTCATATATTTCCCATCATTATATCTAATGTTACACATTTCTTAATATTTTTTTAAGATATTGTTTCTATCGTCGTAGTATCAAATCGTATATTACATAATTATTATCATATATAGGCCTTATTATTGACTCTTCTACAGCAGTGTAGTTACCTTAAAATAATGATTAGGTGCTTTTTGGCATAAACAAAAACAATTCGTGCGTGAACCCTTGAGTATATAGAGGTACACCGTAACTAACCAAAGTATCTCCACCAATTTCACAATGAACAATTTTGCGAACGATCTTCCAATCCCTAATAACGATCCAACGTTTGGTCGTGATTGTGTCATATCGCATAATAGCAGCAAAAGTGATATCACTTTCTTTTTGGCTGTGCCACTTATTCTGAGCGTGCAAGTGCGCGTAACGGTCACGAAAGAACTATTATAATGAAGTCACTTGTTATGCTTTTGGTGCGTTTTAATAGTTCCAGTTTGTTCCATTTAGCGTGGGAAAAACAAACGTTACATGTTTTGTAGTTCTATTATTTTTAGGGTTCCGTACCTCATAAAGAAAAACGGAACCCTTATAGCGCACTACGTCTGTCTATCAATACTCTTTTCTGAGGAACGCATAGAGAACGCTTTTTCGTAAAAATTCACATTTATAAGTTAACACGATAAAAAGCTATGTCGCATATTATTTTCAGAAATTTTGCGATTTCGCAAGGGAATCGAAACCTATATTTGACCTAGAGTCATAAAATTTTACAAGAAGCAATGCCTTAGAGCACTTGTTTGGGAAAAAATCTGAAAACCGTAAATATGTACATAGTTAGAAACTTATGTATTGAGACAAGTACGGAACCCTCGATGAGAGCGTACTTGGCCGTTTCGTATGTGACGATTTCTTCCCGTGGATGTCGTAAGCGTCGACTAAAGGAGTTTAACGTAATCACGCAGAGGTGTGGTTCGTAGAGATGAAAACATGGAGAAGTCGAAACAAAGCCTTAAGCAAGTTGGTCTTTTTTTTCTTTTTTGTAAAAAAAACGTCGCCCCACACTAGGATTTTTCCTGTGTCGTAGGTGCAGCTACAAACATAGAATATCACATGCACATACGCCCAGACCGGAACAAATTTTTGTAGGCCATACAAAACATTTGTTCCGTACGGGAATCAAACCCGCGACCCGTTGCGCTATAAGCGATCACTCGACCTCTGCGCTAACCGTGTCGTCGATCTGACCAGCCATGCCATTCATTAAAGTTAACAGCCTAGAGTTCGACGCTGTGACAGCGCTGTAGCGTTTCGAAGACGAGCACGGCGTGAAACAGAATTAAAAGTTTGTCGTGTTTCTTGATGTTTTGGTGTTTCAGCAAAAATACAGTGTCTTAGCCTTTTTTTTTTTTTTTGCGGCGGGGGAATCTCTTTACGATTCAACAAGGGGCTGAAAGCTGACAAAGCCGCCCCAAGGATATGCCATTGGACTCGGGTTACCTGGGTAACCCCATACCTGGCTAAACCACCCTCCAGAGCAACTTCTACCTCCGTAGAGATACACTCGGGATCGGCGTTAGCCATTCCCCGAGTGCGCCCCCTGGATAGTAGGCCTGACGCAAGCGCCAGGTCTTACCTCTACGGGGGGGGTCGACAAGTGCCATAATTCGACCCCCCAGACGGGCAGGCCAGGGGTAGAAAAGTGTCTCCCGACCGGTTGTCGGCGGGCCGGGCCATTTCATCCCCAGCTTGCTTAGGGGAGTTGGTGGCGCGCGTCCAGGAACGCGCGCCTCCTCCTACCCAACCGCCTGGAGCGGTGCGGCGAGAGGGTCAACCTCTCGCGCCCGCTCCGCTGCCTCCTTCTGCGAGGTCACTTCCTCGCAGAAGGAGGCGACAGCCTCCCACGCCGTCGCGCTGGTCAGCATCTCGCGTGCGACGTTGGCCAGCACGACGGGCGCACGCCTACCTAGGCCCAGCGCGAGGGCTAATGCGTCGCGCTGGGGTCGCCAGGCCGGGCACTCCGAGAGGGTGTGTCCGGCCGTGTCGTCGGGAGCGCCGCAGTGGTGGCACTGCGGCGTCTCCTCCCTCCGTGCGACATGGTGCAGATAATGGCCGAAGCAGCCGTGCCCGGTCATCATCTGCACCATCCGGTAGGTGAGGCTGCCCTGCCGGCGCCCAACCCACTCCTCCAACACTGGACGAACGGCCTCGATCGTCCAGTGGCCGGCAGCTGGGTGGGCAAGCGTCTCGGCCCACTGGCGGAGAGCCTCCCTCTGCGCTAGGAGCCTTGTGCGCGCCACCTCCTGCGGGAGGGGGCGCTCCCCCCGACTCCTCGCTGCCACCCGATGTCGGTGCACGGCCGCAAGGACGCGTGCCTCGACATCCCACGGAGGCGAGCCCGCTAGAACGCAGGCCACCCCGTGAGAGACCGTGCGGTAGGCCCGCACGGCCCGGGTGGCAATGACCCTCTGCGGCCTAAGCAGGAGGGCCACCGTTCGGGGGGCGAGACGCTCCGCCCAAATCGGGGCTCCGTACAGCGCCATCGACTTTATCACCGTCTGATAAAGTCGACGGCTCGCTGCGGCTGATCCCCCCACGTTGGGGAGGACCCATCCGAGGGCTGCCGCGGCGGCACACAGCCTTGGGGCGAGGAGCTTAAAGTGCTCCCCGAAATCCCATCGGGGGTCCAGCACCAGACCGAGATACTTCATCGAGCTCTCGATCTGGACTTGCACCCCCTCTACTCGGACACGGAGCCCCGCCTGGGGTCACAGTGTCGTAGCCTGGCTCAAGCCACGACTTCTAGTGTCAAATCAAAACCAACTTGGCTCGGCTCGGTTAGTGACGAATCCCACTCGGTTGGGTAGCGTTCGAGCCAATCTTCCGCAGTGTCTTAAGACGAAAGTCCTCAATTTGCCGCTTACAATGGGACTTATCAGAAGGCGCAAAGTCACTCAAAGGGCAATAGGGAGGGCTATGCTCGGGGTTTCTCTACGCAATCACATCAGAAATGATGAGATCCGTAGAAGAACTAGAGTCACCGACATATCCCAAAGAATTGCAAACCTTAAGTGGCAATGGGCAGGATACATTTTTTTTTATAACGTTTATTAATCTTATTTAATCCATTTTGTTACATAACATAGGCACGTAAACCTCTAGGGTTTATCTGTGCCTGCGGGTCGTCTTACAATATTACAACCATAAAACACACAAAAAAGATATAAGTACATACAATAACTTTGAAAACATTTAAGTCCTTATAAAACATAATCATCTATCACAATATATTATATAAGTACTATGTGATACATCCTGGTTGATTTAATATGTAATATAATTTTAGCTTATTTTTATAGTTGCTTTCATTAGCATACATATTTTGAAGTTCCTCCGTCAATTCATTTAGAAAGTATGGTATAATGAAGTTTAACATTCTACTCCCATAAAAATTATTTATTTTAGGTAATATATATTTACTTTTGTCAGTTAAATTCCTTAAATTTTCAGGCCTTTTTCTTTCTATCAAATATTTTGGGTTGTTAACTTCTGTTAAAATATTATATTTAATTTTATCATAAACATTTATTACTCTGCAATATCTAAACAGTTCTTTGTCACTATTCTTATATCGATTCCTTATATATCTAGGCCCAATATTTTTAATTATTTTACGTTGCATTTTATATATGTCGTGAATGTATGTTGGAAAAGTTCTTCCGTAGCTACTGAGTCCGTAATTGATAACAGAGTCTGCTAGGGCCATATATAGAAGTCTAAGCGTTTTATACGGTAATTTATATTTTAAGACCATTAACTTACTCATAACTGAACGTAGCTTGGAACAGACATGATCCTTGTGTGGTCTCCAGCATAATCTGTTATCAATAATAAGCCCAACATAAGTATGACTATCCACAGCGTCTATCTGCTGACATGTACATGGAGATGTCATTTTATGCAGGCAGCTGTGGCTATGGGACACGATCGTCGGTCTGGTGAGGGCCATGTTGTGAGAAGAGTGCATATGAATAAGCTTTGTTTTTGTGCATTCACCACCAGTCCGACGTCGTGCGCCCATTTACACAACATGTCGTAACTACTCTGGATATCAGCTTGCGCTTCCTCTACATTATTGCGAGCAACAACTAGGCAGGTGTCATCAGCGAACTGATAAACAGTGCCTTTAGTTATAACATTTGCCATGTCATTAACATACAACAGGTATTCTGTAGGTCCTATTATCGAACCTTGAGCCGTACCTCTGACTGTTTCAATCATATTTCCGACCGTATTGGCAATCTTAACAGCCGTAAATCGGTTTGTATGATAATTTTTTAATAATTCTAAAAAATACATAGCTCGCAGGACTGACGGCCGTTGGTGCGGAAAGGTCCTCGTGTGGCGGCCGCGTACCGAGACACGCAGCGTTGGTAGGCCCCCCACAAGGTGGATCGACGAGCTGGTGAAAGGTCGCGGGAAGCTGCTAGATGCGAGAGGCGCAGGACCGATCAGTTTGCAGATCCCTGGGGGAGGCCTATGTCCAACAGTGGGCGTCTCTTGGCTGAAATAATGATGATGATGATGAATCATAAGCGCTCTTTATCGAAATAAAAGCCGGCTTGTCGTCGAGCTCGACAACGCACTTAATGACAACTGTCTCTGTTAGTGAATCAGTACTGCAGCATCGTTTACCTGGCCCATTACTGGACGTAAAGGGTTGAAATAAAAGGAACGTGTAAATTAACAAGCATAAAATTTGCGGGCGCGACCCCCGTAGGTCTACTATGTAAGCAAAGTAGTAAATAGTGAAACCTGGAAGAGAACCACTGCCGACTCTTAGAATTAGAAATCGAACTTTGTATGTAAATCCAGCTCGAACAAACGACCAATGTAAACTGGTTACCTATAGACCCTTGGGATTGAGATCAAAGTAACCTGCCGATCCACTTCTGTGAGTTGAGGTTTTTCGAGTAGGGTTGCTCAAGAACTATTAATGTTGCAGCGTAGTACTCTCTCATTGGCTTTCTCTCTCGCTATCAAAGCATATATTTTTGATTCATAGTTATTGGTGATAGATAGCAAAAGTATGAACAGTAGATATTATGGATGGCAAATTATTTATAGTCAAAACATGCAAGTAAAGATTGCTTCTGCCTTTCGACTTGTCACCATTCACCAACAAATTGCATGAAAACGGTGATGGTTCGCATGAACTCGATGATTTTAAGTAATTTTCACGTAAATGTGTCAAATTTAGTCTGACTACAAATTCTATATTTGATACTTGCACAACGAATTGTCTTAGCAAAGTTAAAAGGCGACAAACGATATTAAAAGGTCAAATGTTACGCATTTACCGAAACAAGTGTTAATTGCATTCCATTGTCATAGTCGCGAATATCGTTGTCAAACCAAGTTTTCGGAATACTAGATATTAACTTTACACCTATTACATATTAAATAAATAGTTTTGATTTTACGATAGAACATCAATTTCATGCGTAGGTTCTTAAAAAATCGCTTCGAACTATGTCAATTAACTTACTCGTACCTTGTCCACGGTCTCGCGACGAGTCGGTTGTTATTGTTTCGGTCTCGCTTGCCCCATTTCAAAATCTAAAATGAGACAGATATAAACTATATCCACCATTTTCTTATAATATCATTACGTATTGGTATCTTATGACCTATACTTAGCTTAAATATCGTATGCTCACTTAGGCCATTTATCAAAATAATATCTAAGTAATAACAATGACATCATAAATTGAATGTCTGTCACATTATACGTTATCGATCCTAAAGGCGAAGAAAATAAATTACAATAAAAAAAATCAGAGAATCAAAAAGAATCATCAAAGGCCTAACGTAGACGACCTTAAATCGATTGTCCCGCACTCATCATTTCAGTGTGAATGAGAGAGAATGATTTGCGGTGACAGACTTAGAATTACATATGTCGGCGCTCCCTTTCTTTCTGTAGATGTCGTTAGGGGTGTGGAGGAGTTTACAGTAATTAAGCCTTTGCGAAGAGATGAACTAAGCCCTCCACCAACCCATATAACCAGCGTGCTGTAAAAGACCAGAGGGCCTATTACCGATCTCATGGTTTTGCAAATGATATCATATCATATCATAGTGCAAAATGAAAAATATGATTTCCGGTCAGCTTTTTGATCATTTCTTCATTATTTAATGACCACATCATTGAAATTATGCCATAGTGATGGTCCTATAGTGATAGTCATTGGAGATCGGTAATACGAAATGCAGCATTTCATGACTTCTTTTTCTCAAATTTATACCATATCATACGATGAAAGATCCATAATTGGCCCGCAGATCCTGGTCTAAAAAGAGACCCGTGTCGGCAGTGAGATGTCAGTATGTTGAAGTGATGATGTGAGCGAATAAGAGTAATTCGTAAGAAAACACTCGCGCGCAGGCTGAAATATTCAAAAATAATGTGAATGAACTAAAGCAACCATAAAATTAGTGTAGACATAATTATTATTGATTCTTCGTAACTATATCATAATCGACGAAGCAAGGAAATCGGCTTTTAGCATTGGTGTCAGTGGAGTCTACAGCGGAAGCCTGCGTGCGGTGACGTCAAAGCGCTTGCCGCAAAAACTTTCGCTTTTCACTGCCAAGGCTCCAGTAGCATCGGCAGCGACGCGCGGGCAATATTGCTCAATTCATCTTTTTATTCAAAACTAGTATTAGTTAGCTGCTTCTTCCGTGTGATTTGAATTAAATGATGCTCAGAATTATTAATTATTACTATAATGGCATCATATCTCAGCAATTATCCCACATTTATACAGAGTCGGCTTACACCTATTCTTCTTTCATTCTTCTCTATATATATCTGTGGTTACAGCACATACTTCATGTAATCCATCCAAACTTCTTAAGGTCTTCCTGTACCCTAATGTTCGTCCAAATTCATGTTCACAACTCTTCTGGTAATATATTTTTTATTCCATTTCATCACATGCCCATACCACGCTAACCTGTTACTTCTTACCTTCTCTATCACTCTTGCCATTTTCAAACTTCCTCTTAGATATTCATTACTAACCTTATCCATTCTTAACACACCACTCATCCATTTTAACATTCTTTTCTTGACGTTGTGAACTCTTCGTTCATCCGTTTCCTCATCGGATTTTTAGATTTTTCTCTTTTACAAATAACGAATATCTCTAAGATATTCGTCGATTACAAATAATTCCTGAGCACTTTTGCTATTTAATACAGCCTGCGCCTATCCGATTCCTTACGTTCCGGTCAATTTCATCGTCATATGGTATAAGAAAATCTAGATACTCGAATCTGCAGTCGGAGCAGACTGGTAGGGATTATAAAAAAAAAACACACATACACACACACGGATTCATAATATGGATTCAAAGTTATCAAATTATACATTGTCACAATATAAACGAGGATTGGTAATATAATTTTTAAGGGTTTTTTACTACTGTTGGGCAGATTATCAAAACGTTGGACTAACATAAAAGTCACTAATGAATTAATATGTATATTAAATATTTGAAGTAATAAAGAAAAGAATCTTCTGTTTGCTACGCTTGAAGGAGGACTAATGCTCATATCAGTCGCTTCGAAATGTCTCATCGTGCTGCGTACCTAAGAGTCCCTTCATTTTCATTACCTACAAGCTGCCCCGGCAGATGTTTTTCTGTCGAAAGCAAAAGCACGAAGATTAAATAGTCGTTATTTTTTCTTGTTGGGGAACTAGAGATTAGCCATTGGTGCAGTAGAGTCCTTCGATATACCTGAGCAGGTGATTCAACTGGTTCTCTTGGCCGTAACAGGCTATCCCGCCTTAAAAAAGGGTCCCTTAAGGTATTGTTTGAAATTTACCCATTGCAAAGTAAATCGTTACAAAATATTATCTGTATATTTACTATATTGATTATAATGCAATAATGATCCCAACTGACAACATGAATGAACTATAGAAATTATGGCTTATCGAAGTATTGCATAATAAGCTTGTGGTGCGCCTGCAAGCCGAATGTATCTCGAAGACGACCACAATTCCAGTACGGAAATGCAACAGAGACAGTTTTGAAACGAAATGAAATATTCATAAATTTTAAGCATTCAACCCAAAATGCTAATAAGTTCAAGCTAGCTTTAATATTGTGTAATATAAATTGTGAATTTTTTAAAGTGTTTTTACATCTAGGAGTATTTTTTATTTTTGCCAACTAATTTATCTACGTGCCTTCAATATTAATCAAATGAGCTTTTCGTAATGTAATCTAATTAACGTAGAGCGTAATGGGAATGACGGCGTAATTATAGGGAACACTTTGACAAATAAAGTTTATTTTCTAATTAATTAGGCCTTTGGTTCGTTGAATGAAAATTTTGCAAGCAAATAAGTTTTTTACGGATATCAATTCTCTCTATCTTCAATAAAGCGTATCGTCAAGTCTCAAACAAATGCATATTACAACTGACGCTGGCAATTTATGAAATTATTATTATTTTTATGATGGTATTCTGGCAATGTATTCCGGTCGCGGGAAGCCGCTGGATGCGGGAGGCGCAGGACCGATCGGTATGGAGATCCTTGGGGGAGGCCTATGTCCAACAGTGGGCGTCTATTGGCTGATATGATGATGACGATGATGATTCTGGCAATGGCCATTTATACACTGCAACAACGGCACGACTGCCTAAGCCACCAACAGCAAGTGGAAAAATGTAACATAATAACATCATACATTTTTGTTTCGCCGGCAACCATGTCATTGCCATCGCCGGCGCCGTGACGTTGCAGCATTTGTCAGAACACCAACATATAAATATTTCTCATACTTACCACTGTTAGTTGTGATCATGGATTTAATTATTAAAAGTCCATGGTTGTGATATTTATTTGTTGGTGACTTGTCGATATGCACGATAGAGATGGATAAAATTGAAATCCATCTTAATAGCATGCTTGAAAAAATTACAAAAAAAAACCCTTTTTGATCACAATGCCTAAGCCGCAAAACTACTTTGAAGGATTACTCCTAAACAGCTATAAGACTAAGTGGCAAAATTACTAACATTTAAAACGCCTACAAAGCAAAATGCCTCAAATAAATATCTCTAAAGCGGTTTGCCTAATTTGCAATACGTCTGCATTCTTTCTTGTCTAGGCAGCATAACGTCTCAAAAATTAAAATTACTTTAAAGGATAATACATAACATGCCATACGACTAAGAAGCATACGACAATCGCTATCAAAAACGGCTATAAATCAAACTGCCTCAAATTAATAATATCCAACTAATATAAATGTGAAAGGAAGTGACATAGAAAACTCTATGCCATTTTGCAGTTGAGTTGCAGTTCAAACTCTGTCCTTCCGTACCGGCCCTAGATGACCTGTTTTACAAAATACCAATTTCATAGGTAATGACCTAATACTAAACAATTCGTGATGGACCATTAACTATGCTTGTATTTATATCTCGTTTTTGTTTGATTTCCTATAATTTGGAGCATTTTGGTGTTCAGGTCATAAAACTACTGAGTTGTTTTGCATATGAGGTATTTTGCATCCCTAGGCATCTTCATATCCAGGCATTTTACAACAGAGATGTTTTGCATTTGAGCCTTATTAAGTTCATAGTTATTCTAATGTGTAGAAATTTTACTACTAAAGTCCTTTTGCATTAGAGGTAAAGTAATGATAAATTGTTTTAATTTAAGGCATTTTGCTTTATAGCCGTTTTACATGTTAGTTATTTTGCTTCATAGTCATATAGCTGTTTAGGAGTAATCCTTCAAAGTTGTTTTGCGGCATAGGCATTGTGATCAAAAAGGATAAAACTTACAAAATTTAGAATTACGATTGAAATAAGCATTTCATTTTCACACAATTTCTATTCCATTTTCATCAGCCATGTCAAACAAGTCACAAACAAAAGCGAAATTGAAAGCGGAAAGAATCAGATATAAAAATAATTATTTGTGAAAATTCTGACAAAAATAATCTAACTCTTACGGCACAATCATTACTTTGCCAAAGTTCCCCCTAAAAATATTTCATTATCATTGCTCTGTGAACGCCGCTCGTCCAGGTTTTATTTCAACATTTCCCACTCTTTGTCTCTAGGTTTGGGTTAGCGTGTTGTGCTTAGCCACATCTATGGCAGCTCCCTCGCCAGCCATACGACCATATCCTCTCGCCCTGGACATCATAGACCTGGCTGCCATCAGCAGGATGACACCACAGCAACTGGAGAAGCTAGCAGAGGGTATAGCTGCCGAAGAAATCATGAGGTACGTAAAGCTAATTTTTCCTATAAAAAAAGATGGAACTATATTAAATTTTGATCTGTTTACCTAGGACAAAAAGATCTTCATCAGCTCAGATACTAACGTCAGTAGTGTCTAAAGCTTCATCGGGTCTTCAGAGCAAGTTAGGCCTGTTGGGACAGGCGTCGGCGGGAGCCGCCACGCTCATTGCTTCTGCGTCCAGCAAGAACGGGCACAGCAACGAACATGGATATTCTTATGAACCGGTATGAGGAGCTATTTATTCATCTAATACAAACTGTGAAATATCTTCGATCTCCCAATCTGTCATGAAGATCTTGTTGTTTGTAAAGTAGGTAGCCACATTTATGTGCAATGAAATCGACCCACCTGTGAGCTTTGGTTTAGAGCTCGACAAATCAAATCCAATATATTTTAACCCTGTTTGTTAAACAAAAGCATAAGCTTACATTAGACCGGTTTTTACTGTCCCATATTTAGGTTTTTTGATTTTACGAACAGAAAACTAATTTTATTTAAAATACCTGTTTTTTGGGAAAATCTGTTCAATTCAAAGGGGCATAAATCATTTTTTGAATAAAAACATTGATTCAATTAACTTTTAACACTCTGCATAGTCACAGAGATTGTGTATAACGTAAAAATGAGAAACAGGCTTTTTCGAAAAAAATAATCTATTGTTAGCAACACTTCATTTATCCGTGTTTGGAGTATGTTAAAATAATGCTTATAAAATACACTTTCAAATTGTATTTACAGTTTATGTTTGTCTAATTCAATTTTTATATACCAATATTTCCGAATCGAAACCTGTGAGGTGGGTTGATTTCATTCCATATGGTGGGTGGTAGCAGGTAACCAACGATTATGTTTGTTTATCTATATAGATTTCAGGTATTGCATTTTTTGACTGTTGACTCTACCTTGGATTAAAATGTAAAATAGTCGGTTCCACCTTTTTTTACAAGGGGAATACTTTTACGCACCTCCAAGCCCTTGGGTAGGGGCAAGGGTGTGTGGGACTCCACGGCAGAGTGCTGCAACTACCCACTAAACCCCTTGGGAACACCTCTCCAGCCATTTCAGCGGCTGCGAGCATGCGCATAGCGCTGCGCTCACGTGAGCCAGCTCGGCCTAGCCCGTAGACTCTCTTCATGAGAGCAGCTTGTGTCCCAAAGCTGCTCCTACCGTCACAGGGGTCGAGTGCAATACAAGCAACACGGCGCCTTACCGCGTTATTGGGTTTCACCTAAATTCAGTAGATTTCAATTGGTCGACATCGAAATCCGTTTTTTTTACTTTTACTTTCTTTTTACGTCGTTTATGTGACTATCTACAGGTATTTCTCTACAATGAACAAGATTGGAGAAGGATTAGTTGTTTGCGCAAAACCCGTGCAAGTCTGCTAATCTCAACAGAGCCTAGTCATCTGCGCGGGAGATATTGTGCACAGTTGTCTGCGCAAACACTCCTGGCGTAATCCGATGGGGTGGTCAGCCGACACGACCAGCAGACCTATTCGCTAACTACGGTTGGTAACTAGAACTGACATTTTTGAAAGACACTTTATATCCATTACTGGTTTAGTGATCTTATGTGTTACGGCAGCGTTCATGATAGCAGTAATGGATGTTAGGTTCCTTTCAAAAATGACAGTTGTAGTTAGCAACCGAAGTTACAGAATAGGACTGCAGGGGCTCTATTTTTTAATCATTCGTCAGGCGTTGAGTGCACGTCAAGCGTCGAGTGCACGTCAAGCGTCGTTTGCGTTCGATTTCTGCTGATTAACGTTTTGTTTTCGATGAATCAAAATAATATTGATTTTCGACATAATACTCTACTTATTGATTTTCATCGCATACGAAACGAAAATCAAAAGAAATCGAGGCCACAGCCGACGCTCGACGAAGTTCGATGCCAACCAATAATTAAAATACTTTTTTTTTTTTTTTTAATTTATTTAAAGTCGTATAAACATCGTGGTCATTAACGACTAACATTGGCTTCTATATTTTTACAAAATTATTAATATAACTAATATATTCTAAAGTGTTGTTATACCCATCTATGTTCAAGCATAAGTTAATCTGATTCGGTAGTTGAACAATTTTTCTTTCTTCTTTAAATCCGTTGCATTCAATTAGGAGATGGTAGACTGTAATAGGTTCATTGCATTTGGGACATTTGTTTCTATCAGTCTTTGCTATTAGATGTGAATGGGAGAAGTTGGTATGACCAATTCGAAGACGAGTAATATTGACTTGATCTTTCCGATTATTAAAAACTGAAGGCTTCGGTTCGAAGATAGATTTCCTGACAGCGAAAATCTTAGATTGTTCGTTTTGTGTTAGCCAGAAATCATTCCAGGTTTTTTTAATAGAAAATTTTATGTGCTTTATTAAATCGTTTTGGGACGTTCGTAAGGATGTATCTATTTGTTGTTCTAATGAAAGTCTTGCCTCTTTGTCTGCATTTTCATTTCCAGGAATACCCTGATGGCTAGGTATCCACACAAGCTGCAGCTCATAATTATTTGACAGGTCTTTGATCAGCTCCTGTATGTGTAAGATTATTGCATCGCTATTGTTAGGATTATTAATGGCTGTAAGGCATGATTTTGAGTCCGAAAATATGACAAATTGTTTGTTTTCTTTGTTGGTTTTAATATCGATAAGTGTTAATTGTATAGCAGTTGCTTCGCAAGTGAATATAGAACTATCATCTGGAAGACGGAAACGATGCTTTACGTTATTTACTACATATGCTCCCCCAGCTTTACCGTCCGATACAGAACCATCCGTATAATATTTAACATAGCACAGGAAATTTTCTAGCAGTTCATTAAATAATTGTTTGTAAATGTAATTCGGAGTATCGTCCTTAAGATTTTCACAGAGTTTCAGATTTATAGGTAACTTTGTGAAAGTCCATGGTGGTTGAGATGGAATAATATTAGAATGTATCGGTGTAATCACAGCTTTGGTTCCCTCGATGTATTTATTGATTCTAATTCTCAACGGTAAAGGGAGATGTTTGTTTATATTATATTCAATGTCTTCAAGTGGTTTAGTCCTGTAACAAGAATGAATCGATGAGTCTGGATTAGCGACTATTTTAGTTAAGTAGGTTAAACATAATTGCATTCTTCTGTATTTTAGTGGGACTTCGTTGGTCTCAGCTAAGATGCTATAAATAGGGCTTGTTTTGAACGCACCAATGCATAGTCTTAAGGCTGTGTTTTGAATGCTTTCTAGAGAATCTAGTGTGTGGTTATGGGCAGCATCATAAAATATACACCCGTAATCTATTTTTTGGCGTATAATTGTTCGATATGTATTCAGTAAACAGGTCTCATCCGCTCCCCATTTTATAGACGACAAGGCTTTAATTAAGTTAATATTTTTATAGCAAAAGGTTTTGAGATATTTTATATGTGATTTCCAATTTAATTGAGTGTCAAAATGTAAACCTAAAATTTTTATTGTTTGAACTTGTTTTATTCTATCATCACAGAGATAAAGTTCCAACGATTCAGCCACTTTTGTTCTACTAAATAGCATACATTCAGTTTTAGTTTTAGAAAATTTGAAGCCGGACGTTTTTGCCCATTCACCTAATCTGTTAAGGGAATCTTGTATAAGATTAGTTAGTAGTTTTATGTTTTTGCCGCTGCATACAATAGTCAAGTCGTCCGCAAATAAAAACCCCTTGACCGGTTTTTGTAACACAGAAAGAATATCATTGATTGCCACTAAGAAAAGTAATACACTGAGTACGGATCCGGTAGGTACGCCGTTCTCAATTGAAACTGATTCAGACAAGGTATTTTTAATTCTAACTCTGATAGATCTATCTTTAACAAAATTACTGATAAAAGCTAGTGCATTTCCTTTTATGTTTATTGATTTTAAAATAGTAATAATTCTGTGGTTCCATGTCATTTCATAAGCTTTTTCTATATCCAACGCTACAGCTACAGTTTTCTGTTTTCTTGTAAAGGCGTGAGTGATTTCATTTTCCAAATTCATAAGATGATCCATTGTGGATCGACCCTGTCTGAATCCAAATTGGTTAGGAGAAAGGTAATCGTTGCGCTCCAAGTACCACTTGAGCCGTTTACTTATCATCTTTTCTAGAATTTTACACATGTTGCAAGTTAAGGCTATAGGTCTATAATTTTTGCTAAGAGTAGGGAGCTTCCCGGGTTTTGCTACAGGGATGACCAGAGCTTCTCTCCATTGTTTAGGGAACTCTTGGTTCTTCCATATTCGATTATAAATATCTAAGAGATACTGTAATGCTTTAGAAGGCAAATGCTTTATTAAGATATTTGGGATATTATCGGGACCTGGACTAGTGTTTTTAACAGTAGATATTATGTGATTTAGTTCAGAGATATCAAAGTCTTTGTTTATGGCGTCATCGTTAGGTCCAACGTCTATAGTCAAATTTGCTTCAGCGTAGTTTTTATAGTTTATGAAGTCACTGTCGTAATTGTCGGAATGTGAATTAGCTGCAAAAGCTTGAGCTAATATGTTAGAATTTTTGGCTGGATCAGCGGATAAGTTACCTGTAGAATCCTCTAAAATTATTTTATTTTTGACATATTTTCCTACTCTTAGCTTATTTATTTGTTTCCATATTTCTCCTACAGGTGTGTTCTTGTTGATTTTAGATAAATATTGTATCCAGCAGTTTTTCCTAGCTTCTTTTAATACTCTGCGTGCATAAGCTCTTTTCTTTTTGTATTGTATTTTCAGTTGAGAATCTAGATCAGTAGATGCGTTCTTTTTAAATACTCTAAAAGCTTTTTTATAGTCTTTCGTTGCTGATTCACACTCCTCGTTCCACCAAGGCAGTTGCTTTTTTCGGCTTCGTCCTATTGTTTTAGGTATTGATTCGTTTGCTGATTCAATAATTAAATCATTGAATTGAGTAATTATAGTCGAGATGGGTGTGTTTGGGTCTTGAATATTAGGCAGAGAAGCAGTAAAAGTGTCTAAGTGTTCTTTGAATTTCTTCCAATTTGCATGTGAAAATTTAAATTTAGGTGTTTCAGGTTCCAGTGGAATCTGAGGGTCGTTTAAAAGCAGCTTGATCAAGATGGGGAAATGATCACTATCTTTAAGGTCATCCATGACGTTCCAATCAAAATAAGAGGCAATATTTTGTGAAGCCATGGTAAGATCAATGGAGCTGGTACTACCATTATTACTATTAAAGTGAGTAGGTTGGTTTTTGTTCAGTAGTACTAACTTTTCCCATTCGTCTAACCAATTTACAATGGTCCGCCCCCTTTGATCACATTTTTTAGATCCCCAGTAATAGTGATGGCTATTAAAGTCTCCCAATAATACAATAGGTTCAGGTAGTTGATTAACAACTTCCGTGATATCATTTGCAGTAAAGGAGTAGCTATTTGGTAGGTAGATATTACATAGTGTAAAAGCTAATGGGAATTTAATACGAATAGCTACTACTTCTAGGTTAGAAACAATATTTATGGGTTCAGGTAAAGTGTCTGATTTGGCAAGGATGCTTACACCTCCACTAGCTCTGTCACATAAATTTCTATTTTTCGAAAATATATCATAGCCTTTAACTATAGCTTTTGATTTATTTGTAAAATTAGTTTCTTGCAGGCAAAGGCAGATTGGCTCTAAGTGCCGAATCAGATACTTTATTTGTTCTATTCTCTTGTAATAACCATTTACATTCCACTGCAGTATACTCATTTCCAAAAGAAGAAGATAAGCTATATAATATGAGTATATATGTAAAACTAAAAAAAAAAAAAGGAATAAGAAACACTTACAAATCTGGTTGTTTGGTATTGTCAACTGGGAAGGTTTCCCTTACCTTTCTCAAGAATCTAGCTAACTTATTTTTAACATTTTTGTTGAGCATAGGATATATTACACATTTCAATAAGGTTTTCTGTTTTGTCCGTGTACTCTAAAACAATTTCACGTATGTTATGTTTTCCTTTGGTGACATCTAAAAGAGAGACTAGTTGGTTGATACTAAGTGGAAATTTGTTTTCCGCGTCTAGTTTAGGTATACTATCTTTAACACTTTGCCAAATTTCTTCTTCCTTCCGGGAGTCTACAAGTTTAATCTTTTTCTTCTGTTTTCTTGCTAAAGTAGATTCGTCCTCGCTAGTTCTCATGCTACTTTCATCTGATTCATCTACACTTAAGTCCAAGCTTGTCTTCTTTGGTTCTATGTTTGTCTTCTGTCTATATTTAGGTACTGGTAAAAAGGTACTCATACTCGCAGAGCTAGAGTTTGTAGGTGAATGCAATCTTTTAATTCCCTTGTCTTTGTTTAAAGAATGCTCTGTGATAGAGTTTTCAATCATATTTTCCAGTGTATCTTCAATATCTGTTTGGGTATTAATGACGTATGTTGTAGTGTGGCTTTGTTGTGAATCTTCCACTGTCATGTCTTGTGTGTTTGGCGAGATGTTTACGTTAGGACAATTTTTAGCAAGATGTCCTTCTTGGCTACAGGTGAAACATTTGAGCAAGTCAGAAGTCACATATATCCAATAATTAGTATCGTCCAAGGTAACCTGGAATGATTCAGGTAAGAGGTTAACCTCCTCGGGTGATATGAACATCTGTCGTCTAAAGCTGAGAACATGTGCGAAGCTAGGGTCCGGTACTCCTGCTCGTAAACATGTTATGCTTGATTTAGGGGTTATACCAAGGCTTTTCAATTTAGTTTCTATAATATGGTTAGGTATTATAGGGCACACATTGGCCAGCACTATTCTGGTATTTTTGGTTAACAAAGGCCTTATTACTAGCTCTCTATTTTCTAACTGAATGGATGCAGAAGTTGAAGTTAGGCGGTCAGCAGTTTCTTTGGTATCGAGATATATACATACACGATTATTAGACACTCTGGATATGTACCTTATAGTGGACGGTGGCGTAATTTTTCCTAGTTCGCGTAGGTAGTCTTTAAGCGTCGGGCCTTCTATAGAATCGATAATAATAGCTTGATCCTTTGTAGGTAATAAACCGTTTGATGTTGCGTTTGCATAAGTAGGTTTCGGTTTTATTAAGTTTTCGTTGGTGTTTTGTGATGTTAGGGTAACTTTAGATATCATTTTGAAGTGGTAGGTGGTAACAAAAGTTACCGCAAATCAAAAGGTGTAACACTGATCACGCACGTTTGGATTTTTAAACTCGCGAAAAGAAATTAAAGAAACGCACACGCGGTACACGTGCGCAGCGGTCGGCGTTGCACCGTCAACTGAATTAAAATACTATGGCCCCAGGGGCTAAGTGCTTGTCGAATATCGTCTTCGCTCGATGTCTACTCATTTTTGTTTCGTTTTTATGAAATAATATTAATTTTCAATATAATATCCTATTGATTTTCATAAAAAACGAAACGAAAATGAATATTATTTATTTTGTTAACATTGTTGTTTGAAGAAACGCTCGACTATTATTTTTATTTTACTTTATTAGATCTAACAAAAACTAATGACTATCGAATCTCGATAGTGAAATGACGCCTCCACATTAAGTGGTCTATCAGTTATCTAAAAATACGGTGCTCTTACCACAATTACAGTCTAGTTAGAAACACTAATACAACGCGTTAATATTGCGCAAAACCTAAGACTAATCCTGAAATTAAAATTCATTTCACTAATAATAAGAAATGTTGGTCAGATTATACCTAAAAAATTCGCTTTTTAAATTTACCAAATATCGTACGGCGCGGGCGTGCGAGGTGCGAGCAGCACGACGAGACAAACATCGTTTTTCGCAAACGCGCGACCTTAGAGTTTTGAACAAAACAAAAAAATACCTTTGTAAATAATCCGCGAAAGTTTACATAATTCCTTCACTTTTATAATGAAAAAATAAGTTGGGGTGTCTGAGGTTTTGCGATGTTTTATTAACACGTTGTAGAGAAGCCCAGAAAAAGGGCGCTACTTTTTATTCCAAAATAATCTAAAAAATTTCATTGTGTGGTTTTATGAAACAACGATGCAAGTGAAACTTTTTTTCGCATTTAACTGAAATTTTTTCCGAAAATTATTCGATTAAAATCACGTTTCTAATCTTAACTTTAATCTTTTTATTCTGAAAATAAAATAAAAAAGTAATAAATAAAAAAAAACAAATTTTAGAAAAACTTTTGCTCTACACCAAGATCGAACCACTGCCACACAGATTTAAAGTCGAGGATCTAACGCATAGACCAATCCTGACCTATACGAAGTAGTGAAATTGAAGATCTCATATTTTTGTGTAATGCTACATGCGATAGATGAATGAAAAAATTTAAAGCAATGTAAAAAAGTTTCATTTTAATAAAATAAATGAGTTTCGTAGGAAATGGCGGTATAACTGAATTCCACGTAAAGACTTTTAAATATATTATTTCTTGTGTCCAATTTTTTTGTGTCAATTCCACGCTAAAATCCACACTTCTTTTCATCTCTAGCACGACGACAACAAAGTCGACTATTGGGGCTTGAAGAAATCCATCTTGTACACGCTGTTCCAAGCCGTGAAGGCCATCACGGGCGGCGTGACTATACTGAAGGGGCAGCTGATCAAGGGGGGCGGGGCCCTCGCCGCCACGCTGGGCAAGGTCATATCAGTGAAGGGGGACGCTGTCAGCAACCTGGGAAAGAAGATCGTCAGCTCAGCCGCGTTGAGTCAGAAGAAACCAACTTGTAAGTTTTACTGTAAAATATTGGGCAGTTTAAACGGAATCGGGCTTAGACAAAGATGGAGCAACATTTCACAGAACATTTTTAAAAGCGTAATTCTGACACGGTGTTTCATAATAACCAATAAATAATCAATGCGTTATCTAAAATCTAAAACTAAAGTATTAAAATGTGTTTACACGTAATGTCATTCAACCCAAAATTTTAATGTATCATCATCATGTCTATGATTTACATGAAAATTTTGGATTGAATGACATTACGGATAAACACAATTTAATAATTAGTTTTTGATAACGCATTGATTATTTATTGGTTATTATGAAACATCGTGTATTCCGCTCGCAACTTCGTCCGCGTTATTTTTGTTTTCCCGTGGGAATTTTATATTTTCCCGTAGGAAAATTACCCTATGTCCTTCCCCTGGTCTCGAACTATCCCTATACCAACTTTCATCAAAATCGTTTCAGTAGTTTCGAAGCCTATTCAATACAAACAAACAATCAAATCTTTCCTCTTTATAATATTAGTAGTGTAGATAAAAATGGATCTTCGAAATGTATGTTATGTACACCCATAACTTTGGAACGACTGCACCAAATTGGATGATTCTTGGTTTTATGCATTCGTTATTGTTAGGACAAGGTTTGCGTAATATAATTGCAATAATAAAAGCAAACATTTCAGTAATTTTGTAAAAAAACATGGCGATACAAAGTACGCCGGGTCAGCTAGTTCAGCAAAATCACCCAGAACTGAGAAGTCTAATCAATTCCGTCAATAAAAGACTGAGAAATTGATATTATTTGTGCAGGTTAACTTATAAACTGTGGCCGCCAGGTGGCCGCTCACTGGCCCGAGTATTCGAACGTTGCATGTCGAAGCATTGCAGCGAACCACAAATCTTCTTTTTATCTCTTCAGTCCCAGATACCACAAGAAATTACTATTATCTGTAGAAATAACCAAAACACTTTTACTCTTTAGCGAGCAAATGACTAAACTCCAATGAACTCGAGTTGCGAGACGTCACGCGTGACGCATGGGTACCTCCCTCTTACCTATTTCAGCCGCAAAGCAGCAGTGCTTGCATTGCTGTGTTCCGGTTTGAAGGGTAAGATATGGCAGTGAAATTACTGGGTACCGTGACTTTACATCTTAAGTCACGAGTTGGCAACGTACACTGTGGTTCTTGTGGGGTTTGCAGATTTGCTGCGAATCACATAGGAACCACATGCATTATAAGTGACTGTTTCCACTTACCATCAGCTTGCTTGTTTGCTAACTTTATTACCATTTAAAAAAAACGTTCAGCCGTAGCAAGGAGCGAAATTTCAATCGCAGTTTTGTGTCCCATAACTTCATTATTTATAGGAATATTTTCATGTTTCTTTCACAATTTCGTTGAGTTTGGCTTAAATTTTAATATTCAGGAATAAAAAAAAATTTACGCTTTTTTTTCATTTCACATATTTTTTAATATTAAGGAATAAAAAAAATTGTAAACTTCTCCATTCTCGAAGACTGGCTTGATCCCACTTCACTGAGCCAGTGAAGTAGGGTCAAGCCAGTCTTCTTATATGCTATTATTGTTGCTTGTAGGTTCTATATTATGCCATCGTATATGCTTCGTATATGCCAACGTCATCATCAGATAACATTGGAGTCAATCGTTGGAAAGTTATATGTTTAATATTAATAAACAATCAATGCAAACAAAGATGTTTTTAAACCCATTACATGAGCGTTATCGCATAACCCAAAATATTAACAGATCAATACAGAGGGAAACAATTTAAAGAATTTCAATAAGTGTTTAAGAATAAGGTAGGGTTTTTGACCCTCGGTGGCATGACCCTAGAGCCGGACCTAAAAATAGCGAAAATGGGCAAACTTGAGTTCATAAATTATCATCTAGCGAAGAATCGAAGTCTCAAACCAAATAGGTACATATTTTATAAACGACTTCGAATCTCACTTTATAACCTGAGGCAATACCAAAGCAATAAAACGTAAGGTTTCGAATGACCGTCCGTGTGTATACATACGAGTATTAAGACAATGCTTCATGACAATGCTTATATTAGACAATACTTACTTTATTTTATTACTTAAAGCGAGTGTATTTCTCAAGGGCCTTGACTAACCCGTTGAAGACTACTTCTGATAAATGAATCTTAAAACAACACAAAGTACATCATCATCATCATCACAGCTCACATACATCCCCACCGAGGGGCTCGGGCCTACCCTATGTTAGGGTGATTAGGCCTTAGTCAACCACGCTGGCCCAGTGCGGATTGGTCGACTTCACATACACCATTGAATTTCTTCGCAGATGTATGCAGGTTGCCTCACGATGTTTTCCTTCACCGTAGGAGCGTCAGACAATTGTACATATGAAATTCGAAACGAAAAACACATTGGTACATGGCGGGTCTCGAACCCGGACCCCCCGATTGGAAGGCAAGTGCCGAGTCCACAGCGCCACCGACGCTCTTAACAAACACAAAGTACATTCTAACGTAATAATTGCAGTTTTGTTTAGTGCAGTTTGCCACAGGACTTCTATATCGCTAGCTACCTAGCTTTACCTAAAGTTTATCACTAACAGTCCATCCGATGTTCGGCCAAGGCGGCCATCCCAACGGAGAATTTTAAAAATGGCTCTTTTAAGTGTCTGCACAAGCAGAAGTCTTATTAAAATAAAAAAATTACGGGTTGCACTCCGGGAGTGCCGGCAGAAGTGAAAACTTAAGTATTAACGTTGTGCGTTTTGGATATTTTGGAATGGTTATGGAATAATTTTGCACGAATTGCTTTAATTATCAGAATAAAAGTACTATCTTTTATGTGGTAGAATACAATATTTATTTATTGCGCTATCGTACACAAACATGACAATTTATATTACATTAAAAAGTTTATCCCTCAGAAAAATCAACTTCCTGTTGTGCGTACATAATTATATAACTAGTAATAATGAATCAAAATATTTACAATTAAATTAAAAATATGATCAAAACAGACATTAATATACTACTTAAAAACGTAATTTTATAACAAATAAATAATATTGAATTTATACTAACTTACCTAATTAATATTTACAACAAAATCAAATAAAAGCACAATTTAGATTTTTCCTAACAATGTAAATAAATTGATTAAAACTGTCTCAAGTGACGTGTGACTTCCAGTACTTTTGCCAGCCGCTATTGTTCTCGGCCGGCTTACGTGGACCCCTCACCGCACCTCGACAGTTCCTGCGGCCATTTCAATTTTAATAATTGGTCTTACGAATTTTCGATCAGGGTCACGTGTCCTGACGGTCACGTGTCCTGACGGTCACGTGTCCTGACGCGAGTTTAACATTTTTTACCCATTACAAAAAAAGTGTACAACGCCGCTAAAGAAGTTCTCACTTCAAAAGTTCTCACTTCAAAAATTGCTAATCTTATTAAAAATAACCTTTACAAGTATACATGCATTGTTATTTTACCTTATGTATGCAAACATCCAAAGATGTCGGCAAATCTAAGTGGAAGAAAAAATTTTGCCTCTACACCGGCTCCGAAATTGTTGCGACGGTTGATTGACACGATTAGAGGTAGACCAGGCGAAGAAGAAGAAGAAAGTTTAATACAATTCTGTATTGAATCGTTTATGTGAACACCTCTATCATAACCAGTGGAGGTTTGTGCCAGAAATCGGACAATCAGCCCTCCAATAAAGCGGAGAGGTTCTGGACGCAAGTGTATCTGGGTAGCTGACGCCAGTGGATTAGACATTGGTGGACTGTAGTCCAAAAACATAATTGCTGCCACGTCAGCAGACCACTCGGGTATCGTAAATTATTATAACTTTTACTACCTAAAAAGGGGGTAACCGATTGACAAATCTATCAAGATCCACTCGTACTGTAAGCAATATAATCAGGTGGGCAATTTGCTTGTTTCTCATCTATTTCCGCCTCAAAGTTGTTTAACTGTGACAATCACTGAGCCAACGACGCTATTGTAGTGAGTAAAGTGTGTGACTGTCTCATTCCAGCGTCTGTAGTGTATGGCCCACCGCCGCCGACCCACGTGGAGTACGGGCCGCCCCCGCCCAGCGCGTACGGCGTGCCTACTGCGCCCGCGCACTTCACGCACACCGGCCCCTCCGCGCCCACCGGCTACGCCGCGCACAAGTACCCCGCCACTATTGACGGTAAGACAGCAAAAATAAATTTCATAGGGACATTATGATTAATGATTCATTTTATACTATTACATTGTGTTTGATTCAAACACGCAACTTACTTAAACTAAACTAGTTTGACAGATCTAAAAATAAAGCCGTCAATTTTAATGCTTTAGAGAAAAACAGAGATGGCAGTAGTTTTAATCCTGTCAAATTAGTTAAGTTTAAGTTTGTTGTGTGTCCGAATCGACACCATTATACTACTGGGCATAGTAAATAGGCTCCTGGGCAATCATTGGCCTTACGGGTTGACGGGGAGCGCCAGACCGCAATTCTTTGGTCTGGGTTGGCTTGGGTTTTGTTCCGTGAACTGGGAATTCTGATCCTAAACATGCCCAAACGGGCGGTGACGTTCCTGAGGGAGGTTTAAGCCAGTGGAATAGTAAGTGCAAAGGAGTCCTACTAGGTACTCGAGTGGGCAGTCTAGTCGTAATAGATAATCCCGCCTAAAAAGTTGACTTGGTTGGCACGAGCGCTTTTTCAACGTTTTAAGCTCGTTATTTGTAACGTCTCAAACACGCCTCATGACTTGGGCGATTTTTCCCTTTGCTTTGCGTCATCGCTAAAAATAGCGTAGAGGAAAAATGCGCTCGGGTGAACTAGCTTTTGGAATTTCTTACATAATAACGTCGTACTATACAATTGAATAATTTATACCGTATATTCGAATAATTTAAAATGAAGCATAGCAACGTAGCCGGCGTAGCCAGCTCCAGCTTGGTTTATAATACTATTACTGGGTCAATACCGAGCCAGCGTTGTCGTTGTTATGCTGACGAAGAAATGGTCTTCCGGTAGGAATTATTATTTGATTTGATCAAATGAACTTATTCTTAAAGATTTCTGGTCGATTTAAGAATAAGAATACGATTAAGAATAACGGCGAGCGCACACGACCGACTCTTTGTAGGACCAATTATCCGTCCGATTTTTCCGACCTACTCAACGCATACGTTTATCACTTTGCTGGAGGCCGACTTTTTATAGTTCACAAGCTTTTGCCCGCGGCTGCGCTCGCGTTAAATTCGGGGTAACACGGAAGATTTCCAAAAAAAATAAGGCAGGTATTTTTCATTGGTAACAAAGAGTCTGTGTACCGATTTTTAGCTTCCTACCTTGAAAACTGCGAAAAGTCGCATATAAAATTTCAGCCCCTCTTTTAAAGGGTTGGGGGCAGATTTCCAAAAAAAAATGACGCACGTATTTTTTGTTAGTCACAAATAGTCCGCATACCAATTTTTAGCTTTGTACCTTGAAAATTGCGGAATGGTCCATACAAACTTCCACCCCCATTTTAGGAAAGTGGGGGGTTAGAAAGAGACAAAAGTAGCCTATGTCACTCTCCATCTCTTCCACTATCTCCACTTAAAAATCAAGTCTATTCGTCACTCCGTTTTGCCGTAAAAGACGGACAAACAAACACACACACATACACTTTCCCATTTATAATATTATTATTAGTATTAGTATATTAGTAAGTATATTAGTATTAGTATATTAGTTTTAGTATGGATGTGCGTTGCAACGTAGATCTCCATAATTATCTTTCATTTGCCACCGTCAAAAAATCGGTCACCGATAGTCGGTCGTATGCGTTCGTTCTCATTCTCTAAATGGCAAATTTTATAATCAACATCTGTGAATATTAATCGTTAATATTTCTTCGAATAAAATCTAGTTCAGAGTTGAAAATTAATAATTATGCCTGTCAAAATATGTTAAAGTGAAAGAATAAATTATGATTTTCTGATTTTTTTTGCGCCAGATACATGTAAGCAAATAAATATAAATCACAAAAATGTCAAAGAATGTATAACTGTAAAACCGTTTTCACAAATTTGTTTTGATTTTGCTTGAATTCCATTATTTTTGACGTGTTTGCAAATATTTCTTTTTTTCAATTTCATTCAACACTCCTTTTTTAAATTTCATGAAATTATTTAAACTAATAAAATTGTTTGTAATTATTATTAACCTTATATACTTATTATAGCTTTTAACTATGAACGAGGCAACGTTTTTTTTAAAGACGTAAACTCAAGATTGGCATATTTAGGCTCGTATTAATAATTGCATCTCAAGTATGAGATCGATCTTGAGATACTGTTTTTGACATATGTTCCATACATTAAACGTCAAAACTGCAGCTCAAGATCGCTCTCAACTTTGAGACGCGTTTATTAATACGGGCCTAAAACCTTTACTCTTTCCAAAGAGCTAGATACAAATATTGTGAGGTTCTTATAGTTCAGCAACTCTTATATTGATGGAACAGTATACCTTTTTTTTTTTTTTTTGAGGCGGGGGAATCTCTTTACGATTCAACAAGGGGCTGAAAGCTGACAAAGCCGCCCCAAGGATATGCCATTGGACTCGGGTTACCTGGGTAACCCCATACCTGGCTAAACCACCCTCCAGAGCAACTTCTACCTCCGTAGAGACACACTCGGGATCGGCGTTAGCCATTCCCCGAGTGATGGAACAGTATACCTACCATTTGATTATGATCCTGTGAAAATCCGGGAAAAATAGCGTATTCCGTCTATGATCAGCTGGTTCGTTCGATATCTGCTTTTATCCATAGATTTTTCTAATTTCTAGGTCAAATAAAATTGACAAAATACTACTTTATTTTCCCTTTGACTGTAAGCAAGCTTTGATATCTTAGCTTAGCACTCTTTCGTACGATGATATGAGAACCCCTTTAAAAGTAGATTAATTGCAAATTCATTCAATTCAATTCATACATTGCTTGTTTATTCATGTTTGTAACCCTGTTTACCTACGTGACTTATTCACTTGTAATATACACATATTTTCTAAAACACCCTCTCTTCGCTTCACCGGACGGAGACTCTGTACCAGGGTCGTCTGCATGGGTACCTCCGTCTTACCTATTTCTGCCGCAAAGCAGCAGTGCTTGCATTGCTGTGTTCCGGTTTGAAGGGTAAGATATGGCAGTGAAATTACTGGTTACCGTGACTTTACATCTTACGTCTCAAGTTGGCAACGTACACTGTGGTTCTTGTGGGGGTTGCAGTTTTGCTGCGAATCTCACAAGAGCCACATGTATTATAGGTGACTGTTACCACTTACCATCAGGTGGACAGTTTGCTTGTTTGCCAACTTATTTGCAATAAAAAAACAAACAGTCTCATTTTACACATGGAGAGGTGAACACACCCAAAAATCACCTTGAATTTTACTTTTGTATATTTTCTTTACTCGAAATACTATAGTCTAGGTTTTTATCAAAATCAGAAGAATCTTTATGCGCTGGTGACACGAGCTACAGGTTAAGTAAAATAACAGATGCGTATAAAAAATCTAAATCAGTCCTTTTAGATCAAATTAGATAGTCGACACAATCATCACAGTCATGGCATACGAATATTAAAAAAAAAAAAACTATTCAGTGCACCGTTGAAATAAACACGCCATTATGTTAGTTATTCGGTTCAATAACTGTATACAGTTATACAAATAGCATAATATCCACGACCGTTGTGCAATAAGAAAAGGTAACAAACTGGAAACGACAGGTAGTTATATAAAGATCTCACATGCCTTTTGACAGCGCCACAGGCGGGGGCGAGCGGCGTGAAATTATAGTTCAAAATAGCACGGTAACACTGGCTGGTGTTGATATGCCGAAAACTGAAACAATAGGCGGAATTGATAGGATGAAATTATATTACATTCAAAATAAAATATCTTACTAGATTGCTGATTATGTATATTTATATCAGAAAATAATTTGAACCAGATGGTCCAAATATTCACTTTCTTATTAATATTAATGAGTTTCAAATTCGATCTTTTTTTATTTATTTTATTTGGCATCGATATTTCATTGGTTTATTCAAAAAAGCGGAAAGCCTTATTTAGTTTAGAAAGTCGAATGTCCATGCGAAATATTAAACAATAGGTATAAGAAGTTCATGCCTTTAGTTTTAAAGCAAATTTCAAGTACTAAATACTATGAAATGTAATACCAAAAAAATATTAAAATAAAGACGTATTTCAATCAAAAAAGTATTTATTTAGAACTCCGAGCATTTATTTAGAAAGATAATTAAGTCATTTTAATATTTAGAGGCAGATTGTGGTGAATAAATACCAGTTTCTCTGCATTAGCTGGTAAGAGCTAATGCAGAGTTTATCTTTGTACACAAGACTTGCCTCCAAATTGGAGACTTTTTGTGTATAACTGCTGAGCTATTTTTTAAGATCAGCACGCAAATGAAGCAAATACTTGTCGCCCCATCGCCCCCGCGCCCAGACAGGCCGTAACGATCCATCCGATCCGATCCGCGGTTATGTTAACAACTCAACCTCAACATACCGGACAACTCTTTGTGATTTATGGTTTGTTTGTTGATTAACATGTTTGATAAATTGATTTAATAAATTAAAAAAAAATCTATACACGGACTTGCCGCTTGGCGACAGCCTAATATTCGGCCGAGAGCGTCGCCGAATATTAGGTATTCGGTATTCGGCCAAATCACTATTCGTTGCGTCTCTAGTTAATATGCTAAAACTGCTCGGACGATAACAATACAAAATTGTATAAAGGTAAAATTCGTATTTTTTTAATCAAGCAAAATTGTCAAGGTGTACAATAGTCGATTGCTGATAAGTTACAAAATCGCCACTCTGAAATCGATACGCTAGTCAAAAATATCGGAAAGCGAGCTCGTTAACTACAAAACGGTTACACAAGGTGTTCAAAGATCCCAGACCTGCGGAACTAAGAACGCATCTCATTGACATAGTGGCACGTGTTAGCTTGTCTTTATGCGGATCTTGCACAATGTCAGACATTTAAACACAGAGATTTTTAAAAATATTACTCACCATGCCCGCACTCAAATCTTCGATCTTGTTGCATACTCAAGAGTAGGTATATCGGAGTTGCAATTTTACAAGTCGTCATAAACAATCGTGGATTTTTAATATCGTTTTTAACTTCAAATCATTTTATTGATATGTTTCACAACAAGTTAATGCGATCTCAGCGTTTACTGATTACAATTAATTTATTATTATAATCAATCTATGTATTTAGGGGAAACCGATGACAGCTTGTATGGATCCTCGCTCGCAACGTATGTACATACCTACGTTGCGAGGATCCGTACAAGCTTTCATCAGTTTCCCCTAAATTATTAATTATTACCTTTAGTGACTCACGTCACAAAACATCAATAATGTTTAAATTGGTTATTTGAACTGATCGTGATGACTGAAATTTTGAACTTTTTACAAAAATCTATAGCATTAACCGTCACTGAATAAATGTGAATGTTTGAAAGAACATATAAGAGGGTTTAATGAACCATGGCATTTAAAATAATACGATGTAGGTAGTTGTATTAAAGAATGATGCGTTAAGAGTGAACGCAACAAGCAATTGAAATTGATGAGTTTTCAAATCTGAACTAGCCAGGCATTTGGCAAGAATCAATCAGTCAATTTATGTCTTAATAGTATATCAGAGCGAACGGATGTGGCAGACAATAATTGAATTAAATATCGAAGCAATATAAATTTTATATTTATTCTAATTTATTAAATATAAATTAAGTACCCACCACAGTATATTAAGGGCGTGTTAGTTTATTGATATGCCTTAATTGGAATTTAGTATAGACTATTAATTTATTTTGTAGAGCTTAGATCAGTCAGAATGCTCTAATAAGGTATACAGATGTGAAGATTATGTTTTATTTCGACATATGCAGTCATAATCCAATCATGACCGCTAACTACATCACGTACGTAACGCCAGATTGACCCCGACATACTATTATATCGTTTTTAGAATATCACGAAATGATAGTTAAGCACTCCAATAATAAACAAACCAATTCATTAGTTAGTAATTTAAAAAAAACTTGATGGATGGCCTTTTTGACAATTTACCTCATGATATCATTTAAGGATTTCGATTTAAGTTTTATCAAACACGAAATGCAAATTGATCGAAGCTTCATTAAACATTTAATCAAAACTTATTTTACCCCTTGTGCTAACATGTAAGTGACATTTTGTTTTCCAGAAATAATAGCGATGTCGTCAGTGGTTGACGAAGTATTAACCAATCCACCACCACCGCTCCCCTCGTTCGAGTTGTTGCATCGTTATTATGATCTAGTGAACGAAATTTGGTAAGAAACCTTCGTCTTAGGACTATCACATTCACTTATTTCGATTATTAACTTGCCAATTCTTCGGTATTGAAATTCGTATTCAATTTTATTGATTTCTTTGACTTGATTTTCAAATTGTGATCTTCAGCTGTTTTGATTGCTTTTTCGAGTTTTCCAACTTTTTACATTCATTCATTGTTCATACAATTGTAGTTTAGTGTACAGTGTCTTAACATTTACTTTCCGAAAAATTAATTCCCTCTACTTCTCTTACTTATAAGATTTTATCTGTTTCTGAGCTTGTAATATGATAATGTATGGTCTATAATCCCTGTGGAGTTTCTCTTTGAGCATGCCGTGTGTTTTCTGATAGCCTATAAATATGTTTAGCTTGCGCGGGTTACTTTTCATTCAAATCTCTTTTTCAATGGATGTTAGTACCTACTTGTCTTTATTCTTTGAAACTTTTTATCTCTACTTCAAATAATAATCATGAAGTTATAATCGATAACGTAATTTATCTGCAAACTGAATTTTAATATGTATGAGTATCAAACTACAGACTCAAATTCATTTTTACGAACACGATAAGCAAGGAAGCTATATAAGTTTATTTGGAGCGATCAAAATTACGCAACCATGATAACATGGAACCTTAAGCTCGTATTAATAATTGCATCTCAAGTATGAGATCGATCTTGAGATACTGTTTTTGACAGATGTTCCATACATTAAACGTCAAAACTACAACTCAAGATCGCTCTCAACTTTGAGACGCGTTTATTAATACGAGCCTTAATGATGCAATATTACGGAAGGAGGCTGACAATATGAGCACCCTTTGGCTCTATTACCTCAGTGAAAGTATATTAAGCAGAAAGACCGGTTCAGTATACACCGACTCTTCGGAATAGTTTAGCTAGAGTTCGTAGCTATGCGTTTGCGCAGTGCATTAAGGAAACTCAATATGCGCGGTTTGCTTGTTTGCGGAATTTACGGTATTACGTATACTTACCTACGCTGATTTATATTTATTGTAATTCCGAATAGAATAAAATTTGCAGCCTGTTAGAAAGAAAAGCGCATTAAAAGTCGAACATGATTTTTTTAAATGTCATTACATTAAGATAATTGCTTTATGTATTTTTTATCAGAATTATCATTATCTATGACTTTTTTTACAGCACAAAGGATCCTAAGGGGTCGAAGTACCCAATATAACATAAGAACCATAGCCCTAAAGTATTGAAAAAAGGTTCCTTTATTGACTTCCATAATTTTATTTGCAACGAGGTGAATCTGAATATTAACCTTGCTGCATGTAAAATTATGATTATTATCTTATGGCAAAACTACATCAGATGTAGCTGTAACTCTGACAAAAGGAAGTTTATAGACTTTAAAATCACTTTCAAAAGAATAACGTAAATAATCTTTTATTGATTGTTCATCTTTCTTTACAAGTACAGTTCAGTTTTCTAGTGCAGTTATTGTTTCGATGAATGTAAGAACCTTAGATTATTTAACTATGTATGAATGATCTAAGGTAAGAACTTAAAAGAAAATAAGTTCCTTTTGTAGTTTATCGTCGGACACGTTAAACTGATGTTCGCTAATAAATGACATAACGTAGTCACCGTTGCGTAACGCTGCTACGAATGACTGGTTTTAAATTGCATTAGCGTCAGTTAATCCTCATCGTTGATTTACTTAGTGCACTGAACAATGCCTAAGTGAAAACAAACAAAAATATTGCAAAATTTTAATTGGTGAACAGACGACTTCAACAAATTAATATCGTGTTCAAAATCGTCCACAATTTTGAGTGTTTAAGCCATTGGCGTATCTTTTTCTGGGGTGGGCCTGGCCCTAGATTTTTGTTTGAAGATATCACTGGTTGACGTCCATCATAGAATTTTGAAACGGTAGCCTAACATCCTGGGGTGGGCACTAGACCATACTGGGGTGAGCACGGCCCACCCGGCCCCCCCTCTATAAACGTCTATGGTTTAAGCGAAAATCAATTGTGGCCTAGTGGTTGATATAGCCCATGGGCTCTATTTTTGAATCATGTCTGGCGTCGTCTTCGCTCGATTTTGTACTTATTTTTATTGCGTTTTTGATGAAAATGAAAACGATAATATCTGTAGTAATATTATATGGATTTTCGTCGAAAACAAAACGAAAATCAGTAGGAATCAGTAGAAAGAAAAGATGAATGATTCAAAAATAGGTCCCCAGGTATTGATCAGCCCCCTAACCATTATCGCTGAAAACAATATAAAAACCGCGCTGAGAGCGGGATGGCGCTATACGCAGCAAGAGCGGTGTCTCTGTTTCAATATTGTTTTAACCTTGCTATAAGCGATCACGGTAGGGCCCCTGGAGGACTAATGTACGATTCCCCATGGGGGCAGAATTTTTCTACTTGGTTTGGTTGGTGGTATGGCTTCTGACCCAACCATCTTACCCAAGTTTGTCGCGATAATAACAATATTATAAGCTTTGTTCAGTTCCGGCAATTTAAGGTAAGATAGCCATTGAGGAGCCGTCTTCAGTTACCTATTGAGGAGCTGTTTTCATCTTCGACTTTATCGTGACTTACCATCAGGTGAGATGGAATGCAAGAGCTTCCCTGCTGTGTGTAAAAAAACGATAATGATTATACATATTTACTTGCCGTAGTCATAAGGCTTTAACGTACATTCTCAAAAATGCACACAAATGGTGATGCTATGCATATTTAAACAGCAATAATGCGATGATTCATAAAATGTATCAGCCCAGAAGCAGGAAGTTCATCTTCCTGCTTCTGGGCTGATAAATTTCTAAGCATCAGTCTATGTTCTCGATATAAATTGCATTGTACAAATGCTTTATAAGTGAAAGTTGCACTTTCTGGACATGGTACATTGTAAAAATTCTACAAAATGAAACATATCATTATATCATTGCTGTTTAGCGTACAGTGTTTCAACATTTCTTTTCCGAAAAACTAATTATCTTTACTTCCAATTTGTAATTTTTAACAACATTTGTGTAAGTTTCTGAATGTTCATGTGTTGTGTTGAAGTCAGAAATAATTTAGACTATTATTTTATCCAGTTTCTCTTGAATTATGCCGTATTTCCTTCTATAGTTTACATACTCGTAATATATTCCACAAATACGATTACTTTTATTCTCAAAATCAATGCTAGTAAACCTTAACTTTATCTCAACAATATCCCGAATATAGAATCCCCTACGATTGTTCATAGTTATTAATTAAAAATAGGTGGCTACGTACGAGCAATTTCATCATTTATTTAGCACAGAGTAATTTATTATTCTTAAGGAGGATGCCCGATTTTGCCCCATTATCAAGGTCGATGACTAATAAAACGGTAATATATTTTATCAAAACATGATTTTTAAGAAATATGAAACAGATATAAGCTAAGGCTTTTTTGGCAAAATCGACTTAAATGCATACAAAATCTTTCGGCGAATTTTCAGACTATCCAAAGACGATTATGTGTGTGGGGAGTACAATATTTATAATCCTAAAATAAACCAATCAATTGATATAGTTAAATAAACCTAGATAAATGTTAATGGTTTTCGTGCAGTTTTGTAAAGTGTATATTTGCCAATATAGTATAAGAAAGAAGATTTTTTATTAATGTTTCAAAATTATGTAACTTAAGAAAGTGATAATGAACAATCACCAATGCTATTCAAAGATTTTATTTTTCCTTTCGCCTACTTATTGTTTTTTGCACAAAAACAAGGTGTAGAATTAGCACAATACATGTGGGTATTATGTATTCCGCAGAAGAATTGTGAGTCAACTGAAACAATAGTGGTTTCTTATTTCTGTATATTGTTGTATTTAATGTAGTAACTAAAGTTGCGCATAGCGCCTCGCCCTCAACGCTTATTTTCCTAACATTGAAGCTCAGTGTGGTACCAGCATCTTAACTCTGTGCTAAACTAAGCAAATAGCAATAATGCCAAAAATCTCAAGTCATCACACATTCATACAATCGAATCGAACTCTCCATGCGTAGTTAAATCTTATATCTAACGTGCCGGAAGGTATGTGTTGCATATAATTAATATGTTCTATATTACACTTACATAATAAATGTAATAACTATATTAAGGTCAAGACACCAAACAAGGTGAAGTAGCTACATTTGGTAATATTGATTTAGAGTATGTGATTGTAGGAAGTACGTGCGTTGTGTAATGTTTGAAGATTCGACAACAGAGGAGAAAGGATCGGTGATTCTCTCAAATGATGAGATAATGTGGCGAATTATTTTCTAGATCTATCATGTTGCGTGTAATAACTGATAATGTACCGACGTATATCTTTTCAAGTTCTGTTGAAAGTACAGAACTGTCTACGATCAAATTGAACAAGTTAAATTTATTATTTAACTTTTAAACATAATTAAAAATATGTTTTATTTAAAAATCTCAATTCTATTTTGGTTTGCTCATTCGACTACATTCGACGCTCCAAAGTATTGAATCAGTAGAAGCTTTATACACTCAGTAATAGGTGTTTTGTTATTTTTTTCTAATATAATACAAAAAGTTTGAATATTGATTTAGCTACCAGGAATACGTCACAACAACGAAATTAAAAGCTTTTCAATTACAGCGCATGTTGCTACCTAATTTTTAATTAGTTGCTTAATTACGTGAATGATAGGTTATTTACAAATAAATTTTGATACTAATAAATTATATTATGATGTTATTAAAAACTATAGTTATCGAAACCTATTAAGGATAATAAATTTAAATTCATATGGAATTACCTTCATTTCTAGGTTTGCAGATCAACCAGAATATTCCCGTGTACTTTCGAAGAATAGGTATTTCGTAGTTCATGTGTACGTTGACAACTTGGTAGTGAACTGTAATGTAGTTTTTAATATATTAATGGTACATAAGGAGTCAATGTATTAAAGATTTGTAAGATTTTTGTGTTGATGTAGATAACAATGTTAGATTATTGTTTAATTATGTGTCACAAACACAACTTTCTTGTTATCTTTAGTTACAATTTGTTACTTAAGGCGCACGTGGTAATTAATTTAAAGCACATAATCCACAAAACATTTTTATATTAATTTATCCTCTAAAGCATGAAGTATACAGATAAACGAAACTTCATATTATACCTATTGCTTCCTCACTAAATGAATGAGGAATGATGAATGAATTAATAAATAAGGCTAACGCCCACTAGCGTTACAGAAGCTACTGCATTTGCATTTTCAGTGTAGAATCCGTAAACTTATTTTGACTGAACAAGACTGACTGAAGCTTTTTGAGACAGGGCGAGGTAAACTGAGCGGGGTACACGCCGGCGTAGTGATTCTGACACCGGTGGGGGACGCCGCGCCGGGAGACACCACGGCCGTGGGCCACACCCCGCTGGACCCGCCGCCGTCCATACTCAACACAGTGTACAGCGCTATAAAAAACGTCTTCTCCTCCCCATCACCCAACTACGACGACCACGTCTCCGCGTATCAACCTCCCCCACCCCCGCAACCCGTCCCCCCTTTCAAACCTATGTCCTGGGACGCCGTAAACTCGTACGGTGAGCCCGCTATCGCCGAAGCGTATCCGGACTACGACCCCAGACATCCACAGCAGCCATTCACTTACGCAGCGTCCAAGCACTCGGCCCCAATCGTGTACAAAGAGAAAACTGGCCTGACGCCAGAGAAGATTCAAAAGATCAATAACAATTTGAACAAGCTAGCCGCTTATATGAATCAAAATATTCAGAGATCCTCTGAGGAGCACCCGTCGTTCACCGGCATGGAAAATTACAAGCAGATGCTAAAGAAGGGGCAAATTCCTTTATTTCCAACTCCTGTCGTGAGTGACAACGAAATTGGGGTCCTTCCCGGCGATCTCCTGCCCGATCCAATCAAAACCTCGTCTAGCACAAGTACCTCAACTAGTTCCACTACAACCTCGACCACAGCTCAGCCAAGCACGACGGCGGCGGTGAGCGCTGAAAATAGAAGAAAAGACGCAAAATACATACTTCGGGGCAACAGGATCGTTCAAGTTTGAAAGAACTGACTGTTGACTGACTGAGGTAGGTTATAGTGACCGAGACTGACTTGACCCTTGTAGATGATCGAGTACTCTTATCCTCTTCCATTCCGTTCATAGGAGATGGGGACATTCACATGGATCTTCGAATTAAAGGTTACGTAACAAGACTTATGAAGTTATGACTTACCGTATCATGACTTGACTAACATCGTTTCTACGCTGTATATTGATATTTCTTATACTAGCTCTGATTCGTATTTATGTATGTAGTAATGTTATATTATTAATAATCAAAACTCAGTAGTGCTAACGCACTGTAGCAGTAGCTAACTTTCTGTTATCTCTGTAGTTAGAACACTTGTAAATAGTTACCTGTTGGTGATTACGTGTAAATATTTATTTTATTTGTACATTTCTGTTTGTTTATTATTGTTAACAAGATTGATCTTTTTATTATTATTTTTAGTAAACTGTTTATTAACGAATCCATCTGAACATCTACTATTAAGAATGAATGAACTAGAAATATTAATAATATATAATAGCTTAATAACATACAACTTTTAGCTAAATAAGTTGTGTGGGAAAACTATAAGATACACAAATTTCATACAGCAGTGATCATTGATCCATGTGATAATTTTTGATATTTCATAATTTTTCTGATATAATTCATGACAGAGCTATTTCAAGTACATAAAGTTTATTTGTAGCTTTAAAGTCGATTACTTTCTAAGCTACATGCAGTGAAAGCGCAGACTAAGCTGCATTATATTTGTAGAGTGTAAGCACAGTCTACTAATATTTTAGATTATTGGTTTATTATTTGAACTGGGTCGGAAGAAAACCGAATTAGTATTATAATAACAAAATGCTCAATATCATCGAAAATATAGAAGTTATGTCAAAAAAGAAGCAAAAAAAATTATAAATACAAGATATATGGCATGTAATTTTTGAGTTATGAAATATTAAGTTTTTTTTTATAGAACAAGTAAAGAGAAGTAAATATTTTAGATGCTTTTGAGTTTTTACGGCCCAGTGTGCGGTATTGATGAAGTTTGGATTTAATAGTATTTTGTTGGATTTTGGAACTACTAATAACAGTGTTTAATTTCAAAAGTTAACTGTTTTTGTTTATTTCACAGAAGTGCCAATCCATGGTGCAGTTTTGGGAGTAGAAGACTTGCAGCATTACTACGGTTAGAAGCAACGGACTATTATCACTAGTGTTTCGTGTAGACATAATTCGAAAACAACGAAAAATAGTCAAGCCGTTTTAAAACCAGTCAAGTATGTTTTCTTTAAGATAGGAAGATGATGTCCGTGTTTTTCAACATCTTAAATATAATTTGTAAGTCAAGAACTTAAGATTTCAGAAAATACTAAGTTTAACATTACTTTTGTAATATTTATACCGGCTTCTATTCGAATGCATAGATAGCCAAATATAGATAGTGATATAGTATTTAATTTATAATCATCTAAAAATATAAGTCACCACAAAGCATCATTTTCGTCACCTTAATTGTAAAGTTGTTAACATCATAATTTTACAGTTCCTTTCTCTTAAAAAATCTATCACACGATTAATAAAAAGATACCCTAATTTAATACTCCTTGTTGAATGTAAAAATTTTATAATAGGATAATTCCAGATGCCTGCAGGACCATTCGTTTCCTACGTGAGCTTGATGTGGTTCTGAGGTTTTTCATCCTTTAATGCAAGATTGGGTTAAAAAACTTACTTAATTAACACAGTAAAATGTGAGCACCTGTATTTTTATGCAAGCAAAAAAAGGTCTCGACTCAGAAGTCTTAGAAAGACTAAATTATGATATTTCATTTTCCACTTTTCAGTACACGTGAAAACTTAACTATTCATTTTGAAGCGAGCGTGCTTCCTTCATCATTAGTTTCAAGGTAGTCCATGAATTTGGGCCAATTTCCACTGCATTTTTCAGAGCATGGGAACATGCTCACGGGTGAGCGGCGAGTTGTCACCTAACCCAAATATTTTGAACTTTTTTTCGAATATTCTAAATATACCTACATTACTTACTGACTCAGCCGCGCGTTGTATTGGCTCAGTAGTTATAGCAGGCAGTTTGGATTAATTTTATACTAAGTTTCCTAATAAAGTAATATTCACCTATAAAGATAGAAACGTTTTCATACAAAACGATGCACAACAATAGAGCATAAATAACAAAATAATAGGGGTTAAAGTATGAAATTGCTGTTTTTTTCGTTTGTTAATGTAACTTTATAACTATTCTAATTTAAGAGTAATATTTTTTTTCCTTTTGACCCTAGAGTGCACGTTTTGATTACAATTTAATCTCAGAATTAGTTTAATAATATATTTAAAAGAGTCTCAAAAATTACCCCCTATTTTTTCGTCAGAATGTTGTACATTATTGACGATAACTTTGTGAAAACTAATTTTCTTGTCTTCAGACCAGTCTCTAAAAGTTCCATAAAGTTTGCTTTATTGGTTATTAAATAAATAAAAAAAAAGGTTAGTATGAAATGAGCAATGTTCTTAAAAATCTTCATACAAAACGTTCTTGAGCAATGTTCTTAAAAATATTATAATGTCGTAAACGTAAACATGATAATGTGGAATAGACTGTAGCTAAATGAAACCGAAGTACAACACCATCTACTGGAAAGTTACCTAACCTATATAACTAAGCAAGTGTTATGTCTAAAGATTAACTCACACTTTGAAACTTATGGAATTAATAAATACAAATAAAAAATTTAAAAAAATATCGAGGCCAATAATCGAGATAAAGACTACCATATTTTTTAAGTTCAACCAAATAACATACAGTAAACCAAATAACATCGAAATTGGTAAATGTAGTTAACCAAACATCGTGACGTCAGGTGCTTATATTTATATAGATATAATAATATGATATATTTCATCATAACAGTATTTTGTCACTATATTTTTTAACGTCTATGTTCAAGTTAAAGCTTGGTCGAGCGCCTAATAAGTAATAAAAAATAATTTATATAAAAAAATAGTTTATAATCTTAACATAGTCAACAAATTTCTGCCGTCTAAATTAGGAAATGCTAACGGACACTACATACGCAAAATTGTATTTTATGTAGATAAATCCCTACTAAGATTAGTGGCTAATCCTGTAAATTAATATAACGTAGTTGTAAATATAATAATGCTCAATTATTTATAACATTCCTTTTGTATTGTAATTCTTTCGATTGTAAATAACTTATGATGCTGGAGAAGTGATCTGAAAATAGTTGAATAAAATTTTTGAAATACTTAATTGAACCGTTTTTTACTTACCTACTTGTTTCTCGTGTTTCAGTTGAAAATGTAAGTAGGTAAGTCTGAATAATTACGTCTTCATCGGGAAACACAAAATCTTAATTAATCTATCTATTATCTATACTACTTAATATAATAAAGCTGAAGTTTGTTTGTTTGTTTGGTTGAACGCGCTTATCTCAGGAACTATTGATTCAAGATGAAAAATTCAAAATCAATTCGCGTGGATGTCGGAAAATAACAACTTCGTGATGTTTAATAAATGGGACTATCCAACAAAAAAATAATTTTTCAATTTGAATCTTCCTGAGATTAGCGCGATCAACCAAACAAACAAACTCTTCAGCTTTATAATATTAGTATAGATTACTTACTTTATAACAAAAAAATAGGTACATTTACTACACTTTATGACTGAAGGACTTTTTTTGTTTTTATTTATGATACAAATTACAAAATCTAAGTTGATTGGGGTTCAATAGATTAGATATACCCCACGCGACATTAATACTTTTTGATTAAAAGTTAATAAGGTGATAGTGATTCAATTGACCGGCTGTGGGAATTCACAATAACTATCTAAGATTGGCTTGTAGAAACTGTTCCTTTGCATTTACAGTTGGCAATTACACTTCCAAGCGTACAGGCGGCATGCTGGCCTACACTTGTATGGGGAAAACTGTAGGTATAGTTAGAATTTCATTATGTTATATTTTATGATCTTTTTCCGAAAATGAGAATGTTATTCCTGTATTGTTATGTCATGTCGAATTAGTATTCCTTATCCAAGTTGTATTACAAATGTAAGTAACGAAAACTGTTTTCTTAATAAATAATAATAATTAAATGATATCATAAAAGTACTTATAGCATAGTTATTACGCTCGATGAGCTGACTCACTCACTATCGACGGTGATACTGTATTTTAATGTCATATAAACACGTAAAAGGTCCCGCGTCGGGAACCAAATTGACAGGTCAGCCATATTGTCATTAGTTAATTACGCCCTCGGAACAATATTACGGCTGTCAACAAGTTGTCAAGTTTGTTTATTGTTTTTATTTTTCACGTTTATAGCTAGGTATATCAGAATGTAGACCTGACTTTACTGTAATTTAACAAAGATATTGTCTTTAATAATTTATAACTAAGTACTTCAGATCACAAACAATTTATAGATTAACAATAGAACTACTTTTTAAGAGAAAATATTTCTTTTAAAAAGTACCCTAATAATTTTTACTAAACAAATTTCAGCTCAGCATTTGCCATCACATTCTGGTAGGTACACCTATATAAACGGGCTATCTTAGGCCCGTATTAATAAAGCGATCTCAAGACTGCTCTTAAGTGCGAACTCAGCCGAGTCACTCTCAAGTTGTGATCACGCACTTAAGATCGAGCGAGCGTCATCTCAAGTAAACGTAATTTTTACCGACTTCGAAAAAGGAGGAGGGTTCTATGTTCGACTGTATCTATTTTCTTATTTTTTATGTATGTTCACCGATTACTCCGCCATTTGAGGACCGATTTTCAAAATTCTTTTTGTAATCGAAAAAGTACACTCCCGATGTGGTCCCATTGTCACCATATCATGATTTGGATGATGGAATCCCGGGCAAATCGAGGGTAACCCTTAAATTTGAAAGGCACGTCCAACGTGTTTCATGTCTTTTCTTAAGATATTCAGGTATTTGCGTATGGTAGTCATCATGTCATGTTACTGAGCTGATGATGGAAGGTTTTGGTGAAATGTATATCGTTTCAAAAAGTCTTCATTCGGTATTTCAAAGTATTCTGAGTATCTCTTATATATTTTTATGGATTTTATCTGAAAGATATACTTATACCTAATAATCTATTTCATCATAGTGATCGATTTGTGTGAACAACAAAAGTCGTCAAACCTGATGGACATTGGGCATTTTTACCTGGTTTTTGAAAAGTCGCGAACAAATACCAAAATACTTTTAGATCCTGCTGCTTTTATTAAGTTTTCATTTTCTGTAGTTATTTCAATTCAGATCAATGGGGAACGGACATTATCAGTGTTTATATCATGCGAGTATTTCGTTGATTTTTATATGTATACTACTCGTTATATTATAAAGAGAAAAGATTTGTTTGTTTGCATTGAATAGGCTCCGAAACTACTGGATCGATTTGAAAATTTATTTCACATTTAGAATTCTACATTATTCCTGATGAACATAGACTACAAAATTATTTTTCCTAAGGAAAAATATAAAATTCCCACGGGAAAACAAAAATAACTGCAAGCTGCAAGCGTTTAGCTAGTATTTGTTAAAAATGACCATCCAGCAAATTAAAATATCACTTCGTCGTTTGTTTTTTACCATCTGAATATTACCTGTAATACGGTCGAAATGTTTTGTTCGTCTCACTTCACTCCCTCTCCCTCTGCCTCTCTCTCTCTCTCTCTCGCATAGTCTCATAAAACGGGTTATGTCGCGTGCGCTTGCGCCAGTTGACAGCGTTGCCAGAATAATAATAATAATATCTCTTTAAACCTACCTAATTTTAAGACAATAAAAAAATAACAAATAAACTCCAACCGCCTCCGTGGTTCAGATGTTGATCGAGAGGTCTGGGGTTTTATTCCCAATGGGGGCAGACGTTTTTCTGTGCGGTGGGTAGTGCTTGGCGGGCTCAGAAGCACTACCACCGGGTAGTGCTTCTGAGCCCGCCTGGTTAGCTGCAGCCCGCCCCGTCTTATCTAAGGTTTTCGCCATAATAACAATGTTAATAGCATTGTTGTTCTTCGACAATTAGAGATAAGATAGCCAGTTACTCAGTCGTTGAGGAGTCCAGGTGAAGTTCGCTTCCTCTTTCGAGCACATCTTCACTTACCATCAGGTGAGATGAAGGCCAAGAGCTTCCCTGTCGTATGTACAAAAAAAAACAAAAGTGTAACGGAACGCATCTACTTACACTAGATTGAATCAAATTGAGTGACGGTCGCCACATTATATTCAAGTTATAAGTATATGAGTTTCTGGTTATGAGTGGGCGCGAGATCGACGCGATGACCGCGCGCAAAAAGCTGTCACTTTGTCATCCGTTATGTCCCTGTGCCTTGTGTTTGGAATTTTGGATGCAGCAGAATAAAAATGAATCGAAAAATATTTTTTTTCCTTTATCTTTTTGATTTTTGCAAGAAAACAAGTAAAAAATACTATTCTTATTATTTTTTATTCTTTATGGTCATTTTCGTGTTAATCCCACGACCCACAGATATGCGACCTATCCCATTATAATCTAGATGTAATTACCTATACATCTAACCAAATTTTATTTTTGTTCACCGTGGGTAAATTTTCCATAGTAAAATGCCCAATGTCCAAATTACATTTGTAACAACCGCCAAAACGCGCACTTAAGTCATGGTCCGACCACACTCAGAAAACAGGCACTTAAGTAGCATCTTGAGAGTGCACTTGAGTCCTTAAATCGTTTTATTAATACGTCGCTACTCAGCTGATACTTTGTACTCAAGGGTGAACTCAAGTATGGTGTATTAATTAGCACAGTATCTCAAGTTTGCTCTCAAGTTCTATCTCAGAGCTGAGTGCGGTTTATTAATACCGGCCTTAGATGCTGACTACTGACGCGGGCTACTCAGCCCCATGCAATTGCATATTATCGTTTAAAACACCATTAAAACCGCAGTAAAAGCGAGTTAGTTTCAAAGTTCAGTTATCGTTGCAAACTTACTATAAGCGATCTTAGTAATACAACCACATTATTTACAACGTTTTAACCAAATCAAAGACGTTTCTCTTCCCATACATTTTGACAGCGCCTTGACAGCTGCCAGATGTCAAAACATGGGATCGGTAACGATTTGGTTTTGGTTAAAACGTTCGTAAGTAGTGCGATAAGGTCTGGTCCTTGTCCGGTAATATTCACAATTACGAACTTATTAGACGAATCACTCCCTTTTCCATTTATGTTGCTTTTTGCAACTTCGAGCTAGCTACATTAGCTGTGTTCCAGATAAGCATCACTATTTTGCTGGTGCTGACATCTGATGTTAGCCTCGTTTTACTTTTTAGCCCCGCTAATTGTTATAAATAAAACAGTAGAGGGACTGATTTCTCGTGCTGAATTTTCACACCTCACCCACTTAGTCACCCACAAAATAATACAAATCACAATCGGCTAAAACTACAAATATCTTTCAATTTAATTGTTAAATTTGCTGAATAATCTTTATGATTTATGAAAAAAGAGTTCAAATGTCAAATTTGAAAGCTGTCAAAAAGTGGTATCATAGGACCCATCTATTAGCATGGGTCCTCATTTGATGTTAAGTTTTCGTGACAATATTATTAAATGGAACGCAAAAACCAGCACCAAAGGCAAGTGAAACGCGTTGACGTAAAAAAATTTGAAAATGTTGCAAATCCGTACTCTTATCTCGAACGCGCCTATAGTATGTACGCGCTTACAGTACTTGACAGTGCGATATTTTTAAAGTTCCGAAAAGACCGGGACCCTTGTTGCATCACTTCTCTCAGCGATATATAGGTTTAAAGAGATTGGTATTATTAAAGATTATTTGAATGATAAAACTGTTTGGACATGAGGTCACCTGGTCTACACCCGAAAATTTCTGATATTGCGTAAATGTCAACTGAGACATCTAATCTTGTAAGGGCAGTTGAGTTCCCTCCCCCCCCCCCCCCCCCCCCCGTGTAAATTTTAGTGGCACATATTGGCACATATTTATATTCAGGTAGTAGGTATTTGTGTCGTGATGGTAATCATCTCATATTGTTTACGTGAAGATGCTACATTAAGTGTTGCAAAATAACAGTTTTCTTTGGAAAAAGAAACGAAATTACCGTGCTTCCATATTCTACGACCAAGAAGAGTGATCTCATGAAAAACGAAACGTTCGTATTGATGACATCGGAACGCAGCACATTGTAATAATCTTTAGAGAAATTGTATAAATAATAAATGGATTCGAAAGAGCACTTTCATATTCGATAATGAAATGCTTAAAATGCTTGTTGTAAATGAATAGGTAAGTACTTATTTACAAAGTGTGAATAAAATTTATTTCGTGATCTATGTAATGATTTTATATATTACTATGTCGTTACTCGTTTCATTCTAGCATTTACAGATTTTTACAAAATCTGTAAAAACTTAAACAATTAAATTAAATTATTAGACCTTAATAATTTGTAAACTGAATTACCTAATAAATAAAGTAAATTTTCACACCACTTACTCGACAACGCCAAATTACATATCATGCAAACCTTACGTAAAGCAAGTCATTAAAGCCTTTGGCTTTAGCCGGGGTGTAATGTTGGACTGAATCTCATTATAGCCTCTGGGTTGTAATATTTTCACTTTTTATATTTGTTATTGCAATGGCTATAAAGTCTAATTTCGTAATAATAAATCAACAAATACTCGAAGGCCGGGGCCGGCGCCGCGTCGAACGTAATTTGAAAATCGAACTTTTTCTAAAATCGGCCACGGCAAGCTGAATGGAACACATTTGAAATTAAACAAAAGCCGCGAGTATTGTAAGATGCTGAAACGCTGTTTTTAGTAGCCTTGCTTTTTTATTGTCTCGCAAAAGATGAGAAAAGAAGAGTAGGTACACTCCTCGGGGATAAAGCTGTTTTTGTCTTGGGCGCGCTTGATCCCCTCACTGCGCTCAGGACTCGTCTTAATTCTCATGACACCTTCGCTGCTCTCGGGAGTTAAATCTGGAGTCCCTCGTTACGTTCAGGATTCAATATCGCGCTCGTGACATAAAACAGCGCTTTATCCCCTCGATGTATAATCAACTATTAATCCTTCCTAATATTATAAAGGCGAAAGTTTGTACGCATGGATTTTTTTTATTCTTTCACGCAAAAACTACTGAATGGATTTGGATGAAATTTTGTAGGTAAACGGATTACGACAGGGATTAGCATGAAGTCTAAGTACTTAATATTCCGGAAAAGTAAGTAGGTCCAGCGGGAAAGTAGATTTACAGTTTTTTTCTTTTGACTTTTAAGAGAAAATTTACAGCTTCACAATCAAGCTGTAAATTTTCATACAAAAAGTGATAACGCTTTTCTCCCTCTTAACATAGTCCAATTTTCATAATTTTTGGAAATGTTGTAGATATAAGGAAGATCTAGGTTTATACGTTTTAATTTTGAAGTAATATTGCTCAGAATATAAGTTATTATCATCTAAATATCCATATTTTAGACTTAAAAACTACCTCGAGCATTTTTATCTTTTTTGACTAAATTAGACTGAATTACAAAAAAAGCAAAACGTACAAACATAGAGTAAGGTATACTGAATCTGATATCTTAATCTGATATCTTGAATAAAAATTTCTGATTTCGTAAAGGTTTTCAATATGAAATGTAGGCACTTGCCTCGGACTTTCAACTCTAAGCGCTGTGCAATAAACTGCATTTTTGAAAGTGCATACTCGAGGCATGAATTGTCACTTCACAGTCCTCTTAAGGCGAAACATAGGTCGCGGGCACAGTTTTGCTATCAACAATGTTATTTTTTATTGTTTATCACAAGTCGACGACAACGACGAGCGCTCGATGCCAGATGAATGATTTAAAAATCGGTCCCTCTCGGTCTCTCGGCGATCAATATTTAGGCAACCAGGACGAGGAGACCACGCCAAGCGAGTTGATTCCTTATAAATTCCTGTGTACCTGGCCGTTTGGAGAGTTGTTCGCAATGCGACACTCAATTGGTCGCCCAAGCAGTCGCGTGTGCATCGCCATAACGCGGTGACCGGCAAACATTTTTGAACCATTGCATGCATTGGTCAGGCGTCGAGCGTTCGTCGAGCGTCATTTGCGTTCGATTTCTTATGATTTTCGTTTGGTTTTCAGCAAAAATCAGTATAATATTACAATAAATATCAATATCAGTTTGAATTTCATCAAAAACGAATTAATAAAAATAGCTAAAAATCTAGCGAATACGACGCTTGACGAGCGTTTGACGCCATACGAATGATTCAAAAATAGAGCCCCTGGTTCGTAACCTTCTAATAAAACTATAGAAAGTCTCAATCGCCGTCGACCGAGCTGTCGAATGTAGACTAGACCTATACTGCTATCGAATAGTTTTTGGCAACTTGGCCGCCTGCGACTGTGACTATATTTCACCGGGATTCCATGTCGGCGCAACCGCAATCGCCGCCACCAACAAAATGTATACAGCTCCATAGAGAATATCTCACCTGGTGTCTGCTTTGGTGCGCAACCAATTTGGTGGCGCGTGGACAGAATGGGCTATATTTCACCGGGACACCATGGCGGCGCAACCAGAAGCGCGACAGTGGTGTCTTTGAGCTACCAAAAAAAGACACCAGAATCGCCACCACCGCGCTGCAATGAAACGTCTCAAAAACAACAGCGAACGCGTGCGAATAAGTGGTGCGGGCGGGGAAAGGAAGGGGGTGTCATTGGCGGCACGACACCATACAGCGCTATACTATTTAGTGGTGGCGCGACCAGCGTAGCGGCGCTGCCAGTAACATTCTGTGTATGCCTCCATGCTGGTCATGGTCACGCCGCCAAATTGGTTGCGCAACCAAGCGGACACCAGGTGAGATACTTCCAATGGAGCTCTATACATTTTGTTGGTAGCGGCGACTGGTTGCGCCGCCAGGGTGTCCCGGTGAAATATAGCCCATAGAAGTTTACGCACTTGGTCACACGAACCAGGCTACTCGCCGCGTAGTGTAGTGGCGGCGCATGAGCGACTATTGCTCGCCGGCGACAAATACATCTGATTATCATTGGGTTTATTTTTGATCATTTGCACTGCGAGCAACTGTAGGAGTGACGCAGAAGTACACAAGGATATGCCAGAAATCAAGTCACATAACTACGCCTCTTCGTCCTGGTTGCTCAAATATCGATCATCGTGAGACCGAGCCGACGAACGCTCGATAGCTTAGACCATTTAGTAAATGGTCTAAGCTCGATAGTGATTCAATTACGACCAGTTTTTTGATACATGGCCAATTTTAACAAATAGATTTACTATTTATGTATTAACTATTATTGGTTATGGTAGCACGGCTAGTTTATCTGTCAAATTGCTTAAAAATATTACAAATTTTATTCGATTTGACAGATAAGTTAACAATCTGTTAACTTCTTAATCGTGGATACCTTCAAGCCAATATTGTAATTAAAATAATATGTCAAACAATTATTATTTTGTCAATTAAATAAAACTATACTATATTCAATAAAACTCCTTTGAAGTATAATCCCTAGAGTTAATTAAATATAATTTCATGTCAATAATGTTCAATTTAAATGTAATATTGTTATTACTATAAGCGAGCATTGATAGATAGATAGATAAATATTTTTTTTATTGTACATTACACAATTAGGATTAACAATAGTACATTACGATATAAGTGCGCTATGGTGGTTATAGCTCACGGGGCTGAATTTCAGCCCGAGCCTTAGAGCATTTAGCCTAATGCTCTAAGGCCCGAGCCGAGGGTGAGGGCGTAATAGAGTCGAGTGTGTATAACCAATATACGCACGTATATCGTACGATGTTTTTCAACACACTTGTGAGAAAAAATACTTAATAAAGTGAATTTTTGGATTAAATATAACAAATCATTCTTAATTTGTATACAAACCTAATTAATGGTATGAAAATAATCGTTTCAAAAATCGTAGTTCATTGATGTCTTTTATATTACCTCTAGCTTTAAAAAAATATAGTACATTACTGCCGCGGCCGGCAAGTGCAGCATTGCCGGACTCTGTGATGCGTGCCTCGGCTATAACACACACGTGTTTTATGAGCTGCTTTATGTATCTAAAACCGTTGAAATTAGATCCGCTTTACGAGTAAGTATGTTGAAAAATACATTATAATTATGGTACAATGGGCGGCCTTATCGCAATGAGCGATCTCTTCCAGGCAACCTTTGGATGGACTGCAATGAATTTAGATGATTACTTGTTTACCAGCTTACAATCCCCACGTTCTAAGAAGCCTGACAGCTGTCATCTCCATAGTTTACCTGTCAAAACTTACAGAATAATGCTGTAGTGATTGTTCTGAGGAATAAACGACCAATTGTCACAAAATAAAAACAAAAAAGAAGAAGAACAGAATAATCTATGGGGATGACAGCTGTCAAAAGTAGCTTCTGAGAAAGTGGGGTCTGTATTCATATAAAAAAGTAGGTACCCAGTACGGAAACGGAAAGAGACGGAAAGCACAGACAAAAAGCCATAGATTTACGTAAGCGATAATCGATGGTGTCGTTAGCACAGCTTCCTCGTAGCGGCCCACTGCGTACGCTTTCCAGTCCATGATTGAGGCCTAACCGCCAGTTAATTATTGACCAGGGTCAGTTAACCTGCGTCTGTGGTTAACGGAATATAATTTTATTCTTAACACTCACTACTACAGGAAGAGATGTAACAGTGAACGAGATATGGTGTGATGGCGAGTTCAGTGAATCGACGTAATGTGGGCGTTTCAGGATATCTTGGGTAGTAGAAAATGAGAGCTAAAATTGTAATGCGTAAGTAGTTCAAATCGTTCGTTCAAATGTTGCGAAAGTTGTTTTTCTCGCATGTTAAGCTGTGACGAAACTGTGTTTTATTTTCTGATTAATTATTTTATTTATAATTTCATGAAGGTAGTCAAAAATCTCGTGTATTTATTTACGATCTGCTGAAGATCACGGGCAGCCATTGTGATAGATGCGAGAAACATAGAACCGATGGGTTTAAAGATCTTTGGGGAAGGCCTATGTCTGTCTAACAATGGGCATTCTTGGCCTCTCTCTCTCTTAAAATGATGATAATTACTTTATTAATTTTAATCTTCATCTAAAATTAATACAATAAAAATTCGACCTCGGAAATATCTACTTAGAACACCGAGGAATACTCAACCTGAGCGAAATATAAATTGTAGTAATCTGTTTTTATCTTGTTAAGCTAAGGTATACCTAATTACTATCAACTATGATCCAGATTAAGTCTATCAAGAGTATATTTTGTGTTTTAATGTTTGTCAATACAATTTAATTTAATTATAAATCGTTTTTTATAATTTCGATGTCAACGAATAATTACAAATTATTACAACATGAGCCATGTTTTCCTTTCTTGCCGCATTGTCATCTCTACAAAGTCAAAACTTCTTTATTCACTTAGGTACAATTCGTACACTTATAAACGTCAATTTTGATGCCATCGGTTCAAGAGTCTACCAGGAGGCCTTGTTCTGAGAAGAACCGGCAAGAAACTCAGCAAGTTTTATCCTCCCTTTACATTTTTCATATAGATTTGGAGAGCCATAATTCACATGTTTAAGTTTCACTTTAATCATCGTCACAGCTCATGTACGTCATGAGGTCACCGATGGGTTCGAGCCTACCCTATTTTAGGGTGATGGGTTTGGCGAAAAACTTCGTTACACTCATTGATTTATTCTATTTCAATTCAATTCATGTGTGTGAGAGTTAGTTACTTTTAGTTTTCTATAGTTTCATAATATTTGCGTAAAACACGTCTGCCCTGACCGTGTAGGTTACTGAAAAGAGTAGAACTACATATTACAAAACACCAAGTCGTAGCTTAAAAAGCAACATATTTCTTAGTACACCAATTTTCAAATGACAGATGCAATATTGAAGTACTAATGCCTATAATTAAACCATTAGGGAAACTACTTAAGCGCGAACGCCTCGTAAAAGCGATACATCACTGCGGTCGCGTGCGCAGGAGTCGCTGACTTGCGGCAAAAACGCCGAGCTCTCACCGATTGCCTGTTGGCAAATTAAGCCCGAACTTCGAACATTAGCTCAATTTCTGTTAGTTAACTGTTCGGTGATTGGTTTTTTATCAGTTTTTACTTAGCATTTTACTGGCAGATATAGTCGCATTTCTCCCATACACACGTTTAATTTGAATCACACAACTTACTCTTATACTTTTGAAATAAAAATAAATACAGGAGATTGGTGTGCGATAGTTAATGATTTTATAGGTAGTACTTTAAAAATAGTAGATAATAAAATAATGTCATAAACACGCGCGTAGTGAACTAAAAATCAATCTGTCAATTCTCTCACTCACTTACCTACATTTCGAAATACAAATCTAACTTTTTTAAACGTTTCATAAAACGTATTCATAACACTAATTACAAATATAACGAATAGAATAAGTAAAATAAATTAAATGTAAAAAAAAACCTTTTAAAAAAATAAACTTTTACTTATAACGTCATTTCACATTTGACACAATTTATATGACATAAAAGCTTGTCGCAAGATTTTCTTGTGTGTAGTGACTTAAAAGTACTTAAAAGAGTACTTTTAAGTACCTACTCGTATTAACTTAGAAAATTGTAATGTATAAAATTATTCACATCAAATTATTTAATTTACCTACTTGTTTATCTACAAAAGTAAATCTTGCGACAAGCTTATTATGTCATATAAATTGTGTCAAATGTGAAATGACGTTTTAAGGAAAAGTTTTAGTGTAAAAGTTTATTTTTTTAGCGCATTTAAATAAAAGCTTGTTTTTGAAAAGGTTTTTTTTACATTTAATTTATTTTTTAGTTATCACTGGACACGTTTCTTAGTCTGTTCATCTCATTCAATGCATCATTGTTGCAAGGTCGTTTGCCGGAACGTCTATACAGAATTTCAGCTCAATCGGTTTAAGATTTATCTACTACAAATTTGATTTTTTTAGTTTTAGAAGTACGCTATATTGGATTAATAGTGACGTCACATTATTTTTCGAATTACTCTTAGCAAGACCTTTAATTTGATACCCATTTTGTAGGGGTGCATAAAAAATAATTGGTCCGCCATCTTACGAGTATAATATAATTGTATACTTTCAGCTCAATCGGTCAAAGATATCTGCTTCAAAATTGAGTTGCAAGATTTCACCCGAACATACATACTTACATACTTACATTGCAAGTTAAATAACAGCTTGTAATAATAAGGGTTCCTTGTTTACTACGGTACCCTAAAAAGCAGGCAGCCATTCTAAAGTTTCACGCTAACATACATCCATTTCGGTTGTTGTTTTTTATTTATGTAAGTATGAGTAAGTTTTCGGGGGTGGGTTCGGTGAATTGGCCTTCCGAACCGGAGGGTGGTTTAGGCAGGTAGGGGGACATCGGCGGAATAGCCGCTGGTGTACCCGAGTCCTCCCTGGCATATCCAAATAGCCAGCTTAGCCCCTTGTTGAATCCGTAAAAAGACTCCTCTGCGTCAAAGTAAAAAAGTAAGTTTTTCCAGAGGGAGACTGTAGTCGAGTTGTTCGACCGAGAACTTCTTTTTTAATTTTTTTTTATTTAAAGTTTCATATATTTTATCATATATCACAAAGTTACATATTTCTTAACTGCTAAAGCCACTTATGGCTTATTTACAGCTAGAGTTCGGTCTATTTTAATTAAACTATTTCATACTTTAACAATTTCATGGTGCACTGAGTATTAAACAATTTTTTTATCTGTCAAAAAACATAAAGAGGTTATCAGAGCTATAATATATGTTCATGATTATCAGATAGCATAAAGTAGTTATTTACATCTTTGACTGATCCATAGTTTGAGAGGTACAAATCTTGAATGTGTTTTGGGAGGCTATTTATTATTTTGGCAAGCAGGTAAGGATTAGTTCGCATGTCATAAACATTTTTAATTGGAGGTAATATAAATCTATGTGCATTGGGTAAATTTCTTAATCTAGTATTGCGATTGTATTCGATCAAATTGGCTACGTTTATATACTCCTCTTTTAGTATGGACATTTTGACCATGTTTTGTACGGGAAGTACCTTGCAATATTTGAAAAGGTCGGAGTAGTCACTACTGTATTTTATTTTTATATTTTTGGGAACTATGTTTTCAATATTGTTCTTTGCAAGTTATATATGTTAGCGATATTGCTTTTAAACGACCTTCCATAGCTACTTAGACCGTATCGTATGACTGAATCTGCTAGTGCCAGATATAACATTCTTAATGTTTTATATGGTATCTTATGCTTCAAAATAGTTATTCTACTTAAAAACGATCTAAGTTTATTACACACATATTCAATATGCGGCTGCTAGTTAAATCTATTGCCAATCAATAAACCGATGTACATATGTTCTTTTACAAAATCGATGGTAGGGCAATCACAATTATTGTTTTCCAAGTGGAGACAACAATGGACGTGTGCCTTGATTTTTGGGGTGTAGGATGATTTGTTATATGAAGAATGAATGTGCATGGCTTTTGTTTTGTCCGCGTTAATTATTAGGCCGACGTCATGAGACCATTTGCATATGGTGTCGAATTCTTCTTGGATTTTCCGCTCGGCTGATTCAAGATCCCTGTCTGCTACCACCAAACATGTATTATCAGCAAACTGGTACACATATTCCTCTCCTACAGTATTAACATATCGTTGACGTAAAGAAGATACTCGGTAGGGCCGATAATGGATCCCTGTGCCGTGCCTTTCGACGTTTTAATCATGTCACTATAGGAGTTTCCTATTGTAACTGTAGTATTTCTATTGCTGTGATTGTTTGTAAACCATTTTAGAAGAGGACCCTGAATTCCATTTTGTTCTAGCTTTCTGTACAAGGCATCGTACTTTAGAGTATCAAATGCTTTGCTAAAATCTATAAAAATAACTAAAACATGCTTTTGTACATTTAAATATCCATTTATTTCATTACAGAATTGACCTAGTAGCTGTGAGCAACTTTTTTTCTTTGAAAACCGAATTGTTTTTTATTAATAATATTATTGCGCTGTAGAAATACATTAATTTTATCCCCTATGTAACGTTTAACTATTTTTTCAATGCATGAGAGTATTGTGATATGTCTATAATTATTATAATCATTTTTTGAACCTTTTTTGTATATTGACCGAATGATACCTATTTTTAACATGTCAGGGTAAGTACACGAAGATAGCTATGTATTTATCAAATGTGTAATTAAAGGAGTGATTTCACTTGCAATATTGTTTAAATCAGAAGCGCGAACACCATCAAAACCCGGGCTTTTATTTTTATTAAGATTTTTTATAATTTTTTTCGTCACATCGTTAGTTATTCTCTCTATTCTACATGCTATTTCATTTTCCTGTCTCTTAAATGCGCGAAGAACCATCTCCTCTATAGATTTACTAACGTTGTCACATAAGGAATTCATTATGGTCCATACCATTCTAGTATTATTCAATTTTTCTGTATCTTATTAAAGTAAAATCGATTTTTAACTTTATTTATATGTTTATTGGTATTATTTCGGTATTTCTTCTTCTTCTTCGTCTTCTTCCGTCCCTGTTCTCGTTATCCGGGGTCGGGTCTCCTCACTCTACGGCGCCAGGTTGATCTGTCCTGGGTTGTCGGTTTTGGCAATTGGGCTTTCTTAAGGTCTCTTTCGATGTTTGACCACCAGGTCGATGGCGGGCGGCCTCTACCTCTCTTTTGTTCTGGCAAGCTTAGTGCGATTTTCACTACATGGTCTTCATCCCGTCTCATGATATGGCCATACCATCTAAGGCGATTTTCCGTCATTTTGTCTGTGATTGGTGCGACTTTAAAGCTCCCCCGTATGTATTCGTTCCGAACTCTGTCCATCCTGGTCACCCCACCCGCCCAGCGCAACATCTTCATTTCATTTACCATCTGCCATACCATGTGCCATCTGTTCATGCGTTTTCTTGACTGTCCAGCATTCGGAACCGTACAGTAAGGCTGGCCTGACGGCTGTCTTGTATACTTTACCCTTTGTTTGTTTTTATGGGCATACGGGTATCACACAGAACTCCTGTTAGCGACCGCCATTTCTGCCACGCTACATTTACACGGTGCGCAACATCGGCCTCCACATTGGCATCCGGCGTGAGCATAGATCCCAGATATTTAAACTTGTTCACAGTGGGGATAGGTGTTGATCCAATACATATGGTTTCAGGAGTTGCATTTCCGCTAAAGGGACATTTCATGTACTCCGTCTTACTTCTGCTCACTCGAAGTCCGTACTTGTCTAAGGAGTTTGTCCACGTATTTAAAATTTCTTGCAGGTCTTTTGCAGTATTTGCCGCCAGTGCTATATCGTCGGCATATAGTATGGTCCGCGGTAAGGGTGCTGGAATATGGTTTGTTAGATAGTCCATTACTAGGTTAAATAAAAAAGGGCTTAAAGCAGATCCCTGATGGACACCCACTTTGACCTCGAACGCGTTACTTAATCCTACTGGTGTTTTGACTTGTGTACTGATGCCGTTGTACATATCTTGAATTATTAATATATATCTCTCCGGTACTTTTTGCGCTCTAAGGGCCTACCACACGAGTTTGCGGGGCACTCTGTCAAAGGCCTTTTCGAGGTCGATAAAGGCAAGATGTAGATCTGTTCTGTTTATCCTGTGTTTTTCCATCAGGATTCTGACTGCCTGAATAGCATCAGTGGTTGATCTGGACGATGTGAAGCCAAACTGATTTTGAGATACATTTGTAATAGAAGACAGGCGCTTATTTATAATCCGCTCCCAGATTTTTAGAGTGTGTGAAGTCAATTTTATGCCTCTATAGTTTTCACATTGGGCTACATCCCCCTTGTTTTTGTAAAATGGCAGCAAATAGCTTTGGCGCCACGATTTTGGGATTTGCGTGGTGACTAAGATGGTATTAAACAGTTTAGTTAGCCAGTTAACTGCCATGGGACCGAGTCGTTTCCATAGATCGGCTGGTATCTCGTCTGGCCCTGCAGCTTTTCGGTTCTTTATGCTAGCTAATGCAAGTTTCACTTCATGCGAATCTATTTCCGGTAATGGTCCGCAGACAGGTTCAACGGGGGCGGGATCTTCGTGCAGGGATTCTTCATTCAGTAAGTGTTCATAGTATTCTTGCCAACGGTGCCTAATTTGGATATTATCCGTTAGTAAAACTTGCTCCTTGTTCTTAATATATCTATTCATTCTGATGTCAATTGTAGCCTGATGTCTTTGTTTAGCTATTTTAAGTACGTCGTTTTCTGTTTTAGCTGACTCTAACCTATTATAAAAAGCTTGATTTGAATTCGCTCTTTCCTCAGCTATGCAAGTTTTTGCTTGTCTCTTAGCTTCTTTATATTTATCCTTGTCATCATCTGTTTGTGATCTTTGCTAAGCTTTGAATTAGGTTTTCTTGGTAAGTAAAGCCTGCTTTATTTTGTCATTCCACCATTTGGGATCATTTCCGGAACGAAGAGGCCCTTTAGAAACGCCCAATATTTCTGCAGCTTTCGTTCTACAATAGTCTTCAAACTTGGACCACATAATTTCAGCTTGAATGTACTCTGTATCCAAATCAGCCTCGAGGTAACTCTTAATATCGCCTAGCAATATTTCGCCCTTAGGACCATCCAGTTCTTTCCACTTTGTCTTCGGTGTTCTATCCACCATTACCTTAAAGGCCCTTGGCAGTTCATACACGGCTACCAGGATGCGATGTTGGGATGTAAGAGATTCACCAGGAATTACTTTGCAATCTTTGAACTTTTGTTTCACAGCAACGTCAGACATTATGTAGTCTATTTGAGACGTTTTTCCAGCACTCTAGTAAGTAATTAAGTGCTCAGGCTGTTTTTGAAAGTTGGTGTTTACTATAACTAGTGAGTGTCTTGCAGCAAAATCCAAGATGTCCTCTCCTTGCTTGTTTAGCATACCAAACCCAAACCCACCGTGTACATTACTGCAGGTGCTGTTAGTTTTTCCGACATGTCCATTCATGTCGCCTCCTATGATCTTGTACTCATTAGATGGTATGTTCTGCATCACCTCATCAAAATCCTCCCAAAATTCAGCTTTTTCTATGTCTGTACAGCCCGTTTGTGGAGCATACGCTGATATTATGTTGGTTACTTGCTGGTTGTCTAGCGCGAGTTTCACGGATATTAAGCGGTCACTCTTCCGTGTAATGTTTATTATTCGGGACTTGAAGTTGTGATCCAGAACCACTGCCACCCCGTTTCTTTTATTGTCCACACCGTGATATATGACCTGGTAGTCATTGCCTATGTCTTTTGATTTCGAGCCCTTCCATTTAGTTTCTTGAAGACAACAGATATTGATGCGTCTTTTTAGTAGAATATCCAGTCGAACAAACAGCATAATTCATACCCGACATCTATGATATACAAGGATCAATCTATTGATTCTGGCGATGCCATCTGCACGGCATTTGCCGATTTTTTTAATTCTAATTACTTAGATACTCCACCAATCCCCGCCGCCCACGATGCTAGGGCTGCCAACTCAGCAACCCACATATCTACTATTGAAATATCTACTGATAGTGTATCTAGGTTGCTGAAATTCTTAGACCGCAACAAGTCTGCCGGTCCAGATGGCATCCATCCATACCTTTTAGTGAGTTGTGCTGACAGTCTGGTATCTCCTGTTTCTTTGCTTTTTAAAAGGTCTATAGTGGACGGGTCTGTACCTAAAATCTGCAAAGCAGCAATTGTAACACCGATACATAAGAAAGGTCCGAAGCGTATAATATCAAACTATAGACCAATCTCGAAGCTGTTTATTCTAGCGAAGGTATTAGAGAAGATCGTGCAATACCAGCTATACGATGCCCTAAAGCTCTCCTTTTTGCCACAACAGCACGGTTTCCTAAAAGGTCGATCCACCACCACAAACCTGGTCTCGTTCACCGACGTAGTAACGGCGGGCATGGAGGGTGGGGGACAGGTCGATGCGGTCTATACTGACTACAGCAAAGCATTTGACCGGATCGACCACTCCATCCTTCTTGAAAAGTTGTATACTGCCGGCATCCAGGGTGATCTCCACAGGTGGTTTACCTCTTATGTTCGTGGTCGTTCGCAAACTGTCGCATTGAATGGTTTTATGTCGGCTATATTTTCTATTCCCTCGGGAGTTCCCCAGGGATCAATTCTCGGCCCACTCCTATTTATTATATTTGTGAACGATATCAACAAGTGTTTTATAAACTCTGATTTTCTATTATTTGCAGACGACATGAAAATTTTCAAATTAGTTAACAACTCTCATGACTCAGACCTTCTCCAGGCGGACCTCGATAGACTACACGACTATTGCGTCAGAAACAAACTGGATCTCAATATACTCAAATGCTGCTGCATTACTTTTAGCAGATCTAGCATGATTCATGTATATGATTATAAGATCAATGACCACTCCTTATCGAGGAACGATTCTGTGGTTGACCTCGGTATCACTCTGGATTCAAAACTGCTTTACGACAAACATATTGAAAACATATCTGCTAAGGCTATGAAAAGCTTAGGTTTCATTCTAAGAGTAACTAGAGACTTTAAACAAATAAAAACACTGAAAATACTATTTTGTTCTCTAGTACGTAGTCATCTCGAATAAGCGTCGCAAGTCTGGAACCCGTGCTATGAAAAATACATTGGTATTTTAGAAAGACCCCAAAAAAAGTTCGTGCGTTATCTAAACTACAAAGCAAATATAAGGAACTCCGACTTCGAGTATGATGAATCCTGCTATCACTACCACATGCTGCCTGTCAAAATTAGAAGAGAGGCAGCTGATCTCACATTTCTTTACAACATAGTTTCGAATAAAATCGATTGTTCTTCATTGTTGGACAAAATAGGTCTAGTAGCGCCAATGCGTTCGCACTCGCGCAGGAATACCCTGCAGCTGTTCACCTCGCATTATGAAACAAACTACCGTAGAAACTCGTTCTTTGCTCGTACAGTAAATAAGTTTAATTCTAAGTACTCTAGGTGTGTTGATTTGTATATGATGAGGCAAAACACTTTTAAAAATGTGATCTCAAACGAATTTTTCGATTCCACTAAAATTAAGTATAATAAAACTAAAAAGAAGTTAGCTAAATTAAATTCAAAACATAAAAGTATAATATAGTTCAACAATTTCATCTGTGTAATATTGTATATTGTACCTACTTTGCTTTAATTTTATTTATATAAGTTTGTATCATTTTTCTTTCTTATAATGTATGGAGGCACTCGTTACATGTAAGTTTAATTTTTTATGTTCTATAAGTGAGAACCGTTTTTGACTCATTGCGTAACTACTGTCACTACTATTTTAATTTGATTGCTGTTGGTTTTCCATGTAAATAAAAAATAAAAATATTATTTATTACATATTATTCTATTATTTAGATTATTAGAGTCAGACTTCCAAATATTGAATAGTTCGGTTCGCTTCTTTTATACCTGTTTCTGCTGCCAAGCAGCGATGGTTACTTTGCTGCATTCCGGTTTGAAGGGTAAGTCAGGCAGAGCTATTACTGGGTACTGTTACTTCATAGCTTAAGTTACAAGTTGCTAATTAGTATCATTGGATGTAAGCGGCGGTCCTTGTAAGTGCTGTGAATTTTGCTATTCTCAAGGCCGATTTACATCAGATGAGCGAATGCTCATTCTATCCCCACTTTATTAAATTCTTTTAATGTAAACAGATGTAGAGTATTCTTTCGTTGTTCTATCAGCATTCTTAAGATTCTATGGAATATTCTAGGAATGCTCGCTCGCTTGATATAAACGGCCCTAGAGCGTGCAAACATTTGCTTAGAACGTTCTTGCGTGTTCGGATGTGCTCGGCTAATCTAAACATCTATTGTGCAAGAATTCTAGTTCTTGGTTCTCATTCTTACTCGTTAATCTTCTGGTGTAAACGCTCAAAACGAGCTTTCGTTTACACTAAAAGATCAAGAAAGAATGCTCCTGTTCTAGCTCTAGCTCTTTGTTCGTTTGGTTTAAACGCACCTTTACATGAACCACATGTGATTACATTATATTGGTATTATATGTATACGTAAGGGTAATATTTGTCTGTATCCACTGGTAATCAGTATCAGTCTGCTTGTGTGTCAATTTAGTTGCATAAAAAAGTTATTATCCTGTGGAAAAGGCTTTACGATAATCTAAATCTGCAGCTCTACATTAGTGTCAACGCATTCGGTTCAACAGTTTTTTTTGCGAAAGATTAACAGGGTCCACTCATCCTCTGAAGCTTTCGCGTAGGATAGCTACCATTTAGTATGCAAAATGTCATATTAAAACAATAGTCGGCCTACTGTAGACGCTTAAGATAATGTTTAATCCACTGTTAGAACGAGATGGTTCTATACGCTGTAATAGAGCGCTGTCTTGGTTTAAACATTGTTTTAACCTTGCTTAAAGCTATCGCTGTAAGGCCTCAGAGATCCACTGCGCGGACGCTACATAGTCGTTATATAATTTTTGCTTTAATTAAGTTTGATAATTCACAAATCCGGATTTGCACGACGAAAGTTGGAAGTCAAGGACATTTTAATGTGCATACGCTCTTTCGTGATATAAGTTCCAAAAAATTAAATATTAAACTACTGCGAATAAAATTAAAACTGAAAGACTTGCTTTAGAATTGAATGATTTTAAAATATAATTATCGTTCCCTTTCTTCCAGTAGATTTAAAAATATAGCCAACTAAGGGAGTTTACTTCCACATTACTTCCACGATGAGATGAAAAACTCAAAACAAAACCCAACACCAGCCCATCTAGCCAGCGAGATGTAGTAAGACAATTATACTTCAGACATAATAATGGTGGAAATATCCTTACAGCATCTTTCAAATCCGTAATTTCTATTCGAGACTATTGAAATACAAAATTACTGTTTTCCTGACCTGGATTTTAGGGTTTGCGACCAGAGAGTATATACAGTGTGTAACAAAAACCATGTGAACCCTTTTAGGAGAATTTTTAGAAACGATATATGAATGATATGGCGTCATTGAAAATTCGAATTATAATGGTACAGTATGGGTGAAAGTAACTTATTTTGTCCCGAGACGGGGTTTGGCCTATAGTTAGCGCCTATAGTTCAAGGGACTAGCTTTTCATTACGAATACAAGAAAAGTAAAAAAAAAAACATAAATTTGCAAAAGAAAAATGAGTAAATTTTATTTTATTAATCAACTTCTCCTTTAGCCTCTTCTTTTATGAAATCGGGCGTTTAATTCATATCTGAATCAGATGATCTCATTGTATTAATACAAATCTATGTATACGGTAGTATAAACATAACTCTACAATTCGGAAAAACAAATGAAGATTGGATTGCTACTTTCTCGCCTATTCTGGTTTTTTTTTCTGTGGCCGGCCAGCTATTCAGCCATTATGTTCCATTTTTATCATTGAAAAATGGTAAATATTTTGCCCAAATCTGTGTTATTAAATAAATAGTTGAAATAAATTATAATAAATAATTTTAAAAATATATTTTTTAATACTTTAACTTTATGTTATTTCAATTTTACATCACAGAAATGTGAAAATAGAAATAGTGTTTCGTTTACAATTTGACAGCTGTCAGTTGAAAGCGATTCTCCTTAAGGCTGAAAAGTATTACTTTCACCCCGCTCCTCAGGCAACTTCAGACCTATTTTCAGAGTATGAGTAATGAAAAACTAATTTTCTAATTCTTCATACATTTTTCTTCATAAACCCAACTATTTGTATGGGGGAATCTAAAATAATTTTAGAATTTTGAATTTTTAATGACCCTAAAAAGGTTCACAGGGGTTTTGTAACACACTGCATATATTTTTTTCCTACGACAGGGAAGCTCTAATTGACCATCATCTCACCTGTCAGTAAGTTTCGATAAGGTTGATGGTGGAAGCAAGCTTCACTTATTGTAATCAATAACTGAGGAACTGGCTATCTTACCTCTAAATTTTGGAACACGCAATAATGCTATCAGCATGATGACAAACTTAGTTAAGTCGGTAGTAGCTAACTAGACGGGCTCTGAAGCCCTACCAGCAACCAAAATTGTAAAAAACTACTGACGTAACTCAACATTACTACTCAGGGTCTGTTTCACAATGTACAAGTAAAACTTCCAGTAAGGTTAGCTTAATAGAAGCTTCATTGATTAAAGTGACGTACTTATTTTAAAGGAACGACATTCAAAATACGTCACGCAATGAATAAGCTTACTTATACATTGTGAATCACGCCCTTATTTTTTCAAATATTGCAGACATGTTAAGGAACTAGAGCTATCTTGATGAACAAAAGTTATAACTTTACTCTTTACTTTCTTAATCAATGTTGCCATATTTACCATACAATTATTAGAACTTAATAGGTAGGTAATAAAACATCATTAATTTACACGTGCCTAAACTTATATCAGTTCTTTATTGCACCTAAGTACATGATAAAATTATGGTAGTCATAATTAGTACTCTCTATATAGAGATTCAAAGTACCTCAGAATACTTAATGTTTATTTCTATAATTAAATAAATCTTTATTCAGTTCATGTACGTTTACAAATACAGTAAGTTTAAAATATTTATCTTTTTAGCCTTTAATGTGCACACATCCCAAAAATAATCAAGATGCATGCAACCACAGTTAGAAGAGAAAAATGGTGACTCTACACCCATTCGGAAATCGAGGAAACTATCACGAGAAAATCAGGCAAGAATCTCGAAAAATGTTATTTTTGTCTTCTCAAATAATTGCCTTAAGCGCGTTTTTTTTAACAGTTGCAGATTCTCAAGACTTTATTAAAACACGGCAAACTGCGCAAAGGCAGCTACCACAATAGTGGGTCTACTCTCTAAGCCCATAATGTAAGTTACACATAGAAAAATCACCGTCCATTGCTGCGCGCTGTTCCCGTGTCATTAAGCACCGCGCGCTCTTCTTCCGTTGTACAGCTAATGTTGAGTTCGAAACTTAACTTATGGTGTTAGAGAGTAGCCGTACAAAACGCCGACGTCCGCGCGTAGTAGGGGCGCGTATATAGTCTACTTATGACCTATTTCATCTTTCATTGCCGCTTGACCACTGTCCAGCTACGTATATGTTCATAAAAAACATTAAAATCAAAACTTTTACTTTTTACTTATTTCTTTTAAAAAAATCCGGCAAAGGCATTCGACACGGAAATGCCATAGTGTTGTCGTGTGGTGTTGATCTAGTGATATTTTTGTGGCCAGTGTTTGAGGACTGTGTTCAGTGAGCGATATCATGAAGGTGAGTTTTCTTTTATGATTATCAGGAGGATCTTGCTTTAAACTGTTGTGGATTTAGCAATTGAAAGTAGACACTGATTGTATCTAGTCAAGTTAAATTGAACTTCATGAAACACACGCGATTAAGACATTAAAACACAACGGTCTAATTGCTTAAAACCGATCTCGTCTAAACACGTAGATAAGTATTAGAGATGTCATAAAAATATTTGGGATAGTTCATCAGCTCATTCAGCCAAAACGAAATATTTACAAAAATAAGAAAAAAAAACACGAAAATAGTAAATCATAATGAGAAATTGTATAGTTTTTAATAAACAGAACAGAATACACAACAGTGCTTAAAATGTTTGGTTGGACTTTTTGTAGAGTTTTGTTTTGGGTCTTCAATTTCCACGCTAAGGTGTAACTACGGTAAACTCCCTTACGATCAGTTTCAATATCCTGTGTTACTCTGGATTTATTTGCTGGAGATAGAATTTTGACGTATTTGGTATAATTAAATATTATAAAGCTGAGGAGTTTGTTTGTTTGGTTGAACGCGCTAATCTCTGGAACTAACTGGTCCGAATTGAAAAAATATGTTTGTATTGGATAGTCCATTTATCAAAGAAGGCTATTAGTCTATGTAATATCACCCTACGACCAATAGGAGAGGAGAATCAATGAAAAATGTTGCTAGAACGGGAAAAACGTAGAAGATACGAAACTGAGAACGCGTTGTAGTCTTTTAAGGCGAATCGTAGTTTGTGGGCACAGCTAGCTAGTTAAATAAATTCGAATCGTAAAATTCGAATGCAAAATGCAATTTTTGAATATTCATTCCGTGAATTCTGCAAAGAGTGGTTGGCTGTTTTTGATTTCTACTAAACGCATTTCTACTAACGCAGCGTAGGTATATATGTTCCGTTTTACATGCGGTACATATAGTTCTAATGTTTCAAAAATGCAGCTCCTTGTCCGGCACATATGCTCTTTCCTACAAAATTTCTATTAAAAGATGTCCCTCAATTCCCTGTCTTGTTTCGTACAAGGAAAATCACACCCGTATACAGCGGGCTTCAGATATTACAACTACACAAGGTGAATGCAGGATACAAAAATGTGTGGCAGACATACAAACTTTAAAAGCTTAAAATTTAACATTCTATAAATAAGGTTAGGGGTACCATTAATACTCAAGTTTTCAAAATGCTTTTAATTATAATCTATATAAAATTAGAATTATTAATCATTAAAAAAACTATCACCATAAATTTCAATACTACAGTGAAACTCGACTAATTCTTAGTGAATAAAAACTTGAAAATATAATGTAGAGACTAGAGAGTGAGTACCTATTTTTAAGGTAGAGAACCTCAACGAGATAAAGTATTCTATCTTATCAATGTGTGGAAAATCAAGTACCTATTTAATGTTTATCTCTTTTTATTTTCGACTAGAATATAAACATACTTTATAGGCATTGACTTATTATCATTTCTTACTCTTTTGCTTCGTCATTTTTCCGTATAAAACAATTTAATTTAGTAGTGCATTTCTTTTCTTCGAATCTGAGAAAGGGTTGTTTGTTATTTTTATGAGTTCGATCTAAGAATTTCTCAATCGCATTCCTTAACTTTCCAACAATGACAAGTTAGCGCTAAGTTAGTTAACGCTCAAGTTTTCTACAGAACTAGTCGAACTAGAAGAGTTACTTAAAGGTCGCCATCGCGAGGATAAGAGAAAATTGCATTTGCATAACGCATTTAATTAATTGTCTCGTGATAATGTAACTCGTGACATAAGCGATCGAATTATAATAATATTGCAAATGTCGACGCGAAAGTGAAATTTAGATGATCGCGTTAAAATTAGATTCGTATTGTGTTGCAGATATATCTTTTCATATCGGTATGTCCACCGATAGATCTAATGCGTGTTGTCTTCAAATTTTAAAATCTTTTCTTGCTTCAATGGGGAAAGTACATAATTATAATGATTTTTCGGTTCAATAATTTTTTTTGTATTTTAGCGGTAGAACGGCTTATTTTGGCTAGTTCTACATGTATAGCACTTACTGCGAGAGAAAATGGATCTCGAATATAGGAATATTGCATTTTGTGTCTCTTTTACACTTTTTAGGGTTCCATACCTTTAAAGGAAAAAAACGGAACCCTTATAGGATCACTTTGTTGTCCATCTGTCAGCAGTGCCGGATTTATATTTTTTATGAATGTAGGCCACTTTATTTCCGCCGCTCCATATGCCTTTTTAAAATAATAATTTTCCATTTATAGTAAGGAAGTAAGCGTCCTCTGCAATCTGCCGCCCCTAGGCCGCGGCCTATACGGTCTATTGACAAATCCAGGATTGTCTGTCTATCTGTCATGACCTTTTTCTCGGGAACGCGTAGAGATATCAAACTAAAATTAATAATAAATCAAATACAAATCAAATGAAATACATTCTCTTTCAGCGGTGATAATCGTACTTGTAAGTCAAGTCAAAAGATATTATGACCTTTCATATCGCATTTTTCGTAAATTCGGCGAATTCACAAGGGAATCAAAATCTATGGTGTACTTCCCATTTAGCTAGAATCATGAAAATTAGCTCGAGGCAAGGTCTTGCACATATTTGGGAAAAAATCTGACCACCGTAAATATGTTAACTGGAGGAAGACTCTATACCAGGGTCGTCTGCTTAGGTACCTCCGTCTTACCTTTTTCTGCCGCCAAGCAGCAGTGCTTGCATTGCTGTGTTCCGGTTTGAAGGGTGAGATATGGCAGTAAAATTACTGGGTACTGTGACTTTACATCTGGTGTCACAAGTTGGCAACGTACACTGTGGTTCTTGTAGGGGTTGCAGTTTTGCTGCGAATCTCACAGGAGCCGCATGTATTATAGGTGACTGTTACCACTTACCATCAGGTGGGCAGTTTGCTTGTTTGCCAACTTTCTGCAATAAAAAAAAATTACAGTATAAGCTCCCATTCAAGCTATACATTAACACTACGAAAACCGCCACTATTACGAGCGACATAAGAACGGTCCAAGGTTGACCAGCATAGCTTAAAATGGAGCTCACTGTACATAGTTATTAGGAAGTTATATAATTAAATAAGTTGTACGGAGCCCTCGGCGTGTGAGCCCAATTCGTACTTGACCGTTTTTGTTTATTACCCCCATGTTCAGGGTATAACCCTACAGGCGTAGCGTGGCCCGTAGCAAGCCGCGCTGTCTCAGGGTGGTCCGGATGATTGGAGTTATCCAGACCCAGATCACCCTGACAATGAACAAAATATAGGCTTGAATATGTAACAGACAGAATATAGCTTAGGCATGAATATGTAACAGACACACTTAACAAACAAACAACAAGGTACTTTCGCATTTATGATATAAGTAGATGTGTAGGGGTTTTCACATAAATATACAACGTTTTGAATTTATGATATTCGTGACAACATCATAAATAAACTATACGCACTTTATAACTAAGGCGCTACAGTCATTTATTAAGTGAAGATAGGTATGCAGAAAATGGTGAATGCAGACATAAACATTATGTTCATGCTATGGCCTAGAACACGCAAACATTCGATGACATTGCGTAACTACTTCAAGTTACCTCAAGTTAATTAAGCTTTACATTAATATATTTACAAATAAACCACGTGGAATTTATTGTTAACTAGCTACCCGGACAGACTTCGTTCTGTCAAAAGCTCTGTGGTTTGTATGTTTCCACGCAATTTTTATGTTTTTTCTCTCCATAAGAACCTTCCTTGCGCCTTAAGGAAAATATGAAAAACAAGAGCCGAATCGGTTCACCCGTTCTAGAGTTTTACGCTTATATATATAAACAGCAGGTATCTTTGGTAAAGTTATTATAAATGCCTTCGCTATGTAGGAATGATGTAATTTAGTACTATTTTCCTTTGAGCTACTAAAAATGAAACTCAGACCTGGGTTTTGTCAGAAAATAGGAAATTATTTTATTATATTATTTTTATAAGTATATGTTTTGAAACAACAGTTGTTTCCGATATAGAGAAATTTCAATCAAAATCGAAACAAAATACATTAACATGACGTAAAACAGAAAGTAAGCTTATTATAATGTATTTGCTTGTAGCATTAGCAATAAAATATTGACCACACAGTCACTCACTATTACTCGTAATTGTTAACCGAGAGTGAAAGATCTAACCATAAAAATATCAATGCGGTCTTATGTTTGTTATTGTAATATATCACTTTAGGCTATGAATCTTATGTGTTTAATAAATTTATACTAATATTATAAAGAGGAGAGATTTGATTGTTTGTTTGTTTATATTGAATAGGCTTCGAAACTACTGAACCGATTTTAATGAAAGTTGACATAGGGATAGTTCGAGACCAGGGGCATAACATAGGGTAATTTTCCTACGGGAAAAAATCCCACGGGAAAATAAAAAACGCGGGCTGTGTCGCGAGCGGAAAACTAGTTAATAATATTTTGATTTTAGATATAGAACACAGATTACATATTCTAGTACTAGCCATTCGAAAAAGATATAGAACACAGATTACATATTCTAGTACTAGCCATTCGAAAAAGTTCTTAACTACTTCCACTAAACACTGCTTTGAAATTGTAAAAATTTTACAAAAAAATACAAAAATTAAAAACCGACTGCAAAAATACTGAAAAGTTAAAAATAATACAAGAATAAGGTACAGAGAACGTCACATCTGTTCAAGTCGGTGCCATATTTTAAGACTTTCGAATAGGAGATCAGCGTTTGGCACCGACTTCAACATAGAAATGTGATGTTGTGTGTACCTACCTATTCTTATATTATTTTAAACTTTTCAGTGTTTTTGAAGACGGTTTTTAATTTTTGTATTTTTAGCTTTTTAGTGCATTTAACATCAGCTTACCGAAGAAGAAATTCAGATGATACGTACCTGTTGTAGGTATATAAAAAAATAACCTCAAACTCCTAAAATAAGGATCCTTCATCAGCTCGGTTCACGACTAACAGACGCAAATACGTGAATAGTTTAGAAAAAGAAAGAAACACGTTGGATGTATTTATAAAATTTAAGGATTTCCCTCGATTTTCGTGGGATCCCATCATCACATCCTGACTTTGGTGATCTTGGGACCACCCCAGGAGTATATTATATCGAATACAAAAAAAATGAAAACCAGTTCGGAGTAATCGCGTAACATACACACGAAAATAAAAACATACGCATCGAATTGAGAACCTCCTCTTTTGAAGTCGGTTAAAAGTCATGATACCTACATAGTTTTCGTTTCAAATGTATGAAACTCACATTCTTCGAAATTATAACCAGAAAAAAGGGTAGTTTTTAATAGCAAATCATAAAATCTTCCTTTTGTATAAAACAATCCTAATAAACCCTAATCCTTATAAAAAAGTACTGGATTGCATCCTTATAAAAAGTACTGGATTGGATTGTAACCAAAATAGTTACTTTAAAATATTGTTATTTTTGAAACAATGAGTTCGTGACGCATCGCTATTCATATAAAAGAAACTTACAAAAATATGTTACTCTCCTATATTTGTTCTGTTTAACTATATATTCATTTTTATGTATGAATGAGCGGGGTGAGAAATATGAATGAATGAACCTACACTTCGAGAAATTTTGAGCCCCATGTAAAAGAGGAGGATCCTATTCCCGGGCACTAATTCCAGATTTCGATCTGTTCCGAACATCTAGCAAAAAAGCCATGAAAATCCCTTTGCCTGTAAATCGACATTACTACGATGTAAAGCAAAATAAACTTATCAAAAAATCTAAATAAAATTGTCAGGGTAGATATGCCGAAGACGCAAATTCAAATCCTACCCAAAGTGCGAAAAAACTTTTATTGTAATTCACTCAATCCCCTAGCTAGACTTATACGCAGAACGCAGCGCGCCTATGTCTAAACGGTGTTAAAATCGGTGCTAAAACATAATCAAACAGAATACGTCGCCCATTTCTGCGTGCTACGAGTATCCTCGTGTAAACAAAGCGCGCGCGCTCTCGTCGTATTGTACAGCAAACTTCGAGTTCAATACTTAGGTGACAGTCTTAGAGAGTATCCGTATAGAGGGAGAGACCTCACCGACCGGTCAATCTAGATTTCACATCGCCGCGCCGGTACATACATAATTACTGTGTTGTCAGCGGCGCGCGCGCTCCGCTATTTATTAAACACTATGATACCCAGTCCACTTGTCGTGCTTCAATAGAATTTATATGATTGCAGGTCAATTACGTGGCAAAATGTATTTACTGTACATCAAAATAAATAAAAGGCATCGGAAAACACCGAAAACAATCGTGAAACTTATCAAAAACAACTATAAGAATACATACAACATCACAGTTTTATATTGAAGTCGGTGCAATATTTTAAGCTTTTTAAGACTTTCAAGGTGATCATAGCTTGGCACCGACTTCAATATAAAACTGTTATATTGTATGTTTCTTATATTATTTATGACTTTTGTAGTGTTTTTGAAGAAGGTTTTATTTTTTCGTAAAAAACTTTTTTTCAGTCTTTTTAGTTAAGTAATCTATATAAATAAAAATGGATACTTATTCGAAATGTATGTACGCCCATAACTTTCGAACGACTGCACCAAATTGGATGATTCTTGGTTTTTGTGTATTCGTTATTGTTAGGACAAGGTTTGTGTAGTATAAAAATTACAGTAATTTAAACAAACATTTCAGTAATTTAGTTAAAAAAACATGGCAATACAAAGTACGCCGGGTCAGCTAGTACATATTAGAATTTGAGCCAAGGTAAACTTAAAATAAAACGTTTTTCGCTCTAAACAGTTTCGGAAGAATTATTCCAGAACTCCTAATTTGCCACGAACCTTCCATCATCAGCTCAGTAATATGACATGATGACTACCAGACGCAAATACCTGAATATCTTAAGAAGAAATATGAAACACGTTGGACGTGACTATTAAATTCAAGGGTTTCCCTCGATTTCCATGGGATCCCATCATCAGATCATGACATGGCGACAATGGGACCACCTCGAGAGTATACTCTCTCGATTCCAAAAATAATTTTGAAAATCGGTCCACAAATGGCGGAGTAATCGGTGAACATACATAAAAAATAGATACAGCCGAACATAGTACCACCTCTTCATTTTTCTTATTTTTACCATGCATTGCATTTGACATTAGATTAACTTGATATGAGGTTGAAGCTGCATCATCCCCTTGCGTAGTTTTTGGGCCTTCGAGCCGGATCTGAACTTGAACCTTTGAAATGTCGAATATCATATTTTCTTGACATAACGAATTCTAAATTTTCGGTTTTTAATCTACTTTCAAATTATCAGATACTTTCTTCAACAAATAAAATTTAACTCATGAAAAAAATCAAAGTTAATTTAGACAACGGAGTGAAATCTTAAACAACTCTTTAATAAAAGATGCTTGATAATTTCTACCATAACAACAAATATGTGGGAAAAACTGCATTCTCGGTAATTTTTCTAGCGGCCCGCTGCAATCAGGCTGAAGACCACCGTTAAACGCTCTGCTTGCGGCCACCACAATGCTATAATCACTCGTCTGTGTCAGTTGTGCCCATATTGAGGCATTGCTTTGTTAACTAGCACTTTGCAGCAACTGAACTAAGACTTCTTTCATCGTCTATTGATGTAAAGATAGATCAAATTGATACTTTCAAGTTGGTGACTTCATTTTCAGCCAAGAGACACCAATTGTTAATCGCAGGAGTTCAAAATGGAATAATCCAGACATAAGCCTGTCCCAATGATCTTTTTGGGGTTTCATACCTCCAAAGTAAATAACAATGATTGTGTGCTTTCATGAAAAAAGTTTCACTTGCATCGTGCAAGTGAAACTTTTTTCGGATCGTAGGCATTGAACTGAAAACTTTCGAAAAATTATTCGATTTAGTATATTAAAATTGCGTTTATAATCTTAAGTCTTTTTCATCTAAAAAGAAAATTGTAAATAAAAAAAACTAATTAATAAAAAAACAAATAAACAAAAATTTTGTTAAAAAACAAAAAAATTGAAAAACAAATAAAAAACAGTGCTCTACACCAGGATCGAATCAATGCCACACTGATTTAAAGTCGAAGATCTAACGCATAGAACACTCTCGACTTATATGAAGTAGTGAAATTAAAGATCTCATGTTTTTGTGTAATGCGACGACATGCGATAGATAGACGAAAAAATTTAAAGCGTTGTAAAAAAAAGTTTCACTTTAAAACGTAAACCTTAAAGTAAGTGTTGTCCGTCTGTTTGTCAAGACCCGTTTTCTCGGGAACGCGTTAACGGGCGTGACCTTTTTCACGGTCATATTCGGCGAATTTGTCACCGACTTCAATATAGAAGTGTGATGTTGTCTGTACCTATTCTTATATTATAGTGTTTTTGAAGTCGGTCATGTTTTCTGGTAAAATATATTTTATTTTTAACTTTTTAGTAAATGAAATCTTTTTTTTTCTTAGAGATATCAAATATTTTACCACAAAACATGACCGACTTCAAAAACACTGAAGTAAAAAATAATATAAGAATAGGTACAGACAACATCACACTTCTATATTGAAGTCGGTGACAAATTTTAAGACATTCTAGCTAGGAGATCATCGTTTGGCACCGACTGCAATATAGAAGTGTGATGTTATCTGTCCCTATTTTTTTTAACTTTTCAGTGTTTTTGAAGTCGGTTTTTATTTTTTGTAAAATATTTTTATACAACTAAGTTGATAAACATAAGGGCCCAGTAAGGGCGGATACAAGGAGAGAGGGAGTTAAAAGCAGAAATACCCCCCCTAGAGCCTCGCCTTGGGTCTTTTAGCAAGGAAATTAAAAGATTGGATATATCTAAATACGATTATTGTTTTACCTACAACATAACTTGAGTGAAAACGAACAAAGACGAAAACGAACAGAGCGTATAATTGACCAAATGCAGAAGATTACGAGAATCTATACTAATAATATATAATAATATTATAAAGAGGAAAGATTTGATTATTGTTTATTTGTTTGTATTGAAAAATTGAAAAGGCTTCGAAACTACTGAACCGATTTTGATGAAAGTTGGTATAGGGATAGTTCGAGACCAGGGGAAGGACATAGGGTAATTTTCCTAAGGGAAAACTCTGACGGGAAAAGTTAGTTATTATAATGCAAACATATCTGATAAATGGGCACGTACCGACACTCTTTTGAATCAATCTAAACATAAATAGAATTTCTATACACCAATAAATGGGCAACAAGTGTTGGTTATAGTTGCCTATGTATACTATCTATACTTCTATACTATTATAATTTTTTTGTTTGATTGTTTGCTTGGTTGAACCAGGGACCGGACCCGGTTATTTTGATGGGGTATTTTATAATGCTGGGTTTTTAAACCCTTTGCCTTACGGTAAGCTTTCAAACGGCTTACCGGTTTACACATTAATCCCTTCGATTGAATTAATTCGGGTTACCGCTAACCGATATCAAAAACCCCCCCAAATGGGTTACCGTTCTAAACGCTGATTAATTTGTAAAAAATATTTTAGACCTTAGGTATATCGCGTGTAGATTGCTTTTGCACCGCATATTTGCCGAAGGTCGCGACCGAACTCTGGCGTTATTGCGCCCGCAGTGCTATTTCGGAACATTCATTGCTATGCGGATGACAGTACGGGTGATGCGAGATACACCAACCATCAGAATGTCTCCCGGAACTCCGTGTCGGAGAGACGGTCACAGCTTGTGTCTAGGGTTGAAGACTCTTTGGGGCGGGCTTCAGAATGGGGGCATATGAATTTAGTGCAGTTCAACCCCACAAAGACGCAGGTTTGCGCACTTACTGCCAAAAAAGACAATTTTTCATTAGCGCCCCAGTTCCAAGGAGTATCCCCTAAAATCTCTGAAAGCATTGGTATCCTCGGTGTCGAAATCACGAGTAAAGTCCAATTTGGGAGCCATCTGGATAGCAAGGTCAAACTAGCCAGCAAGAAGCTCGGTGTGCTTAGTAGAGCGAAACGGTACTTCACGCCCTATCAACGCCTTGTACTTTATAAGGCCCAAGTGCGTCCGCACGTGGAGTACTGCTCGCATCTGTGGGCAGGGGCTCCTAAATACCAGCTGGATCCATTTGACTCTCTGCAAATGCGAGCTACTCGAATCATCGGGGATGCCAATCTAACGGACTCGCTAGAGTCACTGAGCTTACGGAGGGACTTTAGCTCTCTCTGTGTGTTCTACCGTCTCTTCAACGGTGAGTGCTCCGAGGAACCTGTTCGAATTGGTACCAACGTCACCTTTCTATCATCGTACCACTCGACACCGCAGTGGGGTTCATCCATATTACCTGGAAGCAATGCCGTCTAGTACAGTTCGCTTTCAGCGCTCATTTTTACTACGAACATGTCGCCTCTGGAACGAACTTCCCACTGCTGTGTTTCCCGAGCGCTACGACATGTCCCTTTTCAAGAGAGGTTTGAAGAGAGCACTATATTCGAAGTTGGCAGCGACTTAGCTGTGTCCCTGATATTGGCGAAGTCTATGGGTGGCGGTTACCGCTCACCATCAGGTGGGCCGTCTGCTCGTCTGCTACTTACAGCAATAAAAAAAAAGATACGAAAATAAGAATGCGTTGAAGTCTTTTAGGGCGAAACGTAGTTCGCAGGCACAGCTAGTAATATTATAAAGCTGAAGAGTTTGTATGGTTGAACGCGCTAATCTCAGGAATTATTGATTAAAAAATTCTGTTTGTAAAAACAAAAAATAACATACTCGTAGAAATGTGAAGTTGCCTGTACCTATTCTAATATTATTTTTAACTTTTCAGTATTTTTGAAGTCTTTTATTGTTTCCTTTTTAAGCTTCGTTATCATTTTTAAATTGTGATTTGTCTAGGCCCCCATGTACATGTTTCTTACCTTCATGTTGAATCACTCCGCCAGAGGCATTGGAGTATCATAGTCGCGCACCGACGCAGGGATAGTCATGAGAATACCTACAAAGGCATGCATACGATTATCGTACCTAATTCTCAATTTCACTGACAATAAGCTCCATTCTAACCTTCGTGTAGCATCTTTCATTACACCATTGTGTTGAGAAATGATGGTAATATAGCGAAATTCGCAGCGTCAAAACCAGTTACTTCAACTATAGCATGAGAATATTTTTATTTACTAATAAACCGTTTCTACGACATAATTTTTGCCAAGTATGATGATAATGGTAGGTGCAAAGTCAACCGTCATATGATCGTCATATAATAATTATTATTATTGCTGTATAAAAATAAAGTGGAAGCATCGGTGGCGCTGTGGACTCGGCACTGGTCTTCTAATCGGGAGGTCCGTGGTTCGATCCTGCTATGTACCAATGTGTTTTTCGTTTTTCGAATTTCAAACATATATACGGTGAAGGAAAACATCGTGAGGCAACCTGCATCTTGCATACATCTGCGAAGAAATTCAAAAGTGTATGTGAAGTCGAACAATCACCTCACTGATGGGCCAGCGTGGCTGATTAGGGCCTTATCACTCTAACATAGGGTACGCTGGAGGCCCTCGATGGGGGCGCAATATTACCTGTGATGATGATGAAAAATAAAGAACTGTAGAGTAAGATCGGAAACAGTTTGTTTCAAAATTTCCAGTTGGTTCTCCATTGCTGTAATTCTGACGATTAACCTTCCCAGGTTTGTTGTTTAGTTATCACTGGGCAATAGAAGAATTTGACTTATTAACCATCACACGTTGTCACACACACATCGAGCGTTGGTGGCGCTGTGGACTCAGCACTGGACTGTGCTCCGAGTAGAATCGGGAGGCCCGCGATCGATCCTGCCATGTACCAATGTGTTTTTCGTTTCACGAATTTCATATATAGGTACATTTATCTGACGCTCCTACGGTGAAGGAAAACAACGCGAGGAAACCTGCGTACACCTGCGAAGTAATTCAAAGGTAACCAATCCGCACTGGACCAGCGTGGTTTGACTAAGGCCTAATCGCCCTACCATAACTGGTTAGGGTAGGCTCGTCCCCCTCGGGGGGGACGTATATGAGCTGTGATGATGATGAACCATCAGCCTGGCTAAAAGGGTTGTGGTGCTGATGTTTGGTGAGTGGAAGTGTTTGCCAGAGTTCCCAAGACCTTATACGACAGCGACGGGTCCCTCCTTGGCGTGTCCCCTACGTTCAATGACGGGGAGGATGCGGCGGTGATGGACGTGTTCACGGCAAAGCGTATATAGGGCATCGTGGGGTTTTCGTCAGTAGGATGTGGTCTCTCAATGGCGCTCTGCCCCTAGTGGCCGCGTAAAGTCCGACATAGCCCCGCGTTTTTCCAAGCGCGATGTATGTATGCATGAAACATATCTCTGCAATGCCATGATTGCGTGAAGAGGCTGACAACTCTGAGATGAGGTCATCGAGCCCCACTTAAAACTTTTTTTAGCAAAACCTGTTTAATATATCGTTGTAAAAAAAAATGTTACTTCTGAAAAATTGAAAAAAAAATGAGAATATCCATGTCCCAAAACAAATTTTAATAAAAATTTCTCGGTAAAAGAAATGCCAAAGACACACGGAGAAAAATAAATTACAAGAAGTGTATAGTAAAAAAAAATTACAAGATTTTTAGTTATTTTAACATAAATATAGTGTTTAATACAATATTATACGGTTTTAATAATATGAATAAGTTACAATTTTATCAATTAGTTATTTCAACAAGAATTATCTTGCTGTGATTGCTTATAAAAACGTAACACAAACTACGCGCTTTGCAGAAGAAACGAAACTTTTGTTACAAATGTCAAACTAGCCGCATCATTGCAGTTATTCCACTTTTTTCGTTCTTTTAAAACTGTGTGTGTGGTGCTAAGGTGTTCAGAACTATAAGAACTGTAAATAAGTATAAAGAATTAACATTCTATATGGATGAAGATATGTATTAGTTACTTGTTCAGTGGGAACTAGAAAAAGATATAATATTATGTGTATTTCATTTCGAGGTAAGCTCATTTTGATATTTCATTAAACTATGTGCATCACGATACGCTCAGTTTACAAAAATGACCATTTAGATATTATTGTTTTTAAAAGAAACCAAGATGTGTTTGCCCAGCGCATTCTTCAGCAAGTCCAAAGTAAAAGCACGCCAATCACCTACACGGGTCCTGGCCACGGCAAACGTTACGCCGAGTGTACACACCACTTCGCCATCAAGTTCCTCTAAATAAAATTAAATTTCCTGTCCAATATGTGAAAAATCATTGGAGATAACATAAGTCTTCGAACTTGTAAGAGTCTTTGACTTGCCAGTTTTCTCATGATGCCTTCATACACCATAAAGAGAGTTTTAATTTAAAATTGATAAATACAGACTTGCAAGATGCATGCCTACTTATTATCTGCAAATAGTGGTATGGCAGGTACAGCAGGTACTACATACATTATTGCTAAAATCACATATTTTTTTTATTTTCAGCCAATAAAGTTAAGTAATGCTGAAATGCTGGAAGTCTATTTCCTTTGAAGACTTAATAATTAATCCATCCAGTGGAGGTCCGAGCAAAATTGAAAAAAAAACCTGGATATTCATTTGAGTGTGGCAAATAAAAGTGTGGGCAAATTTTGACTGCAATAATAAACAAGAACAAGAGAATAAACCAAACGGGACAATGGTTATGACCAGAGATGATCAAATGTGGTATACCTTTATACTTACATATTGTTAAGAAAAATTTAAGACATAGTAACATCTTAAATAATTTTTTTATTAGAAAAAGTACTTATTAATTCGCTATATTAACAGTATAGCCACATGGTGTTAACCCCATTATATGCAAAAATGAGAAGCAATATAAATTTATTTGTATAACAGATTTACAAAGTTTTCAGAATTTGGTGGAATAAAAGATATTAATGAGAATTCACTGAAAAATGCAATTTCTAAACAGTTCAACATTACACTAGAAATTTTAATTGTATTAGAGTTAACGGATCAATGTGTTATTATATTCCCAATGTGATAATTACTGGGGATATTAATGAAGCAAATATATTATCTATAATCTAGTTTAATCGAATTTGTCTATTTAGCCAAGATGAGCATTATTATTTTTGAATAGTTTATTTGACTGGAACTTTCTTTAGTTATTTTTTTATAGATTAAAATTTTAGTTGAAATTGTAATAAAAGTGATACTAATTATTATGTAAATATAAAAGGTTACATGTAATAAACCCATAATTTATCTTTCATGTTAATGGAAACAATAAATATGTTATTTTTATAGTGATAAAGACACAATGTTGAAGTTACACTATTGAGATATGTAACACTTACTTTTTGTCATTATTACATAATAAAGTTGATAGTGTTTAGATATTATTTTTCATCAAGACTTTACAACCAAGTTTGTAATAACTGTTAAATATGTATTATTACTGTTTTAATAATATGGTTTGTAACACAAGTGATAAAATAGACGTGATTATCAAAATTTATTTAAGCATTCATTTATTCTCCTAAAAATCCCAATGTTGTAAGTGTTGTATTATTTAGTCTATAGTTATTTACTGTAATCACATACTTTTCACAATATAGTAAGTGTTTACTGTGTTCTTGTGTGATGCGGTTGCCTTATACAATAGCTATAGGTGTGTATGTTTTACCTTCCTCAAAAAATGCAACCACATCAGACAACATAATAAGTACTAATTTATTTGTGAAAAGTGTGTGATTACAGTAAATAACTATTGGCTAAATAATATAACACTTGCAAGACCGCTCGAGTAGAGGTTACAATACAAGATTTAGTAGACGTAACTCTAATATACAGTTATCATAACAGTGTGTATAGTTACTATAGCAATTGAACTGTTTATAGTGACAAAACCAATATGTGTGCATTACGAGAATTTTCAGTTCTGAAAATGAAATGGCAAGTAATCATAGCAAAGTATTTTATGTGCTCTAACCCTCGTGTTGTTGCAGTTACTTAATATTCTAGTAAAGTATACTTTGTAAAAAGTATTGAGAACTTTTATTCAATACAAAATACTAAATTAGCTATTAATGACAACTCAAGCACTTTTATATTTTACTGAATGAATAAGTTGGAATGACGAACAATTCTGTTCAATTCTAGTTATAGTAAATCCAACACAAAATTCTTGCTGTGTCGTTAACAATAAGAAAGTCTAGTTCTTCTAGTTGTTGTTCTTGTAAACTCTACAAGATTTTTTTCTCCGTGCACCCATCAAAAACAGCTTCTAGAAGAAAATCAGAGTTATTTAACAAAGGTTATTTAAGGGAAATTCACTCGTTACACTTAATTACCTAGATAATATTGATATCTTCAAATACTTAAGTCTTACTAGTTTCTTTGAAAAAATATATTTTGATATTTTCGCTCAATTTCACAATAACGCACCGCGCCCGTAATCCAATACAAATCTCTCATGTCTCAAGGTCGTTAGCGTTACTCAGCCTCTTAAAAAACTCCCTTAGTCGGCTGTAACGACATCCACGTGAAGAGAAAACGGCGAAAAATGTATTTAAGGTCCGTCACAGCAAGAGCAAGTTATTTAAAATTTCCTAAGAATACACGCACTAATACGTAGTATTAAATTATCTATGTTATTTATAACTTTTTAGCGTTTCTGTGAAATCGGTTTTTCTTAATATTATATTACTATAATAAAATATTCTTATTTTAATATTTTTATTTCATGTATTTATTTAATGGAATTGCTATTACAAAATTAAGATTTATTATATAAACAGTGGAATAGTTTGATAGAATACATTTAAGGGTCTAAAGGTACTGACCGAACTAACTTCCCTATCTAATAAAGTCAATTATATTATCTGTGGCAAAAACCGGCCGCAGATAGTGTCAAAGTTGCTATAGGACCGATGAGTAGAGTGAGGCACAACTTTGTCACATACATTTCCGTTCCTTAAAGGAATCTTAGCTAGCAAAGCTTATCTTACAAAAAACGAAGCCTGTGCACAAACGAGCAATAAGATTTTCATTCAACTAAATTACCGTTAAAAATTAACGCTAATATTATTTTAAAAAGTTAAATAAACAGTAACATACGACTTTTTTATGTTAAGTTCGATACATCGTTTTTAAATTCACATAATCGTTTCGTTTATTCAATTCAAACTAGTTACATCGCATCAGCTTAAACGATTCTCTTTGATTTCGGACATATTACGAACAAAATCACAAAGCGTTACATCAACCTCTAATAACTACGTTTAATAACTACTCGTGATCGTGGTAATAATCGAATAAAGACGCGATAATGAAATTTCATTATAGATTCGTTCACCCCTTGCATGATACCGCGCAGACATTGCCGGATTCCATTCAAACGAGCGTGATAATGTCTTCTAACACTAATAGATATTACGGAGTCATTTGTTTTTAATCAACAACCGACAGTTCGTGTTGAATGAATGCCACTTCAGGCGGTGGCCGATTCAGTATACAGCAAGCTAATTATGTTACTGTATTGCTGTCTGGAAATATCATTACTGCTATAATAAAAGCCGCCATAACAAAACCACTGAGTAAACTAGTAATGGATATACGAGTTAGTTCAGAGGGTCTATTATCGATCTCATGGTTTTTCCAATGATACCATAAATATGATATCATAGTGCAAAACGAAAAATACGATTTCCGGTCAGATTTTTGATCATTTGTTCATTATTTAATGATGACATCATTAAAGTTATGCCATGTGATGATATCATTGGAGATCGGTAATACGAAATGCAGTATTCCATGACTTCTTTTTCTCAAATTTATACCATGTCATACGATGAAAGATCCATAATTGGCCTGCTAGTTAGCGACCGAAATTAGATTATCAGCCGCCTATGGTAGTTGATAACATTCGGTATTGATTTGGAGGGTCGGAGATCGATTCCCAATGGGGACAGAAGTATTCAAGAAGTATTCAAAGTAAGCAAGCAAGTTTGCGAAGATGACTCATACATTTAAGCAGTATAATGATTCTCTTTCTTTCTATTCTCCCTCTATTCTTGTGATTGTAAAATCATTTACAATCACAGGAACAGCTCTATAGCTTTTCTTGTGATTGTAAATGTTTTTTAGGACCAAATTAATTTTTGTCATTTGTATTTGATAAATTAGACGATTGTTTCAGATGTTTTTCGATGCCCATTATTAATATGTAGGTGCCGTCAATGGAATGAAAGATAGCTGGACTATGGTTGTCACTTAACAGTTTTTACTTTAAGCTTGTTGTTTAAGTTCATTAACTCGGAAAATATTACGTTTCCAGATCTATAGGACAAACACCTACTAGGGCCCATCTAATGTCCATCTAATCCTTAAATACTTAAGCAAAAAATGAGTAATTAAAATCTGAACTCATACTTAGCATATAGCTCTTTAGGCTTCTGCTAAGTAGTTTGTATTTCATAAGTTAACATTGATATTATGTAAGTAACTAAAAATAAATAAAAGGCAAGGGCTTCTGAGCCCGTCTAGCTAATTACCATCGTATTGCCTAAGTTTGTTGTCATAATAACGATGTGAATAATATTATTGTATTTCCACAATCAAAGATAAGATAGCCAGTTTTTTTTTTCCGCGAAAAAAAAGAGGTGAGATGAAAGCCAAGGGCTTCTGTTGTGTCTAAAGTCACCGCTCCTTTTCTTCCTGTGGATGAGGCAAGAGTCTGCTGGGGGATTATACCGCAATCATAGCTTTTCGAAGCTTTAGTTACTTCAAAGCTAAGTCCCACACTAGACCGTCTGTCCAGCGTGATGTAAGCTAATCCCGCCTAGCCTAAGGAGAACCGTGTCTGTTCGGAAGTTGGGAGGGACTACGATAACAACAGACAAGAGGCTAACATAACACGCACTACACGATCAAAAATGTAACAATCCGTTTGCTTACATACACTTTAAATATGAAAAAATCACCGAAAATTATATTGTTACCAGACACCTAATAAAATACCGTGCAACGGGGCTACTTTGCACATGTTTTGGTAGTTTTTTGGTAGTTACATTTTTTGTTGGCATTAAAATGCGATTTAGGTCAAAGATCTAAAGCGAAAGGGTTACTTTAACATCATTTTGACAAAAAAAGTCTTCAATGCGTTACACAGGAGATAAAGTTAAAATAATTATTAAACTGTATCCTATTAGCACACCATACATTCATAGGACGGATTGGTTGAGCCTTTATTGTTACACATGTCACAAATCCAATTTTTGCAAGTGATGTAACAAATCCAATCAGCAGAATAGTGGTAGAACTGAAAATCACATTTACACATGTGACAGAGGTTGTTGTTGTTCTTGCCCTTCTTCTCACTCTTCTGCTTGTCTCTTCATCCCATTTGCAAGACAAATTAATTAAATGAACATCACTATTGGAAGAAGTCGACCTGTCGTAGGCGGCACAAAAGATAAGGGGGTTGGTGCGAAGGTCGGGTTATCCACGATAGCCGAGACAGTTTCAACAACTGAGTCATTATTTTCCGTTAGGCAAACCTACTTCTATTCTTTCTATCGTGGTGTTCAACTTTTATGGGTTACCGCGTCGTCGTAAAGATGTAAAGACAAATAATAACCAGAATAAGTTTTTGCTGCAACATTGCTTTTGCTTAATAAAGTAACTACTTACGTTTTACGGTACTTTATTGCGCATAGATAACACATCAAAATGTTTACAGTTATAACTTATCTCCCAGAGAGATTTCTTCCAGCTAACATGTGAGTATGACAGAAATATACATAGAAATGTGAGAAACACACAAGCGCGTAAACTATACTAGATAATTAATAATTTAAATAGTAATAATAATAAAATAATATACATATAAATACTCTGTCAAGAAATTACCGGGAAAATCAAATAATATACACAAAATGTTACTTATTCATCCAAATTTATTTTATTGCTTCTAAGTAGGGTGCTCCTTCAGAAACGCTACAAGTAATCCGATTGTTGATCCTTCAATAATTAGTTGTGCGAAGTCTGTGTAAAATTCCTAGCAATTTTTGACACAGTTTTCGTTTGAGACAGTTTCTTGTCTGTTGTCATCGTAAGGTCTCTTCCAACTTCCGAACAGAGAGTCAAGTTTTTTTTCTCCTAAAGGTAGGCACTTGTATTTGGAGTCATTTTGATTGCATATAAAAGTGCATAGGTCACTGGATATAAGTTATGCAATATGTATACCAGTCTATACCACCTATACTAATATTATAAAGCGGTAAAGTTCGTGAGTTTTAATATTTGGTGTTCTCCGGTACACTTATCCGATTTTGTAAATTTTTTCAGTGATAGAATAATTTTCCCACGGCAAAACAAAACTAAAACCTAATAAAATAATGAGGGCCCTTTTGTTCGTGATCACTTTGGCGCTGTAAAGGTATCTTATACCGTGACGATTTATTAGTACCTATTCCATCGATCACACCGTTGACGGGTCAAAATTCTTAAAAATCCCTATTAGAGGAATAAAAGACCACTTCAAGAACACCAAAAAGGTCATAATCAGGTTGTAGAAAAAGTTCGTCAAAAGAAATCAAAGTTTACTTTCTTTTCTGGAACGATCTCAAAGTTCAAAAATATAGTAAAGAGAGTTTCTAGAACTCTCTCGGCACTTTAATAGCCTTTATATACTGCCTGAAATGTCCAAATTAGTCCCGAGGAAGTAAAAAGTAATCAGTTTTTCATCTTAAAAGAAGAAATTACTTTATGCACAAGAGAATAAAAAGCTATTGCAGCTTTCTCTCGACAAAAATAACAACTAGGTATACGAGCAAGAGAAGTGAAAAGCTATTGTTCAACATTTCTAAGTTCATTAGTTCATAATTAGTTCCAAATTCGCGAGAATACGGATAACGGATAATAACTATAATTATAAGTAGGTAACTGTGACCTATGTAAAAACCGGCCAAGTGCGATTTGAACTCGCGTGAAGAGGGTTCCGTACGATGTTACCTATATTGAGTGATTTACCATGTTATTTTAATATCATGGACTTCCTATAGGTTTTCCAATAATCTATATGTAGAAAACTAATCTGTATTTTTGTCAAATTTTAGGTTCAATAGTTTCGGAGATAAGGGGGGGGGGGGAGGAATGGTCAATTTTCGTCTATTTTCTTGAATAACTTGAAAACTATTTATTTTAAAATTACAAAAAAATAGATTTAATATCTTCACAACAAGAGTATTTTTGATATGTCACACGATGCAGTGTTCAAAAATTTTTTATTTATATTCCACCTTCCCTCCAAAAATGACCTCCCATATACAGATTCCATCTATTCACGTCACACCTCTGCGTTTGGGTCACAGAAATTAATGTGTACCAAATTTCAACTTAATCGGTCTAATTGTTTCGGAGATAATTGACTGTGACCGACAGACAAACGGACACACGAGTGATCCTATAAGGGTTCCGTTTTTTTATTCGGGCGTACGGAACCCTAAAAATTATATTTATTCTCCTATAGTTTATTTTAGTATTACATAATTAACAGTTATCGTCAAGTAAATGATCCTATGTTTGTGATGATATATAAATTCTTTACGAAAAATGAGCAAAAAAATATAAATAAAACAGGTAAGTAGTGTGTTGGATTCACAATCGCTCTTATTGTAAATAGTGAACTTTACTGAAATATATTTAATTCCAATAAAGCAAAAAAAAGGGGTACACTCACTTAGCAGAGCGTGGTTTCGATCCACGGACCTCTGGGTTATGGGCCCAGCACGCTTCCACTGCGCCACTCTGCTGATGTCAGCATATGCGAAATTTAGGGTATAGATATGCAGTGTAAAGTGTTACGTCATCATTTTGACAGTAGATTATTTTTAAAAAGTATGAAAATTACTAATTTTAATAGGGTATGAAAATTATTAATCTATTTGAGGGACTTAAAAATATTTATAGCATCGAGATAGGGATTTATATGGAGGAGCTCTATGAATAGAAAGATGGTTATAGAACAGAAATATCTATAAAATCGACATAAAAATGTCAAATGAGGATTTGTCTCGTTTTAACCAATACTTATCACCGAATGAGCAAAGAGATAATCAATAATTGCAGTGTATTAATTTTTGTGTGACGTCATCAGGTCAACTGTGCGTGGCTATAGCGTCGCCATTTTATCTGTCGAGTTTTGTTTGTGGTAGATAAGGAGGTGGCTTAACAAAACCAGTAAAATCGGTATTAGATATTGAATTTTGAAATTAAGTAGTTATGTACTTAGTTATATATTTTTTAAACTATATTTATCGAAACAACATATTTTGGAGATTGACGATTTCATACCAATATGATTTCATCGTTATAAAATAATAGTCGTATGAAATTGTAAGCCTTTGTCTAGTTTTCGTACTAGTGACAAGCATCAAATTATAATATCCTATTGGGGATGTTAAATATTATCTCTAATTAGAACTTTATTTCGTGCTTAGAACTGACTGTATTTTTACTTGTTGAGATATTTGTTGCTAAATTGTGTAATTAGTAATATTAGATTTAATTTTTCGATTGGATAAGTAAACAAAACATTTTGACAAGTTTCTATTGAAATTGTAAGCATACTGATAGCGTTGTTAGTACTTTTAGTGCGCTTTTTGATGTGGCCCGTGCCTACATGGGCCCATGCGAGATCCGGCCTTGCTCATAGCCATGCTATACGGCACCTCCTTCATCGCGATAACACCGCATTCTTGCACACGTACAAAGTATACGGTACAGTATATACAGCAGGCGTACAGTCGGTTTCGCCCGCGCTCGTCCGTGAAACCTTTCTGTGGGCGTTAGCTCCGCAACGATTAAAATCAATGGATCGCAATACCCGCGGCCGTACCGCCTAACTCATAGCGATTACTCGCTATCGCTGTCGTGACATTAGAACAATAGTTTTAACGTCACAAGTGACATTTGAGCTATTGTTCTAATGTCACGGAGGCGATAGCGAGTGATCGCTATGAGTTAGGCGGTAGCCCCCCCGGTTTATAACATTTCTTTATCTAGATCCTAGGTCTCGATCATTACACCTACTTAATAGACAAAGATAATAAACAAACACAAGAAAAGTGTCAAAAGCATTGATCAACATGTAGATATTAGTTTGGTTATAGCTTTGGCTAACAAACTATTGATCAACTAGGTGTACTTATCATATCATCATTATCATAATCATAACAGCTCATTTATACGTACCCCACCATGGGGTTCGAGCCTACCTAAGTAGGCTATCTCCAAAGAGGCTAGCCACCTGCGCAGGAGATATTATAGTGCACAAGTGACTGCGCAAACGCAAGTACACTCCTGTTCCTTCACTCGCCTAGTCCGATGGGACGGTTAACCGACACGACCAGGGCGAAATCAAGCACAGGACCCACTGTTTAACGTGCCTTCCGAAGCACGGAGGATGCTTGAGATGTTTTTTATTTTGGTCACCCATCCTAGGCCTGACCACAGCGAACGTTGCTTAACCTTATCAATCGTTCGCTGAGCGCACGCGCCAATGCGTCACCAATCTCATTAATTGCAGATGTATGCAGGTTGCCTCACGATGTTTTCCTTCACCGTAGGAGCGTCAGGCAAATGTACACATGAAATTAGAAAAACACATTGGTATACTTATGGCGGTCTCGAACAAATATAAAACACACAGTTTTAAAATTCATAATTATATGATATTGTTAAACATTTTATCCACAAATTCTTAAAGACACAAACATGATTAATAATATTTCACTCGATAGAAAGAAATCCAAAGATCACTCTGTTCAATATTTTGAAACATCTGTGAATCATAAAATACACTAATAAATGACATACTCGTAATTATGTTTTAGCTATAGACATGCATTTTTATTGTCTAGAAAATTGCAAAAACTGTATTTTCAGTTTTAAAAAATCGATTAAAACGTGTAAAAAGTAACGTTTCAGTTCGGTCACAGTCACAGCACGTAAGCGACATTAGAAGCTATGCGATTATCAACTATAATACCTTGCAATAAATGAGTTGCGCGCACGAGTAGGTAGATTTCCTGAGAAACCTCGCCCTAAGGATAAACATTTCGTTACAGTTGGAGCTAGTCTACCTCACGCTGTGGTCGGTATGCCACGGCGCGTACGTCAGCCGGATGGCGACGGTGAGCCGCGTGCGGCCGACGGCGTTCCGGCCCGGCGTCACCTTCCACCGGCCCTGGTCGCACCAGCGGCTGGTGCCGGCCGCGTCGCACCGCGTGCCCTATGTGGTCTACAGGAATCCCCCGCAGAGGTTAGCGCTTTGATCACGATGTTGATTGTGTGTGATTTCTCCCTTTTGTACCCTATTCATTTTAGAAACAAGCTTTCCTGTCACCTTCCATACGTACAATGAGTATCATTAGTAGAACATATTGTCATCGAACATTTTTATATCGAAAGTCTCCGCCTCCGTGGTCTAGTCGTTGAGATTGAGACCACCTGATCCTGACAATCTGATCTGGAGGTCCAGGAGGCAGAAGTTTTACTGCTTGGTTTGTGTTCGGTGCAAGCTACCAAACACCTTAGTAAGCAATAAGAGGGATTTACTTTCAAAACCCACTAAAACGATTTTTTATGAAATCATTGTTAATACTTTATAGACACTGTAATGCATTTGTTTTCATATTCACCAATCAATTCTCATCTAAATCCCCTAAATCCTTTAAAAATCGACCAACAAAAATCACTGTTTGTTGCAAACACCACTAAAACCGCATGGTTGCGTTTCAAATTCCGCTAAAACTGCGAGAGCCAATCATATGGCGGCATTCATATCACGTAACGCTTTAAACAGTATGGCGTTGCATCAACTTAGTCAAGACCAGTGCGTAGATTTAATTAGTTTTTACCGTTTTAAAATGGAGGAAATGTTATCAAACATTGAAAAATGTGACCCAAAACATTTAAGGAAAAGCTGGCTTAACCATTAGGTGTATAGCTTAATAATAAAAGATAAAAAAAAAAAAAAACTGACGTGACAAAGTGAAAACGTAAGGCGGAGCAAATAAAACGATAAGTTTAAATCCACTATGAAACTACCAATGCTGTCTGATTGTGATGTTATGCAAAATGAAGCCGCTAATTTGAGCATACTATAGGTACTCCATTTCAGACCGTATGAGTCCGGTGACGTTTATCATTATTATTTTTTTATACAGCTTTTTATAATAATTAATTATAATAAATATTTTGTCTAAGAAAATACGAATTTTGTGTTTGGCGATTTATAAATGAAATTGACCGTGTCACTGATTCGAATGTGATATTTTGCAAATGTGGGATTGTGTCTAATCGATATCATACTGTTTGAAATTGAATTAAGGTACTAACTGCTATACTGAGAGTCATTATAATCTGTCGCTTTTTCTCGCTCGTATAAATATTAACATTTAGTAAATAGGGAGGGATAAGTACCTAATTTGCTTTAAATTTTACGTTTCTGTATGGGGCAAAGTTTTATTTAAAACCCTTAAATTATTCAAATTTTACCACAATACATTTCATTCATGTAATAATGATGTTCATTTTGAATAAAACCATCCATGCGAAAAATGTTCGGATCAAAACCCGCCAAAATGAAACATGTCAGTTTCAAAGTCCGCCATAATGAATAGTGCACATCAAAGGCCGCTAAATTGATTTAATTTTTAGTTATAGTTCCCTTATTAATGTCATTTTTAAATTAAAAACACAGTCAAAGTGTTGCCACATGAATAATACTTATTGGTAAATTGTAACATTATCATTTTTTTCTTAGAAGCCAAACATAAACTAACATTTTTAGTTCCCCAATATTTAATAAAAAGCGTTTTAGTAGGTTTTGAAAGTAGACCCCTCAGTTATTATAATACTTAGTTAGTGGTAATGCTCCTGCGCCCGCCTGGCAAGTTACTACCGTCTTACCCAAGTTTGTCATCAAAATAACAATTAATAACATTGTCTGGTTCCGACAATCAGAGGTAAAATAGCCAGTTCCTCAGTTGTTGAGGAGTCCAGGTGAAGCTCGCTGCCATCTTTGGCCTATCGTCACTCACCATCAGGTATATGAGGGCCAAGAACTTTGCTGTTGTGAAAAAAGTCTTAAAGGACAGACAGTCAGACGGACGGAACGGTGAGTATATAAGCATTAGGTACCAAAGTTAGGATTGAGGCGTTCAGGCCCGGCCCATAGCTGGCTGGGCTGATCTGGGTCATCATCACAGCTCATATACGTCCTCACCGAGGGGCTCAAGCCTACCCTAAGTTAGGGTGTTTAGGTCTTAGTCAATCACGCTGGCCCAGTGCGGATTGGTCGACTTCACATACACCTTTGAATTTCTTCGCAGATTTAAGGGGGTTGCCTCACGATTTTTTCCTTCATCGTAAGAGCGTCGATATTATTATGAAATTCGAAGAACGAAAAACACATTGGTAGTTACATGGCAGGATCGAGCCGTGGACCTCCCGATCTCTGTCCCTGGGTAGTCCAGAGAATTAGGGTTACCCAGAACCCGGAACCCTGACTATGGACTAGAAGAACACCGAGGTTGGTTTCGTGGGTATACCCCGCACTCAGCAGAGAGAGTCCCAGACACACCTGTCGACCAACGCGACAGCACTACTAACACGACTAGCCATCAGCAGGTAAGTAGGTATGGTGGGCCATAGCCACCTCGTAAAAAAAGAAAAAAGGGTGTTTTACGCTTAGTTAAATTCCAGATATACCATCAAGCATTACGGGCCGGCCACTACGCGCAACGTGTTCGCGCCGTGGAAGGGCTCCGTGCGGCATGGGGCCCCCGCGACCCCCGCCTACGAGTTCGTTAGGGCGGCCTCCTCCCACTCGGTCGTGCAGGGCGAAGGTGGTACAGGTTGAACTGCTATGTGCACACGCAATGTCTTTCTATACTATCTAGCACTCGATAAGAGTCTTACAGCGATGTCTGCTAAGGATTGAGGAGCCACTTACATAGCTTTATTACTGTGCTCTCTAACCCACGTGATGTCTATAGTTTACCCGTTGAAATTATCTATACAGAAATAAGAATGTTATCGAATAAGTAGAATATCACAACAATGATCGAATACTGAAAAATGGAGTAGGTACCTAGCAAAATCACTTTTATTTATAGGCAAATCTCGAAGGACCAAAACTATGTTTTGGTTTATTGATTACTGAAGCGAATAATTTGTTGGGATTCGAAAACTAACCCACATGAGATACAAATGATAAGATTTTAATCACAATTACTGGTTGAAAGTAGAATGAGAGAAAAATTACAAAAATATCTATATCTTTACATAGTATAAAACAAAGTCGCTCCCGCTGTCTGTAAGCTTAGATTTTTTAAACTACGCAAAGGATTTTAATGCAGTTTTCAGTACTAAACTCCTTTGCAAAAAAAACGGGCACCTAAGCAATGAACCATTTCAAATGTTAATATTGCTTTGTTTGATAATTATAGGTAGTTTTATCCTCACAATTTGGTAAATTAATAAGAAAATAATCGTTTTCATCAGTATTTCATTAAATTTTGATACAATTTATGGGAAATAATGCTAAACCTCACTAGTAGTGTATGTTCGCTAGTAGTGCATATCCTCATGAAGTAAAAATAAAAAAGTTTTTTTGATTGTTTTTATTTAATAAAGTAAAAGCAGATAAATATTTGGTATCGAGTGTGACCCCCTCTAGCTACAATCACAGCTTGAATTCGTCTGGGCATGCTAGCGAGTATATCTCGGATACTTGCTTGCGGAATACGTTCCCACTCCGCAGTAATCACATTCTTCAGCTCTCTGATGGTCTGCGGAGCTGGTTGTACTGATCTCACACGCCGTTTCAGAACGTCCCAGACATGCTCTATGGGATTGAGGTCGGGACTTCGAGCTGGCCAATCCAAAAGACGAATGCCGACCTCTTGCACATACCCTTTAACATCGCGAGATCGGTGGGCGCGAGCATTGTCGTCCATAAAAATCGAGTCTTCACCTAGAGCGGCCAATGCGGGCTGTGCATGAGGAATTAGAACTTCCGTTATGTATCGATGCCCAGTCAGTGAGCCGTTTTCAATGAAGACTAACTCTGTACGATCCATTGAATTTATTCCTGCCCAAAACATAACAGAGCCCCCACCATAAGGTGTGATTTCTACGAAACATGCCTCTGCAAAGCGTTCTCCTTGTCTTCTTAGCACTCGCCGACGTCGATCTTCACCGAACAGAGATATCCTGGCTTCATCAGAGAACAAAACCCTATTCCAATCTTCTTGAGTCCATGATTCACAATTTCTAGCGAACCTAAGCCTGTGAACTCGGTGCTCACGGAGTAATTTGGGGCCGCGGGCCGGGCGGTGACTGCGTATATTGGCAGCGAGAAGCCTCCTCCTGACCGTCCATAGACTAATATGCACATTTCTTACTTCTTGGAGGTTGTTCTTAAGATCCACATACGAAGATTTGCGATTTCTCAATGCGCGACTCACAAGAAAACGATCATCCCGTGGTTGGGTACATGGTTTTCTTCCAGAACCAGGCCTTCTCTCGACGGAACTGATATCGCTGCCAGGTCCTTTGGACCGTCGAGCGACTAACATTTAGCCTCCTAGCCACGAATCATTGGCTGCAACCCTCTTCAAGCAGCGCGATAATTTTGGTAGCTTTTACCACTATATCTGCCATTTTTGATACAGCCAAACAGCAATAAATAAAGCTTTGACAGTCAAGGATATGAAATTAATCAATGAAAATTGAATAAAAGTTATGGAAGTCGATGTTAACTTCTGGAACTTCGCGCCAAAATGTAGGATAAAAAGGGGTTTTCTGTAAAAATGAGCATCAAATGAAAATTTGAATTTAGAACGTACGTTTTTAAATACCACGGCATTTTTAAAACCGGCCAGTAACGTGTACAAACGATTGAAACCTTTTTTGTATTGTATCTTTTTAAAGATGAATGAAAATCAAAACCGCCCGTTTTTTTGCAAATGAGTGTATATACAGTGATTCAAGAGGAAGGTTTATATGTATAACTAGCGACCCGCCCCGGCATCGCACGGATTATAGTTGCATATAAATTATCCATCCAGGCGTGTCCAGGCAAAGCCAAAGCCTTGTAAATTATAAAGCCATTTTTTAAAACTGTTAGCGTCCCATTGGTCTTCTTTGTTGATGCGTGCGGTAGACTATTACTGGTTGGAGACCTGGGGCCGAACCATGATTGCTTATATTATAGCAAGGTTAAAACAATAATGAAACAGAGACACCGCTCTTGCTGCGTATAGCGCCACCCCGCTATCAGCGCGGTTTTCATATTATTTTGGGCGATCACGGTTAGGGGGCTGATGACGTACGATGAAGTCCTTGCATGGCGGATCTTGACGAACGCCTTTACAATAAGAAGTTTTACCATACCACAGTCGTTGAAAGATGCAATGCAATAGATTTTTTAAAACAAATGCTAGAATTTGTAGTCAACATCGGCATCATTAATGCTGGTGTAGACGAAACCTATTAGGTATGTACACTATCACACAAGGAATAAGGAGTGTTTTCCATTTTCCGATTATTGAGTTATGAATTCAGATTAGAAGGATCTGAAATGTTGAATTTTAATTAGATAATGTAAGTACCTACTTACTTGAAAATTTCAGTACTAGAATTGCAGGTATTCGTATTAAAAAGCTGTACTAAAAATATCGAATATCGTAGTTTTATTGTTAGGTAGGTAATGGACTCAATTGTCTGAAGTGGTCGCTAAATTTCCTCATTTTATTTAGGTGTCGCTAAACCATTTTCCAATTCTACGGTAACTGTCAAATTTAAGTGACATTGCTATTATTTGAATCTGACCAACCTAAGCTTAGGTCGAATTTCGCCAACATTTAACAGGCCGTTATAGTTAACAAACAAACGTTTTTGACACTTATTGTATGAGTGAAATGTCAAAAACTTGTTTGTTAGTTAACTAACCACCTGTTTAAATATTGGTGAAATTGGACCTTAGGCTCTGCCTAAATCGTAGAATAGCACTTGCTTAACCGGCCATATAAATTAAGTTTAAGAAATTTTAGCTTTAGGTTATTTAGACGGCGGGCGCACAGAATTGAGTCCATTAACAGTCTACTTCATTTTTCTATTAGCCTTGTAGTTACTTAAGCGATTTTAAATAAAATCTTAAAATTATATACAACGAGAAAAGTAATATGAGAAAGTCAATAAAACGGCTTCTTCACAATACTTTATCAATAGTACAAACGATACATAAGGGTCCCATCCAGCACCGTGGTGTTGCTCCAAGCCATAGGTGAAAGAAAACCCTGAAAAGGCTCCTCAATTCTTACAGCCGTCAGTGGCTCCAGTCGCACACTAAGATTTTGAAGTTTCTGGGTAATGGAATGTGGAAGATTTTTATCCTTTAATTCTTTATATTAGGGGTACTTCTATTTTCTTTCACTCATAGCCATACCTCCCTACTTCTTTATGAGGTCTATATATAATAGCTTCTGTACGACTTTCATACTTACCTACTCTTCTTTCAAATGCTTTAAAAATCGTGTTGCTCGTTTCTTTAGAGGTTGTATGATGCATAATGCATTTACTCATTAATAAATGCAAAGTATTAGCTGGATAGATAGCTACATCTTGAACTTCATTTCGCGCACATGCACGTGTGAATCTGTACTCCATCCACAGAAAACGAGTGACATCAATTATAAATTGTAAACCAATTAGTGATAGTAACAAGACAAACACGGATATTGAAGGAATGTTTTTTTCTTTTTTGTTGAATAGGTTTTTGGAATATTACGTACATACATTGAAGAAATTGCTTTCCAACATACATACCTACGCAATTATTTATTAACAAATATAAAATGGAAAAGTGAAAAAAGTTGATGTTTAATAACTTCTTTACTGAAGGCATAGGCGTAGGGCACAGACTTATATATAAGTCTGTGGCTTAGGTATAACTTACTTCAATCTCCTAATCTATATGTAGGTACACTGCTCTACAGAATCTGCGCCATTTTACTTGTAGGAAAACATCATTCTATGTAGTGTAGGTACGTTGATTTTTCAATTAGTGGTATCCGGATCCCACCTTTACCCACGCCAATGACTGAGGGACTGTGTAATCAACTGGACCCTTTACATGGTTCGGTTCTACTAGAGCAGGTAGACCTAGATTAATGCAGTTATAAAATCGATTAGGTACAAAGTCTAAGCTTATTTGTTTGTAGCTTTTCGAGGATACAACAAAGATAGGTATTTCGTCAATCATATGATGTCATTCGTTTCTGTGGTTGGGTGGATGTTCAGCGTAGTATGACCAACAGGTGCCATCCACACGATACCAGCTCCCAACCTGAGCTTTTCTGACAAGCCAATAGTGGTCATTGAGTCAGATGCCGGCGTCAAGTCTACTCCGGAACCAGTAAGTACTATCGTTACTTGAGAAAAATATGTAGTCATCAACTCGTTTTTTTTAGTATTCAACGATTTGAAGCGAAGTAGCTTTTAACAACTGGGTTCTATTGCAATCGCTAGTAGTGATAAGAATATACCCAAAACAAAGTTTAATGCCATACTTATACCTAATTTGTATTTTCAAGTATGGATGGATATTATATAACGGGATTAGAGCTCTAACAATTAATATATAATACCTATAGAACACGTTATATGTACACCTAGTGTTAATGGTGGGTCCGCAGTGTCAGAGAAAAAGTATTCATCAGGTTCACTTTTCACTCTTCTGCACTCACTGAAAATCGAATTCAGATGTAAAGTTTTCTCGACAAGCTCTCTAACCCCAAGACCAAATACCTACCTATTCGTCTACGTAAAATCGACTATTAATCAGATGATGTTGAATTAATTTATATAGCTACCTATATAAAAATGTGCTCAATGCTATGTATGCTTAAATTATAATGTTAGCATATGTTTATACATTATTAATATTATCATGCTTATAAAGGTATAATTATTCCTGCATGTAGAAGGGAAATCAACCATTAACATCCCCAAGATTTGAACGCAAACTGAAATCTTTCATTAACAAAAACTTTTTTGTGTAATAAAGATTTCCACATTAAATACTATTTTCAGGCGAAAGCAGCTTATGAAGTGACAGAAAAAAATCCAGACCAGACTGTGTATCAAATGCAACCAAAAATAGAAATCCCAGTTGGATTTTCTAAGCCAACGGTCTGTGGTTATGCTTTCAAAATTAAGCATGCTCTACAAATATTCATTTTATTAAATAAATATTTATTTCATTATGTAATAGTATCTCACTTGTTATTGGTTCTTTGTTGGTAAATAAGGAATAATCTTTCAGAATCTTGCCTCATCGGACATTCAATCGTTAGTAAAGAACGGTGCTGCTTTACAATTTGCTTCCGACTACGGTCTCTCGATTGCATTGCAACAATCACCAATAGTTCCCCAACAATTTACTATGCAGGTAAACATTCATTTCAGTTATTATTAATTTTATGTTTAAAACACATTATATATATTTATATTCCCATTTAATCAATTACAGGGTTTCAATGGTTTACCAACTCAACAAGATATAATGAATTCAGGAGTTGAAGGTATTGTGATACCACCAAACGCCCTGTATCATGCCGATCCAAATTTCATGCAAAAACTTCAAAGTCAACTACTACAAAGGTTCCCTTCAGTGGAATTCATACCATACACCGCTGACGGGCCAACAATTGCTGTCCAGTCGCAAATTCAGCCGCAGGTACAAAGACCAGTGCAGAACCAAATATTCCTTTTGCAAAATGAGGAAATAACAAAACAAACACCGACATCATTCGAACCCGCGAAAAGCGTAGTCCAAAGAGAAACACACGAAGGTGCCGTCATGTCTCTAATTCCACAATCATTTAGCGCTAGCAACATATCAGAGAATCAAATACAAGTGACATCAATTTCCCAACCCCAAAACGTAACAGTCGAAGTAATAACTCCTGATTCACAACCTAGTACAACCACAGTAAAATATATAGTTGAAAGTACAACGCCAGAGCTTAATATGACACCAATTTACTATGCGCAGATAGGACAAAGTATAGGAGGTGTGGTAGCGAATAGTTTATATTCCGCAATTAACGATGTTAGGGCCGCAGCGGCATTAGAACAGGTCGAGAGACCACAAGAGAATGTTACCACAACTACGACAGAAAGTCCTGAAATAAAACCTATATTTGTCCAAAAAGAAATTAATAATAATGAAACTGTAGAATCAAAACCTATGGTCGGTGTTCCATTTTCAAAAACTGCGGATTCGGTGAATATTGCTTACACCTTATTGCGAACTAATAATCAAGAACCGAAAGTTACAAAAGAGGGAACCGTTTACGCTGGCCAAATTGTCGAAGCAACCATAAGCGAGGATCAAGATTTTAATAAAGAGAAAGCTACATTATTAACCAGAAGGGCTCCATTAAGAATTATTGCAGTCACAGAAAAGAAGGATACTCCAACAATCACGACTATACCACCTAAGGTGACAGTAGTCAAAGCTAAAATTCCTCCAAAGAGCAAATTAACGTACGACGATAAGACTGGGGAACCTGTTTTGAGAATATATGCCAGTTATGTCGACACTCCTTTACAGGTAAGTTGATGATGTAGTTTGCATTGTGAGCACTAAAAATCTTCACTGTTCAAATAAATTTACTCAAATGTTTTAAATATACGTTTTAAATGTTTTCAGAAAGAAATAATGACATCAAAGCTAAACCTAAAGAATTTTAAAGATATAACGGTGAAGAAACAAGATACTATTGAAAATTGGACTTCGGCAATGATGAAAAAGTTCGAAAAAAGTCAGGGTCATGACGCTAATCAAGTAACCGACTTTGGCCTCAAACTTAGATCGAGGAGCGACGATTACATACCTCTTTTCGAAGACTACGAAGAGTAACATTAGATGATCTCTAACATTACCCACAATAATATACGAACTAATATTAAGATAAAACAAGACTTTAAAGACTTATTAAAATAATGTTATTTATTGAATATGGAGTTCAAAGTATAATACTGCCTTGAATTGAATTCAGCCTATTAGTATTAGTAAATCAATTTGAATTATTCCCATGCATTTCCTTGTTTTTTCATTTCCTAGTATTAAAATGTAAATACGATTAATCTTAATGTAGATTATAGATAAATAGATATGTAAGATGTTTAGTGCATTTAGATTAGAATTAATTTAATGTTATGTTAAAACGCCAAATTGTGTAAAATATAAAATAAAACAAATTATTATAAGAAGTTTCAATGTATTCATTGATATTACAAAACTGATTTGGCTCTACGGACATGTTTTCCACACTTTTATCGCTAACAAACTTTGGTACACTTGATTAAAAGATGTATGTAAACAAAAATTAATTAGTACAATATTGTTTGCCAAAAGAGTTACATGTAAATTGCACCATTATAACCACAGATTTTAGTTCATTCACAATAAAATTCACTATGCAATTAACTACATTCTCGAGAATTTTGCCTATGTCAATATTGTTCGTGTGCTAAATAAATCATTGTACACTTCGCTCAAAATTTCGATATTACTAAATACTAAAATACTCACGCCGTCCTTATACAACAAAAATATTTTCAATAATATAAATTCATTAAGAAAGTATACTATAAACATTATACATTATTTGTCAATACAGTAAGATAGGGGAAGTAAATAGATCATTAATTTACACAACTTAAAATCATCATTAATAGACTTAATAGAAATTACTAATAATTAATATTTCAAAAAATAAAAATTCCAACTAAATTCAGTTCACTGCAACGGTCCTCTTCTGTGTCGCATTTCTCTAGTACAGCCGACCACACGTGAAACTTTACATTTGGACTACGAAAACCGCCATTATTGCGAGAGACATAAAGGCAGTAAGTCTGGCGTACATGATTGTAAATGATAAGGCTCAAAGCAAAAGCAAGCTTGATTTGTATTTGTAAACTTAGATGTTTATAATCTTACTTCTGCCTGTCCACTGTCCAGACAACAGAAGGTATTGATAAAATTATTGGTATGGCGACAGATAGAGGATACAGCAGACTTAGAAAGACCTTTGTTACCTTTGTAGATCTTGATTAACCGATCACAATCATTCTACTGAGATGTTTGTTTGTCACAAAGATCTATATTTGACAAATTACAAGCCTTAAATGAATATGATGTACAGTGCAACATGTTCAGCAAAATCTCTGTTTTTGAGGTTCCGTCTTCTGCGCCTGTTTTAATGATAAATCTAATATTTAAAAATCTCGTGTCAGTGTTTGCTATCAAATCCCCTCCGAAACGGCTTGACCGATTTTTATGAAATTTTTTCAGTATATTTTGTAGGTCTGAGAATACGTCGTAGGATATTTTTTATACCTCTAGGTGATAAGGGTAGCCCTCTCTATAATTCTTTTGACAATTTTTTTATGGCGAATATTATGACGAAGTTCGCGGGCATAGCTAGTAATATACTTATTTTATATACTTTATATTTACTTTATGATAAACTATAGATAGTACATAGCAAAGGGCGGCCTTATTGCTACACAGCAATCTCTTCCAGGTTATCAAGAAAGATGAAAATAATGAAAGCAATTTAAGGAAAAATTGGGAAAATGCAGAAATAAATTAAACAATAAATACATAGAACATAATTAACAGATGATATTGTAAAAATTAGAAAGGCTTATAAATAGAATAGAATAAAATGAATGAAATGAAATATGAAATGAAACTGTATATGGAAAATAAAAGTATTGCGTAATATTTCGAAAAGGCAGGCACAGAACACAAGAGCTTTCTCATATGACTCTTAGACATTATTGAGGGATTGAGTGTCGAATGAGCGGATTGCGAATTGACAAATTGGAGAACATATCACTGGAACTGCGTTATTATATTAGGGGGCAGCCCTCTGCCGCAGCAAATGATTTAAAACTATATGCTGCATTCTGTTCAGCAGGAAGTATATGCAAGTGTGACCTATTTTTTTATGTGAGAATGAAAATGCCTGGCTATACTCAAGTCCGCCACCAACACCCCACTAATCATCCCTGTTACTCCACCTACTCCACTTCAAGCCGCCCACTGAATCACAGCCGTATCTCGCAACTCCAAGCATTGCGCCTACCCTAGGATAGAACCTATTTCCCTCACCCCCTTAAATCAAAGTATCATAATTATATCACTTCATCCACTCAACTGCATTTATAAAAAGAAACTCACTCTCTCCAGTGAATTATGGTTGGCAGCGTATACCGGTCGCGCTGCCACTATCTTTGGCACAGTATTTCTCCAACAATATCACAACTTATGTATGCACCAATTATTAGAGAAATAATTTTAAATATATATAATTGAATATATTCTGCTGGGGATGTATTATGACATCTTAATTCCAGTCAGTTTTCTGAATTGCTATTAGTACCTCTCTTTTACTCATTATACGAAGAGAAAGAAATGGCATTATAACGATTCAGAAAACTGGCTGGAATTAAGATGTCATAATACACGCCCTGGTCAAGTAATGAAGTTTCCAGTGATATGAACTTCGAGGTTGTCAATGATCAGCCTTAGTGATGCATTATCAAAATTGGAAAGAATGGGTAAAATAGAATCTTGAGATCGCATTCCCATTAGGCACACGAGTATCAAATAAATATCAATATAAGTAACAAATGTTGTATTTGTGACATGACTTTTTTAAATCTATATTTGAAAGAAAGTCGTGTTAGTTGCACTATTTAATTTTATAACTCAAGAACGGTTGCACCGATTTGGCTGAAAATTGGTGGGGAGGTAGCTTAGAACTAGGAGACGGACATATGATAACTTTTATCGCAGAAATCACCCCTTAAGGGGGAGAATGGAGGGGTGAAAGTTTGTATGGGGAATCAATAACCGCTGAACTGATTTATATGAAATTTGGTTTGAGTTGTGGGGAAGGATAAAGGGTATAAAGGTGTGGGGGGGGGGGGGGTTGTAAAAGGAATCAATAAAAAAGGATTTCCACGCGGACGAAGTCGCAGGCAAAAGCTAGTTTCAAATAAATTTTATATATTTATTTTATACAAATAGCACAACAAAAATTCCGCCTCGGGCAGGGGTTCAACTTCAAACCTGGGTCTTCAAAATTTCTCGGTGGCCTAACGGTCGAGGGTGTTAACACTGTATCTAGTAGACACGGGTTTAAGTCCTGTCTGAGATTAAATTTTTGTATATTATTTATATTTATGTAAATACAATTAGTTATAGAATATTATAGTAACAATTGTGATGTTAGTGTAACTTAACTGGCACTGGTTCTGTTATAAAAACCCATATGTAAGAAAATGTCAATTGATTATTTAGTCTATTCAAGATAAGAAGGTTTCAGTGACAGGTCGAATTTCTCCGTTTCATGCATACTAGTTTCCATGATTAAAAATATTGTTTTAAAAATATAAAATCTGCTTCAGATATTTTTATTGAAAATGCAATAATTAATTCTACATTAAATGGAAACATGAATATCAGTGCATTTAAATATAATTATTTGTACTGAAAAAATATTTGTTTAATTAAAGTATGTATTTGAATCGTGAATCGGAACATATACTTTACACAAATATTTTATTTGTAAACTTTTAAACAAATATTCTTTCAGAATTGGGATGATGACTGAATTCAAATTTTTACGTCTCGTCATTAAATATTAAAATACCGTAGAAAAAGACGCAGTCCTGTGAAATTAGAATTAAAATCGGCTTAGAAATACCTTAGATACAAGCATTTTAAGTTGTTAATTTGAAGGCGAATAGACAGAGAGATCCGACATCAACTGTGACGTCATTGTTGAGTACGGCCATATTGACTCCTTGTAAATTGCCGTTTTGCTAGAAAGAGATGGAGAAAAATCTTTAATAACTTATATCTCGGTTGTTTTTATAGTTATTCGAAAACCGATTGTTTCTTTATGTTTATTATATGAATGAGCTTCTATTAAAGCAAAAAAATTTTTTTGTCATCTAGCCAATTATAATTTTATTCAAATGGACTGATATTCTTGTTTCCATTTAATGTAGAATTAATTAAGTAAGTATTGCATTTTTGATAAAAATATCCGAAGGAGATTTTACATTTGATACCAACTGATGAGAAGGAAGTATACAATATAATTATGAAATTAAAAAATACATTTGCTACTGGATATGACGACATTAATACTATCATCTTGAAAAAAATTGTATTCTATATATTGACACCGTTAGTACATATTATTAATCAATCACTTAGTGAAGGCCATTTTCCTTCTAAATTAAAATTATCTGTGGTTAAACCTTTATATAAAAGTGGTCCCACTGAAGAACTGGGGAGTTATAGGCCTATAACACTAATACCTATAATATCCAAAGTATTCGAAAAAATTATGTCTGAAAGACTATACAGCTTTCTTTCTAGAAATAATTTACTATGTGAAGAACAGTTTGGTTTCAGAAAAAATAGATCAACAACTCTTGCTTGCTTCAATCTTATCAAACACATAACCCAGAGCTTGGATAATGGTTTGAAAACACTAGCTATTTTCCTGGACTTAAGTAAAGCATTTGATTTTGTCCCTCATTCGCTATTGCTTAGCAAGTTGGAAAGATATGGGATTAGGGGAGCTGCACTAAAATGGCTTGCAAGTTATTTGCAAGATAGGCAACAATGTGTTCAAATAACTAATGTAAACGCTAGTGAAAAAACACACTACCAATCATCATATCAGTTGAAGAAGGTTGGGGTACCACAAGGCAGCGTGTTAGGTCCGCTACTCTTTTTAATACATATAAATGACCTCCCTGCTATAACCAATCAGGAGTGCGTTTTATTCGCGGATGATACAACAATCATTGTGAAGGGTCACACTATCACAGAAATAGAGCAAACTGCTAATGTGGTAATGAGTCAATTTGTAAAATGGTTAGAGTTGAATAATTTAAACATAAATGTTAATAAGACTAAATATGTTATATTTAATGCACGGAGTACTGCTCCGTTTCAGAATTTGGATATAAGCATTTATGAAAATAAAATTGAAGAAGTAACGATTATAAAATTTTTGGGTATTATGCTAGACAGTCGATGCAACTGGAAGGCTCATATAGCTACAATTATGTCAAAATTGGACAGATTTATATTTGCTCTAAGAAGAATACGACAGACCGTTTCCAAGGCAGCAGCATTGGTTGCATATCATGGATACGTCTCATCAGTTCTCCGTTATGGCATTATACTGTGGGGAAACTCTGTAGAAATTGACAGAGTATTCATACTTCAAAAAAAATGTATTAGGTCAATATGTGGAGCTGGCTATGTGGATTCTTGTAAACCATTATTTAAAGAACTTAATATTATGCCTATACCGTGTTTATATATATTTGAGGTAGCTGTTTTTGTGAAGAGGTATAAGGTTCTATTTGAGACTAACAGTGACTAAGCTAACTACCGCGGTAGATACGGATCCAAACTGAGAGTACCAAAACAAAAGTTGATAATGTTTTCGAAAAATGCATATTGTATGGCTGTGCGTATTTATAATAAATTACCAATTAATTTTACCAATTTAACTATGACTAAATTCCGAATACAATTACATAAGCTATTGATGACGAAATTATATTATTCTGTAACGACATTTTTAAATGATAATATTAATAATGACAATTTGTAATTTATAATAATTTGTATTTTTTTATCATTTGTAATTTATCGATAATTTGTATTTTTTTTAATTTCAATGGCGATAAAATAATATTCTATTTCTATTTTTGACATGTTACTATTTAAATTTTTAAATATTTGCGCACTGCCAATTTAGCAGTAGAATATGAGGAATAATGTATATAATTAATTTCACACCAATCATGTATTTTACCATATTCTTGCAAATAAAGTATTATTATTATTACATTTTTAAAACTTTTTAATCATGGAAACTAGTATGCATGAAACGGAAAAATTCAATCTGTCACCGTTCACCGAAACTTTCTTATCTCGAATAGACTATAGCTAAAATAATCAATTGACAAATTCAAAAATCTTTATTCAACATAGGCCTTTACAGGCACTTATCGACGTCAAAACATTCTAATGTAAAGAAAACATATTAACCTTGTATGTGCAAGACATTTTCTTACATTACCCTACTATAAATATTCACGAATAATTTTATATCAATATAATTTTCGCGTTTCAGTTTAATAGATAAGACCTGTCGGACCATTTCATATGAACATTATCATCTTTCATTTCTACTGAATCGATTACACCAGCATATTATAAAACTATTCCCAAATTTATAATTTCAGCTTTAGAACAATCTAAATCATGCCGCCTATCGCCTTCTCTAGTAAATCTTTACTAAGTAGGGATATCAGGTTTTTTCCAATAATAAATAATATCAAAAGCACTGGGTAGATGCATCAAAAATTCTGTAATTATAACCTTACGTAAAAAAAAAACAAGTGTGATAAAACAATGATGTTAGACTCTAAAACCGGAAACGCTCAATGAGCGAAAAACAGCTCACCACGCGTTGTGGTCACTGTGAAACATCCACATAGCGAAATCGTGTCCTGGCTATCATGCCACAAAGCCACAACGCGTTGTGTGTGGTAATGTAGAAAAGCCATGACGCCTATTGGAACCATATTATACGAATATGCCGCACTGTGTTTTCCGATATAGCAGCTATACTCGACCTGCGGAACTTTGATTGGCCCACCTTGAGTTACAAAATTGTACACCATCAGAGAAAGTGCGGGTGCACCGAGTGAATTAAATAGGCAACTAGATAACCATACCAGGGTGCGTTGCAATTTAATATAAGGAATATAAAAACCTGATTAGTAACACAATCCGATGAATTCATTTTATATGTAAAAATCTTGCAATTTTTTCATTTTTATCAGTTAGCAGCAGGATTATTTCCCAACGGAGGGAAACCCTGTTTTCCTCCCTCTGTTCAGATAATTTCATGCATACTCTCAGAACATGGGAAGTAAAAAATATTTTTTCTACACTACATAACCCACAATTTCTAGTCAACAATGAACGATGTACTTAAAGCATAACAAAGTTAAAATGTGGTCCAGTTTGTTTTAATACAAAAAAATTTAATACATAATTATTGTTTCAATTTCAATACAAACAAATATGTATAATTAACTGACAAGCGAACGTATATTGTCGGCACATTTCAATATTTTACTATGAATAGACTATAGATGTATGTGTACGTGAAAGAGAGACGATACAAACGACTGGACTCGCTAAACCCTCAAAGCTCAAACTAGTAGCACTCCTCCAACTCATATTGTTCACTGTTAAGCCGCTATTATTAAGGCAAATACATTTGTATATATATATAATTATACAACACTTGACCCAGCCATCCGTTTGCTGAGTTTGTTGGCTCGAAGGTAAATCTCGGCCACTTTAAGTCACCAGTGCCTTAAGAGTTGGCGTTCAGCTTTTCCAGTTGGTCCATGAACCAGGGTCTACCAGTGCCGCGCTTCGTCAGAATGTCGCAACCGTTCTCCGTCACCAGCAGAGTTTGTTCAAACTGAAAGTAAATAAACAGATAAAAGTTTGAAAAAATAAAAACCAATTTCTATTTTTTTTGTGTGCCATAAATAAGAAGATAAATGGAGCCTTGTCTGCTTTTTTTTAATACAACTAAATTGACAAACAAGCAAACTGCCCAACTGATGGTAAGTTTTTTTTTTAGATAATTCTGCAATCATCCTTTAAGGCTATAAGCAAGTGGGGTGAAAGGTTTAGTAGTGTAGAGGCATTACTCCCAACGAAGCTTAGCCCATTTATTTGTGAAGTCAGTCCTCATGCTGACTCTCCATGTCGAAGTTGTATAATAACCATGGTGCATCTGCTCACCTGACAGTAAGCACTAACAGTCACCTATAATACATAATATAGCTCTTGTGAGATTCGCAGCAAAACTGTAACTCCCACAAGAACCACAGTATATGTTGCCAACTTGTGACATAAGATGTAAAGTCACAGTACCCAGTAATTTCACTACCATATCTCGCCCTTCTTACCGGAACACAGCAATGCAAGCACTGCTGCTTTGCAGCAGAAATAGGTAAGGCAGAGGTAACCGAGACCCTGGTACAGAGTCTCCCTCCAGTAAAGGTCTTACTGTTTGTAGTAGTAGACCTATAGGTGAGTTGTCTTCACGGGTACTTCTATTTGACTAATTTCTGACACTAAGCAGTGATGTATTGCTACCTATGGCATAGCCATGTTCTGGTTAAAAAGTAAGACAGGCATTGCAATAACTGGGTCTACTACAATCAGTTGGTCAAAACATACAGTCAAAGAATTTAAATGTTTAGCAGGTTGATTATTTGTATTTAATGGTTTAATAAAGACATATAAGCTCCCAATTTTATGACAGTTTATTGTGTTTCATATAGTATTTATAAATTATTTGATCCATTGTAAGAAAGTAGATTGAAACAATGATATCTGTCATCTCATTTTCCTTTAAACTGCTACAAAATCAAGAAATCTTTAAGCCGCTACTAAACATTCAAATTCTGTGACTGTACACTGTGGTCTTTGAAAGGCTTGCATATTAGCTAATCTTAAGTCTGGTCTCCTGTAGTTTTACTACATGATACATTGAATTAAGAACTGGTCTTTACAAGAAATAACTATACAGTCGACATGAAAACCACAGATGTTATAAGCAACATAAGAGCAGTCTGAAGGTCAATAAAAGTTTGGTGTTGTTGCGTGTAGTATTATAGTTGTCATAGCATCAGGTGGGCAGACTAACATTTTTCCTAAAAAAAAAGAAAAGATTTTTTTTGATATTCAATATTGGACCTACCTGAGCTGAGCGCGATCCATCAGCAGTGACGGCGGTCCAGTGGTCAGGCCACTGCTCGTCGCGCCAGCCGCCTTCGTTGATCATGGGCTCGATGGTGAAGCAATGACCGGGCTTCATCACACCTACCGCTTTGTTCTCTGCAAATATAATTCCAAAATGTTACATTTTTTAGCAAAGACAATTTTTTATTGACAACTTCGGTTTGTCACCCGTGGGAGTATGACATTGCGTAGAATCAATGGATGCTTGCGATTATTTGTTTTTGTGCATTGCCGACATAAAACCCAACTCTATTAGTCAGTACAAGTATAGTAACATAATTTTGCATTGGCTTGGACTTGGACATTGACTTGGACACTGTAAAACACCTTCTATAACCATTACCACTGACTGAAATATCATAAAATAATAAGTAACAGTAAAGATTACCAACTATCATATTAGTTATAAACTAATAATAAAAAGCTTGCTTCTTTTTTTAATAATTTTGGATAATTCATTAAATACCAAAATTAATAGACAATCTTAATCTTAAAAAAGATGGCTAACCCAACTTTAAGATAAGGCAACCAACTTCAAGATTTAAAAAATATTTATTGTCACTTATTAGCTGTGTGCCAGATAAACATCACCACTTTGCTGCTACTGACATCTGATGTTAGCCACGTTTTGCGTTTCTTATATGAAATGTTAACATTTTTAGTTAGCTAATTGTTACAAATGAAACGGTAGAAACTGATTTTTTGTGCTGAATTTTGACGCCTCACCTACAGTAACTTAATATTTCAAATAATACAAATAAGAATCAGCTAAAACTATAAATATCTTCCAATTTATATTTTAGGTTATTTTTTAAGCCCTCTAAAAATTTTTTTGATTCATGAAAAAAGAGTCCAAATGTCAAATCTGAAAGCTAACAAAAAATGGTATCTGAGTACCCATCTATTGGCATGGGTATTTGATGTTAGCTTTTCGTAATGTTTAAATAGTTAAATGGAACATACAAAACGAGCACGAAAAGTTAGTTATCCGTGTTTATCTGGAACACGCTTATTATCATTCAGTATTCACACAGAATTTGAATTTTATGTAAAAACAATACTTACTAGCATAATGAGGTACATTTGGTGCAGTATGAAACAGTCTGTGTATTCCATGGCCACAGTACGACCGCACGACGCTAAATCCGTTAGCCTGAGCATGTTTCTGTATCACATTTCCTATTTCTCTGTATTTTTCTCCAGGCTTCACGATATCGATGGCCTTTTTTAAGCATTCAAATGTAACTTGTACAAGTTTACATGTTGTTTCTGGTACATTACCAACAAAGAATGTCTCATTCAGGTCTCCGTGGAAACCACGATGATATACAGTAACATCCACATTACAAATGTCACCGTCCTACAAAAGAAGTATTCAATAATTTTATTATTAACATTTTTATTAAATAAATATCAAGTTAAGCATAATTTTTTTTTTAAATAACTTACCACTAATGGGCGGGAATCAGGTATACCGTGACAGATTACTTCATTAACTGAAGTACAGCAACTGTTTGGAAAATTGTGATAGTTTAATGGACTCGGGTAGCATTCCCTTTCAATACAAGCTTCATGTACTACACGATCGATTTCATCCGTGGTCACACCAAAATCACATACTCTGAAAATGATGAGAATTGTGAATAATATAAGGAAGTAGATGGAGTAGATATTAAGAGGGACAATATTTCTAGTTTATTTTAAAATATATTGTCGATTTAGTAATCTTTTTTTTTTCAGTATTTGTCTCAACCTAATTTTGTATTTATTTTTTGTCTGAAATAATCTATTTTGAATAAACAAATATATCTATTAATATTATTGTTAGGAAATTTTTCACTCCAATGGTTAGTATTAATGGTCAAAACAATTTTAATTCATACAGTGTATGAAAATATACTTAATAAATACAATATTTTAAACTTAAATCACTCTGTGTGATACAACATTTATACATACTTGGCTGCTTCGTCTAACACTTCTCGTCCAAGACGGCAGGCAACGCGCATACCTTCTATTTCTTCATCATCAAGAACTTTAATTTGACCAGAGCCTTTGGCGGCATTCTCCGACGCCGGGAAACCTGTCGGATGGTCTGCATAGTCTGGACGGCCTATATGTGGAGGAACGGTGCGTTTCGGCCCTGGAGGAAACGGTCTCAGCTTCCCGGTGAAATTATACGACGGCCATGGATTAAATTCAACGTTCGATCCATCAGTACTTTCACCCTCTATAACAAAAACATTTGTTACGAAATGATTTGTAACTTAACACCGTGACACATAACCTCAAATAGTATTCACTTACTCGCCAAGGAATGGATAATTTTGTGCGTTTTCCATGACTTTTTGAAACAGTCCTGGTTACAAAAGAAGGAACCCTGAATACCGAGTTTTATACATGTTGGACATTGCAATTGCGCGATTGATTTGCAGCCGGGTGTTTCGCACATTCCAATCGCCGCCATTTTTTTACTGTCAGTAAAATGTCAAATTGTCAAATCTATTTCGTTGAAATGTCAAATTATGACACGGTCACTGTGGTCCAAATTGAGCTATTCTCATCTACCTAATTTAAGGCTATTCTGCACTATTGGCGTGCAATCCAGCGCTTATGTGCGCTAGGTATATGCACAAAGTTAATGAAAACCACAGACGTATAAAGGGAAGCAGACTCACAATAAAAACAGGGGGCCGGCTGTAGTTAACCTTGATATCGATAAGTAGGCGTAAGGGCGCTTGCGCACTTATACGTATTCGGTTCGTGTTCGATACCTACGTGAAAAAACCGAACGGGGAAACGTCCTAGCGTTTACGCACTTATCCGTATTCGATTCGTGTTTGAGACATTGAGATAGACTTAAGGAGATGCCCCGTTAAACTGTTCTTTGATATCTTGACACGAATCTATCAAATATCGTTTTGTTTCTTTCTTACAAAAGTGAAAATACATTTGTAGAAAGAGATGCATACTGTTTCGTCTGTGGCATGTATTTTCTGTGACGTCACAAAAATTGCCTACCGTGACCAGTCCGCCATTTTAAGTGCCGAACGAACGTGTGAATTTTGCTTCGGATTTGGACTATTTTCCATAATCTCGAAGTAATTTACAGTAATATTTTAACAGTGCGCCATAATAAAAGACTACGGAATGCCTTCTTGCAATATTATACAATGCAGTGCGAGAAAAAACAAAAATACACCGCAATTAACTCTTCACAAATAAGTAAACAAAATTGTGAAAAATATAATTAGGAATATGTAGTTAAGGTTTCATATTCTGATTTCATTTGCCAATTTACTTGAAGAAGCGTTCAGCAGTAATATTTTTCTTTAATTGTGTAAGAATTTTTACATTTTTGATAATTTACATACATTATTAATGGGTGATAGTGAAGATACCTAAAGAGAAAATTTAATTAGTCTATCGATATATAATATTAAACAGACAGACTTACGTGCCTAAGCCTAGCCCACATGCAGTGACTAAAGTAATAGGAAATTATTATTAATTAAAATTGGAAAGCTTAATAATTGATGAATTATTATCATTGTCAATTAATTTTAGTTTTTTAAAACCTCCATTTTTCATAATAATTGAACATATAAGGTTCCTACGACAAAGTTTGTCATAAACTTTGATTAGTAACTTACCGTACAAAATTAAAAAAAATATTTAAATTACACCCAAATTATCCTACCTACTTGAAAGTAAGTACTTATCGCCTCCTTTAAATAATTTTTTACAAAAAAAAAACTATTCCTATTTATTTTACATTAACATTTTCTCGCACTTATTTATACAAAGAAAATACACGTCTATTGGTGTAACTTTATAGTCATACTAGCTGACTCGACGAACTTTGTACCGCTTAAGTTAAATAGTGATCTTTAAAAGTTTTTCTTAGAATTTGCGTAGTTCCACAATTTGAAACTGCCTAAATATTTCTGAAACACGACTTTTCAATCAAATTATTACAATGTAGGTCCGTAATGTGCAGCCCCCCTAGACAAGATGTCTTTCGATAATCGCTAACGCAATCGCTAAATGGACAATGTATGAAATTTGACAATTGCGCTCGAAAGCTAAGCGAGGGCTTATTTCAAATCCCATATATTTTCCTACTAGCGATTGCGTTAGCGATTATCGAAATGCATCTTGTCTAGGAGGGCTGTTCAGCTAAGATCTATTTCCCTAGATATGTCGTAGATAAGTGGATTGATGAATTTGTTTAAACTTAAATTTATCGATATTGCACAACTAATACTGAGTACATCACTAGTAAAGGTAGCCATTTTATGTGCCAAAGTTTTGTAGGTAGTCACGCTGATTCTGTAGGTAGGGCCGGTCCATGTATTTGTTAAGTCATTGGTTTGAGACGGTTGTGTGATACACGTCAAGATGATGGGATCACTTCCTGTTTTTAAAAACCCACTGCAATTTAGTACTCATTTGGTACTATTTGATACCAAATATTATAATTTTGGTACCTGCTTAACTTGGACAAAATCCGACATTGAATATTAAAATGGCGGGATCATGCCCTAACATAAAAAGCAGTTTCTTTTAAAAGCGAATATTTAAATTCTAATGGCAAAAAAACATATGAAAAAGGAACATAAAAATGTATGAAATATTTAACAAATAATAACAGACCAGTACATATAGGCGGCCTTATTGCTAAAAAGCAATTACTTCCAGGCAACTCTGGGACAAAAAATGAGACAGCACACATTTTTGTTTTCCCGTGGGAATCAATTTGGACCACGGTGGCTCTGCCAACAGTGACAGAGACACCGTGGACATTGCCAATAAGTAATCGTTCAATATTTTGACTTTTGATCGTATGGCGAATGCTATACGTTCAATATTTATCAGATTCCATTTAAATATTCATTGATGGATTTCAGACGACCCTACACGTTCAATACGGATCGCGTCAGTATCACAGAGTACCTTCTCACTGTCAGTATCTCTCTAATCTGTGGATGTGTAGATACGGAAATAGTATATCCACTGGAACGCTCGCCACGCGAAGCGTGGTGGGTTTCAAAAGCAAAAAGTAGTATATCTCAAATATCAAAGGTGCCGCCATTGCGGAATGACTCAACCCGGCGCGTACGGAGTGTTCAAAAAATTGCGGAGAGTGACATATACTGTCTACAAGAGAACAAAAAATACGTATGGAAAGGTAATTTAATATAGAAGGAACTTATAACAGTTAATTAGATAAGGATTAATAATTAAATGAATGAAGCGCGAAAATGTTCGGAAGGTCGCGGAAGACCCGATTTTTTTTTAAAAATTTTTGCACAAAAACTATTTTATAAAACTTTAAATAACCATATATATTATTATAGCCCTATTCTTGAAGATTATTTTGATATATAATAGTTTTGGGTAATATTTTTAATGAAAAAAGAAAAAAATTACAAAATCGATTAATTACGTAATTATATACGCAAAATGCAAAAAATAAATTATTGTGTCTAAAATTAAATAAAAAATACGTATGGAAAGCTAATTTAATAAGGAATGAACTTATAATAGTTAATTAGATAAGGATTCATAATTGAATGAATAATGACGAGAATAGTAACTAAAGTGCTTAAAATTTCAAAAATACTCACTTTTTGAAAAAAACGTTTAGTGTGGCAATATAACACTATAAACTATCATAAACCATACATAATAATGTAGCCCAATTCTTCTAGTTTATTTTGATATAGAACACTCTACGAAAATACTAATACAGACTAAGTAAGTACGCAATAAATCTCATCGGTCATGGAGTAAGAAACGTATGGATACGGCCAAGTAAGTTAAACCGCAGACTATGACAAATTTATTTCAATCTAAGACTAAAAATAAATTGGACATGACCTGTCAACTTATGAAAGAGACTATTGACAAAGGAATAAAGCCCTATAGTATGGCTAATTCTCATCGACACCATTCTCATCGTCACCTTTGTGGAGAATTCTCATTTTGGATTTTTTATACTATTTTAATAAAACAAGTTATAGCGTTTGATAAGTCGAGTAAATTAATAAGTGAATCAATAGAATTAGGAGCCCCGTTTGGAAGATATAGTGTTTTAAGATTCTTGGCCCCACGAAAGTGACGCAGTAATCCACGAAAGTGACTCAGTAACTTAAATGATATTATTAATATTATTTTAAATAAAAAATAAAATACCTACTAAATTAATGTCCATGGACTCGCAGATCAGTATTTTTGTGATCAGAACCTAACATGTCATCCTAACAAGCAAATTAGCAGTTTAGTCCTAGATTCGGTGATCTTATCCTATAGAAAAGGTTACCTATATACTATGTCAATCAAAACAACACGATTTTAATGAAGAGTTTTTATTTTGATACATCAAAAACGTAAGTTACAAGTATCATTTTTATATACGTAATAAATATAATTACATAATTGTATTCAAAATTATAACAATTATGCGTAATTTAAACACCTTCCAAATTACGCATAATTGTTATAATTTTGGGGGAATTGTTATAATTGGGAACGAATATGAGCCGTAATGATGAAGCTTAGTTTTCATTGTTTGTTACCATAAAAGACTGATATTGGTGATTTTAAAAATTTGCTCTTCTATTTGTAATATTACAGGTTATCAGGATCAGGATCTTATCCTATAGAAAAGGTTACCTATATACTATGACAATAAAAACAACACGATTTTAATGAAGAGTTTTTATTACGATACATCAAAAACGTAAGTTACAAGTATCATTTTTATATACGTAATAAATATAATTACATATTTGTATTCAAAATTATAACAATTATGCGTAATTTAAACACCTTCCAAATTACGCATAATTGTTATAATTTTGAATACAAATATGTAATTATATTTATTACGTATATAAAAATGATACTTGTAACCAAAGACATTATAAGAGTAGACCAACAATGCAATCGAAATGTATGAAGTCCCCTTCAACCAATTTTGATATGATAATAGCTAAATAAATAAGCATAATTAAGACTCATCGGTAATAAATAATGTTACAATGTGATTTAGTTTTTATTACTGTTCGTTTTTTACACTACAAAACGAAGCTATTTGGGCATGTTTAAGTATTTTTTATTAACTTGACGCGCGCTCGACAGTCGAATGCAGTACAAATACAGTATGAGTAGCGGCCGCCTGACCGCTGTTGTGGTTGAAGGGGGTTTCTTAGAGGCCGCGCGTATTGTCGGTCTATCTCTTATAATGTCTTTGCTTGTAACTTACGTTTTTGATGTATCGTAATAAAAACTCTTCATTAAAATCGTGTTGTTTTTATTGTCATAGTATATAGGTAACCTTTTCTATAGGATAAGATCCTGATCCTGATAACCTGTAATATTACAAATAGAAGAGCAAATTTTTAAAATCACCAATATCAGTCTTTTACGGTAAGAAACAATGAAAACTAAGCTTCATCATTACGGCTCATATTCGTTCCCACCGAAGAGCTCGAGTTTACCCTATGTTAGGGTGATTAGGCCTTAGTCAACCAAACTGGCCCAATATGGATTAGTTGACTTCACATAGTACACCTTTGAATTTCTTCACAGACATATGTAGGTTCCCATCACGATATTTTCCTTCACCGTAGGAGCAGCAAATCAACATTATGATATTCGAAAAACGAAAAACTTATTAGTACATGGCAGCATCGAACCACGGGGAGGTCACAACCAAGTTAACTTGGTAACCCTTCCTTGGCGAGTCCCAGCTCGTTTACCCACTGTGCCTGTTCCCAGTTCGGGGAATGGCTACTCCGATTTCGAGTGTGCCTCCATCGGGGACGGAGAGTTACCGGAGTGTGGTTTAGCTGGGTATGGGGTTTTTACCAATCTAAGGGATAGACTTGTCAGCTTCAGTCCCTAATAAATCATAAAGAAATTCCCCCTAAATAAGGATCGAACCACGGACCTCCCGATTAAGTCAGTGCCGAGTCCATAACTAACCAATTGGTACTAAGTTTTTAAAGCTCTTTTTAATTACAAAGTTTTAACTCTCAAAAAATCATTCGTTTTATACCATTATAGCAACAAACCTGACTACAAAAAAGCCTCTCGACGCATAATGACCAATAATTTTTAATTTAAAAACGCGTATTGACCATTACGCATTACGACCAATACTACGTAATGCGGACCATTATTAGACTTTTCTAGATGCTTTTCAAAAACAAAAACGTATTTAAAATCAACATTATTGCAAAAAATTAATTCCGAAATACTGCAAAAGACAATGGACTCAATTCTGTGCGCCCGCCGTCTAAATAACCTAAAACTAAAATTTCTAAATTTAAACTTAATTTAAATGGCCGGTTAAGCAAGTGCTATTCTACAGTGACAGGCCAACTAAATTTAGGCAGAGCTTAAGCGTAATTCTAAAATGTCTAAGATTAGTTTTAATTGTGTTTGTGTTGCTATCGTAAAAATATTAAAAGTAAATTAATGGATGGATCTTGTTCAAAAAACTAAAACGGGTTTATGTTTATATAACAGTGAATACATACAATGTATTTTCATTTTATTTTTACAATATAATTGAAACTACTAAAAAATTATTTTTATTTTCCTATTCATTTATGGCGAAAACAATCAATTTGGGCAAAATTAAAATTTCTACCTCATTTCTATTTCGATTTGTATTATTCATTACCAAAATGGTGGATTTTAGCAATGTTTTAATTTTAATCGGGATGATTTTAGTCGCCGCTAAAATTAGTCAGTTTAGGAAGTTTACGCGTAAAAATCTCACGTCTGGAATAGCGTTTGGACGGCTAAACCTAAGTTGAATTGACCGTCTAAAATTAGAAACGTCAGATTCAAATTAGCAATGTCAGTTGAATTTGACACTTACCGTAGAATAGGAAAATGGTTTAGCGACACCTAAATAAAATTAGGACATTTAGCGGCCGCTTCAGAATTGAGTCCAATGTCTCTTCAAATATGACGAAGGTTTAACGTAAAGAAAAAAGTACAAAATGTCTCATTGATAAATAACTCCTTTGGCCTTTTCTCTAATATAGCGTTCTCTTGCTTTTGTTTTTAGAGTGTCCAATGAAGAGCAGAATTTCTTTTTATCCTTTCCCTTCTCTATTTTTCTGGTTTTTTTTTTGGTTTTTGGCATTCTTTAGCTGTTTGCGGGATTTTGAAGTATTGAAAAATCATAAAACTATAGATTTTTATAAGATAGAAAAACACTCCACAAAAATAACTCGTCTTATATTCGTGCAAACGGCAATATGAGACAAGTTGATATTTCCTATTTACCTTAGTATTTAATTTACTTTCAGAATAACTGAATGGTGGTAAGCCAGGCTAGCTGTCAACATCAGTATATTTAGGTAGTAACTATTATCTATTCTGTGATTTAGGGCCTGTTTTACAACCAAAAAATAAGTTGTGAGTAGCTTACTTGACAGATGATTTTGCATTTTTTTATATTACAACTTTACCCTTAGGGCCTGTTTTACAATCAATAAGTAAGTTTTGAATAGCTTACTTGACAGATTCTTTGACATATTTTTTATTTAACATCTGTCCCAAGTATTCTATTCAAAACTTACCTCTCGATTGTGAAACAGGTCTTTTAGTAATAAAATATAAGTGGTAGAAATTAAATAGTTGTTAGGTATATTAGAAAAAATACTAGTAATCAACTTGTCTTATATGGTCGTTGACTTTTTCTATTTTTTTCAAATATATATTTTTTTTTAAATAGCATTGTAAATGCAAAATAATAAAAAACTATGTTGTCCGTATCTAAAAATCATTTTCATGGCCTTTCGTCACCTTCATGTCCAAAAAGCCACGAAATTCAAATTCAAATTCAAATTCAAATTCAATATCCTTTATTCAATTGGGATTTTACAATCACTTTTGAACGTCAAAGAAGCTACGCCATTGGTTCACAAGTCTACGGCGGGAGACCTTGTACTGGAAAGAACCAGCAAGAAAACCAGCAAGGGCTATTTTTTTCTCCCTGTATTGTTACAGAGTCGTCAATTGGAAGCAGAACTCAAAAGTAAAGATTGTGTTCAACTTCCATTACAAGATTAGATGTGTCAGTGTACATTATACATTTAAATCTATAAATTAAGTCTACAATTAAGACCAAGCATTGACATCATTCAGATAATCATTGACTTTATAATATCCTTTACTCATTAGAGTCTTTTTTACATGCGCTTTAAACTTATGAAAAGGTAAGTCAGTAACACTCTGTGGAACTTTATTGTAAAAAGATATACATTTCCCCATAAATGAGCCTCTAGTTTTTTGGAGCCTGTACGTTGGAACGGCAAGTTTATTTTTATTTCTTGTATTTAAGTTATGAAATTTAAAATTGGTATCGAATGTGTTATAATTTTTATAAACATAAATCAAATTTTCATAAATATACTGTCCTGCTAAAGTCAATATATTAATTTCTTTAAATAAATCACGTAGAGAATCCCTTGTTCGTAAATTATAAATAGCCCGCACGGCTCTTTTTTGAAGTACAAAAATACTTTCTATACTAGCGGCTGATCCCCACAGTAATAGCCCATATGACATGACACTGTGAAAATAACTAAAGTAAATCAGTCTTGCCGTTTCAACATCAGTAAGTTGTCTCATTTTTTTTACAGCATATGCCGCAGAACTGAGTCTGTTTGCTAAAGACGCAATATGTGGATCCCACTGCAAAGTCGAATCTAGTGTTATACCCAAAAATTTAGTAGAATCGACGAATTCAACAGTATGATTATTCATTTCCACAATATTGTCCACTTTCCTAACATTTGGCAATGAAAACTTAATACATTTAGTTTTACTCGAGTTTAATGATAAATTATTCACAGTGAACCAATGCAATACTTTAGAAAGAGTACTATTTACAACGTCAGTATTTCCGTTTCCTCTGTCAATCTTAAATATTAAAGAAGTGTCATCTGCAAATAGTACTGTATCGCACAGATTATTGGTGAAGTGTGGGAGGTCATTAATATAAATTAAGAAGAGCAGAGGTCCCAGTATTGATCCTTGAGGCACACCCATAATGATAGGTGCACCAGAAGACTCAGTTCTGTTAATTACAACTTTTTGGACCCTATTGGACAAATAAGACTCAATAAGCTTAATTGCCTCTTCAGACACACCATAATGCTTGAGCTTATTTAGAAGAGTCTGATGATCAACACAGTCAAAAGCCTTTGACAGGTCACAAAATATACCGATCACATCCTGTTTACACTCCCAGGCGGCAAAAATGTGTTTGAGAAGTGCAACTCCAGCCTCTGTAGTGCAACGACCCTTAGTAAAGCCAAATTGGTTCATATGTAGGATTTTATTGATTGTGAAATAATCTGACAGCTGATTAGAAATAATTTTTTCAAATATTTTGCTAAGTGCTGGTAGAATCGAAATTGGTCTATAATTTGCAGGATCATTTTTATTTCCAGATTTAAATAAAGGTATTAACTTGCTGTATTTCATTAGATCAGGAAAGATACCTTCATCAATACATTTGTTGAAAATGAACGCTAGTTGCGGAGCAAGTTCTTTTATTATAGATTTGATTAAGTGGGTCGAAATACCCCAAAGATCTTCAGTTTTTTTGGTACTGATCATGCGGAATGTTTTTAGAATAGTGTCGGCGTCAATGTGACCAAAGTTGAAGCCTATGCTGCACTTCTCTACACTTTGTTCTAAGAGGGCTACAGCCGCATTGGGGCACGAGTTGAGACTACTTGTAGTTTCTATAGGTATATGGTAGAAGAAATCTTCAAACGCATTTGCAACTGCAATATCTGATTTTATTGCTTTATTATTAACTTCTAGTGAGAAAGAATTTACACGGTTTTTGGGTTTCCCTGTTTCCTGGTTAATGATGTTCCAGGTGGTCTTTACTTTGTTTTTAGATAAGCTAATTTTATTACTTATGTACATCGCTTTTGCAGACATGCACACTTTCTTAAATGTTTTAGAATAATTTCTTACATAATCTATGAAAGCGGGATCACTGGAGTTTACTTTTAAAGCATAAAGTTCAAATAATTTCCTACGGCTTTTGTATATGCCTGGCGTCGCCCAATCACTAAATTTCTTTCTCTCATGTTTGATTTTAATTACTTTTTTTTTAAATATATTGTTACATTCATCTTTAACTACATTAAATAAATTATTATAAAGATTATTCGCGTTGCTCCTCTCGGTTGATGAATCTGCAATTTGATTAACAACATTTCTTTTAAATTTTTCTATACCGCGTTTTGTTATGGGTCTACAAGTAATCTCACGTTCAGAACAAACATGATGGTGTTCAAACGAAGCTAATTGCCCACTATGGTCAGAGTTTATACAATTAATAATAAATTTATCTTGTACATCACAGTTACAGAAAATGTTGTCTAAACAAGTAGCGGATGTAGCTGTAATTCGGGTTGGCTCTTGAAAAACATGATTCAGATTAAATGATTTAAATAAGTTAATAAATCTACTACATAATTGTGATTCCACTAAAATATTTATATTAAAATCACCACAGACAACAATTTTTTTAGTTTTCCTAGAAACTATTCTTAGTGCGTCTTCCATAGCAGACTCAAACTCTGAATAGTTTCCAGAGGGGGGCCTGTATACACATATTACAATGAAATTATCAAGTTCCACGCATGATAACTCAATTATTCGTTCGACTGAAAGAGAAACTATGTCTTTTCGTTCCTTAAACTGTATGTCATTATGTAAAATTATAAGGGATCCGCCTCTAATAGCACTTTTCCTAGTGAATGAACTCGCAATTTTATAGTTATCTAAACTTGTTGACAATTCATAATTTTTGAGCCAATGCTCAGTGACACAAAATACATCAATCTTTTCATAATCTAAATATAGGCTAATTTCTAAATCTTTCCCAGAAAAACCTTGAATATTTTGATGAACAATCCGCAAATACTTAGGCTTTCCTTTGGTCAATACCCGGCAAGAGGCTACCTCTATTGTCTTATTATTTAATTTAAATTACTTGGAACTTGTTCCAAAACATTACATTGAGTATGTTGCTCAATAGAAGCATTGTCAATGTGAGAATTAATAGCCAAGTTTTTGGCTAAATTAGAAAAATAAAAGCTTAGCGATACAGCTAATTGTTTTTTTGAATATGTTGATAGATTTAATCTATCTTTTGTCAAGTATGACTTATTAGAAATGCATGTCAACTTGTTTATGTCAATAATATGAAATTTATTAGAATAACATGTCAATATGTCTAGAGTCAAATTAAATTTATATCTCATGCCATTCTCATATTCAGACAATTTATTGTGGTAAGGAAATGTGTACATAATTATTTTATTTACATCCAAATATTCCAACTTTGAATAAAAAGTTTTTAATTCAAATTTGCTTAAGTTACCCCTATTACCCATAAGTATTATAAGATTATCTTCATTGTTAAACTTATAATTACAAATTTTAGCAATCACATCTTCATAACTAGAGCCAGGCATACAGTGATTTATAACACTTAGTCCCAATTGGTTGGATAATAAGTGACCCATATCTTTGCCTATTTCATCACAAAAAACAATACATTTAGATACAGATGGCCTTGTCTTGTCAGCCACTAGTGACTGGCAAACCATATTGAGCGCAGAAGATGTGTGACTGGGTACATATTCTATACTATCAATATTATGAATTATGTTACTATCCAATGTTAAATTATTATGACCATTATCTATAGACTGCTTATCCAGAAGGGATTGATAACGGTCTTCATTAAATTGGCAGAGTGAGGCTAACTCTGTCACTGATTTGATGTGCTCCTTGATTTGGTTTTGAGCACTATTATAGTTTTCTGTCATATTTGCCAATGAACTTTGTAATTTACTAATGTTATTATTTAGTTCTTTTATGTCCCTGTCATACTTACTTCTGCTCTCTTTCAGTTTTTTATCAAAAATTTCTAATGATTCAAATAGATAAGCACGCTCTTTTCGCAACTTAATGTTAGATTTAAATGCGTTATTCTTTTTAATAAGGTATTGATTTTTTTTAATCAATTTACAAATTTTCCGATATTTCCGAAGTTTCTTTTTACTTTGGAAATGATTTGGCAAAAGGTTCTCTGTTGCAGTTGAAAAGGGCTGTGCAAGATTTTGGCAACTAGGAGATTGCATAAGTTCCTCATATAAACTATGTGTGTGTGTGTTTTCCATGTCCCGCTTTAATTGTTCGAGTTGAATAATTTTTTGGCTTGCATCACTCAATTCACATTCTAGTTCTGTGATCTTATTCAGAGCTGTTTCATACAAATCATGACATTGAACAAGACTGTTGACATTGTCTAGTAATTGGTGACGCTCCTCAAGCACTTCCTGATACTTTATATCCAACACAGTGAGTTTATTTTTGAGCACTGTATTCCTGTCAATAATTTTTTTAATCTCCTCCTCACTCTCCTCACGTTCATGAAGCAGTTGATCACGAGTGATGCCACAAAGGTGATGGAAATAACGCTTTTTTAGAAATTTCTAAAAGATTAAGTAAAGCAAGCTAAGTCACATACAATGTGAATATCTCTAACATTTTGAGCTTTCGATAAGATGGCTTTTGATATCAATTGCTAAAATAAATTGCCAACAATATTGTCCACGCAAGTGATTGGAATGCACATGGTAAGCATATGAATAAATCAAAACTTAGCAATATTTTGTCTCTCGGAGGGATAGTCCCTCATCTGAATTATGCTATGTTACGCACACGACTGATATTTTACCGAATCGAAGTCTATGACTCGTTCCTACAGTTATTTTCGACAACAAGTCTTCATAACTACGCAAATCTTAAGTACCTACCTTAAAATCGTGTGACCGACACATATTGGGTATTTAATTGAAAATAAAGACAAACACATTTTTTAGACTATTATTTGTAAAGCGTATTTAATTACGATGATTTTAGTATATGTTACATAGATATATGGTGAATTTTGGTGATGTAGTAACTAAATGTATTACTGAAACGGGAAGTGTAGCATGATGAGAACGTAGAAAATCACCCCGATTATGACCAAGTTCATCAGTTTAAAAAATGTATTATTGCTCTCATTAGTATAAAATTAGTTTGTTAATATTCCGATATAAAAGTTTGGTTCTTAAATTAAACCGTTTAAAAAATATAACTGTGTGACCATTAGCTTTGATGAGAATTACCCATATTAACATAAAATTTTATGTAAGGTGACGTATGACGCGTTCCTTTAAGCGCAGATTTGTAGCATTTTCAACATTTTATTACCATCGCCTTTCATTAGCTTTTGACGCTAGCAGGGCTAGCATCCTATGTTAACGTACATACCTAATGTGTTTCATTTTTAGGTTAGGTTCTCTTTGTGAAAAATAGAGCGGTTAAAAATGTTAACATTTCTTAAAAGAAACGCAAAACATGGTTAACAATTTTGATGTTAGCGTTGAAAAAATGGTGACTATTAAATGGAAAAAGGGGATTGCGATAAGTATTAATAACAGAGCATAACATACATAATCACGGGTCTGGATTTCAAAAAATCTAGAAATACTGTAATTATTATCTCGATCCACTAATATCATATACCTAATACACGATCAATCAATATCGCGATTCTGGATCGTGATCCAAATGTCGTGATAAATATTGAACATCTAGCATACGCCCATGAAAAGAAATCGAATAGGTAGGTACTTACTTAAAATAAAAGTCACCAGACTGTTTGTCAGTAAAAAGTCACCAGAGTGTCTATTCTGTAACTTCGGTTGCTAACTAGAACTGTCATTTTTGAAAGGCACTTAACATCCATTACTGCTATCATGAACGCTGCCGTATAACACAACATCACTAAACAGCAGTAATGGATATAAGGCCCGTTCCAGTTAAGCACGGATTTGCAACATTTTCAACATATTTAGCATCAACGCGTTTCATTTGGCTTTGGTGTTAACATTTCGTGCTGGTTTCGTATGTTCCACATAAACATTTTTGCCACGAAAAGTTAACATCATAAATACCCATGCTAATAGATGGGTCCACCGATACTATTTTTTGACAGCTTTCAAATTTGACATTTGGATACTTGTTTTCATGAATCAAAAAGATTTTTTAGTGGATTTCATTATTAAATTGCATGATATTTATAGTTTTATCCGATTTTGATTTATATTATTTGAAATATTAAGTTACCTAATGGACTAAGTAGGTGAGACGTCAAAATTCAGCACGAAAAATCAGTTCATACCGTTTCTTTTGTAACAATTAGCGCGGCTAAAAATGTCAACATTTCTTAAAAGAAACGCATAATGAGGCTAACATCAGGGCCCCGTTTCACGAAGCAACAAGTTACAATTTTACAGGTAAAAACTGGCAACACTAGTTAAAAACCAAGAAAAAGGTGTTTCACGAAACTACTATGCAACAAGTTGTATCATTGTTGTGACAAGTTCTTGTATTACAATCCACAGACAAACCATAGACTATTTTAACAATTACCGGTTAATTTTACTAGTGTTTCACAAAAATATGCAAAAACAAGTTGACAATCTTGTTCACTTGTTAAACAATTCTACTCACCTCAACCTCTCGGTAGACTTGTAACTTTTTAGCCTAAATAGTTAAACAACGAAGTAAATAGTGTAATAAAATTAATATTGCTTGGATAATCTTTGATACTTACCCTCATCTGTCTACTGAGTAACATGTAGAGGAGAGAAATTATGTGAAATTATGGGAAAACAATAATGGTCGACACCCATACCCAAGAGTATTCCGGGAGAGAATTAACACGCAATTCCGTACGGAGTAAGAGTTCAACGAACGATTTCGCCTTACTTCAGTGAAAATGGAAGACCTTCTCACTCTATTGGGAACATTCTTAAAACATCAAACTGCAAGAAGTCAGGCATTACCAGAAAAACTGCAACTATGCATTGCCTTACATTGGATGGGGTCTGTCTGGTGCACAGTATCACTGTGTTGGTGATATCCAACACAGTGATACTGTGCACCAGATAAAACTTTTTTCTAGAAAGAATTTCTTTCAAAAACTGAATTTAACTTTTTGCATTTTATCCATTAGTTATAGATAACTATTATTCTCTTCGCTAGAAGAGTAGTTTAATCCTTGCTATTGTTTATTTCTGCACAAAAACCTCTTCATATCTTTACTTTTTTTAATTTATTTCAATGATGTGCTTACTTACTTGTAACCGATATTTTACGGTTGTAAAATAATTATGGTGTAAAAAGTAACGTTCGTGAAACACTTGTACTTGTAAACTTGTCATTACAATGCTTGTTATCCGTTCACTTGTTACTTGTTAACTGGTTGCTTCGTGAAACGGGGCCCAGATGTCAGCACCAGTAAAGTGGTGATGGTTAAATGGAACACAGCTATTAAGTGTATTTCAAAAATGACAGTTCATCGTGCGCAGGCGTTGGAATCACCCCTATAACTAGCGGGTCGTTAGTGGAGCGGCTCTGAGACAGTCTCCGCCATTTTTTTTGACGCCATTTTGCTTTTGGGTGCATGTGTGTGTGTCGTGTCGTGTCATTTCATCATAGAAGTAGAACGCACACATTTGCATTTCATTTTTCATTATTACATTGTTGGTTTGTTTAAATCTCTAATTTATCTTCAGATTTTATGTGTTTTAAGCATGTTTTTTAAGATTTTTGACACTCACTGTTCTTGATTCAATAACAGTACCTGTGTGTACGAAGGGATTCGGCAGTTTTATCGGTTTGTTTGCTTGTGATTTTCTAAACTTAATAACTTTTTGACCTTTCATTGTTTCATACTATTTCATGCTAATATAGCTGAGCCCACCTGGTTAGCTACCATAATCTTACTTAAGTTTATCAGATCACCATGGTGACAGTACAACTTGTGCAGAGTACAACTTGTTACTCTGATAATCAGACATCCAGCAACTCTCTTGTAGGCAAATCCAGGTGAAGAACGCTTTCATCTTTGGCCTAATAGTTATTTACCAAAATGTATGAAGTTGAACTTTCCCATACTAAAAAACGAGCGAACTTTATATTGTTATGAATCCACTAAAATATTTTACAGACCATCGGCTTCAACAGAGGTTACATTTCTGGATGCACATCAATTTTGAAATCGATAAAAACAACTTATGAACACAGAAAAACTAGTGTTATTTTGAAACACAAATACTTGAAGATGAATATCTTGAGTTGAGTATGCAATAAATAACTTCCTCCAAGTGAAATAAATTCAGGAATACTTAAAAATCCAATAATGATAGGTGAGCAAAGTTGTGTAATATTTTTTTCATTAAATAAACAATAGTTTAAAATTAATTTAATATTATGTTTTCCATTAAATAACCTACACTATGTTGTTGTTCAAAATTACATGTAATTTTTTTTTAGATTGAATGAAAATGAAAAACACTTCTTCTCAAAAAGAGTAGCAAAGCTCTGCTAAAATTGATCTTCTGATGGTGCACATGTCTGGGCGCAAGGTGACTTCGGAAGCATAGAGAAGCTCGATATGTTAGAAGCTTTGGTTACTCACCATGGACCTGAATTTCATTTTATCAATTTTATTAATATGCTAAGAACATAAGCCACTGCACAAGCAATGAACAGGACATGAATAACAGAAAGTGGGCTGTCAAAAGGTGATTAATTTGTTTTTGACATAAATATGTTTGCTTATTAACCCCTTGTTTCTGAAAGGCTAATCAGTGATAAAATTAAATATAGTACATTCAAGATAAGAAAGTTCCCTTGACAAATCGATTTTTTCCGTTTCATGCATACTAATTTCCGTGATGAAAAAAATAATTTATCTCCTTAGGTTATTTTTATCAAAAATGTAATAATTAATTCCACATTAAATAAAAACAAGAATATCAGCCTAATTAAATAAAATTATAATTCTAAAGTTTAAAAATAAAATGTTTGTGTAAAGTATAAGTTCCGATTCATGACTCAAATAAATACTTAATTAAACAAATATTTTATCAGAATTATAAATAATTATATTTAACTGGATGGGATATTTTGGGATGTTGCCTTGATATTAGGACACCTAATTTTTATGGTTGTATCATATAGAATAGCTTTAAAATTAACACTTTTTATTCATGTCAATTTTCTCTCAAGTCTTATAGTTTGCGAGTAAATAAGCTTTGAAAATCACAATAGTCACGACGAAAAAAAAAATGGGATGTTACGTTGCTATTATAACACCTACTTTTTATGGTTATATCAGAAAATGACTAGAACGTGATGAGCAGATCAATACACACTTGTTCACAGTGGCTTTCTATTTCTTGTGTTTAGATTATGAAATCGAAAATTGGTACCAAAGGTTTTATAATTTTTATAGACAAATCAAATTTTCATAATTAGACTGTTCAGCTTAAATCAATATATTAATTTAGTTAAAAATATTTCTTAGAGAAACCTTTGCTTGTGAATTATAAATAGCACCAACTGAAGTCCAAAAATACTTTCTATACTAGCAGCCGAAACCCAGCAGTAATAGCCAATTACATGACACTGAAAATAACTAAGTAAATTTATCTTGCCGTATCAACATAGTAACATGCTTGAATTGTTTTACTACATATACAACAGAACTAGGTCTGTTCGCGAAGGACTATGTTGATCCCACAAACGTGCATCAAGTGTAATACCCAAAAATTTTGTAACTACAATTGATGAGTTCAACGATTCGATTGTATCCACTTTCCTTACATTTGGCCATGAGAATTTAATAAATCTAGTTTTATTTGAGTTTAGTGAACCAATTTGGAACATTTAACTCTGACACAATTATTTAAGAGAATGTGAAAGTTTGATAAACATAATTTTAAAAGCATTACAAAAGGAATGGGTATGCCATTCCTTTTAAATGCTTTTTCAAACTCTAATTAAAATCATTTATATGAATGAATATCATTAATTTATGGAAAACATTTCTTATTGACCTTAACATATTCATCAAAATTAAAAACTAGATTGATTTGTTTGGTTAGATTACCTACTATAAAATTAATTGCTTTTAATGTTAACTTCTTCAAAATGTATTCAAACGTTTTAAACTATTTGCCATTGTCTGCAGAGTTCAATTCTTCAATCTGAAGTTTTGTAAATAATCAATAAAACAAAATTATTTTCAAAAACAAAGTAATGTCTTATATAATTATCTTTTTTGTATCAACAGGTGTACAGATATTGAGAAGTGGAGAGACTAAGATCAGATGGAGAGGCAGGTTATTTATTTTTACTAGGTTTTTCACTGTTTTTCATTTTAGAGTCGTCACACTTTATACAAATGCTTATTTATCTTTTCAGAATCGCAGAGTAAGCACAGCGTTGCATGGCGGAGAATTGTGGGTTCTAATAAGTTCCATTGTGTACGTTTTTGTCATATTGTATGTTAAATTCAATAAAAAGATAATCGCATTTCGTTGTTTTGATTTTTAATAACCTAAAATATTATCAGAATTAAAAAAGTAGATTAGGGCTGTAAATTTATATCGATAATTTTCAGTATGTCGATAATAAGCAGTCGATAGTTTTGCAGCACTATCATTACGGAGCTGTCATTTCACTACGAAACGGCCGCTAGAGGGGTTGATTCCTATCTGTATAGTATCTCTAATAAGTCTGTGAACAGTAATATAATTTGTGATCGTGCGTGCCACAGACAAAAAACTAGCCCATAATTTTTTAAATCATCGATGAACATTATTTTACTGTTTGCAAATGGTTTCTCAAATAGCAAAAGTTGATTGGGATATTTCTTTAGATTGGCAAAAGAAGGAACTAACATTATTTATTCTCCATTCTTCTATATATAAGACCATAATATTATTGTTGCCATTTGTGACGGGCTTTTTGCAGCTCCATACATTTCCTTTCTTCTTTGCCAAGCTGTAGGTTACCTTAGGTACCTACAGACCTATTCGAAGATGGTCGAGAGCGAGGAGGCCTGGGATGCAGTAAATTCCTTCTTTGTGGAGGTCATCACATAGAAGGAGGCGGCAGAACGGGCCAGAGAGGAGGACCCAGCAGCTGATCTTTGCCACCGCAGATGGACGGGGCGGAGGAGGCGGCAGTTCACCCGCCTTCTTCCTCCTGACGGTGACGAACAAAACGCGGGCCCGGGAAGCCCGGGTCTTGTATTGTACAGGTCACCACCAGCCGTCGATGCTCCTAATGCCCAGGAGCATCGCCGGCCTTCCAATCTTGGGGAAGCAAGAGGGGCTCGCCGTAGGCGAGCAGACGCTGACGAGGTCATGGAAGTGTCCCTCCCCGACGTATCCTCCTCGTCTGATGACGGGGAGGATGCGGCGGTAATGGGCGTCCTCGTGCAAAGGCGTTCGTGAGGGGCATCGTTGGGTTTTAGTCGGTAGGCCGCGGTTTCTGGCTGGCACTCCGCCCCCAGTGCCCGCGGAGCCAAATAATCAAAATCAAAACCAAAATATCCTTTATTCAAATATTACTAATGATGCCTCCAGTAGTATGTTCCTCGAACTGACCGCAGCCCCGGTCGTGACTAGACGTCATTGTGTTAGCTTCGTATTTAATTTTAAGTTATTTTTATATTTTCAACAAATTCCTGTAAATTAATGCATTTTTAAAATTAGTATTGTGTTGAAATGCAGTTGTATTGTTTGTGAAGCGATTCGCGGTGCTATTTTATGTTTGTCACGACAAATTTAAGACGACGTTAACACCAACTGTCACGGATTTGAACGAGCCAACGAAGATTTTCGAAGATTACGTTTTGGCAAAAACTTTAGATCCAAGACTTCAAGAGGAAATAAGTACATATATGGAAAAACTGAAATTGTGGAAAGTACCCGTGGTTCGCTAGCAAGAAATTCTTTAAGCTAGTGAGGGCAGTTTTGGTGATTGACGGATTACCTACTTATACATAAACCGGGGGAGTATTGTATTTATCATTACCCATTCATTCTATGATTAGGCAAATCTTAGAACATAGGCACTTATGTTACTCTGCAACATAGCACACATATTATTAAAAAACTATTAGGATTTATCCAGTTTTACACATTGATTGTTTCACTTTACATACAGTGAAAGTAAAGTTCACCTTAAATTCAGACATATAGTGACATTGCCCTAGTACCCTACCCCATAACCAACTTTATTTGTTAGTTTAGTCCACCTATAATTCAAGGTTTTTTGGTTTTTTTTTTAAACACATCTGTGTTACACAATAACTAAAGCAATTTAAGCAATTGCAGGCCTGAATGCTAATTTATGTAGATATTACATTCAGATCTTACTACCTAAATAGAGGCTGCAGCTTATTTCTAAGTATATTATTTAACCTATTATTGACATTGACTTATTAACCTATTATAGTTAGGTAATTAATGTTTTTTGCCTATAAGAAGTATTATTGTTGAGTTTCCCTGACTTAAATTAACTTCCCTAAATCACAATGATAACCCATACTATATCTTAACATAGACTGTTTCTTGATTTTTCACGGTGGCTGTGTCCTGCAATTGATATAAAATATTTTAAACAGTGTTACATTGTGGAACATTGGGATGTAATGCTCACTGGAAGGTCTGCGTGGTGGTGGCGTTGTGCGTCGGGTCGTTACGTTCCCTAAAATATGGTTGAGCGAAGCGATGGCTGATTCATGCGTCAACCTGTGAACAGGTGCTGCCAACGGGGACTGGTCATTCATCCATATGTTTCTTTAAGATTATTTAGAATAAGAAATACATTTCTCTATTTACTTCGCAGTTGTATGGCGCAGTAGCTTGTGACATATTAAGAACTTATTTGCATTTTTATCTTAAATTTTACTGTAAATATAAATATATAGGAGACGTTTTTACAGTATAAACTGTTTCTTTACTTTTTTTTTTTTGTTCTCTTTGCTATTTGTATATCACCTTTTCTGTTTTTGTTTGATAATATTATTCCTTGACAAGTTATTTTATTTTCTTTATTTTTCTACTTTTATTTTCTTTTTCAAAATATCCCTTTCTTATCAGTTGCCTTTAAATTCCTAGGTCTTGTTTCATTACCCAGTTTATACTTCCTATTAAAATAAAATTCAACTTTTTTAGGCAATTGATGAGCTAACAAAATGCTGACCCGCAAAGCTGCTGCCCAAAATACTGAGGCAAAACTCAGGCAAGCTGTCATTGAAATAAAGACATTGAAGGATTCCTGCGATCAACTTCTAAGGGAACGTGATGAAAGTGAGATCGAAATCAAAAAGATCATAGACAAAAACACCTTCCTTAAAAGTGAGCTCTCCGAATTGGATGTCAAATATAAGGAAGTACTTGAGGAGCGACACCAGCTGCAGCACACCATCACCGGTTTTACGCAGTGTAATGACACTTATGTGAAGGCATTGGATCGAATCACAGAACTTGAACGGGACTTGCGTGAGGCGAATAGGCAAATTTCTGAACTGGAACAATTTAAACAAAATCAAGAAAATGCTCACACACACAGCTTGTTCGATGAACTCATGCAGTCACCTGGTGGACAAAATTTAGCAGAATCCTCTTCGCCTACAGAGGGTAGGCCCTTATTGAACAATCATATGAGTAATAAAAAATTTAAAAAATATATTAAAATCAAGAAAATGCTAAAAAGGACTCAATACCAATTAAAAAAGTATAACTCATTTAGGAGTAATATTAAATTACGGAAAGAGCGTGCATGTCTAATAGATTCATTAGACATTTATGATAGCAAATTGAAAGAGAGCAGGGGTTTGTATGATAGGGACGTTGAAGAACTCAATAATACTATTAGAAATTTACAACACAAATTGTCAACTATCTCCGAAAATTATGACACGGCTCAAAATGATATTAAAATGCATATTCAATCTATCAGAGAACTAGCCACACTCTGTCAGCATAATGAGGACCGCTATCAGTCCCTTCTTGACAAACAACTTTTGACTGCAAGTGAGAATATTTCAATAACAGAATGCAATGTCACAAATAATAACAATGCACCCAGTCAACATCCTCCGCTCATAGTATTGTATGTCAGTCACCAGTCAATGAGCAATCTAGTTTTCATTGTAAGATGTCTGTGTCTAAGCCTAAATGTATTATTTTTTGTGATGACATAGGCAAAGGTATGGGCCAGTTATTGACAAATCAGTTGGATTTTAGTGTCATTAATTATTGTATGCCTGGCTCAAGTTTCCATGATATTGCAAATAAAATTAATAGTTATAAGTTTGATATTAATGACAAACTGGTTATGATCTTGGGAAATAGGGGTAGTTTGAACAAAAAAGTACTAAAACATTTTTGTTCTCATTTAAATAATTTACATGTTAATCAAATAATAATGTTTACCCTTCCCTACCATAATCGTTTGTCACAACATGAAAATAATATTAGATACAAACTTAATTTGACATTAGATTTAATGACAAATTATTCGAAAAAATTCCATATTATTGACTTCAACAAACTGACATGTATTAAAGCTTATTTGACAGAAGATAGATTATATCTATCAACATTCTATAAAAAACAATTAGCTATTTCGCTAAGATTTTATTTACAAACTTTAGCCAAAAACATGGCTATAAATTCTTTCTCTGACAATGCTTTTATTGAGCAGCCCACTCAAAGTACTGAAATTGCTCCTATTGAGCAATACTGTGGTAGTGAAACGACTGTCAGTAATGTTACTGATGATATTTTTAATAAATCTTTAAATTAAGTAATGAGACAAAAGAGACATCCTCTTGCTTATCATTAGGTAGAAAAGATACTGAAAACTTTGTAAATGTATTGCAAAACCCATTTGAAAACAAAAATAAAGTAAATCTTATCAACCTGGTGCACCAGAACATTCAAGGAATGTTAGGCAAGGATCTGGAAGTGGAATTATTCTTGAACTGTAGTAATGTAGACATCTTTTGTGTAACTGAACACTGGCTTAAAAGTTATCAGTTCATGTTTAATTTCAGCAATCATCTGGTTGGTAGTTCGTTCAGTCGAGAAAAATGAATTCGTGGTGGTTCTTTAATAATATTAGATAAAAAGCTGAAATTTAAGGATCGTAAGGATATTGTGAGTCTTTCGATTGAGCGAACAATAGAAATAGCCTGCGTGGAGCTGGACCAGATTATTGTATTAAGTATATACAGGCCTCCTTCAGGATTATATGACCTTTTTGAAGATACTATGGATGAAGTATTGAAAAAAGTGTGTAGTTCCACAAAACAAACCATTGTTTGTGGTGATTTTAATATTAATTTATTAGAAAATTCTAGTTTATCTATTAGGATTAAAAATCTGTTTTGGTCATATAACCTTGGAAATTTATTTTTGGAGCCAACAAGAACAACTCAATCGTCTGCCACATGCATTGACAATATTTATACAAATATTGTTCCTTTAGCAAGAAGAGTTTTTAATAATTTAGAATCTGACCATTCTGGACAAATTGTTACCATTCCACTTAAATGTAAAAGCATGGAAAAAAAGAATATCACTGTTGTACCAAAGACTGCTGGTCGCTTAGAACGGCTGAAAAATAATATTGGTATTAAATTAAATTATATAGGTTATGAAGAAAATCCAAATAAATTATATGAAAACTTTTTTCATACATTTTGTTCTGAATTTAAAAATATTTTTATCCCAAAGACTATATCGGTTGATGGCACTTTAGCTTTTAGTGAATGGGCATTCACAAAAGCAGAATAAAACTTTTTGAACTTTACAATGAACGCTCATTCAATACTAGTGATGAATTTAAACTTTATGTAAAAACTTATTCCAAAGTGTTCAAAAAAGTTTGCAAGCTTGCTAAATCTAATTATTTAAGTTCAAAAATAAAAAACAGTAGTAATAAAATTAAAATGACATGGAATATTATAAATAATGAAACTGGAAAAGCTAAAACTACTAATAATCAATATTGTTTGAATGTTGATGGTAAGAAGGTAACAGTTGACACAGAAGTAGCTGCAGAATTTGAAAAGTTCTTTACTGATATTCCAGTCTCAATCACAAAGTCTTTGGATTCATCCCCCGCTATTGCTGAATCTATAGTGAAGGATCATGTTAAAGTTTGTAATGATAAATTCAAATTTGTACACATTAGTGGAATTGATATAACAAAGTCATTTAAAACTTTAAATAAAAAGAAAACTGCGGATCTGTGGGGCAATTCCGTTGATGTTACTAAATCCGTAATTGAAACAATAGCTCCAATACTTGCTAACATTTTTAATGATTGCATTGACTGTGGTGTATTTCCTGATCTTATGAAGCTAAGTAAAATTATTCCTTTACATAAATCTGGTAGCACATCAGACCCCAGTAATTTTAGACCTATCTCTGTGCTACCTACTTTTAGCAAAATTTTTGAAAAAATAATGTTGGAGCAAATGCAAAGTTATTTTAATAGGAATAATCTTCTACACTGTAAACAATTTGGTTTTAGGAGGGGTCGCTCAACAACCGATGCTGGTGTTGAGTTAATACAACATATATTCGAAGCCTGGGAAGACTCACACGATGCGTTAGGCATTTTTTGTGACTTGTCCAAGGCATTTGATTGCGTTTATCACGAAATCTTGATCAGAAAATTACACCACTATGGGTTTCGTGACACTGCACTTGATCTTCTAATCTCTTATCTAAGTGGGAGGATTCAAAAAGTAGACATCAATGGAAAAAGGTCTCAAGGTTCTGCAGTTAAAATGGGAGTTCCGCAAGGTTCGATTCTTGGTCCTTTTCTATTTATTATATATGTCAATGACCTCACTGATTTTGTACAGGATAGACATGAGATGGTATTATTTGCAGATGATACTTCACTTTTATTTAAAATTAAAAGAGGTGTGCAAATTAATGACGATGTAAATAATTCTATCTCAAGAATTGTTCACTGGTTTAATGTGAACAACCTGTCACTTAATGAAGGGAAAACAAAATGTATAAAATTTGTTTTACCCAATGTCAAAGAGGTTCACACCACTGTAAAAATAAAGGATATAGGTGTTGACCCTGTGGACACCACAGTATTTCTTGGGATCACACTTGATTCTAAGCTGCAATGGGGCCCACATATCGATAAATTGTCAAAGAGACTTAGTTCTGCAGCTCACGCTGTATGGAAAATACGTCAACTGACTGATGTTGATACAGCAAGACTTGTATACTTTTCTTACTTTCATAGTGTGATGTCGTATGGTATTTTGTTGTGGGGAAATGCTGCCGACATTCAGATTGTTTTTGTACTGCAGAAAAGGGCTATTCGAGCAATCTATAACCTTAAAATGAGAGATTCTTTGCGAGAAAAGTTCAAAGAAATTGGTATTATGACAGTAGCGTCGCAATATATTTATGAGAATCTAATATATGTTCGTAAGAATATTCATGTGTTTTGTAAAAATAGTGATATTCATTCAGTTAATACTAGACAAAAGAATATGTTAGCTTTACCAAATACCAGGCTCCAAAAAATTAATAATTCTTTTAGAGGCCTGTGTATACGTTTCTACAATAAAATCCCAAGTTGTATACAAGAACTTAGCTTAAACAAATTTAAAGTTGCAATCAAAGATGTACTTATTAAAAAAGCATATTATAAAGTGTCTGATTACATGACGGACAAAAAAGCTTGGGTTTGAACTCTCAATTCTAATATTTAACAATGTATTGCGTTTTGTTTCAAAGAAACGTTCAGTGAGAGCAATTTATTTATAATCTAAGTTCACGCACTTCTCTCAGAGATAGCTTATATAATGTGAATCAACACATCTATTCTTGTAATGGAAGTTGAGCTCAAACTTTTGCTTTGAGGTCAGCTTCCAATTGACGACTCTGTAACAAACCAAAATTGTAAATGGCGATTTAAAAGAGGAGATAAAAAATTTAGACCTTTCGAGTTTCTTGCCTGTTCTTCTCGAGAAGGCTCTCCCAATTTCCGAACAGGTGTAGAATCAACTTTTTTTTTTTTTTCATTCCTACTTGTATTTGCAGACATCTTGAGTATATTTAGGATGTATGCACATACAAGGTTAATATAATTTCTTTAAATTAGATTGTTTTGCTTTGTTTTGACGTCAATAAGTGCCTGTAAAGGCCTATGTTGAATAAATATTTTTGAATTTGAATTTGAACCTAGACAAACGAACGTAAAACACAGACAAGAAAAAAGTAATTTTGATGGATGAATGAAACCATTGATCAAGGTGTGATAAAAACCGTTTTATCCCTATCTCTAGTTCAATTAAACTTAGATCAACATACAGCACTTCATACACTTCATACAAAAACGCGCTTGAAATCTGTCACCTAATCGACTATACATTTGTACGCTGTTAAATAGGTAGTTGAATATGCACACCCGAATTAAAATTACCATAAAGAAAGTACCGCATTTATCGAATTCAACCTTATTCTTTATTATTACGGCCATTATTTGAAGTACAACCGTGTGCAGTTACATCATTTCATACCTAGCCACATTAAACTTGACGTTTTAGTAATTGCTACAAGAAAATATCAACTTTATGCTCTTAAACATAATGTTCAAAATTGCTTATCGCGTTGTCGCTCCAACGCATGGAAAAGAACTGCACGAGGTCCGATTGGGCAGTTCTTCACCGGCCCACTTTTCGAACGTTCATGCGTCATGAACATCAATGTAGATCAAATAAAAAACAGATTTTTTTAAATTGTCTGAATTATTGCCTGCACTCCACCAGATTTATGATCAGAAACCAATTTATTTAGAGATGGCGTGGCAATGGAAAACCTGCTTCTAGCGATATGTATATTGTTGTACTTACCTATTTGTGCAAATAAAAGACTTTATGTTTGCATTCATTTGTTTTGGATGCGATAGCAGAATCGGTGCATTCAAGAAAACGTTGATCGCCAATCATCAATAAAAGTAATTAATCAACAATGGCCCTTAGATGGAATTCAAATTAACGAGAATTGGCAAGGCAAAAACATATCCGTTCATCATTTGTTTCATTCATTCATGATTTACCCACCGTACTTAGTGAGTATGGCAATATTAAATTAGAAAATCTTATATTCATTTGAGTATTACTCACCACTTTTACGAATCCCAAACCACTCGCTTTGTCCATCCCAAGCTCGTATAAAAGCGTTTCTACTCTGAATATACAAATAATTGAGCGATAAAATAAATTCACTGCTCATCTTAATCCAAAAATGCTTTTTTAAATTCTGTGAGAAACGAAATCGATATTTTACAACTTTGAGGGACATTGACGCGTTAAAACTGACGTGTCTGTTTCTATTTTTATTGTCTTAATGTTTTATCCAGCAGTATCCAGCCAGCACATACAGTTGTAAACGAGAGGTTTATATTTATAGATGATTTCTTTTAGAATGGTGTGTTTGTAAGCCCTAGCAACTGCAGATGACTTACTAAGAAAGGTTTTATTTATTAGGTTTATACAGATCCCGTATGGTATCGCACTGAAAAGAAGGCTTTCGTTAAAATTAAGTCAGCGATTTCTCAGCATCATTCAGCATGTCTGATAGAATACAAAGAAGGCTGTCTACTAGAATCATTGCAGATTTTGATTGACATTGGTAGGGCACAGAACACACGTCTTTCTGTGTTCTGTGGGGTAGGGCATCATTATTATGGGTATCGTCCTGAATAATTTTATTTTTCAGTATCTGCTTAATTGAATCTTTATAATTAATAACTATGAACAAATACAGTTTTCGCATATTACATACTACTTTTGCTTTAAAATAATTTGGTATAAAAAGTAGTGGTTATAGATAAAAATACATACTAATCTTATAAATGCGAAAGTAACTCTGTCTGTCTGTCACGCTTTCACGCCAAAACTACTGAACAGATTTAGATGAAATTTGGTATATAAATAGTTTGAGTCCCAGAAAAGGATATAGGATAGCTTTTATCGCTGAAATTACCCCTTACGGGGGAGAAAAGGGGGGTTAAAGTTTGTATGGGGAATCAATAACCGCTGAACCGATTTAGATGAAATTTGGTATGGAGATAGTTTGAGTTGTGGAAAAGAATAAAAAACAGTTTTCATCCCCGAAATCATTCCTTAAGTGTACAAATGGAATGTGTAAAGGGAATCAATAAAAAAGGATTTCCACGCGGACTAAGTCGCGGGCAAAAGCTAGTATATTAATAAATAATGGAAACAGCCCAAGCAATTGCGTCAAATCAGCTCCTCGTAAGCATAATACGAGTAGTTTTAAATATACGTGGTTTAATTTTAAAAAAGTCAAGATCGGGCAAGTTGGTCATTTTGTTAAAGAAGTCCGCAGATCTTTCAGAAACTTCATTACGTGACACTGCTGTGCTGGGAACATGAATATAGTAATAGCTTGTATTGCAGTCATATGGGGAATTTCTCAGAACAATCACTACAGCATTACTATGCTTTAGTTATTCTTCTGAGGGGAATTTTAATATAAACCAGAGATAATAATTTGGTGTGTCGGTAAGGGATTGAGCCTCAGAAGAATAACTAAATCTATTCGCATTATCAAGAGCTTAAATCCTAGTAAAGCTCCGGGGCCAGACAAAATCAGATAAAAAGATTTTGCTAGTGTAATCGCCAATATAATAAATTGTAGTATAATGTCTAGTCAGTACCCCGACGAGTTGAAAGTTGGTTGCGTACGTCCAGTATACAAAAGAAAAGGGAAACGTAATGATTTGGCTAATTATAGACCAATAACTCTTGTCGAGTATTGATAAAGTGGTTGAAAAATATGTATGTTCACAAATTCATGACTTTTACACAAAACATAATATCATATATCACAATCAATTCGGATTTCAAAAGGGTAAAAGTACGACGGCTCTTCTATCTAGGTTCACGGATGAAGTTAATGACTATCTCAACCAACGAAAAAATGTACTAGCTTTGTTTATCGACTTCCCTCGTGCGTTTGATACCGTTAATCATGAAAAACTAATATCCAAGCTGAATATCTGTGGTATACGAGGTCCTTTACTCAAGTGGTGTGAAAATTACCTAACTAACCGTTCATATACTGTTAAAATTAATAACACGCTAAGTGACCCTATAAAAGTAACAGAAGGCACGGCTCATGGTTCTGTACTAGGACCTTATCACTTTTTGTCCTACGTTAACAATATGAACAAGTGCATTGAATTCTGCACTTGCTATCAATTTGCAGATGACACATGTATTGTGGTAGCTGACAGAGACCCTTACAAAGCTTGTGAGATGTTACAGCGTGATTTGAATGCCTTACAAAAGTGGTGTCATGACGTGGGCTTAATAATTAATGCAAATGAAACAAAAATTATTCATATACGATCTCCCTACTTAAAACAAACAACTAATATTAAAGTTGTAAGTCATGATCATAATTGTCTAGACCTAAACAATATAAACTGTAATTGCCCTTTGCTGGAAGTGGTCGACTCCCATGTATATTTAGATCTTATAATTGATGAAAAATTCTCATGGCTTAAGCATATTCATAATGTGTGTAATAAACTGAGACACTTCTTGGCAAATATTAAAATACCTAAAAGCCGCATACCTTTTGAAACTAGGCTAATGTTGTACAACGCTATGGCTGAATCATGTATCCAATATGGTCTGAGTAGCTACGGTCGAACTTATAAGACCTACTTGAATTTAATATATATGTTACCGGCAATGTGTATAATTCAGGTATTGTATACAATCCCTAGGTAATGTATACAATCCCTGGGGCGTCCAGGCAATGTATGAAATATCATGAATATCATTGTCCATTTCATACTTTACCTAGGTATTGTATACAATTCCTAGGGATTGTATAGAATACCTGCTGGTTCACCGGTAATGTGTAAAATAAATAAATCTTAAGACTAAACTAATGTTAGGTAAGCCGGTTAATATCAATAAATCTTAACAGACTTACTTATCAAATAGCGGACAAATAAAACATGTTGTATTTACTTGAAATAAACTTTATTATCAACTTTAAAATCACAAAAAAATAACAGGAAACTTAAAATTCTTTTTGTTTGTAACATAACATTACAAGTATCTTTTAACATAATATAAGTAATTTTGTAATTGAACTTCACAAACAAAACAATTCTCTTTATAACAAAAAGTAGGTCTAATAGGCATTCACAATTTTAAGTAAAAGTAGGTTTTATTTATTCTTACACGACAAACTATTATGGCACTTTGAAGAGCACAGAGCCTTACTTTTGACACAGGAACACTTTTTAGAGTCACAGTTTTTTTTGCAGCTACATTTCACAAAGCCCTGTCCTGTCCCCGTAGATTGCAAAGTCGCAACTGTACGGAGTGTCGTTTCCAGATTGGGGACGTCTTCTTCTTGCAGTAATTTCTGATGGCAAACAGTGAACTGTTGTCTTGAATACAATGTCTTGACAACGCCTTGCTTTGTGCCTAGTTGATATAGATCGTCATCAGTTTTGTGTAATACTACAGCCAGTATATTGCGAGCATCACCACAACCTCTATCGACTTCTGGAACAGGAATGCGTACAGTGGTACCCAACGATACGGGAGGGAATTTTTTTTCAGAAGTTTTAAGCATTTTCTGAGCTTGTACTATCAAATTCTCTTTGGCTCTGATGCGATTTTCTATCGAAAAGGCGTTTTTTGCGCATAAAGGACAAGCAACTTTGGATCCAAAACCTTCTGCAATATTTTCTTCCGGAGCAGCACAAATAGTATGAATAGGCCTATTGCACATTCTGCACGAATGACCACCTGTTGTCTCCTCGGAACAAACACAGCATATAAGTGCACAACTCAATGACTCCTCTCGTACTAATACCAAATTTGGATCATGTAACGCTTGATCATTTACCTCACAAGGAAGATTTTCGACATTCGTAGGCCCAAAAAGAGCTTCATAAGGTGTTCTTTTGATTCCTGAGTGAAACGCCCTATTCTTCATGAGTTGTACAAATCGCAGACCATCACTCCAACGTTCCCTATCGTTATCTTGCATCCAAGTTGTAAGCATGTTTTCAATGTCCTGGTTAGCTCGTTCGACACTCCCTTGACTTTGGGAATGTCTAGGCTTGCCATGCACAATTTTTAAGTTCGGCCAGTATATTTTAAGATTACTGACCACTCGGTTTGCGAATTCTCGACCGTTGTCCGATTGTAAGATGGCTGGTGCACCAATCAGTGTAAAAATATCCAGTAAATTGTACGCAATTGTTTGTAATAACCACAATTGCGTTCGAGTGTTACATTACCTGCTGCAAGTTTGGCATTGTATAGAATACCTAGGTAAAGTGTAAAATAAATTCTATTTCATACTTTACCTGCCCGTTTTAGGTATTCTATACATTGCCTAGGTATTGTATACAATACCGGATTATACACATTGCCGGTAACATATACACTACAGTTAAGAATTTTAAAAAATATTGTTTCACCTAATGTCAAAGAAAGATTTAAAGATAATGAAAATGGTTTGTTCAAGCACTGCAACGTTCTACCGGTCAATACCCAAGTAAAGAATATTTTACTTAAACAGCATTTTTTCGATAAAGAAATACTACACAAAATCGAGCACTCTGTATACATGCGGGCTGTTGCTCGGAACCGGCTATGTGTGACGCGGGCACAAAATACGTACAGCGAAAGGTTGGCTAGCTTCATAGTGCCGCTGTTAGTAAATGATCTACCCCCTGATTTAATTATTGTCATAAAGCCGTGTAACATTAAGAAGAGACTAAAGTATTATTATTTAGATAACTTATAAAAATTGTAGCATACAATGACTGAATTATATTCATGGAATTATTACTCAAACAGGAATGAGCTCTTGCTTAAAAAAGTGTGCCGAGCGAGAGATAAATAACTGTACCGTAAATTTGTGACCACAAATTCTACAAAAAAGGGATTTTTTCTTAAAAACAATAACATTCAACCTGAAAGATGCTTTTGAAAATCATAATATGCTTAATAATCACGATTGTTAAGGAAGAGATCGCTTTTAGCGACAAGGTTGCCCTTTGTACAATTAGTGTTAAGTGTATTATTTATACGTTGACTTTAAGCTGGATGGTGTTGTACAACAAAGAAATATTCTATTCTATTATTTCAAAATGGGTTGCACAAAAGAATTTTATATCTGCTTTTCAATACAAGATAGGTTTTATTAATATAATTATTTAAAAAAAAATAATGAATGTCAATGATTGTCTTTCAATATATGGGTCTTTCCAATCGGTATATTATGTTGAACCCACCGCCACATAACAGATAATCAAATATGTCAACTTGTCAAAAATGAGTCAACACTAAAATCTCTCCGTGATATTTAAATACATACCTAGTAAAAGAATGAGTAATATTTTAAGAAGAAAAGAATTAAAAACACATCAGTGTGAGTCGAATTGTTTCAACAATATTTAAAACTTTTGTAGTTTCGCCAATATCTTGAACAGAATGTTAATGCCAATTCTTTTTTCTAATAACTTAACATCGCATCGTGTAAGCTAAACAATAAATAACTAATATAAATTACTTTTATTGAAAAATGTTAAAAATTGCGATAATAATTATGTTAAGTACAGTGTGGTCACCCTACTACAATGACAACGAAAATTACTGACATTGACAAAGAATCGTTGTTGCAATATAACACTTTTTGAATACTACCACTAGAATATTTCCTGGACGTAAAATCATAGTGTTATAATTATTAATAGTAGGCTAACATGATAATTTAATTTATTTTATGTTATAAGTATTACAAAAAAAAACAATTTAGGTATTTTGGGCGTTACAAGTAATTAAAATAAACAATAATAAAAAATCTTCATCTATCAATAGTTGTTTTATAACTACTAAATTATAAAATATACAACAGTAGCAACACTGTGGGAAAGGGATAAAAGGTACAGTTATTGCTATCTCTCTCGGCACACTTTTGCACATTCAAGTCTTAATTATAATTGTTTAGTCTTTATTCACATAGAAATAAAGTCCAAATTTGAACAACAATATTTTGAAGAGCTCATTCCTGTTTGAGTAATAATTCCATGATTATATTGTATACATCTTGTTGGTTAATTCTTGAACTTGAAACTTTTTTAACTTAGAATTAGTGAGATTATGTATGTCAATTTAAAATCTATAAAGTTTAACAATACCTATAGGTACTCAACGTCTAAATAATGTTGCTATCACAATGTTTCAATGTCATGTCAATGAATTTAAATAATAATGAGCTGATTGATAATATCACTACTTTAAACCTTTGTGGTTTCTCAGTGCTATTTCATAATCTATTGTGTAATAATTGTGTATTATTGTGAAAAAAAAAGTTATTGTTCTGAGGATTGAGCTATTTTTCGAAGAATAAAAATATCTGTTATCTCTCATCTATATCTATACAGTGTGTCTAGTCATGGACTAGCGATATTCTAAGGATTGTTAGAACAACTATTCTAATACACAAATACACTACATAGTTAAATCCAAACTACTTATCAGCTATGTGGCAGCCATTTTGTTTTTTTCTTGAAATATTCTCTACGTGGACACAAAAAAAATTATATCTCCCAAAGTGTAGGCGTTAATGGTATAAAAATAAGCTTATTCATAGAGCAAAACTCTAGTCTATGTATATGTATCTCTAGTATAAAATTTGAAACAGTGGTTTGTTACGTTCATAATTTGAAAAAATAATTGAATTTCATGTAAAATATTTAAAAAAAATATGAAAATAAACAAATTATTGTAAATTACTGCAAAAGTAACCCCAATAACTCATTTATTTTTTCCACTAGATTGACAGGGTTTGATCTAAGCTACAATACAACATTTAATTTACAGCTGTATGGCTACTACTTTAAGAGTTATTGTTGTTTGAACATAGCCTATGCGCAAGCACAAAAGGCGTTGGTCAGGACCCTAACTGGAAATTATTAAAACACAACATTCTTATTAACTTTTATTTATTCAATGCTTTTACATTACACTAACAGTTTAATCAAAATCAATAAAAGTGTCACAATAATTGTTCAAAGTGGCCACCTCCAGTTTGTAGGCAAGCTAAAGCTCTCTGTGCTACCTGGCGTGATGAGCGCCTAATCATGTCAAAATCGGCTCTTTATTTCTTCGCCGACTGACATTATTTTTGCGACGAGTCTTCTCTGTAGTTGGGAACATTAGCGTACACCTTTTGCTTCATGTGACCCCACAAAAAATAATCGGGTGAGCGAGGTGGCCAAGCTACCACACCGCTGCGACCGATCCATGGGGAATGATGGGTATTTAAATACTCTCTCACTGCTCGAGAATAGTGGGCGGGTGCACCATCAAGCTGGACCCACATATATGTTGCCGGTATGACAGAGGTAGCTCCATGAGACTATCTGCAAATTGTGTTTGCAGGAACTCCAGGAATCTAGCTGCATTTAATGTTGGAGGCAATTCCAAGGGCCCTATCAAACGATTGTTGATTATGACTGCCCACACATTCACTGAAAATTCATGTTGAAATAAACTCTAGCTACCTCTGTCATACCACCAACATATGTGAGTCCAGCTTGATGGTGCACCCGCCCACTATTCTCGACCAGTGAGAGAGTATTTAAATACCCATAATTCCCCATGGATCGAAAAGAAGAAACTGACTGACTGACTGACATATCAACGCACAGCCCAAACTACTGGGCCTAGAGTTTCAAATTTGGCACGTAGGTTCCTTATGAGGTAAAGGGGTGCACTAAGAAAGGATTTTTTAAAATTCACCCTCTAAAGTGTTGAAAAAGGGCTCCAAAGTTTGTATGGGGAAACCAGATTACTTGCTCTATTTTAATCGAAACTTCACATCATGAGCACTCCAATCGATAAATAAGTTAACATCTGTTTCAGGATTTTCCAAATTTCAACCCCTAAAAGGGGGATATGGGGTGTCAAATTGTGAAAATTGATAATATCAACGCACAGCCCAAACCACTGGGCCTAGATATTCCAAATTTGGCACGTAGGTTTCTTATGAGGTGAAGGGGTGCACTAAGAAAGGATTTTTTAAAATTCACCCTCTAAAGGGTTAAAAAGGGCTCCAAAGTTTGTATGGCGAAACCAGCTTACTTGCTCTATTTTAATTGTAGACTTTGGCGTCGAATTTGCTTATAGATTCTGATGACTTGATTTTTGAGAATTATAGTGATGTTTAAATAACAACGTAATTGTAGATTTCAATGAATTTAATGCAAATTTATATTTACAACTTTTAAACTAAACTAAAAAATCAATTAAATGACTTTAACGGTAAGATTTGATAATTATAAGAAAGGACAGATGTCCGTGTGTGCACACTAACAGCGAACGGCGAAGAGTGAGTGCAGAAAAAACTGCGGTGTCGTCCCCGGCGCATCTCAGCGCCTCGGTGGCTCAGTAGCGGTCAGCTATGCTTCCCGACATGCCCCCTGGCGTTGAAAGTCCTAGCTTTCAACAGGTTCATTGTCCAAAGGGAGAGGACAGATGCGATTGATTGATACGGCCAAGACTCCACTTCATAGGTGGTACTGCATCTTCCTTTATGATGACCATTGTTCCTGGGTCGAGACGTCCCTTGCAAGTTCTCCATTTTGTCCTTTGCTGTAACTCCGAGACGTATTCTTTTTGCCATCTTGCCCAAAAGTGCTGGTGAATTTGTTGGATACGATCCCATCGTTGCAATCTTGTCGGATTAATTCCTTCTAGTGAGGATACTGGTCGAGTGGTAAGCGGGCGTCTGACCAAAAAGTGACCAGGCGTTAATGGACTAAGATCAGATGGATCTGAAGACATTGGTGTTAAAGGTCGGGAATTGAGTATGGCCTCTATTTTGACTAGCACTGTATATAACTCCTCGAAGGTGAGGTGAGAGTCGCCTAGAACTCTGGTTAAATGATGTTTAACCGACTTTACGCCAGTCTCCCATAGCCCGCCAAAGTGTGGCGCGTAGGCTGGAATAAATTTGAAATTTACATGATCATTAGCCATGAATTCTGAAATTAACGATGAATGTTGTTTTAAGAATGCATTCAGCTCATTTTTGGCCCCTACAAATTGCGTGCCGTTGTCGGAGAAGATTGTTTCCGGCTTCCCACGACGCCCAATAAACCTATCTAAAGCAGCAATGTATGCTTCCTTAGACAAACTTGTGACCAGTTCGAGATGCAGACACTTGGTGGTGAAACACACGAACACTACGACATAGACCTTGATCAATTTACATCCACGTCCCTTACGGTCAGCAGCGAGTAGTGGTCCTGCATAGTCTACGCCCGTGGTTTGAAACACGTACCCTGGCTCGAGGCGCTGCTCAGGTAAGTGACCCATTATAGGGTTGGCTGTTTGCGCCCTCATTCGGAAACACCTCAGGCATTTGTGTTTTTTTTTTATGGATGGCCCGGCAAATGACCTCCTCCCGCCTGATGTTAAGCGGTGAAAGAGGCCCAAATGAGTTGACAGATAGAGTAGGGACGACATCCACTCTCCTACCTGCCCGCCCCTTGCCGGCCCAAAAGATGCTTTTTCACGCCTCTTTTGAAGGAACCCATGTTGTAGGATGGAGGAAACACGTGCGCAGGTAGAGAATTCCAAGTGTGGGATGAACGACAGAAGAAGGAATCTTGGAATTTCTTGGTACGATGTGAAAAGGAGGACACAGTGTACGGATGACTCCAAAGGACCTTACGCGTGTTTCTGTTAAGGAATGGAGAGGGAGGGATTGTAGGAAATGGTGATGGCTCGATGACGATGAGTAGCAGATGGCGTGGTGGAATGAGGCCTCAGAGCGTGAATCGTACAACGGCTCAGAAATAATAACACTTGCACTCCATATTGCAGCAGCATTTATTTGACTTAATAAACGGTTACAATACTCGTCAATTTACAAAGGATTAATAAGATAAATTTAGATACAACTTTTGTGGACATCACGAGACGGCCATGAGAAACGGAAGAGCTGTGACAGCTGACAGTCAAAAGGGCACAGACAAAATAGAGTTGCCATTGTATTAAATATTTTACATATTCAACACTTCCCCTTAAAATTTTAATTACATAAATGCAACTCTACATGCTCTACATTCAATATGAACACACTACATTTATAAAACTCTACATGCTCTACACTTAACATTGGAACACAAAATCATATAGCTCTCTACAATATAGAACCCTTTTTTTACATGCTACACTTGCAATAACACATTTTTTTTTTTTTTGTAACGTCAATATGTCTATACAGCAGAGTACAAAAATGTCAATATTTAGTCAATATCAGAACATAATTGTAGGTCAATATTTAGTCAAAGTATTAACTCAAATGGAACACAATTACACAAAACAACTTTTAAGTCTCTAATAAATTTAATTTTGATACAAACTGTTTATGCTTAGGTGCACTAAGAGATTTTGTTAACACATCAGCAATCATCTTTTCAGTGGGTAAGTAATACACATTCATAAAGCCTTTCTGAACAAGATCTTTAACAAAATGATGTCGCAAATCGATGTGTTTCGTACGCCTATGACAATATTCCTTCGACTGCAAGATTCTTTGTGCACTCTGACTATCATTAAACAATGAAATATTCATATTTACATTGATAATTTCAGAAATGAAATTCTTAATGAAGCAAAGTTCTTTACATACATCTCCAATCGAGAGATACTCGGCTTCGGTGCTGGATAATGCTACACATCGCTGTTTGCGCGCTTCCCAATTAATTACATTGTCCCCAAGCTTTACCACAAAACCTGTATAGGATCTACGATCAGCTGTATCATTAGCCCAATCCGCATCCGAGTATGCACTTATATTTAAATTATTTGATCCATAAAAACATAGACTATAATTTAAGGTTCCTGCTAAATATCTCAGGATGCGTTTAGCTGCCAGCCAATGTGATTTATCAAAACAGTGGCCAAATTGGCTTAGCTGACTGCACGCAAATGCAATATCAGGCCTAGTACAAACTGAGAGATACATTAAACATCCTAAAAGCTCTCTATATCTATAAGTACTATCATTCAAACCTTCTGTATTAACTCGCTGTAATTTACAGTTTGTTATCATAGGAGTAGACACTGGCTTACAATTTTCCATGCCAAATCTAATTAACAATCGTTTTACATACTCAATCTGATCCAGTTTTATTATTCGTTTTTCTCTACTCCTAGTAACATTAATACCCAGACAACTTGTAAGTGTTCCTAAATTCTTGACATTAAAATTGGTTTCAAGCAAGCTTAACAGTTCATTTTTATCAGAACTATAAAATATATAGAAATCATCAACATATAGTGCTAATATTGTTAAATTATTTTCTACTTTCTTGGTATATACACAAGGCTCACATTTACTTTGCTTGAAGCCATTTTGAGTTAACAAATCATGTACTTTCATATACCAAATTCTACTAGCCTGCTTAAGACCATAAATGCCTTTGAGTAAAAGACATACTTTATTTTTGTCTATATCAAAACCTTGTGGCGGTTCCATATAAATCTTTTCTTTGAGCTCGCCATTTAAAAATGCTGTTGTTACATCAATATGATCCATGTTTAGATCCAACTGAGCTGCCAGCGAAAACAATATTCTCATAGTGGAATGCCTGACTACTGGTGAGAAAGTATCATTATAATCAACCCCATGAACTTGGGTGAAACCTCTGGCAACCAGACGAGCTTTGTAGCGGTCAAACTTACCAGAAGCATCTATTTTACGTTTAAAAACCCATTTACTTTTAACGACATTTACATCTTTAGGGCGATCTACCAGTTTCCATACCTTGTTTTCAATTAGTGAATCATATTCACTCTGCATGGCGGCTTTCCACTGCTCAGCTTCAGTACCAGACATGCATTCTTCAAAGGAAAAAGGATCACCTGGTAAGACAGCATCATGTTGAGTGAGAAGAGATAAATCATAGTCTTTGTACCTGTATGGCTTTTGAGAACGAGTGCTACGAACGGGCCGCTCATTACAAGCAGGCTGTGACGTTCGACAGTCTTCCCCTCCAACTATCACCCGAGAAGATGACGTCGCACTATCATTGTGCGACTCATACATAGGGGATGCAGTTGGCTCCATCTCGGTATCACTGCCAGTACAGTAGTTCTCTTCATCTGAAATAATACAAGAACTATTTAAGTTCCTATTCAACTCAACAGTGTGACTAGAACTCGGTTTACTACTGCAAGAACTAGAGTTCAGTTCAATACCTTGACTAGAATTTTCATTAGTTAAATTACAATTCAATTCATTAACATTATCATTATCTAAAATTGTATCATTAAAATTTAAAAATTCATTATTTGTATAATTCATGATATCAATAAAATCTTCCTGTTTCTCAATCTTATCAAATTTATTTTCAATAAAAACAACATTCCGAGCAATAATGACTTTCTTGGGGTTTAATGGGTCTGCAAGTCTAAATCCTTTAGAAGTATCACTATACCCTACAAAGATATACTTTTTACTTTTAGCATCAAGCTTATGCCTCATATGCTTTGGTAGTAGTGAATATGCAACACACCCAAAAATATGTAAGTGACTAAGGTCTGGCCGGGACCCAGTCGACTTCTCTTCTGGTGTAAGGCCAGATAAGGCTTTGGTGGGTGACCTATTTTTTAAATAAATAGCAGTCATGACTGCTTCACCCCAAAAACGCCCGTCTAGGCCTGCTCCCAACAACATGCATCTCGCCTTCTCCAAGAGTGTCCTATTGAGACGCTCAGAGACACCATTTTGCTGTGGACAATAAGCTACTGATGTTTGATGTATAATGCCTTCTTTCTTTAAAAAGTCAGAAAACTGACGACTACAGAATTCACCCCCATTATCGGAACGAAGTAACTTAATCGGCAATCCCAACTGTTTTTCTACTAAACATTTAAAATTGACAAAAGTGGTAAATACCTCACTCTTCTTCTTGATCAGGTATCCAAAGGTTTTTCTTGTGAAGTCATCTGTGTAAGTAACTAGGTACTTTGCGCCGCCCCAGCTTGGAACCGGCATGGGACCGCAAACATCTGTATGTACCAGCTGCAGTGGTGCGCTTGCACGGTGCACAGTCTCAGCAGGAAATGACTTTGCAGCCATCTTTCCTTCCAGACATGGCCCACAGTCTTCCAAAGAATCGTCTTCCTGAAAATTAATACCGCATGCTACACCACCCTTAAGAGCTAACATACCAGACTTACCTAAGTGGCCAAGCCTCCTGTGCCACAAATCAAGTGACACCTCAGCAACGTTAGCACTCTGTGCATCTTGCACTGGCAAGACAGCCGAAGAATGCGCCACCTTACATGATAATTTACCACTGGCTTTCAGCCTATAAATGCCATTAATATTGGGAACTACTACTAGTGGTTTGCCAGAAGTTACACATTTATGAAAAATAAGACAGCCCTCGCGTCCAAAAGTTAGATTAAAATCCATTGATACAAGTTTGCTTACAGATATGAGGTTGGCTGATAGATCAGGGACATATAAGACATCACATAACTTAATGTTATTATTATTACTTAAATTAAGAAGAACAGAACCTGTGCCATGGCACTTAAGAACAGAATTATCAGCAATTTTTACCTTATTATTACAAGTCTTCAGTTGTATGAACATATCTTTGTTGTTACACATATGTTGAGTACAGCCACTATCGACAAACCATTCCATAGAAGAGTCAGCAAAAAAAGCGGATGCTAAGTAGGTATGATTTTTGTCTTCTTTGCTAGTTTTTAATTTACTATCTCTTTTTAGTTTGTAACACTTCTTCTTGTAATGTCCAGCTTTATTACAATAATGACAAAATATCTTCTTGGAATTATTACTCTTCTTAGATACAAAAGCACTTGCTGAGTTATCCTGATTGCTTTTTCTGAATTCCTCTTGTAGAAGTCGAGTTCGTACTAACTCACTTGTTAATTCCGATGTCATACATGCAGTTTCTAAGTTTGAAACTAAATTCTCATATTCTTGAGGTAAGCCTGATAACAAAATTTCTGCCACTTCATTATCCTCAATTTTTCTGTCTATGTCGGCCAGCTGCTGCACCAAATTCATTGTTTTCTCAATGTACTCAGTCATGGAACTAAAGGAAGTAAATTCAATCCTATGTAATTGCCTTAAAAGTAGCACTCTCCTGTATAAGCCAGAATCTTCAAAAACTTTACTTAAAGCGTCCCATGCCTCCTTACTGGTACGAGCATCTCGAACATATTGAAAACAATGTGGTCGCACGGCGAGACATATTCGGGCTAATGCGCGATGATCCCTGGCGATATCAGTATCAGTGCCTTGCACGCATTCCCACAGACCCTCCAATGTTAACAACATTTTAATGGCAAACTTCCATGTATTGTAATTATAGTGACCGTCTAGTCTTTCTATCGGAAAACTGCTCTGCATTGATCGTGCATCATTTGGCTCAGCCATTGTAATTCAATATATTTAAAAATAAAACTTACGATCACTTTTCTCTTTGCCTCTTGGCACAACTGGGCCCATAACCTGTAGGAAATGGTGATGGCTCGATGACGATGAGTAGCAGATGGCGTGGTGGAATGAGGCCTCAGAGCGTGAATCGTACAACGGCTCAGAAATAATAACACTTGCACTCCATATTGCAGCAGCATTTATTTGACTTAATAAACGGTTACAATACTCGTCAATTTACAAAGGATTAATAAGATAAATTTAGATACAACTTTTGTGGACATCACGAGACGGCCATGAGAAACGGAAGAGCTGTGACAGCTGACAGTCAAAAGGGCACAGACAAAATAGAGTTGCCATTGTATTAAATATTTTACATATTCAACAGGGATAAGGTTAAAGAGCTCCTCAGAGCATTCCCCATGGAACATTCGGTAAAAGGCGCTAAGAAAGGCGATATCACGACGAAGTTGTAGAGGCTCGAGGGTGTTAGTTGCCTCTACATCGCCAATTATGCGAATAGCGCGACGCTGCAATCTGTCCAGAGCATCGAGGAGGTACTGAGCGGAGCCGTCCCAAAGGAACCACCAGGTCGTGCGTGAGAGCGAATGCGTGGGCAGTCCTACCCGCATGGTCAGTTTTAGAGGAACTTAACCACAACTCGTGGTGAGCATTGAAGTCCCCTAAAAACACCAGCTCGGCGGAAGGAAATCGCTCCTGCGCGTCATCTGCCACCCGACTTAGATGTTCAAAAAGTCGAGTTGTCTCCAAGTCACCACGATGGGAACGGTAGACGCAGACGTTAGACACGGCAATGAGTGCCAAAATCGACGTGTACCGCAAGGATGGAAAAGGAAGGTTCCTCCAAACAGCGCAGGCGACGACAGCGAACGTCCGCCCAGACGAACAAACAAACACCAGCCTTCGCCTTGAAGGACTCCTCAAGAGCGTAGCCGGGGTAATTAAGGTAGCCTGTATCGGCCGGGCAGATAATTTGCGTCTCCGTCAAAAACAGCATTGCTGGACGGGCTGTCTCGAGATGGTGGTGGACAGCTAAGAGGTTAGAATGGAGCCCGCGGATGTTAGCGAGCTTCCCACCTCGAATAATGGTGTTTTGGTGGGATAATGCACCGCTGTACGACCAGTCTTAATATTTTGCGCTGCCATAATTATTGGAGTGAGAGGCGTGAAACTGAGGTGTCCTTGCTGCGCTTCGCATAGTTAATGTGTGTAGGCCTGTTTCGCCAGGGAACAGCCGACAGCTGATTTGCGCTGACCCTCCGCACGCAAGGGCCCCCGAACCCCCCCGGAAGTGTGCGACAGATCTGGCCAAATTACGACCACCTAAAGCCCAAAACTGCTCTCGTATTGATGCCAATAATGATTGGGGCCCAGCATGCATTAAACGGATATGTTCATCAACGAAAAGAAGTTTCGTCAATGCGTGTTTAGCTAAAAGCAATATTGGATGCTTTTTATTGTATGTGAATTTGGAGTTTCCTAATCTGCCGCCTACTCGAATTATTTGAAACTCATCAATAAATGGAGATTAAATTAAAAGTTTGTTTTTATTTGGCAAGGGCTGTCCATTCAACAATTGATTGTACGAGGGTGGGTCAAAAAGTTCGCGGAATGGAGGGTAAAAAGTAAGAAATAAAACACAAAATTATTTTTCTTTCTCAATGTATTCCCCCTTAACTCTAATACATTTATTAGACCTATCAATAAATTTATTAATACCTTCGAAAAAAATGATTTCTCTTTGTCGTCAAAATAGGCCGAAATTGCGCTCTTCACTTCTTCATCGCTGGAAAATTTCTTCACTCGAAGCTCTTTTTTCATTTTTGGGAACGAATAATAATCACTTGGGGCTGAATCTGGGCTATAGGGAGGATGTTCCAAGATTTCGAAGCCCACTCTTTGAACAGCAGCCATCGCAACTTGCGCCTTGTGCACGGGTGCATTGTCGTGCAAAAAGAGCACACCTTTAGTCAATTTTCCCCGTCTTTTTTCTCTCACAGCATCTCGCAGGCATTCTAATAGTGCAGCGTAGTTCTCTCCAGTGATAGAGACACCCTTTTCTTTATAACCAATAAGGAGGATTCCCTCTGAATCCCAGAAAACAGTAGCCATGAGTTTTCCAGCCGACGGAGACACTTTGAATTTCTTCGGAGGTGGTGTGACCTTTTTGTGCCACTGCATGGAGTCTTTTTTAGACTCAGGCTCATAATGATGAACCCAAGTTTCATCTCCAGTCACAATTCGGTTCAAAACTTCATCCTTTTGTTCACCACAGAGCGCCAAAAACTCGCGACAACACTCAACTCGCCGCTGCTTCTGGTGTGGCGTGAGCATTCTCGGCACCCATCTTGCACACACCTTTGACATGCCAAGATGGGATATAGGATGTTCAAAAAGGTTGTAGCTGATACTCCAATCATTTCTGCAAGCTGTTTTTTCTTTAAACGGGCATTTTCCAACATGATTTTTTCAAGTTTTTCGACGTTTTCTGCCGTGGTTGCCTCGACAGGCCGCCCTGGCCTCGGATCATCTTCAATCGAATCCCTGCTCTTGCTTAAACAATGTTGTGCCACTTGTAAATCATGGTTTTACCAGGGTAAGAGTCTCCGTAAACAGAAGACATCTCTTCCAAAATAGTCTGGGGAGGTTTTCCTTGTTTGGTAAGGAACTTGATGACTGCGCGATACTTAATTTTCTCCATGTTTCTTCCGGATTGACTTGTTGATTGATGTGTAGCTCAGGTAATTATGACCTATTTTTTTGTAAACTTAGTATTTATACTCTTAATGAGTGTCACAACTAGTGCAGGTAGTAAAAAGTTACCTTTCCCCCATCCATGCCCCTCATCCCGCGAACTTTTTGACCCGCCCTCGTACTCCTCAAATGATTGCTGTTGTGACCATTTGATGAGTAATATAAATGCATTTTGTATTTCATCTGTGGTGAGAGGTCCAGACTTCTTGATATTTTCTTTTCGACAATTGTTTATAAAGCGTAATACGAAAGCTAAAGTTCTTTTTAGTTGTAATAATTTGGAAAAACGTTCAAAATCGATTAAACTATTATTTATTTGTACAGAAGTTAAAGCGGTTGTAACCATTTCAGGTATTTCTTGAGCAGTAGTTTTTACAAATTCACTTTTTGGCCAATTGGATTTATGATCTTTCAAGAAGTTTGGTCCGGTCCACCACATCGACAAGTTATTTAATTCTGACATGCAGACTCCACGAGACAACATGTCACCTGGATTTTGAGCTGTGGGCACATGACACCATTCATGATTAATGGTGAGCTCTTGTATTTCGGCAACACGATTTTTAACGAATTGTTTTAGTTTGTTAGGTTGAGTTTGGAGCCAACCTAAAACAATAGACGAGTCGGTCCATAAAACACATCGGATTACCGGTATGCGAAAGGATTTTAGTACTTTCTCAGTCAGACGTGCTGCGACTAGAGCGCCGCACAGTTCGAGGCGCGGAATTGTGGTTGGTTTTAACGGCGCGACCTTACTTTTTGCGCATAGCAAGTTAACTTCCACTGGTCCATTATATTCCGATCTAACGTACAAGCATGCGCCGTATGCGTCCTGAGACGAGTCGCAAAAAGTGTGAATTTCTATCACATTATTTGGATTGTCTATAGTCTATAATAACTATGATATAATATGTATTACTGAAACAAACCTTAATAGATCTGTTTTTAGCGAGGAATGTTTCGATAAGAGATACTCAGTTTACCGGAGAGATCGTTGCGACACTTGTGTTGAGAAAAATGATGGCGGCGGAGTTTTGATAACTGTTAAAAATAATATAAATGTAATACTTCGTAAATCCTGGTTTAGTGATATCGAGGATCTCTGGGTGTCAATTGTGCCAGTGGACAGTAATTCCAAGGATAAACCTCTGCACATATGTCTTTGTTACCTCCCCCCGCATTTAAGCAATGCTCAACTTTCTTCATTTTACGACAACTGTCAACGAATTATATTGAATAACACGAATGACCACTTCTTGCTATTGGGTGATTTTAATGTGCCTAATATAACATGGACGCGGCCGGTAGGTTCCTCTATACTGGTACCGTCAGACCCATTGAATGGCAAGGCCCACTTGCTTTTTGAGACTGTGTGTATGTGTGATTTAAATCAGTTTAATACGATATCAAATGCAAATGGCCGTTATCTTGACCTTGTTTTATCTAACTGCCTTGTCGTCCAAGTTCTTAGTCCTGAACCTTTGAGCAAAATTGATGCGCATCACCCAGCTCTTGCTATTGATATAGTTAGTATTGGTCAACTTAAGGCTCTCAGGCAAATGGGATCAGCCCGTCTGAACTACAGAAAGAGTGACATTGGTCGAATTCAGTCAGATATCTCAAGTATTGACTGGAATGAATTGCTGACCGCGCTGGATGTGAACGAGGCTGTTACTACATTCTATGACAAACTACGTCAGATCATTGCAGCTCATACACCCATAGTCTCTAATCGTCATAGAGGGTATCCTCATTGGTTCAGCTTATCCCTGATAAAGTGCCTCAAAGAAAAAAACAAATACCATAAGAAGTTTAAGCGGTTTGGCAATCCCCGCGATTATGATACATTTGCATTACTGAGGTCAAGATCTAAAAAACTAATGAGTGATTGCCATACATCGTATTTGGCTTCGGTAGAGGAATCAGTAAAAATTAATACCAAGGCATTTTGGAAATTTATAAATAACCGTAAGACTAATGGTACTATTCCCCAGACAGTTCATTATGGTGATCGGACGTCATCGTCACCCGCTGATGTTGTGGAATTGTTTTCTTCATTTTTTAGTTCCGTTTTTGAACCATGCACTACGTCGACAGTAGATTATTTCGAATCCGTCTCAGGGAGTGTTCTTGGAGGTATCAGTGTAAGCGGCGATGACGTTTATAAATGCATTAAGAAGTTGGATCCACATAAAGGCGCTGGCCCTGATTCTATTCCTCCTTCCTTCGTCAAGTCCTGCGGGAAAGAACTTAGTCCTATATTGGCGATTATCTATAATAAATCCGTTCAAGCTGGTAAATTCCCAACATACTGGAAGCTAGCTCACGTTGTACCTGTCTTCAAATCAGGTGACAGATCGATGTGTGATAATTACAGACCTATCAGCATCCTATCTTGTTTTGCAAAAATTTTTAAAAAGCTGGTCTTTGATCCCTTATATTATCATGTTGAGTCTTTATTGCAGACTCAACAACACGGTTTCATTAAAAATAAATCCACAGTCACAAACCTCATAGAGTATAAGAACTATCTTTGCAGTGCCTTTGCGCAGAGGGGTCAAGTGGATGCCATTTATACCGATTTCCGTAAAGCATTCGATAAAGTCAATCACGACACTTTGATAAAAAAGCTGATAGCGTATGGTGTTTGTGGTGATTTGCTACGATGGATAAGATCTTATCTATCTAATAGGAGTCAACTTGTCGCTGTTAAGGGATACCTGTCACAACCTGTTTTGGTGACGTCAGGTGTTCCCCAAGGTTCGCACTTAGGCCCACTCCTGTTCATTATTTTCATAGATGACCTCATACGCTCTTTATCAAATAACTGCCTGCTGTATGCTGATGATTTAAAGGTATTTTCCACAATCTCGTCCCCCGCGGACAGCCTTTCGCTTCAATCGGATTTGGACAGGATAGACCAATGGTGCACTACTAATGGTATGTCTCTGAATGTCGATAAATGCTGTATAATTACATTCACACGCAAACATCAACCCTTGTACTTCGACTACCGCATTCATTCGCACATACTTCAAAGATGCAGTGTTGTCAAGGATCTTGGTGTACTTTTTGACAAGGAACTGACGTTTAGAGCTCATTATGATTTTGTTATTGACAAATGCAACCAACTTCTAGGTTTTATTTTTAGAGCTACCAAACCGTTTAAAAACCAGAATTGTCTTATTATGCTTTGGTGCAGCTTGGTGCGCAGTATATTGGAGTATGCATCGGTAATATGGTCGCCTTTCTATCATACTCACATTGACCGGATTGATAACATACAAAAGAGGTGTCTGAGGTTGGCTTGTTACCGATCAAAGGTTTCCACTCGAGGGTTGTCGTATGAGGATTTATTGCAAAAATTTAAGCTGACTAGTCTGCAATTGCGCAGGCTTCACGCAGACCTCTTCTATCTTTATAAAATATTGAATTCGCATATCAATTCACCTACTCTATTGTCAGCTATAAGTATCAACACTAGATATGTAAGTCGCGCGCCTAAATTCTTTACTCTGAGTGTATACAAGAATAATACGTCATTCTACAACCCCATTGTGCGTATGTGCAGAGTTTATAACCAAATGGTGGCTAGGCACCCGGAGTTGGATATATTTGTGCGTGGGTATCCGGCATTTAAGCGATGTGTCAAAAGGACAATTGACTCGGTCTAAAAACACAGGAAACTTTTGTGCTATCTTCATTTAGTTTAGTTTTTTCTTTTTAAGTTTTATATTTAGGATGTTTTTTTTTCCCCCTATTTTCTCCCCAATATGTGACGTTATTGCTATTTGTATATTTAAAGTAGGTTTCATTTTATCTTAAGAATTTATAGGTAGTTTTATTTTGTTACTTTCAAGATTTGTTGTTGCGAGCTGTGTACATATGTTTGGGTTGCATCCCAGTTCAATACCACTTAAGTTATATTTAAGCCTATGTTATGGATGTGAGCTGTTTATGTACCAAATCATAAATAAATAAATAAATAAATAAGTTACACAACGCGTAATTTTTAAATCAAGTACATAATGTAATTCGGATATGAACTTGTGCCATTGATTTGTTATGTTTTCGGGCAATGGCTCATCCCATTACAATTTTAATAACCAAAGTTTTTGTAGCATGATTTTAGCTTTAATGACGCATACGCTTAGTAGACCTAGCGGATCATATATCTGTCCTATGGCGGACAGAATAGACCGTTTGGTTGGATTTTGATCAACTGGCTGCTTAATGGAGTAATATAACTGGTCATCGCATGGTGACCAACCTAGGCCCAAAGTATTTGATAAGCCTTGTTCGCCGAGGTTTAATGACTGATCAGAGGCCCAATTCAGCTAATAAGCTACAGCCGAATCGAAACTGAACCGTTGTGGTCGACCAATCGGAGCACTTATATTGCCTTTCAATTGCTCGATGACGTGATAATGTGGCGTTCTGATTGGTCGATCGCAACGGTTTAGTTTCGATTCGGCTGTAGCTTATTAGCTGAATTGGGCCCCTGTGTCTGACTGAGAGAGTTCTATATTTGACCAAATTTTTCGCAGATTGAAACAACCTGTGGATAATACTTGGCAAACGCCTTCTTTTATTTTAATTAGCTGCCCTTTAGTTTGGGAACCGGTGACTAGATCATCGACATAAAAGTCATCGCTGGTTATTTGTGACAGCTGAGGATCTGTGCATTCTTTCTAATGCAAGTTGTTTCAAGCAACGGATGGCTAAGAAAGGCGCGGATGCCGTCCCGTAAGTGACTGTATTTAATGTGTATATTTTTAATTCCTGATTTGGATCATCCCGCCAGAGAATTTGTTGTAAATGTCGTTGATTGTCATGTATTAAAACTTGCCGATACATTTTTTCTATGTCTCCGGTTTATATGTATGGATAATGTCTGAATCGAATAAGAATGGAAAACAAATCACTTTGTATAGTGGGTCCGACCATCTGTAGGTCATTGTATGAAACACCTGAACTTGAGGCAGCACTGGCGTTGAAAACAACACGTAATTTAGTGGTTGTGCTGTTTTCTCTTAGCACTACGTGATGTGGGAGAAAGAACGGTTGGGTCTTAGTCTTAGTCTTAGTCTTCTAAGGGCTGGGTATTTGTTTGTGTACTTTGTGTTGTCTCTGCCATGTGACCTAAATGTATATATTCTGACATGAAGTCTGTGTACATTTGTTTTAATTTTGTTTGTTTGTGTAACCTACGCTCAAGTGATAAAAAACACTGTTTGGCTCGCTCGAATGAGTCCCCTAAGCAAGATTCTGGTCTCTTGAGAGGCACCGCGACGGAGAAACGCCCGTCTGGTGTTCGAGTGTGGTTAGCGATAAAGCTTTCCTCACATAGACGCTCTTCTACAGAATACACTAGCTTAGAATTGTCCGGTACCTCTTCAAGACACCAGAATTTAGCTAACTGTTTCTGTACTGTGTCGTGAGCGATTAGATTGCATGTGACTTTTGATGAACTTGTATGATTGTATGAATTGTTGAGACCACTGGTAGGCCCTGATACGATATATCCGAGTTTCGTATGCTGTAGAATTGGACAGCTTGCACCTAAACGTATTTGACCGCGCTCTAGCAGATCCCAGAAAATGTCTGCGCCGAGAAGAATATCTATGCTCGACGGATTATTGTATTCCGGGTCTGCCAGTACTATGTGTTTAGGTATGTTAAGTTTAGGTACACTCATTTGATTACTACAAAGCGTTGCAATGTTCGGCAAAACCAAGAACGATATGTTTGTTTTGAATGGATTTGTTCTTGATTCAATGAATGCATTACAGCGTTTTGTTATCTGTGAAATTGTATTGTTTATTCCGACGACGGATGATTGCACTTGTGAATGAGTTAAGTTTAATTTACGAAGCAGGGAATCCGTCATGAAGGATACCTGGCTTCCTGAATCGAGAAGGGCTCTGACTTCATGGCGGTGGTTGTCCTTGTCGTACACGTGGACTAATGCAGTTGAGAGCAAGACGCGCCCTGTCGGCTCGACTGAGAACGACGTCGCGCCCACAACCTGTGGCTCGTGTGATTGTGGTGCTGTGTCTGGATGTAACACTGAGTTGTGTTTCTGTGAACATTTCATGCATGGGCATCATGGATTGATAAGATTCCCTTTTAATTGGTTCTAATGCAAAGAGCGCTTGGATGTGATTTTGATTATGTAGCCGTTTATTGTCATACCTGTCGCACAACAAATCCCAAGCGATTTTATAATTACTAGCCAAAAGTTCTAATGATTTTATTACCTGGGTAGCGCCTCCTTCCAGTGATGCTCTTAAATAATGAAACTTTTGTACATCGGAGATCGATGTACATTCATGAATTAGTGAAACAAAAAGATCGCGAAATTCCAACCACTCCTCGTACTGACCGGAGAACTTGGGAATCTGAATAGTGGGCAACTTGATGCTACGAGTGCTCGTGCGGTCCGCCTTTTTCTCCGTGTCTGCCCTGCGACGTTCGTCACCTTCGCCTGAAACATATGAGGAACTCGAAGAGTTGCTGTTGTGTCAAATCTTCAAACTCTGTGCGTGCGGCCGAGTGAGCGGTTAAATCCTTTTCATCAACTATTGAGCACTCGATTGTGGATTGTATTTCCTCAAATTGTTCTAAAAGAGAATCCATTTTATTTAATCGAATTTGCAGCTCAATCGCTTGCAATGACGTTATTGAATCTAACTTGTCTACCTAATTAATGAAATTCGTTAACCGCCCCTTAATAACACCACGCTTTCTTATCAAATCTTTTATTTCCGCTGACATTTTGACGGGTTATGGGCTGGGATAGTACGTGAGTTAAAACATATAAGTAATTGTAAATATATTTTTTAAACTGTATAATGTATTCAATAAATTAAATTCCGTTGTATAAATAAAACAAATATGAATTGTAAGTAATTGTTAATATTTTTTTAAATTGTATAATGTATTCAACAAATTAAATTCCGTTGTATAAATAAAATAAATATGAATTGTATAAATTGATTGTAGTTATTATTGGTTAAAATACTTTGTAAAAGTTTTAAACGTGTAAACAAATGCAACAAAATTCTAATTCGCAATAAATCTAATGAGTTTGATTGATACTATTATCAAACTTGTTTACTTCACTGCAATGCTACGAGCGAGATCCGCGTGGCCGCCACCGGCCGGCTTCGAGAACAAAAGGCGCTACGAAATTACGAAGTACCTGCCTCTCGTAGTAATGCAATAATTACTATATGATTTTACTTGATTTGCGTAAATATTTGCTATTTTATTGATTTAAATGAATAATTTGATATGCATTATGCACCTTTTAAATTAATTTTAAGATGAAATATGTATTAAGATACTTGTAATGCAAAATTGTAACAACGCAGTTGCGTATGTAAGTACTATTCAATTACGATTTACGACAAAAAAAGGTTACTGATTGGAACAGACTCACTCTTTATCACTCGTTTCGACCTTGAATTCCACAGTAATCCCTTGCACTTTTGTATAGCTATTAAGTATGTTGTATATTTGTTCCGGTTATTTACGTTTGCATAATGAATATTCTGCTGATTTCTTGTCTCTTCAGTTCTGGCTTGATTAGACGTGCTGGATTCCAGATAGGGCTTATGTTCTCCTGGATATTTGGCTCGATAAAGGACCATGTAGACTTTGGCGTCGAATTTGCTTATAGATTCTGATGACTTGATTTTGAGAATTATAGTGATGTTTAAATAACAACGTAATTGTAGATTTCAATGAATTTAATGCAAATTTATATTTACAACTTTTGTAAAAAATCAATTCAACGACTTTAACGGTAAGATTTGATAATTATAAGAAAGAAAAGATGTCCGTGTGTGCACACTAACAGCGAACGGCGAAGAGTGAGTGCAGAAAAAACTGCGGTGTCGTCCCCGGCGCGTCTCAGCGCCTCGGTGGCTCAGTAGCGGTCAGCTATGCTTCCCGACATTAATCAAAACTTCACATGAGTACTCCAATCGATAAATAAGTTAACACCTGTTTCAGGATTTTCTAAATTTCAACCCCTAAAACGGGGATATGGGGTGTCAAAGTGTGAAAATTGATAATATCAACTCACAGCCCAAACCACTGGGCCTAGAGGGGTTGAAATGGGGCTTCAAATTTTGTATGGGGGAACAAGATTAGTTGGACTATTTTATTCGAAACTTCACAGGAGTACTCCTATCGATAAATGAGTCAACACTTGTTTTAGGTTTTTTTCAGAATTCACCCTTTTAAATTGGGGATACGGGGTGTCGAAGGCTGAAAATTAATATGGGTATCCATTGTATGGTTTATCAGGTCGCTGGTTACAAAAACAATAACGATTTCTAAATCCAACCTGGCGGTCGTGAACTACCATCATCGTTTTCTATCTTCTTCTTAATATGAAAAATAAGAAACTGACTCACATATCAACGTACAGCCCAAACCTTCGGTTCTAAAGATGCAAAATTTAACAATTAGGTTTCATATGAGGTCTAAGGGCTATGAGCACTAAGAATGGATTTTTCAAAAACCTATCTATCCATCTAAGGATTTGAAACGAAGGTTCAACATTTGTATGAGGAAACAAAATCAGACTATTTTATTGGAAATTTCACAGGAGTACTGTTATCAATAAATGAGTAAACACGTGTTTTAAGTTTTTCCAGAATGCAACCCCTAAAAGAGGGAAATGGAATGAGAAAGTCTGAAAATCAACATGGGTATTCTTTTTGTGGTTTATCGAGTCGCTGATTACGAAAAAAGGCAACAATTTTAAAATCTAACGTGGCAGACGTGAAATATCATCATCCATATAAGGGTTCTATATATTTTTTTATTTTAGGTATGCCATCTCGATCGTCGTCAATCGGGTACCTAGGCGAGCGCGGGCGGCGCGGCGAGACGAGAGGAGTAGTTATCAGGAATAATTCTGCATCTATATTAGTACAGTTCAAGGTGCTGCTGGCAGGTGGGTGCCTGGTGCGGGCAAAAGCTAGTAATTCATACAACGGAAGTATACAATGTGGTATTTTTTGCATATAGCAAAAATATTAGTTATTTTGACAGCATTTAACGAAATGTGTGCTATTTATACCCAGGCGAAAACCCATCGTGCCGTTATGAAAGTATGTGAATCCTTCATAAAATTTAATTATACCACTTACCTACCTGTTATATGGAGGTAGTTCGGCTTAATGAGCCTCGGCGAGGGCCTCCCAAAATTACGCCGAAGATGTTTGCTCGAATGGCTTCCTTTGGTCAAACATCGCTTGTTATTTTACAATTTTCCAATGAACTGGTCGTAGAGAGGACGCATTTTTTAATAATTGGAAGTACCTTTTTGAATTCAAATACGAATACAAATCATGCGCGAAATTATGTTCTACTGTTCCCTATTTTAAAGATTTTTGAATCACTTGAATTCCGTGTTGTCATTAAAAACTAATTCTCTAATAGAGTCGTGCAGAAAATTTTTTTACATGTACCCAATAACTAATCACACGTCATAAAACCTATATTCTACTAGTAGGTAGAAATAGGTAGGACTACTAGTAGCAGAATTCATTAATGAATATTCAAAAATAGAGAGACTAGCTATCTCCCCAGGAAATATTATTATAGTGCACAAGTGTCTGCGCAAACACAGTGGACTCTCTATTCCTTCACTCGCATCTCGCATAGTCCCATCATGGTCCCATCTCGTGGGACGATTGGCCGACCAACCGGGGTGAGATTAGTCGTAGAACGTACTACTTGACGTGCCTTCCAAAGCACGGAAGTGCTCGAGATCTTGGAATTTTGGTCACCCATCATGGGACTGACCACAGCGAACGCAGTAATGCGAGCATCATCAAAGTAACAGTAAACTTGTAATCAGTATCAATCAGCAGTAAGTTGCTAAGGAGTTGAGTATACCGCAGATTACTTGATACTGCAGCATCAGATCCAGGTTACCATAACATGGAAATACTACCAAAGAAACAGTAGGTATACCGAACTTCAAATCATTCAGACTTGTGAAAGTTGGTCAGATTTCTTCATCGAAAAGGAAATAAGCTGATTATCTTCAAACGCCTGAACAGCAGGGCGGTGGTTTTGTAACTCATCGATTGATCAGCAATCGTTTTTGAAATGGACGACTTAATAAAGAAAAGCGGAATTATGTTCATTAGCTATTGGTTGGTTTATTCAAAAATATACCAAGATCACTCAGACGACGACGTTACATAATGTTAAATATAGTAAAAATCAGTTTTAGTCAAACAGAATTCGTAAATCTATACGATGGCCGATTGCCGATGAGTTACAAAATCACCCACCAGATCTTCATTAATTATAGCTTAACAATCTCGATCATGTCAGCTTTCAAACAAAAAAAACCGCATCAAAATCGGTCCATTCTTTTGGAGGCTATGATGATGCCACAAACAGACACACAAATACACATAACACTCATAACACCTCTCATTTTCCGTCGGGGGTTAAAAAGACTGAACGTTATGAAGTATTAGTATAGCTATTTACTTAATATTATTTTCATCCCCCCATCTCGGAAAGAGTATTTTTGCTATTCGATATCTGACCGCCAAAGCCGTTTTTACCCGCTTGAGGTTAAAGTAAATTTGAATTACGAACATCGCGTGCACTAGGTATGTGATTTCAAAACATCATTAAACCTATTTACTTCCATCTCCATGGTGCCGAATTTATCATACAACTTTTTTTAAATTTGTTAAAAACTCAGACTCTGAACCTCCTTGGTGTACTTTTGTTTTAAAAATGCTTTGCGCGCGCCATTTTGTTTTGACGTCGTATTGTTGTAAATAAGAAACTTGAAAACAAGTAAAAAAACGTATTATTTGTTATACATAATATAAATATTTTTCTGTAATACTCACCTATCATAATGATGTAGTAAATATGTAAGTACCTAAACTGAAATAAAAGTATCTTGTGATTGTAAATGTTTTATATTGCATTTAGTCATTTCTTCGCTGAGGGGGGATGAAAAGTTACGTGTTGCACTCGATTGCAAAGATTTTTCACCTTGTGCTCTTTTGATCCCCTCGCTAACGCTCAGGATTCTAATTTAGAATCCTTCGCTTGCTCGGTCATCAAAGTTGAGCACGCGGTTAAAAAGCAACTTTGCACTCATGCATAACAAATAACTATTACATAATAGTATTACATAATAAAGGGCAGACAAAGAACAGATAAGTATGTACCTTTATGTTATGTTGTAGTGTTTGTGAAAATAAATGTATTGGGTCTGAGTCAGATAACGTTTTGGAAGAATATTCCGATAAATACAGGTGTAAATAAAAGGAAAATAAGATCTCTGTTTCGTGAAAAAGTATATTAGGTACCTATAATTTTATGCAGACTTCGTGCCTATGTGCGATTAAACCACCACAAAAGAAAAGAATGATTCTTTCAACTGTTAATATAACTCTCGCTTGTTAAGAAGAAAATTAGATTCATTATTTCAATTTCAGAGATGATCTTGATCCTCTTATGGCAGAATGAAAACAGCCCCACTGAAAATTAACGAAGTATTTTCTAAATCACTTTACGCCGCTCAAATGGATTTGCCCCAGAGAAATTGGGAGCCAGCCAACGAACAGAACAAGGGACTTGCCATGATCGCAGAGCAAGGCCAAAACAAATATTGAAACGGAGACACCGCTAATCTGTTTATTTTATAGCACCATCTCGCTCTCGCTGCGACTTTAATATTGTTTTAAGAGATTCCGATACATATTGATATAGGTATGTATTGGAATCCAGTGTACCTTTCAAGTTTTACATTGACACTACGAACACCGCCACTATTACCAGCGACATACATAAGAACGGTCCAAAGGTCAAACAGTATAGCTTGGCAAGGAGCTTACTGTACATACATAATGTCCTCCTAATCGATATTTGATCACGGCGGCCAATCTCAACAGAGACTAGCCATCGCAGGAGATATTACAGTGCACAAGTGACTACGCCGCCGCCAACGCAAGTGCACTCTCTGTTCATTATCAAAGTAACAAAAATATGTATACATTGGACTCTCTGTTCATTATCAAAGTTACAAAAATATGTAGGTATACATTGATTGACAGACTTTATTGATTCAACATTAAGGTAGAGTTAGTAGAGTATTTTTGCAGTATTAATTTTGACCGTATCAGTCATTTTGTATTCGAGTGTACCTTATTAGCAGCTGTTGTTACTGAACAAAGAATTTATTCTAGGTACAGCATTGGTGGTGGTTGAGAAAAAATAGACGATTCAAAAGAGCTTTTCATCATGTCCAATAGAAAATGGATTTAGAGCGAGGGCCATAGATGAATCACGAGCAAGTGAAGGATTCAAACGACTGAATCACGACCCGCGGGAGTGATTCATGATGATTGGAGATTCAAGTGTTAGAATCCTAAGCGACGCGAGTCATTCATGGCCCTCGGTATATATCCGTTTTATTAAAAATTATGGTTGTAAGTCACCGCCATTAAAAGATAATATGACTGTTTATGTCGCATATTTTCACAAACTGCGATTTCACAGGGGAATCAAAACCAAAGGGGTACTTCCCGATGACCTATTTGGAGCGAAGCAAGGTCTTATAAGGAGCGTCGGTGGCGCTGTAGACTCGGCACTTGCCTTCCAATCGGGAGATCCGGGGTTTGAGACCGCCATGTACCAATGTGTTTTTTTCATTTTCGAATTTCATATGCCTACCTACATTTCTTCGACGCTACTACGGTGAAGGAAATCATCGCGAGGCAAGCTGCATACATCTGCGAAGCAATTCAAAGGTGTATGTGAAGTCGACCAATCCGCACTGGGCCAGCGTATTGACTGAGGTTCCTGAGGTTAGAAATACCCCAACTTAGGGTAGGCTCGAACCCCTCCGTGGGGACGTATATGAGCTGTTGTGATGAAGGTCTTACAGCACATGTTTGGGAAAAATCTGAAAACTGTAAAGATGTCATAGTTAAGAACTTAATACTTACTTCGATAGTTTTGTACGGAGCCCTCGGTGCGCGAGTTCAAATCGCACTCGGCCGGTTTTTTACAAGCTTTTATCACGGTAATTATTCATCATCACAGCTCATTATACGTCCCCACCAAGGGGCACGAGCCTACCCTAACTAGTTAGGGCGATTAGGGCTTAGTCAAACCACGCTGACCCAGTGCGGATTGGTTGACTTCACATACACCTTTGAATTGCTTCGCAGGTGAATGCAGGTTTCCTTCCTCACGATGTTTTCCTTCACCGTAGGAGCGTCAGATAAATGTACATATAAAATTCGTGAAACGAAAAACACATTGGTACATGGCAGGATCGATCGCGTTTCTCCCGATTTCTACTCGGAGCACAGTCCAGTGCCGAGGCCACAGCGCCACCGACGCTCATACGGTAATTATTACCCTGCTCATATTTACTTTCACCTGTCCCGGTATTTGTAATGAAATCTAGCCAGTTAAATTTGACCCACTTCTCGGTTTCCGATTGAGCTGAAATTTTGCATGCATATGTATACCGTATGACAATACAATATTCTGATGATATGGAGGAACTCCGCCATAAAACGACACAACCCCATCGAATCATCATTTGAATCGTACTGACCAGCTTGTATTTAAAAAAGGTTTTTTTTTATAATTATTCTTTTATATGGATCAAACTTGGCAAACAAGTAGGCTGCCCACCTGACGAGTATAATTTGGTAACCTTACCTTACTAATGCTATTATGTTATCAATAAGACACCGGTGTTTTTATGGTTCCGCAGTCAACAAGGAACCCCTATAGTTTTGCTATTCCCATCTGGTCCTTTATTTGTCGGTCCGCGGTTAAACTCAGAGACTCTTAGTAAGTACTAGAAAGATGTAATTTGGCATGAGTTTTTATTTAAATATACCGACAAATATGTCATATGACATTTAGATTCAAAAATCAATCAAGGATTCTTCCCCTACAGATAAAGTAGGGTGATTTTTTTGTTCCGTCTATCCCATGCGGGGTGTCGTCGTCGGATGGATTATGCTTTCATCCCCAGGAAAATGGTTAAAAAAGTAATGTGAAAAATTCACGGTAGGTATATACCACGGAACAAGTATCTACATAATATCAAAATTAGAATCAAATAGTGTTTATACCATTCCCCCTCTTAAACGCTTATTTTATTCACTGAAAGCAGTGAATAAAATACACTTTTAATCACTATTTTGGTATTTGAATTTAGAACGCACCGATATATTCGACCTCCGTCTCTCAATGCTGCACAACCTACTTGTACAAAAAATACTCGATATTGAATGTCTTTTTTCGCTTAAATGTTACTTTTTCTCATAGTCATGGTATAAAGTATAGTATGCAACTCTTGAATAAAATGGATTTATACCGAGGGCCATGAATGACTCGCGTCGCTTAGGATTCTAACGACTGAATCACGACCCCCGGGAGTGATTCATGATGATTCGAGATTCAAGTGTTAGAATCCTAAGTGACGCGAGTCATTCATGGCCCTCGGTATAAATCCGTTTTAGACTCGGCACCTGCCTTCCAATCGGGGAAGGCAAGTGCCGAGTCTACAGCGCCACCGACGCTCCTTATAAGACCTTGCTTCGCTCCAAATAGGTCATCGGGAAGTACCCCTTTGGTTTCCCCTTTGGATTCCCCTGTGAAATCGCCGTTTGTGAAAATATGCGACATAAACAGTCATATTATCTTTTACCATAATTTTTTCACAGCTGAAAGAGACCGAAGACCCGAGTATTTGAAATAAACTGTTTGATTTCTACGCGTTTCCGCGAAAATGGTCTTGACAAAAAGATGGACAGACGGACAGACAGACAACAAAGTGAACCCACAAGGGTTTCCTTTTTACAAGCTTTTATTTACTTTCACCTGTCCCGGTGTCTGTAATCAAATCTTGCAAGTGAAATTTGACCCACCGCCCGGTTTCTGATTAAGCTGAAATTTTGCATGCATATGTATATCGCGTGACAATGCAATATAATGATGACATGGAGCTGATCTGATGCTGGAGCTGGAAGGTGGCCATAGGAACTCCGCAATAAAACGACACAACCCCGTCGAGTTTGGGCTCGTTTGATTCGTATTGACGAGTACTAAGAGCTTGTATTTAAAAAAAAGGTTTTTTTAAATAATTTATTCTCTTTTCAGGCACGGAACCTTAAAAAACAAAAGGAAGGCTTCATAAGCAGAATAACTAAGAGGAGTGAATTGCCAGCAACACAAATAAGAAGAAGTAGAAACCGACTCAATGCCGAAGCATTGTACCTAGACATAATTTTGAAAATATGGAAACACGAGAACACCAGGTACCTATCTGCCAACGTAAAATGAATGCTTTGAAAGCGGCGCGGGCGAGATTGTGGCGCAAATTTTCCGGCTGCCGACCATACAGGAAATGCGGAGCCACACCGCGGCGGCGGCGATCCAGAAAAATATGGGATTGTTATTCCTCTCACCCTTGAAACGATCGTTATGTCTATTAAGAGCGGTGTGCAATACTGAAAAACATATTTCTGTTATCTATGTATGGGACTGCTTTTTATACAACACACGGCTCTGACACAAGATGACCCTTGCATTGCATGATACAAGTAGTCGAGAAAAAATTGAAAATATGCAACTCCTACAATTAACACAGTGTACGCTTCCAACGTACCTATAGTTACAGAACCCAGTAATTTCACTGCCTGTTTAGTTTACTCCTCAAATCGGAACGCAGCAATGCAAGGACCGCTGCTTTGTGGGAGAAATAGCTTAGATATTGTTCCGACTGAAAATTACAATTATTTTTGTATACCCTTTCCCCCATATGGGTATCAAATGAAAGGGCTTGACGTGTAGAATACAGTATTTTAAGAAAAAAGCAAATTCAATATGGCCGCCATCACGAAATGGCTGATAATTTTTTTTGTTCAATCCCTACAATAAGGGTATTAAATTTACGGGCTTGACTTCTAAAATATAGTACCTACACAAGGAAAACAAATACAAGATGGCCGCCACCACAAAATGAAAAGATATAAAATAAATAAAATTTAAAAAAAGCAAGCTTTTTTTAATGATTTAAAAAGGGGTAAGTAAATATATTTTAATTTATTACATGACACAATTTTTTATCTAATATAAGTATAAAAATCTCGTGTCACAGTGTTTGTTATAGAACTTCTCTAAAACTTAAGCCAATTTTTTTGATTTATTTTATGTGTATATTTGGTCTCATATAGGTAGAATAGGTCGCATACTATTTTTGAGTTAGCGTATCACTGGTCATTTAGCGTATCACCTCCTAGGTGATGATAAGGGTGGCCTTCTACAGATTTTTTTTGAACAGTTATAATGCCGAATCGTAGTTCGCGGGCACAGCTATTGATAATCATAAAAGCTTGTCGAGAGATTTACCTATTTTATAACAACATATTTATTTATTCATAGAATTACCAATATCAAGATAAAGTTAAATAGGTAGGTATTTTATTATTGTTTATATACATTCTAGTGACAAGCTTTTATGTTATCATAAAAATATGTGTCATGTAAAGTTTATTTCCCCCTTTTTAAAGAATTAAAAAAGCTTGCTATGAAAAAAATATTTTTTTACTATAAATTCTAAAAATTTTCGTTTTAAATACATTTTTTATTGCAACTTAATTGGCAAACAAGCGAATTGCCTACCTGATGGTAAGTGGTAACAGTCATCTTTATGAAATACACATTGTGCCTTCAGTGAGATTCGCAGCAACACTTCAACCCCCACAAGAACCACAGTGGACGTTGCCAACTTGTGACATCAGATGTATAGTCACGGTACCAAGTAATTTCACTGCCATATCTTACCCTTCAAACCGGAACACAGCAATGCAAGCACTGCTGCCTTGCGGTAGAAATATATAGGTAAGACGGAGGTAAGTACCCAAGCAGACGACCCTGGTATAGTCTCCATCCGGTATTATTGATTTTGCATTTCCTTTAGAAATTCTAAATAATGAAATCTTTTTTCTTTACACGTGTATCGGCTATGTTACTGGTACTGACTCTCTCTTGTAGATTAGGCTTCTTGGCTTAAAGCGAACAAAGACCCAGTTCGAAGATTGGACGATATTCTTCGGCACTGGGTAGGAAATAGTGGTTTGTTAAGGAGAAGGCCTATAGTAACATATATACTCAGCATTGGGTGTTTTCGGGTTGATGAATAGGTGGATCAGCAACTGCATTAAAGTTCAATACCGTTTTGAACTTGCGACTTATAAAAGTCTCCAGTTGGATCCTATAACGTATTCTAAACAAAAACGACAATGTCAGCGCTTTAATTTAATCAGGGAGTCTTAAATATATTTATGGAGCAGTTTCTTACGCTAATCCCAGGCGTTGCGGCATTCCAAGGAATTCTTAATAACGCAGCTCGTTTGCAGGGCCGTTCATTTGTTGGGATTATCCAAATGCAAGGAGGTCGAACAGATTAAGCGGGTGTCGAAATTATGAATGAAGTTTTTATAGGCCTGAACAAAATATGACGAAATGAAACTTTGTCTCGGAATATTACACAATATTGTAACAAGTTTTCGCATTCTGCAAGGGTGTCCCATTCCTATCGGCTGCATAGATAGTGTTATCCCATTTCCTAATTGCTTGTTACGCCTAATGGCTTTAATCACTCTCCAAATATCAATATTAATCTACTGCGATAATAATCATACCTTTATCTATTTTTCCCTTTAGTTCTAAAATCCTAAAATATCGAGAAATGGCATTATAAACAAAAGTTGGCGTAAATGGATACTTTCACGCGCACCCTGTTTATTGTTTCATTAAAAGTTCATATTTTGTAGAAATTAGCTGTTTTTGTAGGAAAAATATAGGCATTTGTAGCACAACACATCAACAGTTATATCAGTAAGTGGCAACTAAATGATGGTTTGCCAACTGTCGTGAAAAAAAGAGTGAACGGACGAGATTATTCTAAAAATCTCGTGATTCGACGTCTAGGAAGGTTGTACGGGTTCAAAGTACATCTCCCAGGACTTAAACCAACCTTCTTATAATTGATTGCGATGCACTGTGACAATCGAAGGACGATACTTAACACAGACCAGCAGGCCTAATCTCTTACTACGGTTGGTAACTAGAACTGTCATTTTTGAAAGGAACTTTATATCCATTAAACTAGTTTAGTGATCTTATGTGTTACGGCGGCGTTCATGGTGGCAGTAATGGATGTTAAGTTTCTTCAAAAATGACAGTTCTAGTGAGCAACCGAAGTTAGAGAATAGGCCTGCAGCACTGTGCTATGACTGTGATAGCACTTATGGAAGAGCCCAGTCTCCCTTCTTGGGGATGCCTATGTCTGATCTATGGTCTAAACCAGTAGTGGTGCCTAACCTTTTATTGACTAGGGACCATTTAACAATTATCTGTCTAGCCATGAACCACCAACTCAAGACTAATATAGAGTATATGAATAAAGGGTTGTTTGTTATATCTTTAATGTTATTTTTCGCATGGCTTCGCGGACTACTTCGGCTGTTCCTACGGACCACCAGTGGTCCGCGAATCACCGGTTAAGAACCACTGGTCTAAGCGAATCAAAACAATCGATATTCAATTTTTTTTACCTTCTATTTAGAGGGCCTATTACCGATCTCATGGTTTTGCTAATGATATCATATGCAAAAGGAAAAATACGATTTCCGGTCAGATTTTTGATCATTTGTTCATTATTTAATGATGACATCATTGAAATTATGCCATAGTGATGATATCATTGGAGATCGGAAATACAAAATGCAGCACTTCATGACTTCTTTTTCACAAATTTATACTATATCATATGATGAAAGAACCATAATTGGCCTGCAGGTCGTCGTCTAGCTGATAAGAATGGGCGCAAGAAACTTATCAGGACTCAGCGGGACAATGAAGTCGCTTGTGTTCTTGGCATAATTAGTGAAATGGATTATTTGATCTTCAAAATACAACACCACAGTCCAAAAATAATGACTTGAGATACCTCTTCTCTGCAATGAGGGTGTTCAACGCCACGGTGTAATTAGTGAAGTGGATTATTTGATCTTCAAAATACAACATCACAGGCCAAAAATAATGACTTGAAACATCTCTTCTCTACGATGAGGGACGAACGAAAAATAAACTACGATACACATCTGTGTGGAGAGCGTCGATTGTCTCCGAGCAACGGTGACTAAGGGAAAATATCACGTTAAAAATATTCCGCTTTATGAAATGTTTTTTTTTTTAAATCCGCAATGACAAAACATTTCTATTATAAAGTATTTTGAATAGAGTCACACCATCTTAACTTAGTCTGTCGCCATAAAAATATTGATAGCGTCATTGTTGTTTTCTTACAACAAAAGCATAATTGCTCGGAGTTTGAGGCATTCAGCTCACATTCGAATCTTCGACCTTGAAAGAACATGTGATTAGAAAGCTTCCGGCTTCGTCCTTCAGACCACTTGATTTAGAGACGATTTTGTAGTTGCAAATTCAAATTTAGTTCGTATAAAACAAACCGATGCCTATAATGTCTTTAATTGTATGCTTGATAATGAGAGTCAGAAAATTACAGCGTTTTAAAATTTTCCTAAAGAGTTACGATTTTCAATTATGATGCCGTTTGTTGGTGATTCTACACTCGTTGTGTGATGAAAAGTCTCGACCACGAGCTGTAATTCATTTTAAAAGTTAAAAAGATCACGCTCATTTACAATTCGTCCACAATAGAGAATAATCCACGTGTTTTTTTACAGAAACGATTGCAGAAACTTGCTAGAGCCGCAAGGTAGCATTTTGTCTCTGAAAGGTATTCCATTCACACAGTAAATGTCATCATTTTCTTTTATATTATTTTGACGCTATTCTGATATTATTTTTAACTTTTCAGTGTTTTTGAGGTCTTTTAGTGAAGCGAAATCCTCTTTATCCATTCCTCTTAATCCTTTAGGGTTTCCCGCGATTTTTATGGGATTCCATCATCAGATCCTGACTTTGGTGACCCCTTGGGACCACCCCAGGAGTATACTCTATCGAATACAAATATAAATTTGAAAATCGGTCCACAATTGGCGGCGTCATCGCGTAACATATACACAAAAAACATACGCATCGAATTTAGAATCTCCTCCATTTTGAAGTTGGTTAAATATAGTTGGTTGGTTGGTTATAAGTAATATTCTTCCATTTACAGGGATGAATCTGCCAAAACAAGAAAAATGATAATAAAAAGAAACTTTTATTTGGTTTCGAGACAATAGTCTGTTGTAGAAATTCATTATCTGTTATGAATAACATGTCTGCTCATCATCATCATATCAGCCAAAAGACGCCCACTGTTGGACATAGGCCTCCCCCAAGGATACCGATTGGTCCTGCGCCTCCCGCATTTAGCGGCTTCCCGCGACCTTCACCAGATCGTCGGTCCACCTTGTGGGGGGCCTACCAACACTGCGTCTCCCGGTACGCGGCGCACTATTCTCTTCTGGAACGCGACGAAATAGTCATCGACATGACCTATAGCGGAAAAGTTCCGCACGACGTACTGTTATAATTGAAATCGAGATAGACTTTTTAAAAAGAAATATTTATTTAACACGAAGAATTAAAGGAAACACAACTAATACTAATTTTAGGACTAAGTTAATGTTAGTCGCGGAAGCAACCTCGCGGTACGGCAGGACAGAGTAGACTGCCTGAACGAAGTGAGCTGCATAGAGATGTGGGGCCATAGTGCAGAGTCAGCTCAAGTAGTAGGCACTATTATATACAATGCTATAATATAACAGCCCCCACGTTAAGAGGAAACTTACAATTTTTTAAGAAAGTTTCCGAAACAACTTTAGCCAATACGTAAGCGAGGTCCAGAATTATTTTCCTCATGATTCCCGGGATCATCCTCAATAGGCGAGGGATTTCTAATAATATATTTATTAAATAATTTCGGAAATTTTCTTTTTATCAAACATTTTACAATAATTGCTAAAACTAAGATAGTAGATAAAATACTTAAGATTGGAAAACTAATGTGATTATTGAAATTTGAAACATTATTAACATTATCTAAGTTCTTAACTATTTGATCAGATACATCTCTAAGATTTTTTAAATTGTCTAAATTAACACTTTTTATATTAGAATTTTGAATATTGGCACTTAATTTCTTAAAACTATTTAAATTACAACAGTTATCATTAATGATATTAAAATCTGATGATATAATTGGAATATTTAATTTTGGGTATGACTTAATTGCTAACTTTACATTTTTATGGAAAGCTATACATTTAGGTTGTATATTTAATACTCCTGTTCCAGATATCACTGTTTCTGAAACACTATTATTACATTCAATTGATAATTTTGTAGGTTTAGATTGTACAAATAGCCACTTGTTGTTATTAAGCTTATGCCAAATATCTATTTCTCCGACAATAAATTTATGTGGACAATTTTCAGGAACTGAAGTTAAAGATTGTGTTATAATTTCAATTTCACAGGATGGAGTATTAATTGTGGCGTAGACATCGTGGATTTCACAAAGGTAAGTATCAGTGAGTATGATTTTACAGTTATCCAGTGATTTCAGGTAAGTATAAGATGATTTATCTTTACTTATAGCTAGGAATTGTTCAGTAGGAACAATCATAACAAAAGAGCTGGGGTTATCAGCAGTGTGTGGAGTTGGCAAAGGTAAGTTTTTATATACATTATATTGCTGTAGGTTCACTAGAGGTAGTTTTACAATAAACATTAATTTATTATTTATATAATAACAAGTTAAATCAGCTACGTTAATTAATGTGTGTATATTGCTTATATCTATACTTATGGGAAACTCTTTATATTTAGGTATCAATTTAAGATTACTTACAATATCATTATACATTTGGCTTGGTGTTAATATAGAAGGATGTAATATATTACTTTTAGTAAGTAAAATTGAATTTAATAGATCTTCTATTTTAAAGGACATGGTAAGTAAGTGCGCTTGTAGAACATTAATAATGTTATTAAGTCTATTTTTAAAACTAATTTTATTCATTACATCAGTGATATTTTTCACAGACTGTGATAAACTTTCAATGACGTCATTTAACTTTGCTTCATTGGTATTTAATTCATATATTGATTGATTTATATTATGAATGGCAGATTGAGAAACCATTATAGCTTTTCCTATTGAGTGTGCTAATTGTCTATCGTTATTGTATAGATTTTGGATTGCATTATCATAATTCTTAGCATCATCTTCATCTAATGTTCCGAATATGTGTTTGAAGGCGACACCTATACCACCAAACCATGCGGATCTCTTAGAAATATTATTGGATATAATGTGAGATATAGATTTGAAATCTCTTGTAATATCTTTATGAAGAGCTTCTAATGGCTGTAGTATATTTTGACATTCCATGTTATCTATTTCGCTGCTTTCACGGCATTGAAATCGAATTGTACCAAATATTTCGTGAATATTTTCTAAATGATGATTAAGTGAAGATACTTCCACTGGAATAACTATATGAAATTGGTCATTTATAATTTGCAGGGTGCCGATAGGATCAAAAAGAATACCAGGGCTTTTAACAATTCCTTCGACGAATTGACTTTCACTCCTTGCCAAGCCAACATGGTAATTTATTACCACAGTTCTGAAATATCAAATAAGAGTATAAAATAAGGTAAATAAAAGGTACACTTATGAAACTAAAACTTATACTAATAAAGAATAATATTAAACAATTAATAAAATAATCTAAATATCATGGGCTGGTTTTATTTCGTCAAAATGATGTTTGACGTGACGTCGATTTATCAAGAGAGAGACGGTACTGTTACCATGTACTTTGACTATTTTATATGGACCTTTCCATAATGGGGAGAGAGCTTTACGTAACCTAACATGATTTTTTATATACACATAATCACCTACTTTGTATTGTACTGGCCTTGTATGTCTATCATAGTAGCCCTTAGATCTTTCCTTTGAGGCATTAATATTTTCTATAGCTTTCTCGCGGGAGATTTTCAAGCGATGGTGAAGCATTTTAATATATTCGGGATATGTGACGTCTGGTTTCGAATCGAATATGGAATCTGGGATAAATGGCTTATGGCCGAAGAGAAGTTCATACGGGGTGAATTTGGTTGTAGTATGGACATTGCTATTGTAGGTTAACATAGCAGTGTATACAAATTTATGCCAGTCTGTTTGATTCTCGTTTACGTAGGATTTAAGGTACTCCTTCAGGGTCGAATGGCTTCTTTCTAGAGCGCCTTGAGTCTGTGGATGATAGGGCGACGACCAGATTTGTTTAATTTTAAGAAAGTCGCATGTGCGCTTAAATAGGTCGGCTGTAAAGTTAGTACCCTGATCGGTTAAAATGTATTTCGGGATACCGAACAATGAAATAAAGTGGACTAGACATTCACAAGTTTCTTCAGCTGTGGCATTCGAAATAGGGTATGCAATGGAAAATTTTGTTAGATCATCTTGAAGAGTGAGAATGAATTTGAGTTTATTAAGACCAGCTTCAGGTAGGGGACCGACAATGTCAAGACTGATTCTCTCAAATGGACGAGTGGACGTAGTTGTGATTTGCATCGGGGATTGATTAATTTTCCTAAGTGCTTTATTAGATTGACAGAGTTTACAGTTTTGAACATATTGATCTATATCTGTTCGCATATTTTTCCAGTAATAACGCTCTCTTATTCTATTGTACATTTTTGTTGAACCCAAGTGTCCAGCTATGGGGATGTCATGATTTTCTCTAAGGATTTTTGCAATTTCTGTTGGAACGGGATAAATTATGGTGTTATGGTGAATATTTATTATAATATTAGTATTATGAAACAGAAACATAAACATATTATATATTTTTACAAAAGTATGCTGTTCAAAAGGATTTTTGAAATCTGGTGTAGCTATTTCGTTAATATTACCGTCAAGGAGGATTTCATCACGGAGAGATTTTAGAACTTTGAATATGTCAGGGTATGTGCAATCATCAAAATAATAGACTTTAGTAAATATGAAATAGTAGGTTTTATCCTTGATCTCTACTTTCTTAAAGGAGTGAAGTTCTCTTTCAGTATCAAGAATGGTGGAGGAATCTTCAGTTGTTGATAAAATTTCTTGCAGGTATGGATTCGATTCATCGAAGTCGATAGAGGTTGGGACAATAATGGTTTTAGAATTACTTTTCAGGAGGCTTTCATTGTGCTCTTTGATGTAAGTATTAAAGTTTTCATTTTTATTAGAGATTGATTTAAGGAAACTGTTATAATCATCGTTGGAATTGGAGTTTTCATTGGCAGGTAAGTTAGTAGAAGTAGGGTTTGTTTCAGGTTCTTGGATTTGGGAGTTAGGTGAAGATCTTGGTAGGGATTCTTGTTGAGTTTCAGGACTTATATTTGTTGCAGGGGAAGTTGGACGTTGAGTCGGAGGTTGAACATCGGTTGGTTGAGAAGGAATAGGATTTTCGTTGCAGGTAAGTTCGGGAAACAAGTTGTCGTTATCAAGGAAGTCTGTATCAGGTAAGTCGTGGAGGTCGAAATCAGGGGTAGAAGGAAACTGTATATTTAAGTCATCTAGTGTTATGGGACTGAACTCTTCTAAATTTTCAGGATTCGTAGTAAGATTTTGGTTTTCGGGAGTAGATAGCTGTGGTGCGTTTTCAGTGGATTTCGAGGGATCAACATTTTCGGGTAAGAGAGGATTGACTGGGTATCGTGATAGAGCGTCGGCATTACTATTGATTTTGCCTTTCTTGTATTCAATTTCGTAGTCAAACTCTTCAAGTTTGAGTCTCCATCTGATAAGTTTGGACCCAGGATCTTTATGGTTAAACAACCATTTGAGTGGTCGATGGTCAGTTACAATAGTGAAACGGCGGCCATAAAGGTAGGGACGGAAAACTTTGGTTCCAAAGAGGATTGCTAAACACTCCTTTTCGGTAGTGCTGTAGTTACATTCTGCTTTATTCAGAGTACGAGACGAATATGCGATTGGTTTGTCACTTCCAATGGGACCTTGGGAAAGGATAGCTGAAATAGCGAAGTTTGAGGCATCACAGGTTAATACAAAAGGTTTACTGAAGTCAGGATATATTAATATCGGAGCTGAGGTCAGACAGTTTTTTAATTGTTCGAAAGCTAGGTCATGTTCATTATGCCATGCGAAGGGGACATCTTTCCTTAGGAGATTAGTAAGAGGTTTGGCGATTTTGGATAGATTTGGTATGAAACGACGATAATAGGATACTAGACCAAGGAAAGACTTAATGTCTTTTGGAGATTTAGGAATTGGGAATTGCTGGACTGCTTTAATCTTTTCGGGATTTGGTTTTACACCTTGATCAGTGATAGTATGTCCAAGATAAGATACTTCTTTACGAAGGAATTCGCACTTATCTGGTTGGAGTTTTAGGTTGAAGTGCCTGAGTCTGTCAAAAACATTGGAAATAGATTTTATATGGGACATCAAATCATACGAGTAAATTACGATATCGTCAAGATAAACATAGCATTGTAAGCCCTGAAGGCCGGATAAAGCAGAGTTCATTAATCTCTGGAATGTGGAAGGAGCATTCTTTAAGCCAAACGGCATGCGAGTGAATTCGAAGTGCCCTTGAGGGACGGAGAAAGCTGTTTTGGGTGCATCGCGATCAGACATTATTATTTGATGGAATCCGGAAGCAAGGTCAAGAGTACTAAAATACTTACTTTTACCTAACTGGTCTAAAATTTCACTTATATTCGGAATGGGATATGAGTCACCTATGGTGATATCATTTAATTTGCGGTAGTCGATTACTACTCGCCATTTGCGCTGACCAGATGCGTCTGTTTTCTTTGGAACCACCCATATAGGGGAAGACCAAGGGGACATGGAAGGTTTGATTATTCCGTCTTCGAGCATTTTATCAATTTGCTTCTGAACTTCTTGTTTGTGTATTTCTGGGAAACGGTAAGATTTAGTATTAATAGGTTCAGCTGTAGTAGTCGATATTTCATGTTGTAGTGCATCAGTGTAGGTTAGTTTATCGTTGGGAAGGTGAAAGATGTCTGAGAAAGTGGAACAAAGGTCGTACAAGGCATCCCTTTCTTCGTGATTAAGATGAGATACTCTTAGGAGGTCGATGACTTCTTCTGTTCGGTTTAAAACGTTTGAAGAGTTCTCATTAGATTTTGCACTATAAAAGATTTTATGGCTCCTGATTTCTTCAAATGGCAATATTTTTAGTTTTATGTCGGAATTTATAGTTAGAGGAAATTCAGAGGTATTTACTACAGTAATATTGATTCGAGAATTTGATTTAACTTTAACGATACAGTTAGCTATAAGTAATGATCCGATTGGATGTTGGTCCAAGATGACACCTTCTTTTATGTCGGGATTTTGGACGGAGCATTCTATTATTGTTTCAGTTCGAGGCTCAATTACGTATATTGGTTCTGTAAATTTTAGAGGGATTGTGATCTTATTTATTATTAATTGTTCATTGGCAAAATCTACATTGCTAAGGGATTGTGATAAAAAGTCGTTCCCAAGTATTCCGTCGTAGGGGAATTTAAGATGATCTACCAAGTGAAATTGATGAACAAAGGATTGAAATTTAACTGAAATGGTACCTAAAGACAAAATAGGATTGGCTTCATTGCCAATTCCAGCGAAGGATACTTGTTCATCGGAAATTATAGAAGGCATGGTTTCTATTGAGCATTGTTTCAGTATGCTTATGGATGCACCACTATCTACTAAGAGTGATAAGGGTTTTTTAGAAACTGAAGTTTGGACCTCAATAAAAGGTAAGTGCTTCTTTGATGGATTAGTATTAATGTTATGTATTTTATTTTTTATTTTTTTTGTTTCAGGTGCGGCGTTGGAGCCAGAGATAGGAGCAGAGACGGGAGCAGGCTGGTTACCCTGCCCATGTGCCACTGAGGAGAGACCGCGAGTTTGGGGCTGGTTACCCTGTCCATGGGTCTTTGTTTCAAAGGAGAAGCAACGAGTTTGGGGCTGGTTACCCTGTCCATGTGCTTTTATTTTAGGAGAGAGACCACGAGTTTGGGGCTGGTTACCCTGTCCATGGGTCTTTATTAATTTGGTGTCGGTATGGCTTTTCGGAAAATGCCCCGTTTGACACCTTAACGGGACATAATTTAGTTTAAATTTTCTGGACTTATTTCTTGATTTGGTTCCTGATCATTTTCGATGTAATTTATATTTGGATTTGGTCGTCTAAAAGAATGAGAGGGTTGCGCTGGTGTGAATGGTTGTCTAAAAGAATGAGAGGGTTGCGATGGAGTGAATGGCTGTCTGCCGTTGTTGAATCTTGCGTTGTTATGTTCGCGAATTCTGCATTTCTCAAGAGTATGACCGGGCCTCTTACAGTATCTACAAAATAGTGGTTCCCTAGCTTGATTTGAATTAAAAGTATAATTGTTGTTTGGCCTTGGTGATTTCGGAGTTTGACTAGGATTATTAGGCCTCGGGTTATTTAAACGATTATTATTTCGGTAAGAGAATTGCTGTATTTTCTCTTCCGATATGGCAATGTTTATGGCCTCATTAAGATTCTTAGGATTTCGACATCGAATAATATTAGAAAGACGCGGATGTACACCTAGTGTGAATGTATGTAGTGCAAGATCTTCCATTGCGGCCAATCTACCTAGAAGTTCACTTTTCTTGGTGTTTGAAATGGTAACCTCTGTTAACAATTTAGATAGACAGGTTTCCACGCGTAACGAAAATTCGTTTACGGATTCGTTGTTTGTTTGAATACACTCTTGTAAGTCGGTTAATAGGTGGGCGTAATGTTTACGCTCTCCGAATTGGTTTTTTAAAAATTCTTTAAGCGAGTTCCATGTTTCGAATTCCTTTATGGAGCACGCACTTTCCGCTTTGTCTTCAAGTTGGCTAAGGATATATTTAAAAATAATGATCTCTTGGTCGGATGACGCGAGAGATATGGCATTGTCACAATTTGTAATAAATGCATTTAGTTTATTTCTCGACCCGTCGAATGGTTTAATAAATTTTAGAAGGACACTTAACGGGATTTCTTGTTCTAGGAGTACTGTTTCCCTTTTTGTGTCGGACTTAGACATGATTATTAACAAAATGGAACTTAGTTAAAATATAATAAAATAAAGCCAAAGAATAGATAACGTGGAATGTCTTGAATGAGTTCTCGAAACTACAACAGAACTGCCCGTTGACTACGGATGTTTTGACTACGGCGTTACAATGTAAGCGGTCTGGAATGTGCGGAGCGATAAGGTGTTACTGAACGTCTTAAACTAAGTTGAACTGAGACGATTTAAATTCACAAATAATTTTGATGAATAAAATTAGAATGTACTTAATGTATAAACGAATGCTATTCTAAAGGTAAGTATATATTATAATAAATGAAGTTTTTCACTGGAACACTGCTTCAGGTGAACTGCACTGAATGTTTAAAAGAAACAGGTATGTATTGTTCAAGGACTTACAGCACGACGATTCTGATGTGGTTCATCTTTAGGTAGGTATATGTGTAGATATTTCTTTTCTTTTTCAGGATGCTGAGCTGACGAGGTATATGGGAGATAAAGTTTTCTTTTTCAGGATGCTGAGCCGACGAGGTTAATGGGTATGGTTATCTTCCAGGATGCTGAGGATGCTGAGTCTACCCGTTGTTTGGTTTCACTTTTCTTCGAGTTTTTTTTTTTTCTTTGGAACGGAGACGGTGCCGGGAATCTTCTTGATCCCTTTTACGCTGCCACCAATGTTATAATTGAAATCGAGATAGACTTTTTAAAAAGAAATATTTATTTAACACGAAGAATTAAAGGAAACACAACTAATACTAATTTTAGGACTAAGTTAATGTTAGTCGCGGAAGCAACCTCGCGGTACGGCAGGACAGAGTAGACTGCCTGAACGAAGTGAGCTGCATAGAGATGTGGGGCCATAGTGCAGAGTCAGCTCAAGTAGTAGGCACTATTATATACAATGCTATAATATAACAGTACGCACCGAAATACTTGAAATTTATCAAAAACATAACAACATATTTTATATTGATTTTGCAAAATTCGAATTAAAGTAAGTATCTAATACACTATGAAGTATGAATCCTCGGCATTAATTTTCAATGATTAATTACCACAGGACACTCAAACTTACCACAATGCGGCCAAAATGTCGGCAGGCGCTAACAATTATAATGCCATCTCGAAGAACTATCGAAACGATGCATTAATGTGTTATAAACTGGAGAATTTATGTGACAGGGTTATAGTGAAATGGGTCCTGCTACTAAGGTTTTAGGGGTGATTTTCTGTTGAAGTGTTGTATAATGGTCCTGCAGCGTTTATCTGTTGGAAGCCAGGAGCCAGGCAGTCTCGCGGCGTCGCGCGGCCGGATCGCTTCGGTCGCTGTCCCGCCCGCCCTAGAGTGCGATCTAAGTTGCCGCGTGAAGACGATTAAGCAGTAAGTACGATCGCTTACGTTACTTACTTTAAATGTATGTTTGTAGTTTGGTTTCCCCGTTTATTAACACTGTTATTTATATTTAAAAATACATTTGTCCGAAGCTGCACTTAAATAAATTAAAATTACAAAATCTACAAAAAAACTATTTTATTATTAGTCAAAATACAAGAATTACTTGTAGTTTCTTTGCGAAGTATTTGCAGACACAAACAAAGCATTCGTTATTTTGATTATTTTCACTTTATAATTATGTATTAATTATAATAATTTATTATTTAATTTATACCCGACTTTACACATGTAGGTAAGTTAGGTAAGATATAAATGTTTAGAAATTGTGAGGAACTAGTTATATAACCATTAAATTTAAGAAAAACAAGTATTACCTCATCTGGATTACCGTATAATATTAAACTACACACAAAAAAGGGGAGATAAAAAACCAACAAAGTAGAAAAGCTATCTATACATTACTTACATATTTATATTTCCATCACATTAAATATGAAAACCTGCAAAATAAAACATTACACTCAAAAAATCACTCACAGACAAGTACATTCTCATTAACAATGAGACACATTTCTCGCGATCCCTAAATGCCTTTGTTGTCGTATATCAGCTCTGTCAAGCGTTCTCCTCAAATACACGCATACCTAAATAAGGAACAAGAGTTACATCAATAAAAGACTCATCCTAATGAAACCTCAAACTTTTTGTGTGCTGCCCAAAACAGCCGACCATTACATTTCATACGGGCATCGCTCGGTCTCAGCGCTAGAGATTATTTCAATTTTTGCACGACTCCGCAGCAGCTGTTCGGATGCTTTACCTGGATTACTATGATCTCTTAAATTTGTTATTAAATATCGGTTAAAGAAAGATGACGTTATTCACCTTGATAGTGGTATCCCACGTCACACGATTACCTCGCCCTTACTTTAAACGCAGATGGTAGCCTTGCCGGGCGATAAAAAGCCCGATTTGGGCATGAAGAATTAAATTCGCCCAAATCGTGGACCATTAAAAGCTTTTTCATGTCTAATTCTCATCGGGGTGTGTGAAAAGTAATTGTTGTTGGTAAGGACCCAAGCGGCTGTTCTGTTGATTAATCAAAGATTCAAGAGTTCGCAATTCGCACGCGGAAAGCTCATATCCCAATATTAAGCGATGAGTCGTTTTATGGAAATTGTATCTACTACAAAAAATAGTAACCGATTTCAAAAACGCAAAATATTCAAAAATAATTGAAGAATACAAACGACATTATATTTTTTATTTTGAATTTGGTGCGGGTCGATCGATGATCAAGAGTTATTTGGCTTGAAAGTATATAAAAGTATTTGAAATCGGTGTAACTTGAAAGAATACAACGGACGGTCAATACATGGCTATGGTATTTGAAAAACATTTTTTTTACATACGACAGGGAAACTCTAGGCCTTCATCTCACCTGATGATAAGTGATGATAAGACCGAAGGTGTAAGAGAGCTTCACCTGGACTCCTCAATGACTGAGGAACTTTCTATCCTACCTCTAATTGTCGGAACACAACAATGCTATAAACATTGTTATTATTGCGATCAACTTAAGTAAGATGGTGGTAGCTAGCCAGGCGGGCTCTGAAGCCCTACCACAAATCAAACCGAGCAGAAATTTTTTTACCCCCGTAGGGAATTAAACCCCGAATCTCCCGATCAACACCCGGTGGTCACAACCACGGAGGCGGTTAAAATGTTAAAACATCTAACTGCTAACTCCTAAAAATCAAGGATCCTATCATCATTAGATCGGCTCATGATTACCAGACGCAAATACCTGAATAGCTTCGGAAAAAACATGAAACACGTTGGACGTGCCTATAAATTTAAGGAGTTCCCTCGATTTTTCTGAGAACCTATTACCATATCCTATCTATGGTGACAATGGGACCACTTCGGGAGTACACTTCATTGAATACAAAAAGAATTTCGTTAATCGGTCCACAATCGGTGGAGCAATCGAGTAACACACATACAATAAAAAAAACCGACTTCAAAAAGTCATAAATAATATACCAATGCACACAACATCACAGTTTTATATTGAATTTGGTGCCACCCTATATTAACTGTTATTATATTTTTTAAAGACTTTTAATAAAATTATGATCACCTTGATCATAATTTATTATGCTTGGCATGACAAAAAAATATCAAATGGCATTTTCTACCAATCAACCACTGAGTTGAGTTGATTAATAAAGAATTAGTGGCGGTGCATTCCGTTACCTATTTCGTAAAATATATTTAAAAAAATATTGTTTACTTTAATGAACAAATAAAACTAATGACAAAAAAATATTCTAGACAAAACCATTTTAATGCAATAATAGAAGAATAAGGCAAGAAATCTTCCCGACAGACCGCTTTATTTAATTATTAACAATAAAAGATACAACACAGAAAACAATCAAATTTATGGATACAATATGTAAATACATTTTTCTTGCTAGATTGCTTTCCAACACATGTACCCTAATCATGACTTAGAGGAATTAGTAAAGTTACTGGGAATAGGTAAATAAAAAATCTAAGTAAGTGTAGTGAATGCTTATTTTATTAAAAACTAACACTTTTGTTTAGGCAAAAGTCAGATATTTGACCAAAGCAATAGAAGCAGCAGCTAAGGAACATAATATTAGCTGCTGTCATGTTTAAGGGATTGGACGGTATGCAAACTCATGCCCTTCGTATAATAGTTGTTTGTAAGAACGAATATGGGAATCAATACACAAAAACAATCCTCTTGATTCACTGATGTTCACTTCATCTAAATTGAATAAAATTCGGCTTGGAGTAACTTTGACAACCATAGTACCATCATAATCATCATTCATCAATCAATCATGGTAAGCACTTATAGGTACCTCTCAGTTATAATGGCCGCCAATACCTAAACTGGTAATTAAACGTGCCTTTAGATTAAAATTCAATATAAGTATTGCTCAATCAAATATCGCGAAGTAAAGAAATAATTAAACTTAAAACCACTTAGGTTCTGAAATATTTCAGGCTTTCAGTTCCTTAAGAGCAAGCTCACAATGGGGTTCAAATTGTCGATAATAGGGGACTTGAAATAATTGTAGGGCGTTGCGTAGCCTTCATCAAATAGTTAATTTGTGATGAACCGTAACTTGCAATGGTTATTATTACTTCTTATTATTATTTCTTATTTTTCTTTTGATAAGCCATTGAGTTACTTCTATTATTGTTTTATATTTATGTTTCCTAATAACAATATTAGGAAGTATAAAAGATTAATGTAAGTTGTAAAATGTATTTACAGTCTGAATGGTTATCAATAAAATTTTTGGTTCCATTATTACTAGCGATTTCATCTCTAATTTTGTCTATTATTTAGAAGTTATTACAATAATAACCTTAAAATATTGAATAGTTTTTTTAATCATAACATTTTACCCACCTGCAATCGATTGCTGTCAGATTCATTACGGACTAAGTATTACTAGATTAACGAAGCGGTCACTGAAATGTTTTAGATTTATAAACTCCATACAAATGTCAATAAAATATATACATATTTACAAAGTTTCAGTAATGGAATTTAAACATAATATAAAACTGGCTGTCAATACCAAACAGTTACTTATAACTTTTACCTCGCCACGCAGCTATAAAAAATAGGAATGGCCAACAAGAGGCCGCCATTATTTGAGTCGGCAACTGGAGGATTTCGCACAGTATTAATTTGCCTACTCCCGACAATGTCGTCCAGTTTAAAATTGAATCTCCTGGATAAGATCGGCACTTTTTATAGCAAGAGGCCACCTCGCGAAGATTGTCAGATTAGATTGTGACGAGAGTCGAAAACCCGAATAAATTTTTCATGAAATCTCCTTCACTTTGATCCGAATTGGGCATTTATTTAACGCTTTAATCCGAGGGCAAACTAGGCTGAAAAATACGTGTTCGTCGAGTTAAATCCAATTTACATTTTGTCAGGGTGACGAAGATCTTTGTGATTTTATAAGAGTGACAATTATGCCACCCTGTTCTGTTCACGGATGAAAGGGAGACGAAGCGGTGACTTGTTAAAAAAATGCGACTTTTTTTAGATTGATTTGGGTGAATTTCCCGGGACCAAAAATTGCGTGACATCGATGACATCGGTACTAAAAAAACATAGTTATAATGTTCTCATATTTTTTTCTAGTTACATGAAATAATTATCTATGTGTAGCACTAAATATTTTAATAATATGAATAATAGGTACTTCAAAAAAAATTATTAAACCTCGAAATCTTTCATTGCCGTGTTTGTCCACACGGGACCTTGATGTATTATATTGAAACTTAGTTTTATTTGATACGCGAATAGTTAAAGTAACATGTTTAAGAATATTGTTTTATCTAACGACTTGCCCCCAACCCCCCCCCCCCGCCCCCTTGTGCGGTAAACGTTGCATATTTATTTAGTGTCGCCTATGTGCTCGACGTGGAAGGACGTACACTCGTGCCATCCGTATTCCATTTTTATGTTACTCGTCATTTTTTCTTTCATCGCCGTGGATAGGTATAACTTCTATTTCAATAAGTTTGTCTTTTTGATTGAGCATTCAATAGAATGCCATTTCTCTTATGTTTATTTGTGCACTCATTAATTACAATTTTTGTTAAAATATATAAATAAATAAATAATAATTAATACTGTGACATGAGATTTTTATATATTAGACTATTAGTTATTTATTACATACACAGAAACACAATTTACAAAAAATATCGATAATTTTGTGGTTAAAAATTATGCATTTATTCATACATTCAAGCAATTATCTCAAAAAATATTATGAAAACACGACTAACCCCTTATAAATTTGGAATTTCATGGGTTGATAACCCCTTATTAAATATTCATGTTTCATTGGTACGGAATATTCATACATATATCCAAATAATTCCTGCTTGAAGCTAATAATCTTACATGTAAATGGGTAAATTTCAACAGGTCCATTAAAATGTTCATTACCGTTGATTTTTTTATCTTAAAGTTTTCACTTCGAATAATTAATAGATTTTTTGTTATTTTATATATTTTTGCCTTGATTTTCATCGCCACGCTTTCATTGCCGTGGTTTCCGTGGCCAAAATTTGCTAAGGCAATTAAAAAAGTCACGGCAATGAAAACAATTCATTGCTATGCCTTGGAACACAATTTAGTTTCATTGCCGTGGTCAGGTGTTTCATTTCCGTGACTTATGTTTTGATTGCCATGGTAAGATTAGGCAAAAAAAAACATCTTTACCTGTAATACAGGTAGTGCCGAATATTTACAGTTTAGGACACGTCAATTTAACCCTCTGTAATACGATAAAAGGCTTAAGTACAGAATTGATGAGTTTTTTACTGTATAGTCAACAAAAAAAAAATCCATGTTAACCTTGCAAAATGAAACCTTACATACACACACACATATACGTACACACGCGCATCCACATACATGTACGCACACACATACTACAGTCTGATTTTAATAAGCCGTGGACTCGTGCCGCTTGTTTCATTGCCGTGGACGCTTGTTTCATTGCCATGTTTCATCGCCGTGGCACGAAATTTTTAATATTGTATATATCGTTTGTTTTTTAGGTTATCTGTTAGATATTAATCAAGTATACATATATTATCTTAAACTTTGAAAAACGCGATTTTTTTTAAAAACTTTAAGATAAAAAAATCAACGGTAATGAACATTTTAATGGACCTGTTGAAATTTACCCATTTACATGTAAGATTATTAGCTTCAAGCAGGAATTATTTGGATATATGTATGAATATTCCGTACCAATGAAACATGAATATTTAATAAGGGGTTATCAACCCATGAAATTCCAAATTTATAAGGGGTTAGTCGTGTTTTCATAATATTTTTTGAGATAATTGCTTGAATGTATGAATAAATGCATAATTTTTAACCACAAAATTATCGATATTTTTTGTAAATTGTGTTTCTGTGTATGTAATAAATAACTAATAGTCTAATATATAAAAATCTCATGTCACAGTATTAATTATTATTTATTTATTTATATATTTTAACAAAAATTGTAATTAATTAGTGCACAAGAAACTAAAAAAAATATAATTATATAATAAATACAACATATTGCTATCTTAAGCTCAAGAAACGTGATAAGGGTAGCCTTTTCCAGAAATTTTTGTAGTGTTGAGCTTTATTAAAGCGAAACGTAGTTCGCTGGTAATATTAATAAATGCTAGTTCAGGAAATGAGGGAGCTTTTTCTTAAGCCTTAAGTTTTGATTTTATTAAAATTATATAACAAATTGTAATCAAAACTGTACCACAAACAATCTCTCTTATTTGTATACAGTGTGTAACAAAAACCCTGTGAACCCTTTTAGGAGCATGTTCAGAATCGATATATAAAGGATATGACGCCATTGAAAATTCGTAATTTTAAAATTGTTTTTCTAATTCCTCATACATTTTTTCTTCACAGACCCAACTTTTTGTATGGGGAACTTCAAAATTAATTTTACAATTTGAATTTTCAATGACGCATAAGTATGATAAATGATTATTGTGTTTTGATGTATTCTATCTTTGTAATTGTATTTTATCTTTATGTAGATATTACATATTGTAGGCAGATTACATACTAATTGAAATAATTGAGCAGAAGAATCCTATATATTAATGTTGTTAGGAAATGTGTAGGCTCAGGAATTTGAGAAAACGTATTCATAAAACGCACAGTGTCTGCGTCACCGTATTTTAATTTGTGTAAGAGCGAAACTTTAAATAAAAAGATTGGAACGCTAAAACTTTATATTTTTAAATAATCAATCGATTTAATTAAAATAATTAATTATGATAAGTTAAATTTTAGAATCCCAAATCAATCAAATGCTTACATTCATAAATCTATGTTGGATTATATTGGATTTGGCTTTACTTGGAAATATTTGGAACGATGCCGATACTTGGGTTGAAACTGCAGCTAAATTAATGGTGCGTCAAAGCCAGGTTTCCGAATGCAAAGGGTTAAAAGCCAGATGGCATAAGTATAAAGCTAAGACATGAGTGTCGAGCGAAGCTTAGGGCTTATGTTTTTTTCTTATAATAATTAACTGTTTCTCAAATACTTATATGTGAATGTCAGCTTAGATGGTTAATGTGGACTGGTGAAAAACATCTGGGGGCACGGTAGTGCCCCCGCCAAGTCGAGTGCGAAGCAAACACTGCCGTACCATCCTTTACTGGAACCATTTCGAAACATTTTCAGTCCCCTATTTGAGAACCTCTGGATAAGACCAGAACGCAGAAATTTTCGTCATCCAGTAAGGTATAATCACATACTTAAAATCCAAAATTTCAAGTCTGTAGGTCATTTAGTTCCGAAGTTAAGCGAAAGCAAAGTTTCGCATTTATGACAGGCACTCACTCACTCATGATCATCAAAATAGAACTAGTACTTCCTATAAACTCAGAGAGCTGAAATTTGGTACAGAGTTAGGGTTTAATGGCCACATAAAGGGAAAAGTATAAAACTTAGGATAATCGAAGATCTGGAGTACCTGGTGACCCTGATTAGAAAACACAAGAGCCCAACCAAACTATTAGAGATATCGACATACCGCCTTTACAAAAAATATTCAACTTGGTGGGCCGCTTCCAATAAAGAAAAGAAAAAAAGAAAAAGAAAAGAAAGATTTGTAATAATAAAAAAACTACCCCTAAAAAGAAAAAAAAAACCGTGTCAAATAAGAAAATGTAATTAAAATAAATCAATAAGCTTACGTTTCTACAAAAAGAAGTGAAATCCCACCAAATACATTTTGTAAAAAACTAGCCAAGTCTCGATGGAGCTGCTTGTTTATCTCTAAAAAGTAATGAAATCTAGACAAAGTCGTGCCAAGTCTAAGGCAAAGGCCACACCGCAGGTGGCACGCTTAGCGGCAAGAGGTTAGTTGGTCGCTTCGATGACTCATCCCAGTGAACCAACACACTGCACGCTATGCGCGCGGCCCCACAGCTCGCTTGGTGGGACGCTTGGCGTCTCGATAGCGGCTTAGCGATTAGCGAGGCGAACGGACGCGTCGGTTATTTGCTTCTATTACTAGGATGCATTGTGGAGAAATTTATTGATAATAGTCCTCTGTTTATAAAAATGAGCCATTGTGATACCTTCCCACACGTTACGTAAACAATTTATGTGTGTTAAAAAATTGTGGCAAGAAGTAACCGATATTTTACAATTTTACAGTGATTTTATTATTATGTTTTACTTTTTTGTTTTAAATTTCAAATTCTCAGTAGACGTCGACATTAATAACACGTACTCAACGTCATGTTCGATTATTTCGAAATTAAGAAGCAATTTTCTAGAAAAATTTAAAAGAGACATTTTACTTTTTTATAACAAAATATAAATGTCTATAAATACACTTTAGACCACCAGGCGTGCGCTGCCAGTGTGGCCACTATCTATCGAAGCATTTTGACCGCTAAGTCTGCCTCCTAGCCAACCTCTAAGCCTGCCACCTCCGGTGTGGCCTTTGCCTAAGGTTTCTTACTGCTATTTCTTTATTATTATAGTAATTGTTGTGTGACTTCGTCGTTGAACATTCTTTATACGGTAGTGGGTACAAGTCAACGGCCAAGTCACACAACATTAACTATAATAATAAAGAAATCACAGTAAGGAACCTTAGACTTGGCACGACTTTGTCTAGATTTCATTACTTTTTAGAGATAAACAAGCAGCTCCATCGAGTCTTGGCTAGTTTTTACAAAATGTTTTTGGTGGGATATTCTTTTGTGCTTTGTTGACGTGATTACCTAAATTACTGGATGTTTGTGTAGGCTTAGGAATGTTGTTGTTTTTTTATAATTAGGTGCATCACACAATATTATGCTTTGCTACTGTCAATAAAAATCGTTAGAATAGTAACGTAAAAAATCTTTACATATTTTACACTTATTGAAATACCAACCCGCTTTTAACTTGGGTCAAATCAGTCTCATCCTGGACATAGAGTAAAATATTACAAGATTTCTTAGTCCAAGGAAAACCTGGTGAATTTCGATCTATTCGCGTGTTAATTAGCTACACGTGCCCTTGTCATAACAGGAAAAATATCCGCTATTTTATTTTTACTGAACAGAGTTATGCATAACAGAAATATCTCCGGACATCATCTTACCGGTTGCAAAAATTCTCTGAAAATATCTAACAAGGTCGATTTTACGATTTTACAAATAAACCGAAACCAAATACGTTTAAAACGAGGCTTTATTATATTTGGCCAATAGGAGCCATATAAGAACGCAGTAGATTGTCTTTCATAATAGTATGTTCGATGACATGAAAATCGAGCGTTTTGATTGGTCAACTGCAAGGCTTGAGTTTTAGTGGATTCGTTCTTCTGTTCCGTTCCATTATAACCATTCTGTGGTCTAAAACAACATCTCACGCTCTATCACCGCAACTAAAAAGCGGAAAGACCTTAGCAGCTGTAATAGTTTGCGGGTCACTGTTAGCCTTGGTTAATTGTTTTGCTCAGAAATATAACCTCTAAACTTTGCATTACACAATTAATTTGCGTACAGCCGGCTCGTTTCCAGAGCCAAAGCCTTCATTGTGCCTGAAATTCCACTTTAACAGGTTTATTGCATTCCCACGGCTTCGCCATTCGCAACTTCATTTGAATAATGTATCGAATATGAGAATGGATTTCCGCTGAACATTTAATTTTCATAACGCAATATGGATGGCTATCGACTTTTACTGAGGACGTTTAATATTAACGTTGTTTTTTTTTTAATTTGACGATGGGTAATTTTTATTTAGAAGGCAATACTAACGACCGGTTGCATCAAATTTACATTTTACGATTTCGTAAAAGTAACACTATAAATACGTAAGAATTACATCATAGTCTAGTTTCAAATGTAGTTTTATTTTATCCTTTACGTTTAAAAAGGTTAAATGTACGGCGCGAATCATATATTTAATAGCCTAACGACCCATTTTTAAGTATTAAGTTGTTTCTTTTTACGAAATCGTATAACATAAAACTTGGTGCAACTGGCTGTTAGTCTATGATACGGTGCACTATTATATCTTCTGTGTCTATGATGAAAAAACGTTTGCTTACAGTTTGTAAGCTTTTATAAATATACAAGCTGCAGCTGCAGTTTGCATGCAAACACCGCAGGCATATTAATTTGTATTTAAGGCTGAGATACTCGAATGAGCTGGTTTTGATGACTTTTGCTGACGAAATAACTTTTTTAAAAATAAAATCCAATGACCTGATCAATAAAAAAAAAATTGACGGGTTGCACTCCGGGAGTGCCGGCAGAAGTGAAAACTTAAGTATTAACGTTGTGCGTTTTGGATATTTTGGAATGGTTATGGAATAATTTTGCACGAATTGCTTTAATTATCAGAATAAAAGTACTATCTTTTATGTGGTAGAATACAATATTTATTTATTGCGCTATCGTACACAAACATGACAATTTATATTACACTAGCTGTGCCCGCGAACTACGTTTCGCCATCAAAATACTTAACACAGTGTTTAGTTTTTTCCTCCATTTTATTCCATAATGATTGAACTTTATTCTGCCTTTCTTGAGCATCGGCCATTTCGAAATTAGGACAATTTTCGTAGGTTCGTAATGCTCTTTTTCTAACAGTCCACAAAATTAAATACATTACATATAACTATAAATACTAAGTATAATTATTGTTTTAGAGACATTATTGATATTAATAAATTCTTCTTCAGTAGAAAGAACTACACAGTTGCAAGAATAATCTTTATCGTATTCATGTTTCGAATTAAAATAAACAATTGTTAATAAATTAGAACTGTATACGATTAAAGTTTAGATTTTATAATGGGTGTTGGTAACACCAACAAAATATATTTTTTGGATATGATAACTTGGCCAATTTTGACTGGTCGTACAGTAAGCTCCTTGTCAAGCTATACTGTTTGACGTTTGAACCGTTCTTATGTCGCTCGTAATACTGGCGGTTTTCGTAGAGTTAATGTATAGCATGAATGGGGGGGTTACTGTACAAATACGTTTTCCGTATTCGATATCCGATCACGGAATACAGACACGGAGTTTCGTGAACGTAGCGCAGACGTTCGTTTCTTCTCATTCGGGATTTCTACCATTCTACCTAAACGTACGTACAGAACGTGTTCCGTTCGTAATAAAAACGAACGTGTGCGTCAGTCAATGAGTATTTTGTATAGATTTGATGCATTCGGATGCCCGCATTCAGAAAACGAATGCGAAAAAACGTATTTATGCGGTTAGCCTTAAAATGTATTGAGACTTCCGTTTTTGTAACGTGTACTGTGCGATATATGTTGTTGTTGTTATGTTGATATAGTGTTGCTGGCATAGTTCGATTAGCAAACTCGCCGTGATGACTAACATCTAACACATAAACTTGTAGTTATCGTTAGTTAGTTCACTATCGTTGCATTATCACGGTCTCGAAGACAGGTACACAGGTACACAGGACACTAAACACAGGTAACATCTAACATCGAACATCCAATAGGCCCCGAAGCGGTTCTCTAACTTTTTTGGTGACGGAACCCTTTTGGAAAGCAAATACTTGACGGAACCCTAAAATAAAACAATAATTTTTAAAAGTGTATTCTTTATTAATAAGCATACTAAAAGTACGACCAGAGAGGGTGTTTTGATTTTTCTACATTATTGCGGAACCCTTATAGGGGTATTGTGGAGCCCTAGGGTACCGCGGAACACACATAGAGCATGGCTGCTCTAGGTACCCTTCAGGGCCTACTTTCATTTAATACCCCTATTGCTGGGTTTGAAAAGCAACTGTTATCCGTCTTTTTTGAGCGGCGGGCATGTTGAATTTACGTCAATGTTGCTACGTTCATAGTGCTCTACTGATCAAGGCCTTTCATTTGATACCCATATTGCTGGGCTTAGAAACGAACTTTTATCAGTTTTTTTTTGAGCAGCGGCCATATTGAATTTTGTGCTATTTTCCTAGGTTCATAGTGCTCTACTCTTCAAGGCCTTTCATTTGATACCTATATTGCTAGGTTTGGAAACGAACTTTTATCCACCTTTTTTGAGCGGTGGCCATGTCGAATTCACGTCAATATTGCTGGGTCCATAGTGCTCTACTCTTCAAGACCTTTCATTTGATACCTATATTGCTAGGTTTGGAAACGAACTTTTATCCACCTTTATTGAGAGCGGCGGCCATGTTGAATTTATTTATGTGTTGCTAGGTTCATAGTGCTCTACTCATCAAGGCCTTTCATTTGAGACCCATATTGCTGGGTTTGGAAACGAACTTTTATCTATCTTTTTTGAGCGGCGGCCATGTTGAATTTATGTCAATGTTGCTAGGTTCATAGTGCTCTACTCTTCAAGGCCTTTCATTTGATACCCATATTGCTAGGTTTGGAAACTAACATTATTCCACCTTTTTTGAGCAGCAGCCATGTTGAATTTATGTCAATGTTGCTAGGTTCATAGTGCTCTACTCATCAATGCCTTTCATTTGATACCCATATTGCTAGGTTTGAAACTAACTTTTATCCACCTTTTTTGAGCGGCAGCCATGTTGAATTTATGTCAATGTTGCTAGATTCATAGTGCTCTACTCATCAATGCCTTTCATTTGATACCCATATTGCTGGGTTTGGAAACGAACTTTTATCCGTTTTATTTGAACGGCAGCCATGTTGAATTTAGGGCGATTTTCCTATGTTCATAGTGCTCTACTCATCAAGGCCTTTCATTTGATATGCATATCGCTGGGTTTGGAAACGAACTTTATCGGCAGTCATGTCAAATTAAGTCAACGAGGCTAGGTTCAATGTGTTCTACTCTTTAGGTTCTTAGTTCGATATCCATGTTCCTTGAGTAGATCCAAAAAAATGTGATCCGTCATTTTAAACATTAGGATCAAGAGTCCCGGCCCGTCCCTCTACGCGTAACCCAGAACATTGCAGTCAGATATTTTTTTTAATTATCAATATTAATCTATTACTTTTAATAGTTTTAAATGGATGAAAGAGTTTGATTCCTTAGTCCTAATGTAAAAACATATAACATCTTTCAAAATACCTTGAAAAGAGTATCTTCATTTTTCAACATTTCAAATATTTCAAAAATTGTACCGATTTTGTGAAAATTAGTCAAGAATTAAACCAATCTACAAATTTTATGGTCACTCGATAAGTATTATCATAAAAAATGCTTTATACATTGGTTGTATGGCTTGATCTTTTTGCCTTACCACCACGGTACGACATAAGAAAAAGACAATTTGGTTGGCGAAATCCAGTTGGGCACAGCCATTAACAGAAAATATTAAATTTTATTTGTACTATGTGAAACACTTCATTCCTGCCTTTCAATTTTCGAAATCCAATTACTTAAGATCAGGCTGTATGGCGTAGTTCCATTGCCTTTCCTTCGTGGAAGAAAATACCTTCTCTCTGTACTATGTGACTGACTTGTCAAAATAATTTCACATGCGCCATGTTGTTTTTCTACCTAAAGCCAATTCGAAAATTTTATATGGTATTTTTTCACTAAAAATAAAAAGTGAATTTAAACAAACGAAATTATGCCTAAATGTTCTTCCGGAAAATTCTAGGCATTGTGGTGTAAGCCATATCAAATTCTGTCCAGTAGTTTCGGAGATCTTTCCGGACAAACAGACAAACAAACAAACAAACAAACAATTTTTTTAAAAACTATTCTATCGTGTTCTGCTAATGATTTTAAGGCGACCTGTGTATTTTTTTTCTTAATATTTCGCAATTACAGATTTTTGTACCCCTACGATTTTATTATATATAGAGAAGAGATTAAAAAGTTTATCCCTCAGAAAAATCAACTTCCTGTTGTAACGTTGTGCGTACATAATTATATAACTAGTAATAATGAATCAAAATATTTACAATTAAATTAAAAATATGATCAAAACAGACATTAATATACTACTTAAAAACGTAATTTTATAACAAATAAATAATATTTAATTTATACTAACTTACCTAATTAATATTTACAACAAAATCAAATAAAAGCACAATTTAGATTTCTCCTAACAAAGTAAATAAATTGATTAAAACTGTCTCAAGTGACGTGTGACTTCCAGTAATTTTGCCAGCCGCTATTGTTCTCGGCCGGCTTACGTGGACCCCTCACCGCGCCTCGACAGTTCCTGCGGCCATTTCAATTTTAATTGGTCTTACGAATTTTCGATCAGTGTCACGTGTCCTGTCCTGACGCGAGTTTATCATTTTTACCCATTACAAAAAAAAATTACAACGCCGCTAAAGAAGTTCTCACTTCAAAAACCTCGCCGTAATGCGGAAACTATTGGAACTAATTTCTTTAAATGGTAACAACCTTTAAGATGTCTTTATTGTCTTCTGTCAATGTGAGGTATCGATTTTGCGGTATTTTTTGGTCAAGCTTTTACATAGGATCATGCATTATTAAATATAATTTGAGGTTAGAAACACTTTTGTAAATGACGTATGAGAAATTATGTTTGCGCCAGGTAGAAAGGATCTAAAATGAAACATGCGCAATGCTCTAAGCTATGTATTTTATTATTTTTAACCCTCACAATGCAGTATTATAATTTGTATATTTGGTAGGTATGGAAATGCTATGTGTCATTTTTCTTGTTGGTTGTTTTTAAATATATACAATTTATAATGTGGCATTTGATCCAAAAATTGATGATATAGAGTACTTTATTGAAATAGCAAGACATAGCTTTTAATATTCCGCAAAGAAAAAATACCACACTCGGTTTTCATACACATAGATGCATTTTTATTTACTACAATTTTAGTAGGTAGGTACGCCCATGATAAAATTATAAACAGGAGAAATTATTTAAAAAGAAAAACTTTTTTAAAAAACAAGATTTTAGTAGGTAGGTACTCGTCAATTCGAATCAAACGAGCCCAAACTCGGTGGGGTTGTGTCGTTTTATTGCGGAGTTCATGGCCACCTCTCAGTTCCAGCATTAGATCAGCTTCATGTCATCATAATATTGTATTATCACGCGATATACATATGCATGGAAAATTGCAGCTCAATCGGAAATCGGGAGGTGGGTCAATTTTAATTTGCAATATTTCATTACAGACACCGCGACAGATGAAAGTAAATAAAAGCTTGTAAAAAGGAAGATGATTATTACCACAAAAAACAACCTCAATGATAAAACCAATAATACCGTAGGAGTGAGAGCGCGAAAAAAGAAGTCAACTCCGATCCTTGCGTTGGAAGAAAGTAATTAGGCTTGTGTTGTGCAGAGGCACGTCAAAGGCCGTGTATATAGCACTAATGTGACCGACGATACGGTGACCGCAATCAACTTTATTTATTGGGATTAGGTCCCGTTTAACGTAATTTTACCATATATTTCGTGAAACGGTTAAGTCTTATGTAAATGAAGGAAGGGTCTAAAAGACCCGCTAATGCTCGGTCATTACTCATTTTAATAATAGAGTGGGCATGGTGACGCTAAGTGTTCATCTTTATAACCCTGTAACGCAATGATTTTTGCACAAATAAATCATAGAAAAACGTGAAGGTGATTTTCTTAGTTTTCTAGATTACTTTAACTAAACCTAAACATTTCGAAAACATTATCGAACTATTCAGTCTTTTTTTTTCATTTCTTCCTGTCGTTCGAAATGAGATGTAAGGTTTTACGGCTGTACATTTGAACGGAAGTCATAGAGCACGCTCTCGTTCCAGGATTCATTAAAAATTTCCACTTTGTTGACATTCCGTGACGTAGCCCGGCGGAGGTAGTTAGGTTTGGGCTCTAATTAAAATCAATGTAGACGTAGCGAGTATTCGGAAGAATTGATGATGTTTAATGAAATCAACTTCCGGTTCTGTGGGAATTTTCAATCTGTGTTATAGATTTGTAACACTTTATTTTAGTTCTTGTTCTGAGGTTTTTAATAGTACCATGCCTAATACCTAAAGGAAAAACATATTTATCCCAAGGAGTATTCGATTAAGCCTTAAAAAGCAGACGTTAAGACATGATTGCCTAAAGTCAGGCCAGTTCACAATCTGACCAAAAGTTTGATGTATCAGCTCCCAGTGTAAAGAAATGATGTAGAATTCTGCTACACAAAAATAACTAGATTCAAAAATTGACTAAACAAGAAAATAACCTAATAGAATACTGAAAAATGTTTTGGTACTCTGGTAAATATATAAAATATCACTAAAAATAAATTTTCATGTTGACTGTTTCGTAATTTTTAATTTTATTAAAAAGATTATTATAACCGGTTTAATTTTTAATAAATGATCTGGTATTTTGATTATCAATAAAAAAGACCCTGGTGATCACTTTACATCACGGTTTACACGGATTAGCGCAGAGGTCGAGTGATCGCCTACCGCGCGATGGGTCGCGGGTTCTATTCCCGTACGCGTACGGGACAAATATTTTGTATGGCCTACAGAAATTTGTTGCGGTCTGGGCGTATGTGCATGTGATATTCTATGTTTGTAACTGCACAGGAGAAAATCCTAGTCTGGGATGACTTTAAAAAAAAAAAGAACTTCGACCAATAGGTACAATACCTAAACGAGTGGGATATCGGGGTTTCGGCTTAAAAAGGGTTAAATGTTTGGATTCAATCTTTAGTCGGCTCTTTCTGTATCCGCGGGAAAAATTATAGTTCAAACATTTGGCACAAACTGTTTAGGCAGGTATGGTATCTTCATAACGACGATAATCATGTTAGCTTCCAAGTATCAAAATTTTATGGGTTAGCTAAAAGACCAAGACTATGATAAATGCTTTCAGAAAGTGTGTTTAATGTAGCTTCCTTTGAAAGCATCGTGTATGACGGCGGGATGCTTTGAGTGAACAGAGTGGCTCTTCCTTTAGCGAAAGCGGGAAGTCAAGAGGCACCTGAGAAATGCATCACTATTTCTAAGTTTCACGCTACTGTCGATAGTATACTTATCTTAGTTATAATTTAAACACTGCTTTTATATCAATATAAATCAGTGTCCTTCCTTCGTTTTCATCATTTATATGTAATCGTAGTAGGTACATAGTACACATAATTACAGCGTTAACTCTTCTTAAATAACATGACATCAACAAATGATTGATTAATGTTATTTTAACAACTTATGTTATTTTAGCACGACAATGACCGAAACTGTGGCCGCAACTATTTTTTGGCCCGAAATTGGCCGAAACCGAAGTTTCGGTCGGTCTTTAATATTAAAAATATTGTTTTATTTGAGAAAGTGTTTACTTTCAAAGAATGAACAACTCAAAATCAAACTCAAAAATCTTTATTTTATTCAATATAGACCGTCACAGGCACTCAACCCACTCACTTGACGTCAAAGAAAAAATAAAAAATCTTCAACAAAGAATCTAATTAACTAATTATTTAATCCTTGTATGTACACACACCTCAACCATTATTTAGATGTATGCAAATACAAGTACAATGAAAAAAAAAAGTTGACTACACCTGTTCGAAAATTGGGAGAGCCTTCTCGAGAAGAACAGGCAAGAAACTCGAAAGGTCCTGTATTTTTTTTTGTCTCCTCACTTAAATCACCAACATTACAAATATAATATTTCACAAACATTTTTATTTAAAAAAATAATATAGAAATGCCTGTCGGAGTGAGTGGGACAACACAAAATAAAGCATTTAACCGTCTCCATGGTCTAGTGGTGAAGACAAGCTGGTATTGATCTGCCCCTTAACTATGATCGCTCAAAACAATATTAAAAGTAAAACCGCACTAAGAGTCAGAACCCTTCAAACTAGAACACAGCAATGAAAGCAGTGCTGCTTTGCGGTAGAAATAGACAGAGGTGCCCATGCCCAACCCTGGTAGTCCTGGTACAGAGGTTTCCTCCGGTAAAAGAACTTCTGCAGCGTGAAAAAAATTAAAGTAATATAGATTTTCTTTTGGAACCGAATGCTTATTTCAGAGTGAACGTACGCTTTTAGTGTTTTCAATAATTTTGTTTTTTATGTTTCTATCTACCTGTTTTATACAAGACTAGCTCACTTGGTGCACTTCGTATCTCCTTGACAGATCTCTCTCTCCCTTGTCCCATTTTCATTTGGGGTCGGGCCTCCTCGTGGCGCGGCGCCAGGACATTCTGTCCTGGGTTATCGTTTTCGGCAGATTTTGAGCTTTCAATTCCCTTTGTATATTGGAGCACCATCTAGGAGGCGACCTTCCTCTTCCCCTGGGCAGATTGGGGATATCTAACACTATGCGGACAGTGTGTGTATCTTCCCGTCTCATTATATGGCCATACCACCTAAGTCGTCATTCCTTCATCACTATCAGTGATGGGAGCAGTTTTAAAAGAACCCCGATTGTACTCATTCCGAACCATGTCTCGGCGCGTGTGACTCTTCTTGACAGATAACAGATCTAAATTAACAACCGTGAAGAGTACGGTCATTTTCCTCACAAATTACTTTATATTATTTTTCAGCCTAGGATTTTATGATTTTCCGTATTATTTTTTTAAACCACCCCTGTATTAAAATGAAAATATAAATCTTGAAATAAGTCAAGCCGTTTTAGAGTTTTAGCGAGACTAACGAACAGCGACAAGAAGAAGATCTACTACAACAACTCATTACTACTACCAATTTGTTTCGATAAAAACACTAAAAAAGTGTTTAGTTGTTAGGTATGTTTATTGATCGATCTTCAATGAAAAAACAATGATGGTGAAACATCTAATGGTCCAAATCAATGACTTAGGGGGCAACTCGTCCGCGTCTAAAGCTGGGACCAGGGACCAGTTGCATCCGTTTCAATTTGATAATAGGCAAATGCAGTGTGCATACTGCCGATCACAAATATAAAATTAAAACCTAGAATCATTGCATTTAGGTTTAGTGAAATATTATAAATGCTTCCAAGTTGTAAGCAACTCATGTTCGTCTTGTATTTTGTAGCTATGTCGGGTGAAGAAGCATCTACTAATAAAACTTATGAAATTATAAGATCTCAAAGGGGAGGTGATTTGCTGATTCGAAATGGATATTGGTACACAATAAAGCGTTCGAGTCCCAATGGTCATATTGTATGGAGATGTGTCAAAAGTAAACTCTGTAAAGCCATTTTGATCACCGGCCATGCCGTTATTATAACGGAGGGAGCCTATCAATGTCAACCTAATATTGCAGAAAACCGAGTAAAAAAAATAATACACGTTACATTAGATAAGGCGGAGAAAGAAACAACACCAATACCTTCTTTATATTCGGAAGTAATTGAAGAACTCAATGATGCTGAATACAATTTTGTGACCAAAATCCAAAAATATGATAATAAAAAAAAAAGATTATACAAGCACAGAAATAAATCACTAGGTGTTAAAAAAACGAGATTTTTTAAAGCTACAGATGTCTTAGTCCCGGAAAAGTTTGAAAGTTTCCTCTTCACAGACTACTCCCACAATAAATGTAGGATACTTATCTTCGCAAGTCGTGAAGCATGAAAGTTTTTAATAACAGCCAAGCATGTGTTTGGCGATGGTACTTTAAATGCGCTACACCGCCATTTACACAGCTATATACTGTTCATGTAGACATCGGGAGTTCAAATGAAACTGATAGCATTGTGCATAGCATAGCAGTTTTATATTGTTTACTTTCCGATAAAAAAAGATGCATATAAAATTATGCTACAACTAATAAAGAGTCAGATAACAGATTATACTCCAGATAAGTTTACTTCAGGTTTTGAAATTAGTGCAATGCAAGCGATTGCAGAAATTTTTCTATTGGCAAAAATACAGGGATGTTTATTTCATTTTACAAGAGCATAATGGAGAAACACTCAAAAATCGAATACTAAAAAGAACAAATATTTACGATCACACGTCAAGAGATGTATAGCACTTGCCCATCCTTCTCAAGAACTTGTAGAAGATGGGTGGCTTTATAATTTAGGAGAGAGCGAAAAAGATCCTGAAATTGATTTGTTCAATACATATTTTGAAAAGACTTGGATAAGGAAATATGCTTTTTTCAAAAATAAGTGGTGTTTTTATAACGAGGAACACAAAACAAATAATTCAATTGAGTCGTGGAATTCACGTCTCAATAAAATGGTAAAGCCAAAGCCTAACTTAATTGTTCTTTTGCAGTCACTTAAAAAAGATTCCTGTTATTACTTAGGTAAACTGAAAAACGACGTATATATTTCCAAAAAAAGCTCGGAAACCATTCGATTACAAAAACGTCTCCAAGGAATACTCCGAGAATTAATTGATAATGAAATAAGTATAAGCCACTGTATAGAAAAGTTAAAAAGCTAAGAAAATTATTAAAATGATTTAAAATATTTCTAGTTCAAAAGTATTTGTGTTTCGTTTTGTTGGGATTAATAATTTTTTTTCTAATAATAACCATTAAGATGTTTATTATTGATGTGAACAGTATTTTTTAATATTTTTAATATTATGGTATTACATACCTATTAATTATAAGATTTTTGAAAAATTGATTACTCACTTATATGGTTAACTTGAATTATTAATCACGAGTTTTATTTTTTTACTATGAAATGCAACTGGAGAGCTATTTTTGAATTACGTATGCGACTTCGAAATCACCGATGGGACTAATAATCACCGATTTTCAATAATTCTTATTTTTGAATATCACTTATGTGACTACCTAGTCACGGATGTGATTTCATTACGAGTGCCCTCACCCACTCGTAAACAAGTCATACATAACTGTGGAAACGTTATCTGTGTTTTGTTTAGAGAACATATTGACAAGTTTGAAGTTGATGTGTGTTGATTTTGGGTTGGATTTAAATTTTTTTAAATAAGTAAATATACACGGTTATTTTTTATCACCCTGGAAAATTGAAGGGACGCTTCACGACATGGTATTAGAATGATTTAAATATAAATAAAAAAAAATAACTCACTTAATTTTTTTATTTTTTTTTAATACAAAAAATGCTGCACTAGTTGAGAGCAGCATTTTTAGAGATTTTTTTAGTTTTTATAAATTTTTTTTTTTTATTTCATTTTTTTTTATTTTTTATATAATATTGGATGTGTCCTGAAGCGTCCCTAACATTTTCCAGGGTGATAAAAAATAACCGTGTATAAGTTTAAAATCTTTTAAATTTGTGTAACAAACAAACTTAGACCAGTATTTTCTTATATTTTGGCCTAGTTGCAATGAATTTTTAGCCGTATAATAACCGGTATATACCGAAAACCGCTACATTCTGCGTGGAACCGAACCCTTACCTTTATCTATGTAGGCAGCTCTGCGTTCGTCTTTCAAAAATAGGATGTTTAGGAATTCGTGACTTCAAAGTCATCGCTGACTATTTAGTCAGCGGTGATTTCTAAATCGCATACGTAATTCAAAAATAGGTCTCCTGGTCCCTGGTCCCAGCTTTAGACGCGGACGAGTTGCGCTCTAAGCCAAATCAATTACGTTTCTTCAATTACTACCAAATAATTCGCTTGCGGCCCACAACATTATAACTGAAACCTGTTTGTGGCCCCTATAAGAAAAGGTTGAGTATCGCTGGTCTACATTATGATTTCTCGCTTGCAAATCGAAAGCTTCAGCAACATTTGATAAGCGGCCATAATATACGAACATTGTTTCCATCTGCCGGGCCCAGATCGTTGCCTGTCGATGACGTCTCATTAATTTATGTGCCCCAGCGTATGGCACATTCGATAAATTTTACACATGCGCTTAGCCCGATGTTTCGGACTTGCACGACCGCAACTCGTGACGAGTTGCGTGCTATAAATGTATCATTTAGGGGGTGTGATGTCGTTTATTAATTTTATTTTTTTATTTTATTTCTTAGGCTCACAAAAAAGGTTACAATCATAATATAACATGTTACAAATTATCAGAATTAAAGAAGAGAAATTACAGGAAATCTGAAGAGGTAGGTAAGTAATGTAATTAGTTTTATTTGTAAGGTGGGTATTATATTGTTATACTATTGTTTGTAGTTGTTAGTTGTCGTTAGAACATTATATTATACTTATATATCAAAAAGAAGATGTTACATACATTCTAGGCCCCAATTTATGCCATTTACAATTTGCTAATAACATATTTTTTTTGTATTTGTGTTCTAAAATATGTTAATGTAGGCTGAAATATGTCCACGGAGGAATGTTCGGTGACAGTATCATTATAAAGGCGACATATTCGTGTTATTGGATTGTAGAAGGAGGTATTATTTGTGTAAATTTGAAGGAGAAATATTTTAGGTGATGGTTTTCGAGCATTGAACTACTTATATTAAAAACATTCTTATATTAAAAAGGGAAAGAAGAGAAGAACTATCAATGTTCGAATGTATGAGCTTATACAGGCAGATCAGCTCTGCTATTTTCCTTGTAGTCGGATTGACACGTGAATACGGATTTATGACTGTTTTTCAATATGACGACTTCTAAACGTTAACGACATTTCGACTATTACAAAATACGTGAATTAGCCTACAGTTAGAATATGATGTGCCGTACACATAGGAGTTCATCATCACAGCTCATATACGTCCCCACCGAGGGTCACGAGCCTACCCTAACTAGTTAGGGCGATTAGGCCTTAGTCAAACCACCCTAAGCTGGCCCAGTGCGGATTGGTTGACTTCACATACAGCTTTGAAATCCTTCGCAGGTGTATGCAGGTTTTCCCACGATGTTTTTCTTCACCGTAGGCGCGTCAGATAAATGTACATATGATATTCGTGAAACGAACAACATATTGGTAATTTGATACATGGAAGGATCAATTGCGGGCCTCCCGATTCTACTCGGTCCAGCATAGTCCAGTGCCGAGGCCACAGCGCCACCGATGCTCGTCATATTGGAGTACACTTGATAAACTAGGAAGTTTTATATTATTAAAGGAAAACATTAGTGGTATCTCAACAGCTTAAAGTAAAATACTTGCAACGAGAAATATATCTAAATTCTTCGTCAAAATTTACCTGCGACGAAATAGCAAAAAATGTTTCCATCTAATTTAATATCTCTACATTCAACGTCGCCGCTTCGTTGTATTAAATGCGTTAATCTCCTAAATACCATTTAATTCACGTTAAATAAAACTTACGGCCGAGTTTCTTCGTAAGTTTCTCTGCCTCATTTATTCCGGCCGGAGCTCGGGGATTTAAAAATGTTGTTTTTGCTACCGGTGCATTTGGTTTATCATCTCAGTGTTTGCACTTTTTAAATTGAGCGTAACGAACACTTCCTTCAATGAATGGGGTGCTGGAGAGCTTTCGGAGTAGATGACTATTTTAAGGCATTCATATATTTGGTAGAAGTTGTTTCACTTAAAAGTAAACTTATGTTCTACTTACAATTAATAGACTTTCGCGACCACTGTAGATTTTTGGTTAAGACAGAGTATGTCTTGAGATTGCAGTAGCTAGCAGTGCATCGTGACGTTAGTACTCGTATTTGTTATATATTATAGTCCCGTTATTGTATTCCTGCTATTATCGTAGTGGGGCTGGATGGAAAACATGCTCGATGAACTTTGTAGTTTCTCAACAAGTTGGTATTAAAATAAACATGGATAAGGCAAAAGTTATGGTAAACGCCCGACCAACTTGGTCGGGTTTGCCCGGGCGCGCTGGTAGTGGTAGTCGCAGTGTGGACCTTACCACGCGCGCCCACAAGGGCAGGGAGAACACCGGGGGGTTTTAGTGGGTCGGCCTGGAAGTCTGCCGAGCCAACCCCACACACGCCCGCCGTCTAGCCAACGGCGGGTACGGTGCGGTTGCGCATTTCCCCCCCGACAAAAAAATAATTAACTAAATTAAACTACCTACCATAAGTGGATACTGCACAACTCCAATTGATGGCTCTACACTGAAAGTTGTTATGTAATGTTTATCTAGGGCAAATAGTCTAGCTCCGTAAGTCCAACTTCCAGAAAGAGGTCAGTCGACGAAACGCGGCTGAACAACGTTCGGGAAGCTACGCAGCATATTCTGGGCCCATCTACTATAGTGTCTCAAGACGAAGTCTTCGATTGTGAGTGAAAAGTGCGAAGTGCGTGTTGCCAGTGATGACGTACGGAATTGAGATGTACCCGCTTCTAATGGGCCTCATAAGAAAGCTCGAAAGGTCGATGGAGAGGGCTATGCTCGGAGTTTCTCTATATGATCGAATCAGAAATGACGAGATCCGTAGAAAAATTAGTCACCAATAACGCCCAAATAATTGCGAACCATCAGTGGCAGTAGGCAGGGCACATAGCTAGCAGGACTCACGGCTGTTGGGGCGGAAAGACCCTCGAGTGGCGGTCACATACCAGAAGACAGCATTGGTAGGCCTTCCAAGATAGACCAACGATCTGGTGAAGGTCGCGGGACGCGAGAATTTGGATGCGAGAAGAGAATCGCGCAGTTTGGAGATCCTTGGGGGAAGCCTTAGTCCGACGGTGAGCGTCTCTCTCGCTTAAGACGATGATGATTCCAGTGGTGTTAAAATTCAGTAAGTAAAAATTTTGGGTTTTCGTCCTCAGGTGGCACGACTCCTCGGGCGCGTAGGTAGTGGAGTCGCAGTGTGGACCTTACCTAGCGCGCCCTTAAGGGCAGGGAGAACACCGGGGGGTTTTAGTGGGTAGGCCTGGCATGCCGCCGGGAGAGCCCCACACACGCTCGCTGTTTAGCCAACGGCGGGTACGGTGCGGTTACGCATTTCCCCCCGAGAAAAAAAAAAAAAAAAAAAGGTGGCACGACTCCTAGGATAGGACCTAAAATTTTCAAAACTGAGTTCATATCTTCTCATCTAGTGAATGACAAAGTAGCGAGACTTTAGGTTTTTGGTGACACAGTGGCCGAGATCTCGATGAAACGGACAAACAATAGCAGATGGACAAAGTTTGGGTCATGCTTAACCTATTATTATTAATTTTATTTGTATCACGTGTAAAAGTATGCATGTTAAGCTCTACAATAAGGTTAATTGTAATTTATCATCGTAATTTTAACATTATTTGAACTATAATTGATTGACAGATTTAATTTTGATTATGATTTAAATTTCATTTAAATTTTGACTTTAATTTAGATTTCATAACTTGTGATTTTAACATCGGCATTGTGTTAATTTTTGTTTTAAATTTATATTTTATTTTGATTCAATTTTAATATACTTTATTTTATTATTATTATAATTATGTAATTTATTAAGTAAGGGTAAATTAAGTGAGTGAAATAAAGAATATATTATTATTAAGCAAATACAAGGTAGGTAACTCCTTTAATTGAAAGTCTTAGCCTTTATAACATCTGTTGGCACGTAAGTGGCTCTCAAAGAACCACTTAATCCAATTATTATTGCAATCTTTAGTTTGCAATATCAAAATTTGAAGTTATCCGTAGCAACTTAAGTTTACCAATTTAAAGTTATGAAATTGATTGGCCCCCACCGCCCCGCGTAAAAAGGGTGTAACTCAAACTCTCAACTTTTCCGAATCTCCGACAAATGAAGAGAAACGAACTTCGCTCCCCATTGTTTTAGTCTAATTTCTTATACTCGTATTTGCGTCGCCTACTGCTTAAGTGACAAACCGGGAGAGACTTTTTCCTTGTTCGTGAATTAAGACGTTTGTCAGGTTTCAATTTATTGTTCGATGAGGACGCTTATGAGGAGGAAGTTAAAATTTTTGCGAATGGCACTCGTAAAAAGTTAGTAATCTGTTTATGGCAGTCGATTTGTGGGTGTGATACAGTTTTTACTGCGCTTACCGGAGGGAGATTAGATTTTGCTGTCAAGCAGGATTGTTTACAATGCCGTATACTAGTTTAAAGGTCAGACCGGCAGTGAAATACCGGTTACTGCGTGCGACTTGGCTTGCGATCTTATGTCATAAGTTGGCAACGTACATTGGGGTTCTTCAGGGGGTTGTAAATATGCAAATCCCACAAGAACCACATGTACTATTAGACGACTCAAGTTACTACTATCAGGTTGACCAGCTTGTTTGTATATTTTGATGTATAAGAAATTATAAACTTTCAATATTTTTTATTGACTCACTGAATTAAAAAAGGGAAAATTCAAACATTTCTAGTTAAAGTTTGAAAAAGAGTTAACAAATACAAAACTTTCAGTTTTTAAATTCATTAATATCTGATATTGTTGAACATATTATGTAAACATTCCTAAGGACAGAAATATTATATGATTCTTAAGACAGAATTTTCACTCGATAGAAAAAAATTCAAAGATCACTCTGTTCAATACTTACAACCAGCCTTACAACCTTTAAATCAGAAAATACAATTATAAATGACATAAATGTTTCACCAATAGATGTGCATTTTTATTGTCTAGAAGATTGCAAAAATTTATTTTTTATTTTGTACCCCACTTTTCCAAAAATCGATTAAAACTTATAAAAAGTAACGTTTCCGTTTGGTCACAGCGCGTAAGCAACATTAGAAGCTATGCAATTATCAACTACCTACTTATATTTCCTTGCAATAAAACAGTCGCCATGCACGAGTAGTTTTCCTGGGGAGCCTCGCCTTAATATGAATATAGTTCATCAGTTGTTTTACTGGAACTATACAGGGTTACTTTTTTATCACCCCGGAAAATTTAAGAGACGCCTTAGGATACATCCATTTTTTTCATTATTATATATATAAAAATGAAATAAAAAAAAATAAGTGCAAAAATAAAAAAAAATATTTAATAATACTGCACTAAATTAGTGCAGTATTTTTTGAACATCTTAAAAAAGTTATACAAAATCAAATTATTGAGTTATGATTTTATTAATATTTAAGTCATTATTCTATCGTGTCCTAGGAACAGCAGTCATTATTCTCTCAAAAATGAAAGAGAAATTTAGTCTTTTCTATGACCAAAAATAGCAGGAGGAAAAGTTAAATAAAAATACATTTTTAGCATGTTGAAGCGGGAGGAAAAGTTGTACTAAATTTCATTCTAATCTGTTTAAGCCGCCGCGGGGCGGGGGCGGTGGTGCGCGCTCCTCCACTCACCACGACCTGCGCTGCGTTTTGTTGCGCTGCAGTTTGCTGTATGATCTCAGATCTCTTTGGTATCATAAAGAAAAGAAAATGAGCGTGATTTTTCATCAAATCTCTGAATTTATTTATCGTAATTTTTTGATATGACATGAGTTTATTACGTCATAAAAGTTAGTGTTTTTTATGGGATAGGGGGCAAATGACCAGACGTATCACCTGATGGTAAGTGATTACCGTCGCCCATTGACACCCGCAATACCAAAGAAGTCACAAGTACGTTGCCGGTCTTTAAGGTAGGAATACGCTCTTTTCTTAAAAGTTTGAAGGTCGTATCGGTCTGGAAATACCGCAGGCGACAATTCGTTCCAAAGTTTGCTGTGCGAGACAGGAAGCTTCGGGAGAAAGGCACAGCTGTGGACTGCCACCTATCTAAACGATGGGTATAGATTTTTGCCGCGTGGAACGATGGCGGAAAGAGGCGGCAGATATTGAGTCCGAACAATTCCTCGGAGCATTCCCGTAATAAATGCGATAGAAGATGCATAGTGAGGCGACATCTCTACGCAGCGCCAAGGTATCAATCAAGCCGATTTGAAATTTCCTGGTAGTCGACGATTCGAGTCGCTCTCCTTTAAATGCGGTCCAGTGGAAGAAGCTGGTATTAGGGTGCCCCTGGCCAAAGATGAGAACAGTATTCCATATGAGGCCGAATCTGCGCCTTATAAAGCTGTAGGCGGTGCGCCGGAATGAAATACCGTCTCGATCTATTGAGCACACCAAGGTTCTTAGAGGCTAATTTAGCCTTACCCTCTAAGTGGCCACGGAACTGGACTTCGCTCGATATGTCGACACCAAGGATTTAAATACTGGCTGAGGCAGTTAGGGGAATGCTCTGAAAGCGAGGCGATACGACAAATGGCAATTTCTTGGCGGTAAACGCGCAAACCTGTGTCTTTGTAGGGTTGAAACGGACTAAATTAAGTCGACCCCATTAGAGACTTTCTCTAACGAAGTTTCAATATCAGACACAAGTTTATTCCGGCACTCAATGACGTTTTCCCGAGAAATGTTCGTATGGCCGTTACAGAAGGTGTCTTTCTATCATCTGCATAACAATGAATGCCGCTGATTTGCAGAATATCATTAATATGCAGAAGGAATAGTGTAGGTGATAGCACACATCCTTGGGGGACACCAGCATTTACAGACAGTGAGTCTGAGCATTCAGCATCAATTAAGACCTTTATGCTAAAAAACTAGTCACACCACATCCACATAATTCACATCATAATAATCCACATAATAATGTCGAATTTTAGTAGTGAAAGTGATATTGGGATGACACCAATACAAATGTAATAATATTTTTATATTAATATAATTCTATAAACAATTTCAATCAAACAAGTTTTTAAATGTTCCTCACAGGTGTGTGGTATAAAGCACTATGTAGCACTTGGGTGAAAATCCGATTACTAGCGAGGGTGTAGTTTGTGGCCCGAGTTAAGGCGCAACCGAGGGACAAAACTCCCGAGGTAGGAAACGAGGTAGTCCACTTTCTTCCCGTGGTGAACAATCTACTATTTCGTAATAAATCAAAGTGAAGGAGTGTTTCCCATTTTTTAGTTGAGAGGATCTGTACGATACACACAGACGCCATACTCTCGCTGTTTTCCGTTTTTCTCGCTATATTGACTGCGGGGATTTTTTTTTGTTCTGTTCGAACGGCCTTCGTATTCGTTGGCTTTTCGTTTTATGGCTACTAATTATTGATTGCTCTATTTACAGAACAGACTGGAAATAAAGAGAACGCAAAAAATGCTTCAGAGATAAATAAACTCGATTGACTATGCATTGAACTGTATGCATATTTTATAATGGTGACTTTGCATTTTCCTTTTTGCAATTTTTTCCATTTTCTTTTCTTGTGTTGACTTATTCACTATGTTTCTTAATGTTCTTGTAAGTAGGTAATGATTTATTTATTACTAGCTGTGCCCGCGAACTACGTTTCGCCTTAATTTATTTTCTCCCGACATCTTCAACAAATATCTTTAATGTACACAGAAATAAATACAAAAAAATTATAAATTATATACTTAAATCTTCCTCGAGAATCACGCTATCGAGTGATGAAAACCGTTTGAAAATCGGTGTAGTAGTTTTTGAGTTTATCGCGAACAGACAGACAGACAGAAGCGGCGGGGGACTTTGTTTTGTAATATGTATAAGGATAATAATAATAAGTAGTAGTTTTACCCAACGGCCTCGTCCCAACTTCTCTTCGTGACCATCTAACGAGATTGGGACTGCGCGAGACTCCAACGTGCGGTATTGCTCGATTGTCCGCCGACGACGTCTTTGTCGCTCTGACCCTCAGCTGTCTGGCCACTAATAGAATGGTACAATATCACCCAGTAACATAGGTTATAGAATATTTTACTACGGGAAAATCGGTGATGGAAAATTTCCCTGCGGATCGACCATACCCCTGGCACTACCCCTGGGGGTAGGGTGGGACTTAACCATACCACCATAGAGATGTGACCTAATACATGACTATAAAATTCCTCGCACAAGTTTGTGGTTTTTCGAATATTCAATGCGAATTCTTAAGATTTTTTTTCCGTAATCTGGCTCACCAAAACTGTGGGCCTAGACACAGACAAAAGTCGAAAAAAAGGACAAAAATGAATGGAAATGACATTAGAATGTGACAACCTCACGTTATTTTTTCCGCAGCTAAGTATATTTTTTCTGCGGAAAGACTGCTGTAAAATAAACGTGTGGTTTTTATCTAGGCCCACAAGGATATCACCATCTATAAACAGCTCCATGTTTCACATATGCCCACCACGACAGATATTCAATTAAGTAGCTACTTAAGTTGCTTTCATATAGAACCTATCTGAGATACTGTCTCAGTATGATTAATAAATACATTTGCAAATAAAAAAATCAATTATGCTTTTGAGTTGTAATGACTCCAGCCGGCTTCCCGTATAATTCATTTCATTTTTCTGGCCGTTTCTGGTCTCTCGTTGTAAAAAGGCGTAGAGCCTGGTTAAAACAATATGAAAACAGAGACGCAGCTACAGCGTATAGCGCTATCTCGCTCCCACTATTGTTTTAAGCGATCTATCGATATTAGGGGGCAGGTTCGAGTCCATTTTTTCTTGTATTGATTTAGTAATTTTTATTTTTATTGCTGTATTTCTCCGATCGCACCTAAAAGTCGCCTTCTTAATGCGTGTGTTTTTCCCCCTCCCTATAATTTGGGTTATTTCAGACGGAGCGTGTTAAGCTGCGGGCGGGTGCGTATTTTCCTAAGATTCTGTCATAGGCATTACAGACTATCAGTACCTTTTTGGAACGCTAACAGCTAGTGTAAAGCTTCATAAGCCCTGCACATCAACGACCCTGCCCTTGGCTCACGGCGAAGGCTCCATCAAGAGCACCTGATCGCTGCGAGCAGATTAATGGCGCGTCACTGAGGTGCCACCCGGTTACTGATCACGCTGAAAAGGAGGCGAAGGCTTGCCTACATAGGGTCGGCATAGGCTGTCGCATTAACTGGCTCTCTCAAACACTGAGGACCCTTCAGGACTCTGTGCTGAAACATCCAATGTTAGCTATGACCAGCGATGTCATGCTTCCACGAGTAAACTTCGTTAGAAATTTTAAAGTGGAAACCCCTCACAGAGATGAATGGGAAGAGAATCTCAACTCCTGTGAGGATGGAAGCCTCGTATGGTATACGGATGGCTCCAGAAAATCATTTGATGTAGGGTGCGGAGTGTACGGTCTAAGGCCCAGGGTGAGCAAAAGTACCAACTTGGGCCGGTACGCATCCGTCTTCCAGGCGGAGATATATGCCATCATTGAATGTGCAGATATCATAAACCAAAGAAACTACTCAAACCAACATATCTATATTTATTCAGATAGTCAAGCAGCTCTAAAAGCCATTAGCTCGAGCCAAATAAACTCGAAGCTGGTAGAGGACTGCCTCACCCGCCTGAATGCTATAGGACAAAAAAAACAAAATTGTTTTAAGATGGGTTCCTGGGCATTCTGGTGTCATTGGCAACGAGAAGGCCGATGAACTCGCTAAAACTGGAACTATAAAACCACAAATAGGACCGGAACCTTTTTGTGGGATTTCAAAGAACCAGGTACACAACTTTCTAAATGAACAACTTCTTAGAAACTCATTCGAACTCTGGAAATCTACTCCAGGGCAAGAACACGCGAAGGCACTAATACAAGGCTACTCGCGTAAACTAACTGACGAGCTTCTGCAGCTTAACAGGAAAAACATCAGTGCAGTCGTAAGAACCTTAACTGGACATTGCGGCCTGAATAGACACATGTTCAACCTCAAGATTAGGGACAACGACATCTGCAGATTCTGCAATCAGGAGCGTGAAACTCCTAAACACCTTCTGTGTGACTGCAGCCCACTGATTCATCGGCGTAGCCTTCATCTGGGAAGACACATCATGAGACCAGATGAAATACAAACTCTCCCAACCCAAAAAATCCTCAATTTCATAGAGGGTTTGGGCTTGAAGGAGATACTCTAACGGTGCTATAATTCACAATAGATCTTTTAGGTCGAGGTGAAAAGGCCTACAAGGCGAAAGCCCGTACAATAACAACAATAATAAATAATAATACTGATCACGCTTCGGGAATCCTCCGAAAGTATGTTGGCGACATTGATGAATTAGTTTTAATCTGCCTATAATTCCTCGTCTAGTTAATAGACTAAAGCATAAATAAGACAAAAATTGTTTGTTCTTTACAAATTAATTTCGTGAGCATTTAAAACGCCTTTGACATATTCAATTCTCCCACCACTCAAGAAATACTTGTAAACGATGAAGCGCTTTATTTTGTTTTATCAATATCTAAATAAAAAATTTCGAATTCAAACTCAGTATAGTTTATTAAAATTACATTATTACGTAATCACTTTTGCACGTCAAAGAAGCTAGGCCACTTACATTTACGGCAAACAAAAATACATCACCTACTTAGTCTGCCAGTAACTAGATATATACTTGTAGTAATGTATGTAGGTATCGCTATGTAATATATATTACAAAAGAAGAGGTTTTGTTTCGCAGTTATATTCTGACTATGCAACTCTATTAACAAAATATTTCTGTACTCTGATTTTATGCTAATAAAATTACCTACGAGATATGTAGGTATAATTTTTCCGTTTCTTTGTACACGGTTTGAGGCAACTTATTTATAAACCACATCCGATGTGTCTCCAGTATGCGAATCACAGTCCTAATCGAATAACATAAATCAAATTTGACAAGTTTGGTATGCACGATCATTTTCCTTGCCTCTGGCTGGCGAAACCGCGGCTGTATTCGGTGTGTAAATGACATGCTCAACAGATTCATTCCCGCTGGAACACCCTTACAAATGGCTGTTTCCCCAAAGAATTCATGTCCATATAAATAAATATCTTTTAAGCTCCCCGGTTGTTCTCAAAGATATCAATGTTTATCGACTCCAAATGTAATGGGATTTTTGCGAGAGCATTTTGGAAAATGACTTGATGGGCTGCTCATCGACACGTAAAATGGTTGATATGGTTGAATTTAATAGTTATAACGTTTAACGATTTCTCACTTAATGGTAGGACACGAAGAGTTAAATGTAGAGAAGTTTAAAAATGAACTATATTTCACTGTGAAACATCGTGCGTTATAATATGAACTTATACTTTAGTACTATAATTTATTCTGTGCTTATAATTCGCAATTTTTTAAGATTTCGAAAGTACATAGATTCCAGGAAAATAAACGTTTAGAAGGTAAAGTTCGTGGAAACAAAAACTACTACTTGTATATAAAAGTTTGGGATATAAGCATGCAATTATTCGAGTAGCCCTGATAATATCCCCTTGTGAGCGCCTGACCGAAAATGGGGACACTGAAATTCCAGCAAAGCCAAAGGCAGATTTGTATTTCCTGATACTTATTAAGTATCTTATCTGTTCCTGTTCAATATTTGATTTTGGAAATAATTTACTAGTACAATACAATCATACTTATATAAAATAATTAATAAACTTATACACAAGATACTTAGGTAAATCAAAATAGAATTACTTAGGTACCTACTTTAAAATAAATTTATTTTTTAGATATGACTGCATTTTCTTTAAAAATGTTAAATAAATTGAGAAAATAATGAATAAATCAATAAAGAAAATTTTTTTTTATCGATTTATTCATAATTTTTTCAATAAATTTATTTTCAATTATTTCAAAATTGTTGTCATCCTTCCTTAGTCCCATTAATTATACATTCCGATTTCAAAGTAAATTCGCTTATCACCTTTTCCGAGTTTATCATGTAAAGTTTTAAAATTTATATCAGCTCCAACATTTTTTGTTTCCAATAGTGCCTGCGATATAACGAGTGCATCCATACGTGTTCTATCCAGCTTGGAACAAGCGCTCTTGACATATCGCATCGCTTTGATCACGATGAGCTCTTCAACAATTGACCGAAGACAAAAGCCCGAGTTCCACGGATGGCGGTGAGCATGGCGTTATACATTACTTGCTATAACATATCTTACGTACCGTAAGGCGTCCCGTACACGGTCAATCTCGATCGCGATCCGCGATCTAAATCAATGATCACGATCCAGATTGATAATGTACGAAGCAGATTGATGGATGATTGCATAGAGCCTGGCTAATGAAAGATGAACCTGACATTTTTTCAAGTAGCAACACTGATACAATGTCCCCATGTAGTTCAGTTCAACATGGTGATTTTGATACTTTGTAATAAACAATTTCATAATATTTTTTTCTTAATTTCTGTCGAAATATTACAGATATTAAGTAATTTTAACATTCATGAAATTCAAATACAGCGATTTTTTATAAAAGGTTCATTGTTGGAAGTTCATTGAAACTAAACATTACCTAATATTTAATTTTTAAAAAGTATCAACTGCTTTTTTCCTACTATATTCAGTAGAATATAGTAGGAAAAAAAGGAAAAAAAAGACAATCCTTTCACAAATTTAACATTCTAAATTACTACACAAATAAAAAAATATTTCAAGTATCAAAATGTATTTTACCTTCTGTAGACAGTATTACCAGAGCTAGGATTTTTGAATTTGCCGCTTTTTTCCAAGCTCATGTTTCGTGTGTCAGACTCTAGATCTGTAATCGAAGATCGCGATCAAAGCTTAATGATCACGATCGAGATTGAATGTGTACGAGACGCCTTAGATTCACCTGGCAAAGGGAAGGGGAATTAGCAAGAAATTCTGAATTGATTGTGTAGGGCGAATTGCAAATAAACATATTGGATCCTTTGATCGTCGGTGATCTGTAAGTTTTCGTTTGACGATTTTATACATATATGTATAAGAGTTATTACAGTTTTGTTTAACAAATCAAACGTGAAAGTCAACAACCATGTTTTCAACAACAATTGTATTTCTTTTGTGCGCGTATTCCTATTGAAAGATTGACACAACAAGAAATTGTACAATGAAACGTCAAAAACGTAATTTGATGAAAAGAGTCTTTTGCCGACATACCTACTTATGTCTTCAACCTATTGATTGAAGTGAAAATTATTTTTCATCCCCCCATCTCGGAAAGAGTATTTTTGCTATTCGATATCTGACCGCCAAAGCCGTTTTTATCCGCTTGAGGATAAAGTAAATTTGAATTTAGAACATCGCGTGCACTAGGTATGTGATTTCAAAACATCATTAATCCTATTTACTTCCATCTCCATGGTGCCGAATTTATCATACAACTTTTTTTAAATTTGTTAAAAACTCAGGCTCTGAACCTCCTTGGTGTACTTTTGTTTTGAATTTATTTTGCGCGCGCCATTTTGTTTTGACGTCGTATTGTTATAAATAAGAAACTTGAAAATAAGTGCTCTTTTGATTCCCTCGCTAACGCTCAGGATTCTAATTTTTGAATTAACAAGCGAAGGATTCTAAATTTGATTTAAGAATCCTTCGCTTGCTTGGTCATCAAAGTTGAGCACGCGGTTAAAAAGCAGCTTTGCACTCGTGTATAACAAATAACTATTAACCATTCCTCTAGAAATCTATTAGACACGCGGTAGCGTGTTAATCGAAGAGAACTGGCTAGCAGCACCTTGTTCAATTTTACACGAACAATTTGGAGTCACTTCTAAACCCTTCATAACTTAATAGTAGGTACATTGTTACCCTAGGGGCGAAAGTAACATGTTTAGTCCCGAGACGGGGATTGGCGCCCGAGCTGAGCTAGGGCGCCTGTAGTTCGAGGGAGTAAATAAATCTTTAACCCGAGGTTAACACTGTGCTTTTCATTTCGAATAATACAAGGAAAGTAAAAATAAAAACATAAATTAGCTAAACATTAAATGGATGAATTTTATTTTAATAAATCAACAACTTCTGCTTTAGCCTCTTCTCTTATGAAATCAGGCGTTAAATCCATATCTGAATCAGATGAACTCATTGTGTTAATATATGTACAAATCTCTGCTAAACGTAAGTATAAGCAAAACTCTACAACTCGAAAAACAATCAAATTTTTTCTGGCCGGCCAGCTATTACATTATTATTTTTCATTTTCATAATTAAAAAAATGGTAACTATTTTGCCCAAATCTATGTTATTTTAAAGGTATAGTTAAAAGTAAATTATAATAAAGTCCATTAAAAAAATAAATTCTTTGATTTATACTTAACTTTATGTTATTTTAATTTTACACCGCGCTGTAATTTAGTGGCTGTACAGAAAGTTGAAACGTGGTTCAATAGAATATGAAAATAGAACTAGTTTCTTTTTTATAATTTGACAGCTGATAGTTGAAAGCGATTCTTAAGATCTCTTAGATAAACTAGTACCCTAAATTTACTTACTCAAGATAGATCAAAAAACCATCAATCGATGTAATTATTACGTAACAGTGCCTTTCAAAATTATAAAGAACGAAAAATTGTCCTTCGTAGGAGATTAATTCAATTCAATAATAAATAGTTATTGTATCGTTTTTACTTTTTATAAGTAGATCAGTTTTGAATAATAATAAATTAATTTACAAAATGTAATGATATCTGATATATGATGAATGTATTATATGTAAATGTAATGCAATGACACCAAAACGTTAATGTGAAAAATGGGAGCAAAGTTCATTATATAATATAGTGAGATTGTCGACTTCATTGACAAAATAATTGAGATCTGAATGGGTGCCAAGATCTGTAGACAGTCTTAAAATGAAATTTATTAATAAGGATTATTCACACAAAGCAGAAACTTATGATCCTTTGAAGCTCAACATATGACTCGGTTATGTGTAGGCATATGGTAATATTTTATTATGGTTCCAAGTAACACAATAGGCTAGATGAATGAAAAAAATATATTATTTTAATAGAAGCTTATTCATAATTATAATAAACAGAAAGAAAAAAAAGGTTTTTGAATAACTATAAAAACAACAACAAGATATAAAGTATTTGAAATTTTTCTCCATCTCTTTCTAGCAAAACAGCAATTTACATGAAGTTTATATGGCCGTACTCAACAATGACGTCACGGTTGATGTCGGATCTCTCTGTCTAATCGCTTCCAAATTAACAGCTTAAAATGCTTGTATCTAATGTATTTCTAAGCAGATTTCGATTCTAATTTCACATGATTACATCTTTTTCTACAGTATTTTAACATTTTATGACGAGACTTGAAAATTAGAATTCAGTCATCATCCCAATTCATTAAGATAGCACTCCTATGAGACACAATAGTCGAAATTATATATCATTCACCTACATTTCAGAGAAAGACTGTACGAGGTCTGTATCCCCACGAGGCAATATTATTCCCATTTTTTACTTACCAGTATCTAAAATTAATATCTTTGGAGATTGAACAAGAACAGAGGACATGTAAAATTTTTACAAGCTTTGCCTGGAAGAAATAACCAAGCTTGCGCCTGGAAAAGTACCAAGGTCGCCTGGTAGAAATAGCTATATTACCGCAAGGCTATCTATCATTTATTCTTCTCTGTTTTTGGTAAGTCCTATGAATGTTTTGTGTGCAAAAAAGTGTTCAACCAGTCAAGCATTGTTACATTGCGATCTATGTTTGTTTATGACAAAGGAAATTGAATTATAATTGACAACTTCTCCAATTGATCTGAACTTTTGCTTCATTATAATCAGAGCTCTGGATTTGCATATTTTACGCCCAAATTAATCGCCGCCCCCGCTTCCTAACCCCCCCAATTTAAAAGCACTCTTTTTTACAATTCATAGTGAGATTAAAAGCGTTAACAAAACGAAATATTATTTGCAGCATTACAAATAAATCTGATTTCTAGAGAAATACTATACACAATTGTTGAGTTTAAATATATATATATATAACATTTACCACGTTTACAACTTTAAAACGAAAATACAGTACATACTCGTAAACTAGTTTCACACAAGAGTATTGTACTACAAACAAGAACAGTGAAAAGGTGGTGATGGCAAAACGCAAACAATAATAACACTAAAAATACAATAATATTAAATAACACAAAATAAAAACCGACTTCAAAAACAAAAAAGTAAAAAATAACAAAAGAATACAAACAACATACTTACAATGTTTTATTTTGAATTCGGTGCGGATAATCGTTGATCATGAGTTGGAATTTGGCACCGACTTCTATATAAATAAATGTAACGTTGTTTGTATTCTTATATCATTATCTTATATTATTTTTTGTTTTTGCAGTGGTTTTTAAATTTTGTTAAATATTTTTTGTTATTTTAATATTTTTTGTGAATAGCAGCTCAGCGAAGTTACTTGAAAAAATACAACTGAATTCAAATTCAAATTCAAATTCAAAAATCTTTATTCAACTTAGGCCTTTACAGGCACTTATTGACGTCAAAACAAAGCAAAACATTCTAATTTAAAGGAAACATAAATTTAACCTTGTATGTGCATACATACTGAATATACCTACTCAAGATGTCTGCAAATACAAGTAGTAATGAAAAAAGAAAAAGTTGAATCTACACCTGTTCGGAAATTGGGAGAGCGTTCTCGAGAAGAACAGGCAAGAAACTCGAAAGGTCAAATTTTTTATCTCCTCTTTTAAATCGCCATTTACAATTTTGGTTTTGTTACATAGTCATTGAAACTTTTTTTAAAAAATACAATCGGTATGCTTACATACACTTAAAATGTCAAAAAATAAGTTATAGACGTATACATTAATCATAATACAATAAATTATGTTGTTACCAAACATTTGATAACTTAGTCTAATTCAAAATCAGTGTCAGTTCTTTTCTGCCAACAACATTTGTTAACATCAATAGCTATACACAACAACACGATTATTGACATTATAACGAATAATAACTTCATATTAACACCAGGCATTGGCATCATTTAAATAATCGTTGACTTTATAATATCCTTTACTCATTAGAGTCTTTTTTACATGCGCTTTAAACTTATGAAAAGGCAAGTCAGTTACACTATGTGGAACTTTGTTGTAAAACGTTATACATTTCCCCATAAATGAGCCTCTAGTTTTTTGGAGTCTGTACGTTGGAACGGCAAGTTTATTTTTATTTCTTGTGTTTAACTGGTGAACGTGGAAATTGGTTTCAAATGTATTATAATTCTTATAGACATAAATCAAATTTTCATAAATGTATTGTCCTGCTAAGGTCAATATATTAATTTCTCTAAATAAATCTCTTAGAGAATCCCTTTTTTGTAAATTATAAATAGCGCGAACTGCTCTTTTTTGAAGTACGAAAATACTTTCTATACTAGCAGCCGATCCCCACAGTAGTAGTCCATACGACATAACACTGTGAAAATAACTAAAGTAAATCAATCTTGCCGTTTCAACATTAGTAAGTTGTCTTATTTTTTTAACTGCATATGCCGCAGAACTAAGTCTGTTTGCCAAGGACTCAATATGTGGATCCCACTGCAAACGTGAATCTAATGTAATGCCCAAAAATTTGGTACAATCAATGAATTCAATAATTTGATTATTCATTTCCACAATAGTATCCACTTTCCTTACATTTGGCAATGAAAATTTTATACATTTATTTTAATTTGAATTTAATGATAAGTTATTAATTGTGAACCAATGCAATACATTAGAAAGAGTACTATTTACAACGTCAGTATTTTCATTACCTCTGTCAACCTTAAATATTAAAGAAGTATCATCTGCAAATAGTACTGTATCGCACAGATTGTGAGTGAAATGTGGGAGATCATTAATGTAAATTAAAAAAAGCAAAGGTCCCAATATCGATCCCTGAGGTACACCCATAGTAATAGATGCACCAACAGACTCAGTTTTGCTAATAACAACTTTCTGGACCCTATTGGACAAATAAGACTCCATAAGGCTAATTGCTTTTTCGGTGACACCATAATGTTTGAGTTTATTTAAAAGAGTCTGGTGACTAACGCAGTCGAAAGCCTTCGACAGGTCACAAAATATACCAATCACATCTTGTTTACACTCCCAAGCGGCAAAAATGTGTTTGAGAAGTGCAACTCCAGCATCTGTCGTGGATCGACCTTTGGTAAAACCAAATTGGTTCATATGAAAAATGTTATTACATGTAAAATGATCTATTAACTGCTGAGATACAATTTTTTCGAATATTTTACTAAGTGCTGGTAGAATCGAAATTGGTCTGTAATTTGAAGAATCGTTTTTATTCCCAGATTTAAATAATGGTATTAACTTGCTATTCTTCATGAGGTCGGGGAAGACACCTTCATCAATACATTTATTGAATATCAACGCGAGTTGCGGGGCAAGTTCTATTATAACCGATTTGATTATGTGGGTCGAAATACCCCAAAGATCTTCAGTTTTTTTCGTACTAATCATACGAAATGTTTTTAGCACAGTGTCAGCGTCAATGTGACAAAATTTGAAAACCTTGTTGCACCTCTCTACACTCTGCCCTAGGAGAGCTACAGCTTCATCAGAACACGAGTTGAGACTACTTGTAGTTTCTATGGGTATGCGAGAGAAGAAGTCTTCGAATGCATTGGCAACTGCCTTGTCTGATTTGATTGTTTCATTATTGATTTCTAATGAGAAAGAATTTGCAGTACTTTTAAGTTTACCTGTTTCCTGATTAATGATATTCCAGGTGGTTTTTACTTTATTTTTAGATAAACTGATTTTGTTACTTATGTACATAGCTTTTGCGGACATGCACACTTTCTTAAATGTTTGAGAATAATTCCTAACATAATTTATGAAAGACGGGTCACTAGAGGTTACTTTTAAAGCGTAAAGGTTAAACAGTTTCCTTCGACTTTTGTATATACCCGGAGTAGCCCAGTCACTGAATTTCTTACTCCCGTTTTTGACTTTAATGACCTTTTCCTTGAATATATCATTACATTCATTTTTAACTACATGGAATAAATTATTATAGAGATTATTGGCGTTCGTCCCCTCGATCGACAAATTTGCAGTTTGATTAACAAGATTTTTTTTAAATTTCTCTATCCCGCGTTTGGTTATAAGTCTACAGGTAATCTCACGTATAGAACAAACATGATGGTGCTCGAACGAAGCTAGTTGACCGCTGTGGTGAGAATTAATGCAGTTAATAATTAACTTATCTTGTACATTACAGTTACAAAAGATGTTGTCTAAGCAAGTAGCAGACGTAGCTGTAATTCGGGTTGGTTCTTGAAAAACATAATTCAAGTTAAATGACTTAAATAAATTAATAAATCTACTAGATAATTGTGATTCCTCTAAAATATTTATATTAAAATCACCGCATACAATGATTTTTTAGTTTTGCTAGATACTATTCTTAATACATCTTCCATACTGGATTCAAACTCTGAGTAATTTCCAGAGGGGGGTCTGTATATACATATTATAATAAAATTATCAAGTTCCACACATGACAGCTCAATGATTCGTTCAATGGAAAGAGAAACTATGTCTTTTCGTTCTTTAAACTGTAAGTCATTATGTAAAATGATTAGGGATCCTCTAATAGCTGTTTTTCTAGTGAATGAACTCACAATTCTATAATTATTTAAACTTATTAACAACTCATAATTTTTTAGCCAATGCTCAGTAATACAAAGTATATCTATGTTTTCATAGTCTAAAAATAAATTTATTTCTAAGTCTTTTCCAGAAAAGCCTTGAATATTTTGATGAAATATCCGTAAATATTTGGGCTTTCCTTTGGTCAGTACCTTGCAAGAGGCTACCTCTTTTGTCTTAATACTTAATTTAAATAACTTGGAACTTGTTCCAAGACATTACTTTGAGTGTGTTGCTCAATAAAAGTATTGTCAGTAGCCAAATTCTTGACTAAACATAAAAAATAAAAGCTTAGCGAACCTGCTAATTGTTTTTTTGAAAAGGTAGACAGATATAATCTATCTTTTGTCAGATAAATCTTATTAGGGGCACATGTCAACTTGTTTATATCAATGATATGAAATTTTTTGGAGTAACAAGTCAATACATCTAGTGTCAGATTTAATGTGTATCTCATACTATTCTCATATTCAGATAAGTGATGGTGGTAGGGAAATGTATACATAATTATTTTATTTACTTCCAAATTTTCAAACTTCGAATAAAATGTTTTTAATTGAAATTTGTTTAAATTGCCCCTATTTCCCATTAATATTATCAGATTATCATTACTATTAAAGTTATAATTAGAAATTTTATCTACCACATCTTGGAAACTGGAGCCAGGCATACAATAATTTATGACACTTTGCCCCAGCTGGTTTGATAGCAAGTGACCCATATTCTTACCTATTTCATCACAGAATATAACACATTTCGATACGGGCAGCCTGGTCTCACCCGTAACTATTGACTGACGTACCTTACTGAGCGCAGAAGATGTATGACTGGGTACACAATTATTGTTATCCAAATTATTAGTTATATTGCTATCCAATATTAAATTATGGTTACTGTTATCTATAGTCTGTTTCTCCAGAAGGGAATGATAACGATCTTCATTGAATTGACAGAGTGTGGCTAACTCTGTCACTGACTTAATAAGCTCCTTATTTTGGTTTTGAGCACTTTCATAGTTTTTTGTTATATTTGACAAAGAATTTTGTAAATAGCTAATGTTATCAGTTAGGTCTTTTATGTCCCTGTCATACTTACTTCTGCTTTCTTTTAGTTTTACATCAAAAATGTCTAATGAATCAATTAGACATGCACGCTCTTTTCGTAACTTGATATTTGATATAAATACATTATGCTTTTTAATGAGGTATTGTTTTTTTAATAAATTTATTGATTTTACAATATTTCCTAAGTTTCTTTTTACTGTGAAAATAGAGTGGCAAATGGTTTTCTGTTGCAGGTGAAGCTTGTGCAAAATTTTGACAAATGAGGGTCAAAACGTGCCTATTCTATTTAAAAAACTTACATCTAACTTCTAGAATTCAAGGATCCTTCCAACATCAGCTGGGCTCATAACTACCAGGCGCACGAAAAAAAAACATGAACCACATTGGACGTGCCTATAAAATTTAAGGGTTTCCTTGATTTTCCTGAGATCCCATCATCAGATCGTCTTTGGTGACTGACAATGGGACCAATCAAGAAGTATACCCTCCCAAACAAAAGAAAATTTTTCAAATCGGTTGATAAATGATAGAGTTATGAGGTAAAAAACATAAAAAATACATTCAGTCGAATTAATAACTACCACCTTTTTGTGAGTTGATTAAAAATCACAATAATGTTAGTTGGGGTCATGGACCTACAAAAAATACGTACGCATAGTGTTGCATTGAACAAATGTGAAGTAGGTATACAAGGTCAGACAATTTCATTTGTTTGTGTACAATCTACACTCACACAGATGCACCAGGTAAAACAAACCACCGTAATTTCTAGACGAGCAAGACACGCACACATACAAATGTGCTGTCAATTGCATGCTCCACACATTATTCAACAATAACGCTCCGTCTGTCTTTTTTTTCAGGTCCGCGGTTGGGGTATAAATTGTATATATTTCATTTGTGGGTAGAGGACAAATACCTGTGTATCACATTTTCAAAATGACGGCTACTGAAATAATATTATCTTCCAGTTTACTTTACCACTTTACCGCCCCTTAAAAATTTGGCGCTATGGGCCCGGGCCCCTAAGGCCCGCTGATCCCGGCCTTGATTATCTGTATTTTTAAAAGATTTTGGTGACTGACTGACTGAAGTATCCTTTTGGTGATACTCAGTCGTATAAAATGACCGCCGCCGCCGCTCCAAAATGGCGGACTACGTTTCCTTTTCAACACCCAGAACATGGGTAAATTGAAAGAAATTGAGGAGTTAGTGATATTATTCTAAAAGTATATAAATAAAGGTTGTTCTTAAAAATGTTTTTGTATTACCGCTTTATTATATATCACCGTCGAAAATTAATTCCTTTGAAAATTGAGAAATGTCGACTATAGGATTGTCATCTCGGCGTGGTTGATTCATCCCGGGAATGGAGGACATGTTTACTTTTTATCGGGCGCAGTCACTTTGTCTCGAAACCGCAATCTCAAATTTCTTTTCCTAATGGCGTGCTTCGTAAAGTTTGCTTTCGCGTTCGCGAGTAATCACGGAAATGAAATGAGCTCAGACTGAAATTGTTGACTCTATACGCGGATCAGATTGTAATACCTAAACATTCTCAGTGAAAATAGACATCTCTTTTGATAAGGAGTAGGTTAATTTTTTGTGGGCGTACTCTACTAAGGCCAGTTAGTGATAGAATAATCTGTTAATGTGACCGCACATATCAGTACGCGCCGTACGCGCCGCATATATGACATCATCAGCATGCGTCTTTCAATACCCGGATACTTACCGCATTTTTGAAATTCTGTACGTACCGAGTGGGTCAAAGGATTCTAAAATGAGGCGCGTACGGTGCGTGCGGCGCGTACGATCTTGACAAATGTGCGTTCAGCTTAATTGTAACTGATCGATCAGCGACGCACCGCAGTAAACCGGGGTAGTTTTACCTACTTTGCATTATTTTATTGTAAGCATATAATACATTGTAATTGTTTTTGTGATGAGTAAATAAACAAATCTTTCTCCACCAGCTTTATGTATATTTCCTGTTCTCGTAAAAAAATATTAATTACCGGTTGCACCAAATTTACGTTTTACGATTTCGTAAAAGTAACAATATAAATACGTAAGAATTGCACCATAATCTAGTTTCAATTGTAGTTTTATTTTATCCTTTACGTTTAAAAAGGTTAAATGTACGGCGCGAATCATATATTTAATAGTAAAACGACCCATATTAAAGTATTGTTACTTTTTACGAAATCGTATAACGTAAAACTTGGTGCAACCGGCTGTTAGTGTTTATGTCTTTTGTATAAATCATCAACGTAACAAACGTCGTTAATGTGTAATTATTTTAATATTAATTAACTATATTTTTGAAGTTCAATCTAAGGTCATTTTACAATATACCTACTACAATGAATGGAATTTCCTCATATGCTGTCATCACCTATAATTTTAAACTTAATTTAATTAGATCAAGAATTATTATAATATGTTTCTAATTAATATTGTGTATATTATGTGGGTGACAAACAAATAAATTCATCGCTGGAGTTTTGTTCGTATGAAAAATTTAGAAAAATCTTTTAAATTTTCGTCCAAGATAACCGTAGGCTATTATTAACAGTTACACCATCCTCGCGATCAACAAAAAAAGTTACTACCATGATATTTGAACACCCTTCCAAGCTGCTTGACCAATATATGTATTTATAGGGCGACGTAAATGACCCTGCCCGCGAAACCATAGATTCCAGGTTGTATAGGATAAATAATCATGAATTTAAGATACGGAGTTTTGTATTTCTTCGCTTTCTGCACGGGTATCTCAAATACACTATCGTTTAATCCCAGAAGTGCAGGTACAGAATGTATATAATAAGGAAATAGAGCTTATAATAATAGATATCGACCTAATATTTTTTATTGAGCGCAAACAAGCTATATAAAAAATAGACACATACTGTTAGCGAGAGAAAGAGTCTTGTAAAATATTTTTTTCAACACGCTTTCAAAACTAGCTTTGTTAGCAGTGCTTGAAAACTGAAACGGAATCTATTTATTTGTGATGTGATAAATTCAGTTTCCCCCTCGAGATATTGCACCGATTTCACCCTCTTATGATGTCATGCAGCAGACACAGGGGCGTCCACTGAATCATCTTTGATTGCCCATTACCACTTTGAAAGCACTGCTCAACTTTTTTTTGGAAAAATACCTATCGAGATATATCGATAAGTGACGAAAAATTAGTAGTTTTTTTATTGTTATGGAACAATAACAGCAAGCTTATGTTATAAACTTACACAAAGTACATTATTAAAAATGAATTAGACCAAAACAGTCGTTCACAAAGTATAATAATTTTTATATTAATAATAATAATTAAAACTAGATTTGGCTAAATAATGACAAGATGATCATGCCTATGAAATATAAGAAAAGGCATACAAAGGATATATGATTGAAAATATAAATGATCTAGGTTCTTCAAATGGGCACGTACTGGCGGCGGTCTATCGTGTGCGGGTTGACGTGAGGGAGGGGAACCGTAGGATAGCTCCAAGAGAGCAGGTCGCGGCCCTGGAAGGGGCACGAGAGGAAATGTTCCACCTATGGCAAGAGAGCCTGGGTGAGCCGGTCTCCGGAACTCTTAGGAGAACCGTTGAGGCGTTGCTCCCCGTGCTGAAACCATGGGCGGAAAGGAAGCATGGGTCGCTCACGTACCATCTGGTGCAGATCATCAGTGGTTACGGCTGCTTTGGCCGTTATCTGCACCGGATTGGGCGTGAGCCGACCGATGAGTGCCACCACTGTGGCGCTGCGGTGGACTCAGCACAGCATACTCTCGAGGAGTGCGCTGTCTTTTCGTCGCAGCGCAGCAGTCTGGTTTTGAGTGTTGGCCCTGACCTTTCTCTCCTATCTCTGATGTCCAAGATGGTCGAGAGCGAGGAGGCCTGGAATGCAGCAAACTCCTTCTGTGTGGAGGTCATCACACAGAAGGAGGTGGCAGAACGGGCCAGAGAAGATGACCCAGCGGCAGATCCCTGCCGCCGCAGAAGGACGGGGCGGAGGAGGCGGCAGTTCGCCGCAGGCCCGGGAAGCCCGAGTCCTGCATTGCACAGGCCACTGCCAGTCGTCGATACTCCTAATGCCCAGGAGCATCGCCGGCCTTCCCATTTTAGGGAGGTGAGAGGGGCTCGCCGTAGGCGAGCAGACGCTGACGAGGTCATGGAAGTGTCCGAAAGGGTTCCCATGGCCTTGTCCGGCCACGGGGCGTCCCTCCCCGACGTATCCTCTTCGTCAGATGACGGGGAGGATGCGGAGGTGATAGACGTTCTCGTGCCAAGGCGTTTGTGAGGGGGCATCGTTGGGTTTTAATCGGTAGGCCGCGGTTTCTGGCTGGCGCTCTGCCCCCAGTGGCCGCGGAGAGTCCGACATAACCTCGCGCCTACCCAAGCGCGAGATATGCGGAACGCATTTCCCAACGTTAATAAAATAAAAAAAAAGGTTCTTCAAATGAAATAAAATAAATACCCACCCAACAAACATTTCAGTCGCATATTATGGTAAAGTTACGTGGCTCCAAACGCTGTAAACGTTTGTGGTCTAAGTAACGTCCATTTTTTTTATGGGATAGGGGGCAAGCGAGCAGATGTATCACCTGATGGTAAGTAATTACCGTCGCCCATGGACACCCGCAACCCCAGAGGAGTTACAAGTGCGTTGCCGGCTTTTGAGGTGGGAATACGCTCTTTTTTTGAAAGTTTGAAGGTCGTATCGGTCCGGAAATACTGCAGGCGACAATTCGTTCCAAAGTTTGACTGTGCGAGGCAGGAAACTTCGAGAGAAACGCACAGTTGTGGACTGCCAACCATCTAAGTGATGAGCATGGATTTTTTGCCGCGTGGAACGATGGCGGAAAGAGGCGGCAGGTATAAGTCCGAACAATTCCTCGGAGCATTCCCCGTAATAAATACGATAGAAGATGCATAGTGAAGCGACATCTCTACGCAGCGCCAAGGTATCAAGCCGATTTGAAATTTCCTGGCAGTCGACGATTCGAGTCGCTCTCCGTTGAATGCGGTCCAGTGAGAGAAGTTGGTATTGGGGTGCCCCAGCCCAAAGATGAGAATAGAATTCCATATGAAGCCGAACCTGCGCCTTGTAAAGCTGAAGGCGGTGCGCCGGAGTGAAATACTGTCTCGATCTATTGAGCACACCAAGCTTCTTAGAAGCTAATTTAGCTTTATCCTCTAAGTGGCCACGGAACTGGACTTTGTTCGATATATCGACACCAAGGATCCCAATATTGGCTGAGGCAGTTAGGGGAGGCAGTTAGGGGAATGCCCTGAAAGCGAGGAGATACGACAAATGGCATTTTCTTTGCGGTGAACGCGCAAACCTGTGTCTTTGAGGGGTTGAAATGGACTAAATTAAGTCGACCCCAGTTAGAGACTTTCTCTAATGAAGTTTCGATTTCAGACACAAGTTTATTCCGGCACTCCATGACGTTTTCCTGAGAAGAGTTCGCACGGCCGTTATAGAAGGTGTCTTTCGTGCTGTTGTCTGCATAGCAATGAATGCTGCTGATTTGCAGCATATCATTGATATGCAGAAGGAATAGAGTAGGTGAAAGCACACATCCTTGGGGGACACCAGCATTTACAGACAGTGGGTCTGAGCATTCACCATCAATCAAGACCTTAATGCTTCTGTCTGCTAGAAAGCTAGTGACCCATCCACATAATTTCTCGGGAAGCCCATATGAAGGAAGTTTTAATAGGAGCGCTTTGTGCCATATCCGATCGAAGGCCTTCGCGATGTCCAAACTAACTGCCAGTGCCTCCCCCTTCGCTTCAATTGCCTCTGCCCAATGATGTGTCAAGTAAACTAGAAGATCACCAGCAGAGCGACCCCTACGAAAGCCGTATTGTTGGTCACTGAGCAGCTGGTGATCCTCTAGGTACCGGAGAAGCTGGCGGTTGATTAGTGATTCCATTATCTTTGAAAACAAAGAGGTTATAGCTATCGGCCTGTAGTTGGACGGATTCGAGCGGTCACCTTTCTTAGGGATCGGATGCACTAAAGCTATCTTCTATGAGGTTGGGACTACGCCAGATGAATAAGAGAGCCGAAATAGTCGCGTTAAAACCGGTGCCAACTCTAGAGCACACGTCTTTAGCACGATAGGAGGGATACCATCAGGCCCACTCGACTTGTGGATATCTAGGGTGATTAGTGCTTGACGCACTGAGCTTTGGTGGAACCGAATATCCGGCATAAAGCTCGTGCACCGTGGTATGGTCGGTGGTTCCTGTCCCCCGTCATCTAAGGTCGAGTTGGATGCAAAGAGTTTCCCTAAAAGATCGGCTTTCTCTTTAGCATCATGGGCTAACGAAGTGTTATTCTTGTGCAGTGGTGGAAAAGATGGCATGCAGAAATTTCCCTGAATAGCTTTGGCGAGAGACCAGAACGCACGAGACCCGAAGGAAGACGCTCTAGCCTCTCGCCAATTTTACTGATGAATCCTGCTTCCAGCGAGAAGCCTTTTTGGAGGATTGACCAAACCAAGGTTGGAATCTGCCACCATTGGGGATAACTGAGGATGGAATGAAAATTTCCATACCTTGCAATACCACATCGGCAACAGACTCAGCGGCGGAGTTGGGATCATCCGGCATAAAGCTAACCTGCCTCCAAGGGTAGGACGCAAAAAAGGACCACATCCCATCCCAGTCTGCTGACTTGTAGTGCCACACACGGCGACTACGTGCAGCACGTGAGTGGCACCGAACTCCTAATGAGGCAGTGATCTGAGGAGCCAAGAGGGGCGCCGACAGATATGAGGTAGCCGTCGGGATGAGAAGTCAGCAGAAGATCCAACAGTGAAGGTTCATGGCTCTTCACATCAGGAATTCGCGTGGGCGTAGTAACCAATTGTGTCAAGCCATATGCAAGAGCGAAGGCGTGAACAGATCTCCCCGCATGATCGGTTTTGCTTGAACCGAGCCATTCGGTGTGGTGAGCGTTAAAATCGCCAAGTATCTCTGCGAGTGGGATCTGTTGCTGCACAGAGTCTGCAGCCATTTGGACGTGCTCGATGAGTCGGTCAGTTTCGGTATCACCGCTATGGGACCTATAGAGGCACGAATAGACGCAGGGATGGTCGTCGCTGTCTACACGGAGACATAAGGTGTAGAGGTCCCTACTTTCAAGGTGACTGAGGCGCCAAGAACATATATCGTCTCTGACGTACACGCACACACCGGCCTTAGGTGCGAAGAGGTGTTCCAGTCCGTACCCTGGGTAGGAAAGGTAAGAAGTGTCCGCCGGAGACGATATCTGTGTCTCGGTCAAAAAAAGCAAGGCCGGCTTTGCTGTCTCGAGATGGTGGTGGACAGCATTCAGGTTGGAGTGAAGTCCCCTGATATTGGAGAAGTCCACAGTCAGTGTGGCAGGGGGTGCCGTGGGTTTGCTCTTGCCCCAGGTATGTTTGAGCGGTTCCCCCCCCCCCCCCAGAATACGAGGGGCGGCCTAGGCGTCCACGCCCAGGTATATTGCGTCCTGAAAATGGACGTCCAGAGAGGGATTCTCCAACACTAGCGCAGTTGGTACCCTCCTGGGGTAACAATCTGTTTAACTGCGCCATCATAGGGGGGTTGGGCCTCCGGTACCCTCACTCACTCGACGAAACACAACGCAAGCGTTATTTCACGCCGGTCTTCTGTGAGACCGTGGTATCACTCCGGTCGAGCCGGCCCATTCGTGCCGAAGCATGGCTCTCCCACGGGAAATACGACTCTTACACCGACTTTAATGGTATTGGACTCGTGAGAACTACTTTTACATGAATAACAGTGAAAATCTACACTCTTATTTTAGGATTTTTTTATGCTTTTATACTACTAATTTCGTTGAGATGAACAAAACAGCTCTAACGAAATAAAGTGTAACTTCAACCAACCTCAAAATCTTATTCATTTTTGATAAATTTAATAATTCGATTTCGAAGCTTGTCCGTAAGTAGTAATTGATGTGGACGTACAGTATTTACTAATGTCTCAGTTTAACAAAACTCTGTTAATGTCTAATTATACGAAAAGCATTTTTTCACTGCTGTTGGTGTTGGGGCGAACAATGTATGGACGCAGAGCAATGTTGAGGCAATGTCCTTTTCTGCGGCTGAGTTCCAGCCACGAATTAACAGTTTTCAAAAAATAAGACACATTGTACTGAATTGGAATATGCAAGTTTTTACAAGTAACAGTCGCTGAGCTTCTTGAAATATTATCTGCCTATATTGATATGTGAAGTCAAGCTAACATTTATTTCGTCACTATCGAAACCAGATAAATTTTCGTGGACCCCCGCTTACGAAATGTGGCTTACATTTCGTCCGTTTTTTCGTCACTCCAACGTAGACACCCGTTAAGTCTCCCGTGGATCCCTAGATGTCCACTTGTACCACTTTGAGAATGAATTAACTAAAACAATCAACAAAATGTATAAAAGTAACAGAAAAGTAAGTAGGTACATCATAAATAAACTCAAACCCGCCTAAAGACGTTTGACTAAAATACGTTTCAACCTGTTTACGGTATGACTTCTCAATTTATCTCGTGTCACAAACAACAGCCGTGAAATATCAAAGCTGATATTATTTCCGCGACGGCTGCTCTGTCGAATTTCAACGTGAAGAAATTGAATCGCGTACCTGTGTGAACAATTCTCTAAGCTCGTGGTCACAGTTTCGAATACTTATTTTTCTAAAAGCTTTCCTGTTTGTATGAATTTTTACCTCGTGAGAATACGTGGTTGTGTCAAAATCCCTCTGCAGTTAATAGGCAGAGTGCCATCCCAACAAACTTCTAGAGCTGAGGGAGTCCACGGTCATGATTCGTGTCAGATGATATGGCCAAAATTTGATCTTGTATGGATTCATCCCTTTGTCTCATGTAAGAGTAAAAGTTCAATTCATTTAAGCCGATTTCGAGTGAGTTTCATTATCTGTACTCTTTACCATTGCGAATAGGACTACTGAATTCCCGCCTACACTAATTGTGTGATAGATTTAAATTTTATTGTACAATTGTACTATTTTAGTGACGTGAAGATGGTACATGCACGGTGGTACATGCACGGTAAAAAACGTGTTATACGTGAAGGGACTTGTTTATTGTAGGGCCCTAACCCGGCGTAGAGTGTAGCCCTTTGGGCGGGCGGCGACAAGTCGCATTACTCAACGCCCCGAATTGATCATTTATCGGATAATGACTGTATTTATAGTGGACTCTTACTGAGACACCAATGAGCTAATTTCGTGTGATCACTGGTATCAAGCGTTATTTTTCGGAAGTACACATTGCTAACTGTTAATGAGTGGCCACACACGGTGTTTCATAATAACCAATAAATAATCAATGCGTTATCTAAAACTAATTATTAAAATTTGTTTACACGTAATATCATTCAACCCAAAATTTTGATGTATATCATAGTATCATCATCATGTCTATGATTTACATGAAAATTTTGGGTTGAATGACATTACGGGTAAACACAATTTAATAATTAGTTTTAGATAACGCATTAATTATTTATTACTTATATTTTGACTTGACTTTTTGGGTCCAGCTGATCCGCAGCATTCTACGATAACACCACATCTCAAAAGATTCCAAGAATTTATGCGTGTTAGCTTTAAGAGTCCATGCTTCACAACCGTACAATACCACGGGCCAAACGTAACACTGGAGCATTCTTACCCTGAGCTTAATGGACAATTTGCGGCTGCACAAAATTTTTTCCATCTTTTTAAGGGTGGCTCGGGCAATTTCTATTCGGGTACGAATTTCTTGTTCACTGTCCCATACTTCATTGACCCAAGCACCAAGGTACTTGTACTTCCGCACACGCTCTAGATCTAAACCTGCTATATTGAGTCTTGGGTTGAAGTTGTTATTGGATATGACCAGGTATTTAGTTTTAGACACATTCATACACAACCCTGCCCGCTCACTGCATTCATTCACTCTATCCAGCAGTATTTGCAAGTCTTGTTCAGTCGATGCTATAAGTACGGTATCGTCGGCATAACGTAGATTATTTATCACTTTGCCGTTTACTTTGACTCCGACTTCCAGTCCCTCTAGAGCCTCAGATATTATCGCTTCAGAGTAAAGATTGAAAAGCAGAGGCGACAAAATACATCCCTGTCTGACTCCCCGGCAGATTTGCACTGCGCCGGTCTCTGAATGTTCAACTCTCACTGTTGCTTGCTGGTTCCAATACAAGTTTTTGATGATTCTGATGTCCTTGCCATCCAGACCGGCATCACGCAAGCGCTCCAATAGAATGTCATGCTTTACGCGGTCAAATGCCTTCTCGTAATCAATGAAGCATAAGATTACATCGGTTTGCATATCCCTGCACTTTTGCACTAAAACATTAAAGGCGAACAACGCTTCGCGTGTCCCCATTCCTGATCTAAACCCAAACTGACTCTCTCCTAATTGCTCATCACATTGCGGACGTATTCTGTTGTGAATGATGGATAAGAATACTTTGAGAACGTGACTCATAAGACTAATTGTGCGGTACTCAGTGCATTTCTTAGCTTTAGCCTTTTTTGGCAGGGTGATAAAAGTAGATTTGAGCCAGTCCTCAGGGAGGGTCCCGGAGTCGTAGATCTTATTGAAAAAATGAGTCAAGGCATCCACATAGCCATCCTCAAGGAGCATTATCACCTCGACAGGTATGTTGTCCGGACCAAGTGCTTTACCTGTTCTTGCCATTCTTAAGGCTTGCTTTACCTCTGATGTTAGTATGGGTGGGCCAGACTCATCTGTGACATAACCACTCTCACATCTGGAGAGATCGGCAAACATCTGGGTTATGTAATTGCTCCAAGCCCTTTTTCTGCTATCCAAATCTAAAAGGAGTCTTCCCTGATCATCACACAAGATATTGGAACCAGGTTTTTTGTTCAGACCAGCTAGTTCCTTTACCTCTTTATGAAGATTGAAACTATCATGCTTCTGTAACAGCTCTTCTAAACGATTGCACTTACCCTCGTAGAACTTATCCCTGGTATATCTGATTGTTTTGTTGATGAGTTTGTCTAATTCTGCATATTTGTCTGGTTTCGTGTTTTTATAGGCTCTGCGTTGTTCCATCAGGTCTAAAATTTCATCTGTCATCCACTGCTGCCTCTTGACAACATGGTTGGTCTTCAGCAGTGACTGGCATATGCCACTGACAGTCTCTTTTAGTGATGACCACGTCTCCAGAATTGTAGATGTTTTACTCAGCTCCTGTTCCGCCCAATGATTTATTTTGCTTGAAACACATGCTTTTGCAACCCTAATTTAATACTAGGGTATTATATTAGGGTTTCTTTCACTAAAAAGACTTCATTCACTAAAAAGTTAAAAATAAAAAATATTTTCCAAAAAATAAAACCGACTTCAAAAACACTGAAAAGTTACCGGAACCGACTTCAATATAAAAGTGTGATGTTGTCTGTACCTATTCTTATAATTATTTTTAACTTTTCAGTGTTTTTGAAGTCGGTTTTTATTTTTTATAATAGATATGTGCCACAAAGACACACAGTCAAAAGAAATTCGTTTTTTGTTTCTTGTGATAGGTATTTGTTATGCATTGTATGTTCGTTATCGTATTCTAAGTTGCTCACAAACTATTTTTCGTATAACCAAGTTGGAGCAGCTAAAAAACGTGTAACAAACTATATGCAAGTAGCGTTATTTTCAATATTATTTTATTTGTACTCGCGTTATGCAATCTGCGAATGTTTATCAAATACAAACGACAAAGTAAATAATATATGTAGGTTAGGCAGGGTAGGCATATATTTGGAGAAGGCACCCTTCGTACGGTTTTGACGTTTTTTTTTTCATTTTAACAATATAATTTAAAGCACCTGATTACATATAATCCTACTAATAGGTTTTTTTTTCATACGACAGGGAAGCTCTTGGCCTTATATCGGAACACAGCAATGCTATTAACATGTTATTAGGGCGACAAACTTAGGTAAGACGGTGGTAGCTAGCCAGGTGGGCTTAGAAGCCCTACCACCAACCAAACCGATCAGAAAAGCTTCTGTCCCCAATGGGAATCGAACCCGGACCTCCCCATCAATAACCGGTGGCCTCAACCACTAGACCACGGAGGTGGAAAAAAATAAATTCTAAAACTATTAGTATAACTAGTTATTTACTTAATAAAACGCCTGCGTTTTTTAATTGTGGATGTCAGTCCAGTCTACTTTTTTAATGTCATCTAGCCACCTTTTCCTTTGGTATTCCGGGCTTTTCGAGGAATCTTGGGTTTGAGGATCAATTATGGAAACTCATAGAGGGATCAGTCACAGAGCCCTGTTGTTAACCCTGATTCCACCGACGCACATTATTTTTGTTTTGCTGCTGACTAATTTCAAAGATGGATGGAGATGGAGCTAGTTGCAGATGATGTTACGTTTGGCTTATTAATAAAGAAATTGAGGTGAACATCACCAACAAAAATAATCATATAATTATTAAAAAATATTATTCATCATCTAAGCCTTTTCTTCTACCATGGCGGTATAGGCCTCCTTCAACTTTCTCCATTCCGTTCTATTTTGAGCTACTCTAATCCAGTTTGTGCCCACCATCTTGACGATGTCGTCCTTCTACCGCATCTGTGGTCTCCCGTTGGGTCTTTGACGGTTCCATGGCCTCCACTCTAAGATAGTTCTGCACCACGAGTCCGGCTTTCTGGCTATATGTCCAGCCCATTGCCACTTGAGCTTTGCTACGTGGTGTGTAATGTCCGAGACCTGACGCCGTTTTCGGAACCAACTATTCGTTTTCGTGTCCCGGAGTGTTACTCCTACTAATTTTCTTACCATTGCTCTTTGTGCCACCTCTAGTTTGTGGACGATGGCCTTAGTTGTTATCCATATCTCGGCTCCATAAGTAAGCACTGGTAGGACACACTGGTTGAAGATCCGCGCTTTCTGTTTTATGCTAATGCTCATATTAAAAGCAAAGCCAAGTTCTGCAAAAGCTGCCCAGCCCAATCAAAAAAATATTATTATTATTTATTATTACTTTTTATTTTTGTATCCCTGTTCCTATTTAGTTTGTATGTAAAAGTATTATTATATGTTTAATGTTTTATTTTCAGAAAAGATTCACATCTCAAATGCAAGTTATTTTAATTCAGTATAACACTCATCTTAAAAAATGGCATTTTCCTTAGACAGGTAAATATAGGATACATACTTTCCTGACAAAAAGTCCTCACCCTCAATCCTATAAGTTACCTATAGGGATACCAAATAAGTGCCTTCACAATAAATTTCAATACAGAAATGTTAATAAATTCTGTATTCCGAACCTCATCTACTAAAATATTATGAAGAAAGAAGATTAAGTACGTTTGTATTTTTGTTTGTAATGAATAAACTCAAACACTACCAGACTGATTTTAAAAATTCTTTGGCTAATAGAATGCTACATTATCACTGAGTAATATAGGCTATAAAATTATTTTTCTGTGTGAAAACATAAAATTCCCACACGAAAAATGAAAGTAACGATGGCGAAGTTGCGAGCGGAAAGGGAGTCAGAAATATAAGCAACGCAAAACATTACGAACGATAGAATAATAATTTCGAGCTCTCGCGCCGGCCGCAGCCGCCGAGTATCGTGGCCGAGTCGCGCGCTGCTGTGTCGTAGTGTGCGTGAAAATTTGCGCATGTTGTATTTGTGGTGTAAACGCCAGACCGGAGGCCGAGCGATGTGAAACAGATAGCATTTTAGAAAATACCTACTCGCGCCGCGCACGATTACTTCACAATCCTCTTAATAAGTCTGTAAACGTCTATCCTTAAAAGGCACTTATTAACCTCAAACAAAACTAAAAGAAGTTTACTCTACACCTGTTCAGAATTTGAGAGAGCCGATTCTCTAAAAGAACAGGCAAGAATCTCGGAAGGTCTAATTATTTTGTCTCCTCTTTTAAATCATCATCACAGCTCATATACGTCCCTACCGAGGGGCTCGAGCCTATCCTATATTAGGGTGATTAGGCCTTAGTCAACAACGATGGCCCAGTGCGGATTGGTCGACTTCACATACATCATTGAATTTCTTCGCAGATGTATGCAGGTTTCCTCACGATGTTTTCCTTCACCGTAGGAGCGTCAGACAAATGTACATATGAAATTCGAAAACGAAAAACACATTGGTACATGGCGGTCTCGAACCCGGACCTCCCGAATGGAAGGCAAGTGCCGAGTCCACAGCGCCACCGACGCTCAGTCTTTTAAATAGTCAACGTATAATTTTACCTCATAAATGATTCTGATTTTATTAAATTATATATGTATAGAAATGCCTGCCGAGATGATTGGAACAGTAATTTTCAAATACATTTGTACATTCAAGATACTCGTAAGTACAAGGTATACATATTAATATATGTTTCACATTTTTCTGAAACCCAAGTATATTTGTTCATCTTAAGTAGTTTTTTTATACGTACAGCTTTGATTGTAATAGTTAATTTTCTTTTTTTAATTAATTAATTTAATCTTTGGTATTTATTGGGGTTTTTCCTTAGAAACGTTCATAAAGGCTAAGTCTACTTACTGAATAAATGCATGACCCCCAGACTGTGGAGTGATCCTCCTCTTTATAATGTCGCGCCACCTATTTCTACCTTTGGCATTGTGGAGCGCATTATGGAGCTTGGTGTTCAGGGTTAAGCGGATTTGATCCGACCATCTAGGTGGATTACGGCCTCTCGCACGTTTGCCTTCGATTTTTTAGGAAACATAAGTGGTTACGTCCATCCTTCCTAGCTATGTGACCAAAAAGTCAAGCACTCGTCGCAAGCAGGTAGTGGAAAGCCTGGTATTAAGTCCTCGTGGATTGGTGCGGAACGCAGTCCAAGGAATCTGCAGCTTCTTCCTCCAGCGCCACATCACGAAGACGTCTGTGCGGTTCCGGTCAGCCTACCTCAATATGTTTCATAGCTGTAGCTAGTAGTTTCTTTTACGAAACAAATCTTTTTTCTATGAATATATACAATACTCGTACGTTTTATCAAATTCAATGTACTTATTAATCTATTTCATGACGTCAATAAGTGCTTTGAAATCCTACATTGAAAAAGTATATGACTATGACGTTACAATTAAGTGGGTGTACTCGCACACGCTGAGGCAGAGCCTTATTGAGCTTTTATTATTAATGTATTATTTATCAATTGTGTGCTTGACCCAAATGAACTGTTCATTCATTCATACTCTACTCATTATGTGCATGCACGCACTCATTATGTACTGCACATGTCTGCTGGTACTGTACAGCTACTGTTAAACCTCTCAACTCCGAAAACATTGACCGATACTTTAATAGAAGATACGAGTATTCCAGACATTTTAATATGCCCAACGATTTCCCGCGGGGGAGTATTTACGGGATCCAACATGGACATGTCGCGTTATTGGAATATTTCTATTTTTCACAAAGCGGCGCGCGAGAAATTTTGCAAGCTGCGAGCCCGGCGCCGTATTATAAGTATGTGGATTCTTTTTATCGGTCCATTTAATCTTATTACCATGCCCGGTGTTTCGGAGTCTTGAATATATCGCGAGGGGAATGCTAATAGGCGGGGAAGATTTGTGCACACCGTTTTCTTAATACCTTTCATTACAGCTTCTTTTCGTGCCTACACTGAAATTAGAAGTTCAAGCGACTGAAAAGGTATATACAGAGTTCTTGGTGCAAATGCCCTTCTTACGCAACAGAGTTGGCAAACAACCAGAATACTCGCCTGTAAGTGGTTAGGATCCTTAAGTGGCTAGATGTGGCACTTTCATGTATGATTCGGAAATCTGTAACCTCTACAAGGACTTAGGCTCAATCACATTGACGCAAAATCGAATGGAAGTGACGCATCATGTTCTTAAATTCTAAATTATGTTAAGTGGGCTGTGAAGTGCCAATTCATGGCCCTGGAATAGATAATTGCCTAATCCAGCCCATGTCTAATCGGGTTACTGCACGGTGCGATGGCAGTGTCCCTTTTACAATATTTTTAAATATTACTGTAAAAGCAATCATGGTAAGCCCGTAACTATTTTTCCAGTTAGGGTTGTCAAATTTATTAATTTTATTTATTTATTTATTCACACATATAACAACATTTATTACATTATTTTAATAAGAGGTACATAAAAAACTACAAAATTTTACGCGTTACCTCGGATACATTCACTGTTATTTGACAATAACAACAATAAATGTTAATAAATTATTTCATGAATTATGTTTTCTATTTGCAAATAGAATAGTAAATAAATGTTAATAATAAAAATGGTTAACACGAGAGATTAAAACATGAAGTAAAACAAAACGAAAACTTTTATATTATTATATGTATATTTTACTTATAGACTTACCATTGAAAATAAAACTCGTCTTACAACTAACACAAAGATCTCAAAATAACATTTAAACATCATAAAATAAAATGAAAACCGTTTGCATTAATATTGTTAATAACTTGAAAGTAAACATACTACAAGAACAAGTATTTTTTTTTCGACACTTCACTATCACTGCAAGCTATTTCACAATCATGGAAGACATGAAAGGCATTAAAATGACTCTACAAGCACTACAACAGTCATTTACATCCAGGATGGCAAGTTTTGAGAGTGATTTGAGGAAAACTCGTGTGCAAACACCAACTGTCAACTCACTGGTGGCGGAATTTGATAGCTTTCGTAGCTTCATTGCAGTGACACTGAAAACAATTGAACAGCAAGTAGCAGCTATTGCTAGAGACAATGATGCAATAGAAATGAGAAGCCGGCGTAATATCTTATTGTTTCATGGTGTACCCGAGAGTAAGGATGAAGACACAATCCAAACCTTCGTGAACCTGGCCTCGGATCACCTTGGTTCGCTGAAGCTATCTGCAGAAGTGGTAGGCAAATCAGTGCGTCTGGGGCGTTCAAAACAAGATAAGCCTAGGCCATTGCTTGTAAAGTTCCATTCCGATGTGGTACGTGACAGCGTTTGGTTTAAGAAAACTGCATTTAAGGGTACAGGTATCACCATCTCTGAGTTTCTGACAAAGCTTCGGCACAACATTTTTATGTCTGCCAGGGAACAGCTTGGAGTTTCAAATTGCTGGACTAAATCGGGTCGCATAATTGCTGTTGATTCAGAAGGCAAGCGTCGTGTTGTTGAGTCCATAAGCGACATTGACAATCTCAAGCCGAAGAATGATGCCAATTCACCAGGGACTCGCAGCAGCAAGGACTCTCCCGTGGAACAGCTTGCACCCGCAGTGGTCGGTGCCAAAAACAAAAGAACTGCGTCTGCGAAGAGAAAATAAGTATGTCATTTTATAATGTTATCACCTTCTGAATGAACAATACGTATTTACTATAGAGATTCTTACTTGTTTGTGCAGCTGTGGCTACAGTTATTGTTCCCATGTTCATTGTTGTACATTTTTGTTTTGTTGGGCTAATTGTATATAGGTACAAACAAATGTCACTTTTAGTTATGTATCGTGCATACATAACTTTATCTAGGTACATAATGTGAATACCGACAACATCACATTCACAAAAAGTCCGCTTGTCAATCAATTTCAAGATGTCAACCTGTCATGCTGTTATAATTTTTGTTTATTTCGGCTCCGTAACAGCGCCTTTTGAGCCATTTCGATTGAAGTTGTCCACAGATAATAAATTATGAGTGGAAATGGTTTCTTAGTTGTTTATATCTGTGTGTATTTAATATGTATTTTGTTAAATCTATTTTTTTTCTTTTTTTAGTATTATATTTTTGTTTAGGTTTTTTTTTTTTTGATAATTTTACTTAAGTAGCGTTTATATTTTGTTTATATAGTTTCATTTGTGTTTTAGGGTTTTTATTTACCTACTATGGACGTGTCGCAAAACGATTGTGATCTCTTCCTGTCCTGCTCTTCTTCCTCCTCTTCCGAATCTAGCTTTCGCAGCCTTGATAAGTCTCTGGGTGAACATCTAAATGACTCGTTCGGCGACGTTGCGAGGAACTTTAACGTGGTCCATTTCAATGCTCAAAGCATTCCTTCTCACTATCCTGATATGCTTACTTCTTTTGATAACAAGAATATTCATGCTATTCTTATATCAGAAACCTTCCTAAATCCACGACTACCTTCTACTTCATATTCTCTTCCTGGTTTTAATTTGGTTCGCAACGATCGCGTAAGTTCTTCTCATGGAGGGGTGGCAATTTATCTTCGTGCAAATATCTCCTATTCAGTTCTCAGTCACTCTCCTCAGCCACCCCTTCCCAGTACTGCCGAACACCTTTTTCTTGATATTTGTCTATCTCATACTCGAATCCTGCTGGGCGTGTATTACAGTCCATCCTTGAGAGTAGACTACTTTGCTTCTTTTGAGCAACTCATTGAGACTTTTACACCTGCTTATACGCATACTATTCTCATGGGTGACTTTAATACCTGTCTCGTCAGAAATGATTCCCGATCCCAAAAATTACTCTCGTTGGTGAGGTCTTACAATCTTCATATTCTTCCGCTACAGGAAACACATCATTTTCCCAATTGTACCCCGTCTCTCTTAGACCTTATGATAGTCTCATCTCCTGATATGGTAAGTAAACATGGTCAGTTTTCCGCTGACGCCTTTTCTTATCACGACCTGGTTTTCCTCTCATATCGCATTCGCCCTCCAAAACTGAAACCACGCATTTTACTTCGGCGTAGTTTTGGTAAGATGAATCTAGGGAGGCTACGAGAGGATGCCGCTAACATAGATTGGTCGGAGGTATTCACCTGTGACTCGGTCGATGAACAAGTTCAGTTTTTTAATGCAAAATTAACTGGGTTATATGACGTTCATGCCCCAATGAGGCCTGTTAAAATGAAACATCTCCCAGCCCCTTGGCTAACTGATGACATTAGAAAATGTATGGCTAAAAGGAACAAAGCAAAAAATAAATATAAACTGGATCCCTCGATTGAAAATCAGACAAGATATAATGCTGCAAGAAATCGTTGCAATACAGTGATTAGAGACGCCCAAAGACGCCACATACATAAGTCAGTTCAGAATGAAGATCCAGCAAAAGTCTGGAAATTCCTTAAATCTCTTGGTATTGGCAAATCTCGAATACATAGTAATGACTTCAAGTTAGACATTAATGTTCTTAATTCACACTTCACTTCAACGACACCTTTCATTGGTGCTCGTAAATCTGAGACTCTAAACAATCTTTCTTCTTTGCCTGTACCTGACTATCCCCCTTTCTTTTTCGAGCAATTTACGGATAGTGATGTTAAGAGAACTGTCCTGTCTATATCCTCTGGTGCTATTGGCAACGACTGTATTGGTCGTAATATGATCCTTCCTTTATTAGATATCCTTGTCCCAATTATTACACATATCCTTAATACCTCTATTACCACAGGTAAATTTCCCTCTGCATGGAAAGATGCATTTGTAATTCCACTTCCGAAAAAATCAATCCTGGCTCCTTCTCTGATTTTCGTCCTATATCAATTCTCCCTTTCCTTTCCAAAGTCCTTGAAAAATTAGTTCATCGTCAGCTCCTCAAGTTCCTTAATGTTAATAACCTACTTAATCCAATGCAATCCGGCTTCCGAATGGGTCATAGCACGACTACTGCTCTAACCAAAATCACACACGATATTCGCCAGGGTATGGAAAACCGTCAACTTACACTAATGACTCTCTTAGACTTTAGTAATGCCTTTAATTCCGTGGATTTTGATGTACTTACTGGTGTGCTACGTTCTCTTGGCATATCTCCTACCGTAGTTGACTGGTTTCGTAGTTACCTGCTAGGGCGCCGGCAACGTATACGCATTGAGGATTCTTTTTCTGATTGGTGCAGTATCAATGCGGGTGTCCCTCAGGGTGGCGTTTTGTCTCCACTTCTTTTCTCTATATTTATTAATTCCATTACACATTCACTTTCGTGTTTCTATCACTTGTATGCTGATGACTTGCAGATCTATACGCAAGCAACGTTATTAAATCTCTCTCATGCTATCGCTGAAACTAACAGCAATCTTAAACTGATCGACAATTGGAGCAAATCATATGGACTACTCATTAATCCTACAAAATCGCAAACAATTATTATTGGCAGTCCGTATTTTATTTCAAGGATTGATTATAGTTTGTTACCATCAGTAATATTTGGTGGCATTATTGTTCCTTTTAGCAAATGCGTTAAAAATTTAGGTTTAGTTTTTGATCAGTGCTTATCATGGCGACAGCAAGTTGAAGCTATTCGCAAAAAGATCTATGCTGCATATGGTTCACTCAACAGGTTTCGTAACTTTCTCCCAATTAGTACTAAATCAACATTAGCACAATCACTTTTACTTTCACTGCTCGACTATGCTGATTGTGCCTGGGTGGATCTGTCTGAAGAACTTCTCGACAAGCTGGAGCGTCTGCAAAATGTGGCCATTAGATTTATTTTTAATCTAAGAAAATTTGACCATGTTTCTTACTATCGTTCTCAACTCAAATGGCTCCAAATTCGACAGCGTAGAGACTTACATGTCTTGTCACTCCTTTACAATATTTTGTTCCATCCAATGTCTCCACCTTATCTTAAGTCTTATTTCTCTTTTCGGTCCCATTCTTCGAGTCGTACTTTGCGATCAAATTACATTTTATCCCTTGACATCCCGCCTCGGTCAACTCAGTTTTTGACATACTCGTTTCCTTCTCAAGCCGTCCGGCTATGGAATTCTCTCCCTGAGAGTATTCAGAGAGCGCGTACGCTAGATTCTTTCAAATCCCTAGTTCGTAGTCACTTCCTATCTACAATTCCTTAGCCACTATATTGTTAGATATGTAATTTCCTTCCCTATGACACAAACGATTTTTATTTATTCCCATTTCTGCACCCTTCCCTTGCTAATTCCTTTCCCATATTTCCTATCTTAAGGTTGCCTGGAAGAGATTGCTTTATAGCAATAAGGCCGCCTACTTGTACATTTCTTGTTTTTTTTTTACATTTGTTTCTTTTGTTATATCTTTTTTGTGCAATAAAGAGTTTATTATTATTATTATTATTTATACTCGTACTTACTAATATTATAAAGCTGAAGTGTTTGTTTGTTTGTTTGAACGCGCTAATCTCAGGAACTACTAGTTCGAATTGAAAAATTCTGTTTGTGTTAAATAGTCCATTTCTCGAGGAAGCTATATAACATCGCGTTATTGTTATTTTCGGACATCCAAGCGAACGAAGTCGCGGGCACAGATAATAGGAGATAAAATTGTAAGAGATCCTCAGCAAATATCTGATATATTTAATGGTTAAACAAACTTACCTTTGTGATGTTTGACCATAATTATACGAGACGTTGCATCCTCGAGATTTATATATTAACCAGGTAGGATGTTTAGAGTATTTTGAGAAATTTTTGATTAGAAGTGAGAGAAAAAAGAAAGTTTGTCGTTAATTCGGTATATGTTGACTTTTTTTTATAATTTATAACAAAATCTAAATCAGTGAATAAGAGTTTTATTACGCATGATAGACACTTGATAGAATCTTGATAAGAATTTCCAAGGCACAGAAAATCACCTAAATAATTTATAATAGTAAACTAGACTTCTAAGATAAGATAATATGGGTTTCAAAAGCTTAGTGAAAATGTGTGAAGCTGAAGCAAGTGCAAAGGGAAAACATTGAAATTCTTAAGTTATTTGCTCAAATTTAAATCTAAGATAATGTTTCCACGATTAATGCATAGTGGCTAAAAAATAGACATCTAAATTGATAGTTCATAACAAGAGTTTCATAGGTGGTGTAACTGGTTGGGGTATTATGGGTGTGATTCCTTTACCAACCTTGACCTTAGAAAAATCAATCCCTAGTTATAATCGAAGTATATCATTTCTCCTGCTTTTCATTTTATTCAAGAAAAATTACGAAATAGTTTCGTTGGAACATATCAAGTGCACGCGACCTTCGAGGTTCCGTTTCCAGCTCGAGATCAAGGCTCAGGACACGCAATACATATTTAGCTATAAATAATAAGGATTCTCCGAATGATTCATCAATTTGTTATAATAATTTAAGTACTTACGCTAATTACCAAGGTACCTTAGGTATATCTTAATTACTTGAATTTTCTTTTTGATTTAGAACAGATTTTATTAAGTTTTTTGGTAGGTAGGATTTTTTTTTTTTTTTTTCAAACACAATATATTCCCAAAATCCGTCTTTTACACCTATTTCATAAAAAAAACCTGATAGTAAGCGGCATCTTGGTGGATTAATGAACAATATTTACAGATTTCATGTTATAAATATTCTAAATTTTCACCATAGAAAGTTTCAGATCACTCCTTGGCAAATAGCTCACAAAGGCTATTTTCTTTGAATTAATGGTAGTAGTTGTACACAAAATAGGTGCTCTCTCCTCCATATGTTATTTTTATAATCCAACAAATAACAAAATATAACAATTTATTAAAAAATATGTTTGTAAAACCCAGTGTGAGAGCCCCGGGCCATATGATCATAGACATGTTACATATATTTAACCCAACACTGTACTATGAATCTCCAGGGCAGTTCCCTTAAGGCTTGGCTGTCTGGTTTTTCAGTGGAGGAACTAAGAAACAACTAGTATAACAAGGAAGAATTCTGTGGAATTACATATCTAAAACATATAAAATCTAAGGAATTGGAGTACAGTATCATTGTAAAGTCGAAGGAACGATCCACTAACCACCGTTACGGGGAAGGCTAATCTTAAAAAAAAGAAACAAAACATTTTCATTTGGTGTATTCCATTACCCAGATTTGTACCCAATTTTTAGATATATTAGTTTGATACCGAGATTGATAAAAAATCCCGAACCATTCTGCCCTTTGATTGTATAGATTTCTGTATCTATTATAATATAGGTACCTGATTCTCTTTAATTTAACTTACAACTCTAAGGATATGATTGTATCTGACTATTATTATGATGGCTGGCTTATGATTGTATTGTTCTCTTATGCTTATGCATAAGGAAACTGTATGTAAACATATAAAGCTTATTATTTCAATAAGTCAAGGATTAAATTTGTTTTCTTTTCCCAAATTTTGACAATTAGCAAGAAAAGAGCATTACAGGTGGGAAATATTATGTTAGTTAGTTTATATATAAATTGATCTAATTCATCATTGCATCATCTTACTGCTCTCATTTAGTATAACTTCTTAATTTCATAACGTAATGTCACAATATTTGACTGTGAAAAACGTGAACTTATAGGTAAACATCTTTGAGATTCGGTTTCTTAAAAAGAAATTTGTAATCCGTTTTACCCGTTACAACTCATAAGAGAACTGGATCGATTGTATTTTTTTTTAGGTGTGAATAAAATATTTTCATTTAAGTACCAAAATAATAATAAGTTTTTTTTTATTTTTTTTTATTATGTTTTGATCGGCGCCTTTGGTCGAGACTTCGTTGTCTGATATCGATCTACTACAGGTGCTTTCCTCGCAGACTAATGGTACGAGTGACTCCACGCCTAACCACGTCTCTGCGTGCGTGGCATTTGACGCGGTGGAGCTTTGCAGTTTCCCTGCTGGCTGACTGAAGGCCTATTAGAAGAAGAAGTACTCGCCGCTGGAACTTTCTTGATTTGGAGTCGATATTTCTGCCAACTTCGATGCTTTAATTTTATTAGTGAGATTCCCGCCAAAGAGAAATGAATCACTTCGTACACGTGCAACATCTTTTTAAACTTATAATCTAATGAATACATTATTAATTTCCTTCGATTAAGCGTGTTTTTATAATGAAGGTCCAATATAAGCTGATTTCTTTGAGTAACACAGCAGTGATTTCAGGATTCGATTTGGGTGTTTTAACTAATTGAAAGTTTTCAGGTATGAAGATGTTGCCCTCTAACTCTTTCTTTTAATCCTTATTTAAGCCTCCGCACAATATATGACCCCAACGTTCAGAGATTTCATCCTGGATTTTTGTTCCGAAAAGCTCGTGTTTCCCTTTTGAGGTCCCTAAGACCTCTAAAATATTCTCAAATAAATTGGTTGCTGGAGGGTTAACATCATTTACACGTACCTGAGAGCTAGTGGGTGGTATGGGACACTTGGCTGATGCTTCTGATATCATCACCTGTACATTACTAGGTTGTCACTCATTACAAGTTTCAGTCACATGAACCACTGACTGAACATATGGGATGTATGATAACACACTGAAGCCAATTCATCCTCTCCATAGATTTTTATTTAATTTTATTTAACAAAATGTACTATTATAAACATAAACACAAAACTACGAAGTAGTTTGTCGGCGAGTAACATTAGTAATATTCTGCGAGGCGAGTCATATTCTGCGAGGCTATCCTCAGCCTGTGTACTAATATATATGACCAAAAAACATGACTACAATCGCATCGTAGTACCATTCTCTATATTGTGGTAGTACTGTGCGCGACTATGATCGCATCATAGTACAAAGGCACACTGTTCTATTAAAAAATAAAGAAATAATAACATTCCGTTGAATAAATAACCTAGGTCATGCTCACACCATGACAGGAAGTGCTGTGGTCGAGACCGTAATCGCGTCACGGTACTAATAAATATGACCAAAAAACATGACTACAATCGCGTCGTAGTACTGTGCGTGACTATAATCTCGTCATAGTACCAAGGCACACTGTTCTATAAAATATAAAGAAATAATAACATTCTTTCAAAAATAAGCTAGGTCATGATCGCATCATGACAGGAAGTGCTGTGATCGAGACCGTAATCGCGTCACGGTACTAATAAATATGACCAAAAACCATGACTACAATCGCATTGTAGTACTGTGTGTGTCTATAATCGCATCATAGTTCCAAGGCACACTGTTCTATAAAATATAAAGAAATAATAACATTCTTTCAAAAAATAAGCTAGGTCATGATCGCATCATGACAGGAAGTGCTGTGGTCGAGACCGTAATCGCGTCACGGTACTAATAAATATGACCAAAAACCATGACTACAATCGCATTGTAGTACTGTGTGTGTCTATAATCGCATCATAGTTCCAAGGCACACAGTTCTATAAAATATAAAGAAATAATAACATTCTGTTGAAAATATAAGCTAGGTCATTATCGCATCATGACACGAAGTGTTGTGATCGAGACCGTGATCGCGTCACGGTACCAATAAATCTGACCAAAAAACATGACTACAATCGCATCGTAGTACTGTGCGTGACTATAATCGCATCATAGTTCCAAGGCACACTGTTCTATAAATATAAAGAAATAATAACACTTAAACACGTGTACAAGGCGTGTTTCAAAGTGCCGATTCACGGTTCTTTAGTAATTATGAATTATTGCTTGAATAGACGTTTATTTGGTACAAAAAATACAACACACAATGTAACAAAAAAATATAAATATATATTCAGATAGATTTTAGGCCAAATAGGCCCCGCATGCAGAGGCACAGAGTGCTTTGACGCTGGTATTCTGGGGATACCATTTTATTTAACACTGTATACAGAATATTTTCTAATTAAACAGTAACGTTAGGCAATGCGCAAATAGCAAGGCTCTTTTTGTTGCTCAATAAATTTCAAAATGAATTTAATTAGTGAGCTAAATATAATCTACTGATTCGAACAAACACGAAATAAAGTTTTGCTTTAAACGAACGAAATGCAAAGATGAGAACGTGTCGAAAAAATAGTATAATAAACAATAAACACTTATAATTTAAACTTACATAGGTACTTCCAGCACCATCAAAATGCTCGCAGCGGCGGCGGCGGTGTGACGCAAACGTTTCTCTAGTTTACGAATCTTTTCCTTAATATATTGCTTAGAATACTTACGTTTTCATTTACACATATTGATATCTATAACAACTACACAACACACTAAAAATAAAGTTATAAAATAATAAAACTTTGATCTTTAATATTCCGATGCTGTGATGCCCGCACAAAGAAAGCGAATGAGTCAAACGACGTAACATCGCGCAAGCGGGTGAATAATACTAAAACTACCTACCTATCTTTTTATTTTTATGTCTTCGCTCTAAAATTGTGCTTGGTGCCCGGTACATTGGAAAGTGGACTACCTGGTTAATATATAAATCTCGAGGATGCAACGTCGTGGTATAATTAATTATTTTTCCATACTACGACGCGATTGTCGTCGTAGTACTGTGCGTGACTATAATCTCGTCATAGTACCAAGGCACACTGTTCTATAAAATATAAAGAAATAATAACATTCTTTCAAAAATAAGCTAGGTCATGATCGCATCATGACAGGAAGTGCTGTGATCGAGACCGTAATCGCGTCACGGTACTAATAAATATGACCAAAAACCATGACTACAATCGCATTGTAGTACTGTGTGTGTCTATAATCGCATCATAGTTCCAAGGCACACTGTTCTATAAAATATAAAGAAATAATAACATTCTTTCAAAAAATAAGCTAGGTCATGATCGCATCATGACAGGAAGTGCTGTGGTCGAGACCGTAATCGCGTCACGGTACTAATAAATATGACCAAAAACCATGACTACAATCGCATTGTAGTACTGTGTGTGTCTATAATCGCATCATAGTTCCAAGGCACACAGTTCTATAAAATATAAAGAAATAATAACATTCTGTTGAAAATATAAGCTAGGTCATTATCGCATCATGACACGAAGTGTTGTGATCGAGACCGTGATCGCGTCACGGTACCAATAAATCTGACCAAAAAACATGACTACAATCGCATCGTAGTACTGTGCGTGACTATAATCGCATCATAGTTCCAAGGCACACTGTTCTATAAATATAAAGAAATAATAACACTTAAACACGTGTACAAGGCGTGTTTCAAAGTGCCGATTCACGGTTCTTTAGTAATTATGAATTATTGCTTGAATAGACGTTTATTTGGTACAAAAAATACAACACACAATGTAACAAAAAAATATAAATATATATTCAGATAGATTTTAGGCCAAATAGGCCCCGCATGCAGAGGCACAGAGTGCTTTGACGCTGGTATTCTGGGGATACCATTTTATTTAACACTGTATACAGAATATTTTCTAATTAAACAGTAACGTTAGGCAATGCGCAAATAGCAAGGCTCTTTTTGTTGCTCAATAAATTTCAAAATGAATTTAATTAGTGAGCTAAATATAATCTACTGATTCGAACAAACACGAAATAAAGTTTTGCTTTAAACGAACGAAATGCAAAGATGAGAACGTGTCGAAAAAATAGTATAATAAACAATAAACACTTATAATTTAAACTTACATAGGTACTTCCAGCACCATCAAAATGCTCGCAGCGGCGGCGGCGGTGTGACGCAAACGTTTCTCTAGTTTACGAATCTTTTCCTTAATATATTGCTTAGAATACTTACGTTTTCATTTACACATATTGATATCTATAACAACTACACAACACACTAAAAATAAAGTTATAAAATAATAAAACTTTGATCTTTAATATTCCGATGCTGTGATGCCCGCACAAAGAAAGCGAATGAGTCAAACGACGTAACATCGCGCAAGCGGGTGAATAATACTAAAACTACCTACCTATCTTTTTATTTTTATGTCTTCGCTCTAAAATTGTGCTTGGTGCCCGGTACATTGGAAAGTGGACTACCTGGTTAATATATAAATCTCGAGGATGCAACGTCGTGGTATAATTAATTATTTTTCCATGAAAAATCTAAATTGCCATAGATTATTTTAACAGAAGTAAAAAAAAAAAAGATATGATAAAAATTTTATTTCTTTTTAAGGGTGTTTTTGCATCGCGATGTAAGTATTTTATTTGTTTTTGGCACTATAAAAAGTCGAAAGTCTTGAAAACCGTTGCCTCTATGTTATAAGCGAGAGAAGTTACCTACGAGGAACACACTGTAAATAATAACATCAATACATAATCAACTGGCTGTCCATTCGTAACTGACCTTAAAACATTTGTCTGCCAATACCGCCAGCGTCCGCCATTATTGTGTTAAAGTTTATCTCGCTCGGTAAACAACTCTTCATTATCGTCCGGGAAGACTGGATCTAATTAAGTAATCGCCAGTTCGCGTGGCAACTATTAAATAGACGGAAACTAAGTTATGCTAGAACTACTTTGCTAAATACACAAATGTTTGTTAATTTTCAGATGATGTTTCATTATTATTGTTTGACACGCTCACTGTTGGACATATAGGCATTCCTCGAAGATCTCCTGACCAATGCGGTCATGCGCAGTGGCATCCGGTAACCATCGCCAGGTCGTCAATTCACCGGCCACACGAGGACCTTTCCACGATAATAAAGGCCATCGGTTCTCTTAAAATTTGGCCCAGCATGTTGGCAATTCTTCGGGCTATATTCATGGCTAAGCTCTGCTGAAAATATTTTCTAATCCGATCGCTGCCTATAGCCCTTTGGCTAGGAGATTTGGATAATATTTGCAGAGATATTTTATAGCATAGCTCTATCTCTTCTCAAATATAGCATTTTTGCTGGTGTTTCTATTGAACTTGCCTAATCAAACGGAAAATTATATTTTCCGTATTTTTTTTATTTAGCCTATAATTAGTCCCACTTTTGAGGAAAGGAAAGAAATTAGCGCGTCCAACCAAACAAACAATCAAACAAACAAACTTTTCAGCTTTATAATATTACTAGCTGTGCCCGCGAACTACGTTTCGCCTTAAAAGGCTTCAACGCGTTCTTAGTTATATCTTCTATATTTTTCCCGTTTTAGAAACATTTTTCATTGATTCTCCTCTTCTATTGGTCGTAGCGTGATATTACATAGCCTAAAGTCTTCCTCGATAAATGAACTTAGTATCCAATACAAAAAAAAATCAATACGGACCAGTAGTTCCAGAGATTAGGGCGTTCAACCAAACAAACTCTTCAGCTCTCTTCATCAGTTTTATAATATTAGTAAGTAAGTATAGATTAATTAATTTAAAGGTCACGACAGTTCCACACTCCCAATTTTCTATTTCCGACTAGCATACACTTGAAATATCTGTTTTTTTGTGATTATTTATTGTTTGATAGACATTTTATTTAAAGGCACTCAAATATTTCTCTCCAATAAAATGTTATAGAAACAATCCTCAACCTTTCAAATAGGCTTCTGTCAGTCACGGGGGTGACTGCTTGAAAAATATATCTCAGTACAATGATATTCTTAAGGCGCTGCTTTCCCGTTTTCAAGCAATTTCGATTATTATATATATTGGCCACAAATATAAAACATACAGTTCTTAAGTTCATATATAATATTGTTGAACATATTACCTAAACATTCTTAAGGACAGAAATATGATTGATAAAATATTTCACTCGATAGAAAAAAAATCCAAATATCTCTCAATTCAATACATATTTTAAAACAGGCTGCGAATAAGAAAATACATCAATAAATTACATACAAGTTTAACCAATAGATGTGCACTTTTATTGTCTAGATTGCAAAAATACAATAGGGATATATAAACATATAGATAACAATTTATAAATACCTATTTGTTCATATCAAAAATTTTTTGTCTGGTTGATTTTATCTAAACATCATTGAAGACTCGTGTCTTTTTAATCTGCAAGAATATTTCAAGAATGTGATTTTAAAAGTCAAGAAATTTCCATTTCTAAAGGTTATAATGCTTTTTTATATCCAATAAAAAAGTTAATAAATAAGTTATTATTCTATATCAATAAACATTGACTAGATTTTCACTTTCCATAATTCATTTCCATTTCCAGTTATGAAAAGTGAAAATCTAATTACTCCATCAGTTGGTGGGTTAAAAATATTTGACACAAAGCAAAAATTGCTTCGCCCAAATAACGAAAAACTACAGAGAAAATAAAGCTTGGGGGCTCGCTATTTCTCTAGTTAATTTAGTAGAAATATACCTACGTGTGACGTCACGCCACATTTCAAATCAGTGTATGCAGTATTTTTCATTAACGTGGCAGAAGAGCATTAAAAGAAATTATCAGCTTTCCTATTGGCTGTAAGATACAAAATCCTTGAATGTTGCTACTCAGATTCGTTGTCTTCTAATTGTAGACAAAATCATTTCCTCAGTTTCTAGGGCATATTCTAGAGGAAGCTGGCGTAACTGTTGAGCTATAGTTTGCCCAAATAGATCAAATTCGTCATTACCTGCATTAGAAAAGTGCTCTGAAGAAACCTTTTCTAATGCATCAACAGCTTTATGTAGCGGATCTTTTATTTTCCTATTATTCGTTGTGGGTGTGCATGGTACAGTGAACTCTTCCGTCTTGACTTCTGAAACCGAAGCGTCTTGGGTAAAGTTTGTTGTCTGAAACAATATATTAAATTATTTATTTTCTCTGCAGATACCAGATACAAATGAAACTTGGAGGGATTTAATTGACAAATGCAATTTCCGTGCTGCAGATGGCAAACAGATTCAAATACGTGGTTATTTGCATTCTGAAAGTGATTATTATAATAAGAATCCCTTCAGTGTTTTGCTCGTAGCAGTTTGTGACAGTGATTTAAAGTTTAGGTATATCAACGTTGGTCACTATGGTCGGGCTTCTAATGGCGGAATATTTGCATGATCAAATTGTAAAAATTTGTTAGAGGAAAAGTCTTTGAACATTCCTAAACGAATGGTTTTATTGGAGGACCTGCAGGTACTCCTTTTAACTGAGTATCCCTTAAACCATACAGTCGTCGACTAAATTAATAAAAAAAAAACAAAAAAATCAACTATCGACTAAGCAGAGCTCGAAAAACAATATAAAAGCTTTTGATGTATTACTTAGCAAATTCCGTATATTTGAAAAGTCTATCCCAGTGCTGCCGGAAACTGGGGACAAAATAATAAAGGCACAATTGGCTGAAAACTACTTCATCAACTTACATTGAACCAGGATTGATTGATGAAGAAAATTCTGAAACAGGAGAAGTGGAAGGTACATGACGGACGATAACACAGGGATCATTTACGCCAATCCGTAATTTTGGTAGAAAACATTCCAGAAATTCTTAACGAATAAGACAACAATATACTGACTACTTTGTTCGACATGGGTGTCTCGAATCGCAAGACAGAATGATTTATTAAACGACACGGTTAGCGCAGAGGTCGAGTGATCGCCTACTGCGCAACGGGTCGCGGGTTCGATTCCCGCTCGGGACAGATATTTTGTATGGCCTACAGAAATTTGTTTCGGTCTGGGCGTATGTGTATGTGATATTCTATGTTTGTAACTGCACCCACGACACAGGAGAAAATCCTAGTGTGGAGCGACGTTTTTTTTTTTAAAACAAAAAAAAAAAAAAAAATTACTGGCTGTGCCCGTTAACTACGTTTCGCCATTAAAATGCTTAACTCAGTGTTTAATTTTATCCTCCATTTCATTTCATAAAGTTTCAATTGTATAGGCGGTTTTTAGTTAAAAATTTTACATAAGACAATTGAAACTTTTGAACTTGAGGTTGGCGAAATCCACATGAGCGCCGCCATTAACAGAAAAGAAGAAGTAATTTTCCTTTGCACTCATAGATTTTTAAACTATACACCTAGATCAGCAACTTTCTATGGTTACAATAGAATGGAAGTGAGGCAGGAGATTTCGCGTTTTTGACAGTTAGGTGCGCATGTTTCGAATGCCGTTTTAGTATTGTTATTAGATGTTAAGAAATTGGTGATCAAAATGTGATGACTTTAATACGTCTAAAACACGAAATTTTGAACAAAAATTAGCACAAATAAATAATAATAATAAAATTTCATACAATCTTTTGTCACCTATTTCAACTCTTTTAAGCCTTTTTCCACGATAAAATATAGCCTTTGTCCTTCCCCACAGTCTAGTCAATCTCTGTATTAAATTTTACTACAATCAGTTTAATGGTTAGGCGTGAAAGCTTAACAAACAGACAGTTACTTTCCTATTTATAATATAAATTATTAATAATTAAAAAAAAAAATTTTTTTTACAAATAATAAGGTAATTAATAAAAACTATTGTAAGGATTGCTGAATAATCCCTTCAAAACCATACACAAACACAAAAAACTAAATATAGTGAAGACACACAGCTGCGGGGACTAACCCCACCATCCACCCATGGCCCTACTCAACCAATCGTGGTTATACGGGCCGAAACAGCGGGAGATGCGCGCGGAGCCTGCTTTCGCACTCTACCGCGCCGCAATGCTTGACTCCCTACAAGTTATTTAAAATCTGTCTCTGTTAGTCCCTGTGTCCCTCTCCCCTTACGGGACAACACACTTAACGCCTTCTAGCTGCGGGGACTACCTAAACGTCAAAATTGCAAGTTCACTTTATTGACGGAGTTGCATATCTAGGTGTATAATATAAAAATCCATGTTTGCACTACGGCACTATGGTGTATAGTATAAAAATTTATGGCACTATTTACGGACTTGCCAAAATATTTTTTTCTTTCTGTTTATTAAATGAATGAGCTTCTATTAAAGCAAAAAAAAATTTTTTGTCATCTAGCCTATTGTCCTAGTAATCCCGTGTCCTTATTTATATTTTACCTCCCTATATTCCTATACCTTTATGTTAAAACCCTACTATGTATCATAAGATTTCCTATGTTAAGATTACTGTGTAAATATATTTCCACTTATAATATTAAACTGTAACCGTACAAAGTTTATGTTCTGTGTGCTTCTATGTTATAACATTATTGTGACGTCTTGTTTGGTCCTTTTTCAGGTAACCCAAAACGATATTATTCTGACACTTTTGGCCATATTTCAAAAAGTAAACCCATAAACAGTGTTTATCCAAATCTTGAGTTTGGCAGTAATGGTTGTGTTTATGACCGATTGCCATTGCCTGTATAAGGAAGTGAAGTAAAGTTTCATATTGACTTTCTACATTCGCATTTGCCGAAAAATTTATAAGATATTTTTTTCATTAACAATAGAGTGATTTATAACAAATGAAATTATACCTAAATATTCTTAAGGATTAAGAAGGAATCTTAAGAATTTTTTCATAGACTATCTTTTCCTGTTCTGCTAGTGGTTTTAAGACGTCCCGTGTAATTTTTATCCAATTACAGATTTTTGTACCCTTACGATTTTATTATATAAAGAGATTGTAAGACATAATTAAAAAGTTGTAAGAATGTAATATAGGTAGATAGAATGAAATATAAAGCTTACCCCATTTTTAGTGTTTTCTCTAATGAAACTATCAATATTCTTTAAAAAATCCATGTGAGATAACCATGGTATTTTAGAGACATATAGATCATTAGTTGTCATACCCCTAGTTTTCCTTTTTTTTGCTTTCATTGTTTCATTGTTAAAAGTATTACGTAGTGTTCGTATTTTACCAACTACCTCTTTCACAGTTTCCATCTGCATTACTTCCATTATCTCTTTGTAGGCTGTTTCTCGGGCATCCCTATTTTTGTATTGGGGGTGTTTCGGATCCCAGAGACACACATTTCGCTGGTATTCACTGATAAATTTTATATTTTTATCAGCTGTCCAACGTTGGTTAGACATTTTCAATTTTTTTATCGACTTACACCGCCCACAGGCCCACACCACGACTAAAAACACACGTCCTATCAGCGCAGCCGCTTTCGCGACACTAGTTTCGCGTCGCGTTTATACGTTGACAGAGTTGCATGACACAGTTTTATGCAAAAATCGCGTGCGACACGAAACTGTTTTAGTGTCGTAAAATCGATGCATGCATTGTGAAACTTGACGATTACACGTGAAATTGTTGATGAAATTAATGTCACGAAACTACTATTATGGCATTAGTTTCGTAATGTAAATTCACCTCGGCTTTTTAGTTTGATGTCTTTTCGCGTTCCCGACAAAAAGGGTCTTGACTGATAGATGGACAACGAAGTGATCCATAAAGTTTCCGTTTATTTCCTTTTAAGGTACGGAACCCTAAAAAGATAAAAAAGACAAATAAAACTTCTAAAAGATACAGACGAGTTCCATTTTTGATCATTAGTCGCGATTTAAAAAAGTCGTGTTCATTTGAGGATGCCCGATGCTATCTGTGCAAATTCTGAATGATATTCAAACGGATTTCGTCATATGAATGCGAGTGCCACCCTCGCGGCATCACCCTGATTTAGTGCTATTAGCAAAATTTATTGTGTCCACGTATTGACAGGCTAGGGAAACTCGTAGGCACATAAAGGCGAGCGCATAACGGAACTTGAATAAATAATTATTTTCATTTTTAACCTTTAAACAATTTGGTAATTTTGTAAAGTACGAAAGAGAGCCTTTGTGATGAGTAATGATTGATGACGCTCGTAGTCATTAATTATCTTTCATTTTTTTTGCAAACAATATAAAAGTGAAGTGATTTGAATGGAATTAATGCAAGATATTTGTGTAGTAAATAAAGAAAAATATCCTTATTATCAATCAATAGTGACACTTTCTCCTTTCGCGGGTCTGCGATTTTTAGTTATGAAATAAGCAGAATAGAAGCAATTTTTAAGCCTTTGCCTTATGTGTCGTTAGTGTAGGTACATACAATAAATAAAAGAAGAATCAATATTGACAACGTATGTGAGTACTTTTAACTCTAGCATTTTTAGTTTTGATTCTTTTGACCACATATTACAAAGATTAGGGAGTTTCTTGTCCAATAAATAATGCTTTTAATCTAAAATTAATTGCGGAGTAATACAAAACAGTTATACAAAGTCTTTCGGAAATAAAGTTGTTTGGTTGGAATTGACTTCTGGAACGATTACAATGAAAAATCGAAAATCGATAACTTTACAATAAAAACTCAAGAAGTCGGAATAACATTTAAATTATGCGATAAAAGAATAAACTAACAAATTTTTACAGTTTTCATATAAGTTACTAATGATTCTAGGGCAGAAGTACGTACCGCCAGCTTGATACATTTAGGTACATAAGTATATTTAAAAAGATAGATATTGGTAAATGTATTATCAAGAGAGGTATATTTATAAAAATTGTAGATATAGAAATTGACTTGTAAAGATTTATTTTATTGTATGTTTATCTAATATTGTTAATCTGAATTGCTTAATATAATTATTATAAATTGATTATGAAGGTTCAAAAAAGACCAATATGAATTTATAAACAAACATTTACTTAGAATCGATGGTCATGACATGTATAGGATGTTATTTTATTGATATAGATTTTATGATGCAATGTTTATAACAACAACATCTTTCTGGATGTTTGCATGCCGAATAGGTGGGATATGTGGACCGACTATTTAAGTATGACTGTAACCATATCTGACGCAAATAAAGTTTATTATTATTATTTTTATTATTATTATTAAATTCACTGGTCTCTCGTGTGAAAAATTTACAGGAAATATTTATGTACTAATTTTCTCAAGCTTCGGCTTCGATAACAAAAGTCACTTTCATACCGAGTATAGTTAGGAACGTATTTTAAATATATTGTATCATGCAATAAGGCCGAAGCGCAACTGTATAGCATTTCACGAGGTATTTCCCGTTGTAAGCTCAGATAAAAGGAAAACAAAACATACCTCATTATTTTACATACAGAAACAATGTTAGGTTGTTGACAATATCTAATCGATCTTAGTAAATTGACAGGCTTAATCAAAACTTTTTAGAGTCCTATTAACCCAAAAGAAATATTCTATTCATTTACAATTAATACCTATGACTTTACATCGAAAATTTTCGAACCGAAAAATGTACCACGCTCCAAATGCCCAAATTTGCATTCGACAATATACAGGTATTTTTGTGTGTCATGTGACTAAGCCTTTAGAAGGTTTTCAATAAAAATACTCAATAATAGCCCCTACGGCTCTCCGAGATTCCCGACCCTCATCACACCAAATCGGACATGACGACTCGAAAGTAATGCGTTTTATACTTCTTTCCAGTGTGATGCAGCGTAAGAGATAATATTGCCGGGGGAGCTTTCCTTGTGAAGAGGTTCATACAATAGTCCCTTTCGTGATTTGTAGGGTTTTATTACAATTTATCAATTTACCGGTTTATTATGTTGGTATGAAAGAAGGTTTTGCTACAACTTATTTCGAATAAATGAAAAATATAGTAATGAAAGATTTTAACAATAACCTTACATTAGCCTTAAGTTATATTTAAGTGATGATTATTTTTGTCGATGGAGTAGCAAATCCGTGCAAGAACAATTTGCATTTTTTTTTCATTTATTTGGCTATGTCAACAATTCCACTGTATTTTTTTTTAACTATAATATTTCATACAATGTTTTTATAATTGTGAGATCAGCATCATACACCACATATTACTCTCAAATTGTGAGGCACTTATGAGACTATTCAAATAAAATAACGATCCAAGTGTTTAAACATTTTGAAAACCACACATAAATCAAAGTCTAAGAAATAAACTATCAGATTACAATTCGATATGTTGCAGTTTAAGCTAATTTTAATTCCATCATACATTTTTAGGTATTTACACTCTTTTAAATATCATATCAGATCACACAAAAAATTCTCAGCAAACTTGCCCTACTGGAGCGATATTTCAAATCCGCGAGCTCTGCAAATACACCATACTTGGAAATTGCTGTTATGCAGTTTTTTAATCCTATCAATGATGATGTTTCGATCATCATCATCATCACAGCCTACACGGTGTTTCATAATAACCAATAAATAATCAATGCGTTATCTAAAACTAATTATTAAATTGTGTTTATCCGTAATGTCATTCAATCCAAAGTTTTCATGTAAATCATAGACATGATGATGATACTATGATATACAAGAAAATTTTGGGCTCAGCAGAGCACACCTTCCTACATGGGAAGAAACACATGAGGCGTATGGGCCATAACACTACCACGCTGGTCCCATGCGGATTGGTGGTCAGAAATGGTTGCATAGCAAGCGGGACCAACAACCCATCCGGGGTCCAACCATGGCGGAGGTTGCTTTGTGTTCAATATCAAAACCAAAGCGTCAGAACCACTACCAAGCTCCTAGTGTTGCGTGTTTCGATCACGTCAAATGTAATTTGTAAAACACGGCAGATTGTCACGTCGCCAACAAAACCGGCGTGAAAGCGAATCATATCAAAGCAAGCCATATTTTGGATAGACAATGCAAATAAGGCGGATGCTCGACATTATCCCATCTCCTGTCGGGCGGAGGTGGGGTGATGATTAATACTGTTCTCCTTGTGCTTGGCCGAGACTTAGTGGCGGTTTTGTTGGCGGTGACAATGCGACCTACTGGATAGTGGGGTTTATGTCATCTACAATGCTCGATGAATGTTGTGCAACTGTAGAGTCTGGCACACAAAACATGAGCTAGGAAAAAAGCGGCATATTCAAAAATTCTAGCTCTGGTAATACTGTCTACAGAAGGTAAAATACATTTTGATACTTGAAATATTCTAATATTTTTTTATTTATGTAGTAATTTAGAATGTTAAATTTGTGAAAGGATTGTCTTTTTTTCCCTTTTTTTCCTACTATATTCAGTAGAATATAGTATAAAAAAGGAGTTGATACTTTTTTTAAATTAAATATTAGGTAGGTACTTAATGTTTAGTTTCAATGAACTTCCAACAATGAACCTTTTATAAGAAATCGCTGTATTTGGATTTCATGAATGTTAAAATAACTTAATATCTTAATATTTCGACAGAAATTAAAAAAAAATATTGTGAAATTGTTTATTACAAAGTATCAAAATCACCATGCTGAACTAAACTACATGGGGACATTGTATCAGTGATACTACTTGAAAAAATCTCAGGTTCATCTTTCATTAGCCCAGAGTCTACACATCGAAGGTTAGTTAGTAGCAACTGAAGCTAGAATAGGTACAACGGAAATAAACGAGGATCTATGCTGTAATGTATCGATTCGCTAGAGACTTGAAAACGAATAAATCAGTATAAGAAAAAAAATCACAAGAATAAGAATTGGTCAAGTCGTCAACACGGTACCTACGAGTATGTTAAGAGGAAATCATACCGGCCGTTTTTCCAAATGTAGTCCTTTGTTCTTCCCTAGATAATGGCAATAGTTCCTCTATTTTAAAAATCTATGGCCAGTGCTATCAGTATTTTCCTACGTTTCCCTCTTTTTCTTAACTTAATTATTAATAGAAAGTATAACCTTAAGAGGAAATCGTACTGGTCGTTTTCCATACAAACGTAGTCCCCTGTTTCCTTCCTGGATAATGGCAATAGCTTTTATATTTTCTCCAAAAAAATTAATGGCCACTATTAGCATGTTCCTGTGTTTTCCTTTTTTTATTAAGTTAATCATTAAATGAGATATAAACCTTCAAAACCTGAAAAATTTACCTGATTTTCTGCTATATTCAGACGTCCAGCAAACAAATTTGTCGAGATTATATGAAAAAAGCAAAACCTAGAAACACAGCCATAACCTTTCTTTTCTTTTTACCGTAAAAGGTAATTAAATCAGTCAAGTTTTGTCGGAGAAAACGGGGGACTACGATACGTATATTTTGTGTACTTTTTATAGGTACGAGTATTTTCGGACCAAGATGCATTGTCTATCGCGCTCAGAACGATTTTTTGGGCTTACAGCGCGACAGCAATACATTTTACAAATACCTATTAAAATTTCTAAATTCTCTCGACCTTAAAATTTGCCTTGATTTTTTGATGTAATCAAACGTCGAGCAAATAAATTTGCCGAAATTATAATTGGAAGAATCAAAACCTAGAAACACAGCCAAGACCTTTCTTTAAATTTTAATGAAAAAAGTAATTTCTTCGGTCTTCAAATTATGTAATATAGAACTCTAACTCCGTTCAATAGTTCAACTCAATATCATCCCATAAATGTTTAAAGTACCCTCTGTAAGCCGGTCTGGAGAATGTTGCCAGCTACACGCTAACAATACATTGCATCGTGGCAACAGTGACACGAGCTTGTTCACACAACGTCGCAAGACATCTGGCAACGTTCCATTACAATGTACTAGATGCCTCGGTAAACAAAGTTGCGTGGGTACACCTGTGTTTATGTGCTTCGACGCGTTTGATTGTAATTTATGTTCACTACTAATGGAATAGCGTCTGAATGTAATAGCCCAGTTAATGACACGGTAAATTGGTCTTTATTTTATTTATATAAGCTATATGGCTCTGTGGTGATGGGTTGAAAGCGAAACTGAGGATGAACATCTGTGAAAGAAGTTTCGATTAGTTATTTCAAAATGTTTGCATCGAAGATAGGTAACTTTATAGACACTTCTTTCTTAGGTTACAAACACAAATCTTACAATAATATAGATCTATCGAAATATACAAGGAGCGTCGGTGGCGCTGTGGACTCGCCACTTGCCTTCCAATCGGGAGGTCAGGGTTCGAGACCGCCATGTACCACTGTGTTTTTCGTTTCGAATTTCATATGTACATTTGTCTGACGCTCCTACGGTGAAGGAAAACATCGTGAGGCAACCTGCATACATCTGCGAAGAAATTCAAAGGTGTATGTGAAGTCAACCAATCCACACTGGGCCAGCGTGGTTGACTAAGGCCTAATCACCCTAACATAGGGTAGGCTCGAACCCCTCGGTGGGGACGTATATGAGCTGTGATGATGAAATATACAAGATGTAAATTATCATACATATAAGATCAACCAGTCTGTTCTATTATAAAATGTTATAATTATTATAACATATAAATAATGGAACAGACTGGTTGATCTCAATCGAAGTATTTCTATACTAATATTATAAAAAGGTAAGATTTTATTGCTTGTTTGTTTGCATTGTATAGGCTCCGAAATTACTGCAGCGATTTGACAAACTCCTTTACATTTAGAATCGTACATTATCTCTGATGAACATAGGCTACAAAATATTTTTCCTACGGGAAAATATAAAATTCCCACGGGAAAACAAAAATAACACGGGCGAAGCTGCGAGCGGAAAGCTAGTTACGAGAAGAGTTGCCAACTCCCATTCACAGCTATCCGGGACATTAGAAATTTTTATGCGGGACTTGGCAAAAAAAAAGCGGGACCTGTCTACACATGTGCAGAAACGAGAAAAAAAAACGAAATATAAATTAAATCAGTTTTATTTAAAATTAAATTAACAAAATAAACTTTCTGCTATTACATAATGATAATTATAACACCACATAGCAATGTTAATCAGTAATTAAAGCACTTTTCTCGATCAACTGAGCAACATCACGATTAGTTTTATTTTTGAAGGAGTACCTACTTATTTTGTGATTTATGAAAGAGTAATAATAATAATAATACTCTTTATTGCACACAAAGACAAAGTACAACAGAAAAAGAACAAAAGAAATAAAAACAGAAATGTTACAATAGGCGGCCTTATTGCTTCCAGGCAACCTCGGAAGTGGAAAATATAAACACAGGAGATTCAACCGGGGGAAGGGTGCAGAAACTGGAATCGGAAATAAATGTGTGATAGGGAAAGGAAATCAGTGTCACGAAAGCAACTAAGGATTCAAGGATAGGAAGTGATCACGAACATGGTTTTTAAGACTCCAGCGTACGCGCACTTCGAATACTCTCTGGGAGAGAGTTCCATAAGCGGACAGCGTAGGATGGGAATGAGCATGACAAAACATGTGTCGAGTGGGGCGGGATATCAAGAATTAAGTTGAAATGAGATCGCAACATGCGATTTGAAGAAGTACTTATTATCTGATAAATATTTGGGCTGTTTCTCTTTCTCTAACCGGGCCGGCTTTACCATAAAACGGGACAATTAGCGTCCCGCACAGATGTGTTGCGGGACGCATTATTTGAGCCCTGGAAACGGGACGTCCCGCCTAACACGGGACGGTGGGCAACTCTAGTTACGAGTATTTAATAAACGTCTATGCAGTCGAAGTTTAGTTCTTAAGGCGCTATATCGAAAATGAATCAAACAATGGGAGGCGTGGTCTATACGTAAACGCGGGGCGCCCCCCGTGCTCAAGCAGCTAGTCTTTATATCTATGTCAACAAAGTCGTGAATGCGTTGCGCCTGCATGCAATCAGATCGTTTAGAAATTATCGACGTAAGCGACAAAATACAAATTATTTTATAAAAAAATAACTATAATGATTAGAAAAAAATGCTTCTGTACGATTCTGGATACTGATGATGGCTACTTGTTTAAGGAACTTTTTAATTAATACCTAACATCGTTTACTAGTAATCCTGAATATTCTTATTTTTAAGAGGTAATTTCAACAATAAAAAGTATCGAGGCAAAATCTTTAAATCGCGTTTTCGGTTCTGCTCGTGACTAGCTAAAGATATACAGAAACACATATTTAACTTTGAGATCTGTAAGATCTCTCAGTTACCTATGACATTACATGAAAAATAACCAATATTTTCGATATAGCGCCTTAAACTAAACGTCTTAATTACATAATAAATACCATTTAGAATGTTATCTAAGGGAGCATTTAGCAAATTAATGAGATAATTATGTTATGTTCTATGAATAATAAGTTGTTAACACAGATACGCATAATTGATGAGTTGTAATACTCGTATTAATTTTTAAGGTGTCGAGTAGGTTTCGATGTTTCGAGTAGGAGACCTACTCGAAACCTTAATAACTAATACTTAGTAACTAAAAGTAATTGATATGTGAATAAGTATATTACCTTTATTATAGTATACTTATAGCTTATTTCATCTAAATTTATAACTATTATATATAATCAAAATAGGATGTGCTGCTGTACCTACTGATTCACGCATCCACCTAGTGCAGCACCAGCCTCTCGCAATCTTTACAATGTAAGACAACGTTACGTTTACGGCTCTAATTTAAGATGTACGATTATGAAGTACATGTAAGATTATGAAAATAATATCAGCTTCACGACTCCATGACATTCACAGCATACTTCACTATTTTCGGATAATTGAAAAAAGGCTGACCATCGCCGGTCCGACCAACCTATCCCGTGAAATACCCACTGTCTCACATTTTCCACTTCACCGGCTGCTGACTTATTAGCTAGCATTAGGTCATGACGTCATGAAAATTGACGAGCGCAGTAACCACGGCCCGCGTGCTCAATGAATTGACAGATGACTTCATCATTCATCATGCGCGCTGCTCAAGATAGCGTTATTTCGTGTGCTTTGTGGAATTTATGGACTTGCTTATTTCTGATGTCGGGTGATTTATTGAAGGGTTTTAGTAAATTCTTTATTGTTTTTATACGTGGATATGTATATTTTTCAGTGCGATATAAAAATAACATTAATTTTTGTCGTCAATAGAAGAGCAATGCGGTTGAGCTGATCTTAATCTAGGGATTTTTTAGATTGTACGAGACAGGGCTGAACTTAAGAGCGTTAACAAAACCTTTAATCTCAGCCCACCAACTCCCCCCACGTGGATTAGCTCACAGCGATTAAAGACTGAACCATGGTAGGGTAGGTAGGTAGGAATCCGCAATTACGCGGACGCGTCGTGAAACAGACACTTTAGATACCTATGTCATAATCATAAATGTTAAACGAAAATATTAATTTCATTTGATTGTTGGCAGAACTGATGACCTTATAATATTGACAACTTCCGGCAGCCAGTACTTTGTTGCTTTATCCGCAAAATAAATACCACATTCTCAAAATACCAGATTCCCAAAATAGGAGATTTTAGACAGTTGGAAACCAAAATATTATTAACAGCCAGTTTTTGTAAAAATATTGCGTCAAAGCGGTTGAGCGGTTTATGATGTGCTGTTTATGTGTGAAATATTATTGATACATTATTTTTTGGAGGTCCATGTGATACATAAATATGTATATTGCTACCAAGTTGAGGACAAGCTCTTATCTTAATTATAGCACTAACTAGCTTCTGCCCGCGACTTCGTCTGCGTGGACTTCAGAATTGGGTCTAAAGCTTCGCTCGTTAACAATTTTTAATCTTCCCACGGGAACTATTTGATCTCTCATTAAGGAATATAAAGTACATGTCCTTTTCCATAGCATAGGTGACATGCATACCAAATTTCAAAGCTGTCTGCCCGCGGCTTAGCTCGTAAATAATTTTCAATTTTTTCTCGGGAACTACTTAAGGAATCGGGATAAAAGGTAGCCTATGTTCTTTCCCATGTTAAAAGCTACATGCATGCCAAATTTAATCCAAATCCGTTTAGCCATTTTTGCGTGATTGAGTAACAAACATTCAAACATCCACACTTTCACATTTATAATATTAGTAGGAAGGATAAGTTAAGATTTGTTGTTTTTTGTAATTGCTTATTAACATGTGATTGTATGACAGACAAAAGATTATAGCTAGTTTAATGAAAACATTGAATACTTACATTAATTTACCTAATTAATCTAATTCCCAATGTTCACAGACCCAACTATTTAAATGGGCGATTTCACTATTAATTTTACTATACGAATTAATATAATCTCGCGTTGAAATCAACTTGAATTGAATGAATATTTTTATTCGATATGATTGAAAATATTTATCGAATATACTTGTGTTAATTTTTTTATTGGTTTAATTTAACGGTTGATAAATATATTCAACAACACTAGTCCGTGGTTCGATAATGCCATATTTTGCGTTTTTCAAATTTCATACTTACATTTGCCGACGCTCCTACGATGAAGGAATAAACGGCGTGAGGCAACCTACACACATCTGAGAAGAAATTCAAAGATTTCAAAGGTGTATGTGAAGTCGACCGATCCGCACTGGGCCAGCGTGGTTGACTAAGGCCTAAACACCTTTACTTAGGGTGGGTTCGAGTTCCTCGGTGGGAACGTATTGAGCTGTAATGATAATGATGATGACTATCATAAAGTTCATCTTCAATTCAAATATTTGTGGCAGCATAAAAATTTCGGCAGCAAGGATAATCAATTCAAACAGCAAATTGTTATTACTGAAAACTTTAAGCCTCGGACGATTCGATAGTGAATTAACATGTATACTAAGATAGTATTGATTACTTCTGTATTTTGGATGGATGAGTTCTACTAAGCCATATCATCGATTTTAGTTTATAAACGTTGTCATTCATTTCATATATACAAATAAAGTAAGTCACAAGGCGTGTACGCACATATATTTACGGTACGGTGACGTAGTTGAATGGCAGATGCTCCTTTATGTTTGTCGGTCTGTATTTGGACGTGTAATGTCAGTTGTAGAGCAGATCCCGGCGCGCCGGACCGTTCCAGGCTCCGCGGTACTCTCCGCGAACCGAGATCGCGCGTGTGACGATTTTAAGTGATTGTGTTTTGTTTTTTGACAAAGTGCCGCCCCTTAAATGTGACATCTATGCGAGTAAGTTAAAATCACAATAAGAATAATCGTTGCGTGCTTAGAAAAGTTAAAAAGTTTTGTAGTTACGGTGAATGAAAATAATGCATTTATTGTATCGTACTCGGTACCTGCGTGAAAAGTTGACACTTCAAGCCTGTAAGTTACAATTGGTGCATGGCTTAGACCGCACTTAATTGGAATTGGTCAAATTTGACGTACCGTGGAGTATTTGGTGTAAACAAATCCTACGAAATCTCCACACAAATGCAAGATCTGTGTCCTTTGTCAGCTATATTTATCTAGTTACAGCACAGATTTGTAAAGAACTTGTTCCTTAATATTTCTCTTGTACTCCTGAGATCTTTTAAAAAACTTTTGTTCAGTACCTATCATCATTTCGGCCGAGAGCCGTTCATTGTTGGACACAAGTTACCTATTAGGGGGACCTAGCAGAAGCATATGAAAAGTTACTAGCTGTACAGCTAGCCTTGACGTATTTCAAAGATTACTACTTAGAAGCCTTTCACATAGATAGGTACCTAGTGTGAGTTAGATTAAAGCATTAGAATTGTGCGAAATGAAATCATCGCAATGAAAAGCGAGCCAAACCCTCAGCTGACCATCAAGGACTTGAGCTTGACCAAGAAATAAAGTCAGAGATGAAATAAAAATACAAAAATAAACTTTTCCCCCATAACTATCTAAACTTTGTTTTAATCTTCGCAATTAATTATTAGCCATTTATTAGCTATTTTGATCCATTAAGGACCATTTAAACGAGTATTTGAATTTCATTAACATTTTAATTATGTCCACAAATACATTACTAATATTAAAATCGTCGAATGTTAAACAGATTTAAATATCGCACTCACTTAAATAATTATCTAAACCTTATAAGAATTTTATGCAAATCTTGAAAGAACCGACAAAATTAATTTTTTATTTATTAAAAAAAATATAGAGTAACTTCTATGAATACCATGCGATCTATTTTGGTATGACTCCTATCCTGACCGACAGATAAAGAGCTACGACTCACTTATACCTATTCAATAGTCATAAATTATGCGCATCTTACTATGATAAGATTTACTGGCACAAAACTATTATTCCGTCAACAGCTGTTAAAGCGTTCGGTTGACTTTATTAAACGGCTTTTTTACGACTTATGACATTTGGCGTACTTCCTGTGATGATGAAGTCAGCTGTTTGCTTGTAAAAATGAATGAGTGATTCACGTGAGTGAATGAGTGAGTCAAAACGAGAGATCGTAGAGTTAGATTAGGATTCCGTAGTTTCAGAGTTCGTGAAGCTCTGTTTGTTTTCTTCAAATTGTTTACTATTTAATAACCATATTAAACAAGTAAAACATCATCTAAATAAATTATTCTAAGGGTTGTGTATTTTGTAATAAATTTTCCAAGTGGGAACATTTTATAAATTGGACTGGTTACGCTTAAACCAACAGAGGTATCTTAACCGTAATAGCTTTTTTCAAAGTTCTTTATATATAATATAGTTGTCTACTACCACTTTTTTTAGATTTTTACAAATCTCCCAACTTTACGAGTATATTGAAGTCAGTGCCAACAAGTCTTATTTGATACCTTGACTTCAATTATAGCAATGTGATGTTGTCTCATTGTTGTCTACGTAATTCTTTGAATATTTTTTTTACTTTTCACTGTTTTTGAAGTCGGTTTTTATTTTTTTATTGTTGTAATTTTTTTTCTTTTGTTTAAAAACTTTATACGTACTTACAATATAATCAATTTCTGATTTGAATACTTCAATAATTAACTGATTAAGGAGATTCTTTACAATAGATTTTGACCTACCATGTCGTATTGTACATTCTCGTTGACTTTATGTTCTTATTTTTTATACAACAGGGAAGGCCTTCACCTCACCTGATGGTAAGTGACGATAAGGCCGAAGATGTAACCTCAAGTTGTCAAAACAACAATGTTATTAACATTATTATGGCGAAAATTTAATTATTTATAAAAAAAAAAAATATTCATGACGCACGTGTGATGCACGAGTGCCGAACAAAGAAAGGCATCGTCCCATCACCGCCATATTATTGGAATGTATCCCTTATCGTTCGATGATAAAACCGACCAATGCTCTATTATTCAACGACCCATCTCCACCCGGGAAAACACGAAAACACACTTCGTCGCGTTGACACAAGGTCGTCTATCGGACGCCCATTTTAAGGTGCTTATTGATATCGAGCCACCGCAAGCACAAGGGTCAAAGAACACAAGTTGATTAGTTGTGGCGATTGTCAGTACTTAGAATGAACGTAACTGATAATTTTGTTGAACTCTCCAATTATTTATATGCTGATAATTGTGTTTTAAGCTTATGAGCAGACTTGTTTCTGTGGCCGAGTCTGCCTGCGCGAAGGAATTGGGTCATTATCTTGAACTTTTATCAGACACTCAAATCCACTCTCCTCTTGTGTAACTCTGTAACTATCAATGTCTACTGTTTTTATTAACATTAATGGATGCAGGTATAGTCGACTAAGAAAGAGTTTTACCACTTTTAAATATACTTCGCGTACAAAGAATGGCGCTTCTTTCCCGTTTTCGAACAATTTCGATTTACAGTGTCGCCACAGAATAGATAATAGTACTACGTACAGAACGGCCACTCACCTCCCAGCACACATTTGAAATACCTCATCCCACGCCGCACTTCGTTGTAGACATCACTGACACATAAACAAGGGCGCGCGCGATCGCTCGAACGAGTAGACGCGAACGCCGGCCGATAACAGAGACAGCGCTATGCGGGTAAAAGAGAAGGCAGTCGCTGCAGTCCTCGCGTCATTTCGATTGATAACCGCGCACTCAGCCCTACTAGATTCCACGCACACTTTGCGCGTGTAGAAACGTCATTTGCTTACGTAGTAGTAATAGGTAATTGATTTGCGAACGTTGTATGGAGTGTCCGGGGTGTGGTGTCGCCACAAATATAAAACATACAGATCTAAAATCTCATATATGATACTGTTGAACATTAATTCTATGTAAACATTCTTAAAGATAAAAACATGATTAATAATATTTTACTAGATAGAAAATAAACCACTATTCAATATTTTGAAACAGCTGCGAAATAGAAAATATAATAATAAATGACATAAAAATTTTACCAATACACGTGCATTTTTATTTTCTAGAAAATTGCAAAAATACATTTTAATTTTGTCTCCAAAAATCGATTAAAACGGGTAAAAAGTAACGTTTCAGTTCGGTCACAGCGTGTAAAAGGCATTAGAAGATATAGGTACATTTATCAACTATATTACCTTGTAATAAAGCAGTTGCCATGCACATGTAGATTTCCTGAAATTCCTGGGAAACTTCGCCTTAAGATAACCTTACTAATTGTCAATATAAACAAAACATCGTTAACCTTAGTAACTGTTAGTATGAAAATTGCAAATGAAAATCAACTGTGTTGTCTTATGATGACGCAAAAGTGAATTTGAACCTTGAGGTGGTAAACCACTCTTCTGGCCGACTATACCTATTTGATTGTAAATTTGAAAGCGATTATCACGGTTATAAGTTACGCATTTGACCCACCGCTCAGTTATCTATGCATAATCGAGGAACAAACAATCAATATACATATGAAATAACACATTTATATTACTATGGAGTGACATTGCTTTCATTATGTAAAAAAAATAATATTTAGAAAAGTATTCTTGTGGATGTAAATAATATTGCAAGGGTGACTTGGAAACGATCACAGAAAAACAAAAACAAAACAGCTTTTAACAGCAATGTTTTACTGGCTTAGCATTATGAGGAAAGGCAACTTCATTGACTTCAGATCATATAAAAATTATATTACTGATAAGTGACATTGCGGTCATGATATAAATATTGTAAACAATATTGCATGTATTCTTAAAAACGGTCATCCCTTACCAACAACTACTATTTCACTGGCAAAGCATTATGAGGAGAACCGAATCCATTGTCTTCAAACCCAAAATTACGCAGCATTTGTAAATTCACAAACTGAGAAATAAATAATTAATGGTATCGATTCAGACACACAACTTAATTAAACTAAACTAATTTGACAGGTCTAAAAATAAACTCATCACTTTTAATCCTTTAGAGCAAAAGAAAGATGGCGATAGTTTAATTCTGTCAAATTAGTTTAGTTAAATTAAGAGTTGTGTGCCTGAATCGACACCAATGTTTCTGTTTATTCAGCATTTTTATTGATAACGGACAGTTATACAAACAGCTTTCATAAAAATCGTTGAGTAATTTTTTTATTTTTTATTTCGTCTTCTTCAAAGTATTAATGACTAGCTTTTCGCTCGCGACTTCGCCCGCGCTATTTTTGTTTTCCGTGGTTTTTTTCCCGTAGGAAAATTACCATCTTCCCGAACTATCCCTATACCAACCTCCCTCAAAATCGGTTCAATAGTTTCGAAGCCTATTCAAAACAAACAAACAAACAATCAAATCTTTCCTCTTTATAATATATAGATAATAATAATAATTAACTCTTTATTGCACAAATAATACACGTAACAAAAGAAACAAACTTAAAAAAAAAGAAGAAATGTACAAGTAGGCGGCCTTATTGCTATAAAGCAATCTCTTCCAGGCAACCTTAAGACTGGAAAATGGGAAAGGGATAATCAAGGGGAAGGGTGCAGAAATAGGAATAAAAAGACCGATTGTGTCATATGGAAGGAAGTTACATTACAATAAGCGGCTAAGGATTTATAGATAGGAAGTGACTACGAACTTGGGATTTGAAAGAATCTAGCGTACGCGCTCCTTGAATACTCTCAGGGAGAGAATTCCATAGCCGGACGGCTTGAGAAGGAAAGGAGTATGTCAAAAACTGACTTGAACGAGGCGGGATGTCAAGGGATAAAATGTAATTAGATCGCAAAGTACGACTCGAAGTATTGGACCGAAAAGAGAAATGAGACTTAAGATAAGGTGGAGATATTGGATGGAACAAAATATTGTAAAGGAGTGACAAGACATGTAAGTCTCTACGCTGTCGAATTCGTAGCCATTTGAGTTGAGAGCGATAGTAAGAAACATGGTAAAATTTTCTTAAATTAAAAAAGTAACTACGAAACCAGTCAACTACGGTAGGAGATATGCCAAGAGAACGTAGCACACTAGTAAGTGCATCAAAATCCACGGAATTAAAGGCATTACTAAAGTCTAAGAGAGTCATTAGTGTAAGTTGACAGTTTTCCATACCCTGGCGAATATCATGTGTGATTTTGGTTAAAGCAGTGGTCGTACTATGACCCATTCGGAAACCGGATTGCATTGGATTAAGTAGGTTATTAACATTAAGGAACTTGAGGAGCTGACGATGAACTAATTTTTCAAGGACTTTGGAAAGGAAAGGGAGAATCGATATAGGACGAAAATCAGAGAAGGAGTCAGGATTAGATTTTTTCGGAAGTGGAATTACAAAAGCATCTTTCCATGCACAGGGAAATTTACCAGTGGCAATAGAAGTATTAAGGATATGTGAAATAATTGGGACAAGGATATCTAGGCAAGGAAGGATCATATTACGACCAATACAGTCGTTGCCAATAGCACCAGAGGATATAGAAAGGACAGTTCTCTTAACATCATATTCATAAATTGCTCGAAAAAGAAAGGGGGATAATCGGGTACAGGTAAGGTAGAAAGATTGTTTAGAGTCTCAGATTTACGAGCACCAATAAAAGGTATCGTTGAAGTGAAGTGTGAATTAAGACCATTAATGTCTAACTTGAAGTCATTACTATGTATTCGAGATTTGCCAATACCAAGAGATTTAAGGAACTTCCAAACTTTTGCTGGGTCTTCATTCTGAACTGACTTATGTATGTGGCGTCTTTGGGCGTCTCTTATCACAGTATTGCAACGATTTCTTGCAGCATTATATCTTGTTTTATTTTCATTCGAAGGGTCTAGTTTATATTTATTTTTTGCTTTGTTCCTTTTAGCCATACATTTTCTAATATCATCAATTAGCCAAGGGGCTGGGAGATGTTTCATTTTAACAGGCCTCATTGGGGCATGAACGTCGTTTAACCCAGCTGCATAACGTCGCATTAAAAAACTGAACTTGTTCATCAACCGAGTCAAAGCTGAATACATCCGACCAATCAATGTTAGCGGCATCTTCTCGTAGCCTCACGAGATTCATCTTACCAAAACTACGCCGAAGTGTGGCTTCAGTTTTGGAGGGCGAATGCGATATGAGAGGAAAACCAGGTCGTGATAAGAAAAGGCGTCAGCGGAAAATTGACCATGTTTACTTACCATATCAGGAGACGAGACTATCATAAGGTCTAGGAGAGACGGGGTACAATTGGGAAAATGATGTGTTTCCTGTAGCGGAAGAATATGAAGATTGTAAGACCTCAACAACAAGTAAATCCGGATAGATGTAAGCTATACGGATTTACTTGGGTATAATATTTGGTTTTAAACATATTAATTATTTAGTCACACGCTTCGAACAGGTGGTGGGTTATTTTATTATTTTCATGACAGCAAATGGAATACTCCAATCAATATCTCTATCTCTCTAAGTTCTGGTGTTTGTGAATTTCGATAGCCTCGTGTAGCATCAAAGGGATGAACGGTGCTCTTTAGCGATAATCTGTGGTTTATCAAATCTCAAATAAAGACCGTCCGTCAAGGGCGTGTTCACAAAATGCAGATTTTGTGTTCGAAGCGTCGGACTAATCCAATGTTTCATCAAAATGTTTAAAACCAAAAATATACATGAGTAAATCCGATACAAATAAAAGACAGTATTACGTATCCCTCGCTATTTTTTCCAGATAAAATCGAAATGGCTTTCAGCGTATTCATTGTTATTATTTTGGCCCACGCTCAACTGATGAAGAAACATTTTCCACCACGTGAAATCAAAGAGTAATTTTAAGTCATCTCCACATATCGGCAATAAATTTGTTCGCATATGAGACTAAAGTCGGTACAGTTTTTTGAGGTGGGAAAAAATGTTGCAATACCACGAGGATAAGAGGAATACACTTCTACTTCTTCACACTAAAAACCCCCCAGCAGCTCCTCCGTCAGTCACAAGACAGGGGGAAGGGGACAACAGCCAGGCCTTATTCCCGCTGACCCCCTGCCTGTGACATGTCCGTTGCCGGACTCTCCACCTGGCTCAGCTACTTTGTGGAGCGGCCCAGAATTGCGCCGCTCTACACCCCGGTTGGTTTTTTATTGTGGTTGTCTTCCACGCGGTCCGACGCTCAGTGCGCCGAACCCCCGGCCCGCTCAGTGCGGGTAACGGGTTGCTCGACGGCAGACCCCACTGGATCCACCACCGCGCGGTGAGCCGAAGCTCAGGGAAAATCCCCAGAAAGTGCATAGCACCATGGCGATAAGAATCGCCTCACCTCTGCCACAAAGGTGTAACACCGTTTTTTCTTAAAATTCCATAAAACACTAATTTTGCAAAAACACTTTGGTTTCACTGTAGTTTTAACACAAATTTCACAACTAAAATCATAATTACAATAACTAACTTTGTCAATTAATTTCACAATATCAATGTCAAGTGTCAACGTCAACGTCGTTTCACGTCACGTCAGTGACATTTGCAATTATCTTTGGTCATTATTCACTTTTTGCATAAACAAAATAAATCTCGCGTTTATCCTGGCCTTATTTACAAAGATAGTTTTTTTTCGCCCAAAATCCCGTGCTTCCATTTAGGTGGGTTGATTTTCTCAAAATTCGGAATTTGACATTTAGACCGTTTGTTTTGATCATTTTTAGAGACATATCGTAATAAAGTACACTTAAGGCTACAGATCATATAATTATGGTTTCGTCGAATAGAATTTGGAAAGCATTCACAGTTTGTTTATGGTTAATTTACATTACGTTTTGTTTTCCAACCAAACCTATAACTTTGGCTGGAAATACTTATTGCATATTGTAGAATTTCGAAAGATCCGTATGTTGACTTGACACATCATGACACACATGTTATGAAATGAATTTGGTTTTAGGGCAGGTTCCGTCGCCAATACGACGCTTAACATTCGGTGAACGAACGCGCCCATTTTTCACCCTAGTCTTTGAACGCGTCTTTCGTCTATGTTATGATCTCCGAACTGGTTAGTCTGTGAGACATCGACCGAAGGAATTTGTTATTGATTCGAAGATCATAAAGTATTTATATTCATTTCTGCGAATAAAATCAATAGGTATTTCTCCCGTTTTCCGTGTGAATTTAATTTGAAAAGCTACAGTGAGACTTCAAAAGTCAGTTCTTTTTGTTTTCAGCTTGAAGAGTAAAGCTAAGGAAAAAATACTATATTTACTCGCCGGCACGCGATTCATTAAATTAAATGGATTTATTGTATCAATAAGTGCAAAAAATCAATAAGGTATCTAATTAACTTATTATATTTCATGATTTAAAACAGATTTTGTTAATTTTATTTTTATTTGTGGGTAAATTGATTATTATAGGCATATTTAATTATGTTTTTAATCTAACACTGTGCTATGAATCTCCAGGGCAGTTCCCGGAGGCCGTAGGGCTCCGCTGCTTAGCTAGACAAACTAACCTAGTATCAAGGAGGAATTCTGTGGAATTACACAAGTAATATTAGAAACAGAGAATAATCTAAGAAACTGGAATTTTATATCTCTGACCCGTGATCGCAGAAACTTAGCATCGAAGGTATGATCTACTAACAACCGCTCCGGGGAAAGCTACTAATTTAAAAAAAAAAGAAACCTATAACTATTTGTTGGTGTACTTTATTGCCCCTCATTTTATAGTTTTGTACCCAATTTGTACCTGATTTTTACCTGCCGAGATTGATCAAACAAACCTGAACCATCCTGCCCTTGGCTTGTATTGATTAAACAATTAGTTAAGTGCTTTGCATTAAGGGAGTTTATTTACTTAAGTACCATATGCATAAGTGAATTATGTACCTACAAGAATAAAGCTTTTCATTTTGTATCGGACTAAAGGAATAAGTTTGTTTTTTTCCTTTCAACTTTAAGATTTCCCTATATTTCTACAATTTAGCAAGAAAAAGCACTACAATTTGGCGCCCGAATATACAGCAGGTTTTGTGGCATTATATGGCCCATTATTCTGGTCAAATGCTCAGATAGTGTTGATCCATCTCGGTATGTATCTTTAATAATTTTCTTTTTTTAACGTTGTGTGTTAGTTAAGCTAAAACTCACAAACGGCTCGACCGATTCTTACGAAATGTTATGTGTATTTGAATAGGTCCAGGGGAGGTTTAAAAGTACAACTGGACCCAGTAGGTGGCACCGTAATCGGACAGGAGAACGTCTGCCAGTCTCACTAGTTAACTGTACTTTAGTTATAAGATAAATAACAAGAATTCTATGCAGGTTTGGTTCAGATAGGTATAAATAAAAACAAATTTTAGTTACATTTGCAAAGGTGAATATATTTTAAGATTTTTTGAGTATATAACATAAATAATATTGTAAAATTAACTTCTCATATAGAATAGAGCGTAGTATATTTTTACAAAAATGGAGCAAAGACCAATTAGTTTTAATTTACTTAACAAAGATGAACTAGAATATGAGGTGAAAATCAGGGGTTCGAAACCAGCTGACACGGTGATGGCTCTGAGAGCACAGATCCGTACTCTCAATAAAGATCTGCCTTCTGATGAAATACTGACTTGTGATCTTGATGTCAATACTAAATTAAAAGTAATTCAAAAGAAATTAGATGATCTTGAGAAACTCATCACAAGTACTTCAAGTAAGCCGTCATCACTTAAGGTGTTAAATAGAATGCAAACTCTTGCACACCACTTATTCCACAGAATTGGTCGCTTGTCTTTATCGGAGTATGATGATAATAATCTTACTTCTTTAATTACTTCTCTGAATAATAGATTAGATAGCATTCTTGTAAAAATAGATAATATTTGTCATAATTTTAAAAGTAGCTTGGCACCTGAACAACCTATTGAGCACTCCACTGCAACTACACACAATACAGCTAAAGATTGCTCCGTGCATAAACTAAATTTACGCTTCAATGGCAAGACATGCATTAAAGCTTTCTTACAACGCCTCGAAGAATTATGCTTGTCTCGCGGCCTTGCAGATTCAAGGCTTTTCTGTTCTGCGGCTGAACTTTTCACTGATGAAGCGCTATGCTGGCATCGAGGAGTAAAGTCAGACGTTCACAATTGGACTGAGCTGAAGACCTTGCTTCTCGATAAATATTTGCCATCTGATTATGACCATAGGTTGATGCAGGAAATTAGGAGTCGTACTCAGGGCCCCGATGAAAGCATTGTGAATTATCTCAGCGTTATGCAAAATTATTTTACTCGATTATCGAAACCAATCTCTGATGAGGACAAATTGAACATAGTGATCTTTAACATTATACCATTTTATACTACTCAGCTTGCCCTGTCACCAGTGGAATCTTGGACTGATTTAAAGAAAAAATGTAGGTTATTAGAAGGTGCAAAGGAGCGATCGGTGCATTTCAGTGAACCTCCTAGGGTCACCCCTTCTTCTCTGGCTCCCGATTTGTGTTACAAAAATACTAGTGGTAATAGTGGTAGCAAGGCTCCACCAAAAGTCTCTTCAATTCAGTCAGTGAATAATACACAAAATAATCTTTTTTGTGTCCGCTGTCGGAAAAATGGCCACAGCCTGAGGTATTGCAAGGCGCCTTGGGTACTTATTTCTTATCGTTGTGGAGAAAAGGGCTTCAATGCAAATAATTGCCCAAAGTGCACTTCTTCAAAACCTTCAACCGCAGAGATTCCAAAAAACGCCAAGCAGTGAACCGATGGCATAGAACAGTATATTTTTATAATAAACATTGTAATTCTGAACAATCAAGGCAGAAATACAATAAATTCTATGTAAGTAAAGCTAGTACACATAACGTAAACATGCATAAAGGTGAGGTTACATCGGTTCACGCTACTAGTAACGCCACCTATAATGATACCAGAGCATATCTGAAGATTAATATTTTTGGTTTGGAATTCAGAGGATTACTAGATTCAGGATCACAGATCTCCATTGTGGGAGGGCAAGCATACAAATATTTTAAAGATTTCGCTACTTTACATAAGTCTGAGGACTTAGACTTTATAAAAACTGCAAATGGTTCTACTTCACGATTAACTGGCTATTTATTTTTACCTGTATCAATAGAGAATAAAACTCGTGTTATTAAATTTTACGTCGTCCCTGGAGTTGCTACAGAGTTGTTATTTGGCTTAAATTTCTGGAAGGAATTTAATATTGCGCCAGATATTTTATCATTGTTAGAGGATAGCGGACATTTATATAAAAATAATAATCAGGTGTACACACTTATGTCAGGCAGCCGTGCTTTACATGATTTTGAAACTTTATCTAAGCTTGAGCGTAGGCTGGTCAATGACGTCATAAAGCAATTTGATGACATTTCCGCAGAAAAGAAAGGCCTAGGTAGGACACACTTAGTGAGCCATAAAATTGATACCGGTGACCACCCACCTATTAAACAACGGTATTATGTAGTCTCACCCGCTAAACTGGCAAAATTAAATAAACACCTAGACCAAATGCTGAAGGATGATGTTGTGGAGCCTAGCGGCAGTGCATGGAACAACCCCGTTACTTTGGCGGTTAAATCAGATGGGTCATCACGTTTCTGCTTGGACAGCCGAAAACTTAACGCCATATCAAAGCATGACGCTTACCCTATGCCTTATATTAGCCATATTCTGGACCAGCTCAAAAATGCTAAGTACTTATCTTCTATTGACCTTAAGTCTTCATATTACCAAGTTCCTTTGGACTCTATTGAGTCCAGAGAGAAAACTGCTTTTACTATTCCCTGCAGAGGCTTGCTTCACTTTAAGGTCATGTGCTTTGGACTTACTGCAGCTCCAGCTACGTAGCAGCGGTTGATGGACCGCCTCTTTGGGCCCGAGTTTGATAATAAGGTGTTCGTATATGTTGATGATTTAATTTTACTTACTCCTGAAGGCCCAATGGCCTTCCAGGATCACCTCCAGCTCCTACGGAGGGTAAAGGAGAGACTAGCCAACCTTACTGTCAACATGGGTAAATGCCAGTTCTTCAGGAGGCAGCTGAAATTCTTGGGTCATGTGGTTGACGAATATGGTCTGCGCACGGATCCTGACAAAATTAAGGCTATAGTAGACTTTCCTATTCCCACCTGCAGGAAAGACGTCAAACGTTTCTTGGGAACTGCATCTTATTATAGGCGTTTCATAAAAAAATTTAGTCATAGAGCTGGTCCCCTTAATGCTCTTACTTCTACCCGTAAGAGCGCGCCCCCTTTCAAATGGACGACCGAGGCAGACGAAGCGTTCAACGACCTAAAACTCGCACTGTCTACCTCTCCGGTTCTGGTATGTCCTGACTTCTCGAAAGATTTTGCTGTCCACTGTGACGCTTCTGATTTCATTTCATTTTGTATCGGACTAAAGGAATAAGTTTGTTTTTTTCCTTTCAACTTTAAGATTTCCCCATATTTCTACAATTTAGCAAGAAAAAGCACTACAAAGATAGACGCCGAAATCGGCTTCCAGCGAAAGCCACACCTCTTCTTAAGACAAGAAGAGGGAACTTCGCCCTTCCCCGCAAAAAGCGGGTGGCCACACGAAGTGGCCCGCCAGGTTGAACCCGACCATCCCACGCCGACGCCACAGCTCTATGGGGGTCCTCTCGTCAGACTATTAGCCCGCGGCAGAGAATCTGCCGGGTTGCCCAGGGTGCACCACAAGGAGGTTGTCTGACATCGCACCCCGACCCTGCTAACTCCTTCCATAACCTCTTCGTCCCTTTGGAACGTCAACTCAGAACCAGGAAATCCAAATTCACCAAGCGAACCACCCTGGAACAATTTTTTTTTAAAAAAAACGTCGCCCCACAATAGGATTTTCTCCTGTGTCATGGGTGCAGGTACAAACATAGAATATCACATGCACATACGCCCAGACCGGAACAAATTTCTGTAGGTCATACAAAACATTTGTCCCGTACGGGAATCGAACCCGCGACCCGTTGCGCAGTAGGTGATCACTCGACCTTTGCGCTAAACGTGTCGTCGAACAATTATATTAACAATTATACGAACTAAAATACGGCTAAAATAAGAGAACGTCGGTGGCGCTGTGGTCTCGGCACTGGACTGTGCCCCGAGTAGAATCGGGAGGCCTGCGATCGATCCTGCCATAGTGCCATGTACTAAATGTGTTTTTCGTTTCACGAATTTAAATATACATTTATCTCACGCTCCTACGGTGAAGGAAAACATCGTGGGGAAACCTGCATATACCTGTAAAGTAATTCAAAGGTGTATGTGAAGTCAACCAATCCGCACTGGGCCAGCGTGGTTTGACTAAGGCCTAATCGCCGTACCATAACAGCTCTGCGAGCATGGAACTCTCGATAAACAAAATTTGACAGCTAAGATCGACATACTCGACAAAAATTGATAAATTTGACAGATATTCCTAAGGAGTGAAAAGGACAGATGCTTTTGTCGATCGATATAATGTCGATCGACAAGTCCATGCTCGCAGGGCTGGTTAGGGTAGACTCGTGCCTCTCGGTGGGGACGTATATGAGCTGTGATGATGAACGCACCTGGAAAAAAGACGGACAGAACGTTGTTGAATCAAGAATGAAGCATGCAAATTGCAGCACATTTGTATGTGTGCGTGTCTTGCTCGTCGAGAAATGCCGGCGGTTTGCTTGAGCTGGTGTATCTGTCTGAGTGTAGGTTGTGTCAAACAAATGAAATTGTATAGTACCTTGCATGCTTCACATTTGTTTAATGCTTCACTACGTCCGCTTTTTTTGTAGGTCCATGTGAGTTTAATAGTTGTTTTGTTTTGGAGCTCTTTTTTTCAAGTTTGTTAGATATAGAATATTATAGTTTAAAAGAATGAAAGTATCAAATAACATCAATTGTTGCAGGCAATGATTAAGGCAGACCCTAAACGCAATAGACCCTTCATTCACCTGGCCATGATCGTTTAAAAATCGCCGCTCCCCACGCCCTCGACCATTAACCGAAGTAGGTAATCAGCCGCGGTAATAACATTCGAATGGGAGATCCTTCCGTAATTTAATATTTGCCCTTTGTAAGAGTCAAATGTAATTTCGCGAATTAGATCTGGAATAACGGCGCGAAATTCCGATAACGCGAAATTCAATTAAAGGTTTATGGAATTTCAATCAAAACGAAACAGGCTGAACGGCTACAATTCATGTCTATATTTAACATATTCACTGCGGGTGAGATGAAAAACTGCTCAAGTAACTCAACTTCGCGTCATCAGCGCGAAACTTGAAATTCTGTAGCCCAATTTCGAATCATTTTACTGCTTACTAGCGGTCCGTTTCGGCTTCGCACGGGTTAACATTTATTTTATATCAAACAAAAACTACTTCCAATTCAATAATCTCGGTTTCGAAATCGAAACAGCGCTATCTACAGGATGATAATTTGGGTGACCAAAATACAAAACATCTCAAGCTCCTCCGTGCTTCGGGTCCTGCGCCTGATCTCGCCCCGGTCGTGTCGGCTAACCGTCCCATCGGACTAGGCGAGTGGAGGAACAGAGAGTGCACTTGCGTTTGCGCAGTCACTTGTTCACTATAATATCTCCTGCGCAGATTTCTAGTCTCTGTTGAGATTGGCCGCCCTGACTGAATATCGGTTAGGAGGACATCATCATCTAATCTAGATAAAGTTTTGTGTGGATTTACTCACACCCACCTGTATGAAACTATAGAACTTACATAATAATTTCAAAACCATTTAATTCGCAATAATAAACATTGATGCCGAAAATCATGGAAAAACTATCCTACCTTTTAAGTTGAACCAAATTACACACAGTAAGCTTGCAGTAAGCCAAATTTCATCAAAATCGGTTGAGTGGTTCTCGGGTTTATCCCGGACAAACATGCAGACAGTATAAGGGACGGTGTCCCTTTTCTTTCAACAATGAGTTCAGACCAATGTTAATATTTGTTTACTGATGTTTATTTTTCCCGGAAAAACTTTTACTGCGAAAAAAAGAGGTTTTCATTTTTAATTTTTATTCATGTTACGCAATGTATGGCGCGCCGGCATCATTTTGGTTCCGCTCACACCGGTGAGTTGACGTTCGATGACCCGAACAGCTGATTCCGCGTGCAGTATTATGGAAAAATTATACGATTTACATTCGACAGAAATTTTTTTGTAAACATTAACTTAGTTCAACATCAGAATATTGAAGTTCTGTAATATTCAATCGATCGAGTGCAATGCAACGAGTCGCTAAGCGACGTATGTATGCGACTCAAAAATAGGGCTCCGTTGGTCTACTACTTCAAATAGGACGCCAAAATAAAAATGTGTGCTTGTGTGTATTTTTACTTTTTGTGTTTTTGAGGTCGGTTTTTATTTTTTGTAAAACCTTTATTGAATATTTTTAGTGAATTTAAAACCATCTCATCGAAGCAACTTGAAAGAATCCAGCTAAGGGGCAGTACGTGCATATTATGGTTAAAAACTAAAATTTAATACTCCAAGTCAGAAATCCTTCCATCATTAGCTTAGCATGGTGGAAGGATCCTTGAGATGATGACTACCAGTCACAAATGCCTGAACAGCTTCAGAAAATGCATGTAACAAGTTACGCGCCAATGAAATTTAAGGATTTTCCTCGATTTTCCAGGAATGCCATCACCAGATCCTGTCTTGGTGACAATAGAACCATTTTAGGAGTACACTCTTTCGAATACAAAAAGAATTTTCAAAGTCGAATTAAGAACCTCCTCCTTATGACGTGAAGTCGGTTGAAAATTATGACTATGAAACGATAACCGCTTAAAATCAAATGGCACTTCGCCTAAGTATCAATAAAGTTTTATATATTAAAAAACAAGTATCTCCCACTAACTTCGGTTATCATTTTAACAATGTGTAGTCGGAATAAGTTTAATGAAATGAAAATATTTTTATTTCTTAAGTATGAAGCAACGTCAACATTAATTCTTTGAAATCATCTAGTCTTCTTTTTCTAATATATTATAAGGTCTGAAAATAGGTAGTAGGCTTTTTCTATACCTAGGTAATAAGGGTGCCAGTCTCCAGATATTTTTCCTTTTTTTTAACCGACTTCAAAAAAAATGGAGGTTATCAATTCGACCCGTATGTATGTAATATTTCCAGAACTGCCCAGTTTTCGTATATACATGTTATCAGCCAAATTTCAAGTGTATGTGTGTATGTTTTTATGTTTGTGTTCGCATATTTCCGGAACTACAAGTCCGATTTAAGTGATTCTTTTTTTTTATACTAGGCATATATACTAGGCATAGATTTTATATAAAATAGAATTGTATATTATAATAGAATTTTATTTGACATTTAATTGTATATTTTTGACATTAAACAGTAAGATGTTGTATTTATAAAATGTATTAATGTAATTTTCTCATATATTTAATAACTGTCATTAAAACTAATTTGTAAACTATTTGCAGCACGTCGTTCAGCGACAGAGTATGTTGGATATATTAATGTATTTAACACCTATTGTACCATATTCTGGCAAATAAATGATGATTGATTGATTGTATTGTTTTTAACTGACTTTTCAAACGACTTCAAAAAAAGTTACAAATAAAAAAATAAAAACCGACTTCAAAAAAGTTAAAAATAATATAAGAATAGGCACAGACAACATCACACTTCTTTATTGAAGTCGGTGACAAATTTTGGCACCGACTTCGATATGTAAGTGTGATGTTGATAATTTTTACTGGCGAAACGTACTTCGCGGGTACGGTAAGATAATCCGAGACTGTGTTAAGCTTTGGCACACAATTTTTATTAAAAAAAATATTTATTACTTCAAATATCGATGGGAATTTTATTGTGAAAGCGAATGCAAAGTTCCCTGCTTTGTTAAGCCTCGTCGAATAAAAAGCTACATGGTTTATTATTGTCTCGTAAATTAAGGCCAGGAGCGATTTTTTGAAAAAATAGAATTCAAATTCGCATTCGAAATCGTAAGCATTCTACTAGTGACTACGCAACGTATAGGTCCGTTTCACGTGCGATTCATCGCTTGTTTTTTAAATTAATGAGTTATTGCGTAGTGGGTTTTATTTTTTCTGTGTGAAACGATATTTAATATAGAATTTGTTTAAATGACATCCATGAATTCGAGCGATCCAAAAATCTCTAAATTTGGAAACAGCGGAAAGGACAATGTCGAAAATCGCCCCATGACCAACAAAGATTTGATTTACGTCATAATTATGTGCCTATTTTATAACACTCATAACAAATATATGAATTCGACGGACAAATCAAAAATATATAAAAGTACTTTTACAAACAAAACCAAATGAAGTAAAATATAGGAATGGTTATTGTTACCTTCGCTCGACTGAATAGAATTGAGTCGATTTTATGTAGGTATGGACATTTATTTATTTCTATAAATTAGGATTTTCATAACTTACAACGTAAATTAAATTAAAACATACGTCAATTGACTACTCACGCACTATCGCTTGTTAGTTCGTTTTTTTTTTGACTTGCTTTATAATTTCGAGATTACTTGTTCTTCATTACGTGCTATAATATCGTTCTTTGATTGATTGCAATAATTATTATTTTAATAATCGTATAGGTATGGACTATGTGTATTGCTGTAACGAATTAAAGTGTTACTTCAACTAACCTCAAAATCTGATTCATTTTGATATTTAATTCGATTTCGAAGCTTGTCCGTAGTAATTGATGTGAACGTGCAGTATTTACTAATGTCTAATTATACGAAAATCATTTTTTCACTGCTGTTGGTATTGGGGCGAACAATGTATGGACGCAGAACAATGTCCTTTCCATATTGCATGATTTGTATTCGTGGTCGAATTCAAGATTCACTTCTAATGATTCGTCGTGAAATACGTCTTCTGGCTAATTCACGATATTTGATGAAAAGACTGATGTATGAGCTTTCAGTATAAACAAACGAGCTAGAATTATACCATACAAAAAGAAACACCATAACATAATATAGAAAAATCACTTATCCTTGGTAAGTGATATAAAAAACTAAAAAAATTCATATATGTATAAAAATAATCTTCCTTGTTGACGACATCGTAATGTGGTGATAAGTATGATTATTTTACAAAAGCCATAAAATTGTCCTGATAGAATAAGCGGTTAGATTTCTAATAAATGATCCAGCAGTATTCCGAAAATCAATTAAAGTGTACTAAATATGACTAGCATTTCGTTCGTCAACCGTATTACAATGCAAGATGGTTGATTGTTGCATTAATTAGTTTTATCAATCCCCGTGAAAAAGTAAATTTCTTGAATTGGCCTTTCCTTTATCAATGATAACATAAAAAATGGCTACTAAAGGTATGATGAGAACATTACAGACACAGAGGCAGATTGTTTTTAAAATGAATGCGTTGTTTTCTTAATCGGCAATGACCTTATCACTCCACGCGGGGGTCAATTGCGTACAAAGAAAATATGATAAATACTGTTTTCATACGTATCTGATGTAAGCTAAAAGACCACACTTTATTGCAATGCATGGTTTCTTCTCTTCATATGTTTTATACGATTCGACTAATGTCTCTTCATCATTCTTATCCCAGATTAAAATACGTCCACTGGCGAGCACGGGTCTCCCCTGAATGGGGGATTTGGGCCATCTCCCACGACGCTGGTTGGTTGTTGGGGAAGTTAGGACCCTGTAAACGATCAAACATGTTTGTCAAATTTACGTGTTTGATGTGTTTGAACAGTAACTGGATTGACGTCGTGTTTGATGAAAACGTGAAGTTTGTCAAGCAAGCTAGGGCTCTTAAAACTATTATTAATACTCGTTACGAGAAACTGAACACCAAAATCATATCTATGTTACAGCGGTCTTCATAATGTGCACTTAGCAAAACGAGGTAGTCTGATTAATTTTATCGACTAAACAGTTATTTTACATTTTCTTATGGCATTTAAAAAATGTTTGGGCTCTGTGATTCGGTATTATCATTAGGTAGTTAATACTTGGTTAATACGATGAAGCTATGATTCAGTATAATAAAAATGTTTTGTCGATCAATTCTACAATGTGTGTAAAAATTGAGGGTTTTTTAGAGAATCAATTATTAATTTGTTGTGATTAGTTTGAATTTTTTATGCTTGATTTTTGATTTTACATGTATTCACATATTTATATCTTGAGCAATTTTGTATATCAATTATTTCAATAAATTATTATATTTTTTTATATCTTAAAATAGTACAAAGGAAACACGGTTTCAAATGATAATGTTTTATCGGATTGCATTTCAGATCTAAATTATTGATTAATCCGTCATTTGTTTATCTTCTTCTATCTAAATAAAAATGAATCCTGTGTGTTAGTCTCGCAAAAACTCTTAAACGGCTCGACAGATTCTTACGAAATTTTGTGTGTGTTTGAATAGGTTCAGGGAAGGTTTAAAAGTACAGTTGGACCCGGTAGGTGGCGCTGTAATCGGGCAGGACAACGTCTGCCGGGCCCACTAGTAGTAAATAAATATAGGCGCTTGTCCAGGCGCCAGCTAAACAATATTAAAACCGCATTGAGAGCAGGATGGCGCTATACGCAGCAGGAGCGGTGTCTCTGTTTCAATATTGTTTTGACCTTGCTATAAGCCATCATGGTAAGGCCCCTGTTCGGAATTTGGGAATGCCTTTTTAAAAAGAACATGCAAGAAACAACGAAGGTGTAATTTTTTGTCTCCTCTTCGAAATTGCCAACATTTCAAGAATAGTATTTCACTAATATGATTTTCATTTCATAACATAATATAGTCGGGATAACCGGGACAGTAACTCACATATTTTTTAAAAGTCCTTACCTTATAAATATAAATTTAACGGTTTTATACCTTCAACATTTCATAGATAATGTATCGATTTGATAAATACCTTATTTCTGAAGTAAAGTTCAAACGGTTCTTATAATCCAATATTTTGATGCAAATTTTAGCTTACCGCAGGAAGTTAACTTTCCGAATACATTAAACCAGTTACAGCGCTTAACTTGGTGGATATTATTACAAATTTTCTTTCTTCTGGAAAGATGGTAAACAGGTATTCCAATAAGCGGCTCCGATTTTACTAACCCTCGTCATAAAATGGAGGCCGTGTCATGATAAGTCGGCTCGGATAATATATAGCCACTTTACGGTGAATTGAAAGGTGGAAAAAACAATAATGATGTTTTGGTAGATTTTCATACATTTTTTTAACAAAAACGTCGACCTATACTAGTATTTTCTCCTGTGTTGTGGGTGCAGTTACAAACATAGAATATCACATGCACATACGCCCAGACAATGTATGTGCCAATCATATTTACGAGTATTTCGGGTAATGTTATGTGTAATTACGAAAATTGTGCGGGATTAATGATTCAGCCCCCCTAGACAAGACGCATTTTGATAATCGCTAACGCAATCGCTAGAAGGAAAATGTATGCGATTTGACATAAGCCCTCGATTAGCTTTCGAGCCCAATTGTCAAATCTCATACATTGTCCATTTAGCGACCGCGTTAGCGATTATCGAAAGACGTCTTTTTACCGACTGCGAATTAAAAGAGATTTTGTTTCTGCAAATACCGGATTCCACGCTGCCGGCAGTTTAAATCCATCTTCCCAATTGAAATTGTTCATTTTTATTTTTATTTCAATCGCTTCTCACACTACTCTTAAATAAGAGTGACCAGTTGAGAGGACTTGCGTACGGTAAAATTCTATCCAGTTATTTGCACCTCTGCTAAAAGACGCCCCACAGTCGCAGATTAGACTGGCGTTTTTGACTGCTTTTTTTTTTCTCTGCATCACCTGAAGGTTGACTGGCAGATAATGCCCCAGGCATTAAGTCCGCCTTTGTTTACAAAACTGTACATCATCATCATCATCACAGCTCATATACGTCCCCACCGAGGGGTTCGAGCCTACCCTATGTTAGGGTGATTAGGCCTTAGTCAACCACGCTGGCCCAGTGCGGATTGGTCGACTTCACATACATCATTGAATTTCGTCGCAGATGTATGCAGGTTGCCTCACGATGTTTTCCTTCACCGTAGGAGCGTCAGACAAATGTACATATGAAATTCGAAACGAAAAACACATTGGTACATGGCGGGTCTCGAACCCCGACCCCCCGATTGGAAGGCAAGTGCCGAGTCCACAGCGCCACCGACGCTGTACATAAAGAGTTATAAATAAATAAATAAAATAAAAATTAGACTGGCGTTTTTGACAGCTGCTTAAGTTCTCTAATCCTTTTATGGGTAGAGTTTTAGTTTGGGCTGTCCTTTCTGTTTCTTTTTAATTTATTAATAGTAGATTTTTATTGACAGTAAAATTTACTTATGCCGATAAGAAACATACATTTTAATTTTCTTTTTAATTATACCTTTACCTATATTACACCCATACACCCGATGGTAAATGACGTTAAGGCCTAATCGAGCGAGCTTCACCTGGACTCCTTGACGACTGAGGAACTAGCTATCTTATTGACGGAATACTTAGACCATTTAGTACTAAATGGTCTAAGACGGAATACAATATATTAGTAACATTGTTAATATGGCGACAATTAGTGCCAAACTTAGGTAAGTAGGTGGTAGCTAGCCAGGCGGACTCAGAAGCCCTACCACCTAGCAGAAAACCTTCTACTCCCACATGGGAAATTGAACCTCGGATATCTATACTAATACCGGGTGGTCAAACACTATCATCATCACAGCTCATACGTCCCCACCGTGGGGTTCGAGCCTACCCTATGTAAGGGTGATTAGTCAATCACGCTGGCCCAGTGCGGATTGGTCGACTTCACATACACCATTGAATTCCTTCGCAGATGTATGCAGGTTGCCTCACGGTGTTTTCCTTCACCGTAGGAGCGTCAGACAAATGTACATATGAAATTCGAAACGAAAAACACATTGGTACATGGCGGGTTTTGAACCCCTACCTCCCGATTGGAAGGCAAGTGCCGAGTCCACAACGCCACCGACACTCTTAAAGCCAAGCACTAACTAAAAAAAATAATAAACAAAAAATAAAAACCGACTTCAAAAACACTGAAAAGTTAAAAATAATATAAGAATAGGTACAGACAACATCACACTTCTCTTTTGAAGTCGGTGCCAAATTTTAAAACTTTCTAGAAGAGCAACATTTGGCACTGACCTCAATATTCTAAATCTATACTAATATTATAAAGAGGAAAGATTTGAATTTTTGTATGTTTGTATTGAATATGCTCCGAAACTCCTGGACCAATTTCAAAAATTCTTCCACTAATAGAATGCTACAATATCACTTAGTAACATAGGCTATAGAATATTTTCCTACGAGAAAATATGGAAATCCCACGGGTAAAAACGAAGATAAAAAAGGCGAAGCTGCGAACTGAAAGCTAGTGTTAATAAAAACGATACTTTCCATAAAGCTTATAAGTTTCTTGCGCCTATTCTTCTTATCAGCTAAAAGATGTTCTGAATGGGTGGTAAGTAAAAAAATGGACGAATCAAAAAAGTTATTATGAGCTGTACCAAAATCACTTGTAGTTTGAGACTAAAAGACATATTTTTTTGTTATGGCAACATTAAAAGTAACGATAAAAGCAGTACGCGTGCGCGCGATGCCTTCGAGGGATTTTTCATGTTTCTGACCCCTTATCATAGAAAGTTGCTGAAGTGTAATGTCCCATATTTTTCGCCCTGTCCTATGTCATTTTTTATCGGGCCCAAACTTTTAGATAAGAGAGTTCATCGCTAAAGTATGAAGTAATTACCGACTATCCTATCATCGCGCTTCGGGCGTTCGGCGGAACTTTTTGGTTGTGAAATTTTTTTTTTTATAAACATAACATATAATAAGTTTTTATTTAAATGTAGTGTTAGTGTCACTTTCTTTTGATTATGATTGAATATTTTTTTCCATGATAATTGATTAAATTTTTTTACACAAATCAAGCAAGCTCTCTGTCATCATCTCACCTGATGGTAAGTGAAGATAAGGTGGAAGATGAAAGCGAGCTTTATCTTAACTCTAAAACAACTGAGGGACTGACCATTGTATCTCGGATTGTTGGAACACGATAATGTTATTAACATTGTATGTAAAAAGTGTGTCAGCCAGCCAGGCGAGCTCAGAAGTCCTACTGCCGGTCAAACTAAGTTAAAAAACTTCTACCCCCATGGGGAATTGAACCTGATCAGTACCGGGCAATCTCAACCGCTACAGACTGGACCACGGAGGCGATTTAATTGAAAGACTGATGATGATGAAAATGACACATTAGATAGTCTACTTAAGTAGTCGGTAAATGCCGTACTTATGAAATGTTGCAAATGGGACATCGGGGTTTCTTGTAGGTAATTTCAAAGTAATACAAGAGAATAGGTATTCATTCAAAAATTACCAACAATAAGAGAAGTTACATTACATTTTAATAAAATTACCAGTTTTCGGGTATTTCAATTATTTAGCCCGACGTTTCGAACGTTTTTCGCATTCGTGGTCGCGGGATGACGGATTAGGTTGACACGGGATCCAAAAAGTGTAGTTTTATTTAAATGTGTAGTATTCGTGCAAATAAAAGACAGTATTAGAAAAGTTACATTAAAAATTCAAAAAGTAACAAGCATAAATACTTAATTTAACGAAATGAAGAAGTTTTTAATTTGTAGAGATTTGTATTCTTCAATTCGAAAAGTTATATTTTCAAGTGAAAATATAGGTCAATGGTAACTTATTCTCGTAAGCCAAATGACAAAAGCACTGGAACAATTTTAGATTTTTTTGTTCTTAGAATTTTTTTCTCTATTATTATCACTTTAAAAGAGGTTTACTTTCAACTATCGCGCATTTTAATGTGTTGCTCGTAATTGGAACAATATTTAGTCCGCTTCTTGTGTTAAAATGACCTTCTTTAACTATGGAATATTTTTCCTTTTTTATTTATTTTACAACCACAAACAAGCTTCCATTTTTTTACATATTCGACTTAAATTAAAATATATTCAAATTCAATTGTTTATTGTAAGCCCAACGGTGATGTGGTTTCATTTATTGGTACCTATCACAGAACAACCTCTTTCTGTGTTCTGTGGTACCTATGTTAAATTAATGCCAAATGGTGTGAAATTCGCTAGTAGTATAAACACTTACCTATTTACACACTTATTACATTATCTTAGTATAATATTTATCTGTGTATAAATAGTTTAAAAATCTTGTTGGTGTGTAAATAAGTGTTTTAAATGATGATATGATTGTAAACCAAATAATAAGAAAACATGTTAGATGCGAAAAGGAAATATGTTAAGTGCTTCGTATATTTCATATTATTGTCATTGACTTTGATTGGAGTCAACCCTACAGCTTACCCTATGTATGCGTATACTATAAATAATACCAAATAACCCCAGCATAATCGCAAGGTCTCTCGGCCAATCATAACATCACTATTAATCGGCGGGTCTGTTCAAAATGGCCTCCCGCGCCAATTTAAGCGTGGAACTCTCGCCGCTAAAACAAAACTATCAAAGTTTTCAGGCCTACTCGTAACTAGAACGAGCAACTGTACCGAGTGAACTTGGGGAAACTCGTAGTTTGCACCTCGATTGTGTCCACAGTTTATGGGTTGAAACTTCAAAGGGCGTATTTGTTGATTCCACTTCATGTAAGTATAATTGTGAATTGATCGATTTCATTTAATTGTTTTGTAAGCTCTATATATTAAGTTTATGATCATTGGTTGTTTTGATCTTTTTGAATAGTATTTTATTTTAATCATAAGGTAATTTCAGGTTTAAATACCTACTTACATAAAAATTACAATATTTTTTGCAGTCGGTAAGTGAGGACCAATAAAATACATTTAAATGCATTTCAAACTTCCGCGCGTAAATTTTGTTAATGAAATTTTTAATTTTAGGTTAAAAAATAGTATGCAGGTATACCAGGTTATTTTTCCAACAGGAGCCAAATTGTGTGTGCTTTTTGTTCAGGCAAGCAAAATGAAGAACATTTACTATGGGAACAATCTCGAAATCGCGCAAAAAAAATCAGCTGTTCCATACAAATGTTCAACATCCACTGAACCTAAATGTATGGAACGGCTGTTTTTTTTTCGCAATTTCGAGTTTGGTCCCATAGTAAAAGTTTGTTCATTTTGCTTGTCTAAACAAGCATACAAAATTTGGCTCCTGATGGAAAAATAGCCCGGTATAAGAGAAAGCACTATTGGTACTTCAAAGTAGTTCAAAGTTCAGGCATTTGTTTTTTTTACGTTCGGTTATGAGTTACTCCCTTAAAATAAATATTTTATAATTTTAAAATTTATTTCATCATTATTGTTATGAGTGGGTACTCAAGTCAGTTATGAGTCGCCACATTATATTCTAGTTATGAGTTTCTGGTTATGAGTGGGTGCGAGAACATTTTTTTATGCAGACGGGTTTTTGTTTGATTTAAATAAACGTCTCTGAACCGCGTCAAAGGGTCCAAGCTGGTATATTGATGTTCCCGCCCACAAATAAGAGTAATATTCCATAATGTGGTCGGGCCTGAAACTTATACAATACGAGTCTCTGGACCGGCGAGAAATACCGCTTTACCTTGTTGAGCACACCAAGCTTTTTAGAAGCCAGTTGAACTATGAACTATTGTAAGCGACAGCGTAATTGGACGTCGTTGGACATGTTAACAGCAAGACCACTCAATACTGTAAATTCTCTTCGGACTACAGTACTAGCACGAAACACAGTACTTACTAGCACGAAACACAGTACCAACTGTAGTATTATATTGTCTGTGGTACTAGTAAGCACTTTGTGTCGCATCCCAACCCCAGGTATACTACGTAGCGTTGGGATGCAAATTGCGATGCGAGTGAATACATAATTGATACAACCAATAAGTTGACATCTGAAATAGGTAGGTATATCAAAACTTCATCATAGTGTTTTGTGGTGATACTCTTAGTATGGTGAACGAAAAAATACATTGCCTTAAAAAGAAACGCCAAGGGCGAGAGAATTCTAACCTATGAAAACCTATAAAAATAAGTACACAAAAAAGACGTTTCGCAATCCTCCTCTTTCTTTAAAAACTAAAAGAAAGCTTTGGCTGTGTGTTTTTGCTTTTTTTTTCATATAATCTCGCCAAACTTGTTTGCAAACGTCGAATTTGAATACAGTGGAAAATCTCACCATCTCTTCAAGTTTTTTAAAGGTTTAAATCTCGTTTTATATTTAGGTAACTTAAAAAAAGTTTCACTTTAAAAGGAAAACATAGAAACATGTTTATAGTGCCCATAGATTTTCTGGAAAATCCCTGCTCTGTTGCTGTTGTGATTTCCTCTTTACTGTTTACCTTTGCCCACCGTACTATTTCCTCAAGTCTCAACAGCTTAGCAGCATCAAAGGGATTAAAGTCCCCGGCGAAACCATTCGGAGCTCGATTTGCTTAAAAGTTAAAAGTAACTAGTTTGAGTTTCGAATTGTGAAGAAGTTTTAAGTAAGCTTCCAAGTTCTCATTCTTGTTCTTTTTTGTTTTCAAATTTTTTATAGCTTTGGAATGGTTAGCCGCTCGGGGTTTTAATTCACTCTGAATTAAAAGAAAATCATGAATCAAATTAGTCTTAATTTTTTTAAAATTTATATTAAATTGCTTACATTCGTTTAGTACAATTTATAATATATTATGTCGACATTTACAATATATTATGTCGGTAGAGGTCGTGTAAGCTGAAATGACGCATCCTACTACTTAATTAGTTGCTTTAGTTGTGTGAGTGTAAGTAATACCTAGGTATAACTATACTATATCTGTGAGAGCGTTGACTATTCTGTGAACTATGTACGGTTGACTCTCAGAACAATTACTAATTATTCTTCTGAGGGTTGACTAGTCGCGTAGTATCTTTGTGTCACTACATGAGGGCGGTAGTGGGGCGCGCTATTTCAGCTTATACAACCTCTACCACATACAGCAGTATGTGCCTATAGGTGCTACCTACCGCCGAGGACTCATCACTAATTTGCTTTGTATGTTTATAGTCAAGTTTGCTATTGATGTATAAGTTGGATATATATACGTGTATTATCAGTGATGTCTTGTGGCTGGCTACGTTCGAATTTTCTCCGCATGACCGAATAAGGACTGATGAGATCCGTGGAACAACCAAGTTCATTAACATAGTTCAATGGAATGTTTATTCTTCTTATCAGCAAAAGACGTTCCGAATGAGTGATAGGTAAAAGAAAAATTAGACGATTTAAAAGAGCTTTCTAACAAATCTAATTTGAAATAAATATTTTTATTTTTAACCGACTACGAAAAAGGAGAAGGTTGTATGTTCACCTATATCTATTTTTTTAATGTACGTTCGCCAATTACACAGCCATTTGTAAATAGATTTTCAAAATTATTTTTGTAATCGAAAGGGTATACTCCCGAGGTGGTCCCACTGTCACCATGTTATGATCTGATAAGGGGATCCCATGAAAATCGACGGAAACTCTTGAATTTGATAGGCACGTCCAACCTGGTTCATGTTTTTGCTGAAGATATTCAGGTATTTGCATCTGGTAGTCATCATTGTCATGTTATTGAGCTGATGATGGAAGGTTGCTGGTAAGTTAGGAGTTCGGGAATAATTCTTTCAATACTGTTTAGAGCGAAAGACGTATTATTTTACGTTATTCTGGTGTTTGCCTCGGCTCAAATTCTAAAACGCATACGTATTATAAACTAAAAAGAAAGAAAACCGACTTCAAAAATACCAAAAAGTCATAAATAATACAAGAATACACACAAAATCACAGTTTTATATTGAAGTCGGTGCCAAGCAATGATCACCTGGAAAGTCTTAAAAAATACAATAACAACAATTAATGTAGTTAAAACTTGGGACCAATTTCAATATAAAACTGTGATGTTGTATTGTATGTATTCTTATATTATTATTGGCTTTTTGGTGATTTTGAAGACAGTTTTATATTTTGTGAAAAAAAATTATTAGGCTCATCATCTGCATAAAAATGTTGTATGTAGGTATATTTTATAGTATAACACTAAACATATTATAAACTCACTTACAAAAAAACGGGCACCTAAGCGATGAACCATTTCAAATGTTAATATTGCTTTGTTTGATAATTATAGGTAGTTTAATCCTCACAATTTGGTAAATTAATAAGAAAATAATTGTTTTCATCAGTATTTCATAAAATTTTGATACAATTTATGGGAAATAATGCTAAACCTCACTAGTAGTGTATGTTCGCTAGTATAGTGCATATGCTCATGAAGTAAAAATAAAAAAGTTTTTTTGTTTGTTTTTCTTTAATAAAGTAAAAGCAGATAAATGTTTAGTATCGAGTGTGACCCCCTCTAGCTAAAATCACAGCTTGAATTCGTCTGGGCATGCTAGCGAGTATATCCCGGATACTTGCTTGCAGAATACGTTCCCACTCCGCAGTAATCACATTCTTCAGCTCTCTGATGGTCTGCGGAGCTGGTTGTACTGATCTCACACGCCGTTTCAGAACGTCCCAGACATGCTCTATGGGATTGAGGTCGGAACTTCGAGCTGGCCAATCCAAACGACGAATGCCGACCTCTTGCACATACGCTTTAACATCGCGAGATCGGTGGGCGCGAGCATTGTCGTCCATAAAAATCGAGTCTTCACCTAGAGCGGCCAATGCGGGTTGTGCATGAGGAATTAGAACTTCCGTTATGTATCGATGCCCAGTCAGTGAGCCGTTTTCAATGAAGACTAACTCTGTACGATCCATTGAATTTATTCCTGCCCAAAACATAACAGAGCCCCCACCATAAGGTGTGATTTCTTCGAAACATGCCTCTGCAAAGCGTTCTCCTTTTCTTCTTAGCACTCGCCGACGTCGATCTTCACCGAACAGAGATATCCTGGCTTCATCAGAGAACAAAACCCTATTCCAATCTTCTTGAGTCCATGATTCACAATTTCTAGCGAACCTAAGCCTGTGAACTGGGTGCTCACGGTGTAATTTGGGACCGCGGGCCGGGCGGTGACTGCGTATATTGGCAGCGAGAATCCTCCTCCTGACCGTCCATAGACTAATATTCACATTTCTTACTTCTTGGAGGTTGTTCTTAAGATCCACATACGAAGATTTGCGATTTCTCAATGCGCGACTCACAAGAAAACGATCATCCCGTGGTTGGGTACATAGTTTTCTTCCAGAACCAGGCCTTCTCTCGACGCAACCAGTCTCCTGATATCGCTGCCAGGTCCTTTGGACCGTCGAGCGACTAACATTTAGCCTCCTAGCCACGAAGCATTGGCTGCAACCCTCTTCAAGCAGCGCGATAATTTTGGTAGCTTTTACCACTTTATTTACCATTTTTGATACAGCCAAACATCAATAAATAAAGCTTTGACAGTCAAGGATATGAAATTAATCGATGAAAATTGAATAAAAGTTATGAAAGTCGATGTTAACTTCTGGAACTTCGCGCCAAAAATGTAGGATAAAAAGGGGTATTCTGTAAAAATGAGCATCAAATGAAAATTTGAATTTAGAACGTACTTTTTTAAATACCACGGCATTTTTAAAACCGGCCAGTAACGTGTACAAACGATTGAAACCTTTTTTGTATTGTATCTTTTTAAATATGAATGAAAATCAAAACCGCCCGTTTTTTTTGCAAATGAGTGTATTTGAATATTTTAAAATTTGATTTTTTCTTGGTACGAGTATAGGGGAAGGTGGCCTAAAATGGGTAAGCTAAGGAAATGGTTAATAAAATCTATAAATTACCTTTATAAGAATAACTTTTTTTACGGTATGAGATAGAATATTTATCGATCATCAAAATAAAACATAATATGATGGCACCATATATCAAACATTTATTTAATAAGATAAATACAAAACCCTTTTAAAAACCCGTTTTGCCCACATGTGCGCCTAAAACGGGTAACCCCCTTCGGGCAAAACAGGTATGCTTAGGATAGAGTCATATTTGGACAGGCTATAACATGTATATATTATATTTAGTAAAAAACTGAAATTGTAACATATTTTTGCAGGAAACTTTCTTCAGAAATCTTTTTACATTGAAAAATAACTTACTTTATATTTTTCTAAATAAAGAAAAATATAAACAAATGTTAATTAACCTACTTATAATAAGTTCAGTCTTTAACCATAACATTTTTAAATAATATGAATCTTTAACAAAAAAAATCAAAATAAGATGAACTTGACACTTTTCTATATTATAACGGGTAGGTAGGAGGTACCCGTTTTGCCCTACCCGTTTTGCCCAAGAGCACATGTTTATGCAAAATTACAATAACCTCAAATTGGAAGGTAATACCGGTAAACTTTCTACCTTAATTTAAAGTTAAATAGTGCTAATATAAGATGGTAACACAAATAGCATGATTCGTATAAAGATTTTTGACTAATCGTAAGATACAAAATAAAGGTAATTATTTTTTTTAATAAAGTCACTAAAAAACTTTCGTTGCATACACCTACGCTATTACATGACTCCGGCGTCCGAGCGAAACTGATCGAAGTTCGTCGACGTTCGGGAAATCTCGGCACACGAACACAATAACTCTAACGCTTAATACAGCAGTGTACGAGTACTTACCCGTTTTAGGCGGCCCACCCGTTTTAGGCTACCTTCCCCTAATGGCTAGAGAGTAGAGAGGTAGAATAGAGTTATAATGGTAGAGAGTGATGTTTATTGTTAATTGCACCATTATGTACATCATAAATAAAACAATCTTGTATTGAGTTTAATGTTGTGGGGAAACTAAAACCACAAGGTTTAAACTATTTACTTTGTGCTAAAGCTTTTACCATCTGTCATAAGTATAGCAAAAACAATACCTTGAAATGAAAATGATTAACTAGTGCAACTAACTAATAATAGAAATCATACAAATTACAAACATTAATGTTAATATTTACATTCGTAGTATTTCTCATATTAATACATTCGTAGTCATATATTGTTCATATTCGTAGTTTAGCTTGGAGCTACATTTAAATATTTGCAAAGACTCAAAAGTAGAAAATAATACTATATGCATAAAAAAACGTTTTAAAAAGTAGCCTTTTTTTAGGCGTAGAAAGTGCACTAAAAAGAAGAAAATATTTTTTGTTCTTTGATGCTATATGTGATCCAAAATATTTTTGACTAAGAATAAAAACGTGGGACGCTCATCGCAGAATAGATTATGATGCCCCATGCTTTTATTTTTGGTTATTAAGAATTTTAATCACATATAGCAGTAAGAAAAAATATTTTTTCTCCTTTTTAATGCACTTTTTACGCGTAAATGAAAGCGTGCTTTTTAAAATGTCTTTTTATATTGTATTTTTAATTGCGTGACGGATTTCAAGTGTTCGTTCGTTATTAAACGTAGTCTTATCTCTTCTTTTCAGATACAAACAGAATCAAGATATGCCTTAGTGTTAAAGTGAAAACAAACGCAACCAAAATGATTCCCCGGTGGAGACGTGCGTCCGCTACGAGTGCATGTGTGATAATGACTGTTGTCGCGTGTGCTACGCTACAACTAAGTTTGGCGGCAGCGCGCGAGGAGCCGCACAAGTTTACTGTCGACGAGTTACTCTCGACGACTTACGAAAACAGAGACTCCGATGACCTCGGAATGGACCCCTGTAAAGCTAGTGAGTTTTTGCTATTTAATTCTGTTTCACATTAAAATTAAATATGTAGCGGGGTCTTTGTCGCGTAATATTAAAGTTACGGTACCTGATTTATTTTCACCGCGCACCGTTTCGTTTTATTAAAGCAACTTTTATTTTATTTATGACAAAAAACAGCACAATAATGAAACATAGATAATAAGGTACAGATAGGTTCTGCTTATTTCTGAAGAAATACCAGCAGACCTGCAACAGGAAATATTAAATTCAATTCAATTCAAAATCTTTATTGCATACCATAATGTGTAAAATAGGTGGTTCACAAAAAATAAGATCATTATGAACCCGTTGGATTTACCTCCATGTTGAATATACCTCCATGTTACGTATATATACGAGCGTTTTGTGTACTTAGATTTAATCGAATGTTAAAATACTTTACATTATAATAATATACTCGTACACTACGTAGATACATAATTATAAACTACAGAAACTAATAATATACTATTTATATTATTCAGACATTGATACACGACTTCAGACAGTGCTTTTTAGCACGGCGGCGCTTTAAAAATACGACGATGATTTGGATACGCGAATATTGTGCGGGATAGAATTCCACAACCTTACACAACTTTATTCAAAAAATCATGTAAATCATGGAGTCATACTAGGCTTACGTTACGTCTTTAAAAAATATAAATTTAACTATTTGCATGTTTAAAAAATACCGAGTACTTGTCCAAGAATATCCCAATTACGAATATTCGTCACATTAAAGATATAAACAACCCAACATTCACATTTGTACAATATTAGCAGGATAATGCTTCTCATAACAGATGTCTAGGAGAGCATGAGTTCCTGTAGCGAGCTGACAGGAGCAAACAATGAAACAGCGAAATGAACAAAGCGTGAAACAGCCGAGGACGAAGTTACCGGTCCGACTAGATTATGGCGCGTGGACACCCTATTATTTCCGCTCGGAAACAAATTTCCTTCACTGCCAGCGGTTTTCGAGGATTAACATCGGCTTTCACGTTGTATATTTAACTCGATATACATTAAGGAGAGTTTTTTAAAATCAATAGACTGTGGAATTGTTAGCTGTATTAAAAGGCACAAAAACGATATGTGGCTGTGGGTAGAGGTCCTGAATTGAACTTTACGGAGCCAAGCCAACCTAGGTGCAGGTGCTTTAGGTGCACTCTGCCAAAGAACGGATGAGGCTCTGCCATGGTATAACATGACACGATTTATGTTGTTCCACATAGGGGAAATTTTTATCTGGGCGGTAAAAGGCGGGCTAGCCTACGCCATATATACCCGGCCCGTAGCTGGCTGGGCTGTCCAGGGGTGATTCGGCGAATTGGGGTTACACAGACCCCTACTACGGTAATGGGTATACCCCGCACGGAGAGTCCGAGTCCGAGTCTACCTCGTTTACAAAAGGAGGGACTAGAAGTTAATGGTCTGTCTTCTCCTTCTCATTCTGACGCCGCTAGAAAACGATTGTGAAAATCGCGATCATGGCCATCAAGCTTTCATCAGCCAGTCGAGGGTTTGGTTGGGTGTCAAGATGTCGATCATCAGTGAGTAGAGCTGTTGACGCGGCATCTCTCTGACGACTCGAATATGAATGAACTACATTAGTTGAAGCTCAGCCAGCGACCAGCCAAAATACGGTTCATGATTGGACCGTGCCTGGCCTTGTTCGCACTACCTTTGAGTTTTGTTCTCGTCCCAAGTAATTTAATAACTTAACGTGTGTTTACTTACCACAAAATTTTGTCGGGTAATTTAGTCGAGTCAAGCCTTTTGTCCTATTATTTCGGGCGACTTCGAACCAAACATATTGAGTAATAACCGGTTTTCATATAATATCTATCGGTGGAGTTGTATTACTGGCGATAGAATTTTGACGTATTTTGTTTGGAGCTAACGTCAAATCGCTATCGCTAATAACCAAATTATCAGAAGGATAGCATATTTAAACCATCCGATAGTCGAGTTCATTAGCTGCCACAAAATCTCAACTCATAGAAATAGCAAAACAAACTCATCATCACTTGTGTAGATACTTTTGTCGATGAGTAACGATTTCAGGCAAAAGTGATTTTTTTAGGTACTAAACAACTTACTTAGCGTACACTAAATTATTTATTAGTCCGGACAAGTTATATCTTATCTTCGAAAAGTCCAATAGATAACATGAAACTCATGAGAAAAAAAGACATTTCGAGAGCGATCTCAGTGAATCTTAAAAAGTTTCGAAAGATCCTCTTATCTAGATAAGTCCTCTTGCAGATGCTTTGTTACATTTTGTCCATGGGCACAGATGTAGAATCACCATTTCAGATCAGCGAAATACAAATACAAATACAATCAGTGTTCAGTTGCCAACTCCACTTCTTTTTACGTAGATCCATGTATTTTTAGGTCTTAACTGAAAACGTTTTACGTAGATCTACGTATTTAAAGCCATTTTTTTGAGAAAATGTATTCTTTAGTTATGGATAATTTTAATTATAAGTAACTTTTTATACATAGGTATCATCTACTTTTTGAAAAGAGACAAGAGTAACTGCATAGTTTCTTTTACCCTGCAGAAGCTAACATTCCAAACGCAGTGGTAGATTTTTAAATATGATTTTTAAACTTGTTTGGCGATTTGTACTCGTAAGTGCCTAAATAAATGAAAAAAAAAGTTTACTTACCCTACCCTCTTCATATTAAACTCAAAAAAAAATGCGTGGATCTACGAATTTATCATATACAAATTTAACTATTTCTGCGTCATTTTCTAATCCATGCATTTTTCAAAAACCGAGTTGGCAACGCTGCATACAAAGTCGTCAGAGCGGTGCTTGCATCGCTTGTTCCGATTTGATGGGTAATACATGCAGTGAAATCACTGGGTACTATTTATTCATTTTGTATTACAAGTTATTACATATACTGTGATCTATGTAGGAGTTTTGCAGTCTCCTCCCCGTCAATGATTTCTTAAGAGACTACAGCATGAGGCTCTTCAAGAAGGATATGAAAAGTTTTTAAGGTCGGTTACGCGCAAGCGTTGCAAGCGTCCTTATTCTGCGGTAACCGTTTTCCAACTTATGGGCTGTATGCATGTTTGCCACCTTAGTGGTATAAAAAAAGTTTCGTTGATTTGCGAATCTTACAAGAACCATATTATTATTATAATAAGGCTACGGGCGGCGAAGCCATTTAACTATAAGGTTGACAATTTACTTATTGTAATACAGTACTTATACATATAAAACATCGTTCAAACATTGTTTTCTCTTTGACAGTTAGTATTCAAATAAATATCCCGGGAGTCGTGGTTTAGATTTAACTGTTTTTTTTTTATCCTGATATAAGCCCAACGTAATTCCAAATACGCGTTTTTATACACATTGCATATGCAAACGGGATAACGGATTATCACTTTTTGATTACCCATCGTACAATGCCTACTATTTGCACATGAAAAAGCTGTTTTATAAATAAAAATTCTATCATTGTCACCAGCTGATATTGGCTGGAAATCTCTCGAATGTCACTGTACTGTACCCGAGATAAAGCGTATTGATTGACCTTTCATACTACGAGTGAGTATTTATTCACGTGGGATTTATTTAGTTAACTAACTAGTATTTGGTTTGACTGACTAAAATTAAATTGGTTTATTATTATGTAGCGTCAGCATCTAGGATCTATCTGTCTGTAAGATTCAGAAGGTAGCGTGTTCGGACTACGTCGTGTTCAACAATTTAGTTTTTAGCCTGGTGGATAGAAATCACACAATCAGTGTGATGGTGCTATTACTAGATACTTACTAGAGCAATAATTTATAAGATTTCACATATTTTATAGTATGTCTGAATATGTACATCAGTGTGATCGTGTGTTGCTCTATATAGGTCCGAGAACAAAGTAAGGCTGGTAAGCGCTGAGGTCCCTAAGGGCCCTTTTACATTGCGACTTTTTGCAGCGATACAAACGCGCGTTTGACAGTCGCGCGAGTTTATCGAGATACCCGCGATCAACAAGTATTTGTATCGATTCATACGTGCGTTTGTATCGATGGAAACGCGCGTTTGTAGCGCGGCTGCATCGCGTTTGCATCGAAGCAGCCGCGCGTGGGCAGCGATGCACACGCATATTTCTATCGATTCAGACGCAGCCCCCGTAGCACGTCCACCAAAACACGATATGATAAAGCGATTTATCGCGGTGAACTGTCAAAATTCGACGAAACCCTATTGTATTTTGACAGTTCACCGCGATAAACCGCTTTATCATATTGTGTTTTGGTGGACGTGCTAGGCGGGCAGGGGTAGAGGGATAGTTCTTGAAATGTGGAATATGACAACCGATAACAATTAAAGAACTTCTTACTGTGGTTTTTAAATGTTGACTCATAATGCCTACACATCGTTCTTTCACTTATAAATTGATGCACCCAATAATTCCGTAGTCTGCGTTTACGTCTCTTCTTTAAAAGTAATAATATAATACGGATAGTGTGATTAAAACTGTTTCAAGTGAACTCATCGCGCTGTGGTTGTCGACCAAATACTGAACGTTTTGCATCGTTGCGTTTGTATTGATCCTGTTTCGCCTTTATGTCGATGATATATCGCGTTTGCATCGCGTTTGCATCGCGATTGTATTTCTACAGTCTATGCGGCAAGATACTGAATCGCTACTGCAGCGCGATTGTGTCGCTTCTTTGAGTAGCGCGTGTCTGTAAAGGTAGGAAGAAGTTTTGCGACTGTATCGATGCTGCATCGCGGCTGCATCACGAATGTATCGCTGGAAAAAGTCGCATTGTAAAAGGGCCCAAAACCAGAATGGTTTCGTAAGCGGGACGACAAGGATGCGACCAGAATACTCTCTTCCTCGGCCTTGCCTTTACTCAAGAAAAGAAAGAAGAGCATAGGAATGGGTTCGTATTCGGTGATAAGTCCAGACTACTGACGATCCACGAGGAACAGGGACTAACGTACGAACACTTCATAGTGCTCAGAGAAGTTGGAAGAAAGAACCTAGTTCACGGTAGTGTCCCTCATGCTATGGTAGCCATCTAGGCACACGGTGTCCTGCAACTATTTCTATGGGGAGTTGAACGAGAACGACGCCAATAGACGCCTCATTACCCTTTCCAACATAGCAATTGATGACGAGTTCAAAGACCACAACTAAAAGATGGCGTTAGCGCAGAGGTCGAGTGATCGCCTGCTGCGCAACGGGTCGCGGGTTCGATTCTCGTACGGGACAAATATTTTGTATGGCCTACTGAAATTTGTTTCGGTCTGGGCGTATGTGCATGTAGTATTCTATGTTTGTAACTGCACCCACGACAGAGGAGAAAATCTTAGTGTGGGGCGACGTTTTTTTAAACAACAAAAAAAAAAGATGGCGTTTAAGACTCAGAGCCCTTAAGGCGCGTTTCCACCAAAATCTTTTTAACAACACGCGTTGACAACACAAAAGTTGTCAATTTTTATTCGGTGGAGATTCGGCTTTAGATAAACTTTTGTTGACAGCACAAAATTGACAAATTTAATTAAGTGGAGGCACGCGCAAAGACGACCACCAATCGCAAAGACTTGTACATAGAAGTATACTAGTTTTACGGTGGGCAGCAGGAATTCTTGTATAGGATAGGATGGAGTTATCATTAAGTGTGTAATGGTGCTTATTAAATTTCCGATATATTGTTAAAAAATAACGAGTATTTTAGAATAAGCAATAATATTCGCCTAAAGATACTTTATCACGTAACAAACCATACTGTTGAGCCAGTGTGGAAAAAACCACCAAACCATTTTCTGAGTTCTGCTTCACAAAAAAAAATCAACGTGTTTGTGTGCGTATGTGTGTGTGCATGTGTGTATGTGTGTGTGTTGTGTGCCATTACACTGAATTTACGCTATGGGTTCTGAAGCACACGGTTAGAAAAAATAAAGACGCTCATAATGGACTTATACTATTTTGTATATATTTCACTACTATAATCTTAAAAGTGAATTCCCTAATTCAACAAGTGGTTTTAAATATTTAAAAACTAAGTGTTCATTTATCGCAATGAGAGTGAGAATGACAGACCATTTAATAACGCTCGAGAGGACAATGCAGAGGAATCAATGGTGATCGAAATTAAATTTATCGTATTGTTACTCGAAGGGTTACTCTAGAACGCTATCAACATTGTTTTTATAATTGAAAAAGCAATTTTTCCTATAAAAATAACAATACCTACATTTTGACAACAGCTTAGCAGCTGTCCGATGTCAAAACATATGGGAACGGTGACGATGTGGTTTTGGTTGAAAAGCGTTACTTGAATCGATTGGACTGCTTGGGGAGGTATTCCTTGACTTACTAAAGGCGTGAGTTAAAAAAAAAGGTTCAGTTGATTTACGAAGAAACTCGTGCTGTTTTATTTGACTAGGAATTGACTGTTAGGCGATTCACACACTGCCACGCACGACGCAGCGTAGCGCTTGAATGCGTGTTCTTACGTTGCTTGTAAGTATCTTCATTTGTGTAGAAAACACGCATAGTACAACACACAGATAATAATAATAATAATATTTTATTTGCCAGAATATTGTAACAATTGGTGTTCTAAAGATATAATTCCACATATTCTACTGGTAGTCACTTCAGTGTGCAAATACAATTATTAATTTTTATGTCAATGAAAATTTAAATGGAGAAATACATGAGAAATGTCAGCAATAAGAAATTATAACAATATTATCAGAGAATGTCAAAACCAAATTATGTAATTACAACAATGTCAACAATTAAAACAGGACATGATCAGAAACAATGTCAACATAAATCTAAGATATGTCATTCAAGTATTCCTTAACTGAATAGTACATTTTGTTCTTTAAGAATGTTAAAAGTGCTCTGTGAAATTTTGTATACGTCAGATCTTTTATGTCATTAGGTAGTTTATTATATACCCGTATTGCCATGCAGTAACAGTTATTAGAAAATATTTTCAATCTCTGAGAAGGAACAAACAAATCGTTTACTCTACGTCCTCTGTAATGTTGGTCACTATTTAGTAAGAACAACTGGAAGTGTTTTTTTACAAAAATACATATTTCTGCTATATACAAGCATGGGAGTGGCAAGATATTTAGCATTTGAAATAAAGGCTTACAGCTATCCATCTTACAGAAAACGCATCCACGCACGTACATGCAGATCACGCGCTTACAAGCGGTGAAAGACGCACCCACGCGCGTAGGTGCGGGCGAGATGCAAGTTATGGCACACCGAGTCCCGCAGTGCCGTGCGTGATTTTGGAAGGACTTGACGTTGATTTTGGAAACGCAACTACGCGCGTGAGTGCGTAAAAACCCGCATGATGATGCGGGTCTGCACTCGCGTAAGTACGCGCGCAGGTGCGTCGACACGCAACATACAGCGTGGTGCGTAGCAGTGTGTGAATCGCCTTAACATTTTGCTGCATTTTACCATGCATCAGAAAACAGATTCTTTTTTTGTTGATCATAGCGTATTCTGCAGCATTTAAGTAGTGCCTAGTGTCAAGAAGACTGTCTAAGATAATAACCCGGAATAGTTTCAGTAATTTGTGAACACGTGCCGGTGAAAAAAATTACAACGTTAGAGAGTAGACCACCAGCCAACAGCGGCCAGCTTTGTTTATCTGCACGCGCCGGCCACGAGCCGTAAATTGGAATCTGGCAGTCCATGAACCTTTAAAGTCAATAAAACGACCCTCATCAGGCCGGGCGTAAAAATCGCACGGAATCGTGTCACCGATTCCAGATAAGTGGAGGGGGCCTTTTCGGCAGCATATTGGACTCGCCCGCTGTACTTGTCGCCGAGTCGGGTGAAGGGTTATTTTTTACACTAGTGATATGAAGAAGCAAATTACTAAGTTTAAAGGTGCAAACAAACTGGGCTTATGTGATGCCACGCCACGTTATGTGATTGGTCGCGGTAACGACGTCACGTAAGCTAAGTGTGGTTCTAAATAATGATTTTTCATACATTTTCTATTAAAACCGATGTTTTCTGATGGATGTAACATCACATACGTGGCATCACATAAGCCCAGTTTGTTTGCACCTTTAACGTGACCAAGCATTGTTTGGTAACGAAGGTGGTGTCATATTTCTATCTGTCTGTCAGTTCCAACGTGATTTTGGCCCCTGGGCTGGCCTAGAGGCTTCGGGTTATCAGCAGATGTTATGAACTCTATTTTGCTCTCGTTTCGATTTTAAAGCGCGACCAAAACCTTTATTTTTATATACACGATTACATTTTTATCACCCCGTATAATTTAAGGGACGCTTCAGGACACGGTAGCAGAATGAGTTAAATATTAATAAAAAAAAATAAGTCACCTATTTAATTTTTTATTAATTTTCTAAAATATCCAAAAAATACTGCACTAGTTTAGTGCAGGATTCTTAAAGATTTCTTTATAAAACAAATTTATTATTTTTTTAAAATATGTCCCATAGCGTCCCTTAAATTTACCGAGGTGATAAAAGAGTAACCATGTATATAAATTCTATGCAGGATTACTTTTTAAGCAGGTGCCAAATTGTATGTACTTGTTCTGACAAGCAAACTGAACAACTACATTTAGGTTCAGTGGTTGTTGAGTATTTGTATGGAACAGCATGGATTTTTTTTTTCGTGATTTCAAGATCAGTTTACATTATTTAATTTCAGATTGTTCCTTTTTATGGTTTATCCGTAAATATAAGTAACGCAGCGACACCCGTTGTTTTTGGAAACATTTAACGTTCGCGTTGTTGACTCAAAACCTTACAGCGCAATAGAACTAACAACGTCCCCCCCATGAGCTATGGCGACCTCACTTAATGGCCTGCAGGCCTATTCTCTAACTTCGGTTGCTAACTAGAACTGTCATTTTTGGAAGGAACTTAAAATCTATTACTGCTATCATGAGCGCCGCCGTAACACAAGATCACCAAACCAGTAACGGATATACTCGTAAAATGCCTTTCAAAAATGACAGTTCTAGTTACCAACCAACCGTAGTGAGCGAATAAGCCTGCTGATTTGCGTGTATGATATTTTTCAACACACTTGCTCGTAAAGTGGGTCTTATTACCTCACATTTACACCCGTTATTCAGCATATTAAACACGAGTGCTTTTCACTTTACATAATCGCACAAGTGCGGTAATCTTAACACGACAAATTCTAATTTGTTCAAGATTGCAAAGTAAATGTATGTCCAGTACGCATTCTTAAATTTGTCGCTTAATACACTTTTTTTTAACACGACTTTATGCGGCTGCCAATTGGAAACAAATGAACAGCCTACTTCTGGTTACTTAAATATTACATTAACAACGACATTTAAAAAAAACATTAATTAATAACTATAACTAAAATAAATTATTAAAAATTCACACAAACTTGTTTTTTAAAACTAAAATATTCGTTTTATTTGGTTTTGAATTTTGGCTGTTTGGTCCTTTTTTGTTGGCTGTATGAAGAGTTTAGCCATGCCCGGGCAGCGCGCGAAAAAAAAGGCGCGCGGTATTTTCCCGCTATTGAAATTTTTTGCCTGTTTTTTGTAATTGATAATTGATTATCTACAAATATGTCGAGTCCAAGTGAAGAAGAATCCATATTATTAACTCCGCCGGAAATAATTATAGAGGCGCAAATCGCGAGTAATAGTTTGTTGTCGCCAAAGTCAAAGGATTATATACTTGGCGGCATACGATACTTTCATGCAGTGGAAGATTGATAAAAAAGCGGTCATTTTCAGAAAAATATAACATAAATAAATACCACAAGATCTTTTATTTTCCTCACAAGTGTGTTTAAAAGTCGTATGATACACGCGCGCATTGGTTATTACGTACTCTGGACACGTATTTTTGAATCATTAGAAATGAATCTCGAATTCGAACACGAATTCAAATCACATGCGAAATTATTTTCTACTGTTTCCAATTTTAAAGATTTTTGAATCACTCGAATTCAGTATTGTCATTAAAAACAAATTCTACATTAAAAACCGTTTCACGCAGTAAAAATAAAATCCGGTACGCAATAACATGGCAATAACGTATTAATTTAAAAAATCAGCGATGAATCGCTTGTAAAACGGAACGTTTATACGTTGCGCATATTCTACTAGTAGAAATGAAAAACGAGTGGGTAGGACCACTCGTTGCAGAATTCACGGAATGAATGTTCAAAAATAGCGAATTCAGAAATTCGTATGAGAATCTTACGATTTCGAATGCGAATTTGGGTTCTATTGTTTCAAAAATGCGTCTCCTGCTTACTTGTCGCGCTCGCCTGCGGCTCGCGCACAATATCGTCTCGTACGCAATGACCGACATAGCGCGCTCGTATCATAACGTACTTACTATTATAATATACTAGCTGTGCCCGCTAACTACATATGTTTCGCCTTAAAAGTTCAAAGAAAAAACTGCAAATCTACTTTCCCGCGGGAACAACTTACTTTTCCGGGATTATAAATAGCATATATGTTAATTCCTATCGTAATAGGTCTACCTACAAATTTTCATTCAAATCCATTCAATAGTTTTTGCGTGAAAGAGTAACAAACATCCATACATACTTACAAACTTTCACCTTTAAAATATTAGTAAGGATATGTCATATGCCTACACTTGAACCGACACAGCGATAGACAAATACACAATTACCTGTAAAAATCTTCTGTGACTTATTAAGTTTGGATTTATAATTCTAATATCTTTTGAACACATAAGATGGCATCTAGTCTTATCATTAGCATTATACCACAATATTCTCTTTGCACTACTCGACCGTCTTGACTAAAGAAAAAAACGTTTTCTTGTCTTCACTATACGCACTTATGGTCTACTTGATATTGATACTTTTTTAAATTATAATATCATTAGGTACCTGTGGTCCTCTGCGAGCTGAGGGTACTCGATTGCTGTTGAGCGACAAGCTCTGTACCTTTCAAAGAGTTGTTTGCCTATGAAGTTTTCTTAATTAATCTCAACATATTTTTGTGTCATTTCTAAAAGACAAAAGTCTATCGTAGCTATATTTAATTATTTTTATAAAAATATGAAACAATATTAAGTATTCTCCCTTAAAGTGATTACATTTTAACTGTACTGTGTATTTTAACTCTGTGCTATTTATTTCGCTTAAAACATGTTTTGTAAATTAAAATATCAAGCCTGTAAGCGGCGGACTAGTGAGAAATAGTAGGAGATAATGTCATATTTCTAGGGGTTCAAAGATGAAGTGTATGGTTAAGTTCTGGACGCGTTCAGATTCGTTTATAATTCCTCCTTGACTTATAATTGGTATTTATTTGAGGTGCAGACTTATATTTTAAAATGCTTTGCTAAAGCATTTTAAAAGCCTGGACGGACCAGACTGAGCTAAACAACAGAAAACATCTTAATTAAAGAACATAAAACATCTTAACACACTTATCCTTGGGCTAAATAGAAAATATACAGCCCGTTTCCAGCTGGGACCCTATTATGTTGGCGATTCCGAAGGCATAGTGAAACATAATAGTGTGCCACTGATAGCATCTGTTCGGACTTGGGACACAGTGACCCTTTTTTACATTTGAATGAACCAGTTAAGCTTTGGTATATGGATTCTATAGCGGAAATGTGTGTTTTTACAGATCTTTTATGTGTACTCGTAATTGTACTATTAGTTTCTGATGTTAGTCTAAGGGGTTGCAAATGGCTCCAATAAGCTGAAGGCACGAGGCTGACCGTCGTAACATTTAACTCGTGACCAATGTGAGATACCTACATCCTTTCGAATCGTTGCTCACTGGCCAGTAGGAAATCCCACACATTTTGCATTTAAAGTAGTCACTCAGAGTATCAGAGAGATCAAAAAGAATATAATCTGACCGTAAAGAATTAACCTGTCTATAAAATTCCTCTCCGACGCTGACGCTTGGGGGGTAGAAGACGGGCTTATGCAGGCATTACGCATTTAGGTGGCTCCTAATGCGAGGGACTATAGGCTCCCATCTGGGGACTACCTGAATGTCCAGAATCTCCATAGGCGTTAAGATCCGACCCGTTGCTAGGCGGGTTGTCACGCCATGGTCCGGATAATTGGGTTTTTATTAAATTACATTTTTCGTCCTGACCCTTCACATGACGAAAAATATAAGTTAGTAAAACCCAATTCCCAATTTCCGAATAGGTTTAGGCAACATTTAATTCTATTCGTATTAAAGATGTCACGCTCGTATTTAATTAACATACAAAAGTTTTGTGTGTATATACAATTTTTTTTTCGTTAAAGTTTTGCTCGTATTTACTTAACATACAAAAGTTTTACAGACGAATTTAATCATCATCATCATTCATCATTTCAGCCAAGAGACGTCCACTGCTGGACATAGTCCTCCCCCAGGGATCTCCAAACCGATCGGTCCTACGCCTCCCGCATCCAGCGGCTTCCCGCGGCCTTCAACAGATCGTCGGTCCACCTTGTGGGGGGCCTACCAACGCTGCGTCTCCCGGTACGCGGCCGCCACTCAAGGACCTTTCCGCCCCAATGGCCGTCAGTCCTGCGAGCTACGAGTATGTGTCCTGCCCACTGCCACTTAATGTTTGCAATTCTTTGGGCTATGTCGGCGACTCTAGTTCTTCTACGGATCTCTTAATTTCTGATGCAATCGCGTAGAGAAACCCCGAGCATAGCCCTCTCCATTGCCCTTTGAGTGATATTGAGCCTTCTGATGAGACCCAATGTAAACGGCCACGTCTCAGTTCCGTACGTGATCTCTGGCAACACGCACGAATTGAAGACTTTCGTCTTAATATACTGCGGTAGATTGGCCGAGAATACCTATGCTGCGTAGCTTCCCGAACGCTTGGTTTTGTCCATGTTCATTTTAAGACCCACTTGTTGGGAAACTCTACAGAGGTCTTGCATTGTGCCTAGAACCACAGATTAGATAATAGTTACTACGTAACAGATACATCACTCCCATAGAAACGCTCGAATCGTTGTAATAATAATAGCCAAAACCGACAGACAAAAGTCGCTGCAAGAAGAAAAGGTATCTATGAACGCGCGCCGAGAGTCGAGATTCCCGCGTACACCGCGTGATTGCGTCATCGAGCGAGAACTTAAGGGTTGTACAAAGAACATAAACAAAATAGTCAAAGTAAAAGTTTAATGTTATTATTTTATTGATATACGTAGGATTATAATGAAATAAAGTGATTGCGAGGAAAGCCCCTGACTCAAATGTGCTTTAATTTTATAAAATGATAATAATAATAGTACTTACTTAATTTGCAAGAATATGGCAAAATACATGATTGATGTTAATCATTACATTATTCCTCATAATCTACTTCTAAATTGGCAGTGCGCATATATTTAAAAATTTAAAATAGCATATGTAAAAAAATAAGAGAATAGAACATTACTTTATCGTCATTAATTATTAAAAAATTACCAATCCCAGCCAAGGCGAACTTTTTTCTAGAACCTCCACGGTCTCAGCCATGACCACGATATCATCGGCAAAACGAAGGTGAGTCATGTACTCGCCGTTTATATTGATGCCCAGTTCTCTCCAGTCCAAAAGTTTAAATTCATCCTCCAGCGCAACTGTGAACAGCATCGACGATATAACGTCACCCTGTCTCACACCTCGCTGAAGTCGTATTGGTTTCGAGTTCTGAATTTAATAGCAGACTAATAAAGTGAAGTTTCTAGAACGACAAAATGGTCATATCAGCCGATATTTTTTTCAGATGTTGTATCAAATAAAATTAAAATTTTTTGGAGCAACATCTTTCATCATTTGATATAAAGTTGTAGTGATATAAATTGCGGTATATAAAGTAACAATAACAAAACTTAGAATAAGCTAGAAAATTTTATTAAAAGCAATCTTAAGCAATAAGTTTTAGAGTCAGACGGCAAATGAAAATGGCGCTTCTTACCCCAGTACTATTTACCTTCTTTCACGGGCGATAAATCTATTAGGAGCGGTCAGATGGTGCTTGATATTGAGTGAGCTATTGAGTTTATTGACTCTTAAGCAATAGTATATTATGTAACTAACTACTGAATAAAGAACAGATTTAAAGCGAGGGCCATAAGTGAATCACGAGCAAGTGAAGGATTCTAACGACTGAATCACGACCGTAGGGAGTGATTCATGATGATTGTATCACGAGCGCAGCTAGTGATCAAATGTAAGAATCCTGAGCGACGCGAGTTATTCATGGCCCTCGGTATAAATCCGTTTTATTCAAGAGTTGCATACTTTATACCATGACTACGAGAATAAGAAAAGAGACATTTAATATCGAGTATTTTCTGTGCAATTAGGTTGTTCAGCATTGAGATGGAGGTCGAATGTGTGTTCTAAATTCAAACACCAAAATAGTGATTAAAAGTGCTTTTTATTCACTGTTTTCAGTTAATAAAGTAGCTTTTAGAGGGGGAATGTTACAAAAACTTTTTAATGACAGCAATACGGCCATAGATACTGGTGAATGAAGTTTCGTGATAGACGCCAGCGTAGAGCTGCGTATTAAATTCTCGAACCCCATTGGTGTTGTACAGGAAACCGCTGCATGCGGAAGGTACAGGATCGATCGGTTTGGAAAGCCCAGAGGGAGGCCAATGTCCAACAGTGCGCGACTCTTGTCTGAAATGATGATCCGCTAACGCCTTTCTCGTTTATTGTTTTTACAAATAAGATGATGAATCCCAATGATAGCGGCCGCAGCCGCCCGACTACGCGCGTCCATACTCGCCAGTTCGCAGGAATAAAGGGGCAATCGCACTATTTACATTTGACAACACCTTGACAGATGTCAAAACGTGAGAACGGTAACGATTTCATTTGGTTTAAAACGTTCTTAAACTACTGCGATAAGGCCCGGGTCTGGCTATCCACCGCGGCAACCACGCTCTACTAAATAAATCCATAATCTACATTTCAACACGTTTAATCAAAATGTTTTTAGTAGACCAGGTACTTTTTCACCTCGATTTCTGTTTTGGTGCGCGTTCAGAATATGATTGGACGCATATAAGAAGGACTTTATTAGAATTGGAGTCAAAAAATCTTATTCAAATCATGACATAATAAAAAGCTTTTGAACTGTCAATTTTTTACCTGCCTCCTGTTCAGGATATTTGTGAGTTGAAAAGCAAAATTAAGATTGCGAGAACTAATCATCACTCACCTTAAAGATCTTCATCTCTATAACTTATTATGATACCGACATTTACGAATTACGATATATCATGTCGTTACCGCTCATAAAGTATATTAATAAAATCAAAAATTATTTTGAAGCTTTTGCATCATTCAGATAATAATATGTTCGTTATCACAATGTTTGCAATAATAATTTTTTTATGTGTGACTTTGCATTTTCTCAAAAAATCCATACTAATATTATAAATGCGAAAGTAACTGTCTGTCTGTTTGTCGCGCTTTTACGCCAAAACCACTGAACCGATTTAAATAGAATTTGGTACACAGATAGTCTAGAGCCTGAGAAAGGACATAGGCTACTTTTTAATGCGAATAAAAGGGTTGTAAGGGGTTGAAATGGGGGATGGAAGGTTGTATGGAAGTATTGTCATTTTCAAAGCTAGAAGCTTGAAACTTATTTTTTAAGCGGTTGATTAGATGTAAATAAATACAACAATCAAAGTAATTCGAAAAATTCGCGTTTAATACATTTTGTACCAAAATCCAATGGTACCATTCTGTTCCCGATAGATGTTATGAAGTTTACGCAAAATAATAGAATGGTATTGTAACCGTATCTATATTCGTAATTATGCAGATTTTTCACACTCTGAATTTTTTTGATATACCCACACAGTGTAAAGCTGGACATTGACGATCAGTTTTTCGCGTCAGTCTAGATGTAAAACTGTGGCGTCACTCCAATGGTTTTATGCCAACTAGATTCGCCCATTCACTGGCGTCACTCCGGCTCTTCAGTTTTCGACCGGCCGGGCTGTTTAAAGACTCACGTCAATTAAAATAGGAAGCAATTCATCTAGAGCTTTTTGTCGATACTGTTTTGTTTTATAATTTTTGTCCGATACTTTCCACAAACATTCAGAATTTTTATATTTTTCAATAAATTCTGTCATTATGACACGTCTAGAGGACAGCGACGCCGTCATTGTATCAACAAAATACCATACACAGCAGCACAGCACGCTAAATCACCGCGCGGCGCGGGCGCTGCGCACGATCTGAAGCGATTGGCATGACGATCACACACTCACGTTCAGTTTGGCGCGACGCGCCGGGTTGGATTTATGGTAGCCCCGGAAATTTCGTGGAGCGTCGTCAGTTAAAACTCTGGAGTGATGATTCGAAACTCATGATCAAATTTTGGATGGACGTCAGTTCAACTGACGCGCAAAACTGATCGTCAATGTCCAGCTTTAGGACTTTAAAGATGAGGTGCAGTAGGTTCTGCTTACGTCTATGGCCACGCACCCCCGTTATACCAACATGAGCCATAATGTGACTCTGCAAAGCGGGCTTTCCGAACCACGAGAAGGCAGCGAGCGTCAAATCAAACATTTCTTTTACTTACTCATACTTAACATCAGTCCTCACTCAATTCCACCACTTAAAATGTAATAAATAGGTATTTAATCCTGCTTGGCTTAAAATCAGGTGTACGCGTGTGAGGCCATAAATTGTAACCTAAACGCTCAACGCGTCACTCGAACATCACTCGGCGAACAGGGTCGTAAAATTGAATTTCCACGCCGACAAAACAAAGTGTTCACTCAACGTTTTGATAATATTTTAACGTGTTATGAAATGCTGCGGAATATCACTCGCGCGATATAAAACGACGGGGATACCTTTGAGTAATATGGCGTGGAAAATTAATTTCGAAGCGACTGTGAGGTGACTGCAAACGTGCTTGTACGTGCACAGTGGACGGGCGAAAAGAGGGTTAACTCAACTTTGTCACTCGCAGTCCAACTGTTTTGTCATGATTTTATAAAATTAATTACTATTTTATCTATTCTACATACCTGATTTTCTAAAATTATATATTTATTGAGATGTTCCAATAAAATAAATCAATACGTACTATTCATGTGTATGTAATATGTGTAAGCTTTTGTTAATTTATGGTGGTATAGTTCTTAATTCAATAATCACATGTTTTAATATCTACCCTTATTTGTTATTTTGTCAATATTTCCAAGAGAAAGTGTCGATAACTTGACATTTTTACCGACATATGCAATGATGCTTGTCGGTAAAGTGGATTGGCTTCTACGATACCGACTTAACCCCTTAACGCTTTACCGACGTGTAGGATGTTGTCTGTAGGTAAAAGCAGTTTGGTTTGCATGGTATAAATTGTTCGGGCACTCATACCGAAGTCAGTTTTTTAGTGAGCTTAGACGTGAGAATACTATTCTTGTGACGACGGTTGGCAAATGAACAACACTCGGGGTTTTCATTCGTATTACGTTTAATAAGTTTAAGCTTTTATATAAGTGGCAACGTTAGTTTAAAGTGAAGTGTAATTATATGTTTAATATTCAAATATAGTTTAAATACCGGCAATTGCAGTATTATTCGTGCTATACTTCTGAATCTTATCCTTTTATATGAAATAATTAAAATGGCAACTTATAAGACGTTTAGGTATTGAGTACGTCAGAACGGAGTGTGACGGAGTTAATGTTAACAATCCAAAGACGCGAAATAAATATCAGAAGCCTAATAAATAAACCATCGCTGAACCGTTACTTTCAACCAATCGGGACGCCACATTATCGCGTCATCAAACATTTCCTCCATTAAAGACCTCATTTCGAGCAAAAAATTTTGCCGCGCAACCAGCTTTATTGGTGCACTTCTTGTCTCAGAGGTTGTTTTCTTTTAACAATTCTGCCGCCGAGAGAATGCATTTACTTATGCCTAAAATAATTAGAGTTCATTTTCGAGAACTGCGTTTTGGATAATTTAAAAATGACCCTAACCCCAAAGACAGTCTATATCGTATCTTATGTACATAAGAATCTGATAGGACCTGTCAAAAACCCATTCTCTCGGCGGCTGAACTGTAATGTATTTTAGTTTATTTTATGGATAATATTTAGATTAATGTATTCTGGATGTAGTTTTATGTTAGGTTATTTTGTTTCTGTAGTGTTAGTCTTTATTTCATAATTAAAAGGCTGATTAAGTTCGTAACCAAAGTTCACTTACTCACTTTAACCCGTATATTAGGCACACACTAGGCACAGGTCTGGAGAATTGACCCACTAATAATGCTGGTCAAAGGGGATGATATAGAATTTTGTTTTGAGTCTTTCATCTCTTGGCCTCATCGTGGTATAATCGTGGTTAATCCTGTCTGACTAGAACTCTAAAACTATCTATGCTCTAGTACTTTCTGTATTATTTTCACGACGGTTCGGCTGTTTTGGTGATTGAGTGGGGAAACATTATAAAATACTATTATTTACATTGAAAGGGCAAAAAGGGTGCCAGCAAGTGTGTTCCCTCCTTTATAATCCTGGATCCTTCAAAAAAGGCGTGAAACACCTTGCAGGTTGGCAAGGTGAGAATTGCGTAGTGTTTCTTCTTCACTAGCTTCTTCGCATTTGGACACCCTCCACTTATCATGGTGGAACGGAGTCGCTTGCTAGGCTCACTATGAAGAAAGATCGTTTTTAAGGAAAGGTTTATGCCCAGCAGGGAGCGTATTATGGCTGACTATGACATGATAAAAATTAGCACGATTAGATAAAGAACCACAGAATACAAGGAGACTGCGTTAAGAGCCGTGTCTCCATATGATCTTACAGACGGATTACGAATACACGTGTGGGCATTCCCTTTTCCTCGCATGAGGAGTGACTCGTGCCGAGCAGTCAACAGCAACAGAGAGCAACAGGGTTGAAACGCCGACGAACAAGAACCGTGTAGAATGCCATGCAATATCCTACTGCGTACGTTTCAACTATGCTCTAAATCTTTACGATTCGGCAACGAAATTACAGAATATACGTGACACTTATTTGAGACCTTCCACTTTATTGCGAAACACATAAAACACGTTATTGGCGAAGGTACAGCTTAAACGCATCCGGGCGATCAGCTATTGGGTGGTTTTGGCGATACAAACTTTCCTTCTCCAAATAGAGGGACCGCGGTATTGTCGTAATAATGTATGAATTTAAAGAGGAAATAAATATATTTAAGCTCATTTCTATTATATTTTTCTAGTGAAGGATCTTCCGATTTCTGGACACCAGTAATGTCAAGTTTTTATTTTGTACAGTAAGATGAAAGAAACGATGATGATTGGGCAAAACAATCATCATCGTTCCTGAATGAACGATGACGATTCTTACTCTTGAATGAACCAAGGATCTTCAAACCGCACCAAATGTTTGCACACAAAAGTATCTCAGTCCTTTTACACACTGCTACTATTGCGATGCCGGCCGTCGCGCTTCAGTCGCAATACAGTCATTCGCATCGCTGCATACGCGCGTTTTCATCGCACTATATACAAACGTGTTTATTAACCCTTAATTAGGCGCGCCTAAAAAGTTGCGTACTTATATGGTCAGTAAATTAAATAAATTACAAAATAACCTCAATTTTATTGGCGACCACATTTGAACATGCATATTAATCAACTTTTAAACTTGTTTCGAAAATAATTAATTAAGATTAAACAAGCAACGAAATAAATATAAATACTCTTTATCTAACGCTATAATTTTGACAGACTACAATCATATCATATAGAATCTTTTTATGCTTGACCAGTGTGTTTTAAATAAATATTTATTATTATTACATTATACCACCGCGTATATTATTGCCGTAATTAGAGAATTCAGTCTTGGTTTTCTGCCCTTGGTGCCCAAACCGTTCACAACTGAACGATTATCGCGACTAATACGAGTATATTATAAAATTCTCGTGTCACAATGTTTGTTACCAAACTCCTACGAAACCTACTTGACCGATTTTTATGTTTTTGTGTATGTTCGGTAGGTCTGAGAATAGGTCGTAAACTATTTTTTATTATTTATAGCGAAACGTAGATCGCGGACACAGCTAGTCTAATATATAAAAATCTCGTGTCACAGTCACTCCTCCGAAACGGCTTGACCGATCTTTATGATTTTTTTTTGTGTATATTTGGTAGGTCTGAGAAAAGGTTGTAAGCAATTTTTTACAATTATTATAGCGAAACGTAGTTCTCGGGCACAGCGAGTATTGATTAGAGATTTTTAAATTTGGTCAAGTGATAACTGTATACAGACATGATATAAAGCCTAACCCACAAAGAGTTCTTTAGACTGTGACGATGCCCTGGGCCTTGGCTAGTGTGAATGAAATGAATACGTTGTCAGATTTTTAACATTTAATTCAACTTGTAAACAAAAGCTTCGCCATTGTTGTGGTTTTAATTAAAATTTAATGGCCCCAAAGGGGCCGGAAAGTATGATGCAAGAGGGAACCGCCATGGCTTATCTATGATCTGGCTACGCCACCACCTTTTATGTATGGTTACTGTAAGATTATATTATCTGTGGTATCTATGGTGCTTCAATTTTCAGAGTCCTTAGTCATTGTGCGTTCATGCAACGAACGTAAAATGACCAGTAGAGCTAGAACGAACATTTGCGTCAAAGTTTTCGTATCGTAAATGACGTCATTGACGAAACGAAAACTTTGACGCAAATTCAAATTTAAATTCAAATTCAAAAATCTTTATTCAACATAGGCCTTTACAGACACTTATTGACGTCAAAATATTCGTGCTAGTCCTACTGTACGAGAATATGGGAATAACATTAAAGTCACGCACATTGTTTATCATGTATCGTCTATGTTTGAGCTAGGTAGGCATCTAAGTCTTTTCAAACTCGAACTCAAAAATATTTATTCAATATAGACATAATTACAGGCACTTATTGACGGCAAACAAAAAAATAAAAATCTTCAACCAAGAATCTAATTAACTAATTATTTAATCCGTGTATGTACACACACCCCAACCATTATTAAGATGTATGTAAATACAAGTAAAATGAAAAAAAGTTGACTACACCAGACTGGCTCTTTCGCAAGCTATTCGCGAGGCTCCGTACGTCGAAAGGAGAAAAGGAACCCTTATAGGACCTCTTAATTGTCCGTCTGTCTGACAGTCTATCAATACCCTTTTTCTCGGGAGCACGTAGAGATATCAAACTGAAATTTATATCAAATACTCTGGTATTCGGTCTCTTTCATCTGTGAAAAAATTAAACTTGCAAATCAAAGCAATCAAAAAATACGACTTTATGTAGCATATTTTATCATGTTTTGCGATTTCACAAGGGAATCAAACCTATATGGTACTTCCCGTTGACCTAGAATCATGAAATATGCCAAGAAGCAATGTCTTACAGCATTTGCTAGGGAAAAAATCTGAAAACAGTAAAGTGTGCTTTTATGCTTAGATAAGTTTATTCCACCAGAAACATTTCATGTAAAATGTTGCCAAGACGAGGTCATATGGATGGCACTGTCAAAAAGTTACCAGATCTCATGTAGAGCCAAACTTGTAACTCTAAACGTCCTGACGTCTAAAACTACACTTTTAAAAAAAAAAACGTTGCCCCACACTAGGATTTTCTCCTGTGTCGTGGGTGCAGTTACAAACATAGAATATCACATGCACATTCACCCAGAACGGAACAAATTTCAGTAGGCTATACAAAACATTTGTCCCGTACGGGTATCGAACCCGCGACCCGTTGCGCAGTAGGCGATCAGTCGACCTCTGCGCTAACCGTGTCGTCAAAGTCGAAATATGTGGCTTGGAGAAATATTTAACATCTTATGTCACAAATTTAGAACGCGCCATTGGCGTTCTTCTGTGTATTGCAGATTTGCAAGTTTTAAAGGACACTAAACTATGGATGATTGATTTTTTTTGTCTAAAAAGAAACTGGGATATCCTGAACTGTTTTAGCCATTATCTAAAATGGCGATATCCGAAAATAACTGTACCACTTTGGCCCAAAAACTAAAAAGCTCTATTCCAGCTATTCCTGGACTTAGATGGCGAAGATTTGCTAAAGCTAGTACTGCAATAACCTCCCCTCATCCTCATCAAAAACATGCACACTTTCATATTTAAGTAGTAGTATTAAAAATTAAATTACATGAGATTCGTCAATGACAGATTCATTAGAAAAAAAAGTTGTTTTTAAGACGGTATTATTGAAAAGGAATATAATGATTATGTAGATATGTACTAAAAGCTCAAAAAATGTCCTAGCCACACCCTACTCGATAACATTAATTCGTTTTGTTTCAACAGTATTTTAGTATTTGTGCAAAACGTGTTTGATATTTTTTTATTATCCAACTTCCGGACAAACTAGATTTTCACTTTTTATATATAATAAGCTTATATATAATAAGCATGCCCATTACAGGAAAGATAAATACTCAGTTGTTAAGGAGTCCACTTTAAGTTAGATAGATAGATTTCGACCGCAACTTATCAGAATAGGGGCTCCAGCCTGAAACAAATGGAAAATATGGGTAATACTATCTACAACTACATATTCATACACAATAAGATGAAGACCAAGAGCTTTCCTATTTTATGTGGAAAAACAGAAAAAAAGCATCAAATACTATAAAAATTCGTCTATATGGTTCACGGCTGTATGTCAATGCTGCTCATTTCAGTGCAAACATTCTAAGCAAAGTTGAGTTACTTATTGCGTTGTCGTTATTTATACTGCAATTTTCTGCCCTTTGATAAGGTGTATCATTGTTTTCTTTGTTTTGGTAACTTAACGTTTACGTTAACACGTTTTTTACCTTTAAGAGGTTCCGAAACTTCGTACGAAAAAATTGAGCCCTTATAGGTTAACTTTGTTCGTTGCTTGTCTTCAAACCGGAACAATGCAATACAAACTCAGCTGTTTGGCGGCAGAAATAGGTAATATGGAGGCAGAGCTCATCTGATCTTAAATTACGCTCCCACTACTTAATTAGATGATTTTTTATTTAATAACTACACTTCATCTGTGTGAGAACGTTGACTATTCCGTGATGAACTAGGCATCTGTGCGGTCGATTAGTCGCGTGATAAATCCGACAACGCTGTTTGTAATTCTCTATGCAAGGATGTTTGTATTTTGCTAAGCCGGGTCCGCTGCGCCGTGTTTTCATGTTTGTTAACACGATAACATTGTTAGCTAACCGATTAGGGGCGTGGCCTAACAGTTTTGTAACAGCCTGTCCGCTGCGCCTGTTTTTAAAATGCTTTTTTTGTTTCAAAAATAAGCTCCGACGAAGACTGCTGTTCTGTCAATAGTAAATTTAGTTCTCCAAAGATCAACTTTTGCAATTCTCATAACTTTTGCTATTTCCGATCTAGCTTTTTATTTTTATGATCTACTCGTATTAATGTAACATCCCACAGCACCGGTCTCTCGCTTATTGGTGGCATTAAAACAAAATATTGTCTTTATTCCACTCCATCACAAAACAAACCAAGGAGAAATGTCACAAACTTCGAGCGATACGTGTTCCTCCAGTGAGCGCTAACAAAAAATGCTGTGGACCATGGGACGAACGCGGGGGATGTTATCAATTCATCACGGGAAACATGTTCTTGTATTTTTTCTAACAAAACTATTAGATCGCGCCCTTACCCCTCGTTTTCACCAAGGTATATTACATGTATTTAACAAGTTTTATGCAATGTTTTCGTTTATTGTTTACACTCGTATACATGTATAAAACTTGTTGAATACAAAACATGTATACAACTTGTTGTATGAAATTGTTTCTGAACTACTAGTTGTCTACATGTTTATGATGTCACGTTTTATACTTGTTGTAGATAAACTTGTAGAAAATGACACGCCAGTCCGGTAGTTTCATTAATATTTTCTACTCAATTGACTATTCACAATGGAAAGTAAAGATGCTGAGGGCCTGAGAAACTTTACTTTATGAGTGCAGTATACTTGTTTACACGGTTATTTTTTTATCACTGGAAAATTTTAGGGACGCTTCAGGACCCATCAATTATTATAAATAAAATAGAAACAATGAATGAAAAATTATTTTTTTGAAATATATTTTTTTTTTGAAGTAAAAAAATTTTTTTTTATAAAAAAATCTAAAAATGCTGCTCTCAACTAGTGCAGCATTATTTGTATTTTTTTTTCTTCTCTTCCCCCCGTAAAATAATACGGTCCGTCCGGTAAAAGTTTAAAACTTTATTCAACAAGCATGGATAGAGTTTAAAACATGTTTTAAATTAGTATGATACATAAATTTCAGTGAAATAAACAAAACTTGTTAAAAACACGATTGCTTTTTGTAAGTGTAAACGCTGTCAATGTATCAGACTAGTTTGAATATGTCATAGATCTAAGTGTAAACGCAGATGTGGTTTATACTTGTTTAGAGACTTGTTGGCAACACAGTATGAACGAATGAATGTTTGAGACAGTTGCAATACATGTATAAAACAAATAATAATGTTTTGACAAGTATTCTACAAGTATTGTATGAAACTAGTATTTTACTTGTTTCTTGGTGTAAACGAGGGGTTAGTCGGTTAGCTTTCGTGTTAGCAAACACGAAAACACGGCTCAGCGGACCCGGCTTTAGGCGTACATCTACAAGCCTACACTACTTAACCAAGGATAAAACCAATTTTATAAGCCTCCAACAACACCAGCATATTTCCCTTCTCCTCAAGCTTTTTATGGTTAAGCAATAGTTATATTCTGTGCTGACGCCATAACAAAGCTTTCAATTTCGACATGCAAACTTCAAACACGCCTCGATTCAGAGGGCACACCATGAACTTATTAATCAAACATTTACTATTAATAAATCCATGGGGCACACTCTATAAGTCCGTAATCAATAATTATTCCGTAATTTTGATTTACTCGTAAACGTTCGCTGTACAGTGCAGTGAGAACGCACCTACCTACGCTCTTTATATTCACGGCGACTTACTAGGATATAGATTTTCGATCGGGGAATGGCTAGTGTCGATCCCGATCGTGACTCTATGGGGGTGGAACTTGCGTGAACCAGTAAACCAGATCTGGGGCATATACCCGAATCCAATGGCATATCCAGGGGGCGGCTTTGTCAGCTTTCTAGTCCCTTGTTGAATCGTAAAGAGATTCCTCCTCCCAAAAAAAAAGGAGATAGATCTTGTCGGTGATGATTTGTTGTTGATCAGCTATCGTGATCGAGTTGAAAATATTTCAATAATATTATTAGAATAGATTATTTTTATATGGTAAAGTATACATAACATATTATATTATATGATAATAAATAAAATCTATAATATGATTATTCTGTTAGAAGGCAGCACCGCCCGTTAGATTCAATGGTTGACTTGTACAGAATATCATATAGCATCAAGTATGCCAATTGTTTGTGTTTTTACTATGCAATATTAGTTCTAATAAATAAATCAAGATATCAAAAAACGGAATTATGTTCATCTTATATATAAATAAAAATGAACCTTCGAAATGTATGTACGCCCATAACTTTCGAACGACTGCACCAAATTGGTTTTATGTATTCGTTATTGTTAGGACAAGGTTTGTGTAATATAAAAATTACAATAGACAAACATTTAGACAAACATTTCAGTAATTTAGTTAAAAAACATGGCGATACAAAGTACGCCGGGTCAGCTAGTTTGCTATAAAAAATGAACGATTTACTGACAAAATTACGCCAAGATCGCTCGGAGAACGATTTTACAAAATGATTTTATTAAAATCGGTTTCAATCGAATGGATTTATCAAATCTTTATGATGACCGATTGTCGATTACTTATAAAACCCTCGTGATTTTTATCAAACACGTGACATTTGATTAAAAATTGACCGTTTGCAGGGCATTTAGAATTCTCAGCTGACCGCTCCTATACTATCTCGGGTGGAAAGCATCTAATTCACCGACATCAATAGCGCATAAATGTTGGCGCCTCGCAAAAACTGTGTGTACTATCTGACATCAAAGCTCGTATCCTGAAAAAGGGGTGGGCTGACGGCGCGTGTCATTTGGTGTTGAAATGAGACAGCGATAAGGCATGCGTTAACATTAAGGTATGAGCATATTATAGCAGTATTGAAAAAAAGGCATACTTGCATTGGATTTTATGTATAATTCAGGACCAGTGGCTACTGGACAACGACATTGAAACACAAAAGGCATACTTACATTGGATTTTAAGTATAATAATTCAGGATCAGTGGCTACTGGACAACACTCGACATTTCTTTGAATTAAAAAAGACCTCGAAAAAGGAGAGATTATAAAAAACACACTGCGGAACCCTTTTTTAGAGCGGCGTAATTTTTATTTATTTATTTACTTATCTTCTTCTTGCTCCTCTTATATATACACGGTGTTTCATAATAATCAATAAATAATCAATGCATTATCTAAAACTAATTATTAAAATGTGTTTACACGTAATGTCATTCAACCCAAAATTTTCATGTATATCATAGTATCATCATCATGTCTATGAATTGCCGAAAACTCAAAAACAGCGTGACCGAATTGAATATATTTTTTTTCCTCTTTTCGCTTTAATACTGGGGCCTAATTATGCTAATCGTGTCTCGATGGCATATCAACAAAACTGCTTTTGTGTACTTTTCTACGCTTTTCGTGGTGCAATTTATTCGTATTGCCTACAATTTCTTGAAAAGCCAATAGTGACTAATGTTTTAGTTAGTTATTAAGAATAAGTGCATCAAAGAAAAATACTATTAAACAGTTATTGAGACGCCATAAATACATTAACGCTAGCAGAATAATGCCCAAAGAAAAAACCTAAGAAAAGCTTAAAAAATAATATAAAGTAAAAAGTAATGGTCATTTTGTGGACTTCAGAGAGCTAGACCCAGATTACTGGTACCTACGACAAATTTTGACCTATTGCAACAACCGACCCAGAGAATTAGAACCAAATCAGAAGATACTACTAATTTTATCCAGAGATATATTCAGGAATACGGGAATCACGTGCCGATCTAACGGGGGCCGCAATAGTATGCGCCTACCCTTTAAAGGCCACTCATACACTCCTCTTTCTTTTCCCAGCTGATGACTGGAGCTTAATATACACAGGTTTCAGTGTCGCCCGAGTCATGGAAGCGACGCGCATATTTCGCAGTCGCACTAATGAAAAGCGCGGATGCTGTGATTTTTCAACGTCAAATATTTGGTTGTTATTCCATCGGGTAGGCGAAAACGTTTCAGCCTTTCAGGGAGAAATTTTAATTAACGTTTAACGGAAAAGGTTTAATTATGTTTTAATTTTGATGTGACGAGGACGCCATCAAAGTTTAATTTTAATATAATGAAACATCGAGTGCCTGGATTAATTAATGTAGGTGTATACTTTTCAAGCCTAACTTTAACACGAGAATACCCAAGAATAATTTATTGCAAATAAAAATAGGTAATACCTTAAAAATTTACTATGATCGTCGATCACTGTTTCAGACCTGTGACATGAAGATCAAACTTATTAATAAAATTAACGATGTTCTGTACCTGCTGATTTAGAAAAACTGTTATTTAAGTGAAGACGAAAAAATATTTTACAAAAAATAAAAACCGACTTCAAAAACACTGAAAAGTTAAAAATTATTTAAGAATAGGTAAAGACAACATCACACTTCTATATTGAAGTCGGTGCCAAATTTTAAGACTTTCTAGAAGATCATCGTTTGGCACCGACTTCAATATAGAAGTGTGATGTTGTCTGTACCTATTCCTATTTTTAATTTATATTAAATAATATAAAAATATAATATAATATAAATTAATTTATTAGTGTTTTTAACTTATTAACTTTTCAGTGTTTTTGAAGTCGGTTTTTATTTTTAGCTTTTTAGTGAAATGAGAAACCCTAGTTTAGCTCGTTTCGCTCGATTTTCATAGGATCTCATCATCAGAGTATCTTGACTTTGGTAACCTTGGGACCCCCTCTATCGAATACAAAAAGAATTTTAAAAATCGGTCCACAATTGGCGGAGTAATCGCGTAACATACACATAAAACACGTTGGACAGACCTAAAAATTTAAGGGCTTTTCTTGATTTTTATGGGATCCCTTCATCAGATCCTAATTTTGATGACCATGGGATCACCCTTGGAGTATACTCTATCAAATACAAAAATAATTTTGAAAATGAAAATGACACAATTGGCGGCGTAATCGCGTAACATACACACACAAAAAAACATACGCATCGGATTGAGAACCTCCTCCTTTTTTGAAGTCGGTTAAAAAGAAAAAAGGACAAACAGACGGATGGACAATATAAGTAAAAGTTCATTATAATAATTATGATAATGATACTCTGATTTCGGATAGCAGAAATTCGATCAAACGGCGGTCAAACTAAACACAGATGTGCGCGGGAGATATTATAGCACACAAGTGTCACAAGTGTCAAGGTGCACTCTGTTCTTTCACTGGCAGGGAATTCCGCCCAGACCACACACAGGAAGCACAATTTAAACATGCTTTCTGAAGCACGGAGGAGCTCGAGATGTTTTGCTTTTTGGTCACCCATCACGGCCTGATCATAGGTGACATGCTTAAATTTAGCAGTCGTTACCCGAGCGCACATGCCATTGTGCCACCGAGCTTCCCAAAATTCCATTACAATGGACAACACTTTAGGTGTTGTCATGGGTACCTTTCACAAAAAAGAAATTCAAATAATTTTATAAAAGCATTAATCATCATCATCATCATAGCTCACATACGTCCCCACCACAGAACACAGAAAGAGGTTAGAAAGGCAATCATGCACCGTTTGTACGGGAACCGCTGTCGCCAGTTTTGCTCCCACTTCTTTTCCTTGCACCGATTTCGCTCGACTTTGCCCATGCAAAGTCGAGCGAAATCGGGCTGAACCAATCACAACGCTCACTGGGCTCCTCATTCACAGAAATTCACTGACGTCCAGAGCCGCGTGTACAAATAACATTATTTTAGTGATTGACATCGATTAATAGCTATCGATATTAAATATTGCCAGCAATTTAACCATTTGAAATATTTAGAAAACCAAAAGATAATTATTACTTTCATTATACGTTTATAATTAATAATATTCAAGTAATATTTTGTTTCTATGTAACAAAATTAAAGCTTTTTAGCTCAAAAATGTTGTAGGTTAGACGTAAAATAAAAGAAAAACTATAATACTATAATGCACCGGTCTGAAAGCATAAACTAGAATGGATAATCTGACAAACGGACGTGCGGTAGTTTAGTTGTTAGGATATTTTAGTTGGATGGAGAAGTAAATATTTACCTGTAAATTTGTTTTTTATAGTACTCAAATCTTCATGTCTTGCATGGCCACCTACCTATGCTAAAATAGTCATATAAATATTATGATGATATTAAAAATTCTAAGTTGTAAAATTAGTTTAGAATTTGCCCATAATTTTTTTACTAATCGAACTAATTGTATCGTGAAAATTGAAATTAATTTTACAATTTTAATCTTTGATTACATCGCCGTACTTATATGAATAGGATGTTAGAAAAGGTAGGTGTTAGCTTCGCCAAACATTCTGTATTATCGATAAGTAATAATTATTATTATGACATTTTAAGTGACAAATAATATGTTATTTTTACTTTATACAAATATTTTAAAATATACATTTATCGATAAAATGTAATGCGTGCGTTTTTTGATTAGCACGGCACTATCCCTTGTACTGCGACTACTGCGTTAATGCTCATTAAGCCAAATGCGTCACTACCGAAAGCAGTGTACTACATTACGCGCTCTAAGTAATATGGCAAAAATCGCGGGCGTACATTGCCGGTAATGTATATTTTTTAGAAAAATATTATGTAACTTATCGTTATGATCAGTTTTGGTGGATTTTGACATTATGATCTATGGAATATGGTTATTATGATTAATTTACTACTTACCGATGAAAAGAAATTCCTTCTTTAGCTACACTTGACACCTGACTTCTTGTTTTACAAGTAATTATAGCACAAGAAGGCATTTTTTTATATTTATAGCGCCGCGCTTCACGATACACTCACTGTAGTTGTCCGTCAGTGATTAAACAACGCGTTCGCGTTGCGGGGCCACAAGTATGAGCATTTAGTCATAGTTGTGGCTACGCGTGCCCCGCCCACATAGCCCTTCTAACCTCTTTCTGTGTTCTGTGGTCCCCACCGCACGGTAATTCCGCGTTCAAAATTCCCTAAAATTGTTTTTCATCATCATCAACAGCTCATATATACGTCCCCACCGAGGGGATCGAGCTTACTCTAAATTAGGGCGATTAGGCCTTAGTCAACCACGCTGGCCAAGTGCGGGTTGGTCGACTTCACGCACAACCTGCAAAGAAATTCTTTCTTCACAGGTTTCCTCACGATGTTTTCGAATGAACGTACATATGAATTCAAAATTTGAAAACACATTGGTACGTGGCGGGGTTCGAACCGCTGCTACCTCCCCCGATTGGAAGGTGACAGCCTTACGCACTACGTCATAGTTTGCAGTGTATGGTCGTCGCATCGCCGTCGTAGCGAGCGGTCACACTTAAACTCGTGCGCATCGTTTTTTACCGCAAACATGTCTAAGTGCAGTAAATGTAATAAAATTGTGAATAAGAGAATGCCAGGATTGCAGTGTACTAATTGCTGTAAATGGTTTCACTCCAGCTGCTTGTTAGTGCCAAATGAAGTGCTTGTGGCCATTTCCTCGAGTGATGCAGTGGAGTGGAAGTGCTAAAGTTGTAGTGTCCATGCGAAGTCAAAGCGATCATCTGTAATCCTGCCGGATCAAAATGCTGGAGAGGATACAAAGGATAACATCCCAAAGATGAAGATAGACCCTGGAAAAGCGACACCGAGCCAACTTCTGGAAGACGTGAATAAAAAACTGGAAATCCTTTACGATATGAGAAATAGTCTACAGGAGGTAGTCGATTCGATTGATTATCTCTCTAACAAGTATGATGAGCTGATCGAGCGCCAGAACAAACTGGAAAAGAAGGTGGTGTCGTTAGAAAATAAAAACGTGTATCTGGAAAAGTGCAACAAAGCATTAGAGGAAAGAGTTTACGTGCTGGAAGCCAAAACCAGAGATAAGAACATAGAAATCGCGGGTTTGAAGTATGTAGATGGGGAGGATTTATCGTCATTAATAAAAAAACTTGCCAACAAAATAGATCTAGATACAGATTCCATACGCGAGGTAGTGAGGGTTGGCGGAGGAAATTTGGACAAAAAACAACGTCCAGCGCCCGTTATTGTAAAGTTGGCTACGCTCGCTGACAAGACCCAGTGGCTATCAAAAAAAAAGCTCAGGCTGTCAAATGGAGATATTTTTAATGACCAAGACACTTCTTCTTTATATATTAATGCAGATCTACCGCGATCCGTCCGCCAGCTTCTGTGGAATACCAAGCAAGTGCTCAAGGAGCAGTTAAAATTTAAATATGTATGGGTGCAAGGAGGCAGAATTCTTGCTAGACAGAATGAGAGTGAGGAGAATAAAAAAATATATGTTATACGAGGTGAAGAAGACCTGTGTAACATTAAAAATATATGTTTGAAACAGACACAATAAAAACACTACCTAGGTACTATGACGGAAAATCCTATAATTCCTAAAATTCAACGACCTACTCTCAATCATACAAAATAGTATACAATACAGTAAACTCACGGATGTAGATTTATGGGCAAGTAAAGTTAAGAACGACGGAACCTTTCTTAATATAATACACTTAAACATAAGATCCCTGCGTAAACATTTCAGCGAATTCCAGGTATTGATAAATAACTGTAAAGAATACCTAAATGTTATCATAATAACAGAATCTAACATTAGAAAAGAACACCTAGCGTTATACACCATAGATGGTTTCGATAGCTACATTAATGCAAGAGAAAAGTGCAGAGGAGGAGGCGTACTGATTTATGCTAGAAAGAATCTGAATATATCTTGTGACAGTACAAGTAAACACGGCGGAAATAATACACGCACAGATTATCGACGGCAAGCGCCCACAGCCCATTCACCTCATTGCGGTGTACAGGGGCCCTACCATGATCGCTTATAGCAAGGTTAAAACAATATTAAAACAGAGACACCGCTCTTGCTGCGTATAGCGCCATCCCGCTCTCAGCGCGGTTTTAATAATGTTTTGAGCGATCATGGTTAGGGGGCAGGCCACCTAAAACAAACAAGCGCGGATTTATTGATGATATGCGGAAACTACTAAAAACGGTACCTACACAGAGTGAAGCTATAGTCATCGGCGACATCAACATAGACCTCAGTGATACGGGCAGTGTGGTGAGTCACTACAAAGACGCAATGAGCGAGCTGGGCTTTCAGTGTGCAGTGCATGACGTCACGCGAGACGAGATTGTGGAGGGGCGGTGCGTTCGTTCCTGTATAGATCATATTTGGGTTCGATGCCGGCGGGTCGCGGAAGCGTATGTACTTACCTGCAAAATTTCAGACCATTATTTAATCGGCTTGCGTATGTTAGTGAACGGTGACGGTAATGTACCTACAAATACAGTTAAGCAAGTGCGGTCAGTGATTAGTGATAAAATGGTGTATGAGAAGTTAGATAAGATTTCATGGAATGAATTAAAAAACATACAGTGTCCGCTAATGTTATACGCAAGATTATGTGATGTTTTTGGGGAAATTTATGACACTTCAACAACACAACGACATGTAAGTAATAAACGTATAATGCAACCTTGGATTTGTGACAACTTAAAGGGAATGATTAATAAAAGAGACAAGCTATTTCGTAGGTGGAAATCAACCCCTACAAATATGAATTATAGATTAGAGTACACAAAATATAAAAATACGGTAAACAGGTGCATAAATTTCGCTAAAAATAAGTATAGGCAAAAAATGCTTAGTATGTGTAGGAATGACTTGAGGAAGGTTTGGGGTCTTGTAAATAATTGGTTAGGTAGAAAAAAGGGTAATTTAGATGATGTTATTGTTAAGTACCTAGGGAAAAAATAAGGCCTCAAAAATATTTGTAGTAACTTTTCTATTACTTTTACAGAGGAAATATGTAACATTAAACATAATTGCATGCAAAAATTTCTACCACGCTCAAGTTATGTAAAAGAAGCAAACTTATCTATTAGATACAAGAAAGCATGTGCACGTGACATACAAAAGATTATAAATAATTTAAGTGTTGATAAGTCGCCTGGATTAGACAGGATAAGAGTCAAAGACCTTAAGTATGTCAGTGAAAAAATAAGTCCAATTTTAGCAAAATTTATTAATCTATGTGTTCAACATAGTGTATATCCATATTTATTGAAAAAAGCATTAATTAGGCCAATATTTAAGCAGGGTAGCCACTTTGAGTATACAAATTACAGACCCATTGCTATCCTTTCAATCTCTATATATAATAAAATCGTAGGGGTACAAAAATCTGTAATTGCGAAATATTAAGAAAAAAAATACACAGGTCGCCTTAAAATCATTAGCAGAACACGATAGAATAGTTTTTAAAAAAATTGTTTGTTTGTTGGTTTGTTTGTTTGTTTGTTTGTTTGTTTGTTTGTTTGTTTGTCTGTTTGTCCGGAAAGATCTCCGAAACTACTGGACAGAATTTGATATGGCTTACACCACAATGCTTATAATTTTCCGGAAGAACATTTAGGCATAATTTCGTTTGTTTAAATTCACTTTTTATTTTTAGTGAAAAAATACCATATAAAATTTTCGAATTGGCTTTAGGTAGAAAAACAACATGGCGCACGTGAAATTATTTTAACAAGTCTGTCACATAGTACAGAGAGAAGGTATTTTCTTCCACGAAGGAAAGGCAATGGAACTACGCCATACAGCCTGATCTTAAGTAATTGGATTTCGAAAATTGAAAGGCAGGAATGAAGTGTTTCACATAGTACAAATAAAATTTAATATTTTCTGTTAATGTGCTGAGCCCAACTGGATTTCGCCAACCAAATTGTCTTTTTCTTATGTCGTACCGTGGTGGTAAGGCAAAAAGATCAGGCCATACAACCAATGTATAAAGCATTTTTTATGATAATACTTATCGAGTGACCATAAAATTTGTAGATTGGTTTAATTCTTGACTAATTTTTACAAAATCGGTACAATTTTTGAAATATTTGAAATGTTGAAAAATGAAGATACTCTTTTCAAGGTATTTTGAAAGATGTTATATGTTTTTACATTAGGACTAAGGAATCAAACTCTTTCATCCATTTAAAACTTTTAAAAGTAATACATTAATATTAATAATAAAAAAAATATCTGACTGCAATGTTCTGGGTTACGCGTAGAGGGACGGGACGGGACTCTTGATCCTAATGTCTAAAATGACGGATCACATTTTTTGGATCCACCCAAGGAACATGGATATCGAACGAAGAACCTAAAGAGTAGAACACATTGAACCTAGCCACGTTGACTTAATTTGACATGACTGCCGATAAAGTTCGTTTCCAAACCCAGCGATATGCATATCAAATGAAAGGCCTTGATGAGTAGAGCACTATGAACATAAGAAAATCGCCCTAAATTCAACATGGCCGCCGCTCAAATAAAACGGATAAAAGTTCGTTTCCAAACCCAGCAATATGGGTATCAAATGAAAGGCATTGATGAGTAGAGCACTATGAACCTAGCAACATTGACATAAATTCAACATGGCCGCCGCTCAAAAAAGGTGGATAAAAGTTAGTTTCCAAACCTAGCAATATGGGTATCAAATGAAAGGCATTGATGAGTAGAGCACTATGAACCTAGCAACATTGACATAAATTCAACATGACCGCCGCTCAAAAAAGGTGGAATAAAGTTAGTTTCCAAACCTAGCAATATGGGTATCAAATGAAAGGCCTTGAAGAGTAGAGCACTATGAACCTAGCAACATTGACATAAATTTAACATGGCCGCCGCTCAAAAAAGGTGGATAAAAGTTAGTTTCCAAGCCTAGCAATATGGGTATCAAATGAAAGGCCTTGAAGAGTAGAGCATTGGTACCTAGGAAAATCGACCTAAATTCAACATGGCAACCGCTCAAAAAAAAAAAGGATAAAAGTTCGTTTTCAAACCCAGCAATATGGGTATCAAATGAAAGGCCCTGATGAGTAGAGCACTATGAACCTAGCAGCATTGACATAAATTCAACAAAGCCGCCGCTCTAAAAAGAAGAATAATAGTTCGTTTCCAAACCTAGCAATATGGGTATCAACTGAAAGGCTGATAAAAGTTCGTTTCCAAACCTAGCAATATGGGTATCAAATGAAAGGCCTTGAAGAGTAGAGCATTAGGAACCTAGCAAAATCGACCTAAATTCAACATGGCCGCCGCTCAAAAAAAAAGGATAAAAGTTCGTTTCCAAACCTAGCAATATGGGTATCAAATGAAAAGCCTAAAAGAGTAGAGCATTATGAAGTAAGGAAAATTACCCTAAATTAAACATGGCTGCCGCTCAAAAAATGGATAAAAGTTCGTTTTCAAACCCAGCAATATGGGTATCAAATAAAATGCTTTGATAAGTGCACTATGAACCTAGCAACATTGACATAAATTCAACATGGCCGCCGCTCAAAAAAGATAGATAAAAGTTCGTTTCCAAACCTAGCAATATGGGTAGCAAATGAAAGGCCTTGAAGAGTAGAGCATTAGGAACCTAGCAAAATTGACCTAAATTCAACATGGCCGCCGCTCAAAAAAAAGGATAAAAGTTCGTTTCCAAACCTAGCAATATGGGTATCAAATGAAAAGCCTAAAAGAGTAGAGCATTATGAACTTAGGAAAATTGCTATAAATTCAACATGGCCGCCGCTCAAAAAATGGATAATAGTTCGTTTCCAAACCCAGCAATATGGGTCTCAAATGAAAGGCCTTGATGAGTAGAGCACTATGAACCTAGCAACACATAAATAAATTCAACATGGCCGCCGCTCAATAAAGGTGGATAAAAGTTCGTTTTCTAATCTAGCAATATAGGTATCAAATGAAAGGTCTTCAAGAGTAGAGCACTATGGACCTAGCAATATTGACGTAAATTCGACATGGCCACCGCTCAAAAAAGGTGGATAAAAGTTCGTTTCCAAACCTAGCAATATAGGTATCAAATGAAAGGCCTTGAAGAGTAGAGCACTATAAACCTAGGAAAATAGCACAAAATTGAATATGGCCGCTGCTCAAAAAAAACTGTTTAAAGTTCGTTTCTAAGCCCAGCAATATGGGTATCAAATGAAAGGCCTTGATCAGTAGAGCACTATGAACGTAGCAACATTGACGTAAATTCAACATGGCTGCCGCTCAAAAAAGACGGATAACAGTTGCTTTTCAAACCCAGCAATAGGGGTATTAAATGAAAGTAGGCCCTGAAGTTTACCTAGAGCAGCCATGCTCTAAGTGTGTTCCGCGGAACCCTAGGGCTCCACAATACCCCTATAAGGGTCCCGCAATAATTTAGAAAAATCAAAACACCCTCTCTGGTCGTACTTTTATTATGCTTATTAATAAAGAATACACTTTTAAAAACTATTGTTTTTAAAAGTGTATTCTTTATTACGTTGTAAATACGTTTTTCGTATTCGTTTTCTGAATGCGGGCATCCGAATGCATCAAATCTATACAAAATACTCATTGACTGCCGCACACGTTCGTTTTTATTACGAACGGAACACGTTCTGTACGTACGTTTAGGTAGAATGGTAGAAATCCCGAATGAGAAGAAACGAACGTCTGCGCTACGTTCACGAAACTCCGTGTCTGTATTCCGTGATTGAATATCGAATACGGAAAACGTATTTGTACAGTAACCCCCCCATTCATGCTATACATTAACTGTACGAAAACCGCCAGTATTACGAGCGACATAAGAACGGTTCAAAGGTCAAACAGTATAGCTTGACAAGGAGCTTACTCTACGACCAGTAAAAATTGGCCAAGATGTCATATCCAAAAAATATATTTTGTTGGTAAAAATATCTAAACTTTATTCGTATACAGTTCTAATTTATTAACAATTGCTTATTTTAATTCGAAACATGAATACGATAAAGATTATTCTTGCAACTGTGTAGTTCTTTCTACTGAAGAAGAATTTTTTAATATCAATAATGTCTCTAAAACAATAATTATACTTAGTGTTTATAGTAATATGTAATGTATTTAATTTTGTGGACTGTTAGAAAAAGAGCATTACGAACCTACGAAAATTGTCCTAATTTCGAAATGGCCGATGCTCAAGAAAGGCAGAATAAAGTTGAATCATTATGGAATAAAATGGAGGAAAAAACTAAACACTATGTTAAGTATTTTGATGGCGAAACGTAGTTCGCGGGCACAGCTAGTTATAAATAAAATTACAGAAAAATATATAGTGGGTCAGATTAGTCAAATTCAAATTCAAAAATCTTTATTCAACATAGGCCTTTACAGGCACTTATTGACGTCAAAACAAAGCAAAACAATCTAATTTAAAGAAATTATATTAACCTTGTATGTGCATACATCCTAAATATACTCAAGATGTCTGCAAATACAAGTAGGAATGAAAAAAAAAAAAGTTGATTCTACACCTGTTCGGAAATTGGGCTTGCCGGAAATTGGGACATTGGGCTGTTCGGAGTAGTTTTTTAGAACAATACTGTCTGTTAACCGATGCCCAACACGGATTCAGGCAAGGTCGCAGTACATCTACGGCGCTGGCGCGCTTTACAGATAGTGTGAATGCAGCGCTCGGAGACAGGAAGCAGCTGGTGGTGGTCTACATTGATTTCAAAAAAGCTTTCGATACCCTGGACCACCATCAGCTGCTTCTTGCGATGAGTGAGTGTGGTATACGAGGGCCGTTGAACGACTGGCTTAGGTGCTATCTCGAAGGCCGGACGCTGCGCACGGTAGTCGCGGGCACGGAGGGAGATGATGCGAACATCTCATACGGCGTACCGACTGGATCCGTGTTCGGCCCAGTAGGCTATGTCATGCACGTCAACAGCATGTGTGAGGTGGTCAAGAACTGTAATATACTTACGCCGATGACACATGTTTTTATTATGCAGATAAGAATGTAAACACTATAGAGCAGAAGGTCCAGCATGACTTAAATCAAATTATAAAATGGGCACATGATAACGGAATCATAATAAATCTCGATAAGACTAAGACTATGCATATATACTCACCTTACAGTCGAACAACTACTAGGAAACCGGCTATTGTAGGGCATAGCTATGACTGTTCACATGACATAAATGGTGTCTGTTATTGCGAAGAATTGGAAGTTGTATCAAACTACAAATATTTAGGCCTTACCGTGGACTCAAGTTTTTCATGGAAAATACATGTAGATAACGTGTGTTTAAAGTTGCGATTGGTTTTAGATAACTTTCATCATTTAAGATATACTTTAAATAAAGCTACAATGTACACACTTTATTACGCCTTGGCAGAGGCGATACTCTCTTATGGGCTGAGTAGCTATGGCAGGACGTTCGCTGCATATTTAGATAAGATTCAGCAAATACAAATTAGATTATTGAAAACCTTAGTAAATAAACAAACAAAAGATAGTTGTAATAAAGAATACGATAAGCTATTTAAAATCTGTAAAATTCTGCCAGTCCATCTGAGGGTGTCGCTTCTGTTAATATCGGAGGAATATAGGAGTAGTGAGTATAAGCAAGTAGCAATACATACCTGTAACACACGCAGTGCGGTAGCTAAAAAACTTGTTGTGCCTCGTACTTGTAACTACTACGGGCGTCGAACAAAAAAGTTCTTAATTCCTAGTATTATGAACGACATCCCTAAGGATGTTCTAAATGATAATGTTTCATTCCATATTTTTAAGAAAAAAATTAAAAACTACTTCATTGAATCTTACAATTAGATTAAAAATACTGTCAAGTTTTTACTTATTTAGCTATTATTATGACCTACTTTTATGTTTACAACTTTATTGTGAATTGTTGCTGTGAATTGTTATTGTGAATGGTCTCACCATTACATTAAGAAATTATTAATTAATAAATTGTGAATTATCTACAGCATCAAATTCCTAGGCACCTGCCTAAGAATTCAATGCCGCAATTCCTGTAGTTATTTCTTATTAATACTTATTAATGGGAAGTAGCTGCAGTAAGATTATTGCATGGGGCCTTACGTTTCCTAAACAGGTAGTGACCTTAAGCTACGTAGGCGTTGGTAATATTATTTGTTGGGATATTTTGTGTGGTTATTGGCGATCGTGTTTTTCTTTCCTGCCAACAAACCGCTATGCGGTTTGGTGGGTCTGTTTGTAAATTGTATGTTTTATTTATTTTTGTAATAAATGCATTTTCATTTTTCTTTTTTTTTCATTTTCATTTTCATCGACGACGACGAAATTGTTTTTAATCATTCTTTTTTATTTTGAATGATGTAAAACATTAATTTAAGATTTTGATTAAATAAAAAAATATAATTATGCAAAAATTAATAAACAGGCATCAGAAAAACTTTCAAAAATTATATAAATCGTATGCACTTTTGTTATCTTAATTTGGTATTAAGATTGTTGTACAATAACTAAATTCTTAAATGACTTAAGCTAAATGCATTATCCTGCATGGTAAAAAAAATAACTTATAGTTAAATAAAAATTGGACTATGATCGATATGACAGTTTTAAACAAAGAATATTATATTTACAGCTTATACAATAAAAGCCCAAACAAACATGCAATTTAACATTTAGATAATTCTATAACTTTCTTAGATAAAAAGCTCTTTTTCTTTCGAGGAAGTTTCCGAAGACTAGTTATAAAGGGATCTGAACTCAGTAAAAGGCGGTTAATTTAGTATACAGTACTCGTATTTGTAACTTCGCGTGACATTTTTCGGGTAAAATCTCGTATGAACTATTTTAAATGTTTATTATATGATTCAGCTGCTTCTTCAGAAAGTTAATACAATTGATAAAAGAGCATATTATGATACATCAGCATTATGTATGAGAACTTTGTAGACGGAAGCAGAGAGATTGAATCACGAATATTCTTCAACTATAACGGATATTATTCAATTAGTTGGTTGACGTGCGGTTACCAAAGCATTTTCTTTAATCTTATTACAATTAATATTAAACTCCGATGACAAAGCCTGTAAAATTACACTACAACGATTAAGAATTACTTTACATAAGCCTGGTATTGCAAGTGAGACTGGAGAGAATTACATAATATTTTCATGACGTATTACTGTCGTTCGATGTCCCGCTTCCGCCACTTCTTGGTTTATCTACAGCTAAAAAGGCTAAAATTTCCTAAATTCAGTTTGTTTGTATACTTATATTACGTATACATAGTAGATTGTTTACCAAGAGAGCAAATAACTATTTGTAAGGCGAGAGTGTTTTTTGAATCCAGAGCTGAGCGAAGGATTCTACAGTAGAATCCCGAGCGAAGCGAGTGATTCTAAAGTAGAATCCTGAGCGCAGCTAGGAACTCAAAGTACTTCACTCGAGCTTAAGTAGTACCGTAGTGTTGCTCCCGAAGTGGACACTAATTTTTATCACGTTTAATGAGAAAATAAGTGAGACTTGTGGGTAGGAATACACGTTTATTTATTAACATTTTGTTAGGGACAATCAGACAATTAAGAAAAACTACTAATAGTTGTTGGTTGCTTAGATTTGGATTAATCTTTAAATAGGCCAAAAAAACATATTCTGAAAAAGATTTCGCTTTTCTTGCATTTATCCAAAGGATGAAATTGTCATAAGCTTTCATATACTGTTCACAGGATTTTGTAGTTAAAAGACTTTGTATCATATTTTTAAGCGTCCTATAAAATACTTTCATCGTCATTAATTGAGAGACACACTCATTTTTTATAAAATTTCAAATCTAAATTTATATGCAGTCACCAACGAACTATAAAAGCAGAACGAATTTCGCTCCATTTTACTTTTTCATAAACTTCTTTTTTAAAATTAACCCCGCGCGCTTCTTAAGAGCCCTGTAAACGATCAAACATGTTTGTCAAATTTACGTGTTTGACAAACTTGTTTGAACGTGTAGGGCTGTGTTGGACGCGTTTGACAAATGAACTACGTGTTTGTTGTGTTTGAAATACTGCACTAAACTAGTGCAGTATTTTTTATTTTTTTAGAAAATTAATATATAATTAAATAGGTGAGTTATTTTTTTGATTTATATTTTAATTATTCTCCTACCGTGTCCTGAAGCGCCCCTTAAATTTTCCGGGGTGATAAAAAGTTATCCTGTATACCCATATGAGTCATTGCAACAAAGAGAACAAAGCCAAAATATTTGAAAAAATAAAAGCATAAGCATAGCAGTAGCTTTATGCAGCAAGACTCGATGGCTCGAGCTTGCTTAGAATTGGGATGATGACTGAATTCTAATTTTTATGTCTCGTCATTAAATAATAAAATACCGTGGAAAAAGATGCAGTCCTGTGAAATTTGAATTAAAATCGGCTTAGAAATACATTAGATACAAGCATTTTAAGTTGTTAATTTGAAGGCGATTAGACAGAGAGATCCGACATCAACCGTGACGTCATTGTTGAGTACGCCCATATAAACTCCTTGTAAATTGCCGTTTTGCTAGAAAGAGATGGAGAAGAAAATAGAAAGAATCTTTAATGCCTTATATCTTGGTTGTTTTTATAGTTATTCGAAAACCGATTTTTTCTTTCTGTTTATTAAATGAATGAGCTTCTATTAAAGCAAAAAAATTTATTTAGTCATCTAGCCTATTGTCAGTGGCGGCAGTTGCGTCATCCCGCGGCTTTGTAGGTGAAATAGGACCTGCCCGAAGACATCTGTCACATTTCGTATTCGATGAGGCATACGTACCGTGGTATTATATTATCTGTGGTATTGTGTTGTATTAGTTTGTCGTTATGATTGTATGAATTATCAGTATTCTGAACACAGTCAACCAATCCGCACTGGGCCAGCGTGGTTAACCTAACTTAGGGTAGACTCGAGCCCCTCGGTGAGGACGTATAAGAGCTGTTATGATGATACTGAAAACAATGTCAAGTACAATAAGTGACTAACGTCATCTAACACTCTCAGTCACTGGTTTTCGGATCATCATTTCAACCAAGAGACGCCCACTGCTAGACATAGGCCTCCCCCAGGGATCTCCAAACCGATCGGTCCTGCGCCTCCCGCATCCAGCGGCTTCCCGCGACCTTCACCAGATCGTCGGTCCACCTTGTAGGGGGCCTACCAACGCTGCGTCTCCCGGTACGCGGCCGCCACTCAAGGACCTTTCCGCCCCAACAGCCGTCAGTCCTGCGAGCTATGTGTCCTGCCCACTGTCACTTAAGGTTTGCAATTCTTTGGGCTATGTCGGCGACTCTAGTTCTTCTACGTATCTCTTCATTTCTGATGCGATCGCGTAGAAAAATCCCGAGCATAGCCCTCTCCATTGCCCTTTGAGTGACATTGAGCCTTCTGATGAGACGCATTGTAAACGGCCACGTCTCAATTCCGTACGTCATCACTGGCAACACGCACGAATTGAAGACTTTCGTCTTAAGACACTGCGGTAGATTGGCCGAGAATATGCTGCGTAGCTTCCCGAACGCTGCCCAGCCGAGTTGGATTCGTCGATTTACCTCTTTCTGGAAGTTGGACTTACCCAGCTGGACTATTTGTCCCAGGTAAACATATTCGTCAACAACTTCCAGTGTAGAGCCGCCAACCTTCATAGGAGTGGGTACTTCATGGGAATTCACCATAATTTTGGTCTTGTCCATGTTCATTTTAGGACCCACTTGTTGGGAAACTCTACAGAGGTCTTCGAGCATTGTGCCTAGATCTTCCACGGTTTCAGCCATGACTACGATATCATCGGCAAAACGAAGGTGAGTCATGTGCTCGCCGTTTATGTTGATGCCGAGTCCTCTCCAGTCCAAAAGCTTATAAATACATCCTCCAGCGCAGCTGTGAACAGCTTCGGCGATATACCGTCACCCTGTCTCACACCTCGCTGAAGTCGTATTGGTTTCGAGTTCTGGTCCTGAAGACGGACTGACATAGTGGCGTTTTTGTACAATGACTGCAACACTTGGATGTACCGGTAGGCTATTTGGCACCTCTGGAGTGACCTAAGCACGGCCCAGGTCTCGACAGAATCGAAGGCTTTCTCATAGTCCACAAACGCCAAGCATAGTGGCAGATTATACTCCTCGGTCTTCTGTATAGCCTGCCGCAGCGTATGAATGAGGTCTATGGTACTATAGCCTTTACGGAATCCGGCTTGTTCGGGAGGCTGGAAGTCGTCAAACCTGCGCGTGAGACGATTCGTGATGACTCTCGAGAACAGCTTGTATACATGACTCAGGAGCGTGATGGGTCTGTAGTTCTTCAACTGGGCCCTGTCGCCCTTTTTGAAGAAAAGTGCCACCACACCCCCGTGCCATGCTTTAGGCGTATTGCCCTCGAGTATGATGAAATTGAATAGCCTCTGCAGCGCTTTCCGGACTGGTATGGTATTCCACCCGTTTTCAAAAGCTCAGCTGTAACTCCATCATCACCCGGTGCCTTGTTGTTTTTTAGCTGTTTGAGAGCCACACTAATCTCGTACAGGCTGACGTCCGGGATGTCTTTGGTGTAATGCCGGATCAATTTGTCTCTAGGGTTTGTAGAATGAATGACAGGTGCCTGCGATGTTGTGTAAAGCTGTCCATAAAAGCGTTCAATCTCAGCCATAAGCTCAGGTCGAGACGTAACGACTCTGTCGTCCTCTGTCTTCAGCTTCGTCAGCAGACTCTGACCGAGTGACAGATCTCTTGCGAACACTTTGGAGACCTTGTTCCGCTCGATGGCTTCCTTAATACGTTCTGTATTAAATTGGCGTATGTCGCGAGTCAGAGACTTCGAGATCTGTTTGTTGAGTCGCCGACGAGCATCATCAGAAGACTGCAGACCCATCCTACGCCTTTCTTCCATCAGCTTAATTGTCGGCTCTGACATCTTGCTCCTTTGCTTGGTACGGCTGGGTTTGAAAAACTTCGAACCCACCGTAAGGACAGTTTCCACAAACCTGTCATTATATGTGTCCACATCCGTGCAATCCTCCAGGCAAGCGAAGTGATTCTGCAATTCGAGTTGAAAGCACTCGGGGTTTTAGATCTGGATGGCTTCAGGACGGAGCGTTGACTACCTCTCAACTTCTACCTTAAGATTCAATGCGCCTCTCACCATTCGGTGATCGCTTCCCGTGTTGAACGTATTGATCACTGAGACATCATTGAAGATGCGAGTCTTAGTCGACATGATGAAGTCAATCTCATTTTTTGTCACGCCATCCGGACTTTTCCAGGTCCATTTTCGATGCAGCCGTTTTTTGAAGAAAGAGTTCATCATATAGAGTCCCCCTCTCTCTCCATGTAATCGGCTAGCATTTGACCACGGTAATTCCGGATTCCAGCTCCAAATTGCCCCACTTTCAACTCACTATCGCCGCGCTTGCCTAGCTTTGCGTTGAAGTCTCCCATGACAACGGTGTAATGAGTCTTGGAAGCATGTATTGCCCGAGAAATGTCCTCATACATAGCTTCCACTTCCTCGTCGGAGTGTTTCGAGGTCGGGGCGTATACCTGTATGACCTTCAGCGAATACCGTTTGGTAATTCTGAGTATAAGATACGCCACCCTATTCGACTGTTTTCGGATAATGATTTTGATTTAAGAATGTGTTTTAAGGTCTTAAGGACAAATATTTCCTCACACTAAACTCGCATACAATTTCAATTAAGTTCTTACATCGATGTTCACCAAATAGCAAACATACTTCTCTTCCACAAGCACACGAATAATGGTATTAGATTATAATCTTCCCACATACTCGGCTCATCCTTCAAAATCCAATTTAACCCTTCCGCAAGCATATTTGGTTGGATGTCGGGCATCGTTCGTGTAACGACAATAATGTCCCACTGATTCTGTTAACAATTACGCAAATTCCCCGAAGGGAGCCCGTGATCCTTTAAGCTTGATTTGTGCAGACGATTTGTTAACCCTTCCGCGGCGATCGGTCCGTCCGACCCCCGTTATAGATGACTGAACTTAACACTCCATTTAGTTTTAACTGCCGAAGCTGTCGACGGTGCCCGGCAAAAGAGTATATTCGCTTTGAAATAAATATAAGGCAGCGTTACAAATTGGAACCTATTTTGAATGTGGTATTTTGTGTTTTACTTTTTTACTTTGAATTCTTTTTGGTCAATCTTTTTTCTTTTTATTCTTTGCTTATGCATGGAAGCTGACTATTTAAAATATATTAATATGATATAAAATAACTCTTTCTAAATTTAGATTTACAGAGACCACTTAATTCAGACCTGAACATCCATACTTCCATTCCCTAAGGGAGATGACATTTTTCTCCTAATTTTGCTTCATCGCAGAACTTTTGAATTCACCTCACTCAGAGGAAAGGCAGATATCTAATATCTTTATACATAGATAAGGAATTCCATCTGGGGCCCTATTTCGCTAGCGTTATACGTGTATGGCGTGTCAATAACCCTTCAATAGCATTGCTTTTTGAAAAAGTTATTGTTGGTTAACCGATAGTTACATACTAAAACATTTGTCACCATTGACTAATCAATGAATGGTAGTACCTACGAATAAATTACACCACGAAAAGTGTATAAAAGTGACAAAAACAGTTTTATTGGGGCGCTATGAGGACATGATGACAACTTAAAGATTAGCAGAATTAGGCAGAGGAATGAAAAAAGGGACTAGCATACTAATAAATAATATTAGGAAGGAGTTTCATCGGATAGATTCTTCTTAATAAAATACAAAACCGGAAAGGTTATAAACAAAATACTAGTATTTCAAGATTATAGTAGTATTAAAATTTAATAAGTAGTAGTAAAAAATAAAATAAAACCAAAAAATAAATAATTTCATCTTGGACGGGGTTTAAACCCGCGTCTCCAGGTTTTTTCCCAAAACAATATTTCTCCTTTATTGATTTTATTCATTTTGGATTATTTTAGCTTTTTAAAGAAAATGCAAAATTATGTTTATAAATTGATAATAGTTTTTGATATTATTAATATAAAAACTATTATCAATTAACTATTAATAATAGTAATTATTCATAATAATACTTTTTTTCTATTATGTGGTCTATAGATAGATTCTGATCAAAGCAAAGGTAGGAATTATCAACTTATTAACGTCTCCGTATAATTCATGACAACAATTTTTCATTTAGATAATGTCTTAAAACTCATTCGATATCTAGATTTCTCATGAGAAAGCTTCACCCAACACATTAAAATGTTAGAAAATGGCTTATTTAACTTTATGTGTTAGAATTTTCTTTACTTAACTTTCCATTTCAATCTTTCGTAGTAAAATAGTGCGTTAAATTGAATAACAGTGTTTATGCAAATGTTTTATCAAACCGTATAATTTTATCCCAATAACAACTTTAGCGCTGAACTTGAAATTGTACTAGACACATTTCTGAGTAACCGCTGGCAAATTCAACAAGATTGTCCTTCGAGATATTCGGCACGTGACGGGATATATTTTCTAGGAATAATTTAACTTACTTATATATTCTGATTGGAAAACAACAAAGTTAGCCACTTGATTTGTAGTATGTTTATAGTTAATAGTTCTCATTAAACTTAGATAGTTTGGTGAGTATCTATAATCTATACCTACTATCTATACTAATACTAATATTATAAAGCTCTAACAAACTCTTCATTGTTTGGTTGAACGCGGTAGTCTCAGGAACTACTGGTTTAAATAGAAACATTATTTTTGTGTTGAACAGTCCATTTATCGAGAAAGGCAATAGGCTAATATAACATTACGCTACGACTAATAGGAGCTGAGCGTCAATGAAAAATGTTACAAAAACGGGGAAAAATTATATGGTGAAACGTAGTTGGCGGGCACAGCTAGTAATATTATAAAACTGAAGAGTTGGTTTGATTGTTTGTTTGGTTTTGTTTTGTTGAACGCGCTAAACTCAGGAACTACTGATTCAAATAGGATATTTTTGTCTTGGATAGTTCATTAATCGAGGAAGGCTATAGGGTATATAACATAACGCTATGACTAATATGTGTTGAGCATCAATGAAACGGGAAAAAATATATGGCGAAGCGTAGTTCGCGGACAAAGCTAGTGACGCTACGTTTGCCATTATTACATTGGCGTTATAATTAGCAATGAATGCATATAAAGCATAGTTTATATATGTGTCTACACCTTGCCCCCGTAACATGACCACCAAAACACGATATGATAAAGTGGTTTTTCTCAGTGCACTGTCATAACACGATAAAAATGTATTGTATTTTGACAGTTCACCGCGATAAGCAGCTTTATAGTGTTTTAGTTACCATGAATCAAAGATGTCACGCTACGGGGGCTGGACACAGCTACCAGTGACCTTGCGACGCGATCTGCGAAACGACGCCGAGGAACAATTGTACGGACGACAGCACATCAAGGTAAACACTGTGGCATCTTATTTCGTCATATTATTATGACGTATTATTACGACGTACTCTTTTGCAACAGAAATGTTTAGTCTGATGTGCAAGCGTGTGTAGTAACGAGCATTGGTAGAGGAACGCGAACGAGCACACAAATGCAAACAAACACCAAAAATATTGGAATATGTCGTCAGATAGTAGATAGATACTGGGTGAAATATTCCTGACTTCATGTTTTTCTTAGTAGTTATAATGAGCTCATGGCTGTATTTGACGTAAAACTGGCTTTCATCACTTTATAACGATTTGTAAATTTCTATACCTATCTCAAAAACAATTTTTGACTCATTCATTTCTATTAAATCTTGCATAAGGTAATTTAAGGGCATGCAAAATGGTACGACAAATCTGGTAACATATTAAAATTGCAGTACTTATATACCTAAGTCTAAACCAAGGATTACTTAAGTAGGCATGGTAGATATTACAACACCAATTTTGTGAATATGAGAAGAGGTGAAGTAGCTTATAGTCTTAGAATATTATATTCGCCACACAGAGAATACTGTTGTCATTTAACAGCCTTTTAATCCTCTAAACGAGACTATTAACACGATTAACATAAAAGTACATGTGGTCTCCAATTGGCCGTTAAGGGTTATGATTATGACAAGTAAACAAGATAATGTAGAGTCGCAAAAGCTAGTACAGTTTGAAAGAGATTGTTAATTCTTCAACAAGATCTCTATTTTGGGTAGACTTGAAAAAAGCGTTTGACCTTTCTCTTACCTTAAGATAAAAACGTGAAGATAAAAAAACTTGATTCCTCAATTTATGTAGGGGAGACCTGTACAAAACCATATACCGAGGTAAAACCGTACAGTATAGCTGTATCCGTTATTATTTAGAATTAGCCGCTCATTTGTCGAGCACGGCAAGTAGCCAATAGGATCAATCTGTCAACCGACACTTGTCGCTGCAGACACGAACGTTAACAATATATCATATAAATATTATTTTTGTACGTTTTTATCTAATTTTATCGTCACCAAAATTTTGAATTGTAAATATTATTTTGATAAATAGGTAAGTGCAATGTTATTAACGTGAAACTGTGTATTTTACTTAATTATCAACTATGTTTTGGCGCCGGGTCTGCATTATATGACAAGTGAATGTTGATCTATGTTGCTTATGGTCATTGGGGCAAAACCGTATGGGGTAAAATCGGCCAGTATAAGGTGCGGTAAACTGCAGTGATCACATCTTTTCCGTATAAAGAACAATTAATTTCCCTGGATATGAAGAGGAAACCAAACTTTAACTTGAACAAATCACCCAAACAATCAAAAACGAAAAGTTCGTGCACTAGAAATAATGAAAATATTTGTTTGTATTGTCAAGAAGAATATGGCGTAACTAAGTCGAGTGGATGAAGGTTGGGTGCAGTGCATTACCTGTAAAGGATGGGCACACGAAGGCTGTACTGGCTGGGATGAAGATGACATGGATTGTTTCGAATGTTTTGGTTGCTTGACTTCACGTTAATAACGTATGGGGCAATATCGTATATATTATACGGTTTTGTCCACCCCCCGGGGCAAAATCGTAATTCGTCGAGGTTTAGTCTGTGTTGATTATTTTTTGTTATTATAATGAATTTAGTATTATTTTTTGTTAATTTCTATAGCCAATGAGTGTCTCTAATAAACGAGTTGATTATGAATATGTAACTTGCCTTTATTTCAATTTTATATAGGTTTGTTCTTAGCTATACGGTTTTGGCCTGGTCTCCCCTATTTTATTAACAGAACTTTATCTGAGATGAAACTCTTTCCCAATATTATTTATTAAGATACAAATAAAATTAAGAGTTTCTTAGTATGCTATTCCTTATTTTTGCAATTACTATATGTGTGATATATGTTAACATAATTTCATTACGTACTCATCTACATAATACAATAACACATTAAACATAGGTAATCCAATTTAGATGAGTGCTTCGATATTGAAAAATAACTCAAGACTATTTCATTTGAATTTAATTGAACACTGAACAACAAATTTGTGAAACGCTTTAGTCTTAACCTTCCAAAATAGCAGATCACAAATGCTCCCACACAGCAGCTAAATTAGTCGTAATGAAGTTTTATTCAGGGAATAACTGGTTGTGTACAGCCATAAGTCACATTCGCTCAGCCCCGACACCTACGCATTTAAATTAGGCCCCCCGATCCCACTTGGCGAAGTGATTCATTAGGCGGCGTGCGCAGGGTTGACCAATTAGTGCAAAGTAAAAATTATTGCAGCACCGACCGTCGTATTTCATTGCGGTCGGGCTAAAAACTCCAAGCTGTTTTTGAACGCTCTGAACATTCATAATCGTTCGGGCGACCACTTAATTTGCATTTTTGAACAAAAGAAGGTTCATTCGGTGTTTCGTTCTTTCTAAATTTAAACATTTCATTCTGAAATAGGTTTGACGTTGTGAGATTAAATCATTGACGTAACAACAATGACCTGAGTGAGTTCCTATTATGAATGACCGATTTTTTTCGTACCTACATAGAATATATTCAATTCCAAATAAACCACAAATAATTTTATTTTTAGATACATATAGTAGATATTTATCATTTTAAATTCAATTTAGTAATTATAACGTTTGGTTCAGTAGGAAATCGTCCTATGACATAATTTTCGCACTTACATTGAAAACTGATTTATAATACTTTATGGTTTTAGGTTTTAATTTATATTTTTCTCCAAAATATTTTCGTTTTATGTGAAAAAAGGCATCTTTGATTCTAATAAATTACCAAAAATGTAACCCACAAATAACATTTAAAAAAGTTGAACCTACAAAGGTACGAAATATCAATATATATATTTATTTGTTTACCGATATACAGGGTGGAAACAAAAGACCGTGGTTGGAGGAAAAGTACCCTTAATATTGATGATGGCGAGATTTTTGAAAAATCAACTGCTTGAGCCGGAAATCAAACCTCACCGGTTCGATTTCCGGTGAGAACTATTTTCTTTAGACAGTGAGTAAGCTTTACGATAAAAAAAATCTATGTTGTTTAAAAGCAATTGATCCTTATGAATGACTCTTTCGGTTGGTATCATAAAATACAGATTGTTTTTTTTTTCACATTTCACCGGTGCGATTCTCGGCGCAAGCAATTATTTTTCTAAAATCTTTAAATGCAGCTTTAATTATTTTTGAAAATAAAAGAATGTTTCCTTTCAGTAAAATTTGCCATTATCAAAATTAAGGGTACCTTTCCTCCAACCACGGTCTTTTTTTTCCACCTTGTATATTCGAACTTATTACACAGGAGTAAGATTAGTATTTTCAATGAAAGTTCGATCGGTTCATGCAATGAAAATCAAGTGTCTAAAAAATTCGCCGGGACCCTTTTAAGCGCTGTGTGATGGCGTTCATTTGTTGATAGGTTAATAAATTAAACGAATATGATGAATTAGTAACATTAAGGTTATACGTGAATTGACAGATAGACACTCTCGATATCGATCGACATCTGCTACGCTTAAACTGACTAATGAATTTAACATTTTTACGAGTAACACCTTGTCCAGTTCTCACGAGTAACTTCCTGACCAATTTGATTTTTTTCGAAATCTCTCTCTCATCTCTCTCGATATCTCGTGCCACAGTGCTTGTTCGAACTCTTCCTAAACAGCTTGACCGCTTTTTATGAAATTTTTTGTGTATATTTGGTAGGTATGAGTACAGATCGTAGGCTTCTTTAGATCCGTAGGTGATAAGGGTAGGCCTCTCCAGAAGTTTTAGAGTGTTGAGCTCTATATAAGCGGAATGTTGATCGCGGGTACAGCTAGTATTCCCTACATTTTTTAGCTTCTGTCATCAGGATTGACAAGTAGGTAAGTAAGTATACCTCAATAAGAGGAGGGACTAAGAGAGTCTATTGTCGTCGCTCCCTTTCCTCCTGTCGATGTCGCTAGAGCCGACTAAAGCAGTCAACCGTAGTCACACCTTGACGAAGAGATGAAGTACTTGAACCAAAACTCCACATCGTCTTTGGCTAGACGGCATAATATAGTAGTCTGATTCCTCTTTGTCTAAGTACAGGCCTGTGGCCAGTAGTGGGATATGGATTGAATTTATGATGGTGATGATTCATTTCACAGCTCAAGCGTATACGACCCCACCGAGGGGCTCGAGCCTACCCTAAGCTAGAGTGTTTAGGCCTTAGTCAACCACGCTGGCCCAGTGCGGATTAGCCGATTTCACGTACACCTCTGATTTCTTCGCAGATGTATGCAGGTTGCCTCACGATGTTTTCCTTCACAGTGAGCGTCGGAAAAGTGTACATATGAAATTCAAAAAACACATTGGTACATGGTGGGATCGAACCCCGAATCTCCCGATTAGAAGGCCAGTGCTGAATCCACACAGCCACCGATGCTCTTAATGATGATTCATCATCATCATCATCATCATCACAGCCCATATACGTCCCCACCGAGGGGCTCGAGCCTACCCTATATTAGGGTGATTAGGCCTTAGTCAACCACGCTGGCCCAGTGCGGATTGGTCGACTTCACATACATCATTGAATTTCTTCGCAGATGTATGCAGGTTGCCTCACGATGTTTTCCTTCACCGTAGGAGCGTCAGACATATGTACATATGAAATTCGAAACGAAAAACACATTGGTACATGGCGGGTCTCGAACCCCGACCCCCCGATTGGAAGGCAAGTGCCGAGTCCACTGCGCCACCGACGCCTCGAATGATGATTACTACTGAAGAATTTTGTAGTAAGTAACACACAAAAATAATCAATTTTATCGTGAGCTCGAGTAAACCAGTAGAAGAAACCAACCAAGCTGTCATAAATAAAAGTTAATTAAAGCTGTAAATTTTGACAAATATTAATAATTATTATCAAGATTTCTTGCTTAAGACCTCTAACGATAGCAAGAGACGTTCACTTCTATACATAAATAAACATGTAATTAGAGCATATTATATTCTGTTTTATTCAGCCTTCATTACTGCATGAAGATTGACGTAAAAAGGGCAAATACGACCTAATTACGCACCATAGGAACTTGAAGGGGCAATAAGCACGTAATCCTGTACGCCTAATTACTAGGAAGAATTAAACTTCTTAGACACTAGTGCTGTCTAAATAGGGATCGATAGCTATATTTTATCGACAGTATACCTATACATATAATCCCAGTTATGGATAAAAAGAAGCGAAGTAATAAAAGGCTTAAAAAGTGTTCTGTTTCCCTTTGCCATCATATGATAAATTACAATGATTGAATGAGTTTTAACAGTCTGTTAGCTAAAATTGGTTTAATGAACGTTTATGAATAACACATATATCACAAATCTGTAGAGGGCTAGAGGTCAATATCTGTAAACAATACATTGTATCATGGACCACGAAATCATTTACCATTTTTCGCGACCTTTAAAATTTTCTTCGACGTTATGTTGTTTCTTTCTGATACGTGACTTATGTTATCTATGACATGACGATTAAAGCTGTACGTCAAGTTTGAGCATAAGCAGCATCTGATTTTTTTCATAATCTGCAACAACAAACGTTTTGACAATACATTCTCTCCTCTTCTTTACAGGCTTATTCTCTAACCACGGTTGGTAACTAGAATTGTCATTTTTGAAAGAAACTTTATAAAAGCTGTGTTCCATTTAACCATCACCACTTTGCTGGTGCTGACATTTGATGTTAGCCTCGTTAGGCGTTTCTTTTAAGAAATGTGGACATTTTTAGCCGCGCTAATTGTTACAAATGAAACGCTATGAACTGATTTTTCGTGCTGAATTTTGACGTCTCACCTACTTAGTCCAGTAAATTAATATTTCGAATAATATAAATCAAAAGCGGCTAAAACTATAAATATTATTCAATTTAATAATGAAATCCACAAAAAAATATTTTTGATTCATGAAAAAAGTATCCAAATGTCGTGGCAAGAATGTTTATATGGAACATACGAAACCAGCACAAAATGTTAACACCAAAGCCAAATGAAACGCGTTGATGCTAAAAATGTCGAAAATGTTGCTGTTTGCGTGCTTAACTGGAACGGGCCTAAACATTACATTACTAGTTTAGTGATCTTATGTGTTACGACGGCGTTCATGATAGCAGTAATGGATGTCAAGTTTCTTTCAAAAATGACAGTTCTAGTGAGCAACCGAAATTAGAGAATAGGCCTGCTGGTCTTATCATTTTCGCCGTTGTTTGGCTGGTTAAAACCGTACTTTCCTTGAACTTTATAGGTATGTACATAGATAAGCTATTAAGATACACATTGTAAAAAAAATACTACCATTCTCGAGTACGTACATACTTCTTTTTCCTCTTCTTCCTAGCCATTCTCGAACCAATTTGGTGTAGGCCTCCTTTATATTGCGCCATCTATCCCGGTCCTGCGCTACTTCCATCCAATTGCTCCCTGCAACTTTCTTGACGTCGTCTTTCCACCGCAACTGCATGTGGTCTACCTCTGAGACGTTTTTCCTCCCAAGGTCGCCATTCTAGGACCGTCTTGCCCCAAGAGTCATGTTTACAGACTATGATTGCCATTTCGATCAAACTCGCGTCTCGTTTAATTGCGTCCGTGACTTTTGTTTTCTAAGCCAGGTGTTTGTCTTACGATCTCTCAACGTAACTCCCACTAGCTTTCTTTCAAGTTTCCTCTGGGTGACTTGCATCTTACTGATATACTCCCGTATCAGGACCCAGGTATCTGCTCCATAGGTAAGCACCGGCAAGTTACATTGATTAAATAGCCTGGCTTTCTGTTCAGCTGTTACATTCATTTTCCACGCAGTCTAGTTTTGTGTAGGCAGCCCACATGAGACGTAACGTCTTTTATTATTGTATATAAACTCTTTATTGAACACTAAGAAATACAAACATAGTACACGAAAGACAATAGTCTGTCCAAAGAAGGACTTATCTCTGAAAGAGATTTCTTCCAGCCAACCCCGGCTAATGTTACGAAAAATTGTTAAATGGGGACTATTATCACTGTGTATGCTACATATTTTATCGATAATTCAGGGTGCGGGAAACACTATGAAGAAATTTGCGCCTTTGTTTATTCTGACTGTTGTAATTAATTTATAAATCATAAAGGATTAGGGGCAGCAGAGATTTCATTGTAATCAGGGCTTGCTTGTTCACAAACTCTGTACAAATATTACCTACTGAGATTGGTGTTCATTCCAATATTGGACTAATTAACTTTTACTGTCGCTTCCTTGTCTCGCTGAAATTTTCAAGTTGAACAAAATTTCATAACAATCATCTCAGCCAATCAGAATATACAAAATCCGAACTTGGAACTCACAACATTAAAATCACTGCGAATAAGGGTTGCCAACATATGCTGCTGAACATAGGTCTCCCCAATTTGGTTTGGATTTTTGGGTCAAGAGGATATCAAGTTTGGGCTAGGGAGAATTCAAATTTGAAGCAAATAGATTTGAGATGTTAGCCCAAGAGAAATTATAGAGAACATTACATTTTAGAAAAGTATTTTGTGTTGAGACTTTAACAACGAGTTTTGTAGTTTAGCATAGTACTTAAGTATTTTTCAAAACATGCTCATTCTAAAACGACGTAAATACAGCCGTAATTAAGTGTTTGTAGGTTAATACCCTTGCCTCAACAAAAAAGAAAAGAAAATTTAACTCAATTTTGACCTTACCAAGAACGGGGTACTCTTACACTACAACTTTGATCCTACACTGTCCATTTGTAGATTTATGCCGTCATCTTTATAAAAATTAAAAGAAAATTCAAGGAAATTATGACATTATTAAGAAGAGGGTTAAGCTTTAAAATGGAAACTACTTCTAGAAATCCAACACTACAATATTGACTGTTAAAAATCCTACACTGTCCATTGTTGCCCGGCTTGGCATAGATCTGTGCTCAGATGTGGAGAAATTGGTTTGATATAACGCTTGGCCGGTTGCTGAAGGATTTAGTTTCGCGTTTTTATCTCTTCGATCACAGAGTCGGCTCTTGCTCAATCCAACCGGACGGCAGTGCGAGAATTTTTTTGTACATAGCAATATTGCTTTTCATACATAACACACCTCGGGGTTCCCAACATTCTAATGCAAACTTGAGCGTATCAAAGAATATCCGATCCAAGTATCTCGAGTCCCGACTGATCCAGATACCAGAGATAGCTATAAAAAGGACGGGCAGGTGCGAACAAGCCGCAAGTTCCCATGAAATTATTATTTATCATCCGTCTTAGAAACTTCTGCTAAAGTTTCCGTTCTTTTGGACAAGTTAATAATAAATTAACTAACGAATATAAGATGGTTATCACGACGAAGTAATTAGATAGTCAAACGCAGTTACCAAGTGAAGTTCGATGACTGTGAACAGTTTCATTCGACGCCATTTATTATTGTTTGCACGTTTTTTTTTTGTTTAATATTATTATTGGCGACATTTATTTGGCACATGCTTCTGACTTGTGCCACGTTGATTATTTATTAACATTTGTTGCCTTACCGATGCTTTCGCGCTTCGCGACGCATCCGAGAGATAGCGAAACTGTATATCAGAGAAGAAAATGATTTGAGAAGTGAGTTATTTCTTAATCAGTAGACAAAGAAGCATCATGGAGCGTCGCAGGCGCTGTAGACTCGGCACTTGCCCTTGTACCAATGTGTTTTTCGTTTTCGAATTTCATATGTACAGCTCGCTCAAATGACGCTTCAACGGTAACGGAAAACATCGAGGCAACCTGCATACATCTGCGAAAAAACTCAAAGGTGTACGTGAAGTCGACCAATCCGGGACACTGACACTGGGACAGCGTGGTCGAGCCCCTCGGTGGGGACGTATATGAGCTGTTGTGAGACATAGAACGAGACTACTAAGACACAATAACCAAGCTACTCTCTAAGCCCGTAGTCAAAGTTTAAAATTCGAAGTTCGTCATACATCGCAGCAAGAGTGCACTCACTTTGATGACGTGGAGACCGGACTAACGGAGAAGTGTACGGCCATTTTACAACTCAAAACTTCAATTACAGACTTACAGAGTAGCCCTTCAGTGATTCAAAAGATTCTCAACCAGGATTTACAAGGAACTGGTTAAGTTTGGGCAACTTGTCTTAGTAATTTAAATGAGGTGGAAATGCTTTTGCTCACCGTACTTATTGATGGCTAGTCAACAGGCGTGTGTGGAACTCATCTCGCAATGTGCGGAGCGTACCCGCTAAACTAACCTCGATGCCCATCATGTCCATAGTCGAGGTGATCCAGGAACGGGAAAGCCTTATTATCCGGACCATAGTAGACCTTCGATGAAATTTTGTTGTATGTATATGGCTTGTATGCTAAGCTTGTCGCCTAGTTCAGCCACCAGTCTCTTAAAATCTTATATGTAAGTACCTACTTTTAGAATCAAGGTTAATTTACTATTTATACTGTTGTACTAAGATTGTGGAGAGCAAAATAAAGTTATTATTATTATATGTCGTGGCCTGTGGTCGTGGCCATATCGTAAAATTGAACAATTGTCCGCCGCGATGATGCATTATCAAAACAAAACGATATCTGCCTTACTCTAGTGATGAATAATGTAATTATTTTGTCAGCCAAACGTAGCTATATTCATATCGTTAAACGTTTGATTATTCATTGATCCGACCACACCACATCTTGATGTGGCCAGAGGAGTATTGGACATTTCATGAAATGGTCGGCATGTCAAGAAGTGGTCAATTTTACGATTTGGCCACGGAAGCCCATAGAGTTGAATATCGTTGTATTCAACTCAATCGGCTTCCGTCTGGACGACCGTTGTCCTCTGCCATCGCCCAAATCCAGTTCCACTCCCATTCCGTCCTAATCATCGGAAAATTGCATTTCCTGCCGATTAGAAAAATAATGTGCCTTCAAATAAGAAGTATGCTGGGCCACAATGAAAACGGATCAGAAACATTTAAAAATAAAAACTAAATTGAATGTTTCGCTAGTCCTTTTCTCCCCGTGGATATCTAATGGGAGATGATGTTTCATTGTTATGAGTCTAATTGTTATGATTATTATCTATTTTTGCCGCAAAGCAGCAATTTGAAGCTGCTTTGCGGCCGTTGTCCGGTTTGAAGAGTAAGGTATGGCAATGAAATTACTGGGAACTGTGACTTTACATCTAATGTCTAACTAGCAACATACACTGTGGTTCTTGTGGGGGTTGCAATTTTGCTGCAAATCTCACAGGAGCTACTTGGATTATGGTGAGGTGACTGTTACCACTTACCAACAGGTGGGCAGTTTGCTTGTTTGCCAACTTAGTTGCAATTAAAAAAAAAGATTACCGTCACTATTTCTCTAGGAAGAGATAGAAAACTCGAAACAAATGTACACCATCTCAGCGCTGTGACCGCTCAGTGCACGGCGCGCGGCGCGGTGTGATTTTGCTCAGCAGTGGGAGGGAATCATATACGAGTAAATTAAATTGATGACGAATAAACGAGTAAAATAAAGTTACGATGATGCTTACCGATTCAGTTTCTGTGCGGCCCAGTGTATTGTTGTATCAAGATACAATAAAACGATGACACATACGCCAGGAAACATCAATATTACCAACAATCAGGTGTGGCTACATTCATGGGCGCCGCGCCTACTCAACCAACAGCCACCACGATCGATTCCGATATGACATATATCCATTGCGGCTCTATTACAAGACACTGTGATGACTGTGTTGTTATAAATCAACTGCGTCTGTGCCACAAAGAGCTGTTCACGTTACTGCATTCTTGTCATTGTCATCATCATCATCACACCATATGTCCCACTGCTAGGCACAGGCCATCCTACATAAAAGAAGCGCCATGAAGAGAATGCGCCGCTATAACACCACCACGCTGACCTAATGTGGATTGATGGGTAGAAACGGTTTGCAATAGCAACCGGGATCAACTCCTTAGCGTACTTTCCGAAGCACGGTGGAACTGGAATTCACAAAGTTTTGGTCACCCATCCAGGGTCCAACCATTGCGGAGGTTGCATTGTTTCAATATCGAAACCAAAGTGCTCGAACAGTTTGAAATTATAATTCACCTCACATTACACCCAATTATTCGACCAGTCCTTCACTGTACAGGTTATTCGTATTTAGAATAGTCTGTCTTCCGCTCGCAGGCATAAACAGCCTCTTATATCTTCTTTAAATATAAGCGTAAAGCAACTTTTCTTCAAATCTGACTCATGAGCTACAAGAACTAGGGTTGGAAGTTTTGCTTCATCCAGTGCACTTACTAGACCTTGCTCCGACAGATTTCTACTTTTTCAATTAGGACAGCCTTTGAAGAGATTGTTGCCTCGCGTACACCTGACGTCCTTAAAAAGAACATTGAAAAATTACCACTGCGCAGGCAGTGTATCGATGGGTACGTACTTTGATTCAGAGAAGTAAAAAAAAATGTGTTGTTTAACTTTTTGTTTACTTAACGGTAATTTCAAAGGGAATTACTTAATTAACAATAATACATATTATTTAGTAGGGTGCATTCGGGTAATTATGAATGGATTTTTGAAGTGTTGGCGGAATTTTTATACTTTCAGTAACTTATTAAAAAGATGGGTGTCCAAACGTAGGTCACTTCGTCTACTTTAATGTGCCTAAAGGACTATATCAAAGACTTTTAGATATATAAATTTGTTTAAAACCTGATTAGTTACAGTTTGGCTAAGTGCAATTTCGATGTATGTTGGAGTAAATCCGAATGACATTTAAAAGTGGGTTTTATCCAATTCTAACCATCTGAAAATAATAAAAAAAACCTTCAGCTACGGTATTCTAAGCAAACTTAGTAGTACACTAAAACGAAAATCTATCGGGTTAAAAAATCAAATCTTCTTAATTAGCGATATTCGGGTAATTCTATAATCCAGAAATGCAGGAAATAGCATTCCTTTACAGAAATGTTGCTACAGGCTGCTTTGAGCTTACTCGCTCATTAGCAGCCTGTAGCAACTGAGCGGTGGGAGAGGATAATCATGGCATCTAGGTGAATGTTACAAGAGCAATTTACATCGCCACGTTTTGTAGAAATGTGTAATTATTGGAATTCCCCGATTTTCGAAATTAGCCGAATGCACCCTATCATGAATTTATTTTTCTTTTTTTGCGTTTTTATTTAAGTTTATTAATAAGTAGACCCAAACTAAATTTATCGGTTAGAACAAGGTGCCACCGGTTAAGGCTGGGTGTAACCGTACTTCGACTTTTAACCGTAACACATATACCAACTGTGTCTTAGTTCCATGTTATCTAAGCTTTTAAAGCAGCGATGGACAGACATAGACAGTGTAATTGAAAGCCACCGTAAATGAGGTTCATTTACAACACAGTGTGCAGACGCAACACAATACTCAATACTCTCTCGTCGTCGCCATTGTTCCGATCGTAATCTGCAGCTCCAGCGCTAGAGGCTTTGTCTCGGCGTAAACTGGAGCGGTGCTAGCGTCTACACCGTTCTTGCTGCCCACTATTGAACTGACGTCGTCATTGTTTACCAAAACAAAAATATTGTTTTATTGTTGGAATATCGACGTGGCACTGGTTTATGCTACTGATGTGAAATAGTTATCTAACTGTTTTTTTTTTATTTAAATCTACTTAGGCAACGTAGGATACACAGTGTGAGTCTGCTTTTTAGGTATCCGCCTGTGCATAAGTATATCGAATTGAGGGAAATATGCTTAATTTTGGCGACAGAAAACTAAATAAAAAATCAAATTAACTTTGACTTATTTATAATGTTTGTTCGCTACTGTAACCGCGGTGTCAGTTATCTGCGTGCAAACGTGTATTAAATAATTGATATTTCTTGTTAAATCCAAATACTAAAATATTGTCAGAAAATTTAAATAAAATTGTGATGAACTTTGAAGGGAAATTATTACAGGTAAGTAAGTTAGCTCTGTTAGTTAAATATTATTGGTGCTCAACTGATAATATAATAATATAAGTTCTTAGAAGAATATGAAGTTGTTGCTTGTGTAAAATGAGTACCTACTTAATTAATACACATACACACACACTACACAGTGTAACGACCTTTTAAACTGCAGAAGCCTATAATGCGGCCCTACTACGGTTATCCTAAGGTCAAACTCACGATTTCTATTTCTAATGATTTTTCTTTAAACATTAAACATTCTTTAGTTTGCAATACTTAGATCGACTGCAACGAGCAATCTTATCGCTATGTAACTGTTGGCGTGGATTTGTTTTTTTTTTATTGCAATTAGGTTGGTAAACAAGCAAACTGCCCACCTGATGGTAAGTGGTAACAGTCACCTATGGTTCAGTCACATGTGGTTGCTGTGAGATTCGCAGCAAAAATGCAACCCCCACATCACAAGTACCACAGTGTACGTTGCCAACTTGTGACTTAAACTCAAACTCAAAAATCTTTATTCAATATAGACCTTTACAGGCACTTATTGACGTCAAACAAAACATTAAAATCTTATTAAACAAGAATCTAATTTACTAATTATTTAATCCTTGTATGTACATACACCCCAACCATAATTACGATGTATGCAAATACAAGTAAAAGAAAAAAAAAGTTGACTCTACACCCGTTCGGAAATTGGGAGAGCCTTCTCGAGAAGAACAGGCAAGAAACTCGGAAGGTCTTGTAATTTTTTTTTCTCCTCCTTTAAATTGCCAACATTACAAAGATTATATTTCACAAACAGTTTTATTTCATAAAAATAATTTAGAAATGCCTGTCGGAGTGAGTGGAACAGTTACTCAAGTGAATGACATTTATCCCAATAATTATCACAAAGTGTTAATACACATTGATCGTCAATTATCACATTGTTTGTCAATTCCAAGCAGTTTTGTCTGTCATGTAATCAGACACTTTATAATATGCTTTTTTCATAAGTACACCCTTGGTTGTAACTTTGAATTTATTCTTGATTGTAACTTAAGATGTAAAGTCACGGTATCCGGTAATTTCAGTGCCATATCTTACCTTTCAAACCGGAACATAGCAATGCAAGCACTGCTGCTTTGCGGCAGAAATAGATAAGACGAAGATACCTATGCACACGACCCTGGTACAGAGTCTCCATCCGGTGAATTGCGAATGTGCTTCTGGATAATTTTGCTGTTCGCTCTTTTTAACCCCCGATGGAAAAAAGAGGAATGTTATAATTGTATCTTTTTATTAAATTATTTCCGACCGATTATTAAGGCGTTGCTAGATATATTAATTGCGATCCCCCAACGTCACGACCGACGCCGACAACGAGGCTTGAATCAAAATATTACCAGATAAAGGGCCAACCAACACATTTTATTTTTTACGTTTTGGAGATTTCTTGTGTCGGGGCTATTTTATTTTTTTATAAGTACATCAAACTAACGAGCAGGCTGCCCACCTGGTGGTAGGTAGTACATGTGGTTCCTGTAAGATTTGCAACATTTGCACAACTCTCAAAGGGGGCCAATGTACATTGTCAACATCAGTTGTCATAAGTGACATAAGACATAAGGTTTCGAGTTACAGTACCCAGTAATTTCACTATCTTTCTTATCCCTCAAACTAAAATACAGCACCCCAAGCAGTAGTTTGCTTAGCAGCAAAAATACAAGGCAGAAGTACCTGCACAGACGATTGGTATAGGGAGTCTCTTTAGTACGAGTCCGCTTGACTTCTGTGGGAGAATATCGGAATATTCATTCTCTTCAATTAGAAATCCTTCTTCACGAAGGTGTATTCAGTGCGGAGTTCGAGACTCAGGATTTCGGGACATATCCTGAAGTGTTGTTTGATGTTTGCTAAGTCTAATTTCACGGAGTTCGGGTCTCGCATGTCCTCAAACCTTGCTTTATGTTTGCTATATTTGTCCCATCCTTATTTTGTGTCTATGTTTCGTTCTTCATTTTTACCTTCGCTATCTTCAAGATATTAGAACAGTATGCCGCTATAGATAAAATAGTGCTTCTTTGGAAAGTAGTTTGAGATAGTGCGGAGCATTTTCAACTCGAATGAATCGAAAACAAGTTTGTTTAAAAGTCTACGTTGCATTCGAGGCTATTGTCAAAGGTCTGTCTCGGAAATTTCGCGTGCAACTGTGTGTTGGAAGTTCGTAGTCTGTAGTTTGGATTGAACGTGTGATTGCGTTTGGATGCAGTATGTGCACACTGCGTCACGAGTGTCAGTAGCAAACAAACCATCTAAGTTTTAAAGCGCATATTAGGGTCAATCATAAAAAATCACTGCAGAAAAAACAGGTTCTCTTCATAAATATTGAATAAAAAAATCTTTAAAAAAGCTATGTTATTATTCATCGCATTCTTTAGAGGATGGTCTTTTTAATTTTTTGATAAATTAATTAAACCTTGGTTAAAATGTGACCCAAACATGCCTCGATTTTAAAACTTTAAACCTAATCGCGTCGTAATTGTAAGGTTAAATCACATACTTCCGATTTCAATAAATAAAGTGAACAATATTCTAGCAGATGGTCTTTTTAGATTTTTCTTATTTTTCTTAATTTTTTATTCGCCTTTATTAATTTTTAATTGAAATAATTCATCTTACGCGTAAAGGTTTGCTTAAATATTCCCCTCACTCTCACTCACTCACTCCTATGTAGTCAGTGGGGGACGATCGACGCAAGGTCATTGGGACCACTATGCGCTTTAAGTCGTTGTGTTATTATTTATATCTATCAACACTTCAATAATAAAACAGTACGGGTCGTTTTGACTTGTAATCACTTTTGCGCCGTAACCCTATCACATACCGTAACGGTTAGAGTTGCCAACTACCATTCACAGATATCCGGGACATCAGAAATGTTTATGCGGGACTTGGTCAAAAAAAGGGGGACCTGCCTACAAATGTGCAGAAACGAGAAGAAAAAAAATAAAATATAAATTAAATCAGTTTTTTTTATTAAATTACAAAATAAACTTTCTGCTGTTACAAAGTGATAATTATAACACCACATAGAAATACTTATCAATAATTAAATTTTGTGATTTTTGAAAGAGTACTTATTTTCCATTGATTTACTTACTTTCTTCTAAATTTTTGTTTAACCGGGCTGGCTTTACTATACAACGGGACAATTAGCGTCCCGCACCCATGTGTCGCGGGACGCATTATTTGACCCCTGGAAACGGACTCTAGTGACGGTTGTTCCATCGATCACACCTGTGACTGTGGAGGCTCCCATTGGAATATCAAGTCATGTCACACCGTTTCAGACCTGTAACGGATCAAAGTTCATTGAAGAAATGACTGAAAGTTAATAGGGGGGGGGGGGGGGGGGGCGAAGTTTGCAAATTTGCCATAAGACAAAAATTATCTATACAAATAAATAAAATTGAAGTGTCTGTTTGTAATGTCAAAATAACAAGTTTTTACTAAATGGGTATGAATGTATATCGGGTACCAATAACAAAAACACAATTTAAAAACATGTTAGTCTGTCTGTCTGTTTGTTCCCGCTAATCTCCGAAACGGCTGGACCGATTTTGACGGGACTTTCACTAATAGATAGCTAATAATAAGGTATAACATAGGCTACTTTTTATCAAGATACAAAAATCAAAATGCTGCCAAAAGTTACTATTCCACGCAGACGAAGTCGCGGGCACAGCTAGTATATAATATTAATTATCCGCACCAAAAGGATGTAGATAATGTTATATTTCGCTAGAACTGAAAAAGGATAATTTAAGTACATTATTTATATAATCATCTATATAAATATCATGTCTCTCCATACTCACTAAATTGTCGAACTTATCAATCCTATTTCAAACCTATTCTAATTAATCTGCTAAATCATCGGACTCAAATAAGTTCGCATCGGCAGAATCATAATATGATAATAATATGATTTTTTAGCAGTTATAAAATGGTCAACGTGTTGGCTATTCGTAAAAAATGGAGTGCATTCATCTTATACAATTCTTCTGTTTGACCGCTTTGTATGAATATTCAAAAAGGACATTATTTCGTGTGGACCATTTTACGTTATAGTTATTTTATAGCTCATATAATTATTTTATTGACATATTATTATGATTCTACCGATGTGGTCCGCAACCCGCAAGTATGACAAGTTCGTCAAGAAACTATAGAACGCTGTCTCAATTTTATTAAGTAAGTCGTGGTTTAAGTGCTATTATCTATTCTGTGGTTTAAGACTGCCTCTGTCTTTATCCACCCTCATTAACACAAACACGGAAAAAACGTAAGGGTTAAAAATAAATAAAATACTGTTGAAAATAACCCAGCATGTTTGTCAATATAACGCCTGCAAAGTTTGTAGCTAAAATCAAATATCAGACTCCGACTCAAGACATTTATTTTCACAAACACTACAACATAACATAAAGGTGGAACAAAAAAAAAAAAAAGTAAAGAATACAATAAAAAGCGTAAAACACAAAGAGATAATTTTGTAGAAAATAATAATAATAATTTATTATTACGCTGTAGTGTGATGCGAAAATAGGACGCAGCTCAGCATATGCTGTGACCTACAGAGCCACAGCGCTGGTTTTCAGCTGAAACCTTAACAAGAAAAAGCGTGTACTTACGCAGCTGAACGCACAGTGAGAAAATGTAAAATGCAAAATATATAAAAGTAAAGCGATGGGATGAATGATACAGTGTTATAAGTGTGAATGTTTGTATTTGTAAATTGTATTGTATTTGTGTATTTGTAATTTGTGTTTGTTTGTTTGTATTTGTACCTACTATAAATAAAATACATAATTAAAAGATACTTATTATATTAATATTAAATGCAAGTGTACAGGAAATTATAAATTATACTATGTGTACATGTTGCAATGCTATTTAAGTCATTATTTATATTATAATATGTCAACTTTGTTATCATTACTTGATAAGTATTAACCGTTACAATTTGATAATAACACTTCTTTATCGATAACATAGTAGCATTCATTAGTAACAACAAAGTAAAATCGACTGCATTTAGCCAATTTTACTAGGTTACTACAACCGGTTAACTCGGTAACTGCTGCAAAGTTACTCGGTTTTCTCAAACAACTTATTGGGCTACTACAACCGGTTCACTCGGTAACAGCTGCAAAGTTACTCGGTTTTCTCAAACAATTTATTGGGTTGCTACAACCGATTCACTCGGTAACGGCTGCATAGTTACTCGGTTTTCTCAGCCAATTTATTGAGGTACTACTAACGGTTCACTAGGTAACTGCTGCAAAGTTACTCGGTTTTCTCAAACAATTTATTGGATTGCTGCAACCAGTTCACTCGGTAACTGCTGAAAAGCTACTCGGTTTTCTCAGCCAATTTGCTTGTATCTCACTAAAAAAATAAGATGAATCATTGAAGTCAAAATGCTCCTTCACGACAGCTTTAATTTCTTCATTATCCCCAAATTTTCTTCCCTGAAGGTCTTTTTTCAAATTTTTCAAGAGAAAACAGTCGCTGGGAGTTAGGCCTGGACTGTAGGATGGGTGATTTACTTCATCAAAGCCAGTTTCTCGAAGGGCTTGCCTCGCAATTCGCGCCGTATGGACTGGCATTGTCTTGCAAACACAGAACTTCTTTGCTAATTTTCCCTCTTCTTTTTTCCACAATAAGATTGCGTACTTTTTTTATAAGTGCTGCATAATACGCGGCGTTCATTGTAGTTTTTTTTGATAAATAGACAATGAGGAAAATTCCTTCTGAATCCCAAAAAATAGTAGCCGTGAGTTTCGAAGTCGACTTTTCGACCTTAAACTTCTTAAACTTCTTCCCAACTCTTCTGCTATCTGCCACATTTTTATTCGACGGTCCTCCAGTACAATTTTTTTCACTTTGGCGATGTTTTCGTCTGTGACGGCGGTGCGGTGCGGGGGGGTGGGGGGTGTTCTTTCAACTTGTCCAACGTTTGACTGTGGCAGGACGATGGTCCAGATTCTGGATAAACTGCAGACTTTTCTTCAAAAATCTCCTTTGCCCTTTTCCCCTTTTTTAACGAGGAATTTTATGACGGCACGATGTTCCAATTTCGTGTAATGCAGCGATGGCTCAGATATGTTGATGTTTACAGATCTTTCACAAAACACTAGTGACCAGCGCGAGTGAGTTTCTGGTTATGAGTGGGTGCGAGATCGATTTACCGTGGTTGTTTGTTGTTTTAGCTGAGCAGAGCGGTTATTCCTCTTTTTGATTTCTCTAAAGGTTATTCCCAATTAGGTAACTCGGTTGTTACATAGTTTAGCAATAATGTAGTTTGCTATAACTAACCGATTATATTTACTCATTTAAAAGGAAATAAGTAACGTGACTCGAATTAATGAATTCATCTTATATATCAATAGATCAGTTGATGTCTTAAAATCAACCAAAAATTACTCGATTAAAATCAATAAACAATTAGGTTGGAATCAAATAAGTTCTACTCATCTATTAAAGAATCCAACTGATCCATCGAGAGCGCCTTATGCCTTTTACCATCAGCAGTCTTAATGTAAATGGTCCCATCTACTCCAACAGGAACGCATGCCAAAATGTTGGTGAGCCTTGCCGAAGATGATTTGCCGAGTCTTAGTGAGGAATTTCTTCACTGAAGTATTGGAACCTTTCAGACGTGTTTTCGCTTTCCAGACAGTTAATAATCAAAGTTTTAAAGTTAAAACGACTTCATATATATTTATCACCTATTTAATTTTATATAAATTTTCTAAAATATACTGCACTAGTTTAGTGCAGAATTATATTTGATCCCATAAAAAATTAACCCGGTATAGCAGTCAAGGGGCAAGTTGATAGAACAGTTCGAGTGTCGCGATGCGTTGTCTCGCGTTAAGTTGCAAACAATGGCTTTGAAAACACCATTTTGCTTTTGTCACGAGGAGCCGTCCCGTGCCTGCACAAATTCGATAATTTCGCTATAGCATTTTAGTGAAGCTAATAGTATTATGTACATTTCAGATGTTTCCATAGAAACAGTTTAGGTATCTATCAAAAGTAAAACTCTCAAACTGACTCTTAAATTGTTTAAGATAATTAATTTAAAAAGGTATAGGTATAGGAATGTGCTTTTTATTTTCGAAACATAATAATTGTTATGTCTGACACCTAAACTAATAGCGTAAAGGCGATTATACACGGCCCAAGTAGCGTGGGCGTATTGGGCACTTGTGCTGTAACATGTATCCTATAATGGGGCAAACGATCAGGGGCTCTATTTTTGAATTATTCGTCTAGAGCATCGAGTGTTCGTGGAGAGTCGCTTGCGTTTCATTTTCTACTGATTTTCGTAGAAATATTGTATTGATTAAACGAAAATCGAGTGCGTTTACGTACTTGATCAAGACGCTCGACGGATTCGAAATTTGTATTGATTTTCCTTCTAGATCCGAAATTCTCTATTTTCCAATCGATTGACTGAAGTAGCGGGCTGAACTGAGCGAGCCACGAGTGTTGGTGTAGAGCTAAATGGATACGATTTCAAACGAACAATTCATAATCGGGCCCCTGATCAGTGTCTTTTTTTCTTTTTTTTAAATCGTCGCCCCACACTAGGATTTTCTCCTGTGTCGTGGGTGCAGTTACAAACATAGAATATCACATGCACATACGCCCAGTCCGGAACAAATTTCTGTGGGCCATACAAAATATATGTCCCGTACGGGAATCGAACCCGCGACCCGTTGCGCAGTAGGCGATCACTCTACCTCTGCGCTAACCGTGTCGTCATTACAAAGTATCACTCGCCTTCGTTTTATTAGAACGTATCAAAGGGCGTTGTATGAGAATGTTTCGTAATGTCCTCGAAGACGCGGTGGATAATTAATCTAAAGGATGATCAGATAATCACTCGGTAAATTGAGTTAAACCAAGCACTTTCTTTTTCACAAATTTTATTACAAATTCTCCTCATGAGCTCTCACTCACACGCAACTGATCAGTGCGGAACAATCTATCCAAGGTCGTTCGCTACTAAGCTCCGCTCTAAAGACATAGCTACTAACGGCTCTCTTTCAGAATGGTAGACGTTGAAATCATTTGATGCTACTCAAAAAAGGTACAGAGAACTATATAATGTTTCAGGGACTAGTTACGCTCGAGGGTGACACCCTCCTCCAATTCCTCGCGTTTGATTGAAACTTAATACTATTTGGTATATTTTCTTACTGAGAGATAAGTACATTTCACGTACGAATATAGCCCTGAAGAAAACTCAGAACAAGGCAAAAGATAATCTTGATAGATAAATATATAATCTTAAAGTGACAATCTTAAACTACGTATAGTTTTCTGTGTTTTTCTTTACAAGAAAACAGACTTACAAAACAGACATCAAGTACCCTTACTGGTACCACAGAGTCAGAGTACATTGCCGAGATTTTAGCTACAGTATTGCCAAGTAATTTCACTTCCTGCCTTACTGCTTTACCCTTATCCAAACCGGAATATAGCGGATAAGCTATTGCTGCTTTATGGCAGAAAGGTAGGCGTAAGGAAAGGCGTATGCTTAAGTCACGGTAATATAGTGCTTAAGTCAAGAATAGCTTAAGGGAATTTCGAAACTCGTCGGAAAATGCGCATATCACGAAAATTTCCAAACGTAAATAGGCAAAATACAATCATATACACTTTCGGCCGGAGATTGGCTGCTTCAGGCCACACGGATCGATTCACTTATGAGCCCCGTTATAGCTATCCGCGATTGTTGATGCGCAATCAGATGAATACTCAATTCAGAAATCTTTACAGATTTAGTGACAATTGGCTAAGATTTAAACAAACTTAAGTACAAATTTTATATTTGTGTCTTTGCATTTTCTTTAACAAATGCCAAGTGAAGTTAAAAAAATCCGGCCAAGTGCAAGTCGGACTCGCGCACCGAGGGTTCTGTACAAACCTGTAGGTATATAAGTAAAAGTTCACCCATATATTTTTATTATATGATGTAACTACAAACTTACGGTTTTCGCAATTTTTCCTTTATCTGTGCTATAAGACGTTACTTCGAACCAAATTTTAAGATCCTGAATTCACGGGAAGTACGCTGTAGGTTTTGATTCCCTTGCGAGTGTCGAAAATTTGCGGAAATTTGCGGCATAAACGGCTGTATTTTTTGATTGCGTTGGCTTAGAAGTTTGATTTTTTCACAGCTCCAAGGGACAGTAGACCTGAGTATTTGATATAAATTTTAGCTTGATACCTCCACGCATTCCTAAAAAAGGGTCTTGACAGACAGACAGACGGACGGACGGACAACAAAGTGATCCTATAAGGTTTCCGTTTTTTTCCTTTCGTGGTACAGAACCCTAAAAATACCAAAGGAATGGAGCATTTTTTGTGTTGTCATTATTCTTTTTCTTCCCATTTTAATAGCAGTATACTTCTGCATGGAGCGACGAAATTGTTGAAATGCGTTTTACTAAAATATTTTTATGATGGTATAAAATTTGCGTTAAATTCTTCGACGCGTCAAATATAAATATTGCCTGCATTTTGTGTGTGTAAACGTGTTTAGAATTTGAAATGCGGTCTGTTGGTCAGGAGTTGGTACTAATTAGATATTCCGAGCAGTCCTCTTTAACCGAAGTAAAATGAGCACATTTAAACAAAATGTCAGAATGGTAACCACAAATGTCAAACAGATTTTGTGAGAAAATATGTTACTTTACATGATGGATCCGGCACTGTGCGGGTGAATCCATGGAATGCTCAAAAAATGCCTCTATAACGATTAAACTAAAACTATAAGCACGTGTGTTTAACAGATATATCTACTAAAAGTGCTATACTTATTATGTTATCTATCTTTCCGCGCTTTCAATACTAAAACCTTGGTCAAGCTTTATTCTAAGAATATTACCAGATCATCCAGATGTAGGTATGTGTAGATTTAGGAATACTAACAATACTATTTTCTATTTTTCTCACAACTGGTATAAAGTAGTAGATTGTTTACCAAAGGAGCAATGAACTATTTTTAAGGCGAGAGTGTTCTTTGAACCCAGAGCGGAGTGAAGAATTCTAGAGTAGAATCCTGAGCGTAGCGAGGGCTTCTAAAGAAGAATCCTGAGCGCAGCGAGGGATTCAAAGTACGTCACTCGAGATAAAAAAAATTTTGCTCCCGAGGTGAACACTCTACTTTTTATCACCCTCTGAGAAAATAAGTGAAACTTATGAGTAAGAATCACGTGTATTTGTTTAGTGACAATCAAACAAGAGAATGAAAAAAGAAGAACCAATAAATTGTTAGCAATGCGTATCCTCTATCGGCGGGGCGCCACCAGCACCGGCACATGATGATCGATCGAGTGTCTGCTTGTTTTATTTTTTTTATACTTAATACGTTGTTCATTTATTAAATTCTTATATGGTATCATATATTGGTCTGATGCATACAATTATTATTATTCTGCCTATATTATAAATACTATACGTAGTAACATGGACGTCAGAATTATTAGAAAAAGTTAATTTTAAATAGTTACTTTGTTGACATCTAGCGTCAGGGTACATACATACATCAACGTTTATGCTCCTTATTTATTTTAATTACCTACTCAATGGACTCAATTCTGTGCGCCCGCCGTCTAAATAACCTAAAACTAAAATTTCTAAATTTATACTTAATTTAAATGGCCGGTTATGCAAGTGCTATTCTACGGTGACAGGCCAACTAAATTTAGGCAGAGCTTAAGCGTAATTCTAAAATGTCTAATTAGTTTTAATTAAGTTTGTGTTGCTATCGTAAAAATATTAAAAGTAAATAAATGGATGGATCTTGTTGAAAGAAAGAAAAAATATTTATTTGGCGCTAAGTAAACAGGTGACAAAAAACCAAAACATAAATAAACAAAATAATACAAGAAAAAGCAATGAAATAAGTAAAAGAAACTAAAAATGGTTTTTGTTTTTATAACAGTTAATACATTTAATGTACCTACATTTTTATGTTATTTTTAACAATATACCTAATTGTAACTACTAAAAAAATATTTTTATTTTCCTATTCATTTAAGGCGAAACAATCAATTTGGGCAAAATTTAAATTTCTACCTCATTTGTTATTTAAATTTGTATTTTTCATTACCAAAATGGCGAATTTCAGCAAGGTTCTAATTTTAATCGGGATGATTTTAGTCGCCGCTAAAATAGTCAGTTTAGGATGTTTACGCGTAAAAAATTCACGTCTGGAATAGCTGGAATTTGGACGGCTAAGTTGAATTGACCGTCTAAAATTAGAAACGTCAGATTCAATTTAGCAATGTCCGTTGAATTTGACAGTTACCGTAGAATAGGATAATGGTTTAGCGGCACCTAACTAAAATTAGGCAATTTAGCGGCCACTTCAGAATTGAGTCCTATGTCTGACAAGAAGTTCCATTGTTAAGGTCTATCATGTATTATAATAATTGTTAACATATTTTTTTGTCATTTATGTTTTAATTAATAACTATTAAATTACTTTGATAAATATGTAATGGCGAGGACAGGAATCAGAGCTCTTTACAGCTCATAAAATAAATACCTTTGTGAATTTTTAGTGCACTGAGATTATTTGATATTTTTTTAAATTGTGTCATATGCATTCTGTAAAATACACTGAAATTAGCTCAACATATTGTTTAATTTTAATTTGCATGTTGTTGTTATTAAAAGATGTAAAAAAAAACTTTCTTTGGTTATTGAAAATTTACTGACAATATTACATTCTAATTTCAAATCACTTTTAGTCCCTCAGGGAATGAAGCTATTTTGATCCCTGTATAAGAGGAACCAATTAGCTCTTTTCGAATAGATGTGATATAAATTCTATTTTTGAAGTATACAACGGGAACCTGCGATATGCCTGGGACTTCCCCGCAGAAGGCGGGGACTGAACACAAAAGAATTGCCATTGCCACCTGCTGTTTTGATTTAAGCGTTACCAATACTAAAAATAAGGCGTTTAATCCGTACAATTAACATTCTTTTATGGCAAAATATTTAATTTTTCAACTTGAATTGAAATAAAAGTGAAATAATTTTTATATTTTGTTATAATAATATATAACAAAATACCTAACAGAACTATTTCACTCCCGGGCCTGAAGCGTGTGGCGTAATCGACACTTCGACAGTAACGTAGAAAAATTTTGCCAAATACCTGATAGTCATCGCATATATTGTACTGCCAACCTCCACCCGCGACTCCCTTCGCGGGCCACTTCACACGAGCCCAGTAAATGCCCGCAAAATTGGCTACGAAACATGAGGGCGGTCGTTATCGCATGTTATTTTTGGCGGAGGGCAAAGGGTACGACTGTAAATAAAATACGGGCAAAGCGACTATTACTTTTTCACAAGTTAACTGTTTGGATTTTTTTCTCGATTCTCTTTGGAATTCACAATGTGTAACGTCTATGAAAACTTGTTTAATCAGAGCTTACCATATAAGTAATCATTCCAGATATAACACACCGCTAGGCGCCGAATAAAGGGACGTTAGGACTCACTCTAACCCAGTTTGGGTTTATAGTAATTCCCGGAAGGTGTTATCCAGAACTCCTTACATTCCAAGCAATAATAAAACCAACATATTATTAGGACTATTAAAAAAACTCGTCTAATATTCGAACGACCAAATTCGTGCGGTGTCAATATGGACAACTTTTAGTTTAGGAGAATGACAGAAGTGCCAATTCCAATAAATTACTCCTAATTGTTAGTTAAAGCTTTGTGTTGTAATAACTTAAATATAACAAAGATTGAAGTGGAACGAGTGACATTAGTGTTTTAATAACAAGATAATCCTAATGTGATCGAATGTCGAAATCAAAGCTGAAACGAAGCGTTATGTTCAACCAAACGGAACGCATAGATTGTCATTGAAATGATTCATGACGTGATAGTGGGACATTAGACATTAGTGATTGGTTGACGGCAATGTTCCAATTTAGTTCGGCTTCGGCTTAAGATCTTAATATCTAAGTCGCAATCGAGTATAGGGAACATACTGCATATATTGTTTGTACACTGTGTCCGTGTATTTGTACCAATCTTGTTATAATTTCATAATAAAATCATAGCCCATGTGACAGCATCTGAGTCTTTAGTACCCGCCATTACATTATATATCGAGATTTAGACGGAGATATTCTGTGGTGTACCTATGTAATGCCCATACACATACTCGATACTCATCAGTACATACATAACCTGTGTACTTTTTAATAACGACTACATAAGAATAAATCTGAACTCATATGATTCGGTTGTGTCCATAATACTCCAGGATATGCACCTTATAATCCGGCTTCGTTGTCTTGTCTCTGTCACACTAACTACTGATAGTCCAGGCACAGTTTAACAATGTACCTAGTCCGTATCAACTAAGAGCTGCCCCCTACCATTAACACCTAACCACGATATGATGAAGCGGTTCATCGCGATGAACTGTCAAAATACAATTCGTTTCACCGTATTTTGACAGCTCACCGCGATGAACCTCTTTATGATGTCGTGTTTTGGTGACCATGCTACGGGGGTTGCTGAGAAGAGCCGTCATAATGGTTGCGGGGCCATTTTTAACCGACTTCAAAAAAGGAGGTGGTTCTCAATTCGAGCGTATGATTTTAGATTTTTTTTTGTGTATGTTACGCAATTACGCCGCCAATTGTGAACCGATTTCCAAAATTCTTTTTGTATTCTATAGCGTGTACTCCAAGGGTGGTCCCAAAGTCACCAAAGTTAGGATCTGGTAATGGGATCCCATAAAAATCGAGGTAAGCCCTTAAATTTTTAGGTGTGTCCAACGTGTTTTGTTTTAGGTTACGCGATTACTCGTCCAATTGTGGACCGATTTTGAAAATTATTTTTGTATTCAATACAGTATATTTCTGGGGTGGTCCCAAAATCACCAAAGTCAGGATCTAATAATGGGATCCCATGAAAATCGAACGAAACCCTTAAATATTATAGGTACGTCCAACGTGTTTTATATTTTTTCCGATGTTATTCACGTATTTGCGTCTGGTAGTCATGAACCGAGCTAATGGTGGAAGGATCCTTAACTTTTGGACTTGACCTTGGACTTGAATTTAATACCAGCTCAGCTTCGGTGATGAAATCTTTTAAGTGAATTTAAAAAAAGCTCACCTTAGGTGAGCTAGTATTTAATTAGGGTTTCCCTCGATTTTCATATACAGGGTGTAACTGAACACCCCAATAACATTTAAGGGTATGTATCCATCAGAAGTAGAGATTCTGTAGGAAAAATATTAGGGCTAACAAACTTACTTCTTTTTCCCATACAAACTAAATAAATTATTTTTTGGTATTAAGTGCGGACAGCCCTACGTAAGCGTATGAGGAATACTACGTTCACTTCTGTCACGTGTCATTTTGTGTTTCAATTTCTTTTGTATTAAGAGTTGATTATGGTTGTCACTTGAAAGTTTTTTCTTGCAGTTTAAAATCAAATAACTCTGAAAGTATTGGGGTTCCAGATCTCAGACAAGCACCGAAGATCCATTTAGTATCTAACTTATATGCCCCTTAAATGTTATTGGGGTGTTCAGTTACACCCGGTATAATTGAGAACCTCCTCATTTTTGATGACCCTGAAGAGAACACGATTTTCGATGCCGCAGCTGAAAGAACCGTCGGAGACTTTTTAGATCTCCTAACACACTAAACATATTCAAACAATTATTTTAAATTGTTTTCTTCTATCATATAGGTGTCATCGTACAATTAAAAGTTTAGGATTTCAGCAACTCGGCCTACATATTAGCGCCAAACGTGTGTGATAGGGATAATGCTTTATAAAAGCCTGTAACGAGGTGCTATACTCTAGATATAGCAACTCGTTGCATTCCCGCCTAACTTGACTGCATTTTAAACTTAATGTTTTTGTCTCAATGACAGCATGTTTTCCCGTCACTCAATTGCGGGCATCAAGGCGCATAAAAGTCGCGATGCCACAATTTAATTTAATATAAATATTATTAAAATAATACTTACCTAAAACTTGATAATCAAACTAAGTAATGCGGTCGACATGTTCTATTCAATAAAATTAAAGATACTAATGTGTAAGTCTTGTATTATTCTGGTAAGCTTTTATATGATTGTTATCCATAGTTTTACAATAGTTCTTATATTTTTACAGAGTGCCTTTTCCTTTTATTACTAATATTTGTAACAGTGGAAAAAATACATAATCAGTGACAGAACATTGGTGCTTCATTTATCTGGCCCTACATACCCACTGCACCACTACTGCACTTCACCACGTAACAAGCCAATCAAGCCGATTCTCTTCTTTTTGGGTAAAAAAGTGCGATCACAAACATCCCTGCATATTTCGACGAAGTATTATGTTCTTTGGATCGAACGGTACCAATGGTAGGTAGATATTATGCAAAATGTGCGCGCCAAATCGATTGCATCCAGATTGTATGCAATGCGGTGTTCGCTGATTAAATTATACTATTCACGAGGTTTGCCTGCCGTAATGTTTCGTTAGCAGCGGTGTCGCCTATTAAGAATTTTTAAACCATTTATCAAAAAAGTACTTAATCTGTCAAGAGATCTTATATTTTTGTAGATATTATAGGTAGAGCTTAAATTGAATTCTGTATTTAAACATTTATTTAGTTCTGTGGTTAAAGTATCATTCGCGTTCGTTACGTTAGAAACTTAGAACGTATCGAACAGCAGTAAGATATGACCCCTAGCATGAACACCAAAACACGATATGATAAAGCGATTTATTGCGGTGAACTGTCGTCAATACATTGTTATCGTATTTATTTTGACAGTTAATCGCGATAAACCGCTTTATCATACCGTGTTTTGGTAGTCATGCTACGGAGGATGAGAATGATTTGTAAGAATGATGTAACGTAGAATCATTTCAATACATTTCGTTCTTTTCTAATTTTGTTGTCGTATTTGAATTATTACTAAAATAACTATTTAATCATTAAATTAAATAATTAAATGATTAATAACTTCCGAAACTTATACTTATAGGCCCAGACTATATTTCTAAGTCGAAATCGTAGGCAGAACTAAGTAAACACATAATTTAATTACTTGACACTGTGTATATAATACTCTACAGAGCTTATAGTTGTTACAGTAGCATTTTGAACAGACAACCTCAAAAAGTGACGATAACGCCCAAGATGAAAGCAAGCTTAATCTGCCAACCATGATCGCGCAAAACAATATTAAGAGGCTGAGTAACGCCAACGACCTTGAAACATGATTTGTACTGGATTACGGGCGCGGCGCGTTATTGAAATTGAGCGAAAAAATAAATTTTTATATTTTTTTAAAGAAACTAGTAACTTATTTGAAGATATAAAACATCAATATTATCAAATTAAGTGTAACGAGTTAATTCCATGAAAATCATTAAATAACCTTAGTTAAATAACTCGGATTTTCTTCTGGAAACTGTTTTTGATGGGTATCTCTGACATTTTTTAACGAGTAACTTTGATTTAAATTTGTTTTGGGGACATGGATATTCTCAAGCATATTTTTAAGAGTAACATATATTTTTTTCACTACGGTATATTAAACAGGTTTTGATAAAAAAAGTTTTAAGTAGGGCTCGATGAGCTCAGCTCAGCGTTGTCAGCCTCTTAAATTAAAACCGCGCTGAGAGCGGGATGGGGCTTTATGCAGCAAGAGCGGTGTCTCTGTTTCAATACTGTTGTAACCTTGCTATAAGCGATCATGGCAAGGCCCCTGGACTCGTCAAAACCGAGAAACTGAAAAACATATTATCTGCAATTGAAATACTTGTACAGCCGGCTTCAAAGTAGATAAGCATTTTTGGCAGATTTAGTATCATGTCACACCAACCGTTCCTTTTATTTAGTATGGTTACAGCTATATTGAATTATTAATAGTTGGTGTGACATGTTACTAAAATGTTTATCCACTTTTGAAGCCGGCTGGTCATATTACAAGGCAACGTAAAATTTTTGTTTCCCTTCGTTGTAGGTAACAGAAATAGGTACATACGTATCCAGCCAACTAAATTAAGAAATACGTGTCCAGCCAACTAAATTAAGAAAGACCAGTTTCTAACTAAAATAAAAATCGACTCGAAGAAGCACAAATAAGTCAAACATAAGTTATTGGTGTAGGGGTCAATTTTTTTTACTGACTTTCTTTTCTTAAATTTTTAGCATTAAAAATAGCATAATGTAATTACATAAATCAAATGAAGAAGTATAGGAGCTTCCAACAACTAACAGAACTCAAGCTAACTTACCTCGTCCCATTCTTTGGGTCGAGTAGGTACCTACCTAGATCGTGAACTTTTCAATAAAACAGCAGTTTTGCGTGATTTCAGATTTTATGATTAAAAATTTTGATCTTTCGAGTTTCTTGCCTGTTCATCTCGAGAAGGCCCTCCCAATTTCCGAACAGGTATAGAGTCAACTTTTTTTTTCCAATCCTACTTGTATTTGCAAACATCTTGAGTATATTCAGGATGTATGCACATACAAGGTTAATATGATTTCTTTAAATTAGATTATTTTGCTTTGTTTTGACGTCAATAAGTGCCTGTAAAGGCCTATGTTGAATACAGATTTTTGAATTTGAATTTTCAATGTATATGATTGGTTAAAAATAGCATTATGTGATCACATAAATCAAATAAAGGAATGTAGGATATCCGAACAACACCTTACGGAATCCAAGTCAACCTCATCTCGCCTCGTTTACTTTCATTTCACTTAAATAGGTCTTGAGCTTTAATGAAAAAGTTGTTTTTTTCAGGATTTCAAAGTTTGAATTTTGTTAAACAGATCATAGGAGTTTCAAATAACACTTCGGAACCCAAACCATCAACCTCGCCTTTTTAAATCGCCTCGCCTATTTTGTATATTGTAAACAATTGATTTCTTGTAAATACATTATCATCAAATTTTTGAAACACCTTTTTATCATTCTCATCATTTACACCGTAAATGTCTGAGTAAATGCAATTGTACCCCACGAAATCGTCCCTACAACACCCAAAGTTATTTCGAAGTCAGATAAAGTAATTTCCTCAATGCTCTTCAATTCAGACGGCGGAATCGTAAAACGCAAGCGTCTATTTCATCATTTTCGCGAGTGGCATTCCCGTGCCTTCCCGGTTGAATAAATTTCGCCATAATAAAGCTGTTTTATCGCCGTATCCGCCGCCGTGGCTGACTTGTGTCTACCACTGTGCTAATAATGCCATCTCTAATTCAATTCCGGCTCGCGCCTGAGTGTTTACTCTCTAACTCCGTGATCAATGTTTTCAGCACAGAACACAGAAAGAGGTTAGAAAGGCAATCATGCACCGTTTGTACGGGAACCGCTGTCGCCAGTTTTGCTCCCACTTCTTTTCCTTGCACCGCCCATGCAAAGTCGCGCGAAATCGGGCTGAACCAATCACAACGCTCACTGGGCTCCTCATTCACAGAAATTCACTGACGTCCAGAGCCGCATGTACAAATAACATTATTTTAGTGATTGACATCGATTAATAGCTATCGATATTAAATATTGTCAGCAATTTAACCATTTGAAATATTTAGAAAACCAAAAGATAATTATTACTTTCATTATACGTTTATAATTAATAATATTCAAGTAATATTTTGTTTCTATGTAACAAAATTAAAACTTTTTAGCTCAAAAATGTTGTAGGTTAGACGTAAAATAAAAGAAAAACTATAATACTATAATGCACCGGTCTGAAAGCATAAACTAGAATGGATAATCTGACACACGGACGTGCGGTAGTTTAGTTGTTAGGATATTTTAGTTGGATGGAGAAGTAAATATTTGTAAAGTAAATATTTACCTGTAAATTTGTTTTTTAAAGTACTCAAATCTTCATGTCTTGCATGGCCACCTACCTATGCTAAAATAGTCATATAAATATTATGGTGATATAAAAAATTCTAAGTTGTAAAATTAGTTTAGAATTTGCCCATAATTTTTTTACTAATCGAACTAATTGTATCGTGAAAATTGAAATTAATTTTACAATTTTAATCTTTGATTACATCGCCGTACTTATATGAATAGGATGTTAGAAAGGGTAGGTGTTAGCTTCGCCAAACATTCTGTATTATCGATAAGTAATAATTTTATTATTATGGCATTTTAAGTGACAAATAATATGTTATTTTTACTTTATACAAATATTTTAAAATATACATTTATCGATAAAATGTAATGCGTGCGTTTTTTGATTAGCACGGCACTATCCCTTGTACTGCGACTACTGCGTTAATGCTCATTAAGCCAAATGCGTCACTACCGAAAGCAGTGTACTACATTACGCGCTCTAAGTAATATGGCAAAAATCGCGGGCGTACATTGCCGGTAATGTATATTTTTTTGAAAAATATTATGTAACTTATCGTTATGATCAGTTTTGGTGGATTTTGACATTATGATCTATGGAATATGGTCATTATGATTAATTTACTACTTACCGATGAAAAGAAATTCCTTCTTTAGCTACACTTGACACCTGACTTCATGTTTTACAAGTAATTATAGCACAAGAAGGCATTTTTTTATATTTATAGCGCCGCGCTTCACGATACACTCACTGTAGTTGTCCGTCAGTGATTAAACAACGCGTTCGCGTTGCGGGGCCACAAGTATGAGCATTTAGTCATAGTTGTGGCTACTCGTGCCCCGCCCACATAGCCCTTCTAACCTCTTTCTGTGTTCTGTGGTTTTCAGTATCAAAATAGGCGTTAATTTCTGCGTGCTGTCATCGACGTCAACAAAGCATGCGCGCTCGCGCTGCGTTGTACAGATAACTTGAAGATCTAAACTTTGATTACGGACTTAGAGGGTAGCCCTAGTACATAGTATAGCCCTGTACGGGAGCGGCTTGTTATTGTTACCGCCGTGCAAAATATCAGCGCTATAAAGGCCCAATAATAGTCATATTGTGGGAACGTGTAAATTCAAGAAGTGCAAATCGTAAAGGGTTGATTTTTGTATTGTCGAAAGTTGAAAGCATTTTTACTGATTAATTATAAGATCTGTGATAAGCTCAGTCTCTAATAAACAAAGTGGAAGGTTCACAAAAATGATTTGGAGGTTTGCTTTATTATCATCACATCTGTGAAACTGTCTAATGTAGGTTTGTAGCAGAAAGTCCCATTCGCAACTTATTTGAAAATGTCTTCGTCTTCTCAAAATATAAGACTCGTGAGATAAGTTATATCTGTCGAATAAATTATGTCATTTACTCGTATTCGTCCTGCAGGCGTAGCACGGGCTGCCAAGACGCGACTTGAGTCACGCATTATCTCACAATTTCAGTGACATAATATCTATGTCTTATAGAGTAGCACGGCGGCGCGTATTGAGGCTGCGGTCCGATCACAGCGCTCACAGTGCTAACGATTAATAATCGCCTTGTGCAAATTAAAGAGAACACTGAAAATGATATCAGCATGCTTACGATTACGGTCCGGAAGAACAGGTATGTACACTCATTTTGAACCGAAAACACAATTATCGAACGTCAGACTGACAGTTCGCATAAAGTGATTTCACTCCAGAGTATTAGCGCTGTAAGTTCTATATGACGTTAACGATGACGTCATGTGACTCTTCATGCCAGCTAATATTAGCGCGCTCACAACATTTCGGGACGCGTTTGAGCGCGCTAATAGTGACTCTTATTGATTTTCGGAACGCAGCCTTAGTGTGACTGACATGATAAAATTCCTTGACGCTCCTCAAGGGATACGTGTCACCGAGTCTTATCACAAATTTCTTGGCAGCCCGTGCTACGCCTGCTGCAGGCTGAGCACGGGCTGTCAAGACTGGACTTGAGTCACGCATTATCTCACAATTTCGACGACATAATTTCTATGTCTTAAATAGTAGCACGGTGACGCGTATTTAGTGTGACTGACGTGATAAAAATTTCTTGACGCTTGTCAAGGGACACGTGTCTCCGCTAGGGCTTTAATACTTTGGAAGATATACTCGTAGCAGCAGTTGGAGAGCAAAATATTTGTGATAAAACTCAGTCACACGTGTCCCTTGACGAGCGTCAAGTAATATTTATCACGTCAGACACACTAAATACGTGCCGCCGTAACGCAGGACATAAAGATTATGTCACTGAAATTGTGAGATAATGCGGGGCTCGAGTCCAGTCTTGGCAGCCCGTCTTCGCCTGCTGGCCTTATTCGGTAGATGAGTAAAGTATACTCGTAAGTATTTTAATAGACCTACAAATTTTCCTAAGCAATTATAACTTGAAATGCACAATTATACAGCACATCGCAATCTACTGCGGCTGTGTAATCAAATTCAATCCTCGGTTAACCCTCGCAATGAATATTCATAGAAGCGATGCCATCGTAAGCTGCGCCATCCATTGCGGGATGTGTGGGTGTGTATAGAGGATTAATTAATTGCCAGCCAGCGTTAGGCGCCAGCTGGGGCCTAGACACGCGTCAGTGGTCATTAAATTTTACGATCGCAGCAGATGTAGTGTCGTGTTTGGATGCAATCGCCATTTACAGGAACATGCAGCGCATGAATTTCGATGAGGCGACAGAATTTGTACAGAAAACGCCGAAATTCTGATTAATGTTTAAAACATAAACGAGTGAGTTTGTTTGAGATTTTTTTAATTTACTATACTTAAATGTATAATGGTTTGTGATCGCGCATTGATTTAAAATACAACTAGCGCCAACTAATGGCAAGAAGCGATAGACGTACGTAACTGCAGTCGCCATGAACTTAAACGGCCGGATCTGTGGATTTGTTTACTAGCGATAGATATTGACATTAGCTCCATACAAAATACGACAAAATTATCTCCAGTAAGCATTGCTCCCTAGCCCTACCTACTCCCCTCAAAGGGCATGTTCAGGGGTGCCATACTTCGTGGTATTAAAATAAATAGAGCGTCTAGCAGTATAATCGTGACCTATAATACTTTAGAAAGTACATTTTCAGGAATATATTTACCTTCTGTAAAAAATTAACGGCTCCCCATTTTATTTTAAAAACGTGGTAGTTATAAAAAACTCGCTGACAACACTAAAAAATGGCAATATATACATGTGTATTTGATGATGTGTGATTGAATGATGGTTACTTCCTACGGTGATGTGACACGTGATTTACTCTGTCAATGCCAATAATCATTCAAACGCTATTCATTAGACTTTTTTTTTAAGTATTTGACGAGCTTTTGATAAACAAAAATAAATCTTTGAAAACAATAAAAATAATAAAAAATGGGTGGTATTCTGGATTTTTTTTTTACTTATGGCTTAACATAGACTTTTTTTAAAGTATTTGACGAGCTTTTGATAAACAAAAATAAATCTTTGAAAACAATAAAAATAATCAAAAATGGGTGGTATTTTGGATTTTATTTTTATAAAATATCGGAGGGGTTTAAAGCAAAAATAATAATACTGAGTTACAGAGAGTGAAATATGCTTTGCTCTGATATGTAAATTATGTCCGCTAAAAAATCTATCTAATATTATACCACTTTTGAACGTCTCCCTTCGTAATTTTATCGAACACTTCGATTACACACGCATTTTATCTTCCCATATGCAAACAGGAATAACCTAATTTGCAGCAGCATTTTGCGCTCAGCTGCAAGCTTGTTTTTATGATTATGAACAACGATTTGTAATATTTGAAATTCTCATTTAAAAAATCTCAAATGTTCAACATAGGTTTGATTTGACGACACGGTTAGTGCAGAGGTCGAGTGATCGCCTACTGCGCAACAGGTCGCGGGTTCGATTTCCGTACGGGACAAATATTTTGTATGGCCTACAGAAATTTGTTCCGGTCTGGGCGTACTCGTATGTACATGTGATATTCTATGTTTGTAACTGCACTCACGACACAGGAAAAGATCCTAATGTGGGGCGTCGTAGAAATAGAGACCTTTACAGGCCATTATTGACATCAAACATCATACAAATTATCATCATCTAATTAAATAACATCTTTTACAACTTAATTATTTAATCTTTGTATGTAAGTACATCATACACCCCAAAAGTAAAATGAAGGAAAAGTGGAAAAAAACTCTACACCTGTCCGAAAATTGGGAGAGCCATCTCGAGAGGCAAGAAACTGTAACTTAATTAAAATCTAATTTTGATATCCTCTTTTAAATTGCCAGCGAGCATCCAAAGAATCTACGCTGATTCCTGTGTATAACTAATTATTTTAAGATGTCGTGAAACGACATCATTTTTTATCATTAATTTTATTTCATTCGATAAAAACACAGTCACCTCTCTGGTCGAAGTATCATCTTCCGCTGATAACGGGCAACTATAAATAAAATTAAATGTTTACGCACAACATCCATATTGTGTTATTGTTGACATACGTACGTAGCGTTAATTACAATGTAAACGAGTGTAAAATATTTATCGCATCAATGTAACAACAGTGCTCATATTATCTTTAAGGGCATAATTTTATCGTTAGAATTATAATTATGATGTTTATTTCCCAGAATAATTAGAATAATAGTTAGTATCATTGATGCTATCGAGCTATCGACATGCAAAATTTTATAACATTTACTTATACATATTATATTATGATTTGTGAAAATTGGCTACCGTAGTCAACAAATAAGCAAAAAATATTTAATTTTTCTATTTTCTTTTATTTATTTTCTTTTTTTAATTATCAATATATCATTATTAGTGACTAGATGACATAGATACATGTCATATCAATAATAATTAAAATGAAAAGTTGTAATGGATGGAGGGTTGTTACTAATTCAAGTATAAATAAACCAATGTACGTATTTGGCTGAAACTTGGCATGAAGGTAGCTTAAAATTGTTTTTTTCTCGAACATCCCACAAATTAGTATCTACCTATGGTGAAAATCGCGGGACGCAGCTACTCACTTTATATCAGAAATGATATTGCTTATTTAATACGAAATGCTCCAAATAGTATGGTTTTCATCACTGTTAAAAAAGTTGGAGTTGTAAAGTTTGTAGCTAATTTTGCTTACAAAAAAATAAAACCAACTTCAAATCACCTAAAAGTCAAAAATAATATAAAGATACTCGCAGTAGTCATAAACCGAGCTGATGATGGAAAGATCCCAAACTTTTAGGAGATAAAGGTTAGTTTTTTGAAATACAATAGGTACATATTGACTCTTAGTTGTATTCTTTAAAGTTGCTTCGGCGAGCAGCTGGTATTAATTTCAAATATAAAATAAAAAGATATCAATATTCTTTGTAAGTACAAAAATTAAAACCAAGTTCAAAGCCACCTCAAAAATAATATAACAGTACACACCATCACATTTTGATTTTGAAGTCGGTCTAAATTTTAACATTTTCTAGAATATCATCGCTTGGCACCGACTTCAATAAAAATGTAATGTTGTGTGTACTCTTTTCTTTTTGTCTATCTTTTTCGTGAAATTAATACAACAAAGAGTCAATATGTGCCCATTGTATTTAAAAATACTATCCTTTACCTCCTAAAAGTTTAGGATCTTTCCATCATCAGCTCGGTTTAGGATTACTAGACGCAAATACCTGAATAATTTCGGTCAAAACCAAAAACAAGATACCTATAAAATTTAAGGGTTACCCTCAATTTTCCCGGGATCCCATCAGCAGATCCCGACCTGATGATCATGGAACCATTTGGAAAGTATGCCCATTCAAAGAAAAAAAGAATTGTCCAAATCGGTACAGGCGTCTTCAAGTAATTATAAAAAATTAATAATTCCGATGAATTGAGAGCCTCCTTTTTTTAGTCGTTTAAAAAGTGAGCAGTGGCTAGATTACATCAAGGACCTTACTATGATTGCTCAGAGTAAGTTTAAAATAATATCGAGACAGAGACACCGCTATTGCAGCTCATCCATCTTATTCTCAGTGCAGTTTTAATACTGTTTAAGACGATCGTGGTAAGGGGGCATGTCTGAAAATAATAAGTATTATATATATGTATATTCATAAGTTATAACTAAATAATAGGTATTGCAACGTTAATAATAACGCAACATAGACCCGCTACGATTCATTTTAAGGTATAAAATGTATAAAACGATAATCCCTAAATATATACCCATCGTGGTAAGGGGACATGTCGAAACGTCTGAAAATAATAATGTAGTTATTGCAACGTTAAAAATAACGCAACATAGACCCGTTACGTTTCATTTCAAGGAATAAATGTATAAAACGATAATTCCTAAGTAATATTATTAATTCTTTGTCAACAGGTAATTTTCAAGGAGACATCGCTATCCCCGATTCAGATTTCTTAAAACCAGTTACTAAGCCTCCTCCTACGTCGAAAATAAACAAATCATTTCAAGAAGAAGTTGAAAGGTTAAAAAAAGAAGTTCTTTTAGAAGGACTGCAAGTAGAAGAAGAAGGGCTTACTGATATATTAAGAAAGAGAACAAAACTAGCAGTGCCTTTTTCGGTAGAAAAACCGAAGAAATATAATGATGTTCATCGAGCTTCCAAGGTAAGGTGATGAGATTATTTGTTTTAAGTATGTGCATTGAATACATACTTGTCATTTAAATAATATCTATGTACTTTAAGTTATCATTTATTTATAGATATCACCCCCAAGTTTTGACAAATCAAGCATGACTAAAAACAATCAGTCGCCTTTCGAAGAAACAGACAAAACTGAAACTATCACAGATAAAAACAGTATTGAGGAAACGAGCCAGGCTAATGTTGACAATTTTACTGAATACGATAGCTTGGAGCAAGAAGGAGTTCTTGTAGTAAACATTTCTACAGACAACGTACTTAATCTCGATGAACTATATTTAAACGTGCAAATAGGAAACATTACGAACAAGATGGAAGATATAACCAATAAAATTCAGAGTAACAGTCGAGAGATCTCTGGAGGCTCAAAAAATATCAACTTTAATAATATACCTGAAAATTTTACCGTCGCTCCGGCTCCAACAAATGGGGTATTGCTAAGTAGTGATCGAGAGGAAGAAAATGCTAAAAAGAATAAAATAAAGTTTAATAATTCCCTGCACGCTCTCGCTCTGAATGAGGAAGAAAATGATCTAAAACCGACAGAAAGCCTTCAAAGTCTTGTAAAAGATACAAGTCCTAAAAAACGCCGGCGACGGAGAAGACACGGTAATGGAAAGAGGTTTGTAATAGTATTAGTAGAATAATCTGAAATTGATTGAATAGGAATTAAATTAATTAATGACGTAACTAAGTAAAACAAACACAATTTAATAAAGTCACTTTGGGATGTTATCTTTGTAAATAAGCCATCACATTTTTTTAGTTTACATGTCCCGAGAGCTTATATCCTTTTTGACAATTTTAAAGTCATCATATTTTCCAAGTGATATTAACTTAAATTATTAAGATAATCACATTTTTTTTATCATATCATTTTACTCTGTTGTGTATTGGCCAAATAAAACGTTTCTTTCTTCTTTCTTTCCTAAGCTCGTTAAAAGTATATTATCCATGGTAATTAGTAATTGTACCATTTAGTTAGTATTTTTTGTAGCCCCGAAGTACGTGTACCTTAGTAATGTTTCGGAACTTTAAAAATTTTTTGTAAGCTTTAAGTAAAGCCACAAGACTTACGTTGAGGCCTTTCGCGATTTGTCGATTTTAATTGAAGTATATGTTTCATCAGTCGATTACATTGCCAAGCTTATAAGGCGTCATTTCTATTGAATTTTTATGTGTTTGCAAGCGAATGTGTATATCCTTTTCAAAGAACAAAAAGTTTTTTTTTCATTTACCTTGAAGAATTTCTTATTGTTAATTTTCTTAATGCAATAAAAAGTAAACCTTTATTTTTGTATACATTTTATATAAAGAAATCCTGGATATGCTTTGAGTACGCGGTCAAAGCATTCCTTGACTGTGCTCGTCGAAGCTTTAGCTCCGGTGCAGGTCTGAATAAGCCTCGTTACAGCTTCCTACCACCCCGTATAATTACAGCTTCAAAGCTCAGCTTTGTATCTTGATTCAGGAACTCTAGTTGTTCTCAATGTTCTCAGTGGTTAACACTGATCTAGGTTAAGCTTAAAAGTTTCACATGTATCTTCATAGATTGCAACCAAGTGGCAAGTAGTAAAGAAATTCTTACACTTAATATTGGCTAAGCCATCGATGGTAAAAAAAATCTGTTACTAAAAATATTATTGATACTTTGTAAACTTACACAATGCTATTGATATTTATTTTTAATAAATTCGTTTCAGATAAATAAGTTAATATAGTCTGTTTAGGTAAAGTAGAGAAAAAAACGCTTAAAATATTTATAATATTCTGAACGTGTTGCAAACGCAATGCAATAATATTACCGAAAATTTTCCCTAACAGGTGATAAAATTATACATGAGATTTCATTTCACCGCTTCGTTCGTTACATCGGTTTTAATGAACGTCTAATTGTTTTCGTTGTGCTGTTTTCAGTAGGCAAAATTAAATTATTTACAAATATATGTTCGAGTACAAACATTGAAATAGGATTACCGAACAGGTGTAGAGTCAACTTTTTTTTTCATTTTACTTGCATACATCTGGCTGCAAGTAAAATGAAAAAAAAATAGCTGGGGTGCAAGGTTTTAATTCATTGCTCATCTTAGCTTATTACATTTTTAATTAATTTGTTGGTAAATTAGATTCTTGCAATTTGTTTAACGTCAATAAGTGCCTGTAAAGATCTATATTGCATAAAGAATTTTGAGTTTGAGTAGCTGCAAGTATTATTATTAACAATTAATATTTCATACAGTTCATTGGCACGTTTCTAAACAAACTCAAAGGCTTACAGTTTACTGTTAAACCATGTTATTTTCTTTTGACTATGACCGATTTCTTAATATCCTATGTATCTCTGGATTTATTACTGGAGATAATATTTTAACGTATTTGAATGGAACAAATGTCAAATATGGAATCCCCGGAATACCTAATACCAAATCGATATTAATCAAATCCCCAGATAGATAGAATATTGGAACCAGTCGTTAGAATACACGTATCGCCACTCCCTGTCCTCCAATAAATGTCCAAAGAACCGACCTCGGGGAGTATACCGCAATTATACCTGTGGGAAGACATAGGATTCGTCAACTCGTCTGACCAACGTGATGTAATAGGTGAATTCCAGTTTCTCCTAGCAATAGGACGTATACGAATTTAAATGAGATTGATTTCATTTTATTGTTTTATTTAAAGACCAATTGTATATTAAAATGTTTAACTATCATTTCAGGTTCAGAAATTTACATTCCAGTGAGCGAGCCGAACACAATAATTTAAGCGTTTTAGAAGAGATCAAATCACACGGTGAGAAGAAAAATTTTTTTCGTCACCAAAAAAAGTACACAGTCAAGGATAAGACTTCAGAGCAGAGATACGAAATACCCGTCCATGAATTTGAAGAGAGATTTGAAGTGAAAGCACCGCCTAAAGAAAAGAACGACACCGATGTTGCGGATAAATTTAAAGATTGGTTTTTTCGAGACACGTCGGCTGACCTAGACGCTATGGAAAGTCAAACATTTAATGATACTGGAGTAAGTACAATAACATTATTCTCAATCACTGTCCTTTACTTATGCAGGTCGACACAACATGTGATTTTCTTTCATTTTTCTCTAATATCCGCTATATCTCTACTTAAAATATTCGGTCCGCCATCTCTCTACTTATAGTCTTTGCATTGCATGTATATCCTTCTTCACACTATTATTCCCACGGTCGTCTTCATCATCATCATCATTATCATATCAGCCGAGAGACGCCCGCTTCTGTACCTATGTCCAGAAGCGAGCGGGCCTCCTTCAAGGATCTCCAATCCGATCAGTCTTGCACTACCCACATCTAACGGTTTCCCGCTAGCTTCACCAGATCGTCGATCCACCTTGTGGGGGCTGCCAACACTTTAACATATACTGCCCACCTGATGGTAAGTAGTAACAGTCACCTATAATACCTACCTAATAGTACATGTAGCTCATGATTGATGTGATTCGCAGGAAATCTGCAACCCCTACAAGAAACACAGTGCACATTACCAACTTGTGACATAAGATTTAAAATCACGGTACTCGTAATTTCACTGCTATATCTTACTGTTCAAACCGGAATACAGCAACGCAAGCACTGCTGCTTTGCGGCAGAAAATGATAAGGTAGGAGGTACCTAAGCAGGCGACCCTGGTACAGACTCCCTCCGGTGTATTTTAACCTATCAACGAATTTTAAAATGGCATGTTTGCGTATTTTAATGATGGGATGATTTTTTTACACTTACAAAAATTATAAGAATTTGAATGAAAGACATACTGGTTGTTAATAATTAATCCCTCTCCCATTTTGTGTTTCTCAACATCTATTGTGGTAGCTTTTAATTCGACAGATACTACAACGTAATACTTGATACTTTGACAAATAACTTTGAATAGATTTAAATGCCATGGTAGTTCATTCTCAAATATTGCAACATTATAACTAAACGTTATAAATGAAACTATTGTAAAAGGAGAAAAAGAAAAGGGGAACTGAATAATAGGAACAATAAAAATAGGTGTTTAATCTGAATAAGTTAATAAGTTACAACTTCCCATAATTGATAGCAAGTATCTAATGCATTATGAATTAAACATCTTGTTTGTACTATAAAAAATAGAGTTAAAGTAAAAATGAGTACTATACTCTATCGATTCTTTAACATTTTCTAAGCCGCCATTTCCTTGCAGCCCAAAAGGCATCGTTCCACGCGAGCAGCGACGAACAGGAAGGAGAGGATTTGGGGCAACGGCGTCATCCCATACGAGATCGACGGCAACTTCAGCGGCGCCCACAAGTCACTGTTCAAGCAAGCTATGAGGCACTGGGAGAATTTCACCTGTGTCAAGTTCGTCGAGAGGGACGCGGATTTGCATAAGGACTTCATAGTGTTCACCGAGAGACCATGTGGGTAAGTTGGGTTTCTCCTTATCAAAAAAAAATTATATATAAACTTCATACTAATAATAATCCTCCTAACTGATAATCGGTCAGGGCGAATAATCTCGAAAGAGACTAACCAGCTGCTTGGTAGCTAATCAACAGAGACTTCGTGTGGGCGGTAGATATAACAGTGCACAAGTGCACGCAAAGTACTGCGCCGACACAAGTGCACGCTTGCGCGTAGTCGACTCTAAAAGCTTTCATTTCGGCCCTTAAACTTTATCGAACCGTTTTATTTAGCAGCTTAATATAATACCCCCTAAAATAGAAATAACCTAAAAACCATTGTTTATGGAAAAAACAAAATTTTCACGAGTGACATCTACTCATAAAAATAGGGATACATAATAATCTCATTGTCATCCAGTCGTAAAAGTACCTCATACATGACATCTAGCTTGTGTTTGTGTATCAAAATTAATATTGTGTGTAGGTATTTTACTATTTCGAACTATTTCCACAATTGAACTTTAGATAAAAGAATTCTTACTAGTTCAGACAAACTAAGCCGTGCTTAAAGATTTCTTTCTTGGAACAGGATAGAATAGAACTTGGGCAGATGGACTCGAATAAAAGAAAAGTTTTCAAAGCTTCTTAGTTTAAGTTTATTGAAACCACAACATGAATTACTGCGCGAGACACTTCACTAGCTTGCTAAAGTAACTATGTATATGAATTAATTCTTGAACCACTTCTGTATTAAGCTATCTGAAATAAGGTCAAAACGGACATTTAAATCGACGAGCGTAAATTAATGAATAGCTACATACTTTATTGCATAAAGAAATGTTATATTACAAACGAATAAAGTTTTGGAACGTTTTTTCCAATTTCTGTTAGGAAAAAACTCACAAAGTATCTATTAGAGCGGGACGTATAACTATTTTAAAATTAGAATAATTAATAGTCAAAATATTACAGCAAAATCCTACACGGGAAAGAGATTGAAGTATATGTATGTATGTAAATGTAATTAAGCATTAGAAAAAGTAAATAATTCTGCTATTTTACACAGGTGCGCACACATAGGCGTCAAAATAACTTCATAATTACTAAAATCCAATTTAAAATGTTAACAGCCTAGTTAACTAAAATTAATGACTTTATTTGAGGCTCGCAGCTAACTCCAGCAAGTTATGACGCACGCTCATTATAACTTTTAAGTGAATCAATTAGATGGAGGTTTTAATCCTATTATGATAATTGACTCTGCAGCGGCGGCTTCGATATCCAAAGCCTAGATCCATAATGTATTAGTTTATACCTAAGTCAGTTATAGCTGCTGAAGTTGTTTTATTCGACATAAATAAACCTTAAGAGAAAATCGAAAGGGCTGTTTTTTTATTTAAAAAAAATAGTACCATGATTCCCTCTTGTATTGCAATTTCAATAGAGTCGTTGTTGTTCAATAAAAATCTATGACCACTATTAGCATGTTTTTATGTTCCCTTTTTATTCTTAAGTTAATTATTTAAAGAGAATTAAACCTTCAAAAACTTAAACCTAAATTGGCTAGATTTTCAGATGTAATCAAAGGTTCAGAAAATAAAAGCAGAGCCTTTCTTTTATGCTTACTGAAAAAAGTAATTAAATCGGTCTGGGAAACGTCCGTTGTTTTCTGTGTACTTTTAAAAGGTATCTTTGGTCCGAGCTGCAATTGCCTCTATTGCGCTCTGCTTCGTAGTTCGGATACAGCGCGACACCAATAGATTTTACTAATACCTAATTTGAATTCTCTCGCCTTAGTGTTTCTCGCTTACTCTACCGCCCGTTCGGAATGAGAGAAACTCCTCGAGAAGAACAAGCAATAAACTCGGAAGGACTAATTTTACTCTAATTTTACGGGTCGTTTTTCCATACAAACGTAGTCCCCTGTTTCCTGCCTGGATAATGGCAATAACAGTTCTATTGTTCTGTACTTATATGTACTTTTGTCTTTTTGAGAATCTGTCCATATGAGAATCTGTCCTTTTGAGAATCTGTCTTTTTGAGAATCTGTCTTTTTGAGAATCTGTCCTTATGCGAACAAAGGTAAAATTCAATGGCCACTATTAGCATGTTCCTATATTTTACTTTCTTTATTAAGTTAATTTATTAAATGAGATAACGAGATAAACCTTCAAAAACCTGAAAAATTGGCCTGATTTTCTGCTATATTCAAACATCCAGCAAACAAATTTGACGACATTATATGAAAAAAGCGAAATATAGAAAAACAGTCAAAGCCTTTCTTTAATTTTTTACGCAAAAAGTAACTAAATCGATCTAGTTTTAGCGAAGCAAACAGGGGACTACGAAACGTATATTTTGTGTATATTTTATAGGTATTTTCCTACTGAGCTGCATTTGTCTCTATTTGTTGTCGCTCAGAACGATTGTTCGCGTACACAGCGCGATAGCAATACATTTTACAAATAGCTATTCCTGAATTCTTTCGACCGTAGTGTTTCTTTTTAACTTAACCTTGCTTGGTGCACAACGAAACCGCACTAGTATGAAACTAACGGCTAATTGTACCAACTTAGCTTAGGACAATCCTTAGTATTATGCTGTCACTTCTTGTCTTAAACAAAAAGAATGTGACTGCATACCAGTACAATTGGCCATAGTCCTCGTCACCACCAACAGGTGCTGTTCCTTCGTGGGCAAACGCGGCGGCGGCGCGCAGGCCATATCCATCGGCAAGAACTGCGACAAGTTCGGCATCGTGGTGCACGAGCTCGGCCACGTGGTCGGCTTCTGGCACGAGCACACGCGCCCCGACAGGGACAACCACGTGCAGATCATCAGAGACAACATCATGACGGGTATGTGTATTTGTTTTAACCCCTACTAATGTACTACCTACCTACCATTTCGACGGAAAATGGGCAATTTGATAACTCATTTCTTTGTCGCACAATCAAAAATATGACTCCCTGCAAGCTCACGTGTTCCCTCCTTCTTACAGTCTCAGCTCCTTTAAAAGAGGCGTGAAGAAGTACCTTGTATGTCGGCAAGGTGAGGGTGGCTAGTGCAGCATGAATTTTCTTTTCTGCACTAGCTATCTTCGCATTTGTACTACTCTTCCGCTTGCCACCAGGTGGATCTGCGATATACGAGTATTTCATATTAAAATTACAATTTTGGATTTCACACTCTTCGCAGAATAGACCGTACCTGTGTACTTTTAAAAATAGTTAATGTGTGACTAACGTATCGTGTAGATATTGCAATTAGTAAAATTATTTGTTATTATAGCTTTTAATAGATGATATTGTTTGCCAACCCCTAAAATTAAAATACATATATAAAAGTTTACAGGGGGGTAGAAAATGGTCCGAATGACTAAGAGAAAAGGATGGCACGGCCATGCTTTCTGCTCTTTTGCTCGACTTGGCGGGGATACCTACGCTTTGTGTTCAATCTTAGGAAGTATGATCACGTTTCCACCCACCGTCATAGTCTGTTGGATGCCCATTAGACAACGCCGTAAGATGAGGGCTTTAACCACTCTTTTCTCCTTACTCCATTCCCCGAATTCACCTACTTATCTCAAATCCCATTTCGAATACTTATGTACATCTCATGATAAAAACCTTCGTTCTTCGTTAAATCGACTACTCACGTGTCCATCCCATCATACAGATATTTTCCATTCCTCCTTCTTCGTTCAATCGATTCTCTCTTGGAACACGCTCCCTCTTGACATTAGAATGTTCACTAGTCTAGTGCGTACGCTTTCAAGAAGCGGTTACGTAAATGGTTGTCGGGAGAACTTCAATCACATTAGGTTGTAGATTTATTAGCATGTATCCTACTTTTTGATTAATTAGTATATATTAATGTTTATATATATGTATGTGTATATATATTTCTATATATGTTATATATGTAATAAGGTTTATTAGTTTATCAATTAATATTATTCGTTTCATATCTATTTTGTTAATTACAAAAAATTCTTTTGTCAAAAAATTCTTGTGCATCTACCACAACAGTCTCTCAACCACCCTAAGGTTGACTGGTAGAGAATGCCTAAGGCATTAAGTCCGCCTTTGTACTTCTTTTGTACATAAAGAATAAATAAATAAATAAAAATAAAAATACCTCTCTGCCCCCCAGATTTCCGATATTCCTGCATTTAGTAAACTGTTAATATATTTTTATTATAATATTTCTTACACTTGAATGAAATATAAAGAGTTCCCAACCAAACACTGCGTTCCAGTAAACCTGCAGGTATACATTGCTTGCATTCTCAATATACACGGTAATTTTTTTATCACCCTGGAAAATTTTAGGTACGCTTCAGGACACATCCATTATTACGTAAAAAATACAACATATCTATCTCTAAACTCATTATAATAATATATGTTGTAGGCTAAGATGCATCTTACTAGCAATGTTTCCGCATAGAACAGTTGCATTCACTGCCAGATTCCGCTTTCTCGCCACAAAATGTTAATATATTCCACCACCTCTACGAATACTGTCAAATAAGATTAATTTTAATGGAAACTAAAGATCATTTATTCGAAAAGCAAAGGTTGGGTATCATGGTTCATTTTAATATTATAGCAGATTCTGTTAGTGTACTTGATTACTTGGTTTTTGTGGTATTATACATATTAAAAGCCGTATTATATAATATAATAGTAATAAAAATGTTTATTGGCATCTAATACAAACTCTGCAGTTCTTAATTAGGATATTTTTATTAATTACACATATACAGGAAGTATTTAAGACGCGGTTGAACTAACGTTTTTACTAGTTCTATAATTAAAACTGTATGACAAACGCTAACGTCTTCCATCGGACTTTATGATCATAAAATATAATGCCAAATACCGTTTAACATTTTTTTAGCAGCAATAGAGGAAAAAATATATATTAAATAAAATTGATAAAAAATCTATTTTCTTATAGAGTACTTACGTGATGTATGTATGTGTGTGTGTGTGCGAGTGCGTATGTAATATGTATAACATAGTATTACTTCATCATCATCATCGTCATCACAGCTCATATACGTCCCCACCGAGGGGTTCGAGCCTACCCTATGTTATTACTTAGTACTGTTATACATATAATACGGCTTTTTGTCTCTCTTACTGCTTCTGGTTTGCCTGGCGAGGGTAAAGATACGGATTTAGATCAAAAACAGTAAAATATGTACGTAAAATTGAAATTTTGTAATATTACAATGTTATAGAGGCAAATTATTTTAATGTATTCTTGTTATGTGTTTATGTATCGTTTCTTTAAATACTCGTAAATGTATCTATCTATCTATCTTATTATGTGGCTCTCACAAAAGTGGCACTTGTAAAGTATAGAGCGTTTCGAGTGTTCCAAACTACACTTTTCCACTCTACGTAGAGATGGTTCTACAATATGCTGGTAGAGTGCGTATCACGCGCCACGGTGCGTACTTGACCCCAATCCATTAAATGTTCCGCCTAAATCTTTGGACGCGCTTATAAGTCAACGAATAGCATTGCAAAACAAGTAAAATGATAAAAAAATAACTTTTTAAATACAAGCTTTTATATCATCATAATATTGCATTGTCACGCGAAATACATATGCATGCAATATTTCAGCTCAATCGGAGACCGGGAAGTGGGTCAAATTTAACTTATAAGATTTCATTACAGACACCGGACAGGTTAAAGTAAATAAAAGCTTGTAAAAAACTGACAGTAACTTTCTATGCTTGACACAGTGTATTATGTAAAGACAGAAGTATCGCCATTATCTTAACATTTTTTTGTTAGGATTCCGAAGTCAATAGTTGCGACATTTCCGTCTGTTTGTGAACCTTTTGTCTGTCTGTCCTTCCGCGGTTTAACTCGTAGACTATTAGTACTAGAAAGCTAATTTATAGCTTACCTTTAAAATTGGTACTATTTTTTTTTTTTTTTTTTTTTTTTTATAATATAATTATATCACCACAGACTCGTGGTCCGTGTCCTTTTAAGGCTGTATTTTCGTTTTGATCTTTTTCTTTTTTAAACTTAATAAGTCCGACTACTCTACTCTATATCTAGGGTGAGTTGCGCATCACCTAAAGTGTAACTATCCTACATGTTTATATATAATACACACACGCTTATACATCATATATATATTTATGCTCATACATACCTATTATATTCCTATTACATTGTATACCTTACATATTACAGATTTTTGTTATTATTTATATTATGTTTTAACATACATTAATTATATATTACATTAGTTTTGGTAATTGGTACTATTAGTACTGTAAAAAATAATCCCGCATTTATGTATCCGGAGTTAAATAATTTACCGGGGGAGAATCTATACCAGAGTCTCTGCTTGGGTGCCTTTTTTTTTTGTCGGGGGGAAATTCGTAACCGCACCGTACCCGCCGTTGGCTAGACGGCGAGCGTGTCCGTCTTACATATTTCTGCCGCAAACAGCAGTGCTCGCATTGCCGTGTTCCGGTTTGAAGGGTAAGATATGGCAGTGACATAACTGGGTACCGTGACCTTATCTCATGTCACAAGTGGACAACGTACATTGTGGCTCTTGTGGGGTTATCAGATTTGTTGCGATTCTCACAAGTGCCACATGTACTATAGGTGACTGTTGCCACTTACTATCAGGACTTATTCGTCAACTGGCGAGTGCGAAACTCGCGAGCGCGCGCCAGTTGGCGCCTTCCGATTTTATTTTATTTTTTGTCGTCAACTCGCGCGCACGTGTAAAGTACAGTCAAATAAAAACAGATTGAAACTAAAAACTAGCTAGTGCCCGCAGCTTTGCCTGGGTCTGAAGGTTGGTAACTGAGTGTTTGTGTTTTGTTTTCTGGGTTGGAACTGAATTTTAATATCTGTTTACGATTTTTCGAAATATGTACAGTCGCATTTAGTTTTCATTTTCGGACCAGAGCTTTGCTTTACCCAGATTAGCATGCCTAAGCGTGCTTTGGTTTTTATAATAAAATTTAAGCATTTAATACTGACGCCTGTAGAAAAACTGTGGAAATAAAATAGTTAATTTTTAACTATGGACGTGGGGTCTCTACGGCCCCCCGCCTTGTCTACAAATATAAGGGACAATCATGTTTTTATTTTCCTCTACTTTTAATGAATGTTTCTTTAAAAATGTTCAATATAATCAGCCGAGTGCGTCAGAAAATATCGACAAAGCAACTGTACTACGATTGCTTTTGTTAAGTAGGTGTCATTTTTCTATTTTTTTACCTACGAGCTTTCTTTTATTTTAATTTACTTATTAGAGTTCATAATTGAGGAAAAAGTAGTTTTTCTTGTTTGATAAGACTTATTTCTATAATTATTGTCACATAAGTTCTTTATTTCGTTATACTAAGTAAAATTTATTAAAATGTTATTTAATTTGTGTTGGTTTAGTTTGATTCGAACCTGTTTATTATAATTAAGACATAAATTACTGGTTGACTGGTAGAGAATGCCTCAGGCATTAAGTCCGCCTTTTGTACATCATTTGTCTTATGTACGATAAAGATTAAATAAATAAATTTTAGCCAAATATCTAAAAAAAACGTGTGAACTGCGTAACGAAGAACAGGGGCCTCAGTGACCCCGTCCATGGAAGTGTAAGGAAAAAATGAGGCCCAAAATCAAAGGCGAAACAGTGAAAAATATTTGAATGTGGAAGTTTTTAGTGATATTAATGTATTGTGGGGGTAAATTGATAATGATTTGACTTAGTTAAAATAAGTATTATACTTAAGTCTTCTAATGTGAAACGTATACTTAACTTTAAAACTTAACAAAAACTATAATTTTCACAAAAAAATATCGAGAAGAAATTGCACCCGTGTCAGCAATAGCAATGGCGGGTGCTACCCGGCTAAATGCAATTGTTCAAAATCAAAATCATTTATTCATTCACAATAGAAAATGGTGGGTATAGTTGCAGATGGTCTGCATTAAAAAGGTTCAACATTTTCTAGTTATACTACGATAACATGTGAATATGTGTTACAATAAAAGTTTAAAAACTAATACTAAAAGTAATTATTATTTAAAAATTCTTAAACAGAATAAAATAATTTACATACAACCATTTATATAACTCAACTTTAAATCTGTTAAACGTTAAATTGTTAAAAAATTTCTGGTAACTTATAATATAGAGATACACATACAACAACAGTTAATTATGAATTTTGTACAATTTGGTCGAACACCAGGATCAAGTCTATTTATATATCTTGTATATTTATTTGGAAATAATTCTTTAGTACTTTTAAAGAGACTTCTATTTTGTTTTACAAATTTTGCAATGTATAAGCAAGGAAGGGGTAGTAAATTAAGTTTCTTAAAGAGCATTCATAGTGAACTTCACACACATAGTCATTGTGATATTGTTGATAATTATTAGGGATATAAGCAGTTTTTGTCATGTTTTGAATATATTTATCTCAAAACTATGTTTTGTTTTATTTTAAACTTACGTGGTATAAAGTGTCTTAAACATTTAAAAAAGGTACCTACTTAAGTTTTACTTAAACATTTTTGTAGCTGACTTTACAAAAATATGTTAGATTCCACCATCGAGCGAGTTGACGACAAAAAAAAGGTAAAATCGGAAGGTGCCAACTGGCAAGCGCTCGCGAGTTTTGCGCTCGCCAGTTGACGAACAACGAGTCTATGTTGCTTTTTATTTTAATCCCCTGTTTTACAGCTCCGTCATCATGACTTTTAAGCCATGTTAAAAGAAACTATTCGACAAATAAACTGATTACATTTTAAGTCAACGATCCTCCATTTCCAGTGTTGATTTTGACTTGATCCAAGTCTAAGAATGGAATAATGATATGTTATTAATAGTGATGTGTTACTATAGTACTTATGACCAAAATGCGTAAAGCAATTGTACACAGAACTAGCTCCTATTCTAGACCTATGGGCTTAGACAAAAGCCTCACGCTCATTTTTCCACAGTCGTTCCGCAGAAAAAATGTACGGAGATGACATTAGCTGCGGAAAACATAGCGTGGGGCTATCACATTCTAATGTCATTTCCATATATTTTCTCTTCGGAACAACTACGAAAAAATAAGCGTGTGACTTTTGTCTAGGCCCATTGTAAACTATTAAACTATAGAACTGTTGTTCTAATGTCACGATATTGTTTAGTGCTCATGCTCATCGGAACAACTACGAAAAAATAAGCGTGTGAATTTTGTCTAGGCCCATTTATTTAAATATATAGTTGTATCACCACAGTCTCGTGGTCCGTGCCCTTTTAATGCTGTATTTTCGTTTTGATCTTTTTTAAACTTAATAAGTCCGACTACTCTACTATATATCTAGGGTGAGTTGCGCATCACCTAAAGTGTAACTATCCTACATGTTTATATATAATACACACACGCTTATACATCATATACAGGGTGTCCCAAAAAATAGTGTCAAGCGTAAGTACAGAGTTAGAGCATCTCTTGGAGTACCCGAATCACCCCCATGTATGTTCCTCGATTATTCGTAGTTTTCGAGTAATAATTTTTTTTCTGACTTTTTGAAAATTTAGATCCAAAAAACTTAAAAATTTTAAATAAAAAAAAGTAGAACATATTTTAATGTTTTTCTTTTTGCCACTGAATCATCTTTAGTGCTTCTTTTATGTCTAAAATAATCAGCTTCGTAACTTTAGTGGAAATTTAGAAAACAGTAGTGTAAAGTCAAAATTTGAATGTTAGTGAATAATTACTTAAAAATTCATCTTTAAATTAAAAATCTAAACAGGCGAATTCATGGTTTCTAAGTATGTGTAAAAACTTCTCTAGACTCTCTGCTTTCATAATCATTTAAAAAAAGAAGTACTTAATAGGGCTACTTTGGCTTAAATCGGCCATCAAAGACAGCGAGGTGAAAATTTCATAAAATTTACCAAATTCCTATCAGATGATAAAAAAAAATATCTGGTCTTTTTATAATTTCTTAGGTTCAGATTAATTACAATTTAGCAAAAATTAACTACATGAAACCCATATTTAAATATTTTTCTCGCGGATCACATCGGTTGTAGTGTTGGATGTAACGCAGTACTTACCTGCTAAAAAATTGCCCGAGTGAGAGAATATGAAAGAGACCGCATTATTGCTATCTCTCTCACTCTCATTGGCGAAATGGATAACTGTAACTGAGGAATGCTATTCTTTGTGACAAGGGGATGAGGCGGGGGGTGTAGTCCGAGCGCCTATTGTGTTCTGGCGCCAGTCGTTTGCCTGCTTTTGTTTGCGCCTTACGTACGATACGCTCATTTGTGATTATTTGACGAACTTTGCTTTCTTTACGGACCTTGAGTGCGATTACGATTTGGTTTTGTGTGAATACGGGATTTTGACAAATTTGGCATTCTTAACGGACTTTTCAAGCTCTTCATTTTGTGATGTCTTTTTCATCGCAAGAATATGCTCTTATGCATTACTTTTATGGATATGCAAGAGGAAATGCTTCTGAAGCAGCCAGGTTGTTCCGGCAGCAAGTACAAAATGGAGGTGGACCTCAGCCTGAAACTTGGCCTGATCATCGCATGATTTTAAGAGTACATAACTTTTACATGGAAGGATGCCTACCAGGTAGAAGATCGGGGCGCCCATCTGAAATGAGTGACCCAGATACTGTCCAATCAGTGGTCGAAGAAGTGGTGAGAGATCCATCAGTTAGTGTAAGAACAATAGAACGTCGAATTTCGAATTCCGAAATCACAAGCACATCGAATACTTCATCAAGAGCGTTTTCACCCATATCACATCCAGAAAGTTCAGCAGCTCAAGCCCGCAGACTACCCGAGAAGGGTGGCATTTTGTCAGAAAATGTTACGGAGACAAGCTGAAAACGAAAATTTCTTTAAAAATATTCTATGGACTGATGAATCACATTTTAAGCGATGTGGGGTGTTTAATGCGCATAACTACCATTCGTGGAGTATTGAAAATCCACACCTCACAAGGGAATCTAATTTCCAAGAACAATTTAGTATCAATTTGTGGTCAGGCATCTTAAACGGACAGCTGATTGGTCCGTTCGAACTACCGGACCGACTGAACAGCGAGGCCTACTTGCAATTTCTACGACGTGATCTCGGCGTCTTATTAGAAGATGTAGACCTATTAACGCGGAGAAATATGATTTTTAAAACGACGGCGCTCCATGCCGTTTTGCTAGAAATGTTAGACAACATTTGTCTGAAACATTTCCAGGCAGATGGATCGGTCGTGGAGGGCCCATTGCGTGGCCGCCACGGTCCCCCGACTTGAACCCCATAGATTTTTTCGTCTGGGGATACTACAAGGAATTAGTATACGCCAAGGACATTACAAACGTCACAGTGTTAAGAACAAAATTAAGACAAGCGGAAGAAACAATAAAAAACAACAGAATTGCATTTATAAATTTAAAAGAAAACTTTTTTAGACGATGTAGAATATGTATTGAGCACGAAGGTCGTCATTTTGAAAACTTTCTTTAAGCGATCGAATAATAAATACTTTGAAAATAATGTTTTGTTTCATTTATTAAGTTATAATAAACCTTCAAAGGTTATTAAAGATGGCAGCAGGAACAGTTATTTTTGACTTTCAAATAATAAATTTTTAGCTTTTCTACAATCATTTTATTAATAAATAATTGGAATTTAAAAAAAAAATTATTCAGAAGTCGAGTTTTATGAAATTTTTACCTTGCTGTCTTTGATGGCCGATTTGAGCCAAAGTATTAAGTACTTTTTTTTTTAATTATTATGAAAGCAGAGAGTCTATAGAAGTTTTTACACATACTTAGAAACCATGAATTCGCCTGTTTAGATTTTTAATTTAAAGATGAATTTTTAAGTAATTATTCACTAACATTCAAATTTTGACTTTACACTACTGTTTTCTAAATTTCCACTAAAGTTACGAAGCTGATAACTTTAGACATAAAAGAAGCACTAAAGATAATTCAGTGGCATAAAGAAAAACATTAAAATATGTTCAACTTTTTTTATTTAAAATTTTTAAGTTCTTTAGATCGAAATTTTCAAAAAGTCAGAAAAAAAATTATTACTCTAAAACTACGAATAATCGCGGAACATACATGGGGGTGATTCGGGTACTCCAAGAGGTGCTCTAACTCTGGACTTTCGCTTGACACTATTTTTTGGGACATCCTGTATATGTATATTTACACTCATACATACCTATTATATTCCTATTACATTGTATACTTTACATATTACAGATTTTTGTTATTCTACATTACATTATATTTTAACATTAAAATATATTATATATGTTGTATTTTTATTATTATTAATTGTTTGTACAGCCGGCTCAAAAAGTAGACAAACATTTTTAGTTCCATGTCACACCAACCATTAACAATGAAATATAGGTGTAACCATACTAAATAAAATGAATAGTTGGTGTGACATGGCTCCAAATCTGCTAAAAAATGTGCCATGGAATATGTACAGCCGCCTCCCGGAGCCGGCTGTACATATTCCATATTTTTATACGTGTTCTTAACAATTAACTTAACTATGTCCATATGTTTGTAGTATATTTTTAAACTCATGGCTTAGGACAGCCATTTTTTCGTTGTAATCGACGACCTCATAATCCGTTGCCGTGCTAGAAAAGGCAACGAGGCGTCTAATGGCGTCATCCTCCTTCAGCTCCTGGTAGTAATAGGTGCAGGTCACCGTGTGCCTTGTTATGGCGACCACCGCATGAGGAACGCTGTCGTGAACTGGATTCTTTGGTTCCGCTCCTCTGAGCACAACCACGTGGTCGTACGTTAGCCCCTGAGCTTCATGGATCGTGAGCAGCCTAGACTTAACTCCAGTGCCAAATCCATCCCTCTTGTGCAATTCTTTCTCATCTTAAGTGAAGGTCAGGAAAAGAGTATTGGAGTCGCACTTTCTCAGTCTCGCTCCCGAAGCCATTCCGCATGTTAAGGACCTCAGTACTTGCCGAGATGTGTAAATACCCTCATAAATGTCTTGGAGGGCGTACACCACATCCATCGGGCTTCGGTGTGTACAGAGGAGCTTTTCGGTAATGGACGTAATGGCGGCAGGACTTTCGTAACGCATTTCGAATAGGTCGTTTCTGTCGATGAAGGGGATTTGGTTACTATCAGCCATGAGAACCAGTTCCTTTGCCCCGGTCAGCCTTGATGCCATAACTATGGCTCCAAAATGGACCAGGAGAGCCTCATCTACCAAAAGGCGTTTTGAAGCTCTCGCCCCATTGATCAGGACCGAGGCAATTGTTCTTATTTTCCCCTTTGCGACCGCCCCTAGACGACTCGTCACTTCGTCCGACAGCTCCTTTGCCGTTTCGAGTGTGCTGGTGATGATCAAGTCTTCCTTAATTTGGAAGTTTTTAAGGAGCCATGTGGTCCTCCCATACCCCGGCACCCCGTCCACCTACCTGATTGCCAATTCACCCCACGGCTCTGAGATCCAGGTTCCAGTTACGTTTTTCGCCGTTTCCAGAATCCGGCTCTCTAGCATGAAGCGAGTGCACTTAGCAATCACCACTATTGGGTCATCGACCGGTGCATAGAATGTGAGGGCTCCTCTTTGTTCTGTCGCTTCTTGATCCACCAGCACCATTCCCGACGTGCCACTGTACACCGCCATCTGTCCCTCAGTTATGGGGTGATTCCCCGCCAGCACCGTCCCGGAGTTGTTGTCGTAGACCACAGCCCTCGCCCCGTCTAGAAGCTCTCGCAGCAACACTCGGGCGTTTGCTTGAAATGCTTCAATTATCCTGCTGCAGGTGGTGTGTTTTACCTGCAACGTCGCCCGTAGTGTCTCCACATACTCCAGGTAGGCGTTGACTAGGTCGTCTCCGTCTCGGTCTGATGTTAGTCTTGGCGGCGGTCTCACCCTACCCATGTCAGCTAGTGTGGACTTTGTGGTTTTATGTAGGGAGGGTGCCTTATTTTTGGGATCCGTGTTCTTTGCTGTCACGCACCCTAGCCTCCGAGGATGGACGTGGCCCGGGGCGGCACATATTCCCCTGACGAGGTCGTCTGTCGGGGATGGCCTTTGAGATTAGAGGCGTCCCCTTTCATGTTCCTCCTGCACCGCCTTCTCATGCCGCCTTTGAGCCCTTGCTGAGCCGCATTCCATCTGGTCGTCGCGTGGAGTCTGCTCTCGATGTTTGAGTAAAAAGTCGAGGTTTTCGCCTCTTCCTTCGTACACTATTATTTCGTGTTTTCGGGCGGACTCCAGCAAGGGAGTGTAATCCGACACATTCCCTTTCTCGAAGCCCACCTTCATGACGTCCACGCTGATGACTCTCGGGTCTCCTTCAAAGCATGACAGCAATTCCCCAGCTTTTGTGAAGGGCGACTTATCGTCCATGTCCCAGTTTAAGAGTAGGATGGACTTATTTCTGGCATGCACGATCCTGCATTTCTGTCCGGCAAGCATTACCTCCGGCATTGCATCAAAAACTTTTTTCTTGGTGGTCGCCCTGGTGGTGCTGCCTTTGAGCAGTACTGCTAAGCCTGGTGATATGGCTACGTGCTTCCTCGTTCCTGACATGCAAAAACTGATGCCAATCCTCTCTCTTGGGCTATCTATGAAGTCCGCCACACCCCTTTTGATAAGGCCTATTTTCCTCCTTTCCCCGCTACTCAACGCGAGACCGCGAGATCGCTGGATCTCGCGGTATTGTTGGCGCCACACGGGGAACTCTGTTTGGCTCTGCGTTTACTCTAGTTTCCTCAGTTCCATGCGCTGGTGGTGTACAATTCTTGTTACTTCTTATGGCCACTTCTGCCACTGCTTCCAGGAACTTTAGGGTGATTGGTCTTTGGTCTTTGGTTTTATTGTCCAGCAGCAGCGCATGGATGGTGTCCTTTTTTAACACTAACCCATCCAGTTTATTTTCTAGTTCAAAGCGACCTCTGGCAAACCTGGGACAGTCCAGGATCAGATGCCACACCGATTCAATCTCCGCAGAATCGCATTCACAATGCGGGTGATCCTTGAGTCTGAATCGGTGCAGATATTCTCCGAAGCCCCCGTGCCCCGTGAAAACTTGTACTAGGAGGGGCGAAGGTCTCTCCTTCCGGACCCAGGCGTATGCCTTGATCTGATCCGGAAAGAAACACCTGGTTACCTCTCCTGTGGTCGAGGTTGAGTAACGGTCTTGCCATATTCGGACCGACTCCTCTCTTATCTCTTCTTATGTCTAGGCCCATTGTAAACTATTACTATAGAACTATTGTTCTAATGTCACGATATTGTTTAGTGCTCATGCTCATCGGAAACACTACGAAAAAATAAGCGTGTGACTTTTGTCTAGGCCCATTGTAAACTATTAAAAAGTTAGTTTATTAGTAGTTCTGTTTATTATCTTGCTACTTATTAGCACTAACTTGAAAAAGTAGCCTCGTTTTATGGACATTAAATACACTCGGTCTTATTACAAAACTTAGTTTTGATTTAAACCTGATGCTCTTTCACTTTTGTTAATAAGATTAGATATGGATATGGTTATAAGGCGGAATACCTTTTACGCCCCGGAGTGGCTATTCGGACCCGATAGAAACGTAATCAAAAATAACTTATAGGATAAAATCGAAAACTGTAGGTTGGACAGACCACACATAGCGGAGAGAGCGAAGCGATCGCAGCATGATAATGCATGTTTCATGCTCCACGTGCAAAAATCAATTATTACGTAAAATCCATCATCCCGTCGCCATCATTCCTCGCCCGGAGCGCATACCGCCTATCTCATAGCGATCACTCGTTATCTCTTTCGTGACATTAGAACAATAATTCTAATGTCACCTGTGACATTAGAACAATAATTCTAATGTCACGAAAGCGATAGCGAGTTATTGTTTTGAGATAGGCGGTAGGGCCGCAGGTCCCTATAGAATGCGATTAGTAGTAGTCAGTACCGGAACTGAAATCTCGGTAAAAATAGTCGAGATTCCGCAATTTCGATATTCCGGAATCTCGGAATGGAAGCCCTAGTTCCGCTGAATGTGATTGTGACATCCACCAGGAACCCGGCACGTTACGTTGTCGTCGTCTCACATAATCACGGCTTAATCAGGGCAAGCATCCGGAAGTCAACGCGCACATACCGCTGAGAGATTATTGCTTACAGTGTTTCTCCTGGCGATCGACCTTTGACAAAGAGCGATCACCGCCACATTGCCTATAAGTGGCACAAACTTATAAAATAATAATCGCTTAAAATAGTATAATAGCGAATAATAGTATGAAAATAAAATAATAAAAGGATAACCTTTGTTACAATATAAGCTATTGATTAGGACTTACCATACGCTAATAAGACTAATGTATATTTATTTATTTAGGTACTAGCTGCATGTGCCGGCGAACTACGTTTCACCATAATAAAAAATAGTTAACGACCCATTCTCAGACCTACCGAATATACACAAAAAAAATTCATAAAAATCGGCCAAGCCGTTTCGGAGGAGTTCAGTAACAAACACTGTGATACGAGAATTTTATATATTAGATTAGATTTACTTGCTGTGCCTGTGAACTACGTTTCGCCAGTAAAATACAAATATCACTATTAAAAAATGGGAGTTGTTGGTAGAAGGGTGAAAATTTAAGGTTATAGGTAAGTCCTATTTTTTGATTCCAAATCATAAAAAAATTGTCCAAAAAAGATCTGGAGAGGGCTCCTCCTATTACCTAGGGGTAAAAAAATAGCTTTCGACCTATTCTCAAACCAACCTAATATACTCGTACTTAGGCAAAAAAAACAACATAAACATCGGTCAAGCCGTTTCGTAGGAGTTTGATAACAAACACTATGATTTTATACATAAAGATATTCACAAAACATTATCACAAAAATTATAATTCCGATATAAACATTAATCAATGATTTGTCATAATCATTGTTCAATGTTCCAACAGTCAAAACAATCATACACATCATTAAAACCGTCATTAATAATAAACATTATTAATTAAAGTTGTTGAAGGTAGCTCAAAATATTAAGTTTATAGGTACTTTTGCAACTATCGTTAAATGTGTATTAATCCCAGAATTCCCAAAAATTGTTATGCAGCATGTTATATTCACTACAAATGCATATAGTACAATAGGGATGATGACTGAATTCTAATTTTCACGTCTCGTCATAAAATATTAAAATACCGTAGAAAAAGATACAATCCTGTGAAATTAGAATTAAAATCGGCTTAGAAATACATTAGATACAAGCATTTTAAGTTGTTAATTTGGAAGCGATTAGACAGAGAGATCCGACATGAACCGTGACGTCACTGTTTAGTACGGCCATATAAACTCCATGGCCATATAAAATTGCCGTTTTGCCAGAAAGAGATGGAGAAAAATCTTTAATACCTTATATCTTGGTAGTTTTTTTAGTTATTCGAAAACCGATTTTTTCTTTTAGTTTATTATATGAATGAGCTTCTATTAAAGCAAAAAATAATTTTAGTCATCTTGCCTATTGTACGAGTATGTAGGTACCTTAAGGATACAGAAACTTCTCCAAGAAGCTCTTCAAAATATTGTACGTCTTATGAAGAAACAGAAAAATATTTAATAGTTCATAAGTATTTTGTATTATTCCATTTCTAGTGTGTGCTGTGTGTACTTGTAATGCTAATCAATGTAGCTCATTTTTAGGGTTCCGTACCTCGAAAAAAAAAACGGAGCCCTTATAGGATCACTTTGTTGTCCGTCCTGCCATCCGTCTGTCTGTCTGTCGAGACCCTTTTTTTAGGAACGCGTGGAGGTATCAAGCTGAAATTTATATCAAATATACTCAGGACTACAGTGTAGACCCTTGGAGCTGTGAAAACATCAAAACTTCTAAGCCAACGCAATCAAAAGATACAGCTGTTTTGCCGCAAATTTCTACAAATTTTCGACACTCGCAAAGGAATCAAAACCTACCCTAGTACCCTGTACTTCCTGTGAACTCAGAATCTTGAAATTTGGTACGAACTAACGTCTTATAGCACAGGTAAAGGAAAAAATATATGGGTGAATTTTTACTTATATACCTACAGGTTTGTACCGAACCCTCAGTGCGCGAGTCCAACTCTTGGCCGGTTTTTTTACAAGTTTTTATAACTTTCACCTGTCCGGTGTCTGTAATGAAATCTTGCAAGTTAAATTTGACCCACTAAGCTGAAATTTTGAATGCATATGTATATCGCATGACAATGCAATATTATGATGATATATTATGATGATATGTATTATGGAGCTGATCTAATGCTGTAGCTGGAAGGTGGCCATAGGAACGCCACAATAAAACAACACGACCCCATCGAGTTTGGGCTCGTTTGATTTGAATCGACGAGTACTAAAAACTTGTATTTAAAAAAGTTTTTTTTATAATTTTTCTTTTTATATTATAATATTGTCGATTTTGCACCTGATTCTCTGCATTTTAATTCAGTATGTGTTTTCCTAAGTACAGATAAATTCTAGTTTAAGGCTGGTGGTGAAGTTTCTTCTATACTTATCTTTCTTCTACACATTTTTTGAACTGTGAAGTTGTTAAATGTTACCTACGAATAACTGAAATAAAGATTTATTTACTTATTTATAAAATTTAATGTCTTTGTCATTGTTGAATTAGTTTATTTAGTTTATTTAACCCTTTTGGGTGATAGTAATGTAAGTCGTACAAGTCGCCCTAACAATGTTTACGCTTTAAACGCCCTAAAATTATTCGATAGTAGCTTTGTTTGATGTTGTGTCAGGCAATCGACATGTTTCCTTAAAAATTCAGTTGACGACGTGTTTGACAAAAACGTTTGAGTCAAATTAAAAGTTTGAACATATTTCACAAACAATATCTCCGGCGTTGCCTAACGATGAAAGGGAGAGATTAACTCCGTTAATTAAACTATTGATTAAAAACGTGAAGTTTATATTATGTTAACTAACAGGGCGCCTAAAAGTGGCACTGTTAATTGAATAAAAATAATTGCTTCAAAGATAAGTTATCTACATTCCTCAAGTTGTAATATATTTCTCTAATCAATGCCCAATAACGTGAAATGAAAAATTGATTGAATGTTGATAATTTTTCAAAATTGGCGAAATGACAGCCGCTCCGGAAATTTATAGCCCCGGAGAGCAGTTCATTTAATTTAATGTTCGCCAAGCTACCAATAGGCAGTAAATGAAAGAATTTGGCCGATAAAATGATCAAAAGTAATCAACCCAAAAAACTTGGCAGTTACGATCGGCCTTTGGGAACCTTGGCGATGTTTTAGCGCTCCTGCATATTTCAATTTGACTTAAGGTATTATTATTCAAGCAAATTAATGAAACAAAACACGATCACTTCCATTTAATTCTTCTCTGGAACGGTTGAACGAACTGCTTTTTGATATAGGGATATCAACAGGTTAAGATTCAAAAATTAGCTGCGGAAATATAGGCTAGAAGAATGAAAAAATATTATTGCTTTATTAGGAGCTCATTCATATAATAAATAGAAAGAAAAAACTGTTTCTACGGTATTTTTATATTTTATGACGAGACTTCAAAATTAGAATTCAGTCATCATCCCAATTTATGGGATTGGGAATTTTGACGTCTCGTCATAAAATATTAAAATACCGTAGAAACAGATGCAATCATGTGAAATTAGACTTAGGAATACATTAGATACAAGCATTAAACTGTTAATTTGGAAGCGATTAGACAGAGAGATCCGACATCAACCGTGACGTCATTGTTGAGTACGGCCATATAAACTCCATGTAAATTGCCGTTTTGCTAGAAAGAGACGGAGAAAAATCTTTAACACCTTATATCTTGGTTGTTTTATAGTTATTCGAAAACCGATTTTTTCCTCCTGTTTATTATATGAATGAGCTCCTATTAAAGCAATAATATTGTTTCATTCATCTAGCCTACTTTTCCGCAGCTAATAGTCATAACGTCGCTTATTATTGTTGGTTGGCGAATAATAATATGCATTAATTTATTTTTTATATTTATGTATAAGGTTTTAAACATTTCTAAATAGATTTACCACCAGAAACAGTATACAAAATGAAGTAAATCTATTCCAGTATTAAATTTAAAATTCAGCTCTTATTTTACGTTTACACACTTTCAATTTGTCAAAAAGTATCTATGACTAAATAACAATTAGATTGCAGATCTTTTTAACTTCTACGCGTGCAGATAATTAGAAAATATGGCGTTTAGATAATCTTAGTGATGGGATATTTATCTTGGATATCGAATTGGTATACTGCAAAGGAGACCTGACATAAGATGACACCACTGCCAATGATTCCGCTTAGGACTAATGTATACTGTTAAGGATGAGCTGGAGATGTGTATTACTTGGTACTAGGTTGTCGCAATTTCGTCTGCGTGAAGTTTCATTCCAGCGTGAGTTCGGACATCATGCATTCCTCAGGGGACTCATTAAATATCGGGGTCATATAAGTGTCATTTCTCAAGGCATTAACTTTCTCTATGCCAAATTTGATTAAAATCGATTTAGTGGTTTTGGCGTGAAATCGCATCAGACAGACAAAAAGACAGGCACCTTGGAATTTATGTAATTAGTAGAGAATACTTGAAATACGAGCCTATCAAAATCATACAAAGTTAGGTACTGGTTACGATTATTTATTCACAAATTTGGGATGTGCATGCTCACGCTCATGAATAGCTTCCTCGGGAGGTCCGTTAGCTGGGTAATATAAATGAATTATACCCTGGGCCCTGATAAAATAAATGTACCGTGATTAACAGCGTTGGCCGCGAACATCTCCACGTCCAGAATTAACCTCTTCCCATTCCGCGAATCATTTGGCCTCTTACAAGTGTACCGCGCGAAATTAATCGCGCGCGAGCTTCATATGTTGTACATATATATAAGACCTAGGGCCTTACGATGATCGCATATAGCAAAGCAAGGTTAAAATAATATAAAAATAGGGATACCGCTCTTGCTACGTACAGCGTCATCCCGCTCTCAGCGCGGATTTAATATTGTTTTGAGCGATCATGGTTAGGGGGCTAGCGGCTCTAGAGTCTCTAGACCAAAGTCACACGTTTATCTTTCCGTGAACGCTCTGCAGGGAAAAAAATGTGTCAACTTCACAAATATTGCGCGGCTAATGTTATGTTCATAGATTTAAAAACAAAATACCAGTAAAATGCATTTTTTCCTAACTTCTTCAGTGACAGTTTAAACAAATATTGACGCCAAACACGTTAAACGAAAACAAGAGCTTTCAAAAAAACGACAGTAATTTGTCAGGACAGTTAGTGAGACATCAATATCTACTGGCACGTGCAAAGAAATAAGCACGTAAATTACTTTATGACCTTCGAATTTGTTGCTTATCTATTGTTATCTGGTCCTGCTTATTTATTTGTTACTTGAAACACTTAGATTAAGATGCATAGTGGTCCCAATGACCTTGCATCGATCATCCCGCCCGCACTGATTACATAGGAGTGAGTGAATGAGAGTGAGGGGAATATTTAAGCAAACCTTTAAATTATTTCAATTAAAAATTAATAAAGGCGAATAAGTAAAATCTAAAAAGACCATCCGCTAGAATATTGCTGACTTTATTTATTGAAATCGAAAGTATATGATTTAACCTAATATTTACGACGCGATTAGGTTTAACGTTTTAAAATCGAGGCATGTTTGGGTCACATTTTAACCAAGTTTTAATTAATTTATGAAAAAAATTTTTTAATTTTTAATCCTCTAAAAAAATTATTTCAATATTTATGAAGAGAACCGGTTTTTTCTGCAGTGATTTTTTATGATTGACGTTACTATGCGCCTAAACAAAAAATTGGCGTCATTTCTATCGACCACAGTATGACGCTTACGTGAAACTAGCTCACGGTCGCTACAATTTCCCTAACTTAAGCGACATGGAATTTCATCTACATCTATGTTCGTTCGTTATCCACGCTCATGTGAAAATTAATTTTATTACTTTTTATATAAATTGTATAATTATCTTGTTGTGTAAGGTATGGTTATTTATTTTTTAGGTACTTCAAACAATCAGATTAAATAAAAGTTTCCCACAATTTCTATCGACCTCAGTATATGAAACTTACGTGAAACTGGTTCACGGTCACCACAATTTTCCTAATTTCTTAACGTGAGCGACATGGAATTATTCTCCAACCACGTTCGTTCGTTATCCACGCTCATGTCGAGTTTATCGTGAATATTTTAATCATAATCAACAAAACTTAACATTGCACTGGACTTTCCTTCCGCGGCTTGCGCACGTTTAGAGTTGGACAATATTTAGAGTAGGACCTTTTTCTATTTAGACATTATTATTGCAATGGTCCATGAAGTACTAACTCGTTTTTAGACCAGGTAGAAGTTTATTTAGCAAACCTCTTAAGTACAGGTTATATTTTGATTTCATACCCATTTTCACCCTTAAGGTGATGGGAATGTGATCAATAGCCTACATTACAATTGTCATACTTTCAAATCCAAAAATATCGAAATCTCATACAAAGTTCCACCCCATCCATCCTCCCAAGTTTTTTAATCCGTTCTTAGTTAACGTCTCCTACTTTTAATCTACTTTCATGCACTAGAATGAAAATTTCACCCTCCAGTTGATAGTTTTAGAAAACCGAGTAGTTATCAATTCGACTGTATGTTTTTTTGTGAACTCGGCGATAGTGATGATGATGATAAAATTCAAATCAAAAATTATTGTGATTTCATGACTAACATATTATTATTTTTATGCTGTTGATAAAAGCTAAATGCAATTGAGCAAAATACTGGTAACATCTATTGCAACGAACCTAGTATTTATCACTGTGACTGGACTAGATATGGGTACTTTCTTAACAACATAGAGTATAGTACACTTAGTTTTTATTTGTGACTGGCTGTACAGTTTTTATCATGCAATTTTCATAAACTGGCAGCACTGAGTAAGTCTAGAAAGGAGGGTTAGCTAGAAAGTGGATAAAAGGCCGCCACTTTTCTCGAAACGGGTTAAAATAGTGTGTTAAATAGTATCATCAAATATAAAGAAACAGTGATTCAAAGTGAAGTCGTTTCATTACCTTCTGAAGGTTCCACTATTTTCCGTCGACCCCTATTCAAGTGTAAATATGTATAGTATTATTTTATACTCTTCTATTCAAATCTGCAATCACCATTTTACAAGATTCACCAAAGGGCTGTATTAGTGCCATTACCAACCACTCCTGAAAACTATTTTGAATCTACAAAGCAACGGATTCTCGGAATTATGTTATCCTCCCAAAACCAGGAAAGTGATATAAGCTCTGAACACAAGCGGGAGTTATCTTTGGCATAATTAGGTCATTGTTCGCAAATTTCCGAGACGCGAATTACCGGAATATCTATGTTGCGAGAATCTTGATGTTCCCACAACTATTACAACTATTTGCGGGGTAAAAACGGGCAACATGAGCACCGAAACATACCTTTTGGTTAAGATTTTTAAAGAGGTAGGTAGGTAGTAGTGAACATAGTATCGTGAATTCAAGTTATAGGTATTTTTAAAATAGAAATTAGGTATATAATAATTTTCTAAAGACAATTTAAAACAAAAGTAAAGCACAGATGATATAATACGTTAAAGTGAGCAACTGCAAATGGAAAATTCATATCTTCTTAGTCATATTTTAAAAACATCAAGAATTATACGAAATTAAAGAGTTTAACACATAAAATTAGTTTGGAATGATAATTAGAGTATTTTAGTAAATATAAAGGGCAATTTGTACCTTAAAAGTGAGTCACATTCCCTGAAGAGAAAAAAATGTTCGAATAGATAGCTGATTTAAAGCGGTTTTACATTTTTATTGTTTTTTGTCGGTTCATCGCAATAAACCGATATCATCATATTTTTTCATGCTAAAAGGGATCATACCATCAAAAACTTGAAAACCACTGATCTAGACTTATTACGATATAAGCTTAATATATTTTCATTTTCAACAATAAAAAATCAGTAGATTGTTGGTGCGAGCCGAAAATTTTTAATTAGTAAGTTTGTAGTCTAGTTCGGCTACAAATATTTATCCCCAAACCCGCCTGAGCATCGGCTTATATTCAGTCCCACTTCCAAGTTATTGCCCTATTTAGACATTGTTTTACTCCGCGTAAATCGTTCTACAAAAGGGTGTAAAATTGCGGTTTTCAATTATAGCGATGAAAACAAAGAAAAGTTTATACAAAACAGAACAGTAGGCTCTTTAAATCAGCGTACTTGGTTTTCATTGTAAACATTTGTGTTCGTTTAAATTAGGATCACTACCTTTGGGGTGCGATGTCAGACAACCTCCTTGTGGTGCACCCTGGGCAACCCGGCAGATTCTCTGCCGCGGGCTAATAGTCTGACGAGAGGACCCCCATAGAGGGGGGGTGTGGGATGGCCGGGTTCAACTTGGCGGGCCACTTCGTGTGGCCACCCGCTTCATGCGGGGAAGGGCGAAGTCCCCTCTTCTTGTGTTAAGAAGAGGTGTGGCTTTCGCTGGAAGTCGATTTCGGCTTGCGGAGGTGAGGCGATTGTTATCGCCATGGTGCTTTGCACCTTCTGGGGATTTTCCCTGAGCTTCGGCTCACCGCGCGGCGGTGGATCCAGTGGGGTCTGCCGTCGGGCAACCCGTTACCCGCACTGAGCGGGCCGGGGGTTCGGCGCACTGAGCGTCGGACCGCGTGGAAGACAACCACAATAAAAAACCAACCGGGGTGTAGAGCGGCGCAATTCTGTGCCGCTCCACAAAGTAGCTGAGCCAGGTGGAGAGTCCGGCAACGGACATGTCACAGGCAGGGGGTCAGCGGGAATAAGGCCTGGCTGTTGTCCCCTTCCCCTTGTCTTGTGACGGACGGAGGAGCTGCTGGGGGGGTTTTTAGTGGGTAGGCCCGGGCCGGGTACGGACTGGGGAGTCCCACATATCCTCGTGGTTTGGCTCAACCACGAGGAATGCGTAAATGCATTTTCCCCCCTCCCAAAAAAAAAAAAAAAAAAGGATCACTACCTTTGGGGTGCGATGTCAGACAACCTCCTTGTGGTGCACCCTGGGTAACCCGGCAGATTCTCTGCCGCGGGCTAATAGTCTGACGAGAGGACCCCCATGGAGGGGAGGCGTGGGATGGCCGGGTTCAACCTGGCGGGCCACTTCATGTGGTCACCCGCCTTATGCGGGGAAGGGCGAAGTCCCCTCTTCCTGTGTTAAGAAGACTTTCGCTGGAAGTCGATTTCGGCTGCCGGAGGTGAGGCGATTTTTATCGCCATGGTGCTTTGCACCTTCTGGGGATTTTCCCTGAGCTTCGGCTCACAGCGCGGCGGTGGATCCAGTGGGGTCTGCCGTCGGGCAACCCGTTACCCGCACTGAGCGGGCCGGGGGTTCGGCGTACTGAGCGTCGGACCGCGTGGAAGACAACCACAATAAAAAACCAACCGGGGTGTAGAGCGGCGCAATTCTGTGCCGCTCCACAAAGTAGCTGAGCCAGATGGAGAGTCCGGCAACGGACATGTCACAGGCAGGGGGTCAGTGGGAATAAGGCCTGGCTGTTGTCCCCTTCCCCTTGTCTTGTGACGGACGGAGGAGCTGCTGGGGGGTTCTCGGGCCGTGTACGGTCTGGGGAGTCCCACATATCCTCGTGGTTTGGCTCGACTACGAGGAATGCGTAAATGCATTTTCCCCCCTCCCAAAAAAAAAAAAAAAAAGGATCACTACCTTTACTAAAGTTGCTATAGCAATCGATATCAATAGGTATAGTTGTGCTTCAACGATCAGATTGGCAAATAGGCAGATCCCTTGTAATAGAAGATTCCAGTTGTAGCTCGCTTTCATTATCATCATTCACTATCTGACGATAGGCAAAATCTGGCAAAATCACATTAATACCACGATTTCTATACGAATGTAGGATCTATATACGTATTTGTTACGTACGAGTATTTTCATGAATGCTTCATTCCGAAAAGCCTACCTATTGTAATCTGAGGTTACATCAAAGAGATTTCACATTATATAGACAGTACTTTTATGTCTTGGTTCGCCTCGAAGTTTCGTTAAGTATATTTGTCTGTCTACCTAGACCAAATATTAGGCTCTCATTTTCATTTTTACAAACATTCTTCAAAGTGCGACAATTTAGAAGGCCAATGTTTTTATTTACCAGAAAATGGGTCAAATAAGATTAAATGAGGATTGATTGAGGCGTTCCTCAGAGGTCTGTTTTATCTGCAACCTAATCTCGCTTACCATCATCAGGTAATAATAAAAAGGCACTGTATATCGCGATAGGCATCGCCAAGTTCAACAACGGAAGCTTTATGTAACTGACCAATTGTAATTCTGGAAACAAACTATAATTTTACAAAATTATTTGTCTAACAGGTCAAGAGTACAACTTCAACAAGCTGACGGCGGAGGAAGTGAACTCTCTTGGGCAGACTTATGACTACGACTCCATAATGCACTACGCGCGAAACACATTCAGCAAGGGAACGTACCTAGACACCATCTTGCCGTTGGAGGTGCACGGGAAGAAGCGGCCGGAGATCGGGCAGAGGGTGCGGCTGAGTGTCAGCGATATTGCGCAGACCAACCTGCTATATAAATGTGCTAGTGAGTAATGTGTTAAAATTTAACTCCGTCCCGCTCCGTACTGGCGTTTCTTTATCATATCACCACTTCGGTTGTCGCAATCCTAATATCCTTTAACTCCTGTCAGATGCTTCGAAGATGAACTAACTACCCACTTCTAACAATATTTCTCTATTACCTACCTCAATGCTTGTCTTTTGTGTTGCCATTTCAATTATTTCCTATTTATGTAACATTAATGCTATAGATTTCTTTTATTTGAACACCTCAGATTAAGAATTATGTTATGAAATTGGTCTATAAGTCATAACTAGTCTAGATTCCATTACAATAACTTACTGACAATTTTGGAAAATCATGACATATGATAGTAGGTTGTTAATCTGAGGATAGTTTAATCATTTCCACAGACTACTAACCAAGTTATTATTTCGAACAAAATGTCCACAGACCTAGACCGACGGCCGTTGGTACACAACATACATATGTATATGTAACCGTCAATGGCATACAAAGGTAATTCGGTCAGGTTCGCCCTTAAAAGGCCTATGTAAAGCAGTGAGCCTCTTTCTCGTGAACATTATCTGGTGTCAAATATTTAACCAAAACATGGACTAAATTATATTTTTATCAGTGTTTCGGTGAAATATTCAGGACATAAGAGTATCATACCTAATAAGTTTATCGTCTCTAATCGCAGAGTGCGGGAGGACCCTGCTTGGGAACTCCGGATGGTTCACCTCCCCCGGTTGGGGCACTGACACTCTTCCAACGACCGCGGAACGCTGCGAATGGCGCATTGTGGCCACGCACGGGGAGAGGGTCGTACTCAATATCACTGGTGAGTGGTTTAAACGGTTATAATATTCAAATTTTTTGGTAAGGTATTATTTTTCATATAATTAATGGTATCAGGCGTTTCTTTTTCGGAAATCTATTTCTAATTGTTAAGGATTAGGTATATAGAAAAACTTCCGACAAAAAATATCGGTAGTTGGTACTAACTACGCAGGCCAATGGTGCACCGCCCGTCCTCCCTCAGTCGCATGTGACAAAGGAATATCACTAATTAGTACCACACCAACATGCAAATACTTAGATTCGACGCATTTCGCCACTTCACGTCGGAGCGCAGCCGTAGTACTATTATATAGTCTGTGGCGCAGCGAAGGCGATAACATTGAGATAGACATATGGAGACGCCCCGTTAAACTATTCTTTGATATCTTGACACGTATCTATCAAATATCGTTTTGTTTCTTTCTAACAAAAGTGTCAAGACACGTATCTATCAAATATCGTTTTGTTTCTTTCTAACAAAAGTAAAATTACATTTGTAGAAAGAGATGCATACTGTTTCGTCTGTGGCATGTATTATTCTGTGACGTCACAAAAATTGCCTACCGTGACCAGTCCGCCATATTAAGTGCCGAACGAACGTGTCAATTTTGCTTCGGATTTTGACTATTTTCCATAATCTCGAAGTAATTTACAGTAATATTTTAACAGTGCGCCACAATAAAAGACTACAGAATGCCTTCTTGCAATATTATACAATACGGTTCGAGAAAAAACAAAAATACACCGCAAATAACTCTTCACAAATAAGTAAACAAAATTGTTAAAAATATAATTGGGAATATGTAGTTAAGGTTTCATATTCTGATTTCATTTGCCAATTTACTTGAAGAAGCGTTCAGCAGTAATATTTTTCTTTAATTGTGTAAGAATTTTTATATTTTTGATTAATAATTTACATACATTAATAATGGGCGATAGTGAAGATACCTAAAGAGAAAATTTTATTAGTCTATCGATATAATAAACGGACAGACTTACGTGCCTAAGCCTAGCTTACATGCAGTGACTAAAGTAATATCATTGGAAAGCTTAATAATTAATGAATTATTATCTTTGTCAATTAATTTAAGTTTTTTAAAATCCTCCATTTTTCATAATAATTGAACATATAAGGTTCCTACGACAAAGTTTGTCATAAACTTTGATTAGTAACTTACCTTACAAAACTAAAAAAAATATTTAAATTACACCAAAATTATCATACCTAGATGAAAGTAAGTACTTATCGCCTCCTTAAAATATTTTTTTACAAAAAAAAAACTATATACAAAATGCAGAGGGAATGTTAGAGGTTGGAATTTTGTCTATGTTTGTAATTTATGGTAGGTTAAAAATAATGATGTCGAATTTGAAAAATTAAAAGAGTGGAATAATTCTTTTGAGGTGTCAGACAAAAAATACTAATATGAAGAATTGTTTCTAAGCGTTGGTTTTTAAAATATATATAGAGATTGGAAATATTATCATGATAAATTAGTGAAGATGTTTTAGATATTGCGCAGTAGCTATGTGAGTTTTGATAATGAGAAATATATAACGTTTTAGAAGAGTTTTGTGTTTGATATTCATGGATCCCACATGCTAAGATACTAAAATTTTCCCCAATAAGAGATATGTCGTAGATAAGTGGATTGATGAATTTGTTTAAACTTAAATTTATCGATATTGCACAACTAAAACTTTCTGAGTACCTCACTAGTAAAGGTAGCCATTTTATGTGCCAAAGTTTTGTAGGTAGTCACGCTGATTCTGTAGGTAAAGCCAGTCCATGTATTTATTAAGTCATTGGGCGATAACATGCTGAGGATAGCACGTGGAGTGCCGAAACGCGTCGAATCTAAGGGTGCGTTTGAAAACGAGTAATATTTACTCGGGGTAGAGTGAATTTCACCTGATAGCGTTCGAGAATCACCCGAGTGAAACCGAGGTTAACCGACGAATTACTCCGCTCGTATTTCTGAACTCATTAATGCAGAGTAATTTTCGCCTGACAGGAGTGAATTTCTCACAGCTCCCAGTCAGCGTTAAATTTTACCTGACATTGACAGTTGACTGTTCTGTGGCTACTGATTTCGTTTTTATGTTGAAGTTAAAATTTACAAATGTTAAGTAAAGCTTTGTGCAGTTGTAAAATAAAGCTAGTTTGCGTTGCAAAACACAAGAACTCTTCTTTTCGTTTTTAACTGACAGAACCCGTTTGAAAACTCGTGAAGTGCGAAAATCACTCGCTAGCGTTTGAAAACCAGTTAAACTTCTCTTTCTCGCAATATATCTATCCTTTTCTTTTTTACCGAGTGAAAACTTTACGGGTTTTCGAACGGCCCCTAAGTATTTGCATGTTGGTCTGGCACTAATTAGTGATAGGTATTCCTTTGTCGCATGCGATTGAGGGAGGAACTTGGAACTCCAGTTCGGACCGAAGATACCTATAGAAAGTACATAAAAAAGACGTTTCGTAAGTCCCTGCTTTTTTAAGGACTTTTGCTGTGTTTCTGTTTTCCTTTTTTCTAAATTTCATATTATTTAAGTAGGTATTTGATTAATTTTACTTTAACAATATTTTTATTATTTATTTGTAGTTCTTTCTTAAATTTAAGTTTTTTACAATAAATACATATAAAACAACAAAAATATTGTAAAAAAATTCGACATACCAAATTACTGTATATATCGTAGCAAGTTATTAATTAGGTACAAATACGTCACCGATAGTTTTTAGTACTCTGCCAAAAAAATAGTTTTAATTACCTACTTATCTCAATCCATTTGGTATTGAAACAACGTGATTTTACTCTTACAACTAATAAGAGTTTGAGTAAAACAATAATTGAGATAAGGACATTTAAAACATGATCCTTCACATTCATCATAGAAAATTTTAAATAACAATATTCATATATTTTTTCATCTAATATTTTTAGTGCATTTGGAAGACTGTTCATATATTTTTAATGTCATCAAAACCACAGATGACAAAGTTCACCTTTTTTTTTTTTTGTTTTTTTTTTGGAAGGGGGGAAAATGCTTTACGCATCCCTCGTGGCCGAGCCAAACCACGAGGGTATGTGGGACTCCCCGGACCGGATTCGGTCCAGGCCTACCCACTAAAAACCCCCCGCAGCTCCACCGTCCGTCACAGGACAGGGGAAAGGGGACAACAGCAAGGCTTGCTCCCACTGACCCCCTAACCGTGAGAGGTCCGTTGCCGGACTCGCGCTACGCCAAAAGGCGCGTGCCTCTGCTGCTTTGTGAGCGGCGCAGGTGTTGTGCGCCGCTTTACACCCTGAAAAACGTCCCGGCACTAGGTGCCTTGGGGCTGGGGGCTATTTGTTGATGATGGATGATGGGGGCCCCGACGATGTCCTCGGTGACCTCCATCTCCGCGTCTGCTTTTGTGGGTTCGGGCTGGCGACTTCGCGCTCGCCTTCTCTTTCTCCTGTTAATGGGCGTTTTGGGGGCAGAGCAGGTCTTACCCCCAAGGCGGTGGTCCGCCGGTTTCCCTGCCGCTGTACACAAAGGGCATTTGGGCTTTGCCGAACACGACGAGGCCCTGTGCCCTGTCTCCCCGCACCGGTAGCACAACGTGCTCCGGTCTACCTCCGCCCTGCAGTCAACTCTCAAGTGCCCCGATTCGAGGCACCTGAAGCACCGCATTTCGCGGGGCTGGAGGATCTTCGTTGTTGCGGCGGACCAACCGACCAGCAGCCTCTTGGCAGAAGCTATTCTTTTCGCCGCTTCCACCGGGCAGCACACCCACGCAGTGCCCATAGTGTAGCGGCCCTGGCGGATCTCCCCCACCCGGACCTCGTCGACCTGACACTCGCCGGACTTGGCGAGTGCCTCCTTTAGTTCCTCGGCTGGACGGACTCGTCCAGTCCGGAGACCAACATCTCCACCATCTTAGTAGGTACGGTGACCCGCACAATAGTCGGATCCACCACCCTCCTTAAAGCGACGGCTAAGTCAGCCGCGCTCGCCTCCTTCTCTTCGCCCGTGACGAGGATAACGGCCGCTCCGGTCAGAGACCTGCGGAACTGGACTCCCTCTATATCCAGCTCCGCGAGGCTTACTCTGGCCCTGGCGCCCGCAATCACCCCGGCATACGAATGGCCCTTCTCCTCGGCGCCTGGCTGCAGTGTGAGCACTACTGCGGCCGTCTTCGGCGCACGCAGTTTAGGCAGCCGTGGAGGTGCCTTCTTCTTCGGGGGCGGAGCTGGCAGCTGCGGCGTGGTGGTGGTTGCCGGTTTGCCATCCTCCCTGCGTCCTTTCCGTTGGCGGCGCCTCACCACCGTGGTCCAGGCCTCCTCCGTATTGGATGGGGCCGGCGGTAGTGGCTCCTTCGCTGCGGATTTCGCAGCGGCTTCCCTCTTTTTTCCTCGCGTACGCTTTGTGGGAGCCGCGCTTACGAGCGAAGAGGGAGCGCTTTTTGCGGTCTTCCGAGCTGCTAGTGCAGCAGGTGTCTGTGTCTCTTGGACGGCCGTAGGAAAGGTCTTAATCTCGGCTCGTCTCTCATGATTCAGGGTGGGGCGCAGACGCGGCTCAGGGTTCAGCCTTGGCTCCAGTCCTTCGAGCCTGGCGTTGAGCCGGGCAACCATGCGCCCCATCAACCTGTTTTCTAGCTTCTCGATGTTATGAGGAGCTAGAGTCTCCGGGTTTGTTCGGGGGGGATGTGGTGGTGGTGGGCTCCTCCCCTGAAGATCTTTCATCTTCGCCTCCAGTTCGGCGATCCTGGCTTTCTGGGCCTTGAGGTCTTCTTCCAGGCGGCGGTTCGCCTGCTGCAGACGCTCCGTCTCGTCCGACACGGTGCGCGCTGCCAACGTTTTGGCATCCTCCCGGAGGTTTGCCGCCGCCGTCTTTAATTTTTTAATGAAGGTCCCCTTCAGATTGCCGGACCTTTCCGCCACAAAGTTTATGATATTTATGGCGCGACCCATACGCTCGGTGATGGTAAGTGTTGGGTCGTCGCCACCGCTCTCCTCAAGCGGAGAAAGAACCTCTGCCGCAGGTGGAAGTGCGGGCGTTCTACTCCGAGTAGTGCGGGGTTCCCTGGGCATCTCTTGAAGCTCCCTTTCAGCTTGGAGTTGAAGCTCCAGGCGCTCCAGCCGCAGGTATTCCGCCTTTGCCTTCGCTAAACCCACGTATTCCCCCGTGGTTGGCGGGCGGCCTCTCCCTCTTTTCCCTTTCGGTTTTGGCGGTGGAAAGGAAGACAGCGGAACATCTTCATAAGAAGGATCATCGCTGCCCTCCTCCCCGTCGCAAACTTCCTCGCGGCCTCTCTTCCGCCGAGCGGAAGGGGCGTTGGTACCGCTGTCACTACTAATTACTGACGATGCCTCAGACAAGTAGTCCGATTCGCCAGAGATTGCAAACACATCTGGAGCATCGTAATCGAGCATGAGCTCGGATATACCGATCCTCCTTCTCCCTCCTTTACGTCCGGTGGCATTCTTACCCCTCGACGACCCGGGAACCGCCGTCGGGGGTTGAAACTCTCCTGCCGCCTCGGTTAGATCGATGTTATTTCCACCAGCCGGCCCGGATACCGGTGGTGGCCCGCTCTCAACGGGTTCGCATAGAATAAGCGCATCGTCGCTCGGAAGGGTGGAATTTGGGTGAGCCAGCCCCAGATACGCCTGGCTGCCCGCAGCCGCCTTACGCGGTCCTACGGGGGGGACTGATACCCCCTGGGGACGTTTATCGTTGTTGCCAAATTCCATTGTGGTGTATTTTGGGATACACTCCCTTTCTCCGCTTGGAACTGGTCTCCCACCAGCCATGCACCCCTTCGGCACGGAGACGCCACCTTGGGATTGGGGTGATTTTTTATTGTGGTTGTCTTCCACGCAGCCCGACGCTCAGTGAGCCGGACCCCCGGCCCGCTCAGTGCGGGTAACGGGTTGCCCGACGGCAGACCCCACTGGATCCACCGCCGCGCGGGTGAGCCGAAGCTCGGGGTGATCCCCTGCAGGCGCGGAGCGCCATGGTGAGAAAATTCACCACAACCCTGCTACCACAGAAGGCAGCAGCCGAAAACCGGCTTCCGGCGAAAGCCACACCTCTTCTTAAGAAAAGAAGATGGGACTTCGCCCTGCACCGCATGAAGCGGTTGGCCACACAAAGTGGCCCGCCGGGTTGAACCCAGCCATCCCACGCCCCCCCTCCATGGGGGGCCTCTCGTCAGACTCTTAGCCCGCGGCAGAAAATCTGCCGGGTTGCCCAGGGTGCACCACGAGGAGGTGTTCTGACATCGCACCCCATGACAAAGTTCACCTGAATTAACGTGATGGACTCAACTGCTGAAGCTATCTTACGAATTATTCAAAAGATAATTAGAGAAAAATGATGCTAAAAACCACGGACCTGAAATGTCTCTTCGTAAGTGAATGCAATCAAATCACAATTTTCGCGTCAAAGCGTATAGTAGCAAGTCTAAAATTGTCACGCTTCGCCGCCTTTCACTTCGTTTGCTACTAGGTACTTTGAAACGCAGCAACAGCTAGAATATTCAAACAGTTTCAAACAACTTCAGAAGCTAGCAGATGGCTGACAAATACTCGAAGCGTACCTAGATGTTCGCTAGCGAATGCACACTTTTGTGTCGAGAACGCATATAAAATCACGATTCGACGTAAGAGTTAGAGAACGGATTTTTCAGAACTAACGTTTTCATTTTTTCAACACTTCCAAACTGTTGGTTTGTAATCTGTTGTTGAAAGAACATTAGGAGAATCTGCTCCGTCTCGTACACTATAGTAAAAAAGTGGGTTGCAGAATTCAAACGAGGACTAGATAACATCGAAGACGACTCTCGCTCTGGAAGGACTACAACTTGTACGACTAAAGAAAACATCGATAAAGTGTGTGATCTTGTAATGGCAGACCGAAGATTGACTGTTAGAGAGATTGCTGATGTTCAGGCATCTTGTATGAACGAATACAAAACATCATAGTCAATGAACTAGGATTTTTCAAGGTTTCTGCTCGCTGGGTCCCCAGATTGCTTTCAATTGAGCAAATACTACTCACGATTTCACGCGACTGTTTGGAGATGTTAGAGGCTGATCCGCAAGATTTTTTCACAGATTGGTGACAAAGGGTGAAACTTGGGTTCATCACTATACTCCGGAATCGAAACAACAATCTAAGCAATGGAAAAATAAGGATGAACCAGCACCAAAGGAAGCGAAGACAATTTTCTCGGCTGGTAAGGTGATGGCATCAGTCCCAATCCCATCCCAATGGTAATAAACTCTAAGTATCATTGCACCCTTCTACGTATTTTACGTGAAAAAAAAAGAAAATCGCCCCGGATTACTGAGAAAGAAAGTGTTGTTTCTCCAAGACAATGCTGACGTTTACACGTCTGTCGAATCCATGCCTCAAATTCGTGATTGAGGTTTTGAATGAATTACTACCTCATCCCTCTTATGCACCACATTTGGCACCTTCGAACTTTCACCTATTTCCAAACCTATAAAAACACCTTAGCGGGCAAAAATGGCAATCAAATGAAGAGGTTAATACTTTTGAAGATCTGAAGATCTTTTTATTTTATTTTGAAGATCATAGAAGCTTTGGAACGTAGGTAGAGAAAATACAAGACGGCGATTACGTCGAAAAAAAATTACTTGTTCAATTTTTATTTAACTTTCTTAACTAGGCCGCGAACTTTTCAATCCACTCTCGTATAATAAAAAGGTGTTATAATACTCGTATCATTGTAATCCTGCGCTGATTTTCAGGCTGGGCCTTTGCAGTAACCATTAACTAGGAAGATGTTTGTCAGATTTGTCGTGTTTTTAAACGGTTTTATTTAGCTTGCCCTGTTTGTTTGGGTCAAATCTTGCAGGTTAAATTTGACCCACCTGCAGGCCAATTATGGATCTTTCATCGTATGGCATGGTATAAATTTGAGAAAAAGAAGTCATGAAATGCTGCATTTTGTATTACTGATCTCCAATGATATCATCACTATGGCATAATTTCAATGATGTCATTATTAAATAATGAACAAATGATCAAAAATCTGACCGGAAATCGTATTTTTCGTTTTGCACTATGATATCATATGATATCATTTGCAAAACCATGAGATCGGTAATAGGCCCTCTGGTTTCGGATTGACCTGAAATTTGCTATAACCTTTAGTTTCGATGACAATGCAATTATGTATAATTGTTATTATCTTCACTTTCAATAAAACCATTATAATAATTTAAAAAATACTTATTTATTAAATTGTTTAATCATCTATTATATTGTGAAACAAATGCAATAGGTATTTTGAAGCAAATATAATCGATCAGGTGTCAATTAATTGCGTATCTATGTAATTTTTGTGTCGTATAATTATTTTTAATATTTTCTACAGCGACGTATAACTTCCTCAGCTATGACAGCTCAATTGACTCAATCCTTCTAGCCGTTTCTGCAGCACGGTGCCACGGTGGAACTCGTACTCGTAAATAACGCGATATTTCAAGTTTTCCATTTTGTAAACTGAGTGACGCAAAGAAAAAAAACAAGTGAATTATAATTTTCGAAACACAAATACATGAGTAAATAGCTGTATAAATTTGAATTTGGAATTCCTAACCATAGAGGAGATATTTGAGATCAAAGTGGCCAGTACGGCAAAACACCAATTTCATATGTAAGGACCTAATATTAGGTTTTCATTAATAAGCCCGAGTCGAGGGCGAGGGTTGTTAAAGTCTGGAGTTTTCTTTTCACAATGTACTACCGGGTTATTTTTCCAGCAAGTGCCAAATTTTGTGTGCTTGTTCAGACAAGCAAAAGGAAGATCTTTTACTATAGGACCAAACTCGAAATCACGAAAAAAAATCATACATTAAGGTTCAGTGGATGTTGATTGTTGAACATTTGTATGGAACAGCTGATTTTGGAAAAATAACCCGGTATAAAGGCTGTCTTAAGATAGACACTGTTTACATACGATGCTGTTTCATTTGCTTTAAAAGGATAGAAAGAAATAACATCGTGTTTTAAACAGTGTCTTACTTTTGACAGCATTTAAAACTTTTTGCTATAACAATAATTACCCGTGATAACAATTTGAAATATAATATCAAGACTAAAATGTCTTCGTGGTTTTTTTGACTGCGCATAGAAATAATAAAAAATTTGAACAAAAGAAAAATATTTTCTTTTTACGTAGGTCGGCTATGATACTGATATCGAATCTACAATTTTGGTTCCTTATTATTTCAGTTTAACTCTGTATTTGGGGAGATACTGAAAATATCTCCACAGACGCATCGCCCATAAAAGAGCACCGTCAGGTGCTCCAGCTGTTTGTGAAGGGCCCGTGAGCCCAATTTTGAGATAAGAGTCCTCTCGAGACAGCCTTGACTATCAGCCCTCGGTGATTTCTGCAAACGCTTCTAAAAGGGATTATGTCAAACAGGATATAAATAGATCGTTCGATGTAGTCGATCGATAGAAGAATGCAAACTAAGCAATGATGTTTTATTATAGACTGGCTATACCCGCGAACTACGTGTCACTTTGCTCAACGCGTAGTTTCATAATTATGCCTACTCTTCAACTGAAAAAATGTTCCAGACACAACGATAGTTCGTTTAACACAGTTATATTTGTTTTTCATTCTATCTCTAACCATTAGAAATAGTCGGGTGGCAAACAACTTATTGCTTAACAAAAAAAATAAAAAAAAGAGATGTACATTGAGGCTAGGGTTGCCAGACTTAAAATGGCAGAAGCTTGTAAAAATTGGAATTATTACTTTGAACTCAGGACAGCAAAAAAACTAGAATTTTTACTTAAAGTAGATTTCAACTTTGATGCACATTAATCAAAACTGTTTCTTTTTTGTTTTCTTCTTTCGTGTATAAAGGCAACGAGAACGGAGCCCATACATAACAGCCCAGTGTTATACATATGTATTCATTTGAAATATTTTAGGAATAAACGTGCTAAGATAATTCTGTCACAATATTGAGTCACTGCTGTGTTATGGGAAATTGGCTAATTTTTGAGATCTAGTCAACTTATTTAATCATGATCGGGACTTTTGTGTCCCGATCATGGTTTAATCGGGACGTAACCATATACCTCCTACGGGACACTTGGCACTAGCCCTGATTGAGGCCCTTTTGTGGGCTGCAAATCTCACAGGAACCACGTGTACTATTAGACGACTGAAGCGAAGCCACTTACCATCAGGTGAGCAGCTTGCTTGTTTGCCAACTGAGTTGTATAAAACATCGATTCTTCCTTAAGGCGATTCACACACTGCCACACACCACGCTGCATGTTGCGTGTTGACGCACCTACGCGCGTACTTGCGGGAGTGCAGATCCGCATTATCATGCGGTTTTTTTACGCACTCATGCGCTTAGTTGCGTTTCCCAAATCAACGTCAAGACCTTCCAAAATCACGCACGGCACTGCGGGACTCGGTGTGCCATACCTTGCGTCTCGCCCGCACCTACGCGCGTGGGTGCGTCTTTCTCCGCTTGTAGGCGCGTGATCTGCATGAACGCGCGTGGATGCGTTTTCTGTATGTTGGACTGTGCGTGTTTTCTATACAAACGGAGATACTTACAAGCAACGTAAGAACACGCATTCACGCGCTACGCTGCGTGGTGCGTGGCAGTGTGTGAATCGCCTAAATTGATATTAATATGAATCTGGATTTTCTCAGAGCCAGGAAGTCCATCGTAATCCCTGGCAGACGTCAAGGTGACGAATATATTTTGACGGCGGTCGGCTCGTTAAGCTATTGCCCGTACCGACAGCGGAGACAAATGGTTGTTTTGACAAGCGTACATAATCCCTACTATTGTTGTTCCGAGTCGAGGATTTGTAGCTTTATTGAGGCGACACGATGGACAATCTATATTGAGGAAAAATACGGATTATCGTGCTCGAGCTTTTGGGGTTCCGCTCCTGGAAAACGGAAAACGGGTAGTCTTTTAAGGTGGTTTTGTATTTAGCTCTCTCAGCCTGTGAACTTGAAACGTTTATCGATAATTTCTAATATATTAAAAAAAATACAAAATTAAATTTTGACAATATAATTACTAAATCTTAATTTCAACCATTTTTAGGGTTCCATTCCTTAAAAGCAAAAAAACGTTGTCGGTCTGTCTGTCAAGTCAAAACCCGTTTTCTCGGAAACGCGTAGAGTTTTTTTTAACCACTGTGCGGAGTTGAGGTGGAGAATCCTCATGGATACCTGCACGGCCGGCCGTACGGGTTATGTCGGACTCTTACCGACTAAACTCCACCTTTCGCCTCTAACCCGAAGGCCATTAAGGCTTCATCGGATAGCGACCGCCCCCTCAGAAAGGGGGCGGTGCAGCGCTGCTCTAGGCTAACTAGAGCATAAGCGCTTGAACTCGATTTGGAACCAAAGTGGGCCGATCGTATCTGATCAGTGTGTGCAGCGCTGTCCTAGGTTTCGTGATTTCGAGTTTGGTCCCATAGTAAAAGGCATAAGCGCTTGAAGTGATCGGGGAACGCATAGAGATATCAAACTGAAATTTATATCAAACTACCTGCAGCCCGCGACCTCGTCTGCCTTCCTTGGGGTACTCATTAAAATTCTGGATAGAAAGTAGCCTATGTCCTTTCCCGGGACTCAAACTATCTCTATACCTAATTTCATCTAAATCGGTTCAGAGGTTTAAGCGCGAAGAGGTTACAGAGGGACAGACAGACACAGTTACGCTTTTATAATATTAGTAAATAAGTGTCTCTCTATTTCTAGGCATAAAAATTATTGTCATAAAATCAAATTCCATAATTTCGATTGAAATAATCGTCAAGACGCATAATAATCAGGAAGCAGAATGGTAATAAGCATAATATTGTGTGGCAGAAAATCATTTGTCATAAGTATTAAAACCCATAAACTCGAAACACAGAACAACTTGACGAATAATTTTTCAAAGCATAAATAATGTTTAGCATATTAATCACAACGAACAATACGATTACGCAGAATTTCTCTAGGCATAAACTTGCGCGCAAACATGCAGCAATGTATCATGCAGTATGCATGCAAGCATGCATGCAACATGCAAGCAAGCATGCTGCAATGTATCATGCAGTATGCATGCAAGCATGCAGCAATGTATCATGCAGTATGCATGCAAGCATGCATACAACATGCAAGCAAGCATGCAACGTGCAAGCAAACATGCAACATGCAAGCAAGTATGCACAATGCAAGCAAGCATGTACCACGCAAGCAAGCATGCACGGCCACCTCAGCCGCGGCGGCGAGCGTTAAATCCACCTGCCCCTCAGCTCGCGGGCCGCCTCGCCCCTCCGCGCCTACGCGGGTTTGAATAACGCTCTAGGGGTAGGACAAACAAGACTACGTGGAGTCGGTTTTGCAGCGATTCGTTTCTGTCACTAGTAGCATGAATGAATTACTTTTTCAAATTAAAAAAATCAATATATATGCAAAAGTTATATCAAATGAAAATATAGAAGATTCGAGTATCATATTTGAATAAAATAATATATGAAATGTTATTATAAAAAGTTAAGTAAAACAGAGTAAACATTATATCCTTTAAAATAACATCATTTCTAATTATAAATAAATGCCCCAAAATATTAGAGATATCATTAATTATGACACTTAAAATTATGGCACAACATTTTAGAACTACCAATATTATGTCATAAGAAATTAGGGATTTCATTAATCCCTAATTTGCTTCATAAAATTATGCCTTTGGATAATTGTGCCTTATACAAATTATGCAATGAAATAATTATGTGACGTTAATGTTATGCTTTTCGATTATTATGCTTAGTGATTTATGCCAAGCGTCTTTATGACAAACAACATTATGCCTAATGAAAGGTCCCCGTAAATAAGTATTAGTAAGTATGGATACCTACTCGGGTTAATAGTCTCTTTAACTGTGACAAAATCTTACTTGTAAGTCAATGCCATCAAAAGATAAGGAATCGGCAGGTCCTCATACACAAATTTATTTCGATATTGATTTATTTAATTTGTCTCGTTTATAAGTCAATCAGTTCGTCTTTGAGATATTAATTTTTTCACTTAAAACGCATTTTTTTTTTGTCTCTGATACCGAAATGTTAAGCGCAAAATTTTTGCTTTTCGAATATTTTAGAACTGAGAACTAGTTCTTGATTTAAAAGAAATGTAAAAACTATAAATACCTACATTAGGTACTAAAATAATAAGCGTGCAATTATCAATTATTACGATAACGTGAAAAGTTATCAATATGGCTGAAGGGGCTAAATTTACCTTTTACGAAAGTTCTATCAAAAGTTAATCTAATATATAAAATTCTCGTGTCACAGTGTTTGTTACCGAACTCCTCCGAAACGGCTTGACCGATCTTTATGAAATTTTTTGTGTATATTCAGTAGGTCTGAGAATAGGTCGTAAACTATTTTTTATTACGGCGAAACGTAAGTTCGCCGTTACTATGGCGAAACGAAGTTCGCCGGCACAGCTAGTAATAAAATAAAATTGACATAACAATTTTATTTTAAATAATAATTATGCACATTAATTTGTATCTCAAACATAATAATTTAATCGTAGTGTAATAATTAATAATGTAATCCTAAGTTAAGTGTATACTTATTACACCAAGTACTCTTATGTCAGAAGGGTACATCTTCTATCTTCTTCTTCTTCTAATATACACGGTTATTTTTTTATCACCCTGGAAAATTTAAGGAACGCTTCACGACATGGTATTAGAATGATTTAAATATAAATAAAAAAAATAACCCCCCTCCTTAATTTTATATATTTTTTTTAATACAAAAAATGCTGCACTAGTTGAGAGCAGCATTTTTAGAGATTTTTTTTTTATATATTTTTTTATTTTTTATTTCATTTTTTTTATTTTTTATATAATATTGGATGTGTCCTGAAGCGTCCCTAAAATTTTCCAGGGTGATAAAAAAATAACCGTGTATATTCAAATTCAAATTCAAAAATCTTTATTCAACATAGGCCTTTACAGGCACTTATTGACGTCAAAACAAAGCAAAACAATCTAATTTAAAGAAATCATATTAACCTTGTATGTGCATACATCCTGAATATATTCAAGATGTCTGCAAATACAAGTAGGAATGAAAAAAAAAAAGTTGACTCTACACCTGTTCGGAAATTGGGAGAGCCTTCTCGAGAAGAACAGGCAAGAAACTCGAAAGGTCAACATTTTTTTATCTCCTCTTTTAAATCGCCATTTACAATTTTGGTTTTATTACAGAGTAATAATTATAATAATTATCTTTTGATGGCATTGACTTACAAGTAAGATTTTATTACAGAGTAATATAAATAAAATTCTCCTGTCACAGTCTTTGTTACCAAATTCCTCCGAAACGGCTTGACCGATCTTTATGAACTTATTTGTGTATGTTCAGTAGGTCTGAGAATAGGTCGTAAACTATTTTTTATTATGGCGAAATAAAAATCAATGTATACTATGTTTGTTTGTCCTCTATGCGTTCCGAAACTATTCATCAGATTGTAATGAAACTTTGGTAGGGTGTTATGGGGATACCCGTGAGGGTTCCTAGCAAAAAAAAAGATTTACGTGGCATTGCAACGCATGCCGGGTACAGCTAGTAAATTATAAAAGACGTACCATAAAGTTGTGTTGTGTCATCAGAATATGTCAGCACAACAAAACCGTAATATCGTAAGAATATTGGCAAATAAAGATTTCTTTAATCCATATCCTATTCTAGATATCTCAAAGTTGGTTAAGACTTGGATTATATGGATCCTTCAAATTTTCTTGAATTCTTGAAACAGTTCATATTATTATTTAGGTGATGATTGTATAAAAAATGCAAATCAAAACTGTTTATTGAATCCTTATTAATCTAATATATAAAATTCTCGTGTCAGTGTTTGTTACCGAACTCCTCCGAAACGGCTAACCGATTTTTTTGTTGTTTATTTAGTAGGTCTGAGAATAGGTCGTAGACTATTTTCATACCCCTAGGTGTTAAAGGCCCTCTCCAGATTTTTTTGACAATTATAATGGCGAAATGTAGTTCGCGGGTACAGCTATAGTTTTAAATAAAGACCACTGCGATCAGTCAATCAGAATCAGATTCTATTTTATTTGCAGTTTGCATTCATCGTCGCATTCTACACAAATCAAGTTGATGGCAATAGCATGAGCGCATCCGTAATGTGTTTCCATGTCAGTGAACAAGAAATGTCTTGCTGATAGTCGCGCGACCGTCAGAGCCGTGCTCGTGATTCACTGGCGCAATAAAAACTTCACCAACTCGCATCACACTAATGACTTTAACTTCGAAAGCACTCTTTTAATGAAGTAACGGTTAACACAATCCGAAATCATCTTTAACGCGGCTCTAAAAAGCTCTTTATGGCGTGGCTCAGTTCTGTAAATCAATTAGGCCCCAGCTTGTACGGAAGTTTGGTAATAGTAAAACAATAAATTCCATGTCAGCGATTGCTCTATTTTTTTGATGGATATTAATTTGACCGTCGAGATTTATTTACCAATACGGAATAATCCTTGCTTCCTTACTAATATTATAAACGCGAAAGTTTGTAAGTATGGATGTATGGATGTTTGTTACTCTTTCACGCAAAACCTACTGAATGGATTTGGATGAAATTTTATAGGTAGACGGATTACGATATGGATTAACATAAAGGCGACTTCTTATCCCGGAAAAGTAAAAAGTTCCCGCGGGAAAGTAAATTTACGGTTTTTTCTTTGAACTTTTAAGGCGAAACATAGTTCGCGGGCACAGCTAGTAAAACAATAAAGACATTCCTTCACCATCTAATTCAGAATTCAGTCTGTCATTTGACGAAACTTAGGCTAACTTCATCTACCTCTCGATGCTCCCTGCCGAAAAACGAGTGACGCTGTGATGCTTGCTGACCCAGAATGCTGCTGCTCAAAGCCAAAGTTTGCGTTTCAATTGTGAATGATATAACAACGTTAAAGAATTGATGTTTCTACATCTATTGGAAATCAACAACACCTATGTATAATCCCGTTTCAATGTACGCATGTAAACATTTACTGCTTCTTCTAATTGGATTTAAACTTCTAGTAACTTCGAGATTAAAATGTGTATCTAACATCACTAGAAAAATAACGAAAATATATATATTTACAAGCTGACCCAGCCAGCGTTGCTGTGGCTCAGTAGTTATGATGTACGACGCCATCTACTGGATGATTGCCTAACATAGATAAAGAGTTGTGTCAATAAATTAGCTCACACCGCCATCAGATCTCAGAGCCGACAATTAAGCTGATGGAAGAAAGGCGTGGGATGGGTCTGTAGTCCTCTGGAGATGCTCGTCGGCGACTTAACAAACAGATCTCGAAGTCTCTGACTCGGGACATACGCCAATTTAATACAGAACGTATTAAGGAAGCCATCGATCGGAACAAGGGCTCCAAAGTGTTTGCAAGAGATCTGTCACTCGGTCAGAGTCTGCTGACGAAGCTGAAGACAGAGGACGGCAGAGTCGTTACGTCTCGACCTGAACTTATGGCTGAGATTGAACGCTTTTATAGACAGCTTTACACAACATCGCAGGCACTTGTCATTCAGGCTACAGATCCTAGAGCCAAATTGATCCGGCATTACACCGAAGACATCCCGGACGTCAGCCTGTACGAGATTAGTGTGGCTCTCAAACAGCTAAAAAACAACAAGGCACCGGGTGATGATGGAGTTACAGCTGAGCTTTTGAAAGCGGGTGGACTACCAGTCCGGAAAGCGTTGCAGAGGCTATTTAACTCCATCATACTCGAGGGCAATACGCCTAAAGCATAGCAAGGGGGTGTGGTGGCACTTTTCTTCAAAAAGGGCGACAGGGCCCAGTTGAAGAACTACAGACCCATCACGCTCCTGAGTCATGTATACAAGCTGTTCTCGAGAGTCATCACGAATCGTCTCGCGCGCAGGTTTGACGACTTCCAGCCTCCCGAACAAGCCGGATTCCGTAAAGGCTATAGTACCATAGTCCACATTCATACGCTGCGGCAGGTTATACAGAAGACCGAGGAGTATAATCTGCCACTATGCTTGGCCTTTGTAGACTATGAGAAAGCCTTCGATTCTGTCGAGACCTGGGCCGTGCTTAGGTCACTCCAGAGGTGCCAAATAGACTACCGGTACATCCAAGTGTTGAAGTCATTCTACGAAAACGCCACTATGACAGTCCGCCTTCAGGACCAGAACTCGAAACCAATACGACTTCATCGAGGTATGAGACAGGGTGACGTTATATCGCCGAAGCTGTTCACAGCTGCGCTGGAGGATGTATTTAAGCTTTTGGACTGGAGAGGACTTGGCATCAACATAAACGGCGAGTACATGACTCACCTTCGTTTTGCCGATGATATCGTGGTCATGGCTGAGACCGTGGAAATTCAAATTCAAATTCAAATTCAAAAATCTTTATTCAACATAGGCCTTTACAGGCACTTATTGACGTCAAAACAAAGCAAAACAATCTAATTTAAAGAAATTATATTAACCTTGTATGTGCATACATCCTAAATATACTCAAGATGTCTGCAAATACAAGTAGGAATGAAAAAAAAAAAAAAGTTGATTCTACACCTGTTCGGAAATTGGGAGAGCCTTCTCGAGAAGAACAGGCAAGAAACTCGAAAGGTCTAAATTTTTTATCTCCTCTTTTAAATCGCCATTTACAATTTTGGTTTGTTACAGAGTCGTCAATTGGAAGCTGACCTCAAAGCAAAAGTTTGAGCTCAACTTCCATTACAAGAATAGATGTGTTAATTCACATTATATAAGCTATCTCTGAGAGAAGTGCGTGAACTTAGATTATAAATAAATTGCTCTCACTGAACGTTTCTTTGAAACAAAACGCAATACATTGTTAAATATTAGAATTGAGAGTTCAAACCCAAGCTTTTTTGTCCGTCATGTAATCAGACACTTTATAATATGCTTTTTTAATAAGTACATCTTTGATTGCAACTTTAAATTTGTTTAAGCTAAGTTCTTGTATACAACTTGGGATTTTATTGTAGAAACGTATACACAGGCCTCTAAAAGAATTATTAATTTTTTGGAGCCTGGTATTTGGTAAAGCTAACATATTCTTTTGTCTAGTATTAACTGAATGAATATCACTATTTTTACAAAACACATGAATATTCTTACGAACATATATTAGATTCTCATAAATATATTGCGACGCTACTGTCATAATACCAATTTCTTTGAACTTTTCTCGCAAAGAATCTCTCATTTTAAGGTTATAGATTGCTCGAATAGCCCTTTTCTGCAGTACAAAAACAATCTGAATGTCGGCAGCATTTCCCCACAACAAAATACCATACGACATCACACTATGAAAGTAAGAAAAGTATACAAGTCTTGCTGTATCAACATCAGTCAGTTGACGTATTTTCCATACAGCGTGAGCTGCAGAACTAAGTCTCTTTGACAATTTATCGATATGTGGGCCCCATTGCAGCTTAGAATCAAGTGTGATCCCAAGAAATACTGTGGTGTCCACAGGGTCAACACCTATATCCTTTATTTTTACAGTGGTGTGAACCTCTTTGACATTGGGTAAAACAAATTTTATACATTTTGTTTTCCCTTCATTAAGTGACAGGTTGTTCACATTAAACCAGTGAACAATTCTTGAGATAGAATTATTTACATCGTCATTAATTTGCACACCTCTTTTAATTTTAAATAAAAGTGAAGTATCATCTGCAAATAATACCATCTCATGTCTATCCTGTACAAAATCAGGGAGGTCATTGACATATATAAGAAATAGAAAAGGACCAAGAATGGAACCTTGCGGAACTCCCATTTTAACTGCAGAACCTTGAGACCTTTTTCCATTGATGTCTACTTTTTGAATCCTCCCACTTAGATAAGAGATTAGAAGATCAAGTGCAGTGTCACGAAACCCATAGTGGTGTAATTTTCTGATCAAGATTTCGTGATAAACGCAATCAAATGCCTTGGACAAGTCACAAAAAATGCCTAACGCATCGTGTGAGTCTTCCCAGGCTTCGAATATATGTTGTATTAACTCAACACCAGCATCGGTTGTTGAGCGACCCCTCCTAAAACCAAATTGTTTACAGTGTAGAAGATTATTCCTATTAAAATAACTTTGCATTTGCTCCAACATTATTTTTTCAAAAATTTTGCTAAAAGTAGGTAGCACAGAGATAGGTCTAAAATTACTGGGGTCTGATGTGCTACCAGATTTATGTAAAGGAATAATTTTACTTAGCTTCATAAGATCAGGAAATACACCACAGTCAATGCAATCATTAAAAATGTTAGCAAGTATTGGAGCTATTGTTTCAATTACGGATTTAGTAACATCAACGGAATTGCCCCACAGATCCGCAGTTTTCTTTTTATTTAAAGTTTTAAATGACTTTGTTATATCAATTCCACTAATGTGTACAAATTTGAATTTATCATTACAAACTTTAACATGATCCTTCACTATAGATTCAGCAATAGCGGGGGATGAATCCAAAGACTTTGTGATTGAGACTGGAATATCAGTAAAGAACTTTTCAAATTCTGCAGCTACTTCTGTGTCAACTGTTACCTTCTTACCATCAACATTCAAACAATATTGATTATTAGTAGTTTTAGCTTTTCCAGTTTCATTATTTATAATATTCCATGTCATTTTAATTTTATTACTACTGTTTTTTATTTTTGAACTTAAATAATTAGATTTAGCAAGCTTGCAAACTTTTTTGAACACTTTGGAATAAGTTTTTACATAAAGTTTAAATTCATCACTAGTATTGAATGAGCGTTCATTGTAAAGTTCAAAAAGTTTTATTCTGCTTTTGTGAATACCTGGTGTAGCCCATTCACTAAAAGCTAAAGTGCCATCAACCGATATAGTCTTTGGAATAAAAATATTTTTAAATTCAGAACAAAATGTATGAAAAAAGTTTTCATATAATTTATTTGGATTTTCTTCATAACCTATATAATTTAATTTAATACCAATATTATTTTTCAGCCGTTCTAAGCGACCAGCAGTCTTTGGTACAACAGTGATATTCTTTTTTTCCATGCTTTTACATTTAAGTGGAATGGTAACAATTTGTCCAGAATGGTCAGATTCTAAATTATTAAAAACTCTTCTTGCTAAAGGAACAATATTTGTATAAATATTGTCAATGCATGTGGCAGACGATTGAGTTGTTCTTGTTGGCTCCAAAAATAAATTTCCAAGGTTATATGACCAAAACAGATTTTTAATCCTAATAGATAAACTAGAATTTTCTAATAAATTAATATTAAAATCACCACAAACAATGGTTTGTTTTGTGGAACTACACACTTTTTTCAATACTTCATCCATAGTATCTTCAAAAAGGTCATATAATCCTGAAGGAGGCCTGTATATACTTAATACAATAATCTGGTCCAGCTCCACGCAGGCTATTTCTATTGTTCGCTCAATCGAAAGACTCACAATATCCTTACGATCCTTAAATTTCAGCTTTTTATCTAATATTATTAAAGAACCACCACGAATTGATTTTTCTCGACTGAACGAACTACCAACCAGATGATTGCTGAAATTAAACATGAACTGATAACTTTTAAGCCAGTGTTCAGTTACACAAAAGATGTCTACATTACTACAGTTCAAGAATAATTCCACTTCCAGATCCTTGCCTAACATTCCTTGAATGTTCTGGTGCACCAGGTTGATAAGATTTACTTTATTTTTGTTTTCAAATGGGTTTTGCAATACATTTACAAAGTTTTCAGTATCTTTTCTACCTAATGATAAGCAAGAGGATGTCTCTTTTGTCTCATTACTTAATTTAAAGATTTATTAAAAATATCATCAGTAACATTACTGACAGTCGTTTCACTACCACAGTATTGCTCAATAGGAGCAATTTCAGTACTTTGAGTGGGCTGCTCAATAAAAGCATTGTCAGAGAAAGAATTTATAGCCATGTTTTTGGCTAAAGTTTGTAAATAAAATCTTAGCGAAATAGCTAATTGTTTTTTATAGAATGTTGATAGATATAATCTATCTTCTGTCAAATAAGCTTTAATACATGTCAGTTTGTTGAAGTCAATAATATGGAATTTTTTCGAATAATTTGTCATTAAATCTAATGTCAAATTAAGTTTGTATCTAATATTATTTTCATGTTGTGACAAACGATTATGGTAGGGAAGGGTAAACATTATTATTTGATTAACATGTAAATTATTTAAATGAGAACAAAAATGTTTTAGTACTTTTTTGTTCAAATTACCCCTATTTCCCAAGATCATAACCAGTTTGTCATTAATATCAAACTTATAACTATTAATTTTATTTGCAATATCATGGAAACTTGAGCCAGGCATACAATAATTAATGACACTAAAATCCAACTGATTTGTCAATAACTGGCCCATACCTTTGCCTATGTCATCACAAAAAATAATACATTTAGGCTTAGACACAGACATCTTACAATGAAAACTAGATTGCTCATTGACTGGTGACTGACATACAATACTATGAGCGGAGGATGTATGACTGGGTGCATTGTTATTATTTGTGACATTGCATTCTGTTATTGAAATATTCTCACTTGCAGTCAAAAGTTGTTTGTCAAGAAGGGACTGATAGCGGTCCTCATTATGCTGACAGAGTGTGGCTAGTTCTCTGATAGATTGAATATGCATTTTAATATCATTTTGAGCCGTGTCATAATTTTCGGAGATAGTTGACAATTTGTGTTGTAAATTTCTAATAGTATTATTGAGTTCTTCAACGTCCCTATCATACAAACCCCTGCTCTCTTTCAATTTGCTATCATAAATGTCTAATGAATCTATTAGACATGCACGCTCTTTCCGTAATTTAATATTACTCCTAAATGAGTTATACTTTTTTAATTGGTATTGAGTCCTTTTTAGCATTTTCTTGATTTTTATATATTTTTTAAATTTTTTATTACTCATATGATTGTTCAATAAGGGCCTACCCTCTGTAGGCGAAGAGGATTCTGCTAAATTTTGTCCACCAGGTGACTGCATGAGTTCATCGAACAAGCTGTGTGTGTGTTAATATGTCACAAGCTACTGCGCCATACAACTGCGAAGTAAATAGAGAAATGTATTTCTTATTCTAAATAATCTTAAAGAAACATATGGATGAATGACCAGTCCCCGTTGGCAGCACCTGTTCACAGGTTGACGCATGAATCAGCCATCGCTTCGCTCAACCATATTTTAGGGAACGTAACGACCCGACGCACAACGCCACCACCACGCAGACCTTCCAGTGAGCATTACATCCCAATGTTCCACAATGTAACACTATGTTTAAAATATTTTATATCAATTGCAGGACACAGCCACCGTGAAAAATCAAGAAACAGTCTATGTTAAGATATAGTATGGGTTATCATTGTGATTTAGGGAAGTTAATTTAAGTCAGGGAAACTCAACAATAATACTTCTTATAGGCAAAAAACATTAATTACCTAACTATAATAGGTTAATAAGTCAATGTCAATAATAGGTTAAATAATATACTTAGAAATAAGCTGCAGCCTCTATTTAGGTAGTAAGATCTGAATGTAATATCTACATAAATTAGCATTCAGGCCTGCAATTGCTTAAATTGCTTTAGTTATTGTGTAACACAGATGTGTTTAAAAAAAAAAAACCAAAAAACCTTGAATTATAGGTGGACTAAACTAACAAATAAAGTTGGTTATGGGGTAGGGTACTAGGGCAATGTCACTATATGTCTGAATTTAAGGTGAACTTTACTTTCACTGTATGTAAAGTGAAACAATCAATGTGTAAAACTGGATAAATCCTAATAGTTTTTTAATAATATGTGTGCTATGTTGCAGAGTAACATAAGTGCCTATGTTCTAAGATTTGCCTAATCATAGAATGAATGGGTAATGATAAATACAATACTCCCCCGGTTTATGTATAAGTAGGTAATCCGTCAATCACCAAAACTGCCGTCACTAGCTTAAAGAATTTCTTGCTAGCGAACCACGGGTACTTTCCACAATTTCAGGTTTTCCATATATGTACTTATTTCCTCTTGAAGTCTTGGATCTAAAGTTTTTGCCAAAACGTAATCTTCGAAAATCTTCGTTGGCTCGTTCAAATCCGTGACAGTTGGTGTTAATTAACGTCGTCTTAAATTTGTCGTGACAAACATAAAATAGCACCGCGAATCGCTTCACAAACAATACAACTGCATTTCAACACAATACTAATTTTAAAAATGCATTAATTTACAGGAATTTGTTGAAAATATAAAAATAACTTAAAATTAAATACGAAGCTAACACAATGACGTCTAGTCACGACCGGGGCTGCGGTCCGTATCTTGACCGATATCCGTATCTTCGTCCGTATCTTTGGAAGATTCCAAACAAGTGGGTCTTAAAATGAACATGCACAAGACCAAAATTATGGTGAATTCCCATGTAGTACCCACTCCTGTGAAGGTTGGCGGCTCTACACTGGAAGTTGTTGACGAATATCTGAGACCGTGGAAGATCTAGGCACAATGCTCGAAGACCTCTGTAGAGTTTCCGAACAAGTGGGTCTTAAAATGAACATGGACAAGACCAAAATTATGGTGAATTCCCATGTAGTTCCCACTCCTGTGAAGGTTGGCGGGTCTACACTGGAAGTTGATGACGAATATGTTTACCTGGGACAAATAGTCCAGCTCGGTAAGTCCAACTTCCAGCAAGAGATAAATCGACGAATCCAACTCGGCTGGGCAGCGTTCGGGAAGCTACGCAGCATATTCTCGGCCAATCTACCGCAGTGTCTTAAGACGAAAGTCTTCAATTCGTGCGTGTTGCCAGTGATGACGTACGGAACTGAGACGTGACCGTTTACAATGGGTCTCATCAGAAGGCTCAATGTCACTCAAAGGGCAATGGAGAGGGCTATGCTCGGGGTTTCTCTACGCGATCGCATCAAAAATGAAGAGATCCGTAAAAGAACTAGAGTCGCGACATAGCCCAGAGAATTGCAAACCTTAAGTGGCAGTGGGCAGGACACATAGCTCGCAGGACTGACGGCTGTTGGGGCGGAAAGGTCCTTGAGTGGCGGCCGCGTACCGGGAGACGCAGCGTTGATAGGCCCCCCACAAGGTGGACCGATGATCTGGTGAAGGTCGCGAGAAGCCCCTGGATGCGGGAGGCGCAGGACCGATCGGTTTGGAGATTCCTGGGGGAGGCCTATGTCCAGCAGTGGGCGTCTCTTGGCTGAAATGATGACACCGCCATCTATGAGAAACTTAAGGAATTTACAAATAATTGCAAACCATTTAATTCGCAATAACAAATATTGGGATCAACAATCTAGTTAGAAACTATCCTATATTTTAAGTTGAACCAAATTACATACGCCAAATTTCATCAAAACCAGTTAAGTAGTTTCGGAGTTTATGCCGGACAAACACTGCGACACAAGATTTTTATATACATAGATACGAAAAAGTAAAACGCTTTGCTAATCCAAACCTCACTCTCCTAAGTTGAGATTTACATACGCAAACAATTGAATTGATGAATTTATCGACGCACTTATTTCGAGTGTGCGGTCGGACACTTGTGATAAATCTTCACGGCCCTTTCTGGATGTGTTTGCTTCCCTTCAACGTGGCCGTATTGCAAAGTGACTTTGAATTCATTCGACAGATTAAACAAAATCTGCCCCTTATTTTGAAACAAAGAAGGTCGCTTTCGATTGTCTTCTGGTCGAACTTAACTTTTTCCTGGTCTAGTCGTTGAGAATACCCGGTATTTACCTGGAGCTCCGGGGTCCGTTTCCCCACAGGGCAAAAGTTTCTCTGCTTGGTTTGATTGGTGGTTGGGCGTTTGAATGATATTCTAACTGTGACTACCATTCAAACGCGTACCAAGAAATTCGGTAACTCATTTCTATGTCGCATGATTAAGAAATGGAACTCTCTGTCAGCACAGGTGTTTCCTCCTTCCTATAATCCCGGGTCCTTTAAAAGAGGCGTGAAGAAGCACCTTGCAGGTCGGCAAGGTGAGGGTGGCTAGTGCGGCGTTTAACCTCTCTCCCGCACTAGCTATCTTCGCATTTCGACTCTACTTTCAGTTACCACCAGGTGGAATGAGGTCATTTACTTGGCCTTCTATAAAAAAAATAGGCTATCATCGTTTTACCTTAATTTTTCGCCATAATAACCATGTTTATACCATGGTAAGATAGCCAGTTCAGGAGTCAGCTGTCGAGTAGTCCAGGTGAAGTTCGCTTCCATCTTCAGCCTTATCGTCACTGAAGAGTAGGTAAGATGAAAGTCATGACATACCCTGTAGTGTGTAAAAAACAGGGAGAACATAAGACTCTTACGCTCGTATTAATAAATGTATATCAAAGTTGAGATCGAACTTAAGATGCAGTTCCGTCATTTAATTTATGAAACATCTGTCAAAAACAGCATCTCAAGATCGATCACATTCTTGAGATGCAATTATTATTAATACGAGCCTATAAATCTCAAGGTCGTAGATTCGGACCCCACGTTGGGCGCCAAACTGAGTCGTAGCAATGAAGGCGGTAGTCTTAACGCCGCGCCGTTAAGTTAACGGTCATGCTAAAATAAAAGCGAGTATATTATAAGTACTATAAAATTATAGTAAAAACACAAGTAATATTTGAGATTAATTCTATAAATTGATTTCAAATTTGAGTATAACATAAGTGTAGGTACGTATATTTGATAATCTTACTTGGGTACTTAACATTTTATAACAAAGTATCAATACTTACTTATTGTAACCATGCTGGCTTTTTGTTATCTGGTTCTATCTCTTGCGGTTAGTTAGTTCGTATAGTTCAGTTTCGTTTTCTTTCATTCTTTATCTTTTTATACCTGAAATCTTGTTTTCATTCAGTTGCATCATATTTTCTAAACTGTGAGCTTTTCGCTACACCACAATATTCGTTGTAGGTTTCCTTAGCCATATATTCTAAAAGATCTCACTGCAGATGTTACATCAGTTTCCGAACCATTTAACATAGAATGCAAAGAATAGCTATTTCTATTTAGAGGAAGGCGAGACCTTAAAAGCGTGAATATATTATGTATGTTCGGCATAATAAGAAACTATGCACGCATGATCTGTAAAATACGTTTCTATAGGATCTCCTCGAATATTCTATAGGTCCTATACCTCAAAATTAAAATGAACTCAAGCCGTCTTATTACAAAACATGGACTAAAGTTAGTCCTGGTTTAAACCAGGACTAAGTTGACGCTGTCTCTATCTATGTATATTGACACAAGTGAAAGCGCACTACATTTAAACCAAGACTAACTTTAGACCAGGTTTAAACTAGGTTTTGTAATAAGACCGGTATAGTGTAATCTAATATGGAACAAAATCAAAATGTACTTTATTCAAATACGATTTGATAGAAAGCTCTTTTGAGTCGTCCATGTTTTTTTATATCTACCACTGCCGTTATATGTCTGCAGTTAAAATTATTAGGATGTATGGGTGCTATTCATCCTTTTCGCAAAAAGTATTGGATAGATTATAATGAAACTCTGCTTTTTGATAGTTGAAAACAAAGATTAAAACTAATGGACACAGGCACACAGCTAGTACTCGTAATTATTCTCTTTATAGCTCGCCGTAATATGTGGTTTATTGTTTTATGTGCAGTAAATTTTAGAATATTAAACATTGCGAAGTCGAAATATTTTTTGTAATCCAACTACTCACATATGGAATTATACTCAAAAGAAAAATGCGTTCATTTTCAAACATCATAACTAAAACTCCATTCAAAGATTTTCGATAAATACATAGTTCGTCTAAATGGGGATCCAATACTCGTATGGAACCAATTTATAAGCCTAACTGGTACGATCAATTTCTATTGAATAACATAGCATCACAGTTATTTTAACGTTTTACTTATTTCAAAAAAAAGTTGAATATTTTCTTTGAATATAGTCAATTCAAAGAAAATATAAATTATCACCAAAAGAACCAATAAGTATAGGTATTATAATCCTTTGCTATCATCAATATTTTGGGTACTATCCGTCCAGAAATCGTCATTCATTTCCATTCTGTATATATACATGACAATGTGTTATTTATCTAGGTAAGTTATCCATTAATATTACTGTTAATCGGGAACATATTTACCTTAGCAACTAACCTTATTCAGAACCTTAATGACCAAATTATGACTCCTTATCTCTAGTTACACAGCGCTATTAATTTTACACACATTATAAAGCCAAAGTAAGCTTTATTGTCATTGTATACAATACGTTATTGTTTGCATCACAAAGGCGAATCTTCAGAGTAAAGCCTTGTAATAAAATGGAGCTCAGACATGGGCTCAGGGATTAGACCTTCGACCCTTCGAATGAATAGGAACGACCTTTTTAATGAAATCCAGGTATTGATAACTGACCTATGTAATTTAGGTACTCTTGATGCCGCAGATAACAATTTTCTATACATATCGTAATAAATATTTTTCATTTATCGGTATAGTGGGTGAGGTATTACTTGATGAACACTTTATGTACCTAGTATATGTATGAGTTTTAATAAAATCTAAAGCGGTATTTTCCAGATCATTCAACCGTTTGTTTTGATGAACTCTATTATTGGATCAACTGGCCACCAATAGGATAGTTGAAATGGATTTAAATTGTTTTATTACTCACGCTATAGCTTGTGGATAACTCAAAACGCTTCCATTCACCTCACATATAATTCTGCATTATCAACTAGGGTCTCTAACCGTCTATGGGGTTTGCTATCTTTCTTTAACAAGAACTTCCCCATACACATCAATGATCCCTGTTTCTGCAACACTGGTGCCTCGATGGAACTCATATACATAAATAACGCGATATTAAGATTTCCATTTTGTGGACAGAACTATATGAATAACAAATAAAAAAGTGTAAAAACAAATGAATAACTAAATTTGAACCAGATATTGTAGTGCTTTTTCTTGCTGAATTGTAGAAATATAGGGAAATCTTAAAGTTAAAGAAAAAAAAACAAACTTATTCCTTTAGTCCGATACAAAATGAAAAGATTTATTCTTGTAGGTACATAATTATAATTCACTTATGCATATGTTACTTAAGTAAATAAACTCCCTTAATGCAAAGCACTTAACTAAATGTTTAATCAATACAAGCCAAGGGCAGGATGGTTCAGGTTTGTTTGATCAATCTCGGCAGGTAAAAATCAGGTACAAATTGGGTACAAAACTATAAAATGAGGGGCAATAAAGTACACCAACAAATAGTCATAGGTTTCTTTTTTTTTTAAATTAGTAGCTTTCCCCGGAGCGGTTGTTAGTAGATCGTACCTTCTATGCTAAGCCTTGCAATCACGGGTCCGAGATAGGATATTCCAGTTTCATAACTTATTCTTTCTCTATAGATACATTTATTACTTGTGTAATTCCACAGAATTCCTCCTTGATGTTAGGTTAGTGCCTCTAGCTTAAAAGCCAAGCAGCGGAGCCCTACGGCCTCCGGGAACTGCCCTGGAGATTCATAGCACAGTGTTAGGTTAAAAATATAATTAAATATGCCTATGATCTTGAGGTCAGTGGGTCTAACACTGAGTTCTGAAGGAATCCCAGTCAATACGTTTGAATTTCAGGTAATAAACATTGCAAGTTAATTCCAAACATAATTTTCAATAAATTGTCAAAGTTTTTTATTGGTTAGTTAATAAAAAGAACATATGGAGGGGAGAGCACCTATTTTGTGTATAATTATTGCTATTAATAAAAAGAAAACAGCTTAATTTGTGAGTTATTTGCCAAAGAAGGATGTGAAACTTAATATTGTGAAAATTTAGAATTTAACATGAAATTCGCAAGTGTTACTCAATATATGCATTAATCCCACTAAGATGCCGCTTACTATCAGGTTTTTTTTAATGAAATAGGGGATGAAAAAGGCGAATTTTGGAAATGTAATATGTTTGATTTAATAATCAATTTACCCACAAATAAAAATAAAATTAACAAAATCTGTTTTAAATCATGAAATATAATAAGTTAATTAGATACCTTATTGATTTTTTGCACTTATTGATACAATACATCCATTAAATTTAATGAATCGCGTGCCGGCGAGTAAATATATTATTTTTTCCTTAGCTTTACTCTTCAAGCTGAAAACAAAAATAACTGACTTTTGAAGTCTCACTGAAATGTCAGCTTTTCAAATTAAATTCACACGGAAAACGGGAGAAATACCTATGGATTTTCTTCGCAGAAATTAAGATAATGCAGGAATTTCTATTCCGCAATCAAATCAATAACAAATTACTTCGGTCGATGTCTCACAGACTAAGAACCACATAGAGATAATATCATAGCTTAGGCGCGTTCACGTACCATACCAACGCTCCACTTGCGCACAGATTTGCGTTTATGTGGAAGCGACGGAGCCGAGGTCCGTTTGCTCAATGTTAAGCGCCGTATTGGCGACGGAACCTCTCCTAAAACCAAATTCATTTCATAACACTCGTAAGACTCTTAACTTGCTTCAAGATGTGTCAAGTCAACATACGGATCTTTCGAAATTCTACAATATGCAATAAGTATTTCCAGCTAAAGTTATAAGTTTGGTTGAAAAACAAAACGTAATAAAAAATTAACAATAAACAAATTGTGAATGCTTTCCAAATTCTATTCGACGAAACCATAATTATATGATCTGTAGCTTTAAGTGTATTTTATTATGATATGTCTCTAAAAATGATCAAAACAAACGGTCTAAATGTCAAATTCCGAATTTTGAGAAAATCAACCCACCTAAATGGAAGCACGGGATTTTGGGCGAAAAAAAACTATCTTTGTAAATAAGGCCAGGATAAACGCGAGATTTATTTTGTTTATGCAAAAATTGAATAATGACCAAAGATAATTGCAAATGTCACTGACGTGACGTGAAACGACGTTGACGTTGACACTTGACATTGATATTGTGAAATTAATTGACAAAGTTGTTGTAATTATGATTTTAGTTGTGAAATTTGTGTTAAAACTACAGTGAAACTAAAGTGTTTTTGCAAAATTAGTGTTTTATGAAATTTTAAGAAAAAACGGTGTTACAGTATACACGAGTCAGAATTTGAATTTTAAATTCTAAACCACACGCCAAATATTTGAGGACACAAGAATTAAGAAAGTCGCGTGGCGTCATGCCCACGAGGTGGTCGTGTTCGCTTCGTTGAGAATTGTTTACATTGCGTATGCGCGTCGTGTATTGTATTCGAACACGTTTGCTATAACCTTTTTTTTTTCAAGTATAATTTTCTGTTTATTGTGTTACATTATGAAAAATGATATGTGAAGAGGAGATATGTCATGATGAGAGGAATTCAGTGACTGATGCATGTGAAATAAACACTCAGGGAACTACAGAAGATCAGCGGAAATGCTTAAATCCAGAGATATATACCGAAAAATCAACTCCTATGGACGAGTGCAGAGAAGACAGTAATAGAACCAATAAACGTGTTCATTGTGACGATAAATCTAGTGAAGAGAGTGACTGTTGGGAGTGGAAAGTTATTAAAAAGAGGGAAAAAAAGTTAAAAATACAGCAAAGTTTAGAGGTTTCTATTGATAACGAGGAAAAGAAAAATAAATATGAGCTGTACATATCTTCGAAAGAAATTCTACCTAAGCAGTTTGCGTTAGCTCGACTACTCAACGAAAACAAAATAAGAAATATATGCAGAGTTAAATATCTCAACCCTTACAAAGTACGCTTAGATTTCGAAGATGAAGAGAGTTACAATAAAATATTATGTTGCAGAGAATTATTAGATAAAGGGTGGTCAATAAATAAATCAACGGAACTAAGTTATTGCTACGGAATTATTAGAAATATCGACATAAACTTAACAGACGAGGAAATAATGAAATATATTTCTTGTCCCTGCACAATTATTTCCTCTGTAAAACGCCTAGATAAACGCATAATCAATGAAGAATCGAACCCGTGGCAGCCGAGTGAAACAATACGTGTATGTTTAATTAAGGGTTCCATACCTGCCTCATATGTTTATGTTGACGGACTTCGCATTAAAGTTGATCGCTATGTATTTCCTGTGTCACAATGTTATATATGTTGGAGAATCGGTCATACTTCTAAGACATGTCAATCTAAAAAAAAAGTTTGCCCTAAATGCACAGGAGACCATGAAACGTGTCCTGCCACAACTACATTTAAATGTATAAATTGCGCTGGAAAACACCCATCTTTTGCTAAAGTATGTCCAGTATTTTTTTTAAGAAAAACGATTAAGAGAAATTATGTCTGAACACCACTGCACTTATAGAAAAGCGCTTGATATTTACACACAATCGACGTCCCCTATTTTACAAAACAATATAAAATCTGAGATTAATATCAACGATAAGACCATATTTCCTAATATTAATCGAAACTCTGAAGAGATTTCTAACGAAGCAGTTACTCGCTCAGTTTGGGCGAACAAGAAACACCAAAACAATAAACAAACGAGTATAAAAAACGGAAAACAAAAGATTAAAAGTTTACAACAGGAAGATAATGAATTTATGTGGACAGAGATGTCAGAAAATGACTATAAATATGAAAGTGAAAATCAAAATATCAATGAAGAAAAAAAAGAAAATTCAATTACATTTAAAGAGTTAATATAACGCTTAAAGACAGTTTTGTTCTGTAAAAATATGGACACTCAAATGAAAATTCAAAATATCATTAAGTTATGTGTCGAGTGGTGTATACTTATTGTTGTTAATTTTATCTCAGATTGGCCAGCTGTTATATTTAACAGCTGGCCAGCTGGCCTGGTTTTACAATTTATCAATGGCGGGACATAAAAACTCATCAACATTGACAATAATGCAATGGAATGCTCAAAGTATTATCGGAAAATCACTAGCACTCGAAGAACTTTTAAGGCAAAGTAAAGTACATATTGCAGCTATTTGCGAAACATGGCTAGATCCAGAGCGTGCATTTAGAATCCGTGACTATAACATATTCCGTAAAGACAGAACCGATGGCTACGGAGGTATTTGTATTTTAGTTCATAAGTCTATTAAGGCGTGTATGCGCCCAATTTCTATTTCTAATCCTGGAATAGAAATCTTACAAATATCAGTGGCAAACCACTTTTCTTTTGACAATATTATTGCTGTCTATTGCCCTAGTAGAATCAATACAAACCAACAAGATTGGGATAATATTTTCTCTTCTTTTCTAAATAAAACTCTGATACTTGGCGATTTTAATGCCCATTATCCAACATGGTCTTATAGAACAGACTCTAGGGGCCGACAAATTCATAATTCACTATTGGATAGTAATTTTATTGTACTAAATAAGGGAGACATTACATGGAACCGTCTAAGTAATAACGTGTTGCAAACATCAACTCCAGATATTTCATTTGCGACTGACGATATCGCGCTGAAATTTGATTGGAATGTATTAAATGAAACTCTCGGGAGTGATCACTATGTTATTATAACATCCCATATTTAATCATTTCCTAGAATACCGATAGCACAAAAAAGGAACTTTAAAAAGTCTAATTGGCAAAAATATCATGATTACGCGAATGAATTGTTTTCTACTTTTACAGTACCCAGTGATCCACAGTTGGCTTATGATGAATTTATATACCACTTAAACCAAGTAGCTGCGGCCACGATTCCTAAATATAAGTTATATAACATTCCACACAGTCAATTCACTCCTAAACCGTATTGGAATGATCAATTATCGAAGGCTGTAGCTACACGTAGATTGGCATTGTCCTCCTTTAGGAGAAATCCTACTCCTGAAAATCTAGAAATACTAAATCATAAATTAAAAATAGCCTATGATCTCATCCGCCAAGCAAAAGTTAATAGTTATCGTGAATTCTGCTCCTTTATCAATAAAAATATAACATCTTCTGAAATGTGGCAAAAAATGAAGTGGCTTAAGGGATATAATCGCTCACCTAACTTATATGTTGATGCTCATAATTCTATGAGACTTTTACGATCTCTCACTCCTGACTCCGTTATACCTCCCCCCCTCTCAATTTACAAATTATGATTCTCAATTAGATTCTGATATCTCGATGCAGGAGCTAGTTAAATGTATTAAGTCGAAAGATACATCTCCTGGTTCCGATGATATTTCATACTCCATGATTAAACATTTACCTGAAAGTGTAAAAATTATACTTCTTTCTCTATACAACATTTTCTTTTCCAATAGTATAGTCCCTTCTCAATGGAGACATATACTAATTGTTCCAATTCCTAAACCAGGGAGGAACTCTACTGAAGTCTCTTCTCTGAGACCAATAGCATTCATGTCTTGTCTATGCAAAATATTCCACTCAATAATAAACACCAGACTTGAATGGTATGTTGAGAGAAATAATATATTACCCAAAGAAATGACAGGTTTTAGAAAATGTAGATCATGTTTGGACAATTTAAGTTCTCTAGTCACTAAAATTCAACTTGGTTTCTCAACTGGTCTAACTACGGTTGGCTGTTTTATAGACATAGAAAATGCATATAATAATGTAGATAATATTTTTTTACTCAATGTGTTAGACAATTTAAAAGTAGGAAATAAAATAAGTAGATATTTAAGTAACTTTTTACGAGAAAGATTTTTAAAAATACAAACAGATAATTTATTAATTTGTAGAAGCACTTCTAAGGGCTTAGCTCAAGGAGACCGTTTATCACCTCTTTTATTTAACATTGCTACCTATGGTCTGCATAATTTTATTCCAAGCAATATTTCTATATCCCAATATGCAGATGATATAGTATTGTATAAGCAAAAATGATTTGCAAAATGCATTAAATAAAATTGTCAGTTTCCTAAAACAGATAGGCTAAGATGTATCACCAGAAAAGAGCAAAATATGTATCTTTAAAAAAGGATTTAGAAAGAAAATATAGATATAAAAATAAATGATAAATCTCTTAAAGTTGTTGATAATGTTAAATATTTGGGATTGTGGCTCGACCGAAATTTAAGATGGAGAAAACACATAAATGAAACTAAGGAAAAAATATTAAACTTTATTAAAATATTCAAAGTCTTAGCTGGATCCAGTTGGGGGGTTCACCAATCATATTTAAGACAGTTATACATTTCTGTTGTAAGAAGTCGCATTGACTATGCTAGCTTTCTATATGGAAATAGTTGTGCCACTCACTTATCAGTATTAGATAAGGCTCAAATGCATGTCTTCGTATTATTGGAGAATTTATCAAAAGTACTCCCATTCACGTAATGGAATCAGAGTTAAACATTTGACCATTATTTGTACGTAGACAATATTTAGTAGAATTTTTTTTATTGAAAAACAAAACTTTCATTCATTCAACTATTATCCATGAATTGAATAACCTCTCAAATTACAGCAATAATGTGTTTTGGCGCAGAAAAACTAAACCGTTACTAGTGGATGCACACGATAGTTATAAAACAATACCTTTGTATACTAGTACAAAACTTGGTATGTTTTCTTTAAATACTTGGGTTAATAATATAGATCTATCTGAAATTTTGAAAACTCATAATAAAACAGTGGACAAAACAAAACGTCATTATAACAGTCACCAACTAAAAATAATATGTGACACTATTTCCTACGAAGAATATGCTGATTACTACAGAATATTTACAGATGGATCGAAGAAGGATGACACAAGTGGCGCCGCTTTCTTAGATTTTGAAAATAACAGTTCTATTAAGTTCTCTATTTCTTCGAACATATCAATAATGTTTACCGAAATGATTGCTATAGTGGAAGCATTATCATATATCAAAAGTATTAACTACAAAAATTTTGTTATATTTACGGATTCTAGAAGCACGATTCAACATTTAAAGCGCTGTACGCGAGTTTACAGAGGTTTCCCAATAGCATATATAATAATTGAATTAATACAAGAAATCAAAACGACCCAAAAGAAAAATATCAAAATACAATGGCTTCCATCGCATATTGGCTTAAAGGGAAATGAAGAAGTTGACCAATTAGCAAAAGAAGCGATTGAAGAAGGCGATACATATAATGTGTTACCTTTACATACAGATCTTCTATCAAATATAAAGAAAAACTGTTTTAGAATATGGTCAGAATATTTTGACAGAAGATCTTTAACTAAAGGTATTTGGTATAAAACTATACAACCAATACTTCCTCGTTTCCCATGGTTTGATATCCTTAACTACAATAGACCTGATCTTGTAACCCTCTTGAGGCTTCGATCCGGACATGTTCCATTAAATAGTTTTGCTTTCCTTATGAAAAAGTCCCATCGCCAAACTGTAACATATGCAACGTCACAGAAGATGTATATCACATTATTATGGAGTGTCCACGGACTGAGCCTATGAGGCTCACACTAAAAATTAAAAACTTTGACATTGGAAGGTGCAATAGTATTCTCGCTTCCCCTGACTCCAGGGAAGCCAGAAAGCTTTGCACAGCTATTAAAATTATCTTTAAGAATAGATAATGTTGTGTCTATATGTAAAAGATATATTATATATTATGGTTCTTGTGTGTAATTATGGGGGTGACATATCCATAGATAAAATCCCTCATTAACTAAATAAAGATTAAAAAAAAAAAAGAATTAAGAAGTTTTATTTAAATGTCATCTCATCATCGTCATGTATTAAATCTCGTCATTAAAGATGTCGACCTTTTATCATTACAGTCACCTACTTATCTCTAATCAAAGGACAACATTATTCCTTAAAATCAATAGGACTCGAAAGTGTATCTTCATTATAAGTACAGTATCCATTAGAAGACTAAAAAGAACAAAGAACTACAGAAACACGCTTTTATCGGTTCATATTTCTCAATCTGTAGCATCGTTTCGTGTCCGGCTTCAAATATTTTTCCTTGGACTACAATCATAGGCAGCAATAACTTTCTTTTCGACTGCCAATGGTCCTGAATGGGTATAACTACTATTCCCTACAAATCTACCAACATAACTCGATCTCTGAAGCTTCGTGACATCTGCGGAATTAGTTCCGAAAAACTGCCTGAATGGTAGATCTACCCAAAATGGTTTGAGTTGAAGACATAATAAATTTTCCGGACGTTCGATATAGTTTATGATTGTTGCCAGAGTAAAGTTTAACACTATTAATTTGTTGGCAGCGAGACGAGTGGATTGCAGGGTAATAGTTTTGTTAATTAAATTGTGAGATCGTCGGTCCGCGGGATGACGGGCAAACTTACTAGATGATTTCCTTTAATCTTACAGCTTCGTTGGATTATGGAACAGATCAAGCTATAACTAGCTACTACTGCCTACCTTGAAGGCATTTCTGCTTTCCGTTTGATCACACCTTGTCCAAATCAGCGTCGAATATGAAATATGTCTGTATCTATTCGGACCCGGGTCCCTTTAAAAGTCGATTGCTATTCAAACCCGGATGTCTTTAGTTAAGTCGATTGTTATTCGCACCCGGAGCATGAAATATGCGGTTTCATTTCAGAATGATTACTGCGTGTAGTCACACTATCTAACCTAACCTACAGTTTACAGTTTTATATTAAAGTTTTTTTCGATAACAATTCATTTGCAGGTTTTTCGAAGTCGGTTTATTCTTTTAGAAATCGATTGCTATTTGGACGTGGATTGTGGATTTTACTCAATAATTGATTTTTTCCGAGCGGAGCATGAAACATGTAGTTTCATGCTCCGCTCAGTGGGTGGTCACAATATCTAACCTAACCTAACCTGCTAAAGTTTTCAGTCTTATACTATACTCGTATTTTTTTTACACTTCTGTTGGGTCCGAATAGCAATCGACTTCTAAAGAGACCCGGATCCGAATAGCCACTCCTATGAAGTACCTATACACGGTGTAAAAAAACTAATAACAAAGCCCGCGTCTACGCATTCAGACCATTAAAATTAACTTATATAAAAAATATTTTTGATGGGAAACGAAATTTATTTTTATCTTTTAAAAAACAACTGCTAAAAGTACTACGCAATGTAACGCGCGCTCGCGTCGACAATAAACAGCGTCCGTTGCAAATACATTGCGTGTTGTAAATTAAAAACTTTTTTTGTTAACAAACACTGATTTTTTCTTTGATGTTTCTTTGGGTGAAAATTAACAAATAATGTTCCAAACACTTTGGTATAAAAACCCCGAAAAAATAATTGTGACTTTGAAGTTAAATATCTCGGTAACTATTAATTTCCCAAGTATGGTCTAGAAGACAAAAATGATATTGACGATGGGTTCAATACGTGTTTTTTTTACACCCGTTATTGAAGTCTTTCCGAAGACTTCTCTATATTCTTTGTCACACCTATAGTATATGTGATTCTTGTGAGATTCACAGTGAATCTGCAACCACCACAAGAATTTTCGTGCACGTTGCCAAATTGTGACATAAGATGAAAAGTCATGGTACCCAGTAATTTCACTGCTATATCGGATATCACTGCCCTTCAAATGGGAAAACAGCAATGCAAGCACTGCTGCTTGCACGGAGGTACCCAAGTAGGTGACCCTGGTACAGAATCTCCCTACGGTAAAATGTTGGTGGCATAATATGCCCTACCACCCTACCACCAATAAAACCAAGCAGAAATACTTCTGCCCCTTCTGCACTAGCCCACGGAGGCGGTTTCAATAAAAAGTAAAACTGAACTTAAAATGACAAAACTGTTTACAGAGATCGACATCCACAAATCGGAGGAGTGCCGCTCGGAGTGGGTGGAGGTGCGGGACGGGTACATGCCCGACGCGCCGGTGCTGGGCCGCATCTGCGGCTCCGGCAAGGGGCCCATCATGCGGTCTACCGGCTCGCGGCTCACCGTCGTCTACCAGCCCGGGCCAAGGCTCAAGCCGCACAAGGGATTCAAAGCGCATTACGAAGGTGAATTCATACAAAAATCTTATTACATGATTATTACACTAAATAAAAAGGAATTAATCCAGAATTAAAAAAGATGAGAAAAGTATTATGTATGTACTTATTGTACCTCATCTTTAAGGTCTTGAGAAATGAATGTTGTTTAATCGGTTAATTGAGTGTCGGTGGCGTTGTGGACTTGGTACTCGCCTTCTAATCGGGAGGTTTTTTTTTTATTGCAAACAAGCAAACTGCCCACCTGATGGTAAATGGTAACAGTCACCTATAATACATGTGGCTCCTGTAAGATTCGCAGCAAAACTGCAACCCCCACAAGAACCGCAGTGTACGTTGCCAACTTGTGACTTAAGATGTAAAGTCACGGTACCCAGTAATTTCAGTGCCATATCTTACCCTTCGAACCGGAACACAGCAATGCAAGCACTGCTGCTTTGCGGCAGAAATAGGTAAGACGGAGGTACCCATGCACACGACCCTGGTACAGAGTCTCCCTCCGGTAAAGGATCTGAGGTCCGAGGTTCGATCCTGCGATATACCAATGTATTTTTCGTTTTTCGAATTTCATATGTAGGCTCATTTGTCCGACGCTCCTGCGATGAAGAAAAACATCGTGCGGCAACCTGCATACATCTGCGAGGAAGTTCAAAAGATGTATGTGAAGTCGACCAATCCGCACTGGGCCAGCGTGGTTGACTAAGGCCTAAACATCCTAACTTGGGTAGGTTCAAGCCCCTCGGTGGGAACTTATATGAGCTGTGGTGATGAAATATGTTGGCTAGTCCAAGCATTTAATTCTTCACTAATGATTGAAGTCCAAGTACTGTTGCTTAATGATAACATAATGAATTCAGCCGTTTGCGGTGGAGACATTGAGGTGGACAGCAGTGGGCATTTGGAGTCTCCTAACTACCCCGATGACTACCAGCCCAACAAGCTGTGCGTGTGGAGTCTGTCTGTGCCTCAGGTAAGCTTATATCCGTTACTCTACATATTTTGAAATTTTCTCCAACATCCTTTTACGTCCTTTATTGAGCACAGGCGTCCTTCAGGAAGACATTTATTTAACTAGACGATGTCAATATCTCTTTATAATACAAATTGAGTGTTTTAATTTCTCTACCCGAATATGATGGCAATTAAGTTCTTAAAACGTAAAAAAAATATAATATTTTAGGTTCCCTTTTAATTTACCCACATTTTTATAAATTTCGGTTGACGACCGATCCAGAAAACGGCGGAGCGCTTACTAATTCTTAGACAAGAAATTGCTTCGAGTTGAGTCCAGTAGCTCTTATACTACAAAGTCTTAAGTGCCTACAAAGATTGCATGACTCGGTTAGGTGGGTACATACCTATTTATCTATCTATGCATTCATCACGTTCCTAATACTAAGGCATATATTAGAAATGCGTAACTCCAGATAGAAATTGATATAATATATACATAATTATTGACTGCGCACGATTTTTGAACCTACAAACTAACTCTGTAGTGAATCTACCAAAAATGAGTCAAATTATAAATTATACACAGACCAATGATCAAAATTTTACATTTTAGGAATATCAAGTGGCACTTAGGTTCCATTCGTTTGAAGTGGAAAACCACGACACGTGCTCGTATGACAAAGTTCAGGTGCGCGATGGTGCCACCCTGGACAGTCCACTCCTGGGGATGTTCTGTGGTCACAAAATTCCTCCTGATATCAGGTCAGTATTTCAAACTATTTAGGATATTTTTATTTTAATGTAAGAAAAAAAATAATACCGAGTATTACCCAAATGTCAAGAGTAATCCTCCACAGGCGTTAGGACCCGAACCGTAGCTGGTCGGGTTGTCCCGAGGTGGTCCGGATAAATTGAGCTTTCCCAGCCCCGGATCACCTCAACGATGGACATGATGGACATCGAGGTTGGTTTAGTGGGTACGCTCCACACACTGCGGGGTGAATCCCACACACGTCTATCGATTAGCGATCGACAGATACGTTCAATTCAACGGACAGCTTACAATATATGGATTATATACTTTACCAGATAACCTTTCATTTTCAGGTCAACGTCCAACAAGTTGCTGGTGATCTTCGAGTCAGACAGCACGGTGCAGAAGGCGGGCTTCTCGGCGACCTTCATGAAGGAGTTCGACGAGTGCGCGTCCATAGAGCACGGCTGCAGCCACTCGTGCGTCAACACGCTCGGCGGGTACGAGTGCGCCTGCGACATCGGCTACGAGCTGCACTCTGATGGGAAGAAGTGTGAAAGTAAGTAATTTTTATACAACTTAAGTGAGCACTGTGATTTTAGTTCCGAAACGATCCGATCTTTTATCGGAATAACCAGAGTTGTGCCACGGCTGGTGTGTCTTTGCAGAGTCTATGATTATCCCGGTAGGTAGTATTGGTAACGATACCTTTAGATGGCTTAGCGTAGTATATTGCATTAGAGTGCACCTATCTCGTATATTAACCTTAATATCACTGGTATACGTCCAATCCGGGCGCATGGGTAGTGGAGTCGCAGTGTGTACCTTACCTAGCGCGCCCATAAGGGCAGGGAGAACACCGGGGGGTTTTAGTGGGTAGGCCTGGCACGCTGCCGGGAGAGCCCCACACACGCTCGCCGTCTAGCCAACGGCGGCTACAGTGCGGTGACGCATTTGCCCCCGAGAAAAAAAATGTTACACTCTATTATTCTTACTCGGGAGACTCCCCCATGCTGGAGTAAGACCTTCGGAACTCTCAACTGATTCTTAATCATGGCGGCCAATATTAGCAATAACTCACCATCTGTGAGGAAGATATTATGTTTTACTTATTCCCCCACTCACTCTCACCCATATAATAATATTATAATATGATGGAACGTTAATTCGCACGGCTTTAAGCGTGGTTTCCCAAAATGTTTGGAATAGACCTACTGATTTCGATGAATAATGTTCTTTGGCGGCGTTTTAAGACACCTAATTAGACTGCCCGTGGTTACAGATAAACACTACAATATCTCTACAGCGTCTCTTACGATACATTGATGATTTGTGTTCAACTAGTAGGTACAGAGCGTTGACACTCAGTAAATAATTAATGATTCTTAATTAAAAATAATATTGTCCCCTAAAAATTTAATGTTCTTTCAAATATTATGAACAAAGTCTTGTGATTTCTAGATGCTTGCGGAGGACTCCTGTACGCTCCCAACGGGACTATAACGTCACCTTCATTCCCGGACCTGTATCCGCCGTCAAAGAACTGTCTCTGGGAGATTGTCGCTCCGCCTCAACACAGGATCACTCTCAACTTTACGCACTTCGACCTGGAAGGGAACAGCATGTACCAACAGGTAAATTTAAATTTTATAACGACTTAATAAATATTAAATGTTGGCACCTTTTTTATTTATTTAATTCGACTTTAAGACAGCTTTCAAATTTAAATTAATGGAATCTAAAGATCCTCGTTTCATCGTAATGTTAGTCATATCGACTTTATTTATTTAAAACTCATACTTTAAGCGGCTTAGTAGATAATGCTAATTAACTTGTATCGGTGGGTGCATATGAGTAAAAATTATAAAAAATACACGCGCTCGCAATGTTATTTTTTTCACACAACAGAGAAGCTCTTGGCTTTCATTTCAGCTGATGTTAGGTGACGATACGGCCGATTATGGAAGCGACCTTCAGCTGGACTCCTTAACAATTGAGGAACTGACTATCTTACCTCTAAATTACCGGAACACAACAATGTTATTTATTACCATTGTTATTATAGCGACAAACTTAAGTTAGATCGTACCTCGCTATCTAGCCAGACGGACTCAGTAGCCCTACCACCAACCAAACCATGCAAAAAAATCTTCTGCCCCCATGAGGAATAGAACGCCGAACCTTCAGATCAATAACAGATGGTCTAAAGTAAACGATTAGACCGCTGAGGCGGTTAAAATATTTAAATAAAAATATCAAAGCCTATATGAAAAATCTAAAATAACCACTATCTTATTATAATATTGTTCATTTTATTTATTACAAAAGAATTTAATCATAAACGACCCATAATCGAAGGCTACTATTATTGTTGTTCCAGGAATGTGAGTATGACAGCGTGACAGTGAACTCCAAACTTGGAGCTGATGTGTTGCGGCGTCACGGTGCATTCTGTGGGAACGCCCTTCCTCCGCCGGTCACTTCTGACGGATCGGTACTGAGAGTGCAGGTTGGTGAATCGATTCTAGGCCCATTTATCCTAATTATACTTTCATATGCATAATATGATACAGCACTGCCAAATTTTTCATTTGATTTATTTGCTTCAAACTTTTAAACCTTTATTGTCTATATTACGCATTTTACGAGAGCTCTGTCATTTTGGTCAAACTACTTTAAAGACTAACTTTAAAGTTTTTTTTTATTATTCAACAGTTCACCTCAGACTCGTCCGTGCACCGGTCCGGCTTTGCAGCAGTCTACTATATAGACGAGGATGAATGCGCCGAGAACAACGGTGGTTGTCAGCACGAATGTCACAACACCTTAGGTGGCTACGAGTGCGCTTGCCATAGCGGCTTCACGTTACACCCCAACCGCCACGATTGCAAAGAGGGCGGCTGTAAGCACGATGTGACGCAACCCCACGGAACTATTATTAGGCGAGTCTTTTGCGCATTACAAAAATGAATTTGAAGTACCTATTCTAAGCACATTCCATGTGGTTATAATTTATCGAACTGTAAATTAAATATAATAATTTGTTTAAAAAAAATCCTAATGTACAAGTAACTTTACAATGTTACTTAGGTACGTTAAATCAAGTTACTTTTCGTTGACCAATCAATTGAGATAATAAATATTTGACTCACACTTCCACTTGGCAGTGATGAATTGATAATGTGTATGCTACAGCCCCAATTACCCGGACACATACCCTTCCCGGAAGGATTGCGTGTGGCAGTTTTCCACCACGCCTGGTCACCGCATCAAGCTTATCTTCAACGTATTTGAACTTGAACCTCACCAGGTAACCATTATATTATAATATTCACTTTTCTAATATCTAACTCAAAAATATTAAAGAACTCTAAAAACAACGTATATAAATAAAGATATGAATTTAATTACAAGCAGTAGGTATGTCCACAAGAAACATTGGTGTGATGCAATAAAATTGTAAATATGATTATTATAATTCTGTCAGAAATATTCCCATTTTTACCGTGTGTCTCGACTGTACTGCAAACAATGAAGACATCATCCATATAACCTTCCGATACTTTTTATAATAATTTTTTTTTATTGATACACGCTGGGAAAATTTGTTAATCTCGGGGTGACATTTTAATCCAACAGGAATGTGCCTACGACCACGTGACCATCTACGATGGAGCGTCAGCCGATGAGAAGACTTTAGGCCGCTTTTGCGGTAGTAAAGTTCCTCATCCCGTAGTCGCTTCACAAAACCAGATGTACGTTGTCTTCAAATCAGACGCCTCCGTCCAAAGGAAGGGTTTCTTGGCTACTCATTCAACGGGTAAGATAAACTACACAAATATTATATCGTAGATACAAATCACATATTTATGGATATTTAGTCCGATATAAAAGAGTAGACAACAGTTTTATTTTTGGAACTTAAATTTTCATTCTGAGTCACAATATTCCAACTTAATTTGAATTAATTCGAATACGATTAACGCCTTACGAGACTAGGCTTTATCCTCACCTGCTCGCAGTGGATCCTACCGATGTATGGACGAGACTCTAGTTTTCTCCACCAACCTGCGTAGTAGGGCTCAGCGGTACTCAGCCCCTGGTCAAGATCTTCAGAGCTTCCTGGAGGAAAGGTTGCCCAGCAGTTAACGTGCTGAGATGATAATCGCTTTTAAATAGTCTTCTGTCGTCTCATTCTCAGCTCTGTTTTAATGGTCCTACCTAAGCTCATCCAAACTATCTTTGGATACTATGAAAACGACGGATTACATGTACGCCAGCATGCGGCGGGTACCTGATCGCGTCGGACACGGTGAAGCACGTCTACTCGCACGCGCGCTACGGTGACGACTCGTACGAGTCGCGCGCGGACTGCGACTGGAGCATCGTGGCGCCCGCCGGACAGTTCGTGCGGCTCACCTTCCTCACGTTCGAGCTGGAGCCCGAGACCAACTGCGGCTACGACTACGTACAGGTGTTCGGCGGGCTGGAAGGCAGTGCTGGCGACTACGGCACCTTCTGCGGGACCAAGGTGAGTGCTGGAAAGTTTGTAAGTTGGACTACTGAATCGCCCTCGTAACTCCGTCGGCCTCCGTTTTTTATTAAAGTTCTGTTTGTACTCAATATGGTACCTACTGGTATTCTTATTTTTTTTTTATATTTCTGTAATCTGTTTGTACAGAGCTGCTTGCTCTTTGCGCGACGTAATACTTAGCCGAGACCAATGTGGTGTTTCTATTATTAGTAATTAAGAATTTCATGTCTGAGTCCTGCCTAAGTGTAAAACACTAAACTTTATCATTTATTCGTCCATAATTATGTATCTACTCAACATGGGTCTTTAATTAATTTTTTAAAGCCTTGGTCTTTCTTCCCGGTGCAAATGTTAAAGGTATTTGTATATTGATGAATCTTGACTTTAGTATTATATCGTATTATTATTACCTAAGTCACAAACATACCAGATCCCTTGGACGAAAGCCACACGCTAATTTTTCTGCAGTCGTTCCACAGAAAAATGTATGGAGATGATATTAGCTGCGGAAAAAATTGCGTGAGGTTGTCACAGCCCAGATTGCAATGCAAGTCTGACAAGTTTGAATCAAACTTTCTAGTTTCCCATCAACAAGCTTGCATGATGTTTGTTTTTTCAGGTTTACAAAGCGGCAAGTTTGTTGGGGCAATAAACAAACAAATATCATGCAAGCTTAAAACAAACATCATGCAAGCTTGTTGATGGGAAACTAGAAAGTTTGATTCAAACTTGCTTCAAGTGTGTAGACTTGCATTGCTATCTGGGAGGCTAATATCATTTCCATACATTTATTCTGCGGAACGACTGCGGAAAAATTTGCGTGTAGCTTTTGTCGGAGGGGTCTGCAGGCCGATTATGGATCATTCATCGTATGACATGGTATAAATTTTGAGATAACAAAGTCATGAAATGCTATCATCACTATGGCATAATTTCAACGATGTCATCATGATGTAATGAACGAAAGATCAAAAATCTAACCGAAAATCTTATTTTTCATTTTGCAATAAGTATCAATTTTGAAAACCATAAGATCGGTAATAGGCCCGCTGTTCTGCCGTTACAGATGCCGCCGGAAATAGTGTCGACGACGGAAGCGTTGCTCGTGCGCTTCCGCACGGACGACTCGATAGTGTTCAAGGGGTTCTCGGCGTCGTACCAGGCGGTGACGCCGGAGGTGTCGTGGAGCGGGGAGGACAGCTCGGAGGGGGGCGGCGGGGAGGGCGAGGAGGAGGAGGACGAGCGCATGCCCCCGCTGGTGGTGGGGCGGCGCGGGCTGCGCGGGCCGCTGCGGTTCGTGCGGCGGCCCGCGTGACGCTGGCCCTCCCCGCGACACCCGCGCCACAGGCGACCGCACGGCGGCCGGCTCAAAGGACTCTGAACGCAGAAATCGCCTCCAACTTCGTCGTTTGAACCTGTAGCACGGTAATAGTATATACAGTATGTCGACTCGGCTTTGAAATTTTATACCTACGGCCGCTGGTGCGGTGGCCCGCGATAGGGCTGCTCGCTTCTATAAATACGTTAATATTACGCTCACTAACATAAAACACCGACCGCGACACAACCGACCGTGCGCTCCGTTTGGCTCGTGCGTATGCCCTGCGGTGGACTGCATTCGTGATGCGATCCCAGATCGAAGCGCGTAGGTTCACCGCGCATTTCGACCGTTTCTATGAAGTCGGTCTACTGTATATACTATTACCGTGCATGTAGTGCGAGTATGGCGAATGCTACGCGTTCAATATTTATCACGATATTTGGATCACGATCCAGCCCTGCGAGCATGGAACTCTCGATAAACAAAATTTGACAGCTAAGATCGACATACTCGACAAAAATCGATAAATTTGACAGATATTCCTAAGGAGTGAAAAGGACAGATGCTTTTGTCGAACTATATAATATGTCGATCGACAAGTCCGTGCTCGTAGGGCAGGATCGCGATATTGATAGTGTAGTATATGATATTGATGAATCGCGATCCGTCAACATCATTTATAAACGTTTCCGCGTCGTGATATTTATTGATGGATTAAAGTAATATTTATTGAACGTGTAGCATACGCCTATGGATGTTTTACATTTATTTATTTCTGCACTGTCCTTACGAGGCGCTGGCCGTCCCCGCGACAACCCCGCCACACAGGCGACCGCAGAGCGGCCGGTTAAAAGGTCTTTAAATGCGGAAATCGCCTCGAACTTCGTCATTTGAACCTGTAGTGCGAGTATGGATGTTTTACATGTAAGTATTTATTTCTGACCATAGGCGTAGGTAAAACTTTTCTATGGGGGAGGGGTTGAACCTCCATAGCATGAGCACCGAAACACGATATGATAAAACGATACATAGATCTTGATGTTTTGAGTGTGTTTTGGATATTTGTATTGTTATTTTGGGCATAATATATATTGATGTCTATAAAATTTCAACGTAGCCATTATATCCAATATATTATGACAGTTCGTAATTGGCTAGATGACTAAAAATTTTTTTTTGTTTTAATAGAAGCTCATTCATATAATAAACAGAAAGAAAAAAATTGGTTTTCGAATAACTATAAAAACAACCACAACTATAAAAAAAGATTTTTCTCCATCTCTTTCTAGCAAAACGGCAATTTACAAGGAGTTTATATGGCCGTACTCAACAATGACGTCATGGTTGATGTCGGATCTCTCTGTCTAATCGCCTTCAAATTAACAACTTAAAATGCTTGTATCTAATGTATTTCTAAGCCGATTTTAATTCTAATTTCACAGGATTGCATCTTTTTCCATGGTATTTTAATATTTAATGACGAGACGTAAAAATTTGAATTCAGTCATCATCCCAATTATCGAGTTATCGTTTTATCATGCCTTGTTTCGGTGTTTATGTTACGGGGGCAGATTGAAGACTTCAATTTGCCTATACAAAACCTTTTTACTTAGGAAAAATTCATTCTACCTAGTCTACGCAAAGCAAAGCCGTACCTCTTTCAGCTTCGTAGCATCAGAAGTTCTAATAGGTCTGTGTATCATCAAATTCATCATCCATTTTTTTTTCTCAAATTGCATTCTCGCAATCTCTCGAGTTAAGCATAGATTTTTTCACCTGGCAACCTAAGAACTTTTATACTCTGTGCTCTAGGGCTGATAATGTAGCTCAAAAACCATGGCCGGTAAAACCGTTGGGGAAAAAAGTAGCTCAAAGGAATTTATTATAATTTGTAAAATTTGTGTGTTATATTCAAAAGTGACTACGCTATTATCATGGATTTATTCAATAATATTTTATTGTATAAGTAAACTTATTAAAGGTCATTGTAATTCTTACAGTGAAACCTTACTCGCCAGTGGCGATAGCTAGTGAGATTAAATACGGTCGACCCCGTTGAGAAGCAACCAAAGAATATAATATAATAAATACGTTTTAAGCTCAACTTTAGTTACATAGGTACTACTGGTTTAACGTCAATCTGGGTAACAAAATGTGACACATAAAAAAAGAATACAAATAGATATTATTATGGAGATAGCTAGAACAAAGTTCTTATAATAAGTATGACTCCGGTTCTGATCATAAGAACTTTGTTAAAGAATAGGTAAGTACCTACCAACTAAACAAGATCCGCTCGTCAAAATATTAATGTAAACACTGATTAACTTGTTCTTGGTTTACGCTGCTACGAAGTTACTTTTTGTATTTAATGATAAATAGAATCATGTAATTCCAAATAAGGTTTTTGCAAACTTTGTAAAAATAATTAACTAGTGCCTAAATTGGGCTAGAAGTAGAAGTGGTTATACAAATACCTATAATTATGCAAATTAATATTTATACTAATGATATATTAATGTGGTAAGTTGTAGTCGTTTGTCGTACAATTCTAAGTTTAACTTACAATTCATTCTAACGACTGATTTGAACATTGTAAATAGATTAATATTTTTAAGTGTAGGTACACTTACTTAACTACTATATGGTAGGGCTGCCACCAAAGTATATTTAGATTTTCCAATAATATTGATTATCTTATTATGTAAGTCCACATGACCAGGTAAAAATATTAACGTTTTTCGTAAGACCATGTGTGGATATTACATTTAAATTTATGACATTTTTACTAGTCTCGAGTTTTATGTAATCAAACATTTCCTATATCATTAAGCTACAATAATTCAACTATTAAAGCTATTCAATTAAACACTACTCATATACTTAATGTTTATTATAAACTCAGATTTTTTATTATAAGTATGCTATTTAATTGTATGCCTAATATGCCTATTCATTAATATTAAGAGTAATTTAACATTCTGAAATGATATGATACTACCAACTATACTATTTTTTAGTTAGGTAGGTACTCCAAAGTACAAGACCATACCGACGTGGTCTCATCGAGTGGCCAAAAATTATAATAACCTCATAAAATTAGCTAATTAGATATTAGACGAGACAATATATAACGTTAAGGTTGATGTAAATTTAATTTTTATACATAGTTTTGTAGATGTTCCAAAGCCATATCAATCGCTTAATAATATAGCATTAATAGATATAGATTTTAGTTACGGCTGATGTATAGTAAAATACTTAAAATAATTATCACTAGAATATTGAGGTACCTACAATGCGATTCAAATAAGAATAGGAAAGCCAATGACCTCCATCTGTGAAATGTCGCTCGAAAAGTACAGCTTGCAAAAAAAAGTTATTCCCAACAAGAACGGTGTATTTTACTTTGTTTGAAAATATGTCTTAAATACTTTTTTATTATTAATTTAATTATCTAAGTTAGTTATAATTAGTTTTTTTAAAACCATACCACGATCTGTTTTTTTATTTTCATTGATTCTAATTAATTAGTTTTTTAACTCAGTCTTAATAAATAAATATTATTAAAAATCTGATGTTTTTATTTATTGTCTCAATCTTAGTAAAAAAGAAATATTTAAAAAAATCTGATGTGTTTTTTCACTTAATCTTAGTAAATAAATTTTATTAAACAAAAACTTTTTCTAACTGGTTAGAATTGACAGCTATGGCGTCACAATATGGCGCCAAGTCGATCCTATTCTTAGTTGAATCGCATAGTACTATATTCCCAGCTCTACTCGGCAGATTTAGCTCTCGTTCAAACACGCGGGAACCGCACGGTTCGAGTCCCCGTAGCGTAACCATTATAACATGCTATGATAAAGCGGTTTATCGCTGAATGTCAAAATACGATAAAAACTTATTTTGACAGCTCGACAAACCACACTTTCATATCGTTGTAAGTGGATATGCTACAGCGGCGTCAGCGTCAGGTTCTCGTGAGGATTCGCGCGGTTCTTATTTAAATAAGTATCTTAATAACTGTTTAGACCATTGATTTTGGTATTATATCAATGGTTTAGACATAATCATGTGGTTGAACAAAAAAATTGTTGCGGACAATTTTTTTGTTCTCCTGGGTTTGGTTATCCTGAATATGATGCCTTCTTTTATACCTATTCTGGGTTTGCTAAAAACCCCCAAATGGTTAAAAAACGGGCAGCGGACGTAGGATTTCCAGCCTAGAATCTCTTTGCCATTCAATATTTTAAACCTAACCTATTTTGTACTTTATAATTTTAAAGAACGTTTTAGTAGGTACCTATAAAAATTCCACGGCTGCCCTTAAGATACGCTGCTGCGCGCGTTTTTTGAAAAATTTAATAAAAATGCTTAGAATTAAAATTATTTTATATTCTAAGTACGCGTTATGTCTTTCATTGTCTGTTTTCATACATATAATAAAAATATAATTATCTTATAAAAGGCAATGGGAACGGGTCAATAGCAAAAACTTCATATTTTGTAGAGCGTACAAATGCAGTTAAGAAAATATTTTTATTATTTTAAAACAATGCTTAAAATAAAAAGAGATGAAATAAACATTCAATTCATTTTATTATTTGATAGAGCTTACAAATACTTTACAAGATGTCGAAGCTTTTGTTGTTGACCTGTAATCTTTGCGGTTTCGTGTAATTTGTTTGAAGAAACAGTCAACCTTTATTCGAATTTATTTGGGTACCTACCTAAATGACCACCGAAACACGATGATAATATATTATCAAATATAAACAGTTAAAGAAGTTAGATTTTTATCTTGAAGTTTTGAGTATGTTTTGGATATTGATATTTTTATTTTGGGTATTGTTAATACCTATATTAATGTCGATAAAATTTCAATGTAGCCATTATATTCAACATAATTTTGATAATTCATATCGATTTATCGGTTTGTCATATCGTGTTTCGGTGTTCATGCTACGGGGGGTAGCTTACAATGTGGCTCAGAATTTATAGCATCTTTGAGGGGATACTAGACAGCCAAATGGTACCCAGATGTTCTAAGCTGTTTAGCATTATGAAACTAAAATTTTAAGTATAAAATTAAAATGTTGAATAGATCACTAATGTGACATATTATTGTTATATAGGAAAGTGTTATAATGGAAATAAAATAACTACCAACAATTTGTTACCTGTATAAGTAGATGTAGTGATACATAAGTTTAATATAAGTAAGTATATAATTATACTAGAGTTTCAAATATTTCTAATTGCCTTGAAAAATAGTATATACATATTTATTTTGGAATGTTCCATATTATTTACCTAGTATGATAAGTTAGTATATAGCAACTATTATAAAATGTTAATGAAAGTCAGATTATATTTTCAGGAAGCAAACTCTTGAGTTATTTTTTTTAAACGAAATAGGTAGGTACTTAACTGTTTCCTTGTTATTTACAAAATAATAGGCTCTTTTGTTCTTGTGCGTGTAGATGCGTATAAATCCCATCTCAATGACAAATGAAAATGCTTATTCCTAAGAGAATTAGTCAGTTTATTATATTCCTAATAGTTTCGTTATAAATATTTTCCTTTAACTGTTGTCAGCAATAATAAATCAAAGGTGATATAATCTTCATAAAAACGCAAAACAATTTAACATCTTTAAGGCGCATAGTAAGGTCAAACATAAAAAATCACTGCAAAAAAACCGGTTCTCTTCATAAATATTGAATAAAAAAATCTTTAAAAAAGATATGTTATTATTCAACGCATTCTTTAGAGGATGGTCTTTTTAATTTTTTAATAAATTAATTAAAACGTGGTTAAAATGTGACCCAAACATGCCTCGATTTTTAATTTTTAAACCTAATCGCGTCGTAAATATTAGGTTAAATCGTATACTTTCGATTTCAATAAATAAAGTGAACAATATTCTAGGGGATGGTCTTTTTAGATTTTTCTTATTCGCCTTAATTAATTTTTTATTGAAATAATTCATCTTACGCGTAAAGGTTTGCTTAAATATTCCCCTCACCCTCACTCACTCACTCCTATGTAATCAGTGCGGGACGATCGACGCAAGGTCATTGGGACCACTATGCGCCTTAACGACAGTGATTGACGCCCAACAAACTGTAATTCGTCTATATTAAATTAATCTCCTTTAATGAAAATTACGAAGATCCAATGAAGTCAAGCGTAGCGTACTTACCTAATTTGTGAAATACCTATCAGACTACAAGTAACAAAGATATTGTGATATTTTTTTGATATTAAATACTATTTTTCAATATCAGTAATGTACCTACGACACTATTTTTATGCGCCAGTACTTAGTAAGTCGCGTAATAATACCACTATGTAAAATATACATATACTTAACAAAAATATCATTGACCTACCAACAAAAATGGACGTGTCGGAATTCTGTGTGGAGCAAGGTTTTAAATTTAATCGGGATGAAAGTCGCCGCTAAAAATAGTCAGTTTAGGATGTTTACGCGTAAAAATCTCACGTCTGGAATAGCGTTTGGACGTCTAAAGCTAAGTTGAATTGACCGTCTAAAATTAGAATCGTCTGATTTAAATTAGCAATGTCAGTTGAACTTGACATTTCCCGTAGAATAGGAAAATGGTTTATCGACACCTAAATAAAATGAGGAAATTTAGCGGCCTCTTCAGAATTGAGTCCAGTGTTTCTTGGAGTCAATTTTCAGATATCTTTATTTTATTTGAATAATTTTATAATTATTTTCCTGTAGCTTTTATTCTGGTTTAAACAATAATTATGAACGTATGCGAAGCATCAATTTATTGGTTGATTAATGACAAATGTCGTTACATTCATTCAACAGTAAATTGAATGGCCAAGTACAAGATGCCTCTAAGCCATTTTTCTTATGTTAGAAATGTCGCCGGTACAGTTTTACTTTATCTTTGAAACGCCAGCGCCACCAAAATTCTTCATAGCGTGAATCATGGTCAAAAATATATCTTGGGTGTCTCTTAACTTTGAACTTATGTTTCTCCTTCCAACTAAAATAAAATTAAAAATATCAAACTATTGTAGGTATTCATTAACCATTTTTATTACGCGATCTAACAGTAGACATTGTCTCATCTGATTCATCAGGCCACTATTTAATTGTATTCCATTACAGTAATTTGTAATAACCACAGGAGTCAGAGGAAGGACTTAGACACATTGTGCGTGTTTTATCACCTGTATAAAGGGATGTGTTCAGAAGAAATGTTCGATATGATGCCAACGGCCACGGTTTACTATCGCACCGCCCGCCTTAGAAGAGAGTTCATCCTCACACCAGAAACAAAATGGTCACGTACGGTACGGTTCTCAAGACATTTTCTCGTGCGTACTCTCAGGTTGTGAAATGAACTCCCTTCTGGGGGTTTTAATAAGGACTACAGCAAGTTCAAAAAAAAGCGTGAAGCGGTATTTATCTTTAAGGTTGTCAAAGCGTGACTGATGCCACTGGTGTTGCGAGCGTGCATAGGCGGCGACGGTGTTCACTACCAGCAGGTGACCCACATGCTTCTTTGCCACCTTTCTGGTATAAAAAAACGATGTTTTAAAGAAGCACGATATACTTATCTAGCCCAATATTTACAAATGTGTACATAAATATTAAATTTCAGCTTAAGTACCTAAGCAATTAATCATGAACTTTTTGATACTAAGGTTGAACTTCACCAACGTTTAAACTGGCGGTTAAAATTTGCTAACAACAGTATTTGACCATTGATATACTACCAAACGTAGATAGAGCGCTTCATACAAAAACGCGCTTGAAATCTGTCACCTAATCGACTATACATTTGTACTCGCTGATATATACTTGAATATGCACGCCCGAATGAAAATTACCATAAAGAAAGTACTGTATATTCAACCTTATTCTGCATTATTACGGCAACTATTTTAAGTACAACCGTGGGAAGTTACATCATTTCATACCTAGCCACAGAGCAAACGACGTTTTAGTAATTGCTACAAGAAAATATCAACTTTATACTCTCAAACATAATGCTTGAAATTGCTTATCGCGTTGTCGCTCCAACGCATGAATGAGATAGCACATCGTAATACGATGCCCGTGCGAGCGAGACGATTGTGATGTACTGACACTGACGCGAAGCGACATGTTTATGATTAAAATAATTGTTTTTTAATGGTTTTTACGTATAAATCGAATATTTGAATACATGATAAGATGTGTAATGAGTTTACTCACGCAAAATATGAAATTCCTTCTTTTTTCTGCCGTTTCTGGCTATTGTTACCACAACTTTTGAATGCGCACTTCGGCATGTTATCGTGCCGACAGCTAATCACTCACTATGGAAAGGAACTGCACGAGTCGCGATTGAGCAGTTCTTCACCGGCCTACTTTTCGATCGTTCATGCGTTATCTACGTTTGGTAGTAAATCAATGTATTTGACTCTTAATTCTACGAGTGAAATGTCAAAAAGTTTGTTAGTTGAAATTGGACCTAATGGATTTTTCCTTGATTTTTGAACTGCAATTACTGCACAAAGGATAACAGTGTATCGAATAAAATACACTTAAAACACTTACAAACCAGAGATTTAAATCATCTTTGTTACAAACGTCTTCAATATACAAAATCTTAGACAATGATCACGTCTTAGCAGCAGTGTTGGTAGTGCATAAAATCCCTAAGTGGGCGTAGGGACATCTTGAACATGGCTATTCGTTAGTCTAAGCTTATTGTCTTTTAACAGTTGTATATGTAAAAATACTCAATATTTTAGTACTTAAGTAAATTACCTGCGGCTGGTAGAGGTAACTATTTATTTGTCAGTGTTAGAGAAGCCATTTTTAACCGACTTCAAAAAAGGGGGCCATTTATGGGACGATTTCCAAAATACTTTTAGGAATCGAAAGAGTATGCCTACTCCTGAGGTATTCCCATTGTCACCATGTCATGATCTCATGATGAGATCCCAGAAAAATCGAGGGAAACTCTTAAATTTCACCGGCACGATCAACGTGTTTTATGTTTTCTTTTTCTGTAGATATTCAACTATTTGCATCTCATAATCATCATATTATGTTACATTCATTATTACATACATACTGAGCGGATGATAGAAGGTTTTTGGTAGGTTAGGAGTTAGGGGATAGTTCTTTCAATATAATGGGAACTTATTATGACGCGTAGTCAAAATCCTAATGCGCATGTATTAAGTTTATGTACTAAAAGGATTGAAATATTTTTATACAAAAATAAACCGACTTCAAAAATACTAAAAAGTCATGAATAATATAACAATACATACAACTTCACATTTTTATATTGAAGTCGGCGCAAAGCAATGATCACTTGGAAAGACATAAAAAATATAAGAACAATTTAATGTAATGAGTTAAAATTTGGCTCCAACTTCAATATAAAAATGTGAAGCCGTATGTAGGTATTCTTATGTTTTTTTTATCTTTTGGTGCTCTTGAAGTCGGCTTAGTTTTTTGTAAAAATTTACGGTTTATGCCATAATACTTAGTCATTTTAAATAACTTATCGTTAAATGTATAGGTATTAATTAATAAGCGTTTATAACATAGTTGGTATAAGAATGAACATATTTATACGTAGGAAGTTATTTTTATTAAAATTTAAAGAAATGAGACATTTTGTAGTTTTATTTAAAACTAGTGCTTATGAATATTAAAAAATGCTAGAGGTTTTGTACAAGTTTTCATTTTAGCCTTAATTTTTTTTTAAAACGACGCCCTACACTAATATTATCTCATGTGTCGTGGGTGCAGTTACAAACATAGAATATCGCATGCATTGCACATACGCCCAGACCGGAACAAATTTCTGTAGGTAGGCCATACAAAATATTTGTCCCATACGGGAAGTGAACCCGCGACCCGTTGCACAGTAGGCGATCATTCCACCTCTGCGCTACTAATCACTTAACACTAAACAGTCTACTAAACACTAAACACTAAGCACTTAACAAAACAAAGTGTATACCGGCCATAACCGTGTCGTCAAAATGGTTGGTTTACATTTTAAATGGGCTGAAAATGGACCGGAATGGAATAATGTTATGCGTACCTTTTTTATCGAGGTGAAATGCTGTTGCACACTACACTTACCGGTGGCTAGCCCACAGGCATGTGTGGGATTCTCCCCGCGAAGTGCAGAGCATATCCACTAAACCAACCCGACGTCCAATTTTTTGTCCATATTAGGGATTATCCAGGGTTTGGGAAGCCCCAATTGTCCGGAGTTCCTCTGGACAGTACGGGCCAACTCTTAATGCCTGTGGGTGTCATTGTCAGGTCTTAATGGGGGGGCATATCGTCGTGCGCATCGGGAGCCACCTTAGCTCGCAGGCCGCTTCAAAGGCGGCCAAGGAAGACGGACTGCATAGACCCGTCAGGCTCGGATACCGGTTAAATTTTCAAACCGTTATCATGTACCTACTTGGAGCAGAACCTTTTCATTGCGGTTTCGTTCCAGTAAACAGCTTTTTTAACCGGTTCTTGCAAGAATGTTTAGATAAAGGTTTTTATCAATAAACCGGTTTGGAGTAATAAAAAAAGGTTAATATTAGGTTGGGGAAAAAGTCTTTTCGCATTATAGTATGTATAAACTTGTAATAAAATCTCTTTGGCTATACTATTTGTATCTGGGTGGTTTTGGTATCATTGAAAGTTTAAATTTTAAAGAACATAATTCCAAATTCAAATTAGGAAAATGTGTGATTTTCATTTGTTTTTCGTACCGCCAAGATGAGTGAATCTAATGAAGAAATTCGATACATTTTAAAATGTTACTACAAAAAAGGTAAAAATGCAACGCAAGCCGCGAAAAAAATTTGCGATGTTTATGGACCTAGTGCAGTGTCTGTGAGAGTAGCACAAATTTGGTTTAAGCGTTTTCAATCCGGAAATTTTGATGTCAAAGATGCACGTCGCTCTGGTCGCCCTATTACAGATAAAATGGATGCCATTTTTGAAAAAGTGGAGCAAGATCGGCATGTCAGTAGTTACGACGTAGCTGAAGAACTGGGAATTGACCACAAAACAGTTTTGGCGCATTTGAAAAAAACTGGGTACACAAAAAAGCTCGACATTTGGGTACCTCACGAGCTCACTGAAAGAAACCTAATGAACCGTGTACTCATTTGTGATTCTTTATTACGACGTAATGAAACCGAACCATTTTTGAAGAAGCTGATAACTGGTGATGAAAAGTGGATCACGTACGACAAGAACGTGCGAAAAAGGTCGTGGTCAAAGGCCGGTCAGGCTTCACAGACTGTGGCGAAACCCGGGTTAACTCGCAACAAGGTGATGCTGTGTGTGTGGTGGGATTGGAAGGGCATTATTCATTATGAGCTGTTACCACCAGGCAGGACCATCGATTCTGAACTCTACTGCGAACAACTGATGAGATTAAAGCAAGAAGTTGAGAGAAAGCGGCCGGAATTAATCAACAGAAGGGGTGTGGTTTTTCATCATGATAACGCTAGACCTCACACATCTTTAGCCACTCAGCAAAAATTAAGAGAGTTTGGCTGGGAGGTGTTAATGCATCCGCCGTATAGTCCTGACCTTGCACCTTCAGATTTCCACCTGTTTCGGTCTCTTCAGAATTCTTTAGGCAGTGTCAGGTTAACATAACGAGAGGACTGCCAAAACCACTTGTCGCGGTATTTTGACCGGAAGTCCCAAAATTTCTATAGCAATGGGATCATGTCCCTACCTACAAGATGGCAAAAAGTTATCGAACAAAATGGTACCTACATAGTTTAGTTAAATGTAAATAAACTATATTCAAAATGTTTTGAATTTTCTTAAAAAATGCGAAGAAACTTTTTCCCCAACCTATTAGAACGCAAGATTGATACTGTGTAATTTTTTTACAGTACCTACTTCACTTCTTCATAGTTTGAATAATTGTTGTTTGCGACGTAATCAAAGTATGTACCTATATATTGTATTCTTTCGCTATCTACTTATCTTAAATACTTACAAATGATAGAGGTTTGTAAATCCACTACGCAAATCAGACGTCAACGTACATACGTTAAAACGTACTGCGCGGCCGTACGCGTCTTCAAGTCAATAACACGATACAATGTCAATTAAACCGGTTTATTTAGGTCATAGTAAAGTTCTTATAACGTTCGCGTTCTCAGGAAACGTTCGGAGCAAAACCGAAATAAACCGATATTAACCGGTATATTTTAAACCGGTTCCGAACCTTGCTACCACCCAACCATCTGCGTCGAAGGAGAGCGGCGTGAGGGTCGCGTTTTCCCACTCCCACACTGCTACCTCTTTCTGCGAAATTACATCCTTACAGAAGGAGGCAACAGACTGCCATTCCCCCTCACCAGTCAACATTTTATGTGCAATGGTTGGTAGCGAGAGATCACCGTCACCCAACGCAGCGCGTAGCTCGCTACAATGGGATTGCCGAAGGTGGCAAACTAGCATACTACCCACCTGATGGTAAGTGGTAGTACCAGTCCCTTATTATAGTACATGTTGTTCTTGTGCGTTTCGCAGCAAGTCTGCAACCCCCATAAGAACCACTGTGTATATGTCACCGTAAAATTGCAAATACCATTAGATTATAATCTATCTCGCGAGATTGTGAACTATCGAAAGATTGTGAACCGTAACATACTGCTTACAATTTAACGCATTATTTTTCGGTAGATTATAATCCATCGAAGTGAAACTGTTAGATCACAATCTGTCGCGCGTTAAATTGTAAACTGTCCGAAGTCTGTCCCTGATTGGTCAGTTTTACAGAAGATCATTCTGTGTCCATAGAATTAGGAATCAAACACAAGTGTCAGTCAAATAAAATAAATGCGCTTCAAGAATAGTGACAGCAAGTATGTATTTATTATTTAGTAGTTAAATAATATTTCTGACATCAAAATATAGTAAAAAAATTGTAACCAAATGAGAAAATCAGAAATGTAACAACATTTTCTTTTCAAACACAAATTAAGATTGAAAAAATAATAAAAAAATTTCGCCGAAGGAAATTAAACACAAACTAATTGAAATAAAAATGAAAATTGAAAAGTAACAAAATTGTCTATTAGAAAAAAACAAACGAAACAAAATCTTGACTTATTGTAAGAGTAATAAAAGTAATATGAAAAAAAAATACACCAACAAAAATGTTTCCTTAGCCTACAAGTTCCCAATACGGGAACATTTTTATTGGTGCATTTTTCTTTCATATTATTTTTTATTACTCTTACTTAAGTCAAGATTTTGTTTCGTTAATTTTTCTTGCCATATTATGATGTCAGAATTATTGATTAACTACTAAATAATAAATACATACTTGATGTCACTATTCTTGAAGTGCATTTATTTTATTTGACTGACACTGTGTTTGATTCCTAACTCTATGGACACAGAAAGATCTACTGTAAGACGAACCAATCAGGGACAGCCTTCGGACAGTTGACAATTTAACGCGCGACAGATTGTGATTTAACAGTTTCACTTCGATAGATTATAATCTACCGGAAAATAATGCGTTAAATTGTAAGCAGTGTGTTGCAGTTCACAATCTATCGATAGTTTACAATCTCGCGAGATAGATTATAATCTAACAGTATTTGCAATTTTACGGTGACATATACGTTGCCAACTTGCGACATAAGATGTAAATTCACGGTACCTACCCAGTAATTTCACTGCCATATTTGTCTTTTTTTTTATAATACGTCGCCCCACACTAGGATTTTCAACTGTATCGTGGGTGCAGTTACAAACATAGAATATCACATGCACATACGCCCAGACCGGAACAAACTTCTGTAGGCCATACAAAACATCTGTCCCGTGCGGGAATCGAACCCGCAACCCGTTGCGCAGTTTTTTAAATTAGGCTAGACATAATATATTTATATTTTTATATTATTTGTAAGACCGATATAATTTTTTCAAGTTATTTTTAATACTGAGACTGAGACATGATCAAGACTTTTGATTTTAAATATAAATAAGTAATTTGAATATGATACTTAGATTCAGTGGCGGCGCAAGATCTAAACTTAAAGGCGCCTCTTCACAATGGCCCATGATGGCCCATCAAATGATCGTCCATCATTGCCGCCATGATCGAGGCGTCTCTTCACAATGGGCCATGATGGCCCATCAAATGATCGTCCATCAATGCCGCCATGATCGAGCAATTCTCCACACAATCGTGAATATTAATTTACTAACTGTTTACTGTTATGATAAGACGTCTATCAAAAATATTTTACAAAAACTAAAAACCGACTTCAAAAACACTGAAAAGTTAAAAATAATATAAGAATAGGTACAAACAACATCACACTTCTATATTGAAGTCGGTGCCAAACGATGATCTCCTAGAAAGTCTTAAAATTTGTCACCGACTTCAATATAGAAGTGTGATGTTGTTTATATGTACCTATTCTTATATTATTTTTAACTTTTCAGTGTTTTTGAAGTCGGTTTTTATTTTTTGTAAAATATTTTTTATTTTTTAGTGAATGCTATCTTTTTAGTGAAAGAAACCCTAATTTAAAAAATCGAGGAAAACGCTACTTTTAAGTAAATTGGCGTTTTCCTCGATTTTCTTGGGATCCTATCATCAGATCCTGATTTTGGTGACCTTGGAACCACCCCAGGAGTATACTCTATCAAATACAAAAAAAATATGAAAATCGGTCCACAATTGGCGGAGTAATCGCGTAACATACACACAAAAAAAAACATAAGCATCGAATTGAGAATCTCCTCCTTTTTTGAAGTCGGTTAAAAATGGACATCGAAGAGATTATCGCGGCAGCGGCAATATTTTTACTTAGCTCTTATAATCATCTACTTAATGTGCGTGAAAAAAGGAACATCGTACAGTAAACTTTATTTACCGAGAAGTCTACACTGTACTCGAGACAAATACGTACTGAATAGTCGGCGATTGTGTGGACGCGTATGCCATCATGGGCCATAATTCCTTTGATGTACCGACAATTCGCCGATTGCTCACGATTACCGGCGATGATGGCCGATCATAGACAATCATGCCCTCTACACAATCGTGATTGTGTGTACTTGGCCATCATGGGCCATTGTGAAGAGGCGCCATAATATGGGCAAGGTACATTTCGCGAGGCCCTCTGATGGCGCCTCTTCACAATGGCCCATGATGGCCAAGTATACACAATCACGATTGTGTAGAGGGCATGATTGTCTATGATCGGCCATCATCGCCGGTAATCGTGAGCAATCGGCGAATTGTCGGTACATCAAAGGAATTATGGCCCATGATGGCATACGCGTCCACACAATCGCCGACTATTCAGTACGTATTTGTCTCGAGTACAGTGTAGACTTCTCGGTAAATAAAGTTTACTGTATGATGTTTCTTTTTTCACGCACATTAAGTAGATGATTATAAGAGCTAAGTAAAAATATTGCCGCTGCCGCGATAATCTCTTTGATGTCCATTTTTAACCGACTTCAAAAAAGGAGGAGATTCTCAATTCGATGCTTATGTTTTTTTTTTGTGTGTATGTTACGCGATTACTCCGCCAATTGTGGACCGATTTTCATATTTTTTTTGTATTTGATAGAGTATACTCCTGGGGTGGTTCCAAGGTCACCAAAATCAGGATCTGATGATACGATCCCAAGAAAATTGAGGAAAACGCTAATTTACTTAAAAGTAGCCTTTTCCTCGATTTTTTAAATTAGGGTTTCTTTCACTAAAAAGATAGCATTCACTAAAAAATAAAAAATATTTTACAAAAAATAAAAACCGACTTCAAAAACACTGAAAAGTAAAAAAAAATATAAGAATAGGTACATATAAACAACATCACACTTCTATATTGAAGTCGGTGACAAATTTTAAGACTTTCTAGGAGATCATCGTTTGGCACCGACTTCAATATAGAAGTGTGATGTTGTTTGTAACTGTTCTTATATTATTTTTAACTTTTCAGTGTTTTTGAAGTCGGTTTTTAGTTTTTGTAAAATATTTTTGATAGACGTATTATCATAACAGTAAACAGTTAGTAAATTAATATTCACGATTGTGTAGAGAATTGCTCGATCATTGATGGACGATCATTTGATGGGCCATCATGGCCCATTGTGAAGAGGCGCCTCGATCATGGCGGCATTGATGGACGATCATTTGATGGGCCATCATGGCCCATTGTGAAGAGACGCCTCGATCATGGCGACAATGATAGACGATCATTTGATGGGCCATCATGGGCCATTGTGAAGAGGCGCCTTGATAGTGCAAGAAGAAGAGAATATAAAATATTCTCTGAGCAGGGACTCCCCGCGATAGCAGCCTAACGCCAACTAATGTTGCCAGACTAAATATAAACGTGATCATTCGTTTATATTTAGTCTGGCAACATTAGTTGGCGTTAGGCGACAAAGATGAGATTTTTTAATTAAATTAATTGTATAATATAATATAGTTTATCAGAAATACATATTATATTATTTCATTCACATTGATTTCGTGCGCCGAAGAGTGGAATATCTTTAAGTTAAGAATTAATTCTAAAGTATTTATTATAACAAAAACCTTGTAGAGTGTACTTTTGGATTTTCCATACTTTTTAAATTTATTTTCGGCTGAGAGGCGCGAGGCCTTTTTTACCGCGAGGCCGTCGGCGGTGGACCACACCGCCCACGCTTTACGCCGCCTCTGCTTAGATTTAATAAATTGATTGGTATAAGACTGGCAATGTCCCGTATGTTGTACGTATTCAATATTACTAAAAAAAATTTTTTTTTTTATTTCAACCCTTTCTGTGGGCTCTTCTCTGTGTGTCTGAAATAAACTGATTTTATTTTATTTTTGTATTTTAAGAATATTTTTTATACGAAAAATTTATATAATTAAACAAAAAAAAACTCTGCCAAGAGTGCCAAGTAGGTATAGGCTTATTTTTTACTACTACGGGTTTTAAGTAGGTACGTCTAGCTAGATGGAGACGTTACTTTGCAATTACGAGCGTCCGTTGACTTAAATAAGTTGAAGGAGATAATGCTGATGCACTCGAACGTCACGCCCTCATGTTTCCTGCTACCTTTGCCACAGGCGCAGGTAACAGATATAGATGCTACTGACCCGGCTAGTGCTAATAAACGTTTACAATATTTACAGAAGCTTCGATGTGATTTTCGCGTGCGGTTCCAGAATGAATACCTCACGGAGCTGGTGCAGAAAGGTAAAGAAAAGAAACCAGGTATAAAAGTTGGCGATATTGTTCTTGTAGAGTCCGAAGAAAAGAGAATTAAGTGGCCGTTAGTTCTCGTATTATATATTTTTATAGGAAAGGATGGCGTAGACAGAACTGCGAAAGTAAAGACGTCGACTGGGTATAAAGTAAGACCTTTTCAGCGCTTGTATCAGCTAGCTAGAGCTTTCTTTTTCATAGGTTGAGAGATATACGATATTAATTTTCTCTTATCTCTAATAATTTTTTTACCACTTTTTGTAATCCTTGTTAATTAATACTATTTTTATAAGCAAACACATAGAAAACTACATGCGAAAACTGTTTAATTGTACATAGACACTTACTTTTACAATGAAATATAGATATGTAGTACTGTAAGTTTTCCAAAGAAATAAAAATAAAAAATAAAATAAAATAGTGACGCAGAATCGAGTGATACGGAAGAAGATAAAAGATTAAAATTTCGTATTGTTCTTAATCCAAGCACTTAGTACGCTTGATTCCAGAAAAAACGACCCTCAACCAAAAACCACAAGACGGTCGAGTAATCAATCTACCGAGTAAGTACAGAATATGAGGAAGCAATTAATAAAATAATTTCTGTTATCTTATCTGTCAAACAATGACATGATTCGATGAATGACTATTTCAATATAATTCATTGCATTCAAAATACTCGTAACTTAAACAGTCTTAATTCATTTACGATTATAACAAAATGATATTCTATAACACAGTTCATCAAAATAAAACAATAAGGGTCTGTTTCACAATCAATAAGTAAGTTTTGAATAGCTTACTTGACAGATTCTTTGACATATTTTTCATATAACAACCGTCAAATCATCTGTCAAGTAAGCTATTCAATACTTACTTTTCGATTGTGAAACAAGCCCTTATTCTAATTAGATTCCACATAAGTCAATTATGTGGAATCTAATTAGAATAAGGGCTTAATGACCTTGTCACGCTATCTAATTCAGATACACATTAACTATATTCATAATGTTGCGATGTATAATTTTCTCTGGGCGTGGAGGACATTGGTTTACTACCAAACGTTTGGTAGTAGGTAAATCAATGGTAAAGGATGTTAAATATTCCACAAAATAGTTTCATCTGAATTTCGAACTGTTGACGTGGTCCGACGGTTGCTATGGCAATGTTTGAGAAACAAAAAAAGTCTTCTCTTAACAGAACTCGTAACAACCAAATGATTTCGTGTTAAATTATTTTTACATAGCCCCGCTATCCATTAACCATTATCCCGCTAGCCCAATCAAACCAATTCTTCACAGTACTTCACACTTAATTAGAAAGTGTACGAGATTTAGAGTGAAACTGCCCGAAAACGGGAAAACAAATGTAGGTACATGTTGTTATTTCGGAATTGGTACCTAATTAAAAATATAAATACTGAGAAAAAGCAAAAAAAAACAAATAATCGTTTCTACTGAGTATTTACTCAGGCATGAGTAAATACTCATTCACCGGGGGGAGACTCTGTACCAGGGTCGTGTGCTTGGGTACCTCCGTCTTACCTATTTCTGCCGCAAAGCAGCAGTGCTTGCATTGCTGTGTTCCGGTTTGAAAGGTAAGATATGGCACTGAAATTACTGGGTACCGTGACTTTAGATCTTAAGTCACAAGTTGGCAACGTACTGCGGCCCTTGTGGGGGTTGCAGTTTTACTGCGAATCTCACAGGAGCCACATGTATTATAGGTGACTGTTACCACTTACCACTAGCCGGCCTATTCGCTAACTTCGGTTGCTCACTAGAACTGTCATTTTTGAAAGGAACTTAACATCCATTACTGCTATCATGAACGCCTCCATAACACATAAGATCATTAAACCAGTAATGGATATAAAGTTCCTTTCAAAAATGACAGTTCTAGTTACCAACCGTAGTTAGCGAATAGGCCTGCGGTGGGCAGTTTGCTTGTTTGCCAACTTAGTAGCAATAAAAATAAATACTGCAGTGATTACCCATCCCTATCTGTGTGTGGTCACAATGTCTTAACCCAACCTTATCTACAGTTTTCAGTTTGATCCTATTATTTTTGTTCGATATCAATTCACTATCGGTCCGCATAGCCTTTCCATTCTATATGGAATGGTCCCTTTAGAATTCGATTGCAATTCGGACCCAGGTAAGGGAAAAAAGGACGATGAGATGGATTTTTCTTAATAATCATTTTTTGCGAGCGGAGCTCGCTCCATTGTGTGTGGTCACAGCTTTTTGACCTCTTGTCCGGCCAAAGACTGCGTTCGGCCTGTCCGGCTTTTGTTAGGCTTTTTTATACTATCGTTCAATCAATTCAATCAATCACTTCAGTCAGTAGCGAACGAGTGAGCGAGACGAGATTTGCTGACTCGCTCGCAACTGTGTGTTTCATTAATTTTTTTATCAATAATCCCTTTTTTAGCGTCCGGTTTTGGTATTCAAAATCCGGCTTTTAAATATGTGATTAATTCGAAATTTTTTGAAAATTTAAAAAAAAATTCTTAATGTCCGGCTTTGGGACCCAAAAGTCCGACTTTATTGACGGGCAAGTCCGGCGTTTTGATTTTTAGAGCTAATATAAAACGCTAATATAAACGCTAAATATAGGGCCATCCATGACTTAATCACGGTGCGACGGAGAAAAACGTGTTTCTCACCGTAGTGCGGGGGAAATTTTTATAGGTGATATCGTGAGTAGAAAAGAGACAAATACACATTTGTTTATGTATGTTCAAATATAACAAAATATTATGAAAAATGAGCATGGTAAAATAATATACATGATGCACACACACAAGTTAATTATTTACCGTTGCATGGCAACTTTATGGTCATGCCCCTTCTCCTCATGCCGCACATCCTTGGGGTATTGTGTTCTGTGCCGCACATAATGCAGACCACATGCAGACGCCCCCTACTGGCCAGTCCATAGAACAACAACCAAGAAGTTACGCATATGAAGAGTGTGGTAAAGCAATATACTTCAATTGCTATAATAAAGCACGTAATGAATGAAAAGAGAAAATTAGCTATTTTTAAGTCACTGTTTTTTTTTGTTAAAAATAGTAGGTATAATAAGCAACTAGTGAATAAAGGACGGATTTAAAGAGAGGGCCATAGATGAATCACGAGCAAGTGAAGGATTCTAACGTTAGAATCCTGAGCGATGCGAGTCAGTCATGGCCCTCGGTATAAATCCGTTTTATTCAAGAGTTGCATACTATACTTTATACCATGACTAGGAGAAAAAGAAAGATTTATAGTCCAGTCAAAATAGACAAAAATAAGTCATAACTTAGCCAAAATTCGCATAGAGCTGAAAATTGCCAGACGTTAAATACATCATTATAAATGAAATATCAAAAATCCCCTTCGATCCTACTTCTGCAAAAAAAATTATTCAAGGTCAAAAGTATAAAATTAAGGTTTTTTCCATTTTTCTCGAAAACAGTAAGTATTATCGTGAAAATAGGTCAGACAAAAGTTGTAGATCATACAATTCTCTACAAAAATGGTCCAGTCACTTTTTCTTTTACGACTCACCATTCGTGAGATATCGCGGTTTTAATCATTAGAAAATTCATATTTTACATAATATGCACTAAAATGCAGCTTGTATACGTCACCGGACGTTCAATATAAATGAAAATAAGAAACTATTCGTTTGTGTTACTTACACAATAAAACTTGTATAAATTAAATGAGGATTTTAAAATATAAGACTATACTGTCAGTCCCTAATTCCCTTCGTCGGTAACCTTGAGTAACATCTGCTAGCTACGTCATTGTTCGAGGGTCGCATACCTGCTTATTTTTGAAGGAAGTAAATGAAATGACTCAGTATATACTGTTAGTTTTGAAAATTCCTGTGCAGTGAGCAGACGTGCATATTGGTAATATTTTCAATTTTAATTTGTGCTGTTAAATAATTTAAACAAAATGTCAGAAGTTTGTTTCATTTGTGATAAACCTTTGAAAGAAAGTGAAGTTGTTGTTGTTGATCGTGGAATGAAGACTTTGATTGATGCAAGTGTTGAAAGAAATGATGATTTTTTTGAATACTTAAAAGACAAGCAATCTGTGACAGTCCATGTGCAGTGTCGTAAAATGTATACTCGAAAGAGTAATATTGTGGCAGCTAAAAGACAGCGTGAGACAGAACAAGGTAGTACATCCACGATAAGTCCACCTCATACTAGAGCACGAGTAAGTGAGCCAGATTTCAACTTCAAAAAATATTGTTTATTTTGCGGCGATGAAGCAAATGAAGAAGCTGAAAAGAAGAAAGCGCAGAATGTTCGTCGTAAAATTTATAACGTATCTACACTTGAATTTAAAGATTCCATTTTAAAGGTAGCTCGGACTCGTTCTGATGACGCAGCAAAAGCTGTTATTGCCCGCATTGAGTATGAATTTGACTTAGTTGCTGCTGAAGCTAAGTACCACAATAACTGTTATAATATCTTTCTGAGGCCTACTACGGGATATAAAGTCGGTCGTCCCGAAGATGATTCAGTAAACTTGGCGATGGAGGAAATATTTCAGTACATTGAAAATAATGATGATTGCCAATTTTCATTACAAGAATTAAAAGATATCGGCAAAAATCCAACTATAGATAATAAAACAATTAAAAGAAGATTAAAGTTAAAGTATGGTGATAAAATTATTACAACTGAGAAGAAAGGAAGTTTAACAATTATCTGTTTTATTGATAATCAGTACGATATTCTTAATAAAGCTTGGTATGAAAATAAAAAACAAAATACAAACGAAGAACGATTCAGAATATTGAAAGCTGCTGCAGCAATTATTCGAGAGGATATTCAATCTGTAGTGATTGATAATGATAATTATCCTCCGCCGAGTCAAATGTTTGAAAATATCAACAGCGATATTCCGGAGTCCATGACTTATTTTACGACGAACATTCTGCGCTTTCTTCTTTTCAGCTTCTTCATTTGCTTCATCGCCGCAAAATAAACAATATTTTTTGAAGTTGAAATCTGGCTCACTTACTCGTGCTCTAGTATGAGGTGGACTTATCGTGGATGTACTAACTTGTTCTGTCTCACGCTGTCTTTTAGCTGCAACAATACTACTCTTTCGAGTATACATTTTACGACACTGCACGTGGACTGTCACAGATTGCTTGTCTTTTAAGTATTCAAAAAAATCATCATTTCTTTCAACACTTGCATCAATCAAAGTCTTCATTCCACGATCAACAACAACAACTTCACTTTCTTTCAAAGGTTTATCACAAATGAAACAAACTTCTGACATTTTGTTTAAATTATTTAACAGCACAAATTAAAATTGAAAATATTACCAATATGCACGTCTGCTCACTACACAGGAATTTTCAAAACTAACAGTATATACTGAGTCATTTCATTTACTTCCTTCAAAAATAAGCAGGTATGCGACCCTCGAACAATGACGTAGCTAGCAGATGTTACTCAAGGTTACCGACGAAGGGAATTAGGGACTGACAGTATAGTCTTATATTTTAAAATCCTCATTTAATTTATACAAGTTTTATTGTGTAAGTAACACAAACGAATAGTTTCTTATTTTCATTTATATTGAACGTCCGGTGACGTATACAAGCTGCATTTTAGTGCATATTATGTAAAATATGAATTTTCTAATGATTAAAACCGCGATATCTCACGAATGGTGAGTCGTAAAAGAAAAAGTGACTGGACCATTTTTGTAGAGAATTGTATGATCTACAACTTTTGTCTGACCTATTTTCACGATAATACTTACTGTTTTCGAGAAAAATGAAAAAAACCTTAATTTTATACTTTTGACCTTGAATAATTTTTTTTGCAGAAGTAGGATCGAAGGGGATTTTTGATATTTCATTTATAATGATGTATTTAACGTCTCTGGCAATTTTCAGCTCTATGCGAATTTTGGCTAAGTCAAATGTCTATTTTGACTGGACTATTAAGCGAAAATAGACATTTAATATCGAGTATTTTTTGTGCAAGTAAGTAAATAGGTTGTACCACATTGAGATGGAAGTCGAATACACTGTTCTAAATTCAAACACCAAAATAGTGATTAAAAGTGCTTTTTATTCACTGTTTTCAGTGAAAGAAAGCTTATTTTAGCTTTTTAGAGGGGGAATGGTATAAACATATTATTATAATGATTAATTTACAAATTACTTATTATGAAAATTTCCTAAAAGAAAGTGATTACCTATATTTAATTATATTATTGTGAGAATTAATACCAAATATAATTATGGCAAATAAAGCTGCTTTTGCTGATTCTTATACCTATAGCTGTTGATTTTTTTTTTCTTAATTTTTATCATCACTACTGCTAAATACTGGCTTTACCAACGTAGTGCGGCATGGCAAAATGATTCTCATGAAATCAGAGTGGTACAATATTTCTTATATCTATAAGACAAAACAAAACTAAGGGCGATTCATGCAGCTGTAAAAACTTATATACAGGGTGTCCCTAAAACAATGGATAAACCTGTAACTATAGATGGACAAAATTTGACTTTAGTGAAAATATCACGGTTTCAGAGATATTTATTGTTTTTGAATTTTTCGAAAATTTCCAAATGCGATTAGATTTATAGTGCCATTTCTACAAATGGAGAGGTTTTTCGATTTTATTTTCTTTTTCATTTCACAAACGATAGTTCAGCTATCAAAAACAAAGGCTTAAATTTAGCAAACTAGCGTAAAGAATAAAAAAAAATGAAAACACAAAGAAACTTCAAATGGAAATTAATTTTCTTTCATGTTTGATCAGCTACAGTGTAAAAAAAATGTAGGACGCTCATCGTGCCCATTATCTTAAAAACTTGCTTAGCTATTCTAGACTCCAAGAAGGTATCACAAGCCTAGGCATTCTGAGTATTTTTAAATTCATAACTAGTAAATTCATAACTAGCAAATAGTATAAAAATTTCAGAAAACTGTTTTTGTCGTAATAATTACTCTAAGGTTCTATGTTAATGTAAAGGTATAATGAGCCTAGGTATTCTGTATTTTTTAATCTCATGGCTACTTAAAGAGTATGAATATTTCAAAGTACTCGGTAAAAAAACATATTAGTAAAAAAATCAAATTGACCTTGCGCCGTTATACACGTCCTAGTCCTTTTGGCTTTTAATAAAAGTTTAATGCGGTGCACGTAACCCGACGTTTCGATGTAAGGAGTTGCATTTTGGATGAGAGTCCGCAACTCCTCAATCAAGGATACTGGCCTCGCGTACACGAGGCTTTTTAGACACCCCTAATAAAAAGGCCATCGGTAAAGGCATTTTCTTCCTGGAATCAGAAGAATGACTTTGAAATAAACAAGAAAAAGGTAAAGTTTTTTTTTTTTTGTTGAAACCGCGATAGCTACCTAAGATTGGAATAGATATTCTTTCTTTCTTTCAAAACGCTTAATCAATTGTATTTATAATTGCATATTTTTAAATTATTTTCAGATAATTTATACAGGTGTCCCTAAAACAATGGGTAAGTTTATAGTGTCATTTCTACAAATTGAGCCCGACCTTGCGCCCTTACACATCCTAGAGCTTATAATAAAGGAATATTTAATGCTGTGCGCGTAACCCAACGTTTCGATGTAAGTAGCTGCATTTTGGATGCGAGTCCGCAACTCCGCAATCAAGGATACTTGCCCCGCGTACCCGGAATTCACTAGCTTTACGATTTGGATATTGTTTGTTTGTGATACTTTCTGACAATTGGCAATCGTTATTCGGACTTTGAACATCAGTTCACGATATTCGAATATGCAAACATACATTTCACTTATGGCGAGTGTCAAAGCAATGCCAACGCTGCTGCTCGACAGTAGGTACGCAGAAAGGTATGAAATGTCAACATTAATATTAAAAGAGTAAGTGATCATTCAAACGAAAATTACCCACAAATGTCGAAAGGCAGGCTTGGTCCTATTTTATGGCCGCCGAAATCACCGGATTTAAATGCCTTGGATTTTTTATTAGGAGTGCGGAGTTCGATTGCGGAGTTGCGGACTCGCATCGAAAATACTTACATCGAAACGTCGGGTTACGCGCACCGCATAAAATATTCTTTTATTAAAAGGTCTAGGACGTGTATGGATGGGCATAATGAGCGTCCTACTTTTTTTACACTGTAGCTGATCTAAGATGGAAGAAAATTAATTTCATTTTGAATTTTCTTTGTGTTTTAATTTTTTTTGAACACTTTACGCCAAGTCTTTGTTTTTGATAGCTGAACTAACGCTTGTGAAATGAAAAAAAAAACGAAATCCAAAAACCTCTCTATTTGTAGAAATGGCACTATAAAAACTAATCGCACTTGGAAATTTTCGAAAAATTCAAAAACAATTAATATCTCTGAAACCGTGATATTTTCACTAAGGCCAGAATTTGTGACAAGTGAGGCCATGATGAAGTCCATCTATAGTTACAGGTTTATCCATTGTTTTAGGGACACCTTATTTATTTATTTATTTTTTATTTATGGATGGCCCGGCAAATGACCTCCTCCCGCCTGATGTTAAGCGGTGAAAGAGGCCCAAATGAGTTGACAGATAGAGTAGGGACGACATCCACTCTCCTACCTGCCCGCCCCTTGCCGGCCCAAAAGATGCTTTTTCACGCCTCTTTTGAAGGAACCCATGTTGTAGGATGGAGGAAACACGTGCGCAGGTAGAGAATTCCAAGTGTGGGATGAACGACAGAAGAAGGAATCTTGGAATTTCTTGGTACGGTGTGAAAAGGAGGACACAGTGTACGGATGACTCCGAAGGCCCTTACGCGTGTTTCTGTTAAGGAATGGAGAGGGAGGGATAAGGTTAAAGAGCTCCTCAGAGCATTCCCCATGGAACATTCGGTAAAAGGCGCTAAGAGAGGCGATGTCACGACGAAGTTGTAGAGGCTCGAGGGTGTTAGTTGCCTCTACATCGCCAATTATGCGAATAGCGCGACGCTGCAATCTGTCCAGAGCATCGAGGAGGTACTGAGCGGAGCCGTCCCAAAGGTGCGAGCAATATTCCACGCAAGACCTAACCTGAGTTTTATACAACAAGCATAGTTGGTCCGGCGCAAAATACCTACGCACCTTGTTCAGGACACCGAGTTTCCGTGAGGCAGTAGTTATAACGGATTCGATGTAGTCTCTGGGGTTCAGATCGCAGCGAATGTTCATTCCGAGCAAGGTGATGTTGCTCTGTGTGTGAAGGGTTGTGCCCTGAAGAGAAGGAAGGGGGAGGAAGGGCGACCTTTTCGCCGAGAACACGCACACCTGTGTTTTCTTAGCATTGAACTCAACAAGATTGTTGGAGCCCCATTCGGAGACGAGGTCCAGCGTCCTGTTGAGCTCAATGATAAGATTCTGCCTTTCCCTACCAATATCACCACGAGCAGCCCCCGAGGCTCCGTGATATCCCCCATGCACTGTACTGTCGTCTGCATAGCAATGTATAGCTCCCAAGGAAAGCATATCATTGATATGCAGAAGAAACAATGTGGGGGATAGAACGGAGCCTTGCGGAACTCCAGCGTTCACTGCCACGAACCGCGAAGCGCAGCCGTCAACGACAACGCGAATTCTACGCTCGTGGAGGAAGCTGGCAATCCACGTACAGAACTGCGCGGGTAATCCGTATGCCGGAAGCTTGGAAAGAAGAGCCTTGTGCCAGACTCTATCAAAAGCTTTGGCGATGTCGAGACTAATAGCCACCGATTCGCCGCGCTTATCGATAGATTCACCCCATTTGTGCAAAAGGAACGCTAGAAGGTCACCTGTTGACCGTTTAGGACGAAACCCATACTGTCGGTCATTAAGTAACGAGTGACCTTCCAGGTAACGGATCAGCTGTGTATTAAGGATCCTCTCCATGATTTTACACAAAATGGAAGTGACGGCTATAGGACGATAGTTAGCCGGATCAGAACGATCTCCCTTTTTGGGAACCGGCTGGACATTGGCCTCTTTCCAAGATTTCGGCACACAACCAGCAGAGAACGACAGACGGTATAGACGCGTAAGGACCGGAGTCAACTCCGCTGCACACTTCTTAAGAACAATCGCAGGAATGCCGTCTGGTCCACTTGCTTTTCGAGTATCGATCGACTGGAGCTCCGCCCGCACATCACGCTGTCTGATACGGATATCGGGCATGGTGCTGCCACAATGGGACAGTTTCGGAGGTTGTGTACCACAGTCATCGACACGGGAATGAGCCGCAAAGAGTTTTGCCAGGAGGTCGGCTTTCTCCTGCGGCTGATGAGCAAGTGAGCCATCGGCAAGTCTCAGCGGTGGCAGCGAGGGTTGGCAGAAGTTTGATTGCACAGCTTTGGCCAGGCGCCAAAAAGAACGGCTACCCGTAGGGTGCGATAGCAGTTCCTGGCCCACTTGTGCAATGCGCTGAGCATCCGCTCTAATGTAAGCCCTCTTACATAACTTGGTGGCATTATTGTAGGCTGTTTTCAGTAGGCTTGTATTGGGATCCTTAGATGCTCGGCCTCTGATCCAAGCGCGGTAAGCCAGCTGTTTGTTTTCAACAGCAGAGGCGCACTCGCGATTGAACCAGAGGTTACGTCTGCCTCTACTGACGAGATTGGAATGCGGAATATAATATTCCATTCCTAGTATGATCTCGTCAGCAACAGAGGTAGCGCAGGAGTCCGGATCCATCCTATTGAAACAGCGCTGCCACCAAGGAACAGATGCGTAATAATCCCGCATACCGTCCCAATCTGCTGACGCAAAGTGCCACAGACGGCGTGCTGCAACCACAGGCGACGGTCGTGACGCCTGAGGCACTGAGACGGATACCAGGCAGTGATCCGAAGATCCTAGTGGAGCTCGAACCACCACCTGATATCCGTCAGGGCGATTTGTCAACAGAAGGTCCAATAAAGAGGGCGCTTGACCGATAATATCTGGTACCCTGGTGTTCTGGGTGACCAATTGTGTCAGGTCGTGCGTGAGAGCGAATGCGTGGGCAGTCCTACCCGCATGGTCAGTTTTAGAGGAACTTAACCACAACTCGTGGTGAGCATTGAAGTCCCCTAAAAACACCAGCTCGGCGGAAGGAAATCGCTCCTGCGCGTCATCTGCCACCCGACTTAGATGTTCAAAAAGTCGAGTTGTCTCCAAGTCACCACGATGGGAACGGTAGACGCAGACGTAGACACGGCAATGAGTGCCAAAATCGACGTGTACCGCAAGGATGGAAAAGGAAGGTTCCTCCAAACAGCGCAGGCGACGACAGCAAACGTCCGCCCGGACGAACAAGCAAACACCAGCCTTCGCCTTGAAGGACTCCTCAAGAGCGTAGCCGAGGTAATTAAGGTAGCCTGTATCGGCCGGGCAGATAATTTGCGTCTCCGTCAAAAACAGCATTGCTGGACGGGCTGTCTCGAGATGGTGGTGGACAGCTAAGAGGTTAGAATGGAGCCCGCGGATGTTAGCGAGCCCCACCTCGAATAATGGTGTTTTGGTGGGATAATGCACCGCTGTACTACCAGTCTTAATATTTTGCGCTGCCATAATTATTGGAGTGAGAGGCGTGAAACTGAGGTGTCCTTGCTGCGCTTCGCATAGTTAATGTGTGTAGGCCTGTTTCGCCAGGGAACAGCCGACAGCTGATTTGCGCTGACCCTCCGCACGGAAGGGCCCCCGAACCCCCCCGGAAGTGGCCGCCGGGACCCACCGTCCGGTCACCAACCGGCACGACGGACCACCCCGAGATTATGCGTGGCATGGTGGGGCAGCCTCACGGACTGGTTAGGTCCGCTTGGGCCCCTGTACTATACCACGGGCGGCCAGCGGAACAGCCGTTTCTTCGGGTCTTCCTGGGCGGAGGGTCAACGCAGTCAACCTGGCACTGGGTCGACGGAAGCCCGCACAAACCATACGAATCGCAGCAACGACCCCTCAAGCTCTGGCTGTGCGCAGACTGATCCCGAAACGCGGACAAAAATGGCCACTTGACGGGTTTTACATCATGCGCACGGTGGTCGCTAGCCAGTCGGGTTTTTCAAGCCCTACCACCAGAAGTTGGTCACTCGATTAGCACCACCCGGGGATCACGTGTAGGGTCTCGAGGGTAAAACCTACGGACGTGAGCGACTCCAATCCCCAAAGTATATTAACAAGATTTTAAAAGTTAAATCATAAAGTTTATTAACTATTACATTCAGGTAATAATGGTTCTTGACGCACCATAGTGAAATTTAAACGTGAGAATCATAGAGCTCATTGGTCCCGCATTGAACATGTTAAATAACATTTGGAAAATTAAGTAACGACAGCCTCAATAAAACAGTATCTAGTTGTGAAACTAGTTTTACTAAGGAAATCGCTTTTTAGTTCCAGCTGTCACCACTCCAAACTCTTATTTGCCGAACTGTACGGTTCTTTCAGGTCCAAATAGCAATCGTCTTCTATGTGGACCGGTCCGAATAGTCACTCCGTTATTTTTGTGATTATTTTTTCTTATGGCGACATTTCTCAAGCTATCAAACAAAAGTGTCAATGTCAAGTTTTGTTTTGTCATCTCAAAAGTCAAAAATCGGTAATTTTATTTCGATAGCGTCTCTTTGACCTTTTTTATTTATAACAAAAAATATATTTCTAATTTAAATTAGCCTCGACCCAAACTTGGTGTTATCGAACATTAACTACTTAAATAATTATGGCTGCAGTAGCATTCAAAGTAAAAAGCAAGAATGGTCAGCAAGTTTTGAAAGATTTGACCTCTGATAGTACTGTGGGTGAATTAAAAAGCTTTTTGTGTAGCATATCAGATATTAGTTTCGAAAGGATTTGCGTGCTAAGTGGATATCCTCCGAAACCACTAGACATTAGTGATAATGAAAAAAGAATCAGTGATATTGGCCTCAAGACTGGTGAAACTCTTATAGTTGAAGAAAAGGCGGCATCTGCTCTTCCACAAAACATAGTCACGCCTCCAACGCCTGAAAAGAAGCCAGTCGAAAATGGCGTTACTTCTCACGAGACAGGTCCCTGTAGACCTGGGATATTAATGAAGAAAGTAGTCCCATCTGATAATTCTTGTCTCTTTACTAGTATAGGTATGAAATAGGTTCATTTTTCCCGCCTACACTACTGCGCCATATTACGCATAATCATTTATTGATCATTGATTCCTAGCCACAATATCTTACTTACTTTAAAATTATTTCAAATTGGAAATTATCTTACTTGAATAAAATCATAAATGCACTATAGTAGATTGTTATGTTGTAAATTTGGAATGGTAATAAATAAACCTACAGAATTTTGTGTATAAAAATAGGCCATCATGCTTTGAATCAATGTGTTTTTATTCCAGGATTTGTATTAAATGGTAATGTTGATACTTCAGTGCATACTTTAATGCGTCAGATAATTGCAATGGAAGTGGCTAGTGATCTTGATACATACAATGAAGCGATGCTTGGAAAACCTAATGTGGAATATTGTGCTTGGATACAGCAGCCGAGTTCATGGGGTGGTGCTATTGAGGTATACAATGTAATAGATTACTACATAATCCATGGAATATTGAAAAGAGAGCTACGGCAATTCTAGCCATGCCAGCCACAAAAAAATCATAATAGTTTACTTTGTTTAATGGCTTGTTCAGAAAAGCAACTTTTACAAAACTTATTCTGTTTCATTTTACAAACATCATTTATAAAGGCAACACCTTATAAAATATAATTCAGCGTATTGCTATTTTGGCAAACTAATCATTTGTTAAAATATCTTTAAATATTACTTCTTAAATATAATTAACTACTATTTAAATATTATGTCAAACTTTATTTGAATTAACAATAAATATATAATATTTGTTTAAAAAATGTGGTCTAGCGATTAATGTAAAAAATATTTTGTCAAACCACAGGCACCCTAATTATTAATATATAATTTTATGCCCTGTGAACTCTTCATAAAATGTTCTGCAATTTTGTTAAAGTAGGAACATTGAAAATTGTTTATCATATAGCCTTTAACAAAATTGATGTATTCAATAATGAAAAACTGCAAGTAATCATTATTTGTTTTAGGTTGCAATACTATCTAGATTCTATGGTTTAGAAATGGCAGTGGTCGACACATTAAATGCAATTATCAATAGGTTTGGAGAAGACAAAAATTATGGACAGAGAGTGTTTTTGTTGTTCGATGGAGTTCACTATGATCCACTTTACTTAGAACAATCTGATGTAAGTTGTCTTACCTTTAAGTTATATGTTAATGATAGTATTAAACCTATTATTTTATTATGCAATCATTCTAAATTAACTACAGTAAAGAGGGAATATACTCCAAGTATTTTATTCTTCGAGTGTCGTTAGCGCTGTGGATTCGTCACTTGCCTTCCAATTAGGACGTCTGGAGTTTGAGACCGCCACGGATCAATATGTTTTTCGTTTTTCGACTAGTTTCCTACAGTGAAGGAAAACATCACGAGGCAACCTGCATATATCCGCAAAGAAATTCAAAGGTGTATGTGAAGTCGACCAATCCGCACTGGGCCAGCGTGGTTGACTAAGGCCTAAACACCCTAACTTAGGGTTGGCTTGAGCCCCTCGGTGGGAGCCGTTATGATGGTTCTCATTCATACATATTCAAAAACAAAATATTGAATTCAAAAGTCAAAATCAAATCAAGAATTGAAACTTGAAAATTAGTTTTGGAGAAAAAGCCACTGGCACCAACTTATACAAAGTTACACATTTGAAGCACAAAATGTATCTAAGGCCTAGCGCACACCGCTAATTTCGATTTAATACGCTTAACTATTAAGCTTATTAAATCGAAAGTAGGCATATAATAAAAATACAAAGAATAGTCATAAAAAAATTTTTTGTTAATCAACAACCTTAAATATTTTTTCGGTATACCGTTACACCCGGTATAAACCATAAAGTCTAGGATATATGGTCAATAATTGCGTCAATAAGCGCCCCCAAGAGTCGTTACTCTTGTGGGCGCTCCGATACCCGCGTGTGTATTCGTGTAATGCAATTACTGACCGTTTATCCAAGACGTTATGGCTTATATCAGGTCCTTACCTATGATATTGGCGTTTTGCCGTACTGGCTACTTTGATCTCAAATATCTTCTCTATGGTTAGGATAGGAATTTCCAAATTAAAATTTATACAGCTATTTACTCATGTATTTGTGTTTTGAAAATTCACTTGTTTTTTCCTCAATTCTTTGCGTCACTCAGTTTACAAAATAGAAAATTTGAAATATCGCGTTATTTATGGCACCAGTGCTGCAGAAACGGCTCAAAGGATTAATGATGTGTATGGCGACGGTGTCGCAAAAGAAAACACAGTGCGTTTTTGGTTCCAATGTTTCCGTTATGGAAATTTCGACCTGCATAACAAGCCCCGTGGACGGCCGGAGACCAAAGTTGATAATGAAGAATTGAAGGCTATTGTGGAAGCAGATCCATCGCAAACCACGTCCGAGTTAGCTGGCTGCAGGCTGCGGTGTTATTGATAAAACTGTTTTAATCCACTTGAAGCAAATTGGGAAGGTGAAAAGCTTGAAAGGTGGATACCTCACGAATTGAGTGAAGCAAATCAACAAACGCGCGTTGACTGTGCTGCGTTGCATTATTTAACCCGGCACAATAATAAAGGGATTTTAAATCGAATCATTACTTGTGATGAAAAGTGGGTCTTGTACAATAATCGGAAGTGCTCATCGCAATGGCTGAACCCTGCCGAACGAGCCAAACCATGCCCCAAGCGAAAATTGACTCCAAAAAAGTTGAAAACAAAACAATTGATTGAAAAGTCCAAAATAATTGAGGAAAAAACAAGTGAATTATAATTTTCGAAACACAAGTACATGAGTAAATAGCTGTATAAATTTGAATTTGGAATTCCTAACCATAGAGGAGATATTTGAGATCAAAGTGGCCAGTACGGCAAAACGCCAATTTCATATGTAAGGACCTAATATTAAATTGTTGTCTTGAAATGCGCTGAGCCGAAATGTAAAAAGTCAATTTTTAATGACATGCTCCTATATGTTCTAAGACATCCCAGAGGCCCTATGCCTGCGCAAGGTCGCGCCGTGCCTTTCTGTCCGCAGTCTTTCGGTCTCAGTCCAGCTCAGTCCCACGGCTTATAACTAACAGTCCACGCTGCGGCGCCACGTCTGTTCTGGATATTTTTTCCAAAAATGTGCACATTATTGTGACATACTCTGATGGTCTATAAGGTTTTTGAGTTTAATTTTGAATTTTGTTATCCAGGGTGGAGTCCAGACTGTTTTTCCAGCTGAAGACATGGACATTTACCATGAGGCTGAACAGTTAGCGAAAGAAGCAAAATCGTCGCGACAGTTCACAGACTTGAACAAATTCACTCTTAAATGCATGGTATGCAACCAGTTCCTAACAGGACAAGCGGAAGCTCAGAAGCATGCAAAAGAGACGATGCACACATCTTTTGGGGAGGTTTAGCATAGATTGTGAATGTGAATGCTTTATACTATTGAGTTGTGTCCAAACTTTTTTAATCTGTTATACCGATTTGATTGCAATTCGAATACTTATTAAATAATTAGAAAAGTATAATTTATATGGCAACACTATGTCAACACTGCTACCTTATCTCTGGCAGTGCAATATGCGAGAACTATGTATGTAATAATATTGATTTTGCTGTTTTACTCACAAGACTGAAAATGCTACATAAATATCTGTAATCTAATGTGCTTTTAAATCTAATGGAATCAGAGATTTCATTGTTGTTTCATAGATAAATAATATAATGATTAAACATGGTGTCGTTCATATTTATATTTTCTAGATATATTTTGATAGAATAATTATTGTTGTTTTGCAGTAGAAATAATGATTGTAATTTATTAGTGAATACATATTTCATATTTTTGTACCGGTTGAATACTGAATTTAAAATAATATCACACTGTATATTGTTGTTTTTGCTGTAAATAAAATATATTTATTAGTTATCCATGTATTTAGTCGCTCATCCAGAGCTTATGTCGCTGTTTTAACTTAATTCTATAAACCTGCTATTAATGGATTAAATGAATTTATGTTGTAAATATTGTATGATTATACCTACATTGTATTATTTTACCTAATACATTGCCGGAACTATTTTAATCTTGATTAAGGCCGGTATTATATGAGGCGGCATAGCAGCGCCGCGCGATGCGAATTTCTATGAGTTTGTTTCGCTGGGTGCGAAAAACTAGGTGGGGGTAATGTCATCTACCGCAGCGCTCATGGTGGCCAAAAGTAGAAATAATGTAAGCTCTGTCATCTGTCATATTATCTATAAACGCAATCACATTTTACACTTACAATTAAATGAATATTGACGAATGATGAATGAATATATTACGTCTATTAAATAAAACTCAAACTGATGGAAATTGTTTACTTTTAAAAACTTTTTGTAACGTGTCAAAGTAATAGATGCTTGTCTTATGATGCCAGCTTAATTATTTATGAGTTAAGATAGCAAACGTAAACAAAAACAATTGAAATGATAAAGTCCCCCTTTTTGTGAAGTCTGTTAATAAATCAAAATACACTATAAACTGCAGTTGAAAAGTTTTGTTGAAGTTGCTTTTAAAATAGTTTTATTAAAGCTTAATTTCTTTAAAATTAAAAAAATATTATAACTGATCGTTACCCACGTGGTGTTTAATGTCAAAAATAATAAGTAAGTAGTACCATAAGAATAAACAAGTATAGAAGCGAAACTCCCGGCCGTCGAGCGCTCAAGGCCACGTTATTCACCTACCGTTTGATTTCCGTTGAACGGAATCGCCAGTCAAGGCGCGCACCGCATCCCGCACGTACGTGACTCCTTCCCGCGCGCCGCTATCTACCTAGTCGCCGCGATGCCGACTTATTGTTGCGTTTATGGGTGCAAAAATAATGCCATAATAACCCCAAATTTAAAGTTTTACAATTTGCCCGAAGATAAAGAAAGGTAAGTACAAAGGTATATCTACTTGTTTTATTCAATCCTCTCTAAGCAACTGCGAAGATGACTTGGATATATTTCTTTTGAGCAAAGACGACGGCACAGAACCTTTTTTTGCAAACCATATGACATCGGAGATTTCGCAGCTTGCTGTTCCGACATGCGATTACAGGTCTGAGGGCCTATTACCGATCTCATGGTTTTGCAAATGATATCATATGATATCATAGTGCAAGACGAAAAATACGATTTCCGGTCAGATTTTTAATCATTTGTTTAAACACAAGCCTTTTTTTATCACCCTGGAAAATTTTAGGGACGCTTCAGGACACATCAAGTATTATATAAAAAATGAAAAAAATATATTAAAAAAATCTCTAAAAATGCTGCTCTCGACTAATGCAGCATTTTTTGATTTTTTTTTAAATTAATATAAAATTAAGTGAGCGAGTTATTTTTTTATTTATATTTAAATCATTCTAATACTATGTCGTGAAGCGTCCCTTAAATTTTCCAGGGTGATAAAAAAATAACCGTGTATAACGGTGTGGCTGACCCCAGCTGAGCAAAATGCTGGAAAATAGATTATTTGAGTATGCAGCTATAATGTAAAGAGTATGTCGGCTAAATTTCAGAGTTTGTCGCTTGCGCGTTTCAGAGATATGTGTGGCTCAGCTGTAGCAACGTAACCCCATTAAGCCACACGGATCTCGAAAACGAAAAGACAGCGAATATATATTGGCTGATATAGATAGGCGGCAGTCGCTTTGTCAGACAAGTTTCAGAGATTGTCGATCTACCTACAGTTTCAGAGCTCACCTGCAGCAAAGTTGAACAACTGACCCAGCTATATCTTGAGAAAAAAACATACCGAAAATCTGCTTGCTGGAAGTTTGTCGAACAACTTTCAGTTTGTCGCTAAAGCATCGACAATCACTGGAACTTCTTCGACAAACTACCGCTTCAATATTCCAATAACAGATTTTCTCTACGTCGCACTATGTGGAGATCGAGTCGGTTTCGGGTCATAAATCTATAACTTCCATGTTTTTATAGATATACAGCTGATTTTTTTTTTAGGTAATCTGAGATAAACGTACTTTAAAATAATATACAGTCTATGCATATAAAAATATATTTAATAATTGTAAAAAAATACAAAACATGAAATATTGAAAAATTATCATAAATTTACGACAAATTTTAAACAATGTGACCTAAATGTTATAATTAATACAAAATAAACACATAAAATTACTCTTATTAATTAAATATAATAAGAAAAAGAAAATAACATAGAATTATATTATTCTACTAGCTCTACAGCTTCATCTATAAGTTCCATAGACTTTTTATTGGAAGGTTTTCTTAAACTTGTTATGTAAGGGTCTGAAGTGTACAAAAGTGTATGTAAAACGTCTTCATTTGTAGCTACTGTAGAGCATTTTCTAGCATGATGAAGTCTGAATCGTTTATAGTCTTTGTTCCTTGATTCCTGGGCATCTTCGGAGAGCTGTCCAAGAGGTAACACTGAATAATGCCGAATTACACTTTCCCCATGAATTAGGACTTTATGGACAGATGATGGCATATAATACCACATATATTTACTAACATATCGTTGTGCTGTATCGAAAGCATACTGTCCAAATTTCGTAGCATTAATTACTTTTCCGCTAGACATAACTTGAAGTAAAACATAAAATCGTTTTATCAATTCCTCATCCACACCGGTAATTTCTGCAGTGCACTGATAATTTTGAAAAAATCGTCTAGCTGTATTACCGTCATTACTGTTACCAGAACCTTGCTTAGGTTTATCTATATTTAAACCAAGTTCTTCTCTGAACCTTCTTTGTACATATGTCTTCTTTTGTTTTTTCAAATCTTTATTTTCTGTCGTTGTAGCAGACCATTTTTCAAAGCCTACATTATAAGATATATGTAAAATTAGTTCCATAAATCTAATCCAGCAATGTAAAGTCGAAAGCCCATATTGATAAGAATTTTCGTCAACAGGTTTATTTTGTACTTTTTCTAAATTGTTCATCTCTGTAGGTCTTGCACCACAAATAGTACATACAGCACCTGATGAAGTTTCTGACAAAACTTGAGCCACTTTCCCGTCAACCATTGTCAAAAATAATGTGTGTTTGATTGCAATACTTTCACCATTTTTATTGATTAAGCTTGTTGTGAGAGCGTTTCTTTGAGCTATAATTTCATTAACTACACTTGTAGTTTTCTCTGGTGTCTCTTTTGAAAATTCTATTAAAATGGGCCTACAAAATCTTACTGATGATGGAACAGGGTTTTCCCACAAAGTTTCATTTGTATTAATATCAACAAGTTTCAGAGGTACTAATGAAGATATAAATAAATTTGTGTCAGAAATTAACTCATCCTCTTCAGTTAAGACTTGCTTGTATTCACTTTGTCCGCTTGAGCCATCACAGCCCCATTTCGAATACAGCATTAAATGTTTTTTGCCAGCTTTGTATACACCATTGATTTTCAAAATTCTTGCAATAGTGTGATCCAGCAGATCTTGCAGTTTTATTTTTGCTGTAATATTATTAATTTCTATGCTTGATCTTGGTGGGTAGCACATTCCTTTAGCTTCCTGAATTGATTTATATGACGGAAATAATACGCAGTTCTTCGCAATTAAGCAATTTCTCATGTTTTCATACTGTGCCATGTTAAGGTCCAACTCTATAAAAATACTGAGAGCTTCATCTTTAGAGTACGCTGTTAAATGTGCCGGTTCATTTAAAAGATTTTGACGTATTTCACTTTTTTTATCTATGGGTAATACTCGTAAAATTTCGACAATGAATGCTTCTTCCGTTTCCCCTTGAGATCTCAATCCTTGAAGATATGAATTCAGTATAAAATCAAGGCCACATGTTTCAAGCAACTCCTTGTTTTTTCGTCTTTGTATTCTATCGGAACTGTCTTCGTAGGTTTTAGAAGGGCGTCCTCGCTGCCCCGTCGATGTCGAAGGTTCAGATTCACAAGTAGGATCTTCCAGATTTACTGTGAATGTGGCATTCAACCACACGCTATTCTGATTTAAACATTTTTCTTTATTTCTGCCAGATTTAGTGTAGCGTTGACGAAAGTTCGTAATAAGATTTTTTTGTACACTCGCGACAATTTTAGCGATATTTGCCTCAGAAAAGTTGATAAAATTATTCCGTATATAACTTGTTAAAGCAACAACATAATTCCCGTCACTTTCAATCAAAACAAGACATAGGTCGCGTCTGGTACATTGGAATTCACTCATTGCGAGAGAGTAGGTGGTTAGATACACTTTTAATAACGACAATAACGAACGAAAAACAGTATGTAATTATTCAGTATGCAGATGCTCTATTTTATATTAAATAACTGATTTGAAACGTGTGCAAAGTATGGGAATAAAAACTATTTATCATTATGTGGTTACTCGGTTTCCTATGTGTTTTATTGATAATTTATTTTGTAGGCGAACTAAAAATGGTGAGAAATACTCGATACATTATCAAAACATAAACCGCAATTAATAATATATCACAAGTGTAACCTATATCAACTAATAAAACAAATAGATTCGCCCACGTATTTTTAAGAAATTATTACTATTTCATGTTATGATAGATAGCATTATGTTGTGCAATGAAGTTGCAACTTTTTTTTTCTTCCTGTATAAAAATATTAAATTTCCTATCAAATAACATCATTTACAGACCTTCGGCAAATTTCGGCAACTGTCAAAACTCTAATTGAAAGTTTCAGATACGCAAAAATGATATGTCATGAGATAAATATTTCTAGTAAATATATTTATAAATATATAGCATATTTGTGTATACCAAAAAAAAGTATATATTATAAGCTTTCTAAAATGGTATAATACTTGTATAATTTTCATTGCTAGCTTACTAGAAAATCATCCTGAAAAAAATACAAATTATGATGTTTTCGTGATCATTTTTCAATCATCGTATTTAGATGCTCTTTACTATAAAAAAGTACTAGTTACATACATAATTTATACATAATATAGTAGATCAACTTCTTAGCTATAGTTTGAGGTATAATACAAGTACCTGCGCCGATTTTTACAAAATGTATTTATGGCCAAGCTCTCTTAGGCACCTCCACATAGTGCGTCGCTTTGTTTTCAAGATTCAGCTGGCTCAGTTGCACCAACCTTATTATTCTTTAATTACCAAAAAAAAAAAATTGTGTGCTTGTTCGGACAAGCAAACTGAACAACTTTCACTATGGGACCAACTTTGAAATCGCAAAAAAAATCAGCTGTTCCATACATCTAGGTTCAGTGAATGTTGAACATTTGTATGGAACAGCTGATTTCTTTGCGATTTCAAAGTTGGTCCCATAGTGAAAGTTGTTCAGTTTGCTTGTCTGAACAAGCACACAAAAATTTTTTTGGTAATTAAAAAATAAACTTGTATAACAAGAAAGAAGATATTATTATTACGTGGGTTTAAAATAATAAACATAGTAGAGATTTTAAATCGATTTATTTTCAACACAAAAATGTACATTATCAATAAATATAATTAATAGTCACATCAGATTTCTGTTTACTATCACTCGTATTTTATTCCTATAAACCACTTTTTACAATGTTGTCTCACAACATGTTTCCTTACATTAATTAGTTACACAAAACGATTAAGGACTTTGATTGTGCTTTTGTGTAGGTAATATATGGGCCATCCACAGCTTAATGGTACATCGATCGAGACTAGCAAAGATAAAAATATAAGCTCAAAGTTCACATAATTTTTCGACGAATTGTGAAATTGCGTCTCATTTTAAACAACACAAGAAAAACCTTAAATATAATACATTTTATACATTAACAGTGTTGTTCTTAAGTAGTAACGAATAAGCGAAGTCATAGTTTATCGCTCAACTAGACATATAAGTGTATTATATTAATTGAAAAGGTATAATTATTTTTACAGCTGTGCAGTAAGTATATTGTCGGAAAAAATTAATAAAAATATTACAACTTTACATAATCACTGTAAACTATTTCTTTGATGTGTCAAAGAAATAGAAATACATACACAAAATGTTTTTAAGTCACAAACCCTACAAAAATACTTTTAACGTTACGTTTATCATATAATTTCAAAAATATTGTATAAACTATTATAGTAACCTTTGATTTTTAGAAAATGTACAAGCTTATTTCGTATTGGTGTAATGCTAGAATTCTTTAGGATAACATAAATTATTTCAATCTCAAAAGGTTTTTTTTGTAAATGTTAAATTACCTATTTTTGTGTATTCTACAAATATATTATAATAGCAGAATAATCTAAGTGCAAGAGGAAATAGAGTGATCCTTGAAATAGTTACCTTAATTTGATGTTACATATCGACCTACCTGGTACATCCAAACTCTAACCAAATTATTGAATTTCTAACAAACATCCCCCATCATACTATTTAACATGATGATGGGGACAACATTATGAAAGGCGTCATAATAATATCATTAGTCATTTAGTTACATTATCAATTATTCAATTATTCTCTTGGATTACATTCAATATATTTGTGGTTTTGGATATAGTGGTCTATATGTCAACACTAAATTACATATCAGCCGCCAACTATTTGGCACTAGATACAATGATATCACGGGTTTTTTATGGTTTTATTAATTAAACAAAAAAGATGAGAACTGTAGGACCATGTTTCAAAGCAAAATATTTAAGCAACAGTTGCAGAATTTTACGAAATATATTTTTTAGAGATTACTGATGAAATTAACGGTAACTTATTATTAGAATACTTTAAAGCAGCAACAAAAATCGAATGTTAATCAATGTTTGATATCATTCTATTCGGGTAGATAATTTACATAATTTTTCGACGAATTGTCGAAAAATTATGTGAATTTTAATGAATTGAAATTTAATACTGACAACAGAAATAACTACTAGAAAAAGCTTATGCACTACAAATATTTTATATGAAACACAGCCATAAATTCTACAATTTTGTTATAACGAGAGTAAGTAAGTATACACAGTTTATATTACATATAATATAACGATGCTGCGTATCTACGTGCCCAACTATGATACATTAATTACTTACATAATACAGAAAAGTTTATCTTTAATTTTACCTAAATATTTTACGTTTTAATGAATTGAACTTTATCAATGTCAAAATATACGTTCTTTTTCTTCAACCAACCTATCGAGTTGAGAACATAAAAAAATTGTCTTTAAAATGAGAATTAATTTTCTGATAATTTTTTTAATGGTATTAATAAAATCTGGTTTAGTTAATAAATTAAATATATACGTCAATAATGTAATATACTGTAGTGTGATGTTAAGCTTTTTCTGTAAGTCTTTTAACTGTAGTAGCGAAACCGCTGAACGATTCTCCCGCGTTGTCGTTTGGACGGCGCGCGAGCTCCGGCGAGCTTTGTTAGTTTCGCGGCGAAGGTGTGCTATAAACCGGAATAACAATCTGATGTTGAACTTCGATTACAAAGGACAAGTTATTAAGTATTTAGAAATAATAAACAATTATAAATTATAGCATTTTTACTTACATAATTATAGCATCAATAAATATATATAAATAAAATATGTAGCGTAACAATTTTGTAACTGAACGCGAAAGTCGTACTGGTTTTCTATCAACTAAATAAAAAAATAATAAAAAATAGTCACATTCAATAAAATAAGCAAAACTTCAATCTAACGTAATAAAAATAACAATCAACAAACAAAACTGCGAGTAATTTCGACGATTCGATTTAAAAATTAATATTCAAAAAGATATCGCCCCGTTATAACGGGTCGGAGAAAAATAAAATGCTATATGCTAAATTGCACCGTTGAAATGGATTTTCTAATCGAACATGTCTTTTAGAATGTTACGAATAGCCCAATCGTTACCAATTGGTGCCCATTTTCAAGTAAGCTCTTAGAACACTCAAAATGCAATAAGGTAAGGAAAGTAATACATGTTAAAAATTCTAGAAGTCAAGACGATGCTTCAGTTATGTTTAAAACAGTAAATTTATGGCTTGTATATAACTCCAGCTGTATTATAGTCCGTCGATGACAGTTTTTTGAAAAGAGATAATCGGTTGGCTTGGTAAAACTCTGTCTCTATCACACGAAATACTGACAGGCCAATATCTACTAAGAGCTGTTGAAAAAATTATTTAGGATACTGAGCTGTCAAATGGAGTAATCGTATTTCTTTATAATATAAATGCTGTATAATCAAAGATTAGGGGGAGAGTTAGTGTTCTAAAAAATGGAAACAAACCGATTCTCTTTCCAAAGCTCGATTTACATTATTTTCCGCCGGATACATGAAATTAAGTCATGAAATTAAGTCTACATATTCATAACTTATCAAGATTAGGTTAATCAAAGCCAATATTTATATTTTAAATACATTTGAAACACGATGGTAATCAATACCTTTAGAGCAATCGAGAGCTTTGTCCAAGAATTAAAATAGAATCACGCAATCCTATATTATTATATATTATTCTTAACATTAACATAATATTGCAATGTCGACCATCAATTAAATACAGACAAACGAGGAACGCAGACAGACATATTGCTCAGTTTAATCTTGGATTAACCCAACAAATTGCTTATTATTAGAGCAATAGCATGCGCCACTAAAAATAATTTAGGTATTGCTTCATAAACATCCTTTTATACACGGTCGGTGAAATATAAAATGTTACATATTACAAAGTTTGTAAAAAAATACTATCATTAAATTTAAGTCAATGACGTTTTAGAGTTAAAAAGAAAACTAAATAAACAATTTTCATCGTATGTTGACGATGTATAATTATGTGTTATGTTTGTATATATAATTCAAAACTTTTTTGATACAATAATCAATTTATAATTGTAAATGAACAAAACAAATGTATTGCCTTTTATGTTATAGTAATATTAGTAGCCAATTTTTACTGTAGTTCAGTTAAATAAAACAATATGGGACGAGAGAGCAAAAATAGGAAGCAGGAAAATCTCATATTACATTGACTAGGGCAGCGCATGGACATAATTGTACAAAAATCGTGATTAGAGAAGAAAACATAAATGGCAGTGTTTTCAAATGTGAACATTATACAATCGCACCATCCAAAATTGTAAAAAAGAAACAACTACATAATTATATGGCTGACTTTTTAAAAACATCAAACTTTCCAACTTATACATTGCCTTAATGAAATAGCACAAAGTTTTAGACACTCCATATAAATCTTTACATAGTATAAAACAAAGTCGCTCCCGCCGTCTGTACGCTTAGATCTTTTAAACTACAGGCAACGGATTTTAATGCAGTTTTCAGCAATAGATAGTGATTCAAGAGGAACGTGTATATGTATAACTGGCAACCCACCCCGGCTTCGCACGGGTAAGGGTAGCTACACACATAAGCGGGCCGGCATAGTCGGTTCGGCAGGCATTTGTCGAACAACAATGCCGAGCCGAAGTAATTACTGCACTTGTTCGGCTTGTGCTGATTGGGTTGTTCGTTCGGGTCGACGAATCATTCGATTTGGCATTAGTTGTGGAACAAAAAAGCCGACCCATAGCAACTACTACATACGTTCGGCCCACATTCTTAGCTGAACTAAAATTCAAGCCGAGCGGGTTGGGATTCCCCAACACTCAACTACATTTATATTTGGTTTTACCGGCCGACTTTGCCGATTAATGCCGGCTCGATTATGTGTGTTGATACCCTAATAGTTTAAATTATCCACGCCGGCAAAGCCGCGGGCTGGTTGCTAGTTTCCTTATAAAAGAAACTCGAACTCGTTCTTTTTTTAACATTATGGACTTTGACAGGCGCTTATTGACGTCAAACAAAAGATTTATATCCATAACTGAATTGAATTTTTGAGGATTTTTTACTTTTTTCTTGCATTGTGTTACTTATACACGGTTATTTTTTTATCACCCTGGAAAATTTAAGGGACGCTTCACGACATGGTATTAGAATGATTTAAATATAAATAAAAAAAATAACCCCTCCTTAATTTTATATAATTTTTTTAAAAAATACAAAAAATGCTGCACTAGTTGAGAGCAGCATTTTTAGAGATTTTTTATTTTTTTTAATATTTTATTTTTATTTTTTATTAAAATTTTTTAGTTTTTATATAATATTGGATGTGTCATGAAGCGTCCCTAAAATTTTCCAGGGTGATAAAAAAATAACCGTGTATAGATTTTTTTCAATTGGAATCGATTCTCAGCCGTATTGAACTAATAATTTTCAGCTTTGTGCAATTTCATTAAAACACTGTCTACTTGCCATATATAAGTTACTTAATTATGTTATACACGCGTGTTTTTTATATAAATTATTTAGTCAATATTAATTTTAAAAAATAAAGTCGGCACTTTCGTTCTTTGCAATCTATGGGCAGCCAGCGTTGAACAAATCACAATTAGGCAATGAATAAAATTAATTTGCACAGATCTCATCTTATGAAAGGACTTGAATAGTATTGTCGGCACTGGACAATGTATATCAAGTCAACACCACGTCCTCATACTGTGTGCACGACGACGCCCATCGATATTAAAGGCGCAATCCAAAGCTGCCCCAGTACAAACAGAGTCAAAATGAGCAAAATCGACTTCATCCCGTGAAAAATCGACTACAACCTGTGAAACATCGACTACGCCCTTGTAAAATCGACTCGCGAACCGGTGAAAGGTCAACTTTGTCCCGTGAAAAGTCGACAACGAACTCCGTCCTAGGCAAAGTTCAACATAGTCCACTTACTGCTGCGTCTTGGCGAACGAGAAGCGAGGCAGCGATATGCCGAACTTCGTTTCGAGGCCGGTGAGCACGGGGATGGCGACCTCGTAGCCGCCGATGTGCTGCGGTCTCTTCGTCGTCTCCTCGATGGGCGTGGCCACGTGGAGCTCCGAGCCAGTCGGTCGTCTGTTGAAAGTGGAATAGTCGTGAAGTGCCTACAACTGGGCTCTAATAGGGATGTTGACGAATTTTCGGACTTTTCGGAATTTTCGGAATGTAATTATTACGAAAAAAATATTTATTCATTAATTTTAAATAAAAAATCACATGTTTAAAGTTTGCTGTTTAAATGTTGCGCCTAAACGCGCGCTTTTATTGGCGTTTGCAATCACGTGATACTGGGCACTTTTTTAAACATTTTTAATTCATTTATTCATACGCATATTTACACTTGCAGAATATAATTTTCAGCATTTAATATTCCTTTCTATGGTATATAAACATAACTTTTTATATATTTGCGATTCATGTCAACATCCCTGTTCTGCTAATCTGAACGTTGTTATCGCTGCTTCACGGCGTTTCAATAACTACCTTTGTCACTTTTATACGCGCAATTCATTTGTAGTATTGTACTATAATTTCTTAAAAAGTCAATAGTGACAAAGGACATTGTCGAAAATCGCCCCATGACCAACACAGATTTGATTTACGTCATAATTATATGCATATTTTATAACACTCATAACAAATATATGTATTCGACGGACAAATCAAAAATATTTAAAAGTACTTTCTGAAACAAAACCAAATGAAGTAAAATAAACGAAAGATTATTGTTCCATTTGCTCGATTAAATAGAATTAAGCCGATTTTATGTAAGTATGGACATTTATTTATTTGTATAAATAATGTTTTTCATAACTTCTTTCACAGTTAACAATGTTAACACACGTCTATTGACTACTCACGCACTGTCGCTTGTTAGTTCGTAGTGTTTTTGACTTACTTTATAATTTCGAGATTTCTCGTTCTTTACTACGTGGCTATATAATAACGTTCCTTAATTGATTGCAATAATTATTACTTTAATAATTGTAAGCATAGATTATGTGTATTGCTCTAACGAAATAAAGAGTTACTTCAACTAACCTCAAAATCTGATTCTTTTTGATAAATAATTCGATTTCCAAGTATGTCCGTAGTAATTGATGTGGACGTACAGTATTTACTAATGTCTAGTTATACGAAAAGCATTTTTTCACTACTGTTGGATTTGGGGCGAACAATGTATGGACGCAGAGCAATGTCCTTTCTTAGCTAGGTATCTGTTAACCAACAATAACAGTCTCAAAAGGCAATGCTATCGAAGCGCTATTGACACGCCATAAATGCATTAACGCTAGCACAATAAGGCCCCTGTTTGCCTGACAGTGTTTGGCGACTTGTCGCATTGACACGTTTTTTCGTTTAAAAATCAAGACATATAAATACGGCGTCATCTCAAAGTACATATTTTCATCACCGATGCTCCGGAAGTGTGCTCAAACTTGCTCAACACACATGCAAGATTCAAGAGGCTCAGGGTCGCCTGATTGGGTACCTCCATCCTACTTATTTCTGCCGCAAAGCAGCAGTGCTTGCATTGCTTTCTTCCGGTTTTAAGGGTTAGATATGGGCAATTAAATTATTGGGTACGGTGACTTTACATCTTATGTCACAAGTTGGCAACGTACACGTGGTTCTTGTGGGGGTTGCGGATTTGCTGAGAATCTTACAAGAACCACTTGCATTATACGTGCCTGTTACCACTTACCATCAGGTGGGCAGTGTACCTGTAGTACCAAGCAATATTATGAATGAGACGATGACAATAATTATAATGATAAAATAAATTGCTACTTACGACCCGCCGAAATCGACGAAGAATAGACGTTGCAGAATTTCGTAGGTGACCAGCGTCACGCCGAACTGGGGTGACGAGCGGAACACGCGCGCTGTAAATTAATATAATTTGTAAGACCTCCGCCGTATGATAATAAGATTTCAAATTGACGCACCACCGAAACAAAACGTTTTCGCACACGGAAAGACTGAACGAATTCAGTCCCTGAATGCGAACACATCATCCTATTCAGTCACTGAATGCGACAACGTCATCCTAAACGCGTTACTAACTAGGCGTCTGAATGATTCAGTGAGTCAGAAACCATCCTTGTTTCTGAATTTAAGATTCTAGTTCTAGCTTGCTGAATGCGATTATACTTGACTAAATTCAGTAACGACTGAATTAAGACGTCTTAATTCAATAGTAATAAGCCTTTAACAGAGCTGTTCAAACCTATACGTATCAATTGTACGACAACAGGAAACCATGTAAAATATTGTTTTAACAGCTCCTATTAGATACTGGACTGTTAGTTCTTCGTGCGATAGAGATATCGCACCGCGAAGACGAGACTAGCCGATTATCTCGCTTCAAAGCTCGGTGGTGTGCATTATTAATGGTGCTCCCACACTGCTGTTAGATAATGTTTACAAAGTTAGTAAACATTTTGTTAACAAACATTTGATCACAATGTTAAAAAATGTTTTCATGTTAGGTAATGTTAGTAAACATCAGTAAACAAAATTGTTAGTAAACAAATTGTAACTAAATAAAACATTTGTTATCTTGTGTTTGTAAACATTCATACAGGCGACAGCGGGGTATATGCGGAGAGCGTGGGGCTCGATTTAGCGTACGCCACGTCGTGTGGTGTACTGGACTTGTCAGTCAATATATTTATCTCTAGCTCTTAGCGTTTGTCGCCTCCAGTAAGTGCATTTTTTCTTTTGTTAACAGTAAATAAAAGCTATTCCAATGAGCAAATCTTCTTCCATTTTCGTGTAGACTGTCATGTTTTCAAATGTTATAAAATGTTTGTAAAAGTTTTCCATCAGTGTAGGAGCACTCATAATATTTAACAATTCCTAACAGAATGTAACAATTCCTAAACTTTCTTAGTGAATGTTTTAGTGTTACAAAATGTTTGTACACATTTTCCTAACAGAGAATTCTCCAGGAAGGAAACAGGGGACTACGTTTGTATGGGAAAACGGCCCGTATGATTTCCCCTTTACTGCCGCGTACTGAAAATATCAATATAACTAGCTTTTGAGGCCAATAAGGCTGTTGTGATTAATTACATTTATTGTTCACTAGCTGTTGCTCGCAACTTAGTCTGTGTAATTCATATACATTGCGAGTTCCTTATATCACGCGATCTCTAAGAAATTAATTAAAATTCGGTGTAAGAAGTAGCCTATGTCTTTCCTCAGTGCTTAAGCTCAGCGGTTGAGGCGTGACAGCGCAACAAGCGGACAGACATAGTTACTTTCGCATTTATAATATTAATAATGTAAGGATTTTCTAAAAATTTAATTGCGGCAATATTTAAACTTTAAATTGATAAATAAAAATTAATAGCAATTATTTTAAACTCAAAATCTAAACTGTCCAATCTTAACAATCCAATTGCTACCTACCTACACTTTTTATGATACTTGCCAACCAATTGTCTCTCAAAATGTTGCTCGAGACTGCTTATCCCGAGTGTACTGTGACTAAAATTATTATGAACTTCGTTACTTTAATGCATCACTCACCAAGCGCTCCCTTCCAGAAAGCTCTGGCGCCTTCTTCGGCGTATATCTTCCTGGTGGCGTCCAACAAACCATTGTACGTAGTCTGGCCTGACCTTGCCACTACCTGCATATCACATTAAGGAAAATAGTACAATTTTAGGCATTCGCGTGTATAATTCAACTAGATATGTATGTGGTAGTACGGTGGTTGAGGTGTGGGGATAAATGCAAGAGTGGGTAATTAAGGTGGAAACCGTTTACCACTTGCCTTGCCACGTTCCAATCAGAAAAAATGGTTGATACAGTGATTTCTTAACCTGTACCTCTATTTGCGAAATTCGGAGGCCGTTCGAAATCCCGTGATGGTTTCACTCGGTAAGAAAGAAAAGGATAGATATTGCGAGAAAGAGAAGTTTAACTGGTTTTAAAACACAAGAGAGTTTTCAAACGGGTTTTGTCAGTTAAAAACGAAGAAGAGTTCTTTGTTTTTTTTTGCGACGCGTATGTTTTTTTTTTGTATGTAGGTATGTGACGCAATTTCTCCGCTAATTTTATTGTGGCCCGATTTTCTAAATTTTCCTTTTGTATTCGATAGAGTATATTCCTGGGGTCAGGATCTGATGATGGGATCCCATGAAAATCGAGGAAAACCCTTAAATTTTACAGGTACATCCAACGTGTTTCATGTTTTTTCCGAAGCTATTCACGTATTTGCGTCTGGTAGTTATGAACCGAGCTGATGATGAAAGGATCCTTAACTTTTAGGACTTAGAGGTTAGTTTTTTAAATACAAAAGGCATATTCTATCAAGTGAATTTGGTGAGCTGGTATTAAATTCGCTAAAAAAATTTCATTAACTGAAAAGATAAAAATAAAAAGTATTTTATAAAAAATAAAAACCAACTTCAAAAATACCGAAAAGTTAAAAATAATATAAGATTAGGTACAGACAACATATATCAATATTCTTATTACGTCAGTCACCCTTAGGCTGCGGTCCGAAAATCAATAAAAGTTACGATCAGCGCTATTAGCGCGCTCAAACGCTTCCTGAAACGTTTGATAATTGTGTTTTCGGTTTAAAATGACTTGTAACTAAAAATCGACAAAACAAAAGTACTGAGAAGCAGTCAAAAGCAAAATGCCCTACCCTACCCAAATTTTTACTCGACACTTGGTTGGATAAATTGATACGCTAAAACCCCGGACCGAAATCCTAAGCATGCTGTTAGAGCCGTTAGCACTTTTAGTGTGCTTTACGGACCTGGCGATTATAATCATGAGCAATGTGAGCGCTGTTATCTGTTTCGGACCGCAGCCTAAATACGCGCCGCCGTGCTACTTATTAAGACATAGAGATAAGTCACTGAAATTGTGAGATAATTAATGCGTGACTCAAGTCCCGTCTTGGAAGCCCGTTCTCCGCCTGCTGATATATATTGTGTAACGTAGTTTAGTTATATGTTATATATATTTATTTGTTCTTTTACCAAAAAATAATTTATTTAGTTTGTATGGGGAAAAAAGTAGGTTTGTTAGCCCTAATATTTTTCCTACAGAATCTCTACTTCTGATTGATACATACCCTTAAATGTTATTAGGGTCTTCAGTTACACCCGCATTGATTTACTACCAAACGTAGATAGAGCGCTTCGTACAAAAACTCGCTTGAAATCTGTCATTTGTACTCGCATACATTAGTACTCGCTGATATATACTTGAATATGCACGCCTGAATGAAAATTACCGTACCGTATTTTTCGAATTCAACCTTATTCTGCATTATTACGGCAACTATTTTAAGTACAACCGTGGGAAGTCACATCATTTCATACCTAGCCACAGATCAAACGACGTTTTAGTAATTGCTACAAGAAAATATCAACTTTAAGGGGTTCCGAGACGGCCAAGCGGCTTGAAACAAGCACGTATTTGCTTGATCAAGCAACGTGGTGCGCGTCAAGCCGCTTGAGCCAAGCTAGAGGCACTTTAATTCATTTCGTAACCGATCGTCCGCTTAGGTGGTCGAGCAGGTACAAAGCGCTATTAGCTCTTACATCAACATTAAGTTTAAACAAAATGAAGAAAAAGAAACGTATTTGGTGTCAATTACTTTTATCATAGTAAAATGGTAATTTCACTTTCCAAAGTTCTGGCGCGTCTCGATACAATGATATCGATACTCTTTTTCGTTCTGTTGCTCGTTATTATTATTTTTTTGCTGTTGCCTGGCAAAGAGTCGTCCGCCGTGATTGGTTGCTAACGTACGACTGGCCTATGCTTGATCAAGCCGGTCGCGAACACTATCAACACGTAGGTATGTGACGCAAACGGGTAGTGTCAAGCCGTCGCGTCAAGCAAAAAATATAAAATCACATCAAGCACGGGCAAGCACGTTAATGCTTGACTCAAGCATCGAGCAAGCTTTGTAAACGTTCAAGCACGCTTGCCTTAAGCAAAATTCTACGTGCTTGTTTCAAGCCGCTTGACCGTCTCGGAACCTCTTTATACTCTCAAACATAATGCTTGAAATTGCTTATCGCGTTGTCGCTCCAACGCATGAATGAGATAACACATCGCGATACGACGCCCGTGCGAGCGAGACTAATGTGATGTACTGAGACTGACGCGAAGCAACATGTTTATGATTAAAAAAATTGTTTTTGATTGGGTTTTACGTATAAATCGAATATTTGAATACATGATAAGATGTGTAATGAGTTTACTCACGCAAAGTATGAAATCCCGTCTTTTTTCTGCCGTTTCTGGCTATTGTTACCACAATTTTTGAATGCGCACTTCGGCATGTTCACGTGCCGACAGCTAATCACTCACTATGAAAAGGAACTGCACGAGTCGCGATTAAGCAGTTCTTCACCAGCCCACTTTTCGATCGTTCATGCGTTATCTACGTTTGGTAGTAAATCAATGTACACCCGGCAGAGGTGGCTAAAGTAAATGTTTATAAATAGTTGTTCCTATGTCCACCCCTGGTGGACAGTGTCAGAACTTTTCAAAATATGTTGCTCTGTCCACCACTGGGGGACAGCGGAACATAATTTCATAATTTGTCTCTCTGTCCACCAGTGGTGGACAAATTGGTGGTGGACACCAGGAATAATCCTTTGTTTATGTGTACAATAAAGGAATATGTAAAAAAAGCTTACCTGCAGCCTCGTCTTGATGACGTCGGCGGGGGTGACGAGGGACGCGGCCGGGATGCCGGCGATGGCTCCCGCCGCCAGCAAAGTGAGCGGATGGTTGTACCCGTTCTCGTCAGCGAACTTCGCCTGATTTTTTAAAATAAAACAATCGATTGTTCAATTCGGTAACTCGCAGCGTTCAAATACGTTCCCGCCGCACGGCAAGACACATCGGCCCAGCGGGCTGTTTCTCGCACAATTCGTAAAAAAGATCGAATACGAGTTTTTTCTTATTCTTTTGGTATTTCGTGGACTCGTATATTATAAGATTTATAAGTTTTTAATTTGTTTCAAAGTTTTCCCTGGTCTGATGACTTTAATCTACTGAATAAATACGGTGGTGTCATAGGAAGGGAATATGGTTGTACCCGGTACCCGTTTTCGACCGCGAACTTCGCCTGATTTTCAAATAAAACAATCGATTGTTCAATTTAGTAACTCACAGCATTCAAATCCGTTCTCGCCGCATGGCAAGAAGACACAACGGACCAGCGGGCTGTTTCTCGCACTATTCGTAAAAAATATAGAATTCGGGTTTTTCCCTCTTTCTTTTGGAAGTTCGTGGATTCATATATTATAATTTTTGAATTCGTTTAAAGGTTTTCTAATCGTCGGATGACTTTAATCTACTGAATAAATACGATGGTTTCCTAGATTGCCAATATGAAAAATATTTTATAAAAAAAAGTTAATCTGGTGCATGAAAAATCAGCCCGACATATTGCTAAAAAATTCTTAAACCACACATACATACCTTAACGTGGGCGTAAGCTGGGAAGTATATCGCGCTGAAGGGCACATCCCTGAGTAGGCACGCCTTCGCGCCCTTGTACAACCCGAACAACCCCAGGTCCTTGACCACGGACCACGCGCGGACTTTGGCGCCGCTCGCGATCTCGCCGGCCACTTGCAAACGGATCTTCACTATCTCCAGCGGGTTCGTGAACACCACCTGAGATGCACCCGCCTGGAGAACGCGGAGTAAGAACCATTTATAATGCAGTTGTGGACGATGACATTAAAATTAATAAAAGGCAAATGATCAATACAATGTTTGATTATAAAGTGAAACTTTTTTTACACAGCCTTAAATTTTTCGACCGTCTCTATCGCATGTCGCATTACTAATTACATTAATTTCACAAATCCATAAAGGTCAGGATTGGTCCAATGCGTTATTCTTCGACTTTAAATCTGTGCGGCAGTAGTTCGATCCTGCCTCCCTAGCACGTCCACCAAAACACGATATGATAAAGCGGTTTATCGCGGTGAACTGTCAAAATACAATAGGGTTTCGTCGTATTTTGACAGTTCACCGCGATAAATTGCTTTATCATATCGTGTTTTGGTGGACGTGCTACGGGGGCTGGTGTAGAACGGTTTTTATTGTTTATTTTAATTATAAAGGATTTACAAATCCATAAAGGTCAGGATTGGTTCAATGCGTTAGATCTTCGACTTTAAATCTGTGCGGCAGTAGTTCGATCCTGGTGTAGAACGGTTTTTATTGTTTTTTTAATTATAATTTTGTTTTTTATTCCTTTTTGTTTATTTTGTTAATTTGTTTTTCATTAAGTACATTTTTGTTTTTTTTATTAATTTGTTTTTTTTTCCTTATAATTTTATTTTCAGAAAAAAAGAATTAAGTTGAGATTACAAACGCGATTTTCAATTATCCTAAATCGAATAATTGACCGAAAATTTTCAGTTCAATGTTTACGATCCGAAAAAAGTTTCACTTGCATCGTGGTTTCATAAAACCACACAATGATTTTTTTATTATAAATATTCCAAAATTAAATTTGGAATCCTACACACAAATAGTCCGTGAAAAAACATGTAAGGAATGTAATGAATTTTACATTTTCGAACTTTCAATGACGCCATATTTTTATCTAATAAATTAAAATCCCGTGTCAGTGTTTGTTATCGAACTCCGAATACACGAAACAGCTTGGCCGATTTTAATGAAATTTTTATATTTGGTAGGTCTGAGAATAGATCTCAGGGCATTTTTTATACCCCTAGGTGATAAGGGTGACCCTCTCCAGATTTTTTTGACAATTATGATGGCAAAACGTAGTTCGCGGGCACAGCTAGTATAATAATAATATTTTGTTGTTTCCAAATATTTTTACAATAGATTGATCCATTATATGAAAGACAAATAACTTTCTTCGAATTTTGGCATCATCAGCCGAACTAGGCTCAAGACTGTATTTCAGCTTTCAGCGCCTCTCAAACCTTCAGATCTTATACCATGCACTATCCTTACATATTATAAAACAAAGTCCCCCGCTGCGTCTGTCTGTCTGTTCGCGATAAACTCAAAAACTACTGCACCGATTTTCAAGCGGTTTTCACCACTCGATAGCGTAATTCTCGAGGAAGGTTTTAGTATATAATTTGTTAAGTTTTTGTATTTATTTCTGTGTAAATTAACGATATTTGTTGAAGATGTCGGAAAAAATTAATTAAGGCGAAACGTAGTTCGCGGGCACAGCTAGTTATTTATCCAAATCACATATAATGAATATAGTAAATTCCAGTAGAAACGAATAACAAAATAAAACTTTAAAAATTAAGTAGGTATCAATAATTCCGATAGGTTTATAATTAAGTATGACTATGTTAACATGGGTTGGTTTCGGCTTGATTTTATTGACCATTGACCACACAAATTGTATAACTACTGAGCTACAACAAGGCGGTGTCGGATCTAGTATTAGTGTAGACTGTAAACGACAGAAAAAGAGTTGCGGCCTAGATATAAAACAAATGGTCAGCTTTCAATTGACGACTCTGCAACAATACAGGGAGAAATAGACCTCGCTGATTTTATTGCTGGTTCTTTCCAGTACAAGGTCTCCCGCCGTAGACTTGTGAACCATTGGCGTAGCTGCATTGACGTTCAAAAGCGATTATGTAATCCTAATTGAATAAAGTATATTGACTTTGACTTTGAAATGTATGCTTACACATGCGCCGGCGAGAATTTCCGCGTACAGCGAAATGTTGCCCTTCTTGTCCATGAACTTGTCACGGACGAAGTCGTTTACCTGTGACACAAAAAAAATTAACATAACTATAATAAGTTTATATAATCTTTACTAAGAACATATTTCACCAGACTCTGTACTAGTCGTCTGCATGAGTACTTCTATCTTGCCTGTTTATCCCGCCAATCATCAAACTCAAACATAAAAATCATTATTTAATATAGGCCAGATTTTTAAATTATTATGTATTGACGTGGCCAACTAATAGGCTAGATGAATGAAAAAATATTATTGCTTTAATAGAAGCTCATTTATATAATAAACAAAAAGAAATCATCGGTTTCTGAATAACTATAAAAACAACCGAGATATAAGATATTAAAGATTTTTCTCCATCTCTTTTTAGCAAAACGGCAATTTACATGGAGTTTATATGACCGTACTAAACAATGACGTCACTGACTCTGTGTAATCGCTTCCAAATTAACAGTTTAAGCACTTGATGTGCTTTGCAAAAGCAACCTCGTTTTTTACGACTGTTTGTGCCACAATAAATTTAAAAAAAAATTTAGTTTTCAAAATTAGTTCGAACACTATATTTTCTTTAAAGTATTGAGTAGTTAGTTTGCTTACGATTTTTTTTCTATAAAATGAGTCATAATAATTTATTAGATTCCCATTTGTTGAAAGCTAAGCCATCTATGCAGTTTTGGATGGTACTAATAAGTAATATAGATTGCTCTGCACCTACCACATAGTCTATGTAAGTAATTTTTGTTCCTCTCTTAAATTGCCAACATTACAACGCATGCTGAATCAATAAGCAAGCATCAGATATTCACTCTATAGCAGCACTATTTACCGTGAGCTTGATAGCCTTCTCTGGTGCCACGCCTATGAGCTGGGGTACGAGGCCCCTGTACAGCCCGAAGAATCCCTCGTGGCGGATCACTTTCTTGAAGCAGTCGAACGAGTTCCTGTAGGCCACCTCGCCGATGAACGACCCCGTGCGCTGATTCTGCATGCGCGTCTTCACCAGATCGATGGGGTACACCGCTGACGCTCCCACCGCTGGATTAACGAGGGAGTAAGTATGTAAAAATCTATCTTTATGATTATTTACTTACAGGGAAGCTCCTGGGACCCGATTCTCATGTAATAGAACTTTTCCGCATGGTAAATTCGTATGCGAATTTTTCGATTCTACTGAAAAGTTCGAATGATTCGTATGAACCGTATTCTTGGGTACCCATAGAACAATATTACCAATCGAACTAGGAAGTCGGAAATAGCATTGACAATTTAATGTTTCGTACGACGTTCATGAGGCGTTTTTAAAAACGCTATGGCAACCACTATAATTTACATCTTAAAATAGTTCTTTTTGGTAAATAAATATTACTAAATCTATTTTAACACAAAATATATTTTTAAATGTGATCATATTTTCAAAAAATAATACTTATATTACAAAATATAAAAGTTCAATTTTTAATATTTCGTAAAGTATATTGATTGAAACGGAACGCTCCAGACAGCACATTCATAAGTTCTGACGTTAAATGTCATTAATTACAACAAAGTTTGTGTAAGATAAATATTGAATTGAGACAAATTCTAATTTGAATTATTTTATTTATATAATAATCTGTTATGGAGCAAAATAATACTTATATCCAAAAAATTTGCTAGTGCGGAGCAAAGGCTTCGTCTAGTACATTTAGTAGAAGCCGATCCACAGCTGAAATGTGGCAAACTTGATTGTCCAACTTAGTCCCTAATCATTCACTAAGAATGAAGCTAAAAGGCGGTGGATAAACATCAGTGAAGAAATAAACTCCATCACAGGGGCTAAAAAAACTTGGGAGGAGTGGCGCAAGGTAAATTTTTGAAGTTATCCTCGATGTTATGTGTATGTGGTTCGGCGCTTGCTGCCTCTAATTCTTCCACCAAATTGGGGAAGAAGTTCACCAAAAACTCTTCCTCATTCATTTTAATGAGACAAAACACAGAGAGAAAACACAGTTTGAGCCAGCTTCGCGGTTTGAGCTTGTTTATACAGAAATAATCACAAACTCCTTGTATTTTTATAATTTTGAAACACTTTTGACAGCTAAATTCGTATACGAACCTCAACTTCGACTGGTCCATACCACTCGGTGCGTTCGAGTGATGTCCGTTCGAATTATTTCGATTGTGAAATTCCGAGAATACACAAACTGTGGTTCCTTCGAAAAAAATTCGAATTTCGTACATTTTTACGAATGTGAACTTTTTTCGAATGCATGAGAATCGTGTCCCTGGCCTTTATCTGACCAGAGGGCCTATTACCGATCTCATAATTTTGCAAATGATATCATAGTGCAAAACGAAAAATACGATTTCCGGCCAGATTTTTGATCATTAGTTCATTATTTAATGATGACATCATTGAAATTATGGCATAGTGATGATATCATTGGAGATCGGTAATACGAAATGCAGCATTTCATGACTTCTTTTTCTCAAATTTATACCATATCATCATACGATGAAAAATCCATAATTGGCCTGCTGATGCTGAGGGACGATAAGGCCGGAGGTGGGAAGCGAGTTTCACCTGGACTCCTCGACAAGTGACAAATGGATCTTACCTCTAATTGTCGAAAAACAATAATGTTGTTAATAGCATTGTTATTACGGCGATAAACTTAGGTAAAATGGTGGTAGCTAGCCAGGCGGGCTAAGAAGCGTTACCACCATCCAAACCAAGCAGTAAGACTTCTGCCCCCACGGGGAATCGAACTTCCCGATCTATACCGGGTGGTCTCTGAGGGAATTCACTGCAATAACACCACTGCGAAGGGATATATGGATGGATGGATTAATGATCTACGATGAGATGACACTAATCCATCTAGCTAGCGTGTTGTAATAGGTCGTTTCCTCCTGAATCATCCTTATTCAGAAATACAATGAAATTTCTAAGCTTACGTTTTTTTTTAAAACGAAACATTTCTTAGGACCAGCATGGAACCAGATCCCAGACACAAAAAAACGTGTTAATAAAATAAGGCAAAACTAATTAGCGCCGAGGCGTCTTTCGGTCGTCCCGATATTGTACTAAGTGGATACCATGCCACAACGGCACTTAGATGCAGTAAAATTAAATTGTAACACTAGATTTAGTTCATTAAGAGCGTCGGTGGCGCAGTGGACTCGGCACTTGCCTTCCAATCGGGGGGTCGGGGTTCGAGACCCGCCATGTACCAATGTGTTTTTCGTTTCGAATTTCATATGTACATTTGTCTGACGCTCCTACGGTGAAGGAAAACATCGTGAGGCAACCTGCATACATCTGCGAAGAAATTCAATGATGTATGTGAAGTCGACCAATCCGCACTGGGCCAGCGTGGTTGACTAAGGCCTAATCACCCTAATATAGGGTAGGCTCGAGCCCCTCGGTGGGGACGTATATGGGCTGTGATGATGATGATGATGATGACTAGATTTAGTGGTCATCATTATCATAATTCTACGTCCCCACCGAGGGGCTCGAGCCTACCCTAAGTTAGGGTGTTTAGGCCTTAGTCAACCACAGTGGACCAGTGCCTGATTGGTCGACTTCACATTATAATTATTTTGATTCTTTTATTCGAGAGGAAAACCACTTAATTTGTTGATTTATTTCATTATTGGGACCGAAAAGATATGCAAAAACGTATGTAAATGTAAGTTTCTGGACAACTTGTTAAATTTAGAAAATTATAAAAGTAGGTTAAAACGTTATTTATTATCAAATTAAGATTAGTATAGGTTAAATTAGATTAAGCAGTCTAAAGCGAGCGTCACTTCCTGAGCATAAACTCCATTGGGAGTTTTATCAGAGAAGTATATTTATTTTTCCATTTAAGTAATATTATTTGTACTGAATAACAATAAAAAAAAAAAAAAAACCCGAAAAATTAACCTCGAGAATTCTCGAGACCCGAGAAATTTATAAGCTCGAGAAATCATGAACCCTACTCCTTGATTGCTTTGCTTCATCGTAGGAGCGTCAGACAAATGTACATATGCAAAACGAAAAACACATTGGTACATAGCGGTCTCGAACCCCGGACCTCCCGATTGGAAGGCAAGTGCCGCGTCCACAGCGCCACCGACGCTCCATTCTTATAGTACGTCAAGATACATAATGGGCAAGGCCTAACTTCGTGTATCGAAGATATTGACACATCTAGACAGTATAGCGATATAGAGCTGCTCTTACCAAATACCGTTAACCGCTATGTTTTGTACGAGAGATAATTGTAATAATACTCGTAATACTAAGCTAGATGATTGAAAAAGTATTGCTTTAATAGAAGCTCATTCATATAATAAACAGAAAGAAAAAAATCGGTTTTCGAATAACTATAAAAAAAACCAATATATAAAGTATTAAAGATTTTTCTCCATCTCTTTCTAGCAAAACGGCAATTTACATGGAGTTTATATGGCTGCACTCAACAATGACGTCACGGTTGATGTCGGATCTCTCTGTCTAATCGCTTTCAAATTAACAGCTTAAAATGCTGGTATCTAATGTATGTCTAAGCCGATTTCAATTCTAATTTCACATGATTGCATCTTTTTCTACGGTATTTTAATGTTTTATGATGAGAAGTGCAAATTAGAATTCAGTTATCATCCCAATTGTCTTTGATAAGTTAGACGATTGTTTCCGTTGCCCATTAATTATCTTGATGTACTGGAGGACGTGGTTATTTTTAACCGACTTTAAAAAAAGGAGGAGGTTCTCAATTCGATGCGTTTGTTTTTTTTAGTGCAACTAATTGACTGCTGTTACAATGGAGTTCTGTGTGATAAAATTGATAATTTTAATTTTACTGATTTTTTTTTTGTATTTTTTTCATTTTTATATGAGATTATGAAACCTGAAAAAACTGGTTTTTTTTTTGCATAAAACACGCCACTTACCACCAGCAACAGAACCGAGCGTGAACCTGTACGTGCTCTCCAGTATCTGTATGAGGACACTGCGCTCTTCCGGACTCTGCAACAAGCATAAGCGTGTATAAGTCCGACTCTCTCACACACCTGCAGATAGAAGAAGACAACGTTATATCTAGCTTAGTTTGATCGGAGTATAGACAGAGAGAAAACAAAACGACAGGAAGTAAGAGGCGCTATAAATAAAAATGCTAATTCTGCAAAACATCTACTTACTTAAAACACGAAGAGATAACGAAAAAGCGTTAGTTACTTAAAAAAAGACAAATGCAGACAAACATACTAGTACAAAATTGTATTTGTGAAGTTTTTGTTTTCATATGCAAATCATAGGGTTAATTTATATAGCAAAAGGTGAGAATTGTAGGTAATCACTAATCAACAACTGGCGAATTAAGAATATAATATTGCACGGTTTCACTCGCGTTAGTTGACGCGTTATTGAACGTGTTAAAAATGACGCCTAAATACTGTTGCCACACGTTGGGAAATGGCTACAAGTAATTATTTTATTATTTTTTTAAATTAATGTATAATGCCACTAACAATGCCACACACTAAATGACAGTGCTGTTGTTGACCACATAATGTGTGATATCAAAATTATTGCATAGAGTAATCTGTACAAAAGTGAAGTAAATGTTATAAAGAGGAAAGATTTGATTGTTTGTTTGCATTAAATAGTCTCCGAAACTACACAATTATTGTTCCTACAGAAAAATACAAATTTCCCAAGGGAAAACAAAAATAACGCGGGCGAAGCTGCGAGAGGAAAGCGAGAACGTTATACATGTTAATCTTTCTTAAATTGGAAACGGAAAATAAAATAATACGAAAACGCGCAGATTAAATTAACCCCAATCATTCAATGAAGTGAGATATGAAAATACCTAGCAAAGGTATGGCGTGTAAATATAAATTCGGGAGGAGTTCTTGGTCCAAAATATAATTTTGATAATAAAACAAAACACGAAACGTCGCCAATCGTTGAGCTTGCACCAGAAACTCGCTGCCTGTGTATATATACGGTATGACATAGTAATACAAAGAAACATTATAAACACATGTGACCTGTAGGTACTCACCATGAGCCGTTCCAGCAAGTCTACAAAGCGAAACGGCTCTCTCACTATATTTACCTCCTCCTTATGTGCGTTGGAAAAGGGAGAGAAAAAAATAAACAGCTATAAGTTAGTGACGTGTCCAATAACCGAACAATAACGGAAGCAACATAATATACACAATGTCAGTAGAAACATACATTTTTTTATTTAACGCGTTACCGCGCGGCCGGCTCCTGTAAACATCACCGGGAGGTTTGCGTTAAATAATTGCAGGCGCAGTGCGGGTTTGTGTTGGTGGCTTGCGGAGTAGTACTCACCGAGACGGCTTTGATTTCGGCTACTCGTCGAGTCACTTGCTTGAAGTACTGCTCTGGCGTTATCGAGTTGAGATCGTTGTATATTATACGTCTGCAAAGAAATATGTAATAAAGTTCGCGTGTATCAAATACAGTGCGACATAAAAGCGTGGAGAATGGCTCATTTTGGAAGTAAAATTTTTAATCATGGCAACACACAAATCTGTTTTCAAACCGTTCAAATTTATAGTCTATGGTCACCTAAAATTATTCGTTAATCTTTTTTACGCAGAACAGGGAAGCTCTCTTGGCCTTCATCTCACGTTATGTCACGAAGATGGTAAGCTTCACCTGGAATCCTCAGCGACTGAGGAACTAAATATTTTACCTCTTAATTGTCGGAGCACAACAATGTTTGATAATATTGCTATTATGGCGACCAACTCAGGTGAGACGGCGGTTGCTATAGTCTATTCAGGATAGGAAGGTTCCCGTGACAGGTCGAAGTTATCCGTTTTATGCATACTAGTTTCAATGATTAAAAATATTATGTTTAAAAAATATAACATCTCTTTAGGTTATTTTTATCAAAAATCCAATAAATAATTCCACATTAAATAGAAACAAAAACATCAATTAGATAATTATGAAAAATATTTGTTTAAATAAGTATGTATTTGAATCTTGAATTGAACCCACAATATTTTATTTTTTGTAAATATTGCATTTTTCATAAAAATAACCTAAAGAGATGCATATTTTTTATATTTTTTAGACTAACTTTTAAGAGGTCTGACTCTATTATTTATAATTATAGGTTTCAACCACTCTAAAAATATATTAGAGGCAAACATCATGTACATTATTGTGATACGAGATAATGCTTTACAAATCCATACTAATATTACAAATGCGAAAGTAACTCTGTCTGTTTGTCTGTCACGTTTTCACGCCAAAACGTTTGAGTTTGAGTCTCAGGAAAGGACATAGGATAGATTTTATCGCAGAAATCACCCCTTAAGGGGGAGGAAAGGGGGGTGGAAGTTTGTACGGGGAATCAATCAATAACCGCTGAGCTGATTTAGATGAAATTTTGTATGGAGATTGTTTGAGTTATGGGGAAGGATAAAGTATAGTTTTTATTCCCGAAATCATTGCTAAAGGGTGTGTAAGGGGGGGGGGGGGGGGGATTTGTAAAGGGAATCAATAAAAAAGGATTTCCACGCGGACGAAGTCGCGGACAAAAGCTAGTCTTAAATAAACCGATTCTCTCTCTACAGCGTAGACAACTATATGAGCCTAGTCTTTGAACGACAACATGTGACAATTTCTCCATAATGTGGAATACTTTCAAAAGTAAGGGAATGCCATAATCATATAATATAATTTTAATTTTTATCGTCATCTTATAGCTTCCTATATGTAGACATAATATTGGGACGGGTGTGAGATTAAAATCAATACCATTTAACACTGATTATCAGATTGTAACTATGCCATTCTACTGCACATGATAAGGGTATTGGGCCATTTTTGTATTTGTAGCAATGCACAAATATGCACTTACGTGCAATGAAATCAACCCACCTGTACGCTTTGGTTCAGAGCTCGACAAATCAAAATCTTCCATCAATAAATAATGTTTATTCAGTTTTTGAGTAAACATTGATTCAATTAGCTTTTAACACTCTGCACAGTCACAGAGATTGCGTCTAACGTAAAAATGAGAAACAGGATTTTTTATTTATTTATTTGGAACACATACAGTTAATATTGATATATATAGATTTGTACATAATTATGTTACAGAAACCAGTGAAGTGTTCACTTATATTTAGAATTTTGGTCTGAGCTATCTACTTACATTAAGTATACTATATTTACGCAAGTTTAAAAAAAAGTTAGATAAAAAACTTATTACAACAAAATAATTTAAATTTAAAATAGGTTATTATGTCAATACAAAAATATAATATATTTTCCAAAGAAATAAGTCTATTGTCACTAACACTTATTTTATCCATATTTAGGGTATGTTAAAATAAAGCTTATGAAATACACTTTCAAATTGTATTTACAGTTTATGTTTGTCTAATCTTATTTTTAATATATCAATATTTCCGAATCGAAGCCTATGAGGTGAGTCGATTTTATTGCACGTAAGTATAGTTGTTGTTCTATCAATACGAGTAGTTGACATATTGAAAAAAGAAATATTACTATTTATTTATTTACTTGAACTCCGCGCGTGACAAATCATACCACAATAACGTGATATTCACGCTTGGCATACTAACCGTAAACATTATCAAATATATCTAAAGCTGATAAAAGATAAATCTTATCTGTTGCATAATTCGTATCTGACACAAATTAGTGTGGATTCCCCAGCGAATAGATACCAAAATATTGAAACACTGTGCATACCAGTACTCTAGCGCTACAGTACCGCTATGCTGGCAGTGTGGGGGTTTCGGGTCGTCAAATTGCAAGTGTCTTTGGTCACAAGCGTCTATAGCCGACGGCAGGTATCGTCAATGGCGAACCGCGGTCCAGATCCAGAACGCCGGTCTATTTTATGAGGACCTTGTGGCGTATCTACCACTATTAAAATTAACATGCAATGTTTATAGTTTACTGATATTATTAAAATCGGACCGTGATGGTTGGATTATAAAAAATCTTGGACTCTGAATTGAGCTAATTGACTTAACATGTTGGTCTACATATGTTAGTTTGTCACTCATCTTAAATAACAAAAACATATCATCTAGCGTATCTACCACTGTTAAAATTAACATGCAATGTTTATAGTTTATTGATATTATTAGAATCGGACCGTGATAATTGGATTATAAAAAATCTTGGACTCTGAATTGAGCTAATTGACTTAACATGTTGGTCTACATAATGTTAGTTTGTCACTCATCTTAAATAACAAAAACATATCATCTAGCTAGTCCTACCTCAAAGATTAAGAGATAACGCCAATATCTCAAGCGTGATAGTTGACCGACAAAAAGCGCCACGTTTTTCATTTATACGATTAACCATATCGGTATTATCAAAGCGATATGTGGATTGCAATGCACTGAGTTTACACGTGCGTAGCCAGACAGTCGGTACGCAATGGAAATTTCGAACACGTCATTCGCCGTATGGTTTTGACATGTTCGATACGAGCGCACGCTCAAACGCGGCGCTATACGTCAAGGCGGACGCGCGAACATGAAGATATAGAGCAAAGTGGAGAACGCACTCCATGTCCCCATACCCATCTGAACCAAATACCCACGTGACTCATCCCGCTCTTTTCCAATTCTGTAAGTCTTTCTTCACTTCGGCTCTATATCTCCATGCGCCGCATTGTTACTATCTTATGACATTCAGCCATATTCTATTTTTTGTACAATTTATTTACATTCATTTCCGCAGTAATTGTTTCGTGAGACAGATTACAATGTGAGCCTTGTTGGTTATTCAGCTATCGACCACCATATAGATTTGACAGTTCTGTTTTAATGAAATAGATCATCGAACTTGTTTGGCATTTGGTGACGCCCTCTGCTTATTTATTGATTGAGTGAATTGGCCAATATTCAATCAAGCCAACGAAGACACTAGCTTTCTTCTCAATCAAGAACGTTCCGATTAGCTATCAATTAACGAGATGGAAAATCACTCCATTTATCTGAGGGTCTATTCAGCCAGAGGATTACTTCAATCCAATATAACACAGCGATTGAAAGCTTACAGTAAACGCAGTCGCTAGAACGTGATGCAATTTGAAGAAATCGAAACAAAAACGTTTGTATCATGGGCGCCGTAATTGAAAAAGGCGGACATCCACTTTTAATAATAGCAAATCCAAAGAAGAAAACGTCCAATATTATATTTTTCTCATTGTATTCAATCACGAATACAATGAGATAAATATAATATTGATTGCCTGGTAGAGATTGCTGCTTTGGCAATAACGCCGCCCGTTTGTTAGTCCATCACAACAATTCTTTTGTATTTTTAATTTTTAAACAATAAAGTATTCATTCATTCATTCATTCACGAACAACACAACTACCAATGGAAGTCGAACGTAACTCACCCGTTAGTGTGATGCAACATGTCGCAGAGCGTGAACAGGATGTCGACCTCCAGCGGCGTGACCTGGCTCATCATCTGCGCGGAGTGAAGGAACTCCTCCTTCGTCACTTCCTGCGTCCTGTGACCGTTCGTCGCGTTCAAGTAAACTCGCTTGATCAACTCCATATTGTTCAGGAGCGAGTTGAAAGCCATGTAGTAGGGGAAACTTATTTTGCGCTCGCCTTGAGGGAAACCCGAAGCCTGTAATATTATGTTGCAGTGTTCAATCGAGGTTAAATAAATATATCTGATTGCTGCGCGTTCCGATTGATATTTATAGAAACAAGACCTTCTACTTTTTGTCTTGATAGTGGAACTTAAATTCCGAAGAAAGTTGCAATGTGACAAGTAAATTTATCTTAATCTTACTTATGAAGGTTATTTAAATAGGAAAAGATTAGCAGTTCGTATCCTCAACCTTGACAATTGAGACTGAATAATTTTACTTTAACCTTTGTGGAAAGCCTTCAGATTTCCTCAGTGAGATATTGCAAGTATTTTGTTGAGAGTCAAAAATAGCATTTTGTGGCAAGCACTTAAACATTATAGTGAAACCATTGAAAATATCTTGATAAAACTAACATTAAATTTGATTATCAAAAATATAACATATTTTTGGATAAGTACTAAATACTACTAAATATTTTTACTTTAAGACAATTGAGTAATAATAATAAATGATCTTGTACACTGGAGCCTACCTAGAGAGGAAAAAATTCAGAAAATGTTAGTCAAAAAGGAATTATTATTTATTTAAAATTTCTCATTCATGAATCTATCACTCATTCATTATAACAATAATAATCACTCTGGCGAAGAGATTGTTAACTTGAAACCAAACTCAACACCATCTTGACTGGCCAGCGTGATGTAGTAAGTCAATTCCTCTTTGTTCTATACCCAGCAAGAGGGAGAGATTCTTCCTAGCAGTGAGACATATGTGTATTATCATTCTGCTACTGGGCTGAACTAAATAAATATTTGCCAAGGATGCCAACGTTTTATAAAATAAAATAAAATAAATAAGGAAACAGATAACAGGTTTAATTCTGATAAGTTTCATGTGCTGATTGTTCTTATAAGCTAATAGTTGCGCTGGAAGAGTGGCACAGAAAATAAAATGAATAATATAGAATAATTATTTATTTTCTTCTTAATGATTTGTTGTAAGTTATCATTATGATGATGAAGTCATCGTTATATAAGTCATACCATTGTCAAGTAATAAGCATACGATCATGATTTTAAGTAAATACCGAAGCCTGCGGATGCTTACGCCCAAAGTCATTTCCAACTGCAACCTTTACGTTGGAAACAACGTAAGTCACTTAACAAATATACTGACAGCGTCGCTAAGCTCTGGCGACCTGACTTGGGCGCAGGATTACAAGGAGATATACGGCCCGTTCCAGATAAGCATTTTTAGCCATAAATACCAACATTTTTAGCATCTCTGCGTTTCATTAGCCGGTGATGCTAGTTTTTCTTGCTGGTTGTCATGCGTTTCATTTAAGCATTTAAGCATCAAATACCCATGTTAATAGATGGGTCCTCTGATACCACTTTTTGACAGCTTTCAAATTTGACATTTGGAATCTTTTTATCATGAATCAAAAAGGATTTCAAATTTTCAAGAAATCAGCGGATTTAAAAAAAATATTGAAAGATATTTATAGTATTAGCCAATTCTGATTTATATTATTAAAAATTTTAAGTGGCTGGACTAAGTAGGTGAGGTGTCAAAATTCAGCACGAAAAATGAGTACCTTGCGTTTCATTTGTAACAATTAGCGCGGCTAAAAATGTCAACATTTCTTAAAAGAAACGCAAAACGAGGCTAACATCAAATGTTAGCCTCAGAAAGTAGCAGTGCTTTATCTGGAACGCAGGGTTAATGAATGTTAAGTAGCTGATTTTTATCAAAACAATCAAGAGTAAAATAGCCAAATTGCCCTACAATTAAAGCATCAAGAAATCATGATACTAAAAATGTTAAAAGTTCGATTGCAGTGTCTAAGCATGTGACAAGAAGATTAATCAATGTCACATTATATTTCATATTTTCTTTTTTTCATAATATAAAATTATAATTAATAGAATGCAAAGCAAAGGATGGACATAATATAATTTATGTGATTTTCATACACTATAATTCTATTTGTTTATGCTTCCCAGGGTTGATTGATTTAAATCAAATGACTTAAATCACTGATTTAAATCGTGATTTATTAAAAAAAATTAATGATTTTAATCAAAAATGATTTTTTTCGTAGGAAGATATTTAAAAAAACTGTAATGATATTTACTTTACACTATAACTCCAATTCAATAACAACACGAAACGATTTTTATCTTAACACGCACGATTTGGGGAATTCCCCTGTTTTCTATTTACTTGATTGACGTGACGTTTTTGGCCTGATTTCTATTAAAGTTGCCAGAAATAAATAAAAACATACCAAATGTCGTTAAAAAATAAATATAAGAAATCATGACTTTTCCTTGAAGTTTCTAAATAAATATAAAAAAATCAAAAAATCATGATTTTTTATTTATTTGAAAAAAAAAACAAAAAAAACCATGATTTTTATCAACCCTGTTACTATATTATGACTTTGCTAGAGGTCAAGGAAGGAAAATAATATTTACATTGATCACTTTCGTCTTCAAATCTTTGGTGAGGAGATGACACTTAACAGAGAGCATTATGTCCCTGAAGTCCCCGGCCGTAATGAACCCAGTGCCATCTCTATCACATTTCTTGAAGGCCTCCACTCCATACTCCTCGTGAAAGTCGTGCAGGAACTGGCTGAACTCTTGGTATGTTACTAGCCGCTTCTTGTCCTTGCCGAAGTACAAACGGACGAATGTACTCTCCATATTGAATGGAAGCTTCTTGTGGAGGACCGTTTTGCGCATGACCTCAGCGAATTCCTCTGAAAACCAATGTGTTGTTTTTATTACAGAACACAATAATAATTTCAAAATAATATCAATAACAGATTTGTTTAAAAGTTTCTCAGATTTGGAAAAGCTGCAATTGCATTTTGAGCCTAACCAGGGATCCGCTTATAGTGACCCCACTGATTGCAGACAGTGTTAAAATAATAATAAAAAAAAAGATTCTTACTTGTGATTGAACGACATGCATAACAAACAATCTCTTTAAATATTTTTTTACATGACAGGGAAGCTCTTGGCCTTTATTTCAACTGATGGCAGATGACGATAAGGTTAAAGGGAAGTGAGCTTCACCTGGACTCCTCAACAACTGAGGAACGGGCTATCTTATCTCTATTTGTGGTACAAAGCTATTAACATGGTATTATGGCGACAAACTTGAGAATTTGGCAATAGATGTAACATAAACTATTGTCATGCTATGACGGCCGTTTTGACATTTGTCCACTCATGAAGTTTCCTATTAATTAATAATTACATTTGAAGGAGCAAATTGCTGTACTATTCAGAGCAAAATAATAGAGCAACTTATAGATTTGATCAAATTTTTTTCGAGAATAAATTGACATTTCCCATTACTATTGTAATATGTCAAACAGCCATTATAGAGTGCCGAAACTGTAATTATTATCGGCTGAAATACAAACAGAGCTTGAAATAATATTAATATTTACCGAATGCAACCATTCCATTGCCATTTGTGTCGAAGAGCTGGAAGGCTGTTTTGTACAGTGCGTCCGGAACGCACAATAGCCCCTCGAATGCCTGGAACTCTGAGAATGAGATGTACCCATCCTTGTCCATGTCCACAATGCCCGCAATGAGCCTGACTGACTCCTTATTGTAATCATCTAGAAATAATATTAATTTACTGAAGCAGCATGTAATAAACTACACACTAGATGTGTATTAACCATAATACAACCTACTTATTTATGATCATCCATAATATGGAATAATAACATTCATCATCATCATCATCATCTCAGCCGCACGACGCCCACTGCTGGGCATAGGCCTCCCCCATGGATCTCCACAACGATCGGTCCCGCACTGCCCGCATCCAGCGGCTTCCCGCGACCTTTGCCAGATCGTCGGTCCACCTGGTCGGGGGCCTACCCACTGAGCGTCGTCCGGATCGTGGTCGCCACTCAAGAACCGTTCGGCCCCAACGGCCATCGGTCCTTCTAGCTATGTGTCCCGCCCACTGCCACTTCTCGAAGTTGGACTTACCTAACTGGACTGTCTGTCCCAGGTATACGTAGTTGTCTACAACTTCAAGTGTAGTGTTCCCAATGGAATAATAACATTATGCTAATATAATTATATAAATTTTATGTTTAGATAAGAGGATTTTGAAAAGCATTGGATAATAAATCCAATATCATAATATCCACATAGGTTAATGGTCTAAATCCCCTGTTCTTGGATGGCATGATGAGATAAGGTTATGACAAGATTTTTTTTATTTATATCAAATCGAGTACCTATAAAAAAATACTTGATTTGGTCTAGTGGTAGTTTGGTTGGTGGATAACTATGTATCCAGTTCACTTAGTTTTTTATTATTATTTAGACAGTCTTATCTTCGGGTTAAACTTTAGGCTATAATTACTTGCCAACAATAACACCCAAAGCTTATAGAAATGATTGCTCTAATGAAAAAAACTCCATACCTTCATCAAATAGTCCCAAGAACTTTCGAACAAAATCTTCACTAGTAATTAGTTTTTCACCGTTCTTTTCAACGGTGGCGTATTTTAGAAAAATCTCATGTAATTTGTCTGAATCGGCCCTTTTTAAATAGCCAGCCCCCTGGAATAAAAGAATAAAATCATATTTGTAAGCACTGACATTAAGTGTTCATAATTAAGAGGACTGTGAAGTGCCAATTCATGGCTCGAGTATGCACTATCAAAAATGCAGTTTGTTGCACACTGCTTAGAGTTGAAAGTCCGAGGCAAGTGCCTACATTTCTTATTGAAATATTGTTTCGGGTGATAACTGTTTTACCCTCCTAAACCTTTACGAAATTCAACACTTTTGATCTCATTAGATTCATACCTTAACTGATGTTTGTACGTTTTGCTTTTTTTATAATTTAGTATAATTTAGTCAAAAAGGATAAAAATGCTTGAGGTAGTTTTTAAGTCTAAAATATGGATATTTAGATGCTAATAATTTATATTCTGAGCAATATAACTTCAAAATCAAAACGTACAAACCTAGATCTTAATTATATCTACAACATTTCCAAAAGTTATAAAAATTGGACCATGTAAAGAGGGAGAAAAGCATTATCGCTTTTTGTATGAAAATTTACAGCTTCACAATCCTCTTAAGTGAATTATTATAATTAAGTAAATCCTAGTAATTAAAGTATGTTTCATAATATGCTCATAATAATTTACAATACTTTACTCATAAACTGATGAAATGGGTTTTTTGAATGCAGTTAATTGTCACATTATTGTTCAATTTAGTCAAAAAGGATAAAAATGCTTGAGGTAGTTTTTAAGTCTAAAATATGGATATTTAGATGCTAATAATTTATATTCTGAGCAATATAACTTCAAAATCAAAACGTACAAACCTAGATCTTAATTATATCTACAACATTTCCAAAAGTTATAAAAATTGGACCATGTAAAGAGGGAGAAAAGCATTATCGCTTTTTGTATGAAAATTTACAGCTTCACAATCCTCTTAAGTGAATTATTATAATTAAGTAAATCCTAGTAATTAAAGTATGTTTCATAATATGCTCATAATAATTTACAATACTTTACTCATAAACTGATGAAATGGGTTTTTTGAATGCAGTTAATTGTCACATTATTGTTCAAATGTTTATTAGTATGCATAGTAAAAAAAATCAAACATTTGTGCCTCTGTGATAGATAACTTATCTGACATCCCATTGTAAAGGTTAAACAAAATTATGGTTATGTAAGATATGATGTTCTTGGTCTGAATAAAACATTCTTTTTTTTATCATAATATTTGTAATAGTTTATACTTGAAGATAATGTAGACTATCATGTATTTATTAAGTTCGGTTTTAAAGTATGAATTATGTCTTCACACACATAAGACATAACAAAAATTATAATTTTTAAGTATGAGTCAAACTCTGCTGTCTGCACTCTCTACATAAGTCAATAAAGAAATAGGTTTCAGATATTGAAATATTTCCTGACCTTAGATAATTTCCTTTGTTAGATCAAAGAGCACAGTAACCTTTATTTCTTTATCAATGAAATAAAATTATCAATTTGAGGTCCAATAACATTCTTACTTTATCTTGATGCAGTTTACATAAACAATCTAAATAAATTAAAAATATATGAATAGCATTAAAATTCAATTCAATTTTAATATTCACGTCTAAAGACATGCTAACAAAAGCAAATGCCTAACTGAATAAAATAATGCACTTTATAATAAGTTCTCGAGCATTCTGAAACTGGATTGTGAATATATTTAAACTTAATTTTCACTGATATACACAAAATTTAACACACAATACACTGTCCATAACTCATTGAATATGATAATAAAAATAAATTTACCCGACGTGCAGTCATGTTGTACAGGAGTCACAATAAGTACTGAACTGATAAAGACACACTTAAGTTGACGTAATTGATAAGAAAAATTATCATTTATAAGTACACATACTGTCTCAGTAGGTTTATAATGCTGCAACAGCATATAAAGGAAAGACATGTGACAAAAATTTAGAGCTATTAGCATCCACCAGCAGTTGGAAAGCAGCACCAGAATCAAATTAAATATTTCAGTCAAAAATTTGGTAAGTATTTTAACTGTTATTATTCCACAAACTGTTATGTTCAGGACGAAGTGTTTGGATAAAGTCATTTAGAAGTCAAAGTCAAAAATGTTTGTAAATACGAATCTTTAGAGGCTCCTAATAATTAATATTATTATCATTCAAAATAGTCAATGTTTGTTAAAATTATTAATGAATGTTCGTAAATTTGCATCAGCTTTATTCCAGTTACATATTTCGAAGAGACAGGATAGTCTGATAATATTTGGTACAATTAAAAAATAGGTACCTAATTAGTTTTTTGTGCTAAATAAAAGGCCGCAAAGGCGCAAAGTGACGTGAGTGCAAGTTCAAGGGCGGACACCCCAAGGGCACTAAGGATAACGGAACGATAATTGTTTTAATAAGTTTGTCGTTCATATTGTAATTAGGTAATAGCCATCAAGTTTTAGACGTCTTTAATCACTAGCAAAATTCAAAACTTACCCACCTCTTGACAATTGGCCTGAGTTATCAAAGAGCTCAACAAAGATTTAAACATTACAGTGATTTTTTGTCACGACACAATACTTTTTACTCAAAAACTACAATGGTCAATTTCTCCTACGTTTGTGTGAAGTTCGTTTCCTTGATAACACGTCACAAAACGTAAAAATATTTCAAATTCTATTTTAGTTATTCACGCATACTGCTCATGATCACTCCAATAGCCCGGCTTTGCTATAATTAGTCCATGTTAAGTAGCCCGTTTGTGGAGTAAGTCGCTGAGGTAACTTTTACCTTCTGCATTTATTCGGGTAGTACGATTAAGTTTGACATTTGAATCGTGGGGTTGCAACCTGACATAATTTTGGATAAAGCCCATCACAGACTGAGTTAACTCACTCTGATAACCTAAGTTATTTGAGTGATATTTTTTTTTTGTTTAATATACCTTAAAGTTATTATGATAAGAACACACAGAGGTGGAAATGTCGACAATAAATTTGGCTTCTGCCCACCTTACGATTTCAATTCTAAAACCTGTATTAAAAAAACATCAAACAAAATTACATGTTTAGAGCTCTTACAGATTAGCGATACTTTGCTGCGACAGCTGTCACGAGCAGTGGCAAGCAGTCGTCGATCGCTGTCGCGCGACCGCCGGCGCTGTCGCACGACCGCCGGTGCTGTCGCGCGACCGCCGGCGATATGAGTACCTACACAGTAGTTCGGTTTCTAATGAATGTACCTAGTATGGGAGCTAAGGTTTTGAAAATGGATTTTGAGGAAAAAATATATTTTTTAAATACGTTTCCCTTTTCGTTTTCGTCTCTTGAGTGATAGTAGCAAAAGAAGTACTTCTTCCTAAAAACCCATTTACATTCATTAGAAACCGAACTACTGTACTGATAATATCGCTGCCGGTCGCGGAGTCGCCGGTGGTCGTACGACAGCTATCGGCGACAGCTCGGGACTCCTCGCGACAGCTATCGCCGCAAAGTGTCGCTAATCTGTAAGAGCTCTTATGGCTCCTCTTCATTGGGGGTAATTCTGAAGTTACCTATCTGCACTAAAACTAAAACTAAAATTAAACATATAATTTTAAATTAGTTTTAGGTAATTCGTATTCTGAAACGCCGGACTCTCTTAATTTAAACTGTATTTGACAATTTCTTAAATTGAATACACAGATTATAAATACACCTAGTGCTGTAGAAAAACGGGATAATTTAGAAACATTAAAAACAGCTATATTCTACTAATTTTACTATCAGAAATTATTAATTTAAGATTTGATCGTATTTGTAAATAACAGAAAAGAAATTTTAATTATTTATCATTCATTTTATCACAAAAGAAAAATTATTCGACATTTATTCTGCGATTGTGATGGCTTCGCGCCTATGCCATGAAATAAAAAAAATTACGTGGTAGTCTGTAGTTGTATAGATAGGTACTTCGTGACTTCCTCTGAATTTTAAAATTGCTTATTTTGTTTCATTAGTAATTTTTGTTTTCTTTTCATAATAACCGCCGTTATTTATTGACAAATAATAGTAATTGCTAGACAACAAATCTTAGATAGGCATACTTCTATCTGCAGATAGAATATTAATTTCTGTTGTAAGAGTAAATACATACATACATAGCCTACCTATCATCTAAATGTCAGTACTATTAGACTACTTGGGAACAAACAAATTACAACTCACGACTTGGCAATTGATGCTATAAAAGCCTTTCCTATTGTATAATAAGTTTCCTGGTGCTGTAGGGTGTGTCAGTGGTGGAGCAACAATACCAATATGTGTACCATTTTTTTTTAACGTTGGGAAATGCGTTACGCATACCTCGCGCTTGGGTAGGCGCGAGGTTATGTCGGACTTTCCACGGCCACTGGGGGCAGAGCGCTAGCCAGAAACCGCGGCCTACCGACTAAAACCCAACGATGCCCCCTCACAAACGCCTTGGCACGAGAACGTCCATCACCGCCGCATCCTCCCCGTCATCTGACGAAGAGGATACGTCGGGGAGGGACGCCCCGTCGCCGGACAAGGCCATGGGGAACCCTTTCGGACACTTCCATGACCTCGTCAGCGTCTGCTCGCCTATGGCGAGCCCCTCTCACCTCCCTAAAATGGGAAGGCCGGCGATGCTCCTGGGCATTAGGAGTATCGACGACTGGCGGTGGCCTGTGCAATGCAGGACTCGGGCGTCCCGGGCCCGCGTCCCGCTGGTCACCGTCAGGAGGAAGAAGGCGGGTGAACTGCCGCCTCCTCCGCCCCGTTCTTCTGCGTCTTCTTCATCTTCTCTGGCCCGTTCTGCCACCTCCTTCTGTGTGATTACCTCCACACAGAAGGAGTTTGCTGCATTCCAGGCCTCGACCAATATGTGTACCATCAACAGCTCCAGGTGTGTTTGGCATTCCATATATTTGTAGAAACCTAAATAGAAAAAGGACGGAGAATGTTAATGTATTTCTTAATAATTATTTCAAAATATTTTATTACAATGTAAGTAGGTGCTCGCTCACTCTGCCTTGACAAGGTCCTTTTCTATTGCTGTTTTAGGAAATTAAATTTTTTTTGTGGAGTTAATTTGCGCAATATTAAATCAGTGACAACAGTGACAGCTCTGCATGACCGAAGGCTGTCTAAAACCTTTAAATGTTCCGGTAAGGAGCCAATCTGTACTTCAGTGCAGTCTATAGCTTCTATCAAGTTGTGAGCGGATTGGCGAGGAAAACGAAATATTTTTCTAAATTTACGTTCGGGCATAGTAAATGGGTCTGATTTGTCCCTCAACTTCCTCAATTTTACTTTTTCTTCTCCTATTCTATAACATAAATAAGTCGATAGGTACTTAAAAATATATTTTAAAACTATGAGGCAGGTATTTATCTAATTTTTTATATAAAACAAATATTTTACCTTTCTGAAGACTCTATTAATGCCATAACAACCAATTCATCATCCATTTGGCAAGTTGCACAAAAAAAATTGCCTTCGGTAATGTTAGAAAATCGTTAAAAAGTAACAAGATAAATTTAGACGGCACCTAAAAGTTCACCTCCTAAAATTAGTTTGACATATTTAAAATTATAGGAAAAATTAGATTTAGGAAGCATGTCAGAATACGAAAATAACATCTAACACTAAATTGAGTAGTTTAGTAACGTCACTCTTCATTTTAAGGTTAACTTGTGAGTTCTGAATACCAAACGGAGATTGACATTTCTATCTCTAATTTTATTTAGTTATAGTTTTAGGTGGTCGCTTCAGAATCACCCCCATTATCGGCGAATACAGACGATTACGCGCGAGCACGATTGGTGGAGGGCATACTCGGCTGTACTCGGCTGTGCGCGCCGATCATCGTCTATGATCGCCTGACTCGCTGACTGCGACCCGTGAATTGTCGGTTTTCGGGCACGCATCGATAAGTAGTGCAGACATTAAGTTACAGAACATTAGTCATAGTCCCCGTACCGGTGTAACAAAACGCTATTGGGTGTGATTTCTGATTGTTTTTGTTTGTTGGTTCCTTGTCATAGGCACAGATAATATAATACTACATATTATGAGGAACATTTCCCTTAGATCCTCTCGATCCCATCACACTAGCGAACGACCTTTTTTTTTATTTTATCTACCACTACACACTCACGCACTAGTTCCACACACCGTACCTCCTCGTAGAACATTGTGTGCGAAGACTGCGTGTACCTGGGGGGCTATTGTCTAAGAAAAAAACAAAGTCTCTGTCTGCCAAAGACTGAGACGATTGTTGATTGGATGATTTTGTCCATAATCTATTAAGTCATCCAATAGAACGAGAGAGAAAATAAAAAAATCACGTTAGAAAGGGAGATAAAAGATATTATTGCTGTAATACTTTCAGTAGGTACCTCAGATCAATCAAGGTCCGAAAGTACCTATTCCAATGTTGCTATTACCTTGTTATTTTAGAACTTCATTGCAAGGAATTTTGGAATTTATATACTAGCGAAACCTAGTTAACCTAGTACCTACCTATACATATACATTCCTAGCTTCATTGCTACTGAAACTAAAGTTGAATGTAAAGTTGTTGACATGCGTTTGACATCTAATGCCTTTGATATAGGAACTAATTAAATACTGTGGACAACACGTCAAGCTTTACACTCGTACTACGAAATCCGCCATTATTATTTCTGACATAACGGACAACGGCGGTCCAAAAGTTAAAATTACAATCGAATCGAGCCATGACGTGTGTACCTACCTAGTACCTACATTGTGTACGTACATACTTCTGTTTACCGCTGCACCCCGCCGCCGCCGCCGGCGCACAGTGGTCTGGATTTTGAATATGGTGGACTTAGAACCCAAGGTCAATATTTCGCGCTGAAAAAATTCATGCGAACAGATAGGTTAACGCTCATCAACATTTGTTCTAGTGGTTTTTAAGGAATTGTATACTTTTGCGAAAAAAAAATGTATGGAGCAAAACCAAAATATATTTTTTTCTCAAAATGTTCAAAAATGTTAGCAATGAAACCTTTTGTACAATTACACTTATTGGACCATTTCACAAATATTTTTTTCGCATACACTTGCAGCCTTGGCCGAAATAAGCATTGAAACTTTCAATGTTTTTACTCCAAGTATTTGTGACAATTAAAGGTTTTTATTAATTTATAGTCACATAATATATATTTTCAATATGATAAATATTAAAATTCATTATTTCTTGACTTTGAATGATTTTGAAAAATAGATAAAATTAAAAAATAAAACATTTTTACTTCTTGGTGGTAAGCGCTGTTACTCAAATAATAATAATAATAATAAGAAAATTAATAAATCAAATTTATATTTAAGAATTTTTTTTATAAAGGACATAATAATAATTTCTTTATTTTCTCAAACATGAGTATACATTAAATGCAGGTGTCAGGTTTTTTCATTGTCCTTATATGTTTGGCCTGTTAGGGCATACAAAATTAAATCAAAACTAATCAAAATTACATCAAAGTCAGTCATATTTAAATATATCTCAACTACAATCAACAATTCAAATTAAAAATAAATCAATCAACAATTCCAATTAAAAATTCCAAATAATATCAATTAACAATTCCATTTAAAAATAACTATAAAATAATGTTTTACATATCAATGGATAACATTAGTGTCATAATGGCAGTGAATTTAATTTGTCTGCAAAGTAATGTCAAGAATTACATATAATGTCACAATTAAAAGTCCTATTTTTATAAATAATAACAAACAATATAATTAATAAATGAAATTGTTATGTTTATAAATCAAATATTTTTATTTACAATAGTTTATTATTATAAATTTGGTAAATCTTTATCAAACATATAGTCACGTACGGTGTAATAGCACTTATCATTAAGGAATTTTTTTAGTCTTATCTTAAACAAATTTAATTCGAGTTCTTTTATGGCCATTGGCAGCTTATTGCTTATTCTTATTGATATATTTTCTATATGTAACTTCCAGTCCAATTTATTATCAATTACTAAACCTAAAAAAGTCACAGCATCTGTTTCATTAACGTCTTTCGTATTATAACTTACGTTCATTTTCAAGCTTTCGTGACCAAATGACGCATTGCCTGCTAATTTTCCCCTCCCATTACCTAATATTGCTATCTCTTTCATTTTCTACTATTGCTGTCTCTTTCATTCTCTATTGCTCTTTCTCGTTAAGACCCTTAATACTTGCGCGCTTATGAATCTAATAAAAAGACGGAGCTCCTGCTGGAGCGTGTCATTAGACATTCACCCTTAAAGACTCAACATACCTGGAAATTTTAACGTGAAGAAAACTACCTACTTAATCATGGCTGGATTTGGTACTTACCTGGACATTTACGTTTTTCTACGAAAAGGGGACCTCAAGGACTACAAACGACTGCATCAAGTAATTTTGAACTGCATTTTGCTTGAAATTTCGCAAGAAGATTCTGCAAAAATATTGAAATTTGCAAGATCTCCCACTGTGAACTTAAATCGTCAATGGACCGAAGCACACAGGGTGCAAAAAACATTCATGAAAAAGCATATAAGCTGGTTAGAATCACAAAGCTTAAGTCTAATGTGAAAGAAGTTCTTGCTCGCATCATCGATCATCTTATGAAGAAACCTGGAAAGGTTGAAGATGTCGAATCATTTTTATTTATGAACGAAAAGAAGGAGACTATGCAGGCTGATCAAGTTTTGGCCCTACTACTTTGGATCTGTCAAAGTGGAAAATACCTCACTTGAAGGTCTGCATTGTTACAACAGTTGAGGCGTCCGTCTTACCACAAGTTATTAGAGGCTAAGAAAAGGTGTTATCCAGATGCCAGAGATATTACAATATCAGAAGATGGAGCGAAGGTGAAACTACAAGCACTTTTAGATGTCACAACTCGAAGGATTCTGCAAGTCGTTGGTGATGATTTAAATATTTCCAGTGGAAACTTGAAGCTGACCAGCAAATGGGGATTCGATGGTTCATCAGCACAGAGCATCTACAAGCAAAGAAGTGAAATGGCAGAATTCGACGACTCCTCTGTGTTCATGACGAGCCTCGTTCCTCTGAAGTTAGAAATGTTGTTATTTGGAATAATCCAAAGCCATCTTCAACATTTTATTGCAGACCTATCAAATTTCAGTTTGCGAAGGAAACGACTGACTTTGTTAAGCAAGAACAAGCGGCAATGGAGGAAGAAATACGAAATTTAACTATTTCAAGTTGGGGAAACTTGGAAGTTACTCATAAGCTGCACATGACATTGATGGGAAAGTGACTACAATAATCACAAATACTCCATCTGCAGCTTGCTACTTGCAATGTTTGTCTTGCAAAACCAAGCGAGGTGAATAATCTTTCTCAAATGTTTTCAAGACCTGTGCGGGAAGATGTTTATCAATATGGATTGTCAACACTCCATATGTGGATTCGAAGCATGGAGTGTCTTTTACACATTTCGTATAATTTAGATTTCGAAATGTGGAGTGCACAAGGTGAAAACAAGAACCTTAAGAAGTTTCGGAAGGACATGGTGCACTCGGAGTTCAAACAACAGATGGGACTTTTGATTGATGTTGTGAGGCAGGGCTGTGGAACAACAAATGATGGGAACACGGCCAGAAGATTTTTTCGGGAATACAAAAAGACAGCTCAAATAACGAAGATTGATGCTGCTTTGATAAAACACTTCGCAGTCATATTACAAGTGATATCTTCTGGACAGGCTGTCAATATCGATGTATTCCGTGGATACTGCAAGGAGACTGCTGAGCTCTTTGTACATCACTACCCCTGGTACAACATGCCTTCCAGTGTACACAAAATGCTGATACATTGCGCTGACATATGCAAACATTCCTCTTGCCTTCCTATCGGAATTTTGTCAGAAGAAGCAGCAGAAGCAAGAAATAAGGACTTCCGAAATACCAGAGAGCACCACACGAGGAAAACAGGAAGATTGCAAAATAATGAAGACATTATGCATAATTTTTTGATATCTTCAGATCCTTATATATCTCATCTGAAAGCTAAATGCAACAATTTTAAATCATCAAGTATGTTTCCAGAAGCTTTGCAGTTGTTAATAACAGAAGAAGTAATAGAAGGAAGAAGAAGAAGAAATAGACGTTGATGAAGAAGTTCCACAAAATGTGCCAGATCCTTTGCAATGATTTTTAAGTTTTCTTATATAAATTTATTAGTTTCTTTTATTTTGTATGTTCAATATACGTGTATAATTTTATTAATATTATATTTTTATTATTCTTGTTTTCGTGTACAATTTTTTTAATGTGTTAAATTGAATTCAAAATGTAAACCATCTTCGATTATTATATTGTACTGTAAGGATTATGCAATAAACAATTTTATCTTAGTATTATACTTTCCCGAAACCACTTAACAGACCAAAAAAGTAGTTTTTGTTTTTTATTTAAATATTTATATTAAATTGTGCATAAACTTCAAAGCTGCAAGTGCATGCAAAAGATTTGTTTGTAAAATTAACAAATAAATGTAGTACAATAATTTACAAAAGGTTTCATTGCTAACACTTTTGAACATTTCGAGAAAAAACAATATTTCAGTTTTGCTCCATGCTCCATACATTTTTTTAAAATATTTTTTTTTCGCGAAAGTAAACAATTTCTTAAAAACCACTAGAACAAATTAACGTTGATGAGCGTTAACTTATCTGTTCGCATGAATTTTTTCAACACGAAATATTGACCTTGGGTTCAAGTCCACCATATTTAAAATCCGGACCACTGTGCGGCGCCGTAACGCGACAAACTCGCCTAACGAACTTGTTATTCATTTTCAGTCAGTCCCACTAACTGCGACTATTACGAATCATTGTCATTCCCAGAAGCATCACCTACCTTCTTACGTTATCGCTTCTTGAATTCACTGCTTTTTTCCTCCTGATTAAATAGGAATAGCAAATAGTCGGTATACTAATTATTTAGTAATAGTACCTTGATTGTTCACCGCGGAAAGAAAGCGACCGAGTTCTAGCGAGGGAGTAGTTGGTGTTGGTGGCCCGAAGGCGTAGCCGAGGACCACAAAGACACAAAACTCCCGAGTAGGCTTTATATTTATTATACTAATACTACACCTGACTGTACTGAGGAACATTTTAAAAACTTGTTTCATTAAAATTGTTTGTAGATAGAACTAGCTTTCCGCTCGCGGCTTCGCCCGCGGTAATTTTTGTTTTCCCGTAGGAAAAAGGTTGTAGCCTATTTAAGCCAGGATAATAAATTTCATAGAAATTGGAGCAGGTTTTAAATTAAATATTTTCCATAGAAACATTCAACCCCTATTTTACACCCGGAGGGGTTGAATTCCAATAAACGGTGAAACACTTTTTAAGAGCATGAATCTTAAGTTTTATCAAAATCGTTGCTAATTTAAAGATTGTTCCATACAAACTTGCAACCCCTATTTCATTCCTTAAGGGTTATTTTTTTTTAAATCCCTTCTTAGTGTGTGGCCGCATTTTGAATTAAAAAAATTGTCCAAATTTCACGTTTTTACCATTAGCGGTTAGTGCGTGCGTCTATAGAACAATAAAGACAGGACATAGTTTCACTCTCTGTTGAACGAACCATTGAGTTGTCTTGTGTGGAACTTGACAATTTCATTATAATTTGTGTATACCGACCCCCCTCTGGAAATTTTTCAGAATTTGAGTCTGCTATGGAAGATGCCTTAAGAATAGTATGCAGAAAAAGTAAAAAAAAAATGTTGTCTGTGGGGATTTTAATGTAAATATTTTAGAATAATCCTAAGTATCTAGTGGATTTATCAACTTATTCAAATCATTTAACATGAATAATATATTTAAAGAACCAACCCGAATAACAGCAACATCTGCTACTTGCAGAGATAACATCTTCTGTAATTGTAATGTACAAGATAAGTTGATTATAAATTGTATTATCTCTGACCATAGCGGACAATTAGCCTCGTTTGAGCACCATCATGTTTGTTCTATACGTGAGACTACTTGTAGACCTATAACAAAACGTGGTCTAGAGAAATTTACCAGATATGTTATTAGTCAAACTGCAAATTTACCGATCGAGGGGACTAACGCCAGTAATATGTATAATAACTTATTTCATGTAGTTAAAAATGAATGCAATGATATATTCCAAGAAATGGTAATTAAAATCAAAAATGGGAGAAAGAAATTTAGTTATTGGGCTACGCCTGGTATATATAAAAGTCATAGAAAACTATATGAACTATATGCTTTAAAAGGAACATCCAATGACCCCGCTTTCATAAATTATGTCAGAAACTACTCTAAAACATTCAAGAAAGTGTGCATGTGCGCAAAAGCTATGCACATAAGTAACAAAATCAATTCATCTAAAAATAAAATAAAAACCACCTGGAATATCATTAACCAGGAAACAGGTAAACCCAAAAGTACTGTGAATTCTTTCTCTTTAAAAATCTATAACCAAACTATTAAATCAGACAATGCGGTTGCTAAAGCATTTGAGGACTTCTTCTCTCATATACCCATAGAAACTACAAGTAGTCTCAACTCATGTCCCAATGAGGCTCTTTTGGGACGGAGTGTGGAGAGGTGCAACAAGGTGTTCAACTTTTGTCACATTGATGCTAACACTGTTTTGAAAACATTTTGTATGATCAGTACCAAAAAAACTGAAGATCTTTGGGGTATTTCGACCCATATAATTAAAGAACTTGCCCCGCAACTTGCGTTGGTATTTAATAAATGTGTCGATGAAGGTGTCTTCCCCGACCTCATGAAAAATAGCAAGTTAATACCTCTATTTAACTGTGGGAATAAAAATGACCCTTCAAACTATCGACCAATTTCGATTCTACCAGCTCTTAGTAAAATATTTGAAAAAATTATATCTAATCAGTTAACTGATCATTTCTCAAGTAACAACATTTTACATATGAACCAATTTGGTTTTACCAAAATTACAGCCGTCACTCAGGACTAAGTACTCTTTTCATTACAAAACAAGGTTAATGGATATCAACTTAAAATCTGTGCCTAATTATTTTTGTGGATAGTCATCGCCATCATCATGTCAGCCATAATGCTGCAACTATTTGGCATAAGCCTTTTCAAAGAAACTCAAAAGGCTAAAGCTCGGTGGATTTTTTCCTAATGAGAGAAAAAGCACTGGTTTCCAGTTATTACTCTCGGCTATGGCGGATGGAGGAAGCTGAGGGTAAGAAACACGAAAACAGCTGCCAGTTAATTACCTCAATAAGTTGATGATATTTAGTTAGTGACAGTTAATGACCTTAACAAGTTAATGATATATTAACGATGTTAAGATTGTTTTTTATCTGAGTTATAATTTAACCAATTGTAATCTGCACCTATTAGAGTTTATTAAATAAATAAAGTACACAGAAAGTTGTAGTGGCTAGAAGACTAGTGGTATTTCTTAGTCCGGAGATAATCCAACATTGAAGTTCACCAGACCCTATTTTACCATCACTGACAGGTGTGACAATTGTCAAAAAATATATGAAATATCTATACTAGTACTTACTTATACTAGTACTAGTATTATAAAGAGGAAAGATTTGATTGTTTGTTTGTATTGAATAGGTTTTGAAAGTACTAAACCGGTTTTGATGAAAGTTGGTATGGGGATAGTTCGAGACCAGGGGAAAGACATAGGGTAATTTTCCTACAGGAAAAACATCCCATGGGAAAACAAAAATAACGCGGGCGAAGTCGCGAGCGGAAAGCGAGTGGCACCTGTAAGAGAGATGGTGAATTAGGGGCCAGAAAGTAGAAGTTTTGAAGCAGACAAAATCACAACAACATTTCAAGGGTAAATTATACATAACAAAAATTAACAGCTACCTAGTATATTACGAAAATTCTCTGATCCACAAACTAATCCACAAGCAAATACAAAATTGTATTTCGCAAAGGTGAAGTCCATAAGCTTACTTTATTAGCGTGTCTTAATTCTTAGGATTCAGTTTTTATTCCGAGAGGTGTTTTGCTAGGTATTCTATCCTTGCACCCAACTTATCAAATTTGGAAACCCAAGCACCAGCTGATGATACTGTATTTTGGTGTAATTTTTAAAAATAAAATATTACGAAGATTGTGTAACAAATAACTCAGAATGAGAAAATTCCTATCGCTATCCTGGCCTTAATGACCTAAGTCGATTATCAAATTCGCGATTTCTCGATTTAGACCCGGGTGTGTGACCTGTGGGTGTCATATTATGACTGTCGTAATAATACTACATAAAAGTAATTGTCCAACAAACGCTAAAAAGGTGATAATAATATTGACGTCATCCACATTGTTAAGTAATATTCGTGAGAATATTTAAAAGTTTACTTATTTAAGTTTACCTGAGGGGCAATCGCACTAATTACGAACGTTTGAACCAAAACCAAAACGTTACCGTTCCCATATGTTTTGACATCTGACTGCTGTCAGGGTGTTGTCAACATGTATGGGAACGGTAACGTTTCATTTGGTTGAAACGTTATAAATAGTGCGATTGCCCCTCAGTTCACGAAATTTACTCTTTACCGGGGATTGCTCATAGACTATTTTGCGGGGATTGCTAATTGCATTACAATACGGTTCATTAAAATTAGGAAATAGTAGATATCGTGATAATTAGAAGTAGAAGAAGTTTATTTTTATTGTGAGACGGAAATAACAGTCCATTATCAATTCGATTTAGTTATTGCGTTTCTTTGTTTATTATTCAGTCTACCATAAAATTTTGTGTAGTGGAATTCTATATTATTTTTTTCAACACACTCGCTCGTAATGTGGATCTAATTTTACCGGTTTTAGATACATAAAATATTCCGGTTTTAAGTAAGAAAAAAATGCAAGTGAAGGAATACAGAATGCATCTGTTGCGCAGCAGTTACTTCTGCAATACAATTATCTCAAGTGCGGACCTTATGTACTGTACCGTAGAATAATTGTGGGATTCACATCAGTTTTTTTATACATTTTGAGATTCACACAAAGTTTACATGGATAGGAGATCGGTCACCAAGCTATCATGTTTCGTTCGCAAGTCCAATCGTCAAAAAGTCCCGCAGCTAAAAGCTCACATTTCCGAGGACATAGAGTTGAATATTGCGTAAAACTGTCACCAGCTTGTTACTAACCGCCATTACAGTGTTCTTCCCGATATAAACCCTTCAATGCATACAAAAAACTTCATTTTCAATATGGACGTCAATGCGTCCGGGTTGGGATGGCTCTAAAACATATTTTACGGGAGCGCCAGAGGGTCACGGTGGTTTATGATCCAACTATGGGCCTAACTGAACGTGGCGTGTGGTGTGACCTAATTCGCTCTTCCGAATCGAATTGGCACAATCGAATGAAGAATCGAATGGCGAAATTTTTGGCAGCGTTTTAAAGTCGAATGTATCAAACTCGTTTAAGAGTGGTACATCGAAAAAAATGCCGGTGAAATGTAGGAATGTAAGCTGCATTCAAAATAGGAACACGTTGAACCGTCACTGTTTAAAATGCTCCTACAAAATTACTGTTATTAAAATGAATGAAAACGTTTTTAGATAAATCGGTACATATTTACTTCGTTTTTTCTTTTATTTTTATGTTAAGTACATGTCGAACTTTTACTTGTAAGTAGTAAAAAAATGTTTCAAAACACAAAACATAGGTATTGGCGTGAAGCATATTTACAGATTAGTATACAGGAAACAATTTAAAGAAGTTGAGGATCAAAGAATAAGGAATTCTAGTGAAAAACAATTATATATATCAGGAGTAATTTAGATCCAATGACCTTAGTGGCGCCATATTAAGCGTCGAAAAAAGCTTAACGAGGTTGTAGTACTTCGTTAAGCCTTTTTTGACGCCAGCCAAGCCATATATCAAACTAACTGTTGCCCGCGACTTCGTCCGCGTCGTAACGACGTAATAAAGTACTATGAAGTTTAATGATGTTAAATATTTCAATCAACAGTAAATGCCTATCACAAACAGCAACTTTAAAACATTGGGTTGTGAAAGCGATCTTACCTATTCCCTAAACCGGCCATGTCGTAAAATCTGTTCCTACCAGACATTCTTAACTATATTCTCTCTTTTCCAATTTTTAGATACAAAAATCCTAGGACTTCATATAAATTTGCAAGAGCCCTTAGTTCAGCCCTGTCGCAAAATCTGTTTTTAACTATCATTTACTACCTATCTATTAACTAACTCCCTTCCAAATTCGCACACATATAGGATGATGACTGAATTCAAATTTTTACGTCTCGTCATTAAATATTAAAATACCGTAGAAAAAGACGCAGTCCTGTGAAATTAGAATTAAAATCGGCTTAGAAATACCTTAGATACAAGCATTTTAAGTTGTTAATTTTAAAGCGATTAGACAGAGAGATCCGACATCAACTGTGACGTCATTGTTGAGTACGGCCATATTGACTCCTTGTAAATTGCCGTTTTGCTAGAAAGAGATGGAGAAAAATCTTTAATACCTTATATCTCGGTTGTTTTTATAGTTATTCGAAAACCGATTTTTTCTTTCTGTTTATTATATGAATGAGCTTCTATTAAAGCAAAAAAAAATTTTTAGTCATCTAGCCAATTCGCAATTCGCATTCGCGCGTTTGTAGCACAAAAAATTAAGTAATTTCATACAAACTTGCGAGAGCTCATAGACCTCCTTAATTCGGCCCTAGCGCAAAATTCGTTCTTTGCTAACATTGATATGAAAACTACCTACCTGCGAAATTCCATCCTACTACTCATAAACTCTAAACTTACGAGAGTGCTTCTTTTTCTTGAAGATGATTGATGCTTGATTTTGCGACAGGGCCGGATTAAAGATTAGACCTCTTTAATCCGGCCCTGTCGCAAAATCCCGCCAGCCAAATTTCATGTTTGTAGCAAGAAAAAGAAGGACTTTCATACAAACTTGCGAGAGCCCTTATTAGACAGTATGCAGGTTGCCTCACGATGTTTTCCTTCACAGTAGGAGCGTCAGACAAATTAACATATTAAATTCGAAAAACGAAAAACACATTGGTACATGGCGGTCCCGAACCCCAGACCTCCCGATTGGAAGGCGAGTGCGGAGTCCACAGCGCCACCGACGCTATCAAATATTATTTGACGCGTATCAAAAGTTGTAACGAGGCTTCTAAATATAGCTGCCAGGTCTAGAAAGGGAAATTTCGGGGCAGAAGCGTATAACAATCGGAATTATCTCTTTCAAGATGGAACAGCAGAAAACACTAGATTTTATTTAACTATAAACAACAACCTAGTGTTATATATCGTATTCATTTCAAATATTTTAGGGAGAAATATCCCAAGATAATTCAGTCACAGTATTTAGTCACTATTAAGGAAAATTGACAAATTTTTGTGATCTGCAGGCCTATTCGCTAACTACGGTTGGTAACTAGAACTGTCATTTTTGAAAGCCACTTTATATCCATTACGGGTTTAGTGATCTTATGTGTTACGGCAGCGTTCATGATAGGAGTAATGGATGTTATGTTCCTTTCAAAAATGACAGTTCTAGTTAGCAACCGAAGTTACAGAATAGGGGGGCTGGGCAAAAATCAGAAACTTTAGCGTCCTGAGGGCCTATTACCGATCTCATGGTTTTGCAAATGATATAATATCATAGTGCAAAACGAAAAATACGATTTCCGGTCAGATTTTTTAACATTTTTTCATTATTCAATGATGACATCATTGAAATTATGCCATAGTGATGATATCATTGGAGATCATCATCATCATCATCATCACAGCCCATACACGTCCCCACCGAGGGGCTCGAGCCTACCCTATATTAGGGTGATTAGGCCTTAGTCAACCACGCTGGCCCAGTGCGGATTGGTCGACTTCACATACATCATTGAATTTCTTCGCAGATGTATGCAGGTTGCCTCACGATGTTTTCCTTCACCGTAGGAGCGTCAGACAAATGTACATATGAAATTCGAAACGAAAAACACATTGGTCCATGGCGGGTCTCGAACCCCGACCCCCCGATTGGAAGGCAAGTGCCGAGTCCACTGCGCCACCGACGCTCATTGGAGATCCGTAATACGTAATACAGCATTTCATAACTTCTTTTTCTCAAATTTATATCATGTCATACGATGAAAGATCCATAATTGACCCGCTGATCATGGTGAAATCGAAACGTGTCCATATAAGTATTCCTCGAAAATCGAAACGCCCCGCCCAAATCGGGACACCTTGATAACCCTACTCACAACTAGGGCATGCATTATTCGCTCGATATTGGTATTCGAATATTTCGAATACTAAATTATACGGTATTCGAATACTTCGGATAAAACGATTTTTTCGAATACTGCTTTTATTAAATATCAGTTAATAAAAAGAACCATACTTTTAGTATTTAAACATTTTAATAGGAACATGTTTTGCTTAATACAATCATCTTTTTTTTATGCATAAAAAAAATCCTCCATGGAGGGCCCGGCAAATGACCTCCTCCCGCCTGATGTTAAGCGGTGAAAGAGGCCCAAATGAGATGACAGATAGAGGAGGGACGACATCCACTATCCTACCTACCCGCCCCCAGCCGGCCTAAAAGATGCTTTTTCACACCTATTTTGAAGGAACCCATGTTGTAGGATGGAGGAAACACGTGCGCAGGTAGAGAATTCCAAGTGTGGGATGAACGACAGAAGAAGGAATCTTGGAATTTCTTGGTACGGTGTGAAAAGGAAGATACAGTGTAAGGATGACTCCGAATGCCCTTACGCGTGTTTCTGTTAAGGAATGGAGAGAGAGGGATAAGGTTAAAGAGCTCCTCAGAGCATTCCCCGTGGAACATTCGGTAAAAGGCGCCTAAGAGAGGCGATGTCACGACGAAGTTGTAGAGGCTCGAGGGTGTTAGTTGCCTCTACCTCGCCAATTATTCGAATAGAGGACGCTGCATTCTGTCCAAAGCATCGAGGTGGTACTGAGCGGAGCCGTCCCAAAGGTGCGAGCAATATTCCACGCAAGACCTAACCTGAGTTTTATACAACAGGCATAGTTGGTCCTGCGCAAAATACCTACGCACCTTGTTCAGGACAACGAGTTTCCGTGAGGCAGCAGTTATAACGGATTCGATGTAGTCTCTGGGGTTCAGATCGCAGCGAATGTTCATTCCGAGCAAGGTGATGTTACTCTGTGTGTGAAGGGTTGTGCCCTGAAGAGAAGGAAGGGGGAGGAAAGGTGACCTTTTCGCCGAGAACGCGCACACCTGTGTTTTCTTAGCATTGAACTCAACAAGATTGTTGGAACCCCATTCGAAGACGAGGTCCAGCGTCTTGTTGAGCTCAATGATAGGATTCTGCCTCTCCCTATCAATATTACCACGAGCAGACCCTGAGCTTCCGTGATATCCCCCATGCACTGTACTGTCGTCTGCATAGCAATGTATACTTCCCAAGGAAAGCATGTCATTGATATGCAGAAGAAACAATGTTGGTGATAGAACGGAGCCTTGTGGAACACCAGCATTCACTGCCACGAACCGCGAAGCGCAACCGTCAACGACAACGCGAATTCTACGCTCGTGGAGGAAGCTACAGAACAATCCACGTACAGAACTAAGCGGGTAATCCGTATGCCGGAAGCTTGGAAAGGAGAGCTTTATGCCAGACTCTATCAAAAGCTTTGGCGATGTCGAGACTAATAGCCACAGACTCGCCGCGCTTATCGATAGATTCACCCCATTTGTGCAAAAGGAACGCTAGAAGGTCACCTGTTGACCGTTTAGGACGAAACCCATACTAACGGTCATTAGGTAACGAGTGACCTTCCAGGTAACGGATCAGCTGGGTGTTAAGGTTCCTCTCCATGATTTTACACAAAATGGAAGTGACGGCTATAGGGCGATAGTTAGCCGGATCAGAACGATCTCCCTTTTTGGGAACCAGCTGGACATTGGCCTCTTTCCAAGATTTCGGCACACAACCAGCAGAATCGACAGACGGTATAGACGCGTCAGGACCGGAGTCAACTCCGCTGCACACTTCTTAAGTACAATCGCAGGAATACCGACTGGTCCACTTGCTTTTCTTTTCGAATATCGATCGACTGTAGCTCCGCCCGCACATCACGCTGTCTGATGCAGATATCGGACATAGTTCTGCCACAATGGGACAGTGTCGGAGGTTGTGCACCACAGTCATCGATACGGGAATGAGCCGCGAAGAGTTTTGCCAGGAGGTCGGCTTTCTCATGCGGCTGATGAGCAAGTGAGCCATCGGCATGTCTCAGCGGTGGCAGCGAGGGTTCGCAGGAGTTTGATTGCACAGCTTTGGCCAGGCGCCAGAAAGAACGGCTACCCGTAGGGTGCGCTAGCAGTTCCTGACCCACTTGTGCAATGCGATGACATCCGCTCTAATGTAAGCCCTCTTACACAACTTGGTGGCATTATTGTAGGCTGTTTGCAGTAGGTTAGTATTGGGATCCTCTGATCCAAGCGCGGTAAGCTAGCTGTTTGTTTTCAACAGCAGAGGCGCACTCCAGAGGTTACGTCTCCCTCTACTGACGAGATTGGAATGCGGAATATAATATTCCATTCCTAGTCTGATCTCGTCAGCAACAGAGGTAGCGCAGGAGTTCGGATCCATCCCACTGATCCAGCGCTGCCACCAAGGGACAGATGCGTAATAATCCCGCATACCGTCCCAATCTGCTGACGCTAGTGCCACAGACGGCGTGCTGCAACCACAGGCGACGGTCGCGACGCCTGAGGCACTGAGACGGAAACCAGGCAGTGATCTGAAGATCCTAGTAGAGCTCGAATCACCACCTGATATCCATCGGGGCGATTTGTCAGCAGAAGGTCCAACAAAGAGGGCGCTTGACCGATAATATCTCGTACCCTGGTGTGCTGGGTAAATAATTATGTAACCAAATAATCATAATCCGAATTATTGCCAAAAGTGGCTACTTTTAGCAATAATTATTCGGATTATTATTATTCCTATACTTTTAACCTATGCCTGAATAGTTCCCAAAAATCTAAAATATCTATATCGAGTTCGTGACTGTGCTATTTTTTGTAGAAACGTCTTTAATTCATCATAATTAATAAAAAACGAATGGCGGCGCTAGTAGTAGGTACTATGCCCTCTTAAGTAATTCGCGTTTAGATACATTTACCAAGATAAAATACATAGACATAGGATTTTTTTCGCGGGCTCAAAAGTATTTTTTCGCGGGCTCAAAGTATTCGTATTGTTCGAAAAACCCGAATAATGATATAGATGCTATTCGAATAGTAAATGTAGCGAATATCCGAATAATATGGATATTCGGATATCCGAATTGCATGCCCTACTCACAACCCACAAAAAACAGGGCAAGTCACTACCAAAGGCTTTAACTCTACACTCATATTTTCTACGAACATTCTCGAATGTGGCCAAATATAGAAGAATTAAAAATATATATTTACGTGGTATAATTTAAAAATAATAATTTATACTTAAAAATATTTATTTTTATAATGTGGGATAAATATTTACAAATATAACAAACTGAGGCAAATCGCTCTTCGTTGGAGACGCCTTAGTTTGACAACAGCTAAACTCCACAATGCTCAGCTAAATCTTTTTGTCTGAAGTATATCATAATAAAGAGTTCATAGTAGAAGTTATTAAAGTACTTTGCTTCCTAACTATTTTTTTTTTCATCTTTACGCTTGATGGAAGGCAGTTACTCCAATGTTACAGATTATTGCCGCATGAGATATACAGACACTCGAATTTTATTTCATAATATAGCATTTTATCTGAAACTCATTGCATTAGCATATTGGCACGATAAGACCCTATGCATTCTACATAGACGACTCAAAATCTTCAGCGTAATGTGTTTTATCTAATATCAATATTTATTTTATGGCATTTCTATACCCGGGAGAGTAATTTTTGAAACACCCCTTATACACTATTTACGACATGAGGGCTTAAAAGCTATCGGAACGCAAGAATTTATGTTGCCCAGACATGCCTTGGATTTTCACGTACCTATATTTATAGGAGCTATAATTAAGCATGTAAATCACAAGTATGTTACATAATATACTTACAATCGTTTATTTTACATACACAGTCGATAGGTATCGGATTTTAGGAAAATAAAATCTAAATTTAACGCTTTACCCCAGAAATCTTAGTTCGGAAATAGTCAAAAGCAATATTTTAACAGAACTGTCGTCCACTAAATTTCATAGAGTGCTTTCCACTCAGATGGGTTTCCTTAGAAAATCAAAGTATAATCTGTGAGCCATTTTAACAGTAGTTTGAAGAAAATGATCACCTATTGAATTAATATTAATAATAATTTTATAGTCTGTTATTATTTATCCAGTAAATATATTATTTCTAATTATTACTATTTATTTATATATTATCCGTATCCTATAAATATTTTCTTATTAACATTAAGTTATGGAGGTGATCATTAATTCAAAATATATTAAATTCATAAATACATTGACATTTTAGTTCTCGCAGAATTTTGAGAGAATATATTCTTACTCGAACAATCGAATGTCGAGTGTCCGATAGCAGTATGAATGACTGTTAACCATTACTGCTGGATAATGATTAGCATTATTACACATTGTGGATTATATTGACACCTTTATAAGCAAATTTACATAAGACAACAACTACATAGGGGAACCTGTTGTACCTAGGACAGTTTTTGGCATTAGTATTTTTATTGTAATTTGACGTACTATACAGAACCCGCATTCGCATATTTTGAAAGGTCATTTATTTGAGTATCAACCTCCAAAATATGAGAAATGTAAATTTCATACTTACACGTGCTTAAGATATTTAAAAAAAATGGTAAATAAGGCTAAGGTACAACACCCCTGATGTACCGCGGCCAGTACCACGGTGTACCTAGGACACATTGAGCATTTGGGTGTAATATAAATTACTGATATTTAATCAAACTATTCACTTTTTCCTGTTAAAATCACTTTATTAGTTCTAGTGAGATATTTAAATCACAAAATCAACATAACGTTCATAGTATTTTTAGACATTAGAAACAAAAGTCTTTTAGACTAGTAAGTAGATAAATACAGGTACATTCAAACATATCATAATAGAAAATGTACACGAGGGCACACGAGGGAATGTCAGCATGGGTGAATCGAAACCACCACCTGCATTAATAGCTTGATATTAATAGCTAAAATGAATTAAATAAACTTTAATTTCCTGCTCAAGGCAAACAAAAGTTTCTACTTCGATAGCACCAAACACCGGCTTATTAACGGCAAGCGACTACTTTAACATTGCAAAGTCAGCAGTGATGTACCGAATGTTACAGACAAAAGAATTTAATAGCGCGGAAATACATTGAAACGAGCCATTTGGCCTAGGTACCTACACATAGTACCAAGATTCAACAGGTTCCTCTACTTTAAATCTAACTAGTGAATCTAAGCAATGTAACTGTTTGCTTAGGCATTTCGCAATTTGGACATTTCATAACATCAGCTACATGGCTCAGTTATGATAACCAGATTTTTCTTTGCAGTGCTGAGAACATGGACAGAAGCAATCACGCTCCCCGCGGCATGGTGGTGACGCCACACCATCTAGCAACTCAAAGCGCTTTGAATATACTTAAAGAAGGTGGCACAGCTATAGAGGCGACTGTGGCCGCTGCAGCCACGTTAGCTGTGGTATATCCACACATGAACGGCATTGGTGGTGATGGATTCTGGCTCATTGTGCCGCCTAATGGGGAACCTGTAGTTATAGAGGCATGCGGTGCAGCAGGAAGATTGGCTAATGAAAAATTCTATAAAGGATATGACGCCATTCCAAAAAGCGGACCAAAATCAACTGCAACTGTTGCTGGTGCTGTCGGTGGATGGCGAGAAGCTTTAGACTATGTTTCAGAATCAGGTTACCAAAAGATCTCACTTTCGAAGCTGCTAGCTGATGCTATTTATTATGCAGAAAAGGGTTTTCCTATCCCCACGTCTTTAGGCAATGATTTAGAAGAATATTTTGATATTGGCAATCCATCTACTGAGTTTAGAGAAGCGTTTACACAAAACGGGAAAATTCCTAAAACTGGAGATATATTACGGCAGCCATCTTTAGCAAAAACATTAAAAATTTTGACTGAGGACGGCTTAGATAGTTTTTATAATGGTCAATTATCTGCTTTAATAGCTGAAGACATGAAAGCTCTTGGAGCACCTATCACGTTAGAAGACTTGCAAACTTATTCTCCAGCCAGGAAAGTTCCGATATATTTAGAATATGGACTTGGAAAAATTTATAATGTTCCACCGCCAACACAAGGATTAGTGTCTTTGAGTATTCTTGGCATATTAGATCACCTTAAAATCAAAGGCGAACATGAAGGAAAATTTGTACATGCAGCAGTTGAGGCTACTAAACAAGGATTTGTTTTGAGAGACAATTACATAACAGACCCTAATCACATGAAAGAAGATGCTCAAAATTTAATACATAAACAAAATATTTCAATGATGGCAAACAATGTGAATACCGAAAAAGCATCTCCGCCAGTGAAAGGCAAAGGTCCAGGTGACACTGTCTGGTTGGGAGTCATGGATAACAAAGGGTTTTCTGTTTCGTACATACAAAGTATATACCATTGTTTCGGTAGCGGAGTATTTCTTCCCAAAACTGGTATTTTGTGGCAAAATAGGGCAGTTGCATTTTCACTAAATAAGGATGATATTTTATACATTAGTCCAGGAAAGAAACCTTTCCATACTTTAAATCCCGCCGCTGCAAAACTATCCGATGGTAGAGTTATTGTGTATGGTACTCGAGGAGGTGACGGACAATCGCAGACACAAACAGCAGTGTTTCATAGGTATGTGGTACAAGGGATGAATTTACAAAAATCTGTTTCTGCACCACGATGGCTATACGGGGATACAGTAAGCAAAGATAGCGATGAGTTGAAACTTGAGAATAGATTTGACGAAAATACCATAAATTATTTAAAGGAAAGGGGACACAAGATTAAGTTGCTTGAACCATTTTCCGAAACCATGGGTCAAGCAGGTGCTCTTGTGAGACATGTTAATGGGACGATGGAGGGAGCATTTGATCCTCGAAGCGACGGCAGTGCTGCTGGATTTTAGTTTAAGTGATATGTTATTAAAATAATGTTATACTTCAATGGTCTGACGTGATCTGATTTATGTTATATTAAATGAATATATTTTTGACAATTAAATTGGCTCTAAAACTTAGTGTTGTCTTTATTTGTAAATTCTATTTGTACAATCAAGGGGCTTTTATCTTATTTTAATTATTTAAATGATAGCTCGTTCGCATTGAAAGTGTAGAACTTCTAAAACTTAAAGAAACGTTCAGACAATACATCTTTTGTTATCTTCGACAGCCTTTGTTGAGGAATCTTGGAAATTGGAAAATAATTGCATAGGACTTTAAAATTAGTAGCGCAAGAGAGGTTTTAAATTAGACAATCTTTCTGAAATATATTTGCGAGCTTCCCGAGCAGTGGTCTACAATAATTCACGTTTATTGGAAAGATAAGGGCGCGAACAAAGAATGGTTTGAGGGTAAATCAAATTTCCCATTTTGTAACCACATTGTGTCTTAAGTGAATAACTAATTTAAAGCTCAGCTGATTACGCAAGTGTAATAAATTAACTTTGTTTGCGTTATCATGACAGCCACTTCGTTTTTTAATACTTTTCTTTGTGTTTAATGACATTAAAGTTATTTAAATTTTAAATGCGATAAATATTACTAACTGACTAATTTGATTCATTTATTCACAGAACAGTCTAAGCGACAATCAGAAATAAGTTTTTTCTCTTCTTTTTGGTGTAGGTATTGAGTATTAAAGACGTTTATATTGTTTGGATTCTGTTGTTTATTATACACGTCAATCAACTAACATCATCATCATCTATTTTATGAAATGATTGCGAAATTAGACCGTTTTAATGGAATATTTATAACTTTGTTTTTTTTTCACTCACTGTGGTCTAGTGGTTGAGACCACTCGGTATTTGGGTTTCTGGGGTTGATTCCCCACGAGAGCAGAAGTTTTTCTGCTTGGTTTGGTTGGTGGTAGGGCTATATAACAATTTTGTGTTCCGACTATTAGGCGTAAGATATCCATCCAGTTCCTCAGAAGTTCTTCAGTTGTTGAGGAGTCCAGGTGAAATTCACTTCATATCTTTTATCTTATCGTCACTTACCTACCTTCAGGCGAGATTTTGGCCATTAGTTTTCTTGTTGTGTTTGAAAAAATATTATTAATATATTGTATCATTTAATAAATTTCGAAATTGAAATCAACGAATTATTTCCTCAATTAATCTACACTAAAATACAAGTAAGTACCTACACATAATAAAATTTTAGCACTAAAATATATATATGAAGTAAAACCTCTTAGTCAAAAATATATTAAAAGCTGCAAAAAATAGTCACAGTTTCACAATAAACATGATAGGCATTTACCAGCTGCATCAATTTCAAACGGCTTTCGAGTTTCCAAGCGAAACAGCTCTAAAAACGTTATAAATCCAATTTATTTCTTCCCTCACCTCTCTAATGTGGACGAATGGTCTAAACATCCCACCTTGCTAAATTAAACTCTCAGGATAATGAAGCGACCGCATTTGTCTCAATTTAGAGACAAACTCCGCTTTATTAGTTAGGTATTAAGTTGTATCTCAAGTTTCGAGTCTGCTTCATAGTTAGGGACTCTTTGGTATGTACTGCCATTTGTTTAGGGGAAAGAAATGAAGCTTGGAAGCGTTATGACCTAATATAAACTTAGATTTTTTGCAAACTGAGTAATCGATGTAATAAATATATTTGTACCTACTGATAAATAATCAGTACAAATTTACGTGACACAAATTGTCGATGGAAAGCGGTTATAAGGTTATCTTATGAGCTGAGACTGCTGGACATGGGCCTCCCAAGGATCTCCAAACCGAACTGTACGCCATTGCTCAATGGTTGGTTTGGCTATTCAATTCCCGCCATCTTTACTATGTCATTGGTCTACCTTGTGGCTTATTACCAACACTTCGATAAGTGTTAACACTTATCGAGGAGTTCAGGTAACGCTTTCTCCCATCTTTGGCATCGTCGTCACTTCAGGCGAGATGAAGGCTTTCCTATTGTGTGTAAAAAAGTCATGAGTAGTTCCTGCGAAAGTGTAGTCACCAGTGTTCATTGGGGGGATTCTGTTCTGCTCTGTCTGATTCTAGCACTCCAGGCGAAGGTCAGCCACGTGCAAGTGACTCTGGTTGCTAGCACCGAAAGGCTACAGTAACCAGTTACTTTCAGATGGACTGTATTGCGATGAAAATGCACTAGGGTGAAAGTAAGACGCAGCCGTTTACAATAGGCCTCATAAAGGCTCAAGCTTACTCAACGTGCAATGGAGAGGGCTATGCTTGGGGTTTCTCTATGTGTTTGAATGCAATGATAAGAAGCACTAAAGTCTCTGATATATTGATGATCTATTGAAGATCATGGGAACCCGCTGGAAGGGCAAAATCGATTGGTTTAGAGATCCTTTGGCGTGGGTAGCCTATGTCCAGTGGGCATCTCTTAGCTAAAATAATAGCTGGGGCGGAAAGGGTATCGAGGAAGGTTAAAACGAAGCGCTTAGGCCTACGTCTCATTACTACCGTGGTGGTGCCATCATCACCATCATCATTGTCCACTGCTCGACATAGGTTACAGGCTACTCTCATTCAGCCTACTCTAGCCAGCCTATACATATATCGTCATCTCCTCTTGTCGCTAGTAAAACGCTACGTTTCTAAGTGGTTTTCAATTTAGAAAAACTCTAAATACTAATAATGGAAGGTTGCAAAAATCATAGGTCAGTAATCTGTATATAAGAAAACTTTCGTTTAGTCAATAATTCACACATATCCAGTCGACTTCTCTAACACCCTAAACAGGCCAAGGTATGTTGAATTATTCAGATGGATAACAGATTCAGAATAACGTAAGTTCTAATTCTAAGTACAAGACTGACATGCGCTTTTCAAGCTCAGCGATGCCTGATTAAGATACGTCGGCGTGACAGTTGGTGTACATACACACAATGGGATCAGGGAACAATGCGTTTCAGTTGAATGTACGCTATATCCAATAGATGAAATGAGTTGGATTAACATTTGTTTGTTGCTATCGTCCTATCCTCAATGTGGAAATATGTATTTTTAGAATTAAAGTATATTGTGAGAATAAATATTGTAGAGACATTTTCTGAAATCTGTATTTATAACAGTCTTTAGTGACTGACTGAGGTATCAACGTAGAGCCCAAACATCTGGAGCTAGAAGCATGAAATTCGGTACAGGAGTCCGTTGGATTATGTAGGCGTCCACTAAGGAAGGATTCTTCAAAGTTCTCTCAGGAAGTTGAGAAATCCACATCCAGAAAATAAGGAAAAACCTTAGAGCATCTAAGGGAAAAACCGATGAAGCCAATGAACAAAAGCAAAATGGCGGGCGTAAAATTCTCCTGTCAAATCTGCTACTTAGGTACTTTAGTGCTCAGAAGAATAACTAAAGCATTAGTCTTAGTTATTGTCAGCTGTCCTGAGCTCAGATTAACTAAACCAATGGATTCGCAATGTTATTATATGTCTCAAATAAATTTGCGTCCACTTCAGTCCGCCATTACAAAGCACCGTGTTTGTTGTTGTGCTAAAATATCAGTCGGTGAGCATTATTTGTGAGTGCATTTTACAGTTATACGTTTTTTATTGATTTTTTTTAATATCTTAACTGCGGTAAGGCAAAAGAATCAAGTCCATATAACCAATTTGTTTACTCATGTATTTTTTTTTTACCTATTTCTTGAAAGTTCTCATTCTATTGCTTGCACATAATCAACTTATAACTCTTTAATTCCTTATTAATTTACACGAAATCTGTAAAATGTCTAAATTGGATGTTGATGTAGCCATTTTTTAACAGCGAGTAAAGTTTTCTTTGACTTAATAAAGTAAAGAGAAATCATTTCGTTCGGGTTGCACAAGTCCTCGGCGGGCTTGTGAAAATCTATGGGCAGTGACTTTGAACAGCTGAACCACGCTGGCCTGCACTGGGCCAGCGTGGTTGACTAAGGCCTAAACACCCTAACTTAGGGTAGGTTCGAGCCCCTCGACGATGATGATGATGACGACAGGTAAGTTTCTGGCCTTCATCTGATGACGATAGTGCCAAACGTGGAAGCTAGCTTCACCTGGACTCCTCAGCGACTGAGGAACTGGTTATCTGATCTCTAATTGTCAAAACACAACAATGCAATCAAGATTGTAATTATGGGCGACAAACTTAAGTAAGACTGCGGTAGATAAAGGTAAGCCAAGCAGAGTCAGAAGCCCTACCACCAATCAAAACAAGCAGAAAATCTGCCCCCATCGGGAATTTAACCCACCACTTGACACCCGGTGGTGTTGACCGGGAGGTCAGGGGTTCAATTCTAAGCCACTAGAACACGGAGGCCAAAAATGAAATGTTTAAAATTTGTGTAATCTTCGCGTGTGTTCTTTTTCTTTCTTCTTATAAAACTGTTTATTTTGAAGGTTGGCAATCATTGTGTCAATTTTGATGTTAACGGTGCTACTACAAAAAGTTTAAAAGCACTGTCTAAAGTAATAATCTCCTCCGAACCGATATTCGGCCAGGGCAGCCAATCTCAATAGAGACTATAGCCATTTGCGCAGGGGAGATAAGTAGTGTACAAGGTACAAGTGACTGCGCAAACGCAAGTGCCTAGTCCGATGGGACGGTTAGCCGACACGTGCCGTCCGAAGCACGGAGGAGCTTGAGATGTTTCGTATTTTGGTCACCCATCATAGGACTGACCACAGCCACCTTATCTAGCGCGCCCATAAGGACCAATACCCTAAAGGGCCTGGCACTCTGCTGGGAGAGCTCCACACACGCTCGCTGTTTGGCCAACGGCGGGTACGGTGCGGTTACGCGTTTCCACCCGAGAAAAAAAAAGGACTGACCACAGCCAACGTTGCTTTACCTCAGCATTCCTTTGCTGAGTGCATGCGCAAATGTGCCACCGAGCTAACCCTTTTAAAACAAATGAAACAGCATCATGCTTATATGAAGAGTGTCTAAAGTTAGACAATCTTTAAGCATGATGCTGTTTCATTTGTTTAAAAAGGATAGACAGAGACAGCATCATATTTACAGAGTGTTTAACTTTATACAGCGAAACAACGCTTGGAACTCTTACTTCTACCTCGGGCTCTTTATCATCATCATAACAGCTCATTATACGTCCCCACTGAGAGGCTTAGGCCTACCCTACTTTAGGGTGTTTAGGCCTTAGCACACCCCGGACACTCCATACAACGTTCGCAAATCAATTACCTATTACTACTACTTAAACAGATGACGTTCGTACACGCGCAAATGTGTGCGTGGAATCTAGTAGGGCTGAGTGCGCGGTTATCAATCGAAATGACGCGGGAAGTGCAGCGACTGCCTTCTTTTTCACGCGCATAGCGCTGTCTCTGTTATCGGCCGGCGCTCGCGTCTACTCGTCCGAGCGATCGCGCGCGCCCTTGTTTATGTGTCAGTGATGTCTACAACGAAGTGCCGGGTAGGAAGGACGAGGTATTTGAAATGAGTGCGGGGAGGTGAGTGGCCGTTCTGTACGTAGTACTATTATCTATTCTGTGGCCTTAGTCAACCACGCTGGCCCAGTGCCGATTGGTTGACTTCACACACACCTTTGAATTTCTTCGCAGTTGTATGCAGATTGCCTCACGATGTTTTCCTTTACCTTAGGAGCGTCAGACAAATGTACGAGTACATATGAAATTCGAAAAAGAAAAACATATCGGTTCATGGCGGTCTCGAACTCCGGACCTCCCGATTGGAAGGCAAGTGCCGAGTCCAAAGCGCCAAAGGGGCTCCATTATACCGTTTATAGGGCTTTTTATACCGGATTCTATTATGTGAAGGTAGGTTGCCGTAAGCCGTACTTTTCTTTTTTGCATTATATGACCTAAATATTGCAGTTTTCGTGCCCTACCTGCATCTAAGGTCTCTGTGACATTATCTATCGTAGTACTTATAACAGTTCTTTATTCCTCAACATACTATTGCATGCCCATTTTTTTATAAATTTATACATTTTTACCATTAACACTCGACAAGGGCTTGCGATTCTTCAAAAACAGTGAATAAAACGCACTTTGTTTCATTGAGATAACAAAAAAAAAGAATTTGGAATATGCGCGAATATACGGATTTGGTAAGAAAAAAGGAAAACGTGCAAAGGGGTTGCACACTCTCGCTGTAAAAACGTACTAAAAATCACCAAAACGTAAGTAAGTAATAACTAAGTTTCAAAAACTATTCTAATTTTACAATTAATTTCTAGTTCTTTTGTTTTATATTGCCCTATTCTATTCATAGCTATGTCAGTTGTCAGTACATTTTTGCACCTATAACTTTGTGGCGATGCCAACTTTATTAAGGCGGTCAAGTCTCCTAATATTCCTATAATTAGTAATAAAATCTCCTATAATTGGTGACCCCGACGTGTTATAGAAGATTTTATCCATTCATGGAGATCTTCTATATTATATTATTGTTAAATAAAATTACTCACTTGAGTGTGTATAATTTATAATATATATTTACAAAGGCAACAATACGCAATACAATTATAAAAGTTAGTATGTATACAAAATTGTGTATGTACTAATTTAAGTATTGGCGCGTAATGTACAAATGTCAAAATCAAAAACCATCGCTAGTTGGCGCGGCGCTGCCGCGCATGCGCGAAGACAAAGGACGGTCGAGCCACAGCCAAATGTATTGCTACTTAGTGACTTGACCGCCTTAATAAAGTTGGCATCGCCACACCTTTAATGTCAGTCGGTTCATTCCTACTTGGGTTGTCTGGTAGAGATTGCCTATGGCGATAAAACCGACCTTTTTGTATTGTTTTTTTATGTTTTTTCGCATGTTAACTTTTAAAGAAATTGTTATTTTCAAAATAAAGAGTTATTGATTGATTGATAATTATTTTCTCGCAGTCAATGATAAAAAGTAGAGTACCTAACACGTGAAAAAATCATCTCGGCTCCTGTATCCCTTGATCCGCTCAGGATTCTATTCTCGAATCCTTCGCTCCTCTCGGAATACAACTTAGTGCCTTGAAAAGAATTCACATTTTTTTGACTTGTTGGGTAATCTGCTATTATTAACTGCATTATTTGTATAATCATTTCAAACGATTACAAGGTTTATACAAATGGCTTTATACAAATATGTAAGTACAAGAAAGACGATCAATCGTCGCTCGGACATTCCACCTTAAATCTAACAGCCCAATTCAGCCTCGGGGAAACTTTCGAAACGAAATAAAAATAAAGCAAGAAAAGTTGCTTGAAACAAGAAATCAGCCATTTCTCATCCCAATTAGGAGTTTTGACGACGCGGATGGCGCCAGGCGAAACTAATTTAAGTCCAAAACATATTTCGGAAGTGTTGATTCTGAAGAGGTGCTGCAGCATCATGTCGACATGAACTAATTACTAGAAGTATTACAAATTACTTCTACGTTAATAATACATATAATCCATCTACAAGACGAGTTGTAGTATTTGGATTCTAAACTAGGAACAGCAGTCCAGCCTTATAAATGTCTTAAGTTAACATCAATTGATAGGTACTATAAATGAGTTGTACTATCGGTTTCTTCTGGTTGTACTGTCTTGGTTTTTTTGAAACTAACAAAACATTCTTTCCTTTCCTTACGAATGCGACGGAAGATGTTGATTTTATAGGAACAAAAATGCAATGCCATTTCCAACATTATAAGTTGTAGTAACGAAACTTTCTTTAACATATAGACACTGGAAGTATACGGTAATATCCTTATGTCTCAAACCGTTTAAGAAAAGAAAAAAGTTATTCGCACCTTATATTAATTAAGTACCTAGTTAATTTGTGGGTTTGTACTTTACGATCGTAAAATTTGGCCACGAAGCAAGCAATTTTAAAGCGGCTAACATATTTCAACCCCATGAAGAGTGTTAGTATTAACTGTATCTATCTTAATAAGGACAAGAATTTTACCAAAAGTTAAGGAAGTAAAAAACCACCGGAGTGGACTTCAAAGCTGACTTCCCTTTTTATCTAGTAGTAGTAACCAATATTGATTGAATAACCATGATTATTTTGACTAAGACGATTATTAACTTATGATAATATCAGGGATGGAAGGAAATATTAAAGGGCTTAACGTTGAATTCCAGAGCGACAAAGTCGCAGGAAGAAGCCAGTCTATTAATAAATATGATATGACGGCCCAAAGAAAGCGTCAACAACTACTGCGACAAAGTTGTCCAGCTGACAGAGTCATTATTTCACGTCTGCCTTTCAATTCTTTTTGTCCAACTTTCGCACAGTTCGGTCTCTATGGATTTACATTTGCTTCTTGTTCCGCTACAAAGTTCCAGTGTCATACTACGGTATAAAAGTAGTCGAATAAAACTCGGAACATTTCATTGTTAATGTTGAGTTATGAACGTGATATTACTTGGCAATACTCACGAGTTCGTCCAATTTATATTTCGATGCAACTGTTGAATGTTAAATGTTACCTTATTTAATATTTACTTCGTTCACTATTTTGTCTTTTATTTGAAGGATGAATACACGAACCAATAAATAGGATAATAATTAAATGTTTAATTCGTAGCGAACAGTTTTCATAGTCACATAATCATTATTCGGAGTATTAGTCAATCAAGCTCCTTCATGGTCCAGTCTAGTGGTTGAGACCATCTGGTTCTAAGTCAGAAGATTTTCTGGTAAGTAGGGCTTCTGAACCCACCTGTCCCCGTAGCATGAACACCGAAACACGATATGATGAAACGATAATTTGAACTGTCAAATTATATTGAGTATAATGGCTCCTCGCCCGAGTTATTTTTGTTTTCCCTTGAGAACATTATATTTTTCCGTAAGAAAAATAATTTTGTATCCTATGTTCATCAGAGATAATGTAGACTTCTAAATGTGAAAGAATTTTTCAAATTGGTCCAGTAGTTTCGGAGCCTATTCAATGCAAACAAACAATCATATCTTTCCTCTTTAGAATATTAGTATAGTATAGATGCACAACTGGAGGGGCGATAAAAGATATCCAACAGTTTTAATAAATAATCTCAAAATGTAGAAAAAGATATCTTAAATAATTAATTGCCTGCTGGATTAACTCTACTACATAATGATGAATTAAAATGTTCTACTAGTAGTAACGTTAAACTACGGCATCTTCATAATATAGTCAATTTCCATTAGATGTACTCATCAGGTGCTTATAATGATCATATACAATTTGTCTACGACCACATCTAAAATTGAATGGAGCAACAAAATAAAAAATGAATATCCGCTAAAGCAGCAAGGAGTTGCAGCAGTAAATTGAATAGTTTCAAGTATTGAATCCCCCAGGTAGTCGGCTACTCACGAGACATCGACGTTGAAGCAGCCGCCACGCTTAACGTTTTACGGAGTAAAATATAGCATGCAGAAATGAGGCTTGGGAGCAGGGGCGGCTTATAATAGTGCATGTCGAACTCGTGACTGTAGAATGTAACCTGGTGCTACTCTGATGCTAGTAAATCGCTTTATTATCGACTACTATTTTTTTGAATATCCTAATTTTGTGTATAATTATAAACTGGCCCTATGAATTTTCGCCATCTCTCTAAGCACCACCGTCTAGAATTATTCTCGTCATTTCGAAAATAGTTGTCCTTCTATGTTATTCCTGCATATCACATTTCATTTTAGTATTTTTAGTATTTGTAATTTACGTAGTATATGAATTATATTATTTAGTTTGTAGTATATGTAGTGTATAGTTATTGATTTAAGTTAAAATTATAAAATATTATGATTAATTATTTAACCCGTTACTTAAGTTTCAAGATAATTTTCTTCTACGTAGAGGTTGCCCGGTAGAGATTGCCGCTTTGGTAATAAAGCGCCTTTAGTTAACTCCGTTAAGCTATTGTAAATTTTATTTTATAAACAATAAAGATGTTCTATGTAGCACTGTGTTATGTTAAAATTAAAGTATAATAATTGTGATAATAAAAAAAAGTATTTTATTCATTCATTTATCACCATCACAGCCCATATACGTCCCCACCGAGGGGCTCGAGCCTACCCTATAGGGTGACTAGACTTAGTCAACCACGCTGGCCCAGTGCGGATTGGTCGACTTCACATACACCATTGAATTTCTTCGCAGATGTATGCAGGTTGCTTAACGACCTTTTCCTTCACCGTAGTAGCGTCAGACAAATGTACATACTTACATATGAAGTTCGAAACGAAAAACACATTGGTACATGGCGGTCTCGAGCCCCGGACCTCACGATTGGAAGGAAGTGCCGAGTCCACAGCGCCACCGACGCTCTTCTAACTATTCATTCATTCGCCTTATGCAATTCATCATCTTCATCTTTTCAGCCAATAGACCATTGATTTACTACCAAACGTAGATAACGCATGAACGTTCGAGAAGTGGGCCGGTGAAGAACTGCCCAATCGCGACTCGTGCAGTTCTTTTCCATAGTTACTAAAACGTCAATTGATCTGTGGCTAGGTATGAAATGATGTAACTTCACACGGTTGTACTTTAAAAAGTTGCCGTAATAATGTAGAATAAGGTTGAATTCGATGAATACGGTCCTTTCTTTATGGTAATTTTAATTCGGGCGTGCATATTCAACAATATATCAGCGAGTACAAATGTATAGTCGATTAGGTGACAGATTTCAAGCGCTTTTTGTAATGAAGTGCTCTATCTACGTTTGGTAGTAAATCAATGCAATAGACGCCCAATTCTGGACATATAACTGCGCTGCCCGCTTTTCTCGACCTTCATAAGTTTGTCGGCCCACTTTCTACGCTCAAATAGGGATTCTCCGGCCTTATGCATTTTTCTTATGAAGTTCACCTCGACAAATGGTCGTCAATTTAACGTTTTTCCAATTAAGGTCAGAGTGTTAGATTCATGTGTTGGGTATGTTTAAGCTTTCTGGATTATTCTTAAACAAGTAATATATTACAAAACTTACCTTTCCGAAAACCTTAACAATACCTTTACATCATGTGTATAATCCAGATTACTGTGGAATTTGCATGCTTACTAATGTTATTAATACAAGTGCAATATATATTTTTCAAAACCTGTATCTCACTCGTATCGCAGAAACTATTGTTGGCAACGATGTCGCATTGCCAATATTAAAAAAAATCCGTTTTTTATAGTCTGTAATTGGAAACACGTTACGTATTAAGTCAAAGCGAAAATAAGACGTGGCCGCGATGGAAAGATGCAGTAACGGCTATAAGTACGCTAATAACAAATCATCTCGATAAAGGTACAAAATGTCTGTCGGTATTTCTTGATATAAAAAAAGCTTTTGACACTGTCTCTGACTCCATCCTTCTGAAAAAAATGGAGAATATTGGTATTCGTGATAAACAGTTGCAAATATTTAAGGACTACCTATCTGAAAGAAAAAGAAAGTTAAATTACAAAATTATATGAGTGACGATGTAAATGTATCGTACGGTGTTCCCCAGGGTAGTGTTCTGGGTCCTACCCTGTTCCTCATATACATAAATGACCTGTGCAAAACCAACTTGACAGACGCAAAAATATTTTCTTATGCTGATGACACAGCTATAGTTTTCTCTGGTTCTAGTTGGGATGCCGTAAAAATAAATGCTGAGCGGGGTATGGCTCAGATAGCTATATGGTTAAAACATAATCTACTTACTCTTAATACGACCAAAACAAATTATATCTGTTTTAGCATATATAATAGCTCACAACCCTGTTCTAGCCTCAACCTAAAGATACACACATGCAATAATATAGAAACCCACAAATGTAACTGCTCACAAATAAAACAAGTAAAGTCTGTCAAATATCTTGGAGTGATATTGGATCAGAAACTGTCATGGTATCCTCAAATAGAAGCCATTAAATCTAGAATTCGCAAGTTCAACTGGATTTTCAAAACACTAAGATACATAGTCCCAAGGAATAAGTTTGATAGCGATAATTCAACAAGAAACCTTCTAAACGAAATATATGTTGCTCTGGTTCAATCTATTATAACATATTGTATCCCCGTTTGGGGCGGGGCACGCAAAACTCATTTTTTGGAGGTGGAGCGTGCTCAACGTACTCTGCTAAAGGTGATGTATTTCAAAACTAAGACATTCCCAACGCACGAGCTTTATCAGACAGCCAAATTATTATCAGTACGTAAACTATACATTGTACACACGCTACTTCAAAAACACAAAAACGTGACATACATTCCACCCGATAAAAATAGAAGGAGAAAGAAATACATGGTACAAATTCCCTATAAAAGAACAGTATTTGCGAGAATGCAATGGGAAACTCGCTCTGCATACCTATATAATAAAATAAATAATGAAATAAATATATGTGACAAATCAAATGGTGAGTGTAAGTCTATACTAAAAGATTGGATACATAAATTAACTTATAAAGAAATTGAAAATATATTGCAATACATAAAATGACATAGCCATATAATAATACACATAATTATAAGTGAATATATATATACCTATAATACATATTATTTTTTAATATTATTTATCATATCCTATATTTATATCCTACATACTTATATATACATATATAATAAATTTAATATAGTAGTTTAAATTTTAAATTGAATAGTATAAGCACGCTATACTAGAATAACATTATTTGCTGTTGTCTTAGTTTAAAATATTTAATGTAACATTACAAAGAGCGGAGCCTCCTGGCACAGGCATTATTGCTTAAAAGGGGGCTTCAACAACAATGATTGTACAATTGTTAGAAAGCAAATAAATTATTATTATTATTATTATTATTATTATTATATATTTTCAAAACCTGTATCTCACTCGTATCGCAGAAACTATTGTTGGCAACGATGTCGCATTGCCAATATTAAAAAAAAATCCGTTTTTTATAGTCTGTAATTGGAAACACGTTACGTATTAAGTCAAAGCGAACAGATAGACCGTAAGACGTGGCCGCGATGGAAATATTCTCAATAGAGTTACCGAAGCGAGGTGTTCGAGACGGAATGTCGGCGGGAAGTTGATTTAACGTCCCGTGCCTCTTGTCTAACTAGCAGCGAATGAAATAGAAGTAATAGAGAAAAATGATTTACACAGTGTCTACCAGTTTGTACTACATTTCAGAAAACTCTCGTCAACTTATAGGTAGGTACCTATAAGTTGACGAAAAACATGTTAACATTGATATATTAGTACTCTATCGCCAAACTTTTTGGGTTTGACAAAAAAAAAATATATATACGCTATTTTTATATTGTCACCTTCTTTACAGCTATATAATATTGTTGTCTGTACTCTACTTTCGGAGTGCCCGGCTTGGCGACCCCAGCGCGACGCACTAGCTCTCGCGCTGGGCCTAGGTAGGGGTACGTGGCGCGCGTTCCTGGGGTGCGATGTCAGACAACCTCCTTGTGGTGCACCCTGGGCAACCCGGCAGATTCTCTGCCGCGGGCTAATAGTCTGACGAGAGGACCCCCATAGAGGGGGGGTGTGGGATGGCCGAGTTTAACCCGGCGGGCCACTTCGTGTGGCCACCGGCTTCATGCGGAGAAGGGCGAAGTCCCCTCTTCTTATTTTAAGAAGAGGTGTGGCTTTCGCCAGAAGCCCGATTTGGGCGGCTACCTATGAAGGTAGCAAGGTGGAGGCGACTTTTCGCCATGGCGCTTCGCGCCTGCCGGGGGTTTCCCAGAGCTTTGGCTCACCCGCGCGGCGGTGGATCCAGTGGGATCTGCCGTCGGGCAACCCGTTACCCGCACTGAGCGGGCCGGGGGCCCGGCGCACTGAGCGTCGGGCCGCGTGAAAGACAACCACAATAAAAAAACAAATTCGGGGTGTTGAGCGGTGCAATTCTGCGTCGCTCCACAAAGCAGCAGAGCAAGACGGGGCGTCCGGCAACGGACATGTCGCAGGCAGGGGTTCAGCGGGAATAAGGCCTGGCTGTTGTCCCCTTTCCCCTGTCTTGTGACGGACGGAGGAGCTGCTGGGGGGGGGTTTTAGTGGGTAGGCCCGGTCCGCTGGGGAGTCCCACATATCCTCGTGGTTTGGCTCGATCACGAGGAATGCGTAAATGCATTTTCCTCCCTCCCAAAAAAAAAAGGCGCGCGTTCCTGGACGCGCGCCACCAACTCTCAAGCAAGCTGGGGATGAAATGGCCCGGCCGGCCGACAACCGGTTGGGAGACATTACTTTTCTACCCCTGGCCTGCCCGTCTGGGGGTCGCATTATTGCACTTGGCGACCCCTCCGTAAAGTCAGCCAAGAAATTACCAAGATTGTAAGTCCAGTTCATGATCACCTTGAGGTCTACCCAGAGTTAGTCGTATATAAGGTAGTTATTTAAGCTACGGATCTAAGTAAATACTATATGTATGTACACATGTGCAAGCTTTGTCTGTTCTATCTAGTAAGTTAATTTATTCCTATAGGAGCAGAATTACTTTCAATTTTGATGTGTCAGCGGTATATGTTCTATTTTAGTTAAATGTACATTGTATTTATGTAAGTCCTAAAAATTTGTACTTTCTTTAGCTCTAAATTACATAGTCATATGTATGTACAATAGCCATTGAGCTTAGGAAAAGCAGCATGCTTGTTTAACGCTTCTCCAACTGCTAAGTTAATAACGAACTGTAAGTGAAACTATTAACTCTTTGATTTATTTTTTCCCTCATGTATTTTTTAAAATGTTTATGAGTATACATATCTTATTTTTTTATTTGTCTAAATTATTAAAGTTTCTCATTGGCATTTCTTGGTTATTTTTTTGAATCAACAAATTCTACGTATTTCTCCTGCGGTCCAATCCCAGGGGTTCGTTACAGATTTCTACTCGTAATAGAGTTTTTGTAACAGTAGGTACTAATTTTCTCTCTTCTCATTCCATACACTTCACCCAGTACCCATCCATGCTTGTCTGGTAGTCTTTTTGGTCTATGTAGTCATTCTGTACAGAATGAAAAACTCTTTCTACATAGATGGGTCCGAAAACTTAATTCAACATCAAATAAAAACAATCCAATCTCACTAATCAAAGTGTACAGCTGCTTCAAAGGTGAGCCCAACTAAGAAAGCTTTATAAGTTCTAGTACACATATTATGTTAAACTTATTTTCGACTTTTTGTGTTACAAAGCTGATTAGTTCATTCGCACATATTGTTACGTGACACACTTTCGTCGTGTTACTGAAATTGATTTCCGCTGTAACGCAAAGTTTGTTACAAGCAAGTTCTCGACACAGAGGAAACTTTCATATTGATGGTTTCCAAGAAAAACTCGCTGCCATTAAATTCAGACAATCCATAATCATTGTCCTTACCTTTCTTTCCCATTACCCGATTAGTTTAAAAACTTTCGATGTACAGTCACGGCCGGAAAACATTTACCACTTACAATTATTGTGGCTACACATTGTAATTTTGCAAAAAGTCAACTAGCACTCGGAGAAATAAAAAGAAACGGAGGAGGTATGGTGGACATGTAATGTCTAAATAAGCTGTAATTTTAATTTAATATAAAAGAAATGAACCATTTGTTTCACGAGCATAATTTATAGAAGCAATCTAATTTAATTAAACTTAGTTTTATAGCGGTCATATTATTATATTTTGTTTGCGTTGACATAAAAGTTAGATTTTTTCACAGCTGAAAAAGACCGTAGACCCGAGTATTTGAAATATATTTCAGTTTGATATTTTTTTTACATACCACTGGGATGCTCTTGGCCTTCATCTCACCTGATGTTAAGTGACGATAAGGCTGAAGGTGGAAGCGAGCCTCAACTGGACTCCTTAACAACTGAGGAACTGGCTATCTTACCTCTAATTGTCGGAACGCAACCATGCTATTAATATTTTTATTATGGCTACAAACATAGGTAAGACGGTGGTAGCTGGCCAGGCTGACTCAGAAACCATCAAGCTGAGCAGATAAATGTCCGCCCCTTGAGGAACACCTCCCGATCAACAGCTGGTGGTCTCAATTACTAGACTATAGGGGCAATGAAAATGTTCAAAATGCCAATGTTTAGGTTGGTGAACACGGCAAAGCTATACAATATCATCAACAATGTTGCCATGTAACGTCAACACTCGTAAAAGAGTAGATTTCGAGAACTGAACTGGAATCAAGGAATCGGTTTAGTCAAAATTAAAGTTCAAATAGATCTGCGGCCTTACCGCCTATCTCTAGCGATCACTCGCTATCGTTATCGTGACATTAAAACTTAGTATATTATTATGTAGTTAGGCGGAAGGACCCCGGGTTAGTAAAAACATGCATTCTACTACTAATTGCTAAAAGCTAAATTGCTAAAAGTTGTGGCATAGAAAATAAATGAAAATTGGTTAACATTCTGAGACCGCATGTACACAGAGCGATACTTAAGCTTTTTGATTACAGAAAACTAATCTTTAACATAATGGGATAAAGTTTACGGGGTTCACACGTGGATTTGCTAATAAAAGCGACAGTTTCAGTAGCGAACCGCAAAATAGCTCTTTCCTGGGAATCGTGACAGTGACAGGTTATTATGCGATCCGCGTTCCATATTGCCCCCTATTCACGTTGTAAGTAGAGTTGAAAATGATATTTTGTCTAAATAAATTATTGGCCGTAATAGAAGCAATTCAAATGGAGGCCCTGTTATTTTGAGTAATGCTCCCTACATTACTTTGCTTTTATCAAACCGAATGAATAATGACCCTGAGCCGTATTGTATTCGGTTGTTTTACGTGAAATTGTGAGCTTGTTGAGTAATTAAAAGAATAAATATGTCGGGGTGGTTGGTTATAAGGCGGGGTGTATTGGGCTTATCCCTGCCCGCATAATTCACAACGGAGCAGATAGGACTAGATGGGTTGTCAGTGAGGTAAACTTGTACAGCGTTATTCATAAACGTTATTTAACTTTTAAGCAACACTTTAAATAATGATTAAGATTTTTTTTGCATTCATAAACGCTGCTTAGACTTAAACATTTGTTTAAACAGTTATTTAAGTAGCTGTCAAATTAAACAACCTCCCGCCCATGTTTAACTCGCTAATTAACAAAATGGCGGACAAAATCATTGTTTTCAACAGCTGTGTGAATGATTGCTACATTTTGTGATTTGAGTTCGTGTTTTTATTAGTGTAAAAAAATGGAATATTTTGACTTTGATGACGATCTAAATAATTTCGAGCAAGATCTAAGTAATTGATATAAATGAATTCCGGCAATCACGTTCGAAAGATGATTTGGAATTTAAGAAATAGTACAGGTTTCTAAACAAAATATGATCAAAACTATAAATATCGTAAAAGACGATATCGTTGTGGACAGTATTACCATATACGGTGGTATTCCCGTAAATATGCAAGTTATGTCTGTGATCAGATATTGGGGGCGACATGAAGTAGGTAAGTGTGTCTTTACTATTTTCATGGCATGGCATGTAAAGTAAATTTTATTTAAGTATGTTTAAATTGAATTTGACATCATATCACAGTGCCTTAATTCGAGATTCAGGACGATAGTAGAGATATAAGTACATGGCATAAGTCAACCAACGATGTCTCGTCTATGTAAACGAGTTGCTTATGCGTTGGCAAGAAAAAGTACAGAGTTTATTAAAATGCCCTCTACACTTACAGAACAAAGCAAAGCGGCTTCTTTTATTATTACTTATTTTCGCCTCCATTTTCGTTAAATTTCGAACACGGTGGGTGATAGACAATCGACTTGACACTATTTTTTAATTTAACAATGTTAAGGAGTTTTCGTATACTGCCAATTTGTAGAAAATTGGCAGTATACGAAAACTCCTTAATAAATTTCTACCACATAGTTTTCAATGCTTATAAATTTTACGAGTATTTAAGTAACCAACATTGAAGTACCGTTTATGAATACCAATTTTTTAAGCATTGCTTAATGCTTAAGTCATTGATTAGTTAAGTAATGCTTAGGACGTTGATTAACAAATTTTTATGAATAACTCTGGTAGAGTTTGTCCATTGAACAGAGGTAGACACATATTCCTTTTTTTCTCGGGGGGAAATGCGTAGCTGTACCGTACCCGCCTTTAGCTAGACCGCGTGCGTGTGTGAGGCTCTCCCGGCAGCCTACCCACTAAAACGCCCCGGTGTTCTCCCTGCCCATTACGGCGCGTGAAGTAGGGTCTACAACCATACCATTGCTCACGCGCCCGGGCTAACCCGCCCAACTGGTCGGGCTATCGCCAAGGGAGGATTGTCCGAGAACACCAGGGCAATCCTCAGATGGAGGGCCTTACGGCGGCGTGCACGAGGCCAACCGTGCACGCAGGCCTCAACGGGACGAATGCCCGCCTTCTCCTACCAGACTCATATACTCTGCATGTCAACTAGTCGCAAGGTTCAGCCAGGTATAGACTTCAAGTATGCCCATTTTTAAGCATGTCTTTGTCCTCCGAAAATGGTTTTAGGGCGAGGTGTATTGGGTTAATCACTTCCCGGATGACCTCTAATGGTGTAAAAGACACGAGACGGGTTATTAGTGCAGTAAGCTTCTAGAGTCTTTTCATGGAACAGAGGTAGACTCATAAACCCCGCACTTTTAACCGCCTTCGTGGTTGAGACCACCGAGTGTTGTCCGGGGTTTTATTTCCCATGTGGGCGAATGATTTTCTGCTCGGTTTCGTTGGTGATTGGACTTCTGAGGCTACCTAGCTAGCTAGCTACCACCGTCATTCTAAAGTTTGTTGGGATAACAACAATGCTGTGTTCCGACAATTAGAGGTAAGACAGCCAGATCCTCAGTTGTTGAGGAATTCAGTTAACTTGCTACCATCTTTGGCGTTATCGTCACTACCATCAGATGATATAAAAGCTAATAGCTTACCTGTTATATGTTGAAAAAAAAACTCAACATTTATTACTATGCACAAGATGCAACCAGGTTTATATTGTATGTTCTTTCAAAGTTTGTCCTTATCCTACCAAAATTGTCGATAATAATTATTTTACCAATATAAGCCCGGCAGCAACCATTTCCTTATGTAAGTCTGTCACCGTAATATTTTTTCAACGGTATTATTCCACCATTTCTACTCTGGGATTTATCATCAATCAGTAGATGGCATTACAGAGGCGACGAGTTTCTCATTGGTTGGGAGGAAAACTGTCCTACAAAATTCACTGAGATTAGTCACTGAATTATTTTAAAATGCTTTTATTTTTAGGTATGATGCGGTCACAGGATAATCCTTCAGCCCATAAATGTTCCACCGCTGGGCACGGGTCGCTCCATAGATGAGAAGGAATTGGTCAACTACATTACTCTGGCCATGCTGGTTATCTGTACATCTGTGCACCGGAGGGAGACTTTGTACCAGGGTCGCTTGCTTGGGTACATCCGTCTTACCTATTTCTGCCGCAAAGCAGCAGTGCCTGCATTGCTGTGTTCCGATTTGAAGAGTAAGATATGGTAGTAAAATTAGTGGGTACCGTGACTTTGCATCTTATGACACAAGTTGGCAACGTACACCGTGGTTTTGTGGGGGTTGCAGATAGTTGCTCCCAATCTCAAAAAGCCACATGTATTATAGATGACTGCTACTACTTACCGTCAGGTGGGCAGTATATGCTTGTTTGCTAACTTAGTTGTATAAAAAAACATAATTGGCTACTAGCTAATATCTATGTATTTGACATTAGCTCCGTACAAAATGTGTCAAAACATCAGCAGGTACCTTAAGGTTATGAGATTTTTGGTTATGAGTGAGCGCGAGAGCAACAAGTCCAGAGAAAGGTAGAATATTGAAACCGCTCGTCAGCTGGTTCAGGGGACGACAGCGGAATAGCAGCTGGTGGGCCAGGTGGGTTATTGCCTAAGAAAAAATCTATCACGATTGCCTTGAATTTGACAGCTATTGCGCCGTGAACACAAGACTCCGCGCCGACATCCTTATATTAAGGAGTGATGGATGGACTATGGATGTCAAATTGTAAGCAATCCCGACCGATTTTTTCTTAGACAATAACCCCCCTGAGTCCTACAGCATACCTAAGTGTCCGGTCTAGTCAGCTTGCCCCCTTGGTATGATATTAGATTATTATGCTTAAAAAAGCATAGGAGAAAAGGGACACTGTATATTCTAAAAAAGATAATATACGCGTGTGCAATTTAAAAAAAAAATATCTTCTAGTCTTATTTCATGATTCAAGGTCAACAGGGAGTGCCCTATAGGTTTTGACCTAAATGTATTTCCGTTGCCGCTATAACAATAAATACTAAAAACAGAATAAAATAAATATTTGAGGGTCCCATACAACAAACGTGATTTTTTTGCCGCTTTTTCTCGATATTAATAACGGCAACAGGTAGGCGTTTGAAATATTTACAGAATATTTCGATTTATATAAAAAGGTTATAATATAGTGTCTAATGTTGTATAGATAATGGTACGGAACCCTTGTGAGCGAGACCGACTCGCACTTGGCCGGCCTTTTCACATACGTAAGGAAAGCAAAAGGTCAAAGGCGAAAGCGAGTTTTACTTGGATTCCTCGACAACTGAGGAATTGGGATGATGACTGAAATCTAATTTTGACGTCTCGTCATAAAATATTAAAATACCGTAGAAAAAGATGCAATCATGTGAAATTAGAATTAAAATCGGCTTAGAAATACATTAGATACAAGCATTTTAAGTTGTTAATTTGGTAGCGATTAGACAGAGAGATCCGACATGAACCGTGACGTCATTGTTTAGTACGGTCATATAAACTCCATGTAAATTGCCGTTTTGCTAGAAAGAGATGGAGAAAAATCTTTAATACCTACCTTATATCTTGGTTGTTTTTATAGTTATTCGAAAACCGATTTTTCTTTTTGTTTATTATTTGAATGAGCTTCTATTAAAGCTTAGATAAAGAATGAATAGATAGGACGTGACCGTATACCCGTAAGGGACAGACATAGATGACGTCATACCTGCCTAAAGTAGATGGGTATACCAGTGTTGCTTTAAGTTTTACCCTACTTTATGTTTATAGTGGCTTTTACCACTATAAACATAAAGTAGGGTTGATTGATCTACGTATTTTTTTTGAGACATTTTAATGAGCGCCCTTCGCTCAATAATATGTCTCAAAAAATAAAAGTGGGAGGAAGTTGCGATTTTTTTTATTGAATTCTTCATTCAACCTTCGCCGCAGTCTAAAGTTATTTACACTTTTAAATAAAACTACACTTTTCGGATTTACTCGAGTATATTTCGTTTTAAAACATTTTACTATTATTTATTTAAGCTATTATGTAAACATCTTTACAAATATAAGAAAAAATATTAGGAATCATCATCATCATCCACACGCGTCCACTGCTAGACATAGGCCTCTCCAAGTGCTCGCCACTGAGCACGATCCGCGACCACTCGCTTCTAGCTTTTGCCAGCTAGGTAACTTGCGAAGATCGTCGCTCGATTAAGAATACAGCGGGCAATAATCATTGTTTTTTCTTTATCTCTGCAGTTTATTTAAAATCCAATATTTACACATTTACTAAATATTTGTGAAGATTTAGAAAATGTATAATATTAAATTTTAAATAAACATTTTCTAAAATTAGATTTCAATAGCACCGTTATTGTCATCGAATAAAGGACTTCGGCTTACAGAGATAAAATTCACTACAATACAGGTAAAAATTCACTTGGGCTGGGTAAGTTCAAGAATTGAACTACTGATACCGCACTCAATATGGTGCTAAAAGCCCAAAGTTGGTAAGCTTGCTCACAATGTGGAAAAAAGATCTGGCAAAGAACGCAAGATGCCGATGTAGATAGCTGGTTATTCTTAGTTGCCCGTGTTGCCACCCCCAACCTCGCTCCCGCTGGCGGCAACTTGGAAATAACGCAGGACAAGACCAATTTGTAGATCTCTGAGGAAGATTATGTTCTGTCAAGTACCTATATAATTAATTAGAAACACTTGTTCGGTGCATAGAGCTATATCTACATCTTATGTGTTCTTGTTAAATATTCAGACAAAGTAGAGATGACTTATTTCATTTGGATTAAGCCAGATTACTAGCTATGGCACAAAATTGCTAATAAATCACAAACATTTTCTAGAGGCTGTCTACTCCTCGCCACTCACCAGCTGTTTTTGGGTGTGGTAAACACGTATTAAATTGCTTACGTACAAACTCATATGCCTTTGAACTTAAAAAGTGTAAGCACAGCGCAAATTTCCTTAAAGGTTCAGAATACTTTCTTTTGTCAACTCCTAAAAATCTTTTCAGAAAATCTCTATTGGTTCCTCCTACAGTATCTAAAATGTCCAACTACTAATTTTGCATCATTAACTTACACTTCAAATCACTTTACACATTTTCAAGTGTGATTACTTTTTTTCCCAATCGTCTAAGCGATTGACGCACTGGCCGTAGTTTTTTATTTGATGACCGCGCTGATTGTTTCAAACCCAGCATTTAAAGCCGCATTTTTCTCTTTCGGGGCGTATTCAAATTTGAACCGAAATCCAACACCGATGCGTCCTGAAACAATATGTATACAGGTTAAAAATAAAAGCAGGTTCTAATTTTACAACATTAAAAATATTAATTAATAAATTTTTTAACTGTATTTGTACTAATGGTCAGACTTGTTATATTAATAGAAAATGATCAAAATCAAACCATTAATAATATGATTGGCCATATCAAAATAGTAGAAAAGGATTTGGTACCTACCCTACCCATGTTAATCCAAAACTGTAAAATAAATTTCGAAATCCCCCATAAAAATAGTTGGGTTTGTGAAAAATAAATTTAGGTTTTGGCTTGATAGGGTATGTACCTTGTAGATATAATATGTATACGTTATTAACCTGTAAAAAAAGTTTAGGAATAGCACCACTCCTAAGAAAAGTGCCTTTTTTGTTTTTCTGAATCCACTGTTGTTCAAAATGCTTAGAACACATTCGGGTATGCTTGGTTGGCTGCCAATTCAATCGACCAGTAGCTTTAACCCAACTGTTTTCGAGTAGTTATCTCCGAAGGAAATCTGTTAAATACAGACAAACAAGCAAATGGAAAGTCTCACTTCAAAAGAATTATCTTTGTTATCTAAAATGCTCAAAATTTTATACTTAAATATGTCAATATTAATGTAACACAGAAACTAATATGTGAGTTCCCTTTCACGTAATAAATTACCTACGAATCAAGGAAAAATAGTCGTAGCGTAACTGGTATCATTATAACCCGGCAAAATGTTATACGCGTTGGCTGTATACGTGGCCATATTGTATGACGACATTCCTAGCTTGTTAGGTTAACAGTAACCTTACTACTTAGTTTGAAATTTCATGTTTAATCCCATAATATGATTGAAAACCATAGTAGAATGATAAAATATTGCAATATAACTTGTATTTATAATTAAAACAATAGTTTTTGTTGGCGAACGCCTTTTTATTATGTTTCATAATTTTGATTGACAAGAATTGTCATGTAATTTAAATGGGATTGCAATAAAATATGGCGATCATATAGTACGTGAATTTATTTCCCCTTCTTCTTTATTCGTCAATTTATACAGTTTCACCAGGTTTCAGTGGTGTTTTAATATCTGGCGACCGTCTAACAAAATTGCTGAAATTATTTTGCTGTTTCTATTGTTGACGAATCATTTTATTTGAAGAACAAAATCACATTTCAATATGACGTCTGTCGAAAAAGCAATCGATGAAAAAACATTTTTGAAAGCAAAAGCTAATCGTACCAGTTTGCGTAAGATTTTCACAAAATTATTTAAAAAACTACTGGATAATTTAGATAACGGCGTTTTAACTGACGAAGTTTCGGTGGAGTTTGAAAATATCGAACAGAAAGCCGAACAGTTGAGGGTGCTTGATCAGGTCATAATGGATTGGTATTTAGAGCAAAACGAGGACCTCGATGACGAGTACGAAAATGCAGATAAGTATTAAAATGAATTTAGGCTACTGAAGAGAAAGTATGATGCGATGTGTAAAACTCAACAAATGAAAGATGATCAATCTGAAGTCCGTTCCAAGCGTCAATTTAAGCTTCCGCAAGTAGAGTTGGTGAAATTCGACGGAAACATCAAAAACTGGATACCGTTTTGGGCGCAGTTTTCAAAAATTCATACCGATAGTGCAATAGATAATCACGATAAGTTTCAGTATTTAGTTGCCGCCATCCCTAAGGGTACTACTGCTAGGGAATTAATCGATAGCTTTCCCCCATCCAGCGAAAACTACCCAAAGGCCATTGAGCATTTGAAGCAGCGTTTTGGACGTGAAGATATTTTAGTTGAGGTTTATATTCGTGAGTTACTCAATCTAATTCTTTCACAGGCCAAAAACGAATACGAGCTGCCACTAAGCTCATTATATGACCAATTGACGACCCAGCTTCGCGCCTTAGAAACGATGGGACTAACTAGCGACAAATACGCCTTGTTGTTATTCCCGTTGGTAGAATCTGCGTTGCCGGCAGAAACTTTAAAGGCATGGGAACGTACGCGAGCAGGTACTCTGGCATTTAAAGGTAACGATTTAAACAACTTATTATTATTTTTGAAGCAAGAAGTAGAGAGCAATCAACGCATTACATTAGCTCGAAACGCGTTTTCTACTAATAATAATTATTCAAAGTCTCTTGAAAAGGAAGACGTTATACCTACTACTTCGTGTTTCGTTGCAAATGATCAAAAGAATGCGAAATCAAAAGAGAATTGCGTTTGGTGTGATAAGGATTCTCATTCGAGCGCGAATTGTGTTAAGGCAGTCAATCTTAGTCTCGATGAAAGGAAAAAACTTATTAAAAAAGTTAGAGGCTGTTCAAATTGTCTTAGGGTAGGTCACAATTCATTCAAGTGTAAAGCATTTATCAAATGTGTAGCATGTCATAAGCGCCATAATGTTTTATTCTGCACAGAAATTGATAAAAATATAATAGGAAAAAATCAGTTAGAATCAAAGCCTAAAAGTGACAGTCAGCTGTCAGTTAGTCATCCGAAACATGTTACTCTTTTACAGACGTTACTTGTCAAAGTTATTTTCAATAACAAAGAGGTAAAAATTCGAGCACTAATCGACAGCGGCGCACAGAGATCATACATCACGCGTAGTTTAGTTCACAGTTTGAATTTATCTCCTATTATCGAGGAGGAATTAGCGCATATAGTTTTTGGAGGTCTAGAAACAAAAAGAAAACTTCATAATATATTTAGTATAACTGTCTCTGATTTAAATAATACTTTCAAGTTTGCTATGGAGGTTTTAGATGAAAAGCGAATCTGTGGCTTTCTGCCTAGGGTACACGAGCGTAATATATTGAACCAACTTCTGTCTCTTAATATTTCTTTAACAGATGTCGGTCATAATGTTCCTGAAATAAGTCTATTGATTGGCGCTGATTATTGCGGTTTGTTATTAACGAGTAAATTAGTGCAATTAAATGACAAACTTACAGCCGTTCACACCAAACTAGGTTGGACTTTACAGGGTGTTAAAAATATTTCAGATACTAGTTCTCCGTTAACAAATCTTTTAGTGAACGATGTCAATGATCTATGGAGCTTAGAGCTTTTAGGCATTAAAGATCCTGCTGAAACAAAAAGTTTAAAAGAAATAGAGGACGAAACGCTACGTAAGTTTGAAAGTACTATAGTTATTAATCAGGATGGCAGGTACGAAGTGAACTTGCCCTGGAAGGATATTGTTTTATACGAGAATTCTCTAGGTACCAATTTTGATTTAGCATATAAGCGTTTATTATCAAATTCTAAAAGACTATATCGATTAGGTATATATGATGAGTATGAAAAGGTCTTTCAAAACTGGCTTAAGCTTGGGATCATTGAAGAGCTACATGTTGATGATAAAAGTGGTCATTATCTGAGCCACCACGCTGTTGTCAAAAATTCAAGTACAACTACTAGAATCCGCCCGGTTTTTGACGCGTCGGCTAAAGATAAGTCGGGCAGATCTCTTAATAGTTGTTTGGAGAAAGGTACCAATTTACTAGAACTCATCCCGAAGCTTCTCATTCAGTTTAGATTAAGGTCGGTAGGTATCACAGCCGATATAGAGAAGGCTTTCTTGCAGATTTCTGTAATGAACGAAGATCGACAGTTTTTAAAATTCCTTTGGTGGAATGATTATGACAGAAAAGAGACGATAACTTACAGACATTGTCGTGTTGTCTTTGGTTTGACATGTAGTCCTTTTCTCCTTGGTGCTACTATTCGTCACCATCTTATGAATTCGCGAGAGGAAATGAGTAGAACAGCAGATCAGTTACTTAAATCATTTTACGTTGACAACTGTATAATTAGTCTTGACGAAGACGATGTCGACCGTTTTGTCAACGAATCTATTTTATTAATGAATAAAGGAGAATTCAATTTAAGAGAATGGGTTATCTCACCTATGGCAGGTTATACACCTGAAAAAACAAAAGTATCTATTCTTGGTATGCTATGGGACACAGTTAGTGATCAAATTTTGTGCAATTTAAATTTACCATCTGCGCAAAATAAGGACGTCTCTAAGCGCCAACTATTGTCAATAGCCCAGAAGGTTTTCGACCCCATAGGTTTCACATCCCCTACCTCATTAGTGCCCAAATTGATATTACAGGAGGCATGTATTTTAAAATTACGGTGGGATGACAGTTTACCCCTTGATCTATCTAAAAGGTTTGAAGATTGGCTATCTCAGATACATGTTTTAAGGGATTGTAGAATTCCGCGCAGATTGACAAAATTTCCCTTAAGGCTATGTGTAAATAGTATCCATACCTTTTGCGATGCTAGCCAAAGGTCGTTTGGCTGTTGTGTATATTTAAGGTCCGAATTCAATGGCATCACTACTGTGCGACTCGTGTTGGCGAAGGCTAGAGTTGCCCCAGCTAAACAGAAAGTTACAATCCCAAGAATGGAATTGATTGCTGCGGTAGTTGCCACACGTCTTTGTCGACAAGTGTTAGATTCCTTAGATTTTGAATGCGCAACTTATTATTGGAGCGATTCTACAGTCGTGTTAACGTGGATAAAAAAAGACGCTTCCTGGGCTTCATTTGTTCAAAACCGAGTTAGAGAAATTCGTAGCTCTACAAATAGTGAAGACTGGTTTTACGTTCCTGGCCATATTAATCCAGCGGATTTACCATCCAGAGGCTGTGATGCAAATGTACTCTTAGAGTCACAATGGTTTAATGGTCCAGAATGGTTAGGAAATAGTAAAGAGCAATGGCCGAGTTATAGTAATATCGAGGATAGGGAAGCTTTCGTAGAGTTGAAGCGTTCAGCTGTATGTGTAAATATATTGAGTACGTCTAGTTTTTTACAAGAGATTCTTTATTTTTCTAAGTATACTAGGATATAAAAAATGGTTGCATATATTTTAAGATTTATTTATCATACTAGAAATAAGAATATATGTGACAGGAAAAAAAGTGTAATATGTTCCGAAGAATTAGATGAAGCAGAAATTTTAATCATGAAATTAATACAACAACAGAATTTAGAACTTATAGAAGGTAGCAACTTAACAACTTTTACCGATAGTCGGAATATTTTAAGATTAAAAACTAAACTACTTCTTTTAGATACGCCAGATAGTGTTAAATGGCCGATTGTGTTACCTAGTAAAGATCCTATAGTCCGCAGGCTAGTTGAAGAACGGCATATTTCTTTACAGCATGCTGGAATAAATATTCTCATAGTAGATCTTCGCCAGCGTTTTTGGATAATAGGTATTCGTAAACTAGTGAAATCAGTTTTAAATAGTTGCGTAGTTTGTAAACGTTACAGTGGCAGACATGCGAATGCTCCTACGGCGCCACTGCCCATAGACCGCTTAGAAGCGGCTGCAGCATTCCAAATTACTGGAATAGACTTAGCGGGCCCTCTAGTACTACGCAATAATGAAAAATGCTGGATAGTTCTATTTACGTGCGCCGTTTATAGGGCTGTCCACCTGGAATTGACGAAATCCTTATCCACGGAAGCTTTTCTCATGTGCTTTCGCAGATTTATAGCACGCCGCGGACGCGTACAGGTAGTTTACTCCGATAACGGCACTAATTTTGTTGGCACTAAAAATCTACTCGCAAGCCTAGATTGGGATAGCATTATGCAGGATTCGTCAATTGGTCGTATAAAATGGATTTTAAATGTCCCTACGGCCCCATGGTGGGGTGGTTTTTGGGAGCGTTTGGTACGTTCCATAAAAGATCTTTTACGTAAGGTGTTAGGTAAGTCGTGTGTTAATTATGATGATCTTTCGACTATTGTGTGTGACTGCGAAGCGACAATTAATGCGCGTCCACTAACGTATGTAGGAGATGACAGTGGTAAGGAGCTGTCTCCCCTGACACCCGATAATTTTTTGAATCCCCTTTCACAATCTCACGTGACACCAGATCTCGATGCTATAGATAACAAGTTTTTGAATGCACGGTCACGTTATTTACAGAAATTGAGATCAGATTTTCGGAAACGATTTGTGACGGAGTACCTGTCAAATTTAATTCAGAGAGGTAAAGATAAACCCTGTTCACTTAAATTAGGTGACGTAGTGTTAATTGAAACTACAGAAAAACGAGTTAAATGGCCTTTGGGTAGGGTAATAGAGATACGACCTGGTAGAGACGGTGCCCCAAGGACAGCAATATTACAAACTGCTACTGGTACAAAGGCACGTCCAGTTCAAAGGCTATACCCCTTAGAGGTGGCGTCAGAAGACCCGTTATGTAAATAGTAGAATTTTAATGTTTGTTTATTTTGCTCGGGAAGATGTTGGCGAACGCCTTTTTATTATGTTTCATAATTTTGATTGACAAGAATTGTCATGTAATTTAAATGGGATTGCAATAAAATATGGCGATCATATAGTACGTGAATTTATTTCCCCTTCTTCTTTATTCGTCAATTTATACAGTTTCACCAGGTTTCAGTGGTGTTTTAATAGTTTTGGAGCTTTTTATTGACACAATTTAGGTCTTACCTGTAAAAGGTTATATTTTCCTGTTTTCTAGTACTATCACTATTACAACCTAAAACGGAGCAGTGCACCATGATTTAAATGTTCAAATAGTTCACAATTACACTAATTAAAGTGTTAAATAATTACACAGTAAGCTATAATTCACACAACAAATTTCTTCCACGTATTTGTTTAGCACCAGACGCTGGTGATAAACAATCCCCACTACCAGTTTCACCTATATACGGTAACAAGGACAAAAAAAATGATGCCATCTTCTTCTTTCCTTTGGCAATGTGTATAAGTTTATCTCTTTTCCTCATGTTTGACGGCTTTTATAGCCCATCTATTTCATTCTATATCTATGTATTAAAGCAATAATATCTTTCATTCATCTAGCCTATTGGCTATATTATAATCCATAATGTCGGTGTACAACATCATTATTATGGTCACAAACTTAGTAAAGACGGCGCTGACTAGCCAGGCGGGCACACACGCCCGACCACCAACCAAACCAAGCTGAAAATTTTCTACCCACGTAAGAAATGGAATCCCGAACTTCTAGATCAGAGCCAAGTCTTCTCAATTCCTAGTACGGGTGTTTAGTGCAATCACTTTTAATTTTTTGACACAAGCATGAAACTTGGCACAGTTGTTCCTTGAGTCAAAATAAGCCGGTAGCCCCCGGGACCCCCCCTTCTGGTACCGGAGGGGGGGGGGGGGGGCGGGGGTTGAAAGTAGCGCTCCGCCCGGCTTCATTACGAAAATTATAACTGTCCATGTTTAGCTAATAGGACAAGACTAAGTGTAGTATCATTTTCGCATAAATCAATAACGTAGAATTCATTTATGATATAAAAAATGCAATTTCTTGAGTAGTTTCTGAAGAAATACACAATATTTGAAATTTTCTACAAACTTTTTTTTAATTTCGTCGCCATACTTACATCGGTGTATTTATTTTCAGACAAAAAATATGGCGATAAAGCCCATTTGAAAATAATATTTCAAAAAAGGCCCAGGCGACGGTGGTTTTCTCAAAGCACTTTTTTTATAGAAAAACTGGCACAAGATGGCATGCGATCTACGTCACGAGTTCCACTGAGAACAAACGAGAATGTGATAGCGTTCTCTTTTTACGCCCGAGAAACCCTTTGAAGCGGAAAAAAACCCACACCGATCGGAGAATAGGCGAGCCGGCGAGCCCGAGAACGAGAAGGCGGGAAACCGATCACATCCACGTTTCTCGGGTGTTCTCGAGGGTTCTCGGCGAGGGTCTGGACTTCTGGAGGCGCCTTTAGTGAAATCACTGGATATTGTGATATTACTTACATCTACGCGTATGTCACCACGTACACTGTAGTACCTGTGGGAGATGCAGATTTGTTGCGACTCTCACAAGAACCACATGTACGAGTACTGTAGCTGACTGCCACTGCCACTTAACATCAGTTTGGCAATCTGCTTGTTTGCCAACATATTTGTATAAATAAATACAGTTTGCTCCACTGAGACATAGCTCAGTTCTTACATTTTAGTGCTCTCTTTACAATACAATTATATCGCGGATTGCATTTCGCGTTACATTTACATCTTCTCAATTCTAAACAGAAACTTGTCAGACCAATGTAGTATCCAATAGTCATCTTCATGTTTCTATCTCTAGGCAAAAGCTCTGGGCAAATTTGGTAGAACAAACGTCTGGCCCCAAACATGAACCCCTTGGTAAGTTGATCGTAATGGTTATATACGTCAATGTCGTAATGTATTATTTTTATGCTGGTATAAAGCTGCTTCTGTTGAAAATGAATTCTCCACTTGCCGATCTTTCTTCCGGTATTCTGATCCGGTATACATGATCTGAAGGAACAGATAACATATTATATTTTTAGCAATACTCGAAACTCAACATATAAAGTAATATATTATCAATGACCTAGTTGATACTTGTATTCATCTGTGTTATTCTTACCTTATTCTAATTTATCCTACAATGATATTACAAACTTCTGTAATATTTTAATGACCTCCGTTATTGCCCCATTTTGTATGAGTTGGATTTCTTTTGTTGCCTAACTAAATACGTTAAATATTTCGATCGCACTTTTTTACCCATTCCATTAAATGGGTATAATCTTGCTAGTGTTTACAAGATGCGATAGTGAAAGGGGTAAGAAAAATGGGATCGAAACCAAGAACGTATTTAGTCAGGTATCAAAAGGCATGCAACTCCCACAAAATGGTTCAATAATGGAGGCCTTTAAAATAATGTATAACAAAAGTTTGCTTTAATAATGATGATAGCTAAGAGTTGTGCCGTGTCTCCTGTGTTTTGTGTAGAAAAACATAGTACCTATTTTTGTATTTAACTTGTGGAGATATTCGAAAATCCCCATCAAACTTTCGAAGATTATCTGTGTTTTTGTTAATGTTTCGATGTTATTCAATAACGTAGGAGTAGAATACACGGCTTATGACAAATGAATACAAGTATCAACAAAATTATAGATAATACAATTTTTTTTTTAAATTTACATAAGTATGTTGAGATTCGAGCGTTGCTAAAAGTATTCTATTCTTCAGATTAAGTCTCTGCATAACGATTAATGCAGATTTTGTTTACTAAGAAAGATCGGCAACTGCAGAATTTACCTTCAACGGAAGCAGCTCTATATCAGCATACATTAAGATAAATTTACTGAGGGGTGCATATTTGGGCCTAGACGTTGGTGCTTCTACAAAACCTGTTTGGGGATGGAAACATGAAATATACTATTGGATACCACATTGGTCTATCATCCCTGCTGTGGCCACTATCTTCTTGAAACTGAGAAGATGTGCATGCAAAGCGAAATGCAAAACGGGACAAAATGTACTGAGCTGTCTCAGGAAACAGTTTTGAGCCATATGACACGAGTCAAATAGTACATACCTACTGTTAAAATCATACCTCTATCTGCTTATATTTTCAAGTTTAACAAAGCATAAAAACGAGTAATTATAAAATAAACGACACCATACCCTATCCATTGTAATTTTAGATTTGCCTTTAAATATCTTTCCTTCCCGATACTGTAGTATTATATTATCTGTGTTCCCGATAAAGACTGATTGTTTTCTTTTCAGTTTTTTTAAATAATTTATTTGATATACTTTTAATAAAGTTTCTGTCAAAATAGTAAGACAAAAGTATTATACTCGTACTATGTATATTTAATTGATATTAGCTATGTAATAGCTTTAAATTGATAGTACCCATATTGTTATTACTATAAGATATTCCCCCCTCTAATTATTAAAAACTAGCTTTCCGTTCGCTGCTTCGCCCGCGTTATCTTCATTTTTTCCGTGGGATTTCCATGTTTTCCCGTAGGAAAATATTCTATAGCCTATATTACTCAGTGATATTGTAGCATTCTATTAGTGTAATAATTTTTCAAATCGGTCCAGTAGTTTCGGAACCTATTCAAATACAAACATAAAAATCTTTTCTCTTTATAATATTAATATAGATTTAAGTGTGATATCAGTGTAATAAAATACATTGACGTCACACTTAAATTATAGACACTATGTCACTCCTTAATCTAATGACACATTTAAATGTTGAAATCCGACAAACAAAGCGTTTATGTTACAGAGAAACAAATTTCAGAATGCGCTTTTCGGATCTTGCCGATAAAAAGAAATTGACGGCGCGCGAAGTTTACAAATTTTTTTTCGCTATTTATTGATAGTAAAGGTACTTGATAGTTATATTTTTTTAAATCGGCATTATATGGGCTTCATCACCATATTTTTTGTTTGAAAATAAATACACCAATATAATAATTACGGCGACCTAATTAAAAAAACGTTGGTAGAAAATTTCAAGTATTGCATTTTTTTATTTCAAGTATTGCATTCAAGTATTGCATTATTTTTTATATCATAAATGAATTCTACGTTACTGATTTATGCGAAAATGATACTACACTTGTGCTATTGTAGCTAAACATGGACAGTTATAATTTTCGTAATGAAGCCGGGCGGAGCGCTACTTTCAACCCCCCCCCCCTCCGGTACCAGAAGGGGGGGTCCCGAGGGCTACCGATCTTAATCGGCTTATTTTAACTCAAGGAACAACTGTGCCAAGTTTTATACTTGTGTCAAAAAATTAAAAGTTCGGACATTTTTTGCCTCTAAACGCCCGTACTATCCGTATTTCATGACATGAATTCCATTTCGGTTTGCTTATTAATATGAGTTCGAAAAAATAAATGACCTCCACAAGGCACTAAATGAATCCAAAATGACCAAAATGAAGTTTTGAAAACTTTCTCGCCTTTGCAAATAATGACGGCGCAGAAGCCAACGTTCATACCCGAACTGACCAAAAGCTAATCCTAACTCCGCTTACGCCAACACTGTTAAGGGTAGCCGTTGCACTTTCCACACATTAGCAAAATAATAGTACTCCAAACAGTTCGCTTAATAGCGTATTATTGTGGTCACCGTACGCTCGACTCTGCGCTTTTCGATTCGCATAGCCTGAACAAAGACTTCGAAAGACCTCTTCCCTTTTAGCAGATGACCAACTACGTTCGACCGTCTCTCGATACTCTGGACACAATATTTAATTCCGAGTGAAAACCGCATCGTGCAATACGTTTTTACGAGTATGAGGGCCGTTGGCCAGTGTTTACTGTTATTGGAACTCCTCTGAATAGTATACCTCAATGTGTTTGAGCCCATCATCTGCGGCTAAATTGTGATATAGATGTGATATGAAATGTAATACTAATAATAGGTTTCTGTGTTGATTACGTTCATGGGTCATTATACACGGTTATTTTTTATCACCCTGGAAAATTTTAGGGATGCTTCAGGACACATCCATTATTATATTTAAAAAAAATGAAATAAATAAAAAAAATCTCTAAAAATGCTGCTCTCAACTAGTGCAGCATTTTTTGGATTTTTTTGAAAATTAATATAACATTGAGTTATTTTTTTTATTAATATTTAAATCGTTCTAATACCTTGTCGTGAAGCGTCCCTTAAATTTTCCAGGGTGATAAAAAATAACCGTGTATATGATGATCCTATGGCGCGTTATAGATTGCTAATTGTTTTCTTTTTTTACTTATCAAAAACTTGAGACGATAACAATAAAAAAGATGTCCTACCACAAAACAAAATAGGCAGAATTACTCGTGCTTCGGTCCCCGTAGGGAATCGAACCCCGGAGCTCTGGATCAATGCCGGGTTCTGTTAACCGTTCGGCGGCGGCGTTCGAATTATCGACGTTCTTTAACCGACTTCAAAAAAAGGAGGAGGTTCTCAATTCGATGCGTATGTTTTTTAACCGACTTCGAGAAAGGAGGTTCTATGTTCGACTGTATCTATTTTTTATGTATGTTCACCGATTACTCCGCTATATGTGGATCGATTTTTAAAATTCTTTTGTATTCAATAAAGTATACTCCACCTAGGGTACCTATATATTTCTGATCCCATTGTCACCAAAGTCAGGATCTGATGACGAGTTCCCAGGAAAATCGAGGGAAACCTTTAAACTTCATAGGTGCGTCCAACGTGTTTCATGTTAATTTCCGAAGCAATTCAGGTATTTGCGTCTGGTAGTCATTTACTGAGCTGATGATATAAGATCCTTAGCTTTTAGGAGTTAGAAGTTCATAGACGGATAGGTAGGCGAAGGCGGGCATTCGCACAAGCGATGCCCGTCTAGTGTTTCAAAATAACCAATAAATAATCAATTCTTTATTGAAAACTCATTATTAAAATGTCCCATCTCTAGCTGTTTATACTTAATGTCATTCAACCTCAGAAGAATAACTAAAGCATAGAAACCTAGCAAAAATAGCTACTGAACTTAATATATTTGACTCACTTTGACATTAGGCGCTGCTAATAGAAGTTAGACAGAGACACGTATATGCAAGATGTTTCGAAATTTTGTAGGTCGTCACTAATTCTCGCTTGTCAGTTCTTCTCCCAGTGATGTCGTGCTCATCACTCACCTAGTTTCAACGTCGATAATTATATTATGTAGGTATTTAATAGATCCCTAATACTAAAATGTCTTTATTACGAGAGATATAACATAAATAATTAAGGGTAGATTTTCTTATGTAACTTATCCAGCTAATAGCTCTCTTTGGTATGGTCAGGCTGGCCGTTCATGAGACTAAAAGCGGGAAGTGCGAGTCGGACTCGCCCACCGAGGGTCCCGTATAGAATTGTAGATTATACTTTAAATAGAGACTAAATTTTTTATGATTTAATTACAAATGTGGAGTTTGAGATTTTCCCTGACTTGTAGTGTATGCGTAAGACTATATAACTTCACAAATTTCATAGTTCTAGCTAGATCAACGAAAAGTACCCTATACATTTTGATGCCCGTGAGAATGTCGAAATATACGTTTTTGGCGACATAAACGGCCGTACCTTTTTTTGTTAACTTAGAAGTTTGATTTTTTCACATCTTTAAGGGACTAGAACTTGTTAGTGTAGAACTGAGTAATTATATGATTTTAATTTCAACTCGATACCTTCACGCGTTTCCAAGATAGTCTTGACAGACAAACGGACAATAAAGTGATCCTATAATGCTTTTGAGGTACGGATCCCTAAAATTTGGACTATTTAAGTGACGGGTATTTCCCGTTATCTAAAATGTTGGAATTTTTCTATTGCAGTAATTCACAAATTCTATGGGAAGGAAATCGAAGACACTGCTTTTATTTCATCGCTTAGACTTAATTCATTTTTTATGGCATCGCTTAGAGGTACTTGAGGTTAATCTCATATTTAAGTTACTTACCCGAAAATTTAACCCTCATGGATTTTGAACCTTGGATAAATTCGTGAATGCTAAAACTACTATTTGTACATATGCTTGGAAATTAAACTAAAAACATTAACATTTGAGCATAATTTATTGTTAAGACATTTTTCGGTAGATTTATTACGCTTGATGTGCGGCCGGGCTTAGTTAGAATGTAAATTTTCCGAAGGCGGAGTTTTGATATTTTACCTTTTTGACTCTTTCAAGTTCTTATCTTGATCTAATATTTTAATTCTTAGAAAAAAAAAATCATCTGAACTGGTTGTTCTTGGCATCCGTGTCAAGGATTCCTTAAAGAAATAGTTAAGAAATTAAATACGTTTTTATTTTCATAAATAATATTTTAGTTTAAAGATTTCCTTTCATTAAATAACTTGACTTACGTCATGACGTCTCCATTTCATAATTTTACTACTAAGTACATACAAAATTAATCTGATGGAAAATATCTGGAGCAAATTTGACTATGCTTTCTTGGACTCCAATTTCGTCTGACAATACACTTTATCCATATGTTTTTTAAACATTGTCTTTAGGAAATCTGTAAAATAAAAATATCGACAAAATTTTACAACACTACGCATGATCAAGAAACCTCAAAGTAATTTTCTAAAAATCGCTAAAACATAAAAGTGAAGTTAATATTACGTATTGTTTTTCTACAAAACGATTCAGCGATATTTCATATGTATATAAGTGTACTTATTAGCTCACATTCAAGTAACAATATGAGAAAACATGCCAATTTAAGGTCAATAAATTTTGATTATTTTCCTTTCGCGACGAATGAGACTTGCAGCCCCAAACTACACAAGACATTGTGTTACGGAGTGCACAAACACACACTATTTGTAAATACCTAAAGAATTATTGCTTTCTAATCACTTAAATATTAATAAAATATCATCAAAATATTACTAGCCACGGGACGCACAAACAAATATTATAAGAACAATTCAAATAGTTCAAACTCGGATGGTCTATCTTCGATACAAGGTACTATAGAATTTAGCCGTGTTTAACCAATTTTAATTTTTAACCGAAATGACAATTCAGTCAATTCATCTAGTGACCACCTTGTGATATGCCAAAAGACAAATATTACTCATCTCTTACATTTACACAGTTTTGTGCCGTATGTTAGAAAGAGACAAATAGCACACAATTAATTCTTGTTTTAATCTTCCTTCTATGCTCTAGTGATTGTTCTGAGCATTCAACCCAAAATTGACTATGATTTAATGTCAATTTTGGGTTGAATGACATCACGTATAAATAGAGATGGGACATTTTAATAATGAGTTTTCGATATAGAATTGATTATTTATTGGTTATTTTGAAACACTGTGTATATACGTATATATATTTTATAATACTCAGTCAAACTGAAAAAGACCAGTTATGAAAAAATCGTACTTGTAAGTCGACGGGATCAAAAGATATAACCGTTTATGTGGCATATTTTCGCAAATTTCGCGATTTCACGAGGGGATCAAAACTTAAAGAATACTTTCCGTTGATTTAGACCTGAAATTTGGCAAGAAGCAAGGTCTTATTGCACATATTAAGGAAAAAAATCTCATCATCATCATCATCATAGCTCATACATGTCTCCTCCGAGAGGCTCGAGCCTACGCTAAGTTAGGGTGTTTAGGCTTTAGTCAATAACGCTGGCCCAGTGCGGATTGGTCGACTTCACATACACCTTTGAATTTCTTCGCAGATGTATGCAGGTTGCCTCACGATGTTTTTCTTCATCCGAGGACAGTCGGATAAATGTACATATATATGAAATTCGAAAAACACTTTGGTACATGGCAGGATCGAGCCCCGATTAGAAGGCCAGTGCTGAGTCCACAGCGCCACCGACGACGACGCTCAGGAAGGAATAAATCGGTAAACCATAAACATATTAAGGATAAAATCAACTTACATTTAGCCAGTTCTTTAAAAAGATAAATGATATAAGAGTGTCAGAGATTTTGATTACCTTTTATTTCAGTACAAGACTTAACGCATCGTAGCGAAGCAATGGAAGGTAATAAAATTTTCATGCACAGCTTTAGCGGTCCTCTCCAGTTTTTCCAGTATATCCTACACCTATTCTGTTCCCACCATTTAAAATAGCGCATTCTAAATGCCGCACTACGAACACGGGCCGTATTTCAAACGGAACGTCCGAACTGAAAGTATTTTAGGCGGATACAACATAATTTATATGCAACGCAAACAGGAGAGGGACTTTTTAATATTAACGAACACAATAACTCCATAGCCGATGCCAGCGCCCGTATTTTCCCAAACACCGCCGGACAGCCGACGAAACGAATTAATTATTTACACGACAACGGACACGCAGACATTTCACCTGTGAATTGCACGAAAAATATTTATTTTTACACGGCATCAACTGCGCACGTTACGGGCTGCAATCAGGGCTGATTGTTTGAAATCGTTTGGGCCTACCAGAAATATTATCTGTGGGCACTACCCACAAGGGTGCGTGCTTAGTTTCATTGTTTTTTAAGCCGCTTATACATATAAAAAAAATCTCGGTGTTTTTTTGGATAAACTCCAAAATTACCCTACCGATTTTGATGAAAAGATAGGATAGTTTTATATCTCGATTATTGATCTCAATATTTATTATTGTGAATTAATAGTTTTTAATTATTTGTAAGTTCCATAAGTTTCTTACAGATGGCGATGTGATAGGCGTTGTGCTTGTGTACTACAACCACTGAGCCACCACGTCGTGGTCAGGTCAGCTAGATACTATTATATTACGTCTGTCGAAGTATTATCATACTTGTGGCACAGATTATATACCTAATAATACAGTACTTGTGGTGAAAATAATATAAGTACCACCGTGGTCTACTCTCAACCGGAGGGAGACTCTGTAGTCCAATCAACGGGGCATTTGTAACCCGAAAAATTCTTCTGCCTCTGAAATTTGGGATGTGGTTAAGATACCTAATACAGATGACAGATGTACAATAATCCAACAAAATTTATAATGGGAAGTTAGGTATTTTTACCTAAACATGAAAAACGCTTATAGCTCTCTGTGGATATTTCCTCAGTTCGAAATTATTTTTGTATACGTACGTATGTACTAGTTAGAACAAGTATGTAAAGTAATCCAACATTTTTTCGATTTGGGTGATGCACTAAATTGAACGTTTAACATTTTGCGCAATAACTTCTATTGGAAAATTGCTCTGCTAATTTTTATTTTTTAATATGGTGTTATTTCCCTAAATGAATAGGTTTGTTAAGTAATCCAATAAATTTTCCTTTTTAAACATTTTTTATTTATTTTTGCTTAATAACTTGATGTGAAAAATTACTCCGTCCATTTTTATACCTTTATAGGTTATATGATTTAATATTAAAACAGAATTATCAATAATCCAACAAATTTTCCAACGTTCATATATTTTTTAAAACATGTTCGCTTTTAAATAGTCAATTATTACTGGCGCGACCCGCAAGTGCAGCTTTGCCAGGCCGCGCTTCGCCTAGGCACGCATCACAGATTAATACAATAATCAATAAATCTTGACGACAATTAATTAGTAATGTTTTTAACATTGGATATATGTATTACCTAACCAGCATTTGGTTTTACTTTGTAGCTACAACATATAAATTAGACATTACATTAGACGATAAAAATAGTCAAGCCGCGCGCAAATACCGACAATTTTTTTTAATACTTTTCAAAAGAATTTATCTAGCAGAGCATTATTTTTGTCGTGCAGGTTCGAAATTCATATATAAAACTTAAGTAAGTTACCTCTTTAGAAAACATGTAAGGGCTTTAAATAAATTTTTACTTCTCCTGCTCGCAAAGCTCGTCTTTATGTCGTTTATAGGCTGCATAAAATGGCTTTCATGTTCTAGAGCATAAAGTAAAATTTTCTTTTAGACGAAGATTCTTAGGCCCAACAGCCAACAACGCTCAGCCTAAAACTTCACAGAATTTATTTATATTAATAACTTGCGATAATTTATTTATTTGCTTTAATTTATTTGTCTTGTGTTTTCTACCTCAAAATTTATGAAACCAGATAAAAATAGTAACCAGTTATTATTAAAACGCATCTAAATATTTTTCAATATTGTGTTATATATTTTTCGTATATATTTTGAAGTAGGTAATTGCTTAATTTTCTTGCAATCGAAGTGAAAAGCAGAGTGTAAAACACTGGCATAAACAAGTCATTGTACTCCTCAACTTACTATCCACCCGAGCCGTCGTCTCGGGCTACAGTGCCTCATTTTATGCCCTTGTTGTACAATCTACTATTGTTCCATTTTCAAATTATATTGCCGGGCGTTCTAGCACGCTAGATAAAAAATTGCTGCTGCTGCTTGGTCTTTTTTTTACGAGGAAAATGCTTTTACGTACCTCCAAGCCCTTGGGTAGGGGCAAGGGTTACACGGACTCAACAAGGACTCCACGGTAGAGTGCCGCATATACCCACTAAACCCTTCGGGAACACCTATCCGGCCATTTCAGAGCGGCTGCGAGCAGGCGCATAGCGCTGCGCTCGCGTGAGCCAGCTCGGCATGTAGACTATCCTCTCTGCATGAGAGCAGCTTGTGTCCCAGAGCTGCTCCTACAATCACAGGGATCGAGTGCAATACAGGCAACATAGCGCCCAACTGCGTTGCCCGCCGCCCCCACTAAGGTGGCGGAATCAGGGCGTTGTAGCCACTTCTTCGCCACCCTAACCTTCTCGCACTGGCGAGGGGGGTCCGCCTCACGAGCTCTCTCGTGGCGCTCCTTCGTCTCCATGACCACTTCACAAAAGTGAGAAACAGCATCCCAGGCCGCCCGCTCGGTGAGCATAGCTCTAACCACAGCGGGCAATGAGAGGTCAATAACAATTACGGACATAAGATCACCGCGCTGAGAAGTCCATGCAGGACAATGCACAAGAGTGTGTAGCGCGGTGTCTTCGTCCGCACCGCAATGGTGACAACGTGGGTCATCTTCCCTCCTGGCAACCTTGCGAAGGTACCTATCAAAGCAGCCATGCGCCGACAGTACCTGCACGAGGTACTGTCGAATCTCCTTGTAACCCAGTCACGGAGGACAGGATGGAGCACCGCGTTGATCCACTGACCGTATTCTGCTCTTTCGAGCCTTGAAGACCACGAGGACCCAAGAACTGAATTCATGGCCTCTTCACGCCAACTTTTCACCTCTCTCTCAGTCAGGCGACTCTTTTATTATATACCGCCGTTAGTACATGTGCCTCCAAATCCCATGGTGGCATCGATGCCTAGGCGCAGGCGGACTCCGCGGATAGCTCTCGTCACAAGACAGCACTAGGACCTTTGGTGTTGGTTAACAACCTCCCCAGGGCCATGGCTGTGGATACCAATTTTGGAGCCAGTCGAGAAAAATGTTCTCTAAAGTTCCAGCTCCTGTCCAGCACTAAACCCAGATACTTCAAGTGTGGAGTAATATCCACCCGTGTCCCATTGATCATAAGATAGGTGGGGGTCCCTTGGGATGCCCATGGATGACCAGGGCCTCCGTTTTATTGAAAGCCCTAATCTTTCAATTCTTGAGACGACTTGTTCCACGCCAGCTGTAGTTAGTAGGGAAGCCAGTCTGTTATTCTTTTTTTTTTTTTTTTTTTTTTTTATGTAAGGCCCGGCAAATGACCTCCTCCCGCCTGATGTAAAGCGGTGAAAGAGGCCCAAATGAGTTGACAGATAGAGTAGGGACGACATCCACTATCCTACCTGCCCGCCCCTTGCCGGCCTAAAAGATGCTTTTTCACACCTCTTTTGAAGGAACCCATGTTGTAGGATGGAGGAAACACGTGCGCAGGTAGAGAATTCCAAGTGTGGGATGAACGACAGAAGAAGGAATCTTGGAATTTCTTGGTACGGTGTGAAAAGGAGGACACAGTGTACGGATGACTCCGAAGGCCCTTACGCGTGTTTCTGTTAAGGAATGGAGAGGGAGGGATAAGGTTAAAGAGCTCCTCAGAGCATTCCCCATGGAACATTCGGTAAAAGGCGCTAAGAGAGGCGATGTCACGACGAAGTTGCAGAGGCTCGAGGGTGTTAGTTGCCTCTACATCGCCAATTATTCGAATAGCGCGACGCTGCAATCTGTCCAGAGCATCGAGGAGGTACTGAGCGGAGCCGTCCCAAAGGTGCGAGCAATATTCCACGCAAGACCTAACCTGAGTTTTATACAACAGGCATAGTTGGTCCGGCGCAAAATACCTACGCACCTTGTTTAGGACACCGAGTTTCCGTGAGGCAGCAGTTATAACGGATTCGATGTAGTCTCTGGGGTTCAGATCGCAGCGAATGTTCATTCCGAGCAAGGTGATGTTACTCTGTGTGTGAAGGGTTGTGCCCTGAAGAGAAGGAGGGGGGAGGAAAGGTGACCTTTTCGCCGAGAACGCGCACACCTGTGTTTTCTTAGCATTGAACTCGACAAGATTGTTGGAACCCCATTCGGAGATGAGGTCCAGCGTCCTGTTGAGCTCAATGATAAGATTCTGCCTCTCCCTATCAATATTGCCACGAGCAGCCCCTGAGCTTCCGTGATATCCCCCATGCACTGTACTGTCGTCTGCATAGCAATGTATACTTCCCAAGGAAAGCATGTCATTGATATGCAGAAGAAACAATGTTGGGGATAGAACGGAGCCTTGTGGAACACCAGCATTCACTGCCACGAACCGCGAAGCGCAGCCGTCAACGACAACGCGAATTCTACGCTCGTGGAGGAAGCTGGCAATCCACGTACAGAACTGAGCGGGCAATCCGTATGCCGGAAGCTTGGAAAGGAGAGCCTTGTGCCAGACTCTATCAAAAGCTTTGGCGATGTCGAGACTAATAGCCACAGACTCGCCGCGCTTATCGATAGATTCACCCCATTTGTGCAAAAGGAACGCTAGAAGGTCACCTGTTGACCGTTTAGGACGAAACCCATACTGACGGTCATTAAGCAACGAGTGACCTTCCAGGTAACGGATCAGCTGGGTGTTAAGGATCCTCTCCATGATTTTACACAAAATGGAAGTGACGGCTATAGGGCGATAGTTAGCCGGATCAGAACGATCTCCCTTTTTGGGAACCGGCTGGACATTGGCCTCTTTCCAAGATTTCGGCACACAACCAGCAGAGAACGACAGACGGTATAGACGCGTCAGGACCGGAGTCAACTCCGCTGCACACTTCTTAAGTACAATCGCAGGAATGCCGTCTGGTCCACTTGCTTTTCGAATATCAATCGACTGTAGCTCCGCCCGCACATCTCGCTGTCTGATGCGAATATCGGGCATAGTGCTGCCACAATGGGACAGTGTCGGAGGTTGTGCACCACAGTCATCGATACGGGAATGGGCCGCGAAGAGTTTTGCCAGGAGGTCGGCTTTCTCCTGCGGCTGATGAGCAAGTGAGCCATCGGCATGTCTCAGCGGTGGCAGCGAGGGTTGGCAGAAGTTTGATTGCACAGCTTTGGCCAGGCGCCAGAAAGAACGGCTACCCGTAGGGTGCGCTAGCAGTTCCTGACCCACTTGTGCAATGCGCTGAGCATCCGCTCTAATGTAAGCCCTCTTACACAACTTGGTGGCATTATTATAGGCTGTTTTCAGTAGGTTAGTATTGGGATCCCTAGAAGCTCGACCTCTGATCCAAGCGCGGTAAGCTAGCTGTTTGTTTTCAACAGCAGAGGCACACTCGCACTCTTTCCACGAACTGTAACAAGAGTATCATCGACGTAACACACTACCTCCAGTCCGCGGGATAAGTTCCCTCTTAGTACATAATTATACCCGATGTTCAACAGAAGAGGGCCAAGGACCGATCCCTATGGAACACCGAGCATCATAGACTTTCGAACAACATGTCCGTTGCTGTCAGTGTAAAGGACGATTCGCTCTCTAAAATAATCAGCAATAACATGCTGCAGGTATAGGGGAACCTCGTGGTAGTTGAGTGCCTTTAAGACGCGCTGAGGTGGAAGCGTGTTAAAAGCATTCGGTATGTCTAAAGAAACTGCTATCAAGACGCAGCTATCGGAAGTAGCCTCTTTGGAAAGGGATTTCACCTAGCGGAGCGCGTTATTCGTGAAACTGGTTCTCCGCCAGGTCAGGCCCGTCGCCCGAACGATGGCCCTCTTGCGACGGCCGCAGAGGGTCATAGCAACCCGGGCCGTGCGAGCTTATCGCACGGTCTGCCACGGCGCAACCTGCGTTCTTGCGGGCCAAACGCCGTGGGATGTCGATGCACGCGTACATGCAGAGGTGTATCGACATCGGGTTGCCGTTAGAGAGCGGGGGGGACGATCCGCTCCCGAGGAAGTGGAGCGGGTTCGTACCCAACGCAGAGGGAGGCTCTGCGTCAATGGGGTGAGGCACTCGCCTTCCCAGCTGCTGGCCACCGGACGATCGAAGCGATACGTCCGGTGTTGTAGGGCGCCGGCAGGGCAGTCTCTCGTTCCGCATGGTGCAGGTATTGACCGGACATGGCTGTTTCGGTCACTACCTGCACCGGGTCGCGCGTCGGGAGGAAACGCCGCAGTGTCATCACTGCGACGCTCCCGACGATACTGCCGAGCACACTCTGTTGGTGTGCCCGGCCTGGCGATGCCAGCGCAGCGAACTCAACGCTGCGCTGGGAGGCGGAGACCTCTCGCTGCCGAGCATGGTCGTGGCCATGCTCCGTGGCGAGGCGGAATGGGGGGCTGTCGCCTCCTTCTGCGAGGACGTCATCTCGCAGAAGGAGGCCGCGGAGAGGGAGCGGGAGAATGATCCTCCAGCCGCTCCCATCTGCCGCAGACGGACAGGCAGGCGAAGGCGGGCATTCGCGCAAGCAATGCCCGTCTAAACACGCTGCCGTGGGGGCCTGCGTGCACGGTTGGCCCCATGTACGCCGCCGTAAGGCTCTCCGTCTGAGGATTGCCCTGGTGTTCTCGGGCAATCCCCCCTTGGCGATAGCCCGACCAGCTAGATCGGGCTAGCCCGGGCGCGTTGGTAGTGATAGTCGCAGTGTGGACCCTACCACGCGCGTCCAAAAGGGCAGGAAGAACACCGAGGGGTTTAGTAGGTAGGCCTGGCACTCTGTCGGGAGAGCCCCACACACGCTCGTCGTCTAGCCAACGGCGAGTACGGTGCGGTCACGCATTCCCCTCGAAAAAAAAAAAAAAAGGTCAGGCCCGTCAATGCTCAAGTAGCGGTTTATTCAAACGGCGAGGCTACGCTCGAACATTTTCGACATTTCGTTAAGTAGAACAATGGGCCGATATCTTGACGGAGAATCAGCTGGCTTGCCTACTTTTCTAAGAAGAACGAGTCGCCCTGTCTGCCAATCTTTTGGAAATCTTCCTTCGGTGAGGCATTTATCCATGAGGTCCCTAAACCGAGACTTTAGTGGAGGTAAAGTTACCACCAGAGTCTGTCCAGGGACGCCGTCTGGTCCTGGCGCGGTCTTTTTGGCTTTGAGCCTGAATAAAGCTGCTTTATACTCCCCATTCGTGATGGTCGGAATGGAGGGCAACGGAAAGACCTCCTTTGCGGGAATCATGCGGGGTGGTGTAAAAACTGAGGAGCCCCGAGGAAAAAGAGTAGTGATCACCCTGTCTAAGAAGTCTGGCTGGAGAGACTCCGTTAATGATGGGGCAAGTGTCTGAAGCTTGTTTTAAACCATACGATATGGCCGTCCCAACGCGTCTTGGTTTAGTCCTTCCAACAACTCCTGCCATGCTCGATTTTTGGCTTCCTTGATCGCAATCAGTAGAGCCCTCTTGGCAGACTTGTAGGAATCTAACAGATTGGATTCAGTCGTCTCGTCACATGTTAGTCTGTGGCGGGCGTGCAACCGTTTTGCCCTAACACAGTCCTTTCTTATATCAGAGAGTTCTCCGGACCACCAGTAGAGAACGGACGATTTTTTGGAGGACGATGCTGGACTCGAGGCATAGCTGCATCACACACTTTGGTGAGCGCGTCACGCAGCCAGTCTGCCTCAGCATCGACCCCCTCGAACGATAATGAGTTCGCAAGCGCTTGTGCCACAGCTGACTCATTAGTAAGCTCCTTGTCCATCCTGGAGATGGCCCAGCAAGGAAAAATGGAGCCAGCATTCCTTCCGTGACTTGCCCAGTCCGGTATGGTGGATGGAGACCCGCCAATCAGTGACTTTGCATTCGATAGCAGGGGTAGCAAACGTGAGGTCTACAATGGACTCTCCTGCTGTCGAACACGAGTGTTTGTTGAACCGTGGTTAAGGAAAGAAAGGCCAGATATTATGGCCCATTCCTCCACCAGCTTACCCCTCCGATCAGTGGCCGGGGATCCCTAAGCCGCCGAATTGGCATAAGATCGCCTAGAACAATCATTGAGGGCGTAGAGTTCCGCTGGAGATAATTCCGACGTCGATTAACCGCTGTGCCATCGACTGCAGGAATAGATTCTGAGCGGCGGCGCACTAACTTAGATTCCCTTGAAGATATTTCCTGGAGATCCTATCAACTATTAGCTTTGGCTGCTTTAGCCTTGGCCTTAGCTCCCTTCTCTTCTGCTGGTAGGGTAGCTGCTTTCACCGCCAGGGCTTGGACCTGCTCCTGATTTCTTTTGGTTCTTGCTCTACGCCCCAAAGCCTTAGTCCACTTATCGAAACTTTCCGACTCTTTTAAAGGGAGAGAGGAGAGCCTTAGTTCAGGCATATTACGTTTAACTGGACGCTTACATCACTCTAATATACCTTATACACAAAAGCATCAGGCTATTTTACCTAAAGAGTCACCTATTACTCAGTGTCTTGTTAGATCTGAACATGAAAGACTTTTGCATGCAGGTCCAAAACTGTTATTGTCTAATTTAAACCAAAGATTTTGGATAACTAATGGCTTAATGTATGTTAAAAAGATTACAAAAAAATGTGTAATATGTTTTAGAAACAAGGCAGAGGCCAGTAAGCAGTTGATGGGTTCCCTGCCAGCTGATCGGGTGACTGCTATGAGTCGAAACTTCGTTTCCTATCGAAACTTTCCGACTCTTTTTACCGTGGGAGAGCCATGCTTCGGCACGAATGGGCCGGCTCGACCGGAGTGATACCACGGCCTCACAGAAGACCGGCGTGAAGCAACGCTTGCGTTGTGTTTCGTCGTGTGAGTGAGGGTACCGGAGGCCCAACCCCCTACCCCCCTTATGATGGCGCAGTTAAATAGATTGTTACCCCAGGAGGGTACCAACTGCGCTAGCTTTAGAGAATCCCTCTCTGGACGTCCACTTCCAGGACGTAATATACCTGGGCGTGGACGCCTAGGCCGCCCCTCGTATTCTGTTTGGCAAAACTGCGCTCAAAGATACCTGGGGCAAGAGCAAACCCACGGCACCCCCTGCCACACTGACTGTGGACTTCTGTAATATTAGGGGGCTTCATTCCAACCTCAATGCTGTCCACTACCACCTCGAGACAGTAAAGCCGGTCTTGCTCCGGTCGGACGGAGACGCAGATATCGTCTCCGGCGGACACTTCTTACCTTTCCTACCTTTATTTTCAAAGATTATGGAATCAATTATCAACCGCCAGCTTCTTCGGTACCTAGAGGATCACCAGCTGCTCAGTGACCAACAATACGGCTTCCGTAGGGGTCGCTCTACTGGTGATCTTCTAGTTTACTTGACTCATCATTGGGCAGAGCCATTCGATGTCTTTTTTTCTTCTTGCGGACTTACCGTCACCGCTCGTAAGCAGCACCACCAACCAGCATCTGAGACATCACCGGTCGTCATTCTAATGGCATCAGTACAAGATATCATAGATTGCACCGACTCATTAGACGTGTCAGAATCGTCCAACCGTCTCTTTTCCCCCTTATCGGGTACATCTGTAATGACGATGATTTCAACCCTCGACCCTTCTGTTGACATTAGCGAAACCGCCGATTTTGTCAACTTACTATCTACATCCTTAGCACTAGATTTGCTACTATACTTAGAGCTAGACTTATCGCTACTATTTACATTACTTATATTATTCTGTACTTGCCGCAGATCTGCTGCGCGATCGCGTTAAACGCGGTGTTTCCTCTCCGCTCCCATAACGGAGTTCCCCCTCATCAATAATACTTCCACTCGCCTCGGTTATATTTTCCACCGCCGCCGGCCCGAATACCGACGGTGGCCCACTCTTAACGGGTTCGCATTTTTAATTCGCATTTGAAGAAGTGGATCTCGGTTAGCACAGCACCAAATACGCCCGGCTGCTCACAGCCACCTTGTGCGGTCCTACGGGGGAGACTGAAACCCCCTGGTGTGTTTGTTTTTCGTCACTAAGATCCATGTTGCGCTTTGCAGGGTGAGCTCCCTAGGGTGGCCGTTCGGGACTGGAGACCCTCTAGCCAGTCATCTCATCGGCACGGACCAGACGGCCCGATGCTCAGTGCGCCGGACCCCCGGCTCGGCTAAGTGCGGGTAATGGGTTTGCCCGACAGCAGACTCTACTGAATCCACTGCCGCGCATACGAGCCAGAGCTTGAAGAAGTCTGGATCGGACACTCCGAACAGAACAACAACAAGAGACGCGAAGCGCCATAGTCAACAATTGGTCCCTTACAGCCAGCAAAATAACTGCTGGATTAATTCAAGCCAAACTACGATCCGCAACGGGTCAGCGTTCTATAGCCAAATCCCCTTCTTACAACAAGAAGGAGAGACTTCCCCATGGGGGCTTTACTTAGTACTTGTCAGACTATTAGCCCGCGGGTTGCCCGAGGTGCACCACGAGGAGGTTGTCTGACTTCGCACCCACCGCTGCTAGGCCAAGTACTGCAAGTTCGATTTATTCCAAAGAATTTTTGGTCGTATATCGTAGTGTTTGAGAAAAATAAGTGTTTATTATTTGACCAGATTTACTTACCTATTTCATAAAAACATTTTTTTAAAGAATTACCTATACTTATCAAGAACAAGTTGAATAGGTATTGTGTCCCGGTTTATCTACACAGGTAAATCTCGCGACAAGCTTTTATGCTATGATAGCTGTGCCCGCGACTTCGTTCACATGGATGTCGGAAAATAACAATTTTTCCCCGTTTCTACAGCATTTTTCATTGATGCTCAGCATCTATTAGTCGTAGCGTGTGTTATATAGCCTACTATACAACACAAAAATAATTTTTCAATTTAAATCAGTAGTTCCTGAGATTAGCGCGTATAACCAAACAAACAAACTCTTCAGCTTTATAATATTAGGAAGTACAGACACGGTAATAGTATATTACCGTGGTATCGATAAAATAAATTGCCAAGTCCGGGTTCCTTACAAACTTAGAATTATTATTCTAAGCTTACAAACTTATCTAAGTTATATACGTTCCTAACTATGAGTATGTACATATTTACAGTTTTCAGTATTTATTTTTCCTCAACGTGTGATATAAGACCTTGCTTCTTGGAAAATTTCAGTATTCTAGGTCAATGGGAAGTACCCTGTAGTTTTGTTTCCCGTAAAAAATCGCAAAATTTGCGAAAATATGCAACATAAATGGTCATATCTTTTGACCTCCTTGACATACAATTATGATTTTTCACATCTGAAAGAGACCGTAGACCCGAATGTTTTGTATAAATTTCTATTTGATATCTTTACGCGTTCCCGAGAAAAAGGACCGAGAAGAAGAGAAAAACGGACAACAAAGTGATCCTATATGGGTTCCGTTTTTTTCTTTCGAGGTACGGAACTCTTGAAAAAATTGCGGCATGTAACAAATTGATGGACTTAATTTAATTTAAAGTTTAATTTCCCCTTATAAGAGCATTAAAATAAAATTTTGTTTTTACAATGTTTCTTTACTCGTATTAGAGTTAGTTTTGTAGGTATTATTATTAATTCCTATAATGTGGTGCAAAACGAAGTAAAAGCACAGATTACTAAATAGGTAAAAGTAGCTCCGTGAAGATCAACTACGCACAAATTGCGTGATGCATAAGGTTCGCACAAATATAAATCGGCATACATCATAAAAAATATATGAACGTTCGAAAATTTGTTGGATTATTGATAATTCTGTTTTAGTATTAAATCATATAACGTATAAAGTTATAAAAATGGACGGAGTAATTTTTCACATCACGTTATTAAGCAAAAATCAAAAAAATATGTTTCCATAGGAAAATTTATTGGATTACTTAACAAACCTATTTATTTAGGGAAATAAGACCATATTAAAAAATAAAAATTAGCAGAGCAATTTTCCAATAGAAGTTATTGCGCAAAATGTTAAAAGTTCAATTTAGTGCATCACCCAAATCGAAAAAATGTTGGATTACTTTACATACTTGTTCTAACTAGTACATACGTACGTATACAAGAATAATTTCAAACTGAGGAAATATCCACAGAGAGCTATAAGCGTTTTTCATGTTTAGGTAAAAATACCTAACTTCCCATTATAAATTTTGTTGGATTATTGTACATCTGTCATCTGTATTAGGTATCATCACCACATGCCAAATTTCATAGACGGAAGAATTTGTCGGATGTCTCCATACAACGAATGTCCTCGTTGACTGGACTACTGTACCAGGGTTGTGTGCTTGGGTACCTCCATCTTACCTATCCCTGCCGCAAAACAGCAGTGCTTGCATTGTTGTGATCCGGCTTGAAGGGTATATGGCATTAAAATTACTGGGTACCGTGACTTTCCATCCTAAGTCACAAGTTGGCAACGTACACTGTGGTTCTTGTGGGGTTAGAGTTTTGCTGCAAATCTCACAGGAGCCACATGTACCTAGTATAGGTGTCTGTTACCACTTACCATCAGGTGGCCAGTTTGCTTGTTTGCCAATATAGTTGCAAAAAAAAACAGCAGGTTGAGACCATCCTGTATTGATTCTGACAAAAGTTGCTCCCCTGGTTTGGTTGGCGGTAGGGCTTCTGATCCCCGCCTGGCTAGCTAGCTACCACCATCTCACTATAACAATGTTCAACATTGTTATGATTCGATAATTTGAGGTGGGATAGCCAGATTCTCAGTTGTTGAGGAGTCCATTTCGGGGACTGCAATCTTAGTTTCACCGAACACCGTCCTTTCTGTGACGAACTTAAATTCGAGTGTGATAAATATGGACAATAAATTATACAACGCTTTAACTTTATTACTCGTATCCTGAATATAGTTTGTTCAAAATCGAGAGTAGAATTAGTGTTGCCCAAAATCGGTTTGGTCTTGCGGTTTTGAGAGACTTGCTGCAAGACATTAGGCTATTTGACTAATTGTAGAAAATCATTTTAAATTATTCTATATGTTGTTATATGCATATTAAACATGAATATTTCCGAGAAATCGTATCTATTTGTCTTTAAAAAATCAATAATAGAATTTAAATTTCTAAAAGCGCGGCAAAATCGCTGTTTCTGTATTGGCGCCGAACGTGCGTGACGTCACACGCAAGTAAACAAGTTAGTTGACATATTACGCGAAACAGTACTAATAATCAGTCAAGGAATCCTTGTTTACTTGCGTGAGACGTCACCAGAGTTACGTCCAATCATAGGCGTTTCCGACACATAAAAATAATATACAAAGTTTATTTTTATTTTTTTTATTTTATTTCATAAACAATGTTTCAACAGCAGTTATGCATTTATTTCGTGAAATATCGAAAAAATATACATAAACTAGCATGAAATAAAATAAATTATGTTTTTTTTTATCCCTTTATCTAATAGGATGACCATATAGTAATATATTTTCAATGTTGTCAAATAGCCTATTGTAGCAAAATTTGAGCAAGTCATGCTCAAAACTTGCATGGGTCAGTCTTGGTGTTGGTTTTGGTCTAGGTCTCGGTCTTGCAGCAAGATTCTCGTAAGACTGCAAGACAAGACCGATTTTGGGCAACACTTAGTTGAAACGATTCCACTTATAAAAATATGGGTCAGATCTTATCCAAAATTTTTTTTTCTACGCCGCTTTTCGAATTTGCTTGAGGCGCCTATATCGAAAGTATTGGTTATTTTTAATGTAATGTCATAGGTCACTGAGAGATCTTACAGATCTGAAACTCACATACGTGTTTCTTTATATCTTTAGTTAGACACGACAAGAACCGGAAACGCGATTTAAATATTTTGCCTCGATACATTTTATTTTTTAAATTACCTCTTAAAAATAAGAAATTTCAGGATTAGTACTAATAAACGATATTAGGCATTCATTAAAAAGTTCCTTAAATAAGTAGACATCATCAGTATTCAGAATCGTACCGAAGCATTTTTTTCTAATTATTATAGTTATTCTTAAAAAATATTTTGTATTTTGTCGCTTGTACGTCGATAATTTCTAAACGACCTTATTGCATGCGGGTGCAGCGCATTCACGACTTTGACGACATAGATATAAAGACCAGCTACTTGAGCATGGGGGGCGCCCCGCGTTTACGTATAGACCACGCCTCCCATTGTTTGATTCATTTTCGATGTAGCGCCTTTCTCTGCCACAGTTTAACAATTTGTTAAACTGTGACTCTGTCTTTTCGGCGCGGCGCGACGGCTACAGGGGGCCTAGACAAAGTGAGAAATTAAAAACGATAACGAAATTCGATAACAACAAAATGTGTGGAATTGACATATTATGCCTTCGCTAAATAACGTGGCGAATCGATCACAGTCATCGATATGTAAGTTGGTAGACAAACTGATTCGCAACGAATCGATGAAGTAGCGAATTTTTTTTGTAACTTTTCTAAAGTTCTCAAAACAACAAATTTTTCATCAAAATCAAATTAACGTAATTAATTTTAATCATATATACCATTTTACCTTTTTAAAAAAAAAACGTCCCCACACTAGGATTTTCTCCTGTGTCGTGGGTGCAGTTACAAACATAGAATATCACATGCACATACGCCCAGACCGGAAGAAATTTCTGTAGGCCATACAAAATATCTGTCCCGAGCAGGAATCGAACCCGCGACCCGTTGCGCAGTAGGCGATCACTCGACCACTGCGCTAACCTTTTCAATTTCTCAGTTTTGAGTGTGTTGTTTTCTTACAGAAAGAAAAATTCGACACAACGATCGCTAATTACGGCATAAAATTCATAATACATACTTTATAAAGAAGAAGGCACACTAACACAAACTTGGTGTTGTACATTATACAAAAAACGCGAATGATCTCAAACCAAACACCGGCTCCAGTTGTACCTAAGTATTTAAGGTTCCTAGCGGGAATTGCACAAAACAAGCTTCATCAATCAAGTTCAATAAAGATTCGAAAAAACAAAATTGATAAGTGATCATGGGATCCATAGATTACCATGCCACCCCTTGAGATTCAATTCATTCCGCTCCAGCAAGGAAAGTTAATCAAATAAATAAAGCGAATTAGGTGCTGTTTCTTCGTTACGTATTTAATAACACACATAAATCCGAATTAGTTTAATAATTCGGTGAAATACGCGAGCCGCGTTATTAATTGGATGGATTGGCTCTTGCCGGGTGGGGTAATTTAGGGGTACCGGTTTCACAAAAATGCAACAAAATTTTGATCCTGATGCTGTACTGAGATTCAATGATAATTTTACTACTCTGCTTGGTGAATGGGTCAACCTTGTCGTTCCACGAGGTCGGACAATTATTTTTAAGTAAGTATTTAGGTTCAAGACATCATATTCGAAAAGTAGTCTTGTTTTGATCTGATTCTTGGGTGGAAAATGCTGCTTCCCTCCATAGGGAGGGAAAAACTCATACAAATTACTTCCCACCTAAGGGCCGGAATAAACGTAGAGAACGTAGGAACGTAGAGAATTCTAGCACCGAGTGGAAAAAGTGCTTCAAGTCCAAGACAAACCATCCCCAACCGACACCGCTAACAGCATGTGGCTCCACCCAAGGACCGGAAAACCCCTTTATTTGATTAACCCGATTGTTAGGGAAACCCTATCAAAAGGTTACCGAACGATAGGGTTACCCCATTGATAGGGTTAGTCTTTCCTTGTGGAAACTTTTTTGAATAAGCTTACCCTTTAATTTTAAGTGCTTACCAACTAATAAGGTTACCCTATTGTCTCCTATCTTGTTTCCGCACATTTTCGCGATTTTTACTAACATTGATTGATTCGACCGACGCCGACGGTGAGGGCGGCGGACGGTAGTGTTTTCTTATTTATTAGATTGACGCTGATATCTGTTTTCAAGTTTTATGTTAAATTATTATAAACATGGAATCTATAATACAGCTATAAATCTTATCGCGAGATTGTAGATAAAGAATAATACAATACTTACCTATTTAAGTTGATCTTGATATTGGTAACTCTAAGAAAAATATTTGTTTTATTAATAAAATATTGCGGCAAGCTTTTATATTTTAATAAAAAAATGTATCATGTAATAAATTAATGTTTTTCCTCTTTTTAGGGCATTAAAATAACGAATAGACAGCTCTTGTTGCGTATTGAATGTTTGTGAATAGCAACATTTGCCATTACATAGTTATTCATCAAGCAAATCAAAAACTAATGCTTGAACTAATTTGAAGAAATTAAGGTCTATTATCGTTTTTTTTTCAAACTTCTGCGTTCAGCCGATTTCGAGATCTGGGAAATCCTATGTTACCGCAGCAAATTCCTAATAACTTAAGAAGACTTATTCGTCAACTGGTCGCAAAACTCGCGAGCGCTCTCCAGTTGGCACCTTCCGATTTTACCTAATTTCTTGGTCGTCAACTCGCTCGATGGTGGAATCTGACATATTTATGTACAGTCAGCTACAAAAATGTTTAAGTAAATTTTAAGTAGGTACCTTTTTTAATGTTTAAGATACTTTATACGATGTAAGTTTAAAATAAAACAAAACATAGTTTTGAGATAAATATATAAATCAACATGACAAAAAACTGCTTATTTCCTTAATAATTATCAACAATATCACAATGACTCAAGAATTTGGTTTATTACCTATTATATTAACTGTCTAAAACTAAGCAATGTGAGTGAATTTCACTATGAATACTTTTTAAGAAACTTAATTTACTACCCCTTCCTATACACGGTGTTTCATAATAACCAATAAATATTTTATCGTTATCTAAAACTAATTAATTAATTGTGTTTACCCGTAATGTCATTCAACCCAAAATTTTCATGTAAATCATAGATATGATGATGATACTATTATATACATGAAAATTTTGGGTTGAATAACATTACGGGATAAACTATTTATTAATTAGTTTTAGATAACGATAAAATATTTATTGGTTAATATGAAACACCGTGTATATTTGAAATTGCAAAATTTGTAAAACAAAATAGAAGTATCTTTAAAAGTACTAAAGAATTATTTCCAAATAAATATACAAGATATATAAATAGACTTGACCCTGGTGTTCGACCAAATTCTACAAAATTCATAATTAACTGTTGTTGAATGTGTATCTCTATATACAGTGTGTCCCCGGATAAGGTGCACAAACGAAAATGGGTGAAACTAGACTACAATTTATCGATAAAAAAAGAGAAGAAAAATTTTAAAATGAAATTGTATTTAATGTTGATTTTTTTATTCTCTTTTTAAGACCTTTTGTGTTTGTAAAATTGTAACATTGTAACCACTGCGTGGATTTTATTCAAATAAAAACAATAATGATGCCAAAAGATTAACTATAGGCGCGTTCCATTTGAGCGCAGATTCGCAGCATTTTCAACATTTTTAGCATCATCGCGTTTCATTAGCTTTTGACGCTAGCAGGGCTAGCATCGTATGTTGACGTAATGCGTTCCATTTAAACAATATCTTGATTTTAGGTTAGGTTTCCTTTGTGAAACATAGCGCGGTTAAAAATTTTAACATTTCAGAAACGCAAAACGTGGTTAGCATTTGATGTTAGCGTGACAAAATGGTGACGCTTAAATGGAAATCGGGGACTGTATGGTAAATAAAAAAAAGTACATAAAAGTAGTCAATAGGGAGAAAAACATTTTATTTTCACTATTTTTGAACATAAAAGTGTTAATTTTTTTTATTGCATAAAGTTGGCAAACAAGCAAACTGCCTGATGATAAGTGGTAACAGTCACCTATAATACATGTGGCTCTTGTGAGATTCGCAGCAAAACTGCAACCTCCACAAGAACCACAGTGTACGTTGCCAACTTGTGACACAAGATGTAAAGTCACAGTACCCAATAATTTCACTGCCATATCTTACCCTTCAAACCGGAACACAGCAATGCAAGCACTGCTGTTTGCGGCAGAAATAGATAAGACGGAGGTACCTAAGCAGACGACCCTGGTACAGAGTCTCCCTCCAGTAAATTTAGAGTAAATGTTTATTTTTACCAAATAATGCAGTTAATAAAAAATGTTTTTTTTAGATTTTTTGTAATAAATACTTATTTTGATTGGTTTTTCTTGTTTTAATCAATTTTACAATGAAAAAGCTTAGCTTAAGTTTAAAAAATGCTTAAATGTGTTTAGCTAAATTCCAATTTAAGAAAAGATACCTCAGCGGTTGACAAAAATGCAGCGGCGCGGGCGCCAGGGGACGGCGCGTTAGCAGGCCCCTCAATTAAAGCCTCGTAGCTAAACATGTATCAGAGACAGAATGTTGTTTTTTTTGTTGGAAAGGTTATAAGATCTGGATTAATAAGAGGTAATAAAAAGAATTTGTTATAGGGGGCATTATTTGGTAAAAATAAACATTTACTCAAAATTTAACACTTTTATGTTGAAAATTAGTTAAAAAAAAATGTTTTTCTCCCTATTGACTGCTTTTATGGATTTTTTTTTATTTACCATACCGTGTTAATCTTTTGGCATCATTATTGTTTTTATTTGAACAAAATCCACGCAGTGGTTACAATGTTACAATTTTACAAACACAAAAGGTTTTAAAAAGAGAATAAAAAAATAAAAAAAAATATTAAATACAATTTTTTTTCTAAAAAATTTTTTTTTATCGATCAATTGTAGTCTAGTTTCACCCATTTTCGTTTGTGCACCTTATCCGGGGACACACTGTATAATACCAGAAAAAATGTAACATTTAACAGATTTAAAGTTGAGTTATATTAATGGTTGCTATGTATTTTTTTTTGTTAAAGAATTTTTAAGTAATAATTAGTTTTAGTATTAGTTTTTAAACTTTTATTGTAACACATATTCACATGTTATCGTAGTATAAGTAGTATAACTAGAAAATGTTGAACCTTTTTAAAGCTGACCATCTGCAACTATACCTACCATTTTCTATTGTGAATGAATAAATAATTTTGATTTATTTTGATTTTGAACAATTGCATTTAGCCAGGTAGCACCCGCCATTGATATCGTTGACACGAGTGCAATTTCTTCTCGATATTTTATGTGAAAATTTTAGTTTTTGTTAAGTTTTAAAATTAAGTATACGTTTCACATTAGAAGACGTAAGTATAATACTTATTTTAACTAAGTAAAATCATCAATTTACCCCTACAATACATTAATATCACTAAAAACTTCCACATTCAAATATTTTTCACTGTTTCGCCTTTAATTTTGGACGTCATTTTTTCCTTACACTTCTATGGACGGGGTCACTTAGGCCCCTATTCTTCGTTACGCAGTTTACACGTTTTTTAGATATTAGGCTAAAATTTATGTCTTAATCGTAATAAATAGGTTCAAATCAAACTAAACCAATATAAATTAAATAAAATGTTAATAAATTTTACTTAGTATAACGAAATAAAGAACTTATGTGATAATAATTATAGGAATAAGTCTCATCTAACAAGAAAAACTACTTTTTCCTCAATTATGAATTCTAATAAGTAAATTAAACATAAAAGAAAGCTCGTAGGTAAAAAAATAGAAAAATGACACCTATTTAACAAAAGCAATCGTAATACAATTGCTGTATCGATATTTTCTGACGCACTGCTGGCTGCACAGCTGATTATATTGAACATTTTTAAAGAAAAATTTATTAAAAGTAGAAGGAAATAAAAATATGTTTGTCCTTATATTTGTAGACAAGGGGCCTTAGAGACCCTACGTCCATCGTTAAATATTAACTGTTTTATTTCCATATTTTCTCTACAGGTGGCAGTATTAAAGGCTTAATTTTTATTATAAAAACCAAAGCACGCTTAAGCATGCTAATCTGGGCAGAGCAACGTTTTGGTCCGAAAATGAAAACCAAATACGATTGTACATATTCCGAAAAATTGTAAACATAACAGATATTAAAATTCAATTCCAACCCAGAAAACAAAACACAAAGACTCAGTTACCAACCTTCCAAACCGAGGTAAAGCTGCGGGCAATAGCTAGTTTTTATAGTTTTTGGTTTCAATCTTTTTTTATTTGACTGTACTTTACATGAGCGCGCGAGTTGACGACAAAAAAAAATAAAATAAAATCGGAAGGTGCCAACTGGCGCGCGCTCGCGAGTTTCGCCAGTTGACGAATAAGTCCTTAAGAATGACAACACGCACTAATTCAAATTCAAAAATCTTTATTCAACCTAGGCCTTTACAGGCACTTATTGACGTCAAAACAAAGCAAAACATTCCAATTTAAAGAAAACATATTTAACCTTGTATGTGCATACATCCTGAATATACTCTGCAAATACAAGTAGCAATGAAAAAAAAAGTTGAATCTACACCTGTTCGGAAATTGGGAGAGCCTTCTCGAGAAGAACAGGCAAGAAACTCGAAAGGTCAAATTTTTTTATCTCCTCTTTTAAATCGCCATTTACAATTTTGGTTTTGTTACATAGTCATTGAAAGTTAAAAAAATACAATCGGTATGCTTACATACACTTAAAATGTCAAAAAATAAGTTATAGACTTATACACTAACCATAATACAAAAAATTAGGTATGTTGTTACCAAACATATGATAACTTAGTCTATATAATTCAAAATCAGTGTCAGTTCTTTTCTGACAACAATATCTGTTAACATCAATAGCTATAACAACAACACGATTATTGACATTATAACGAATAAAATAATAACTTCATATTAAACACCAGGCATTGGCATCATTTAAATAATCGTTGACTTTTTATTATCCTTTACTCATTAGTGTTTTTTACATGCGCTTTAAACTTATAAAAAGGCAAGTGTAACTGACACTATGTGGAACTTTGTTGTAAAAAGTTACAAATTTTGTCACAAATTTTGCTATTCACAAACATTTAATACGCAACAAAAGCTGTCTATTCGTGTATTTGGTTCCGGACGGAAATGATTTTATAAAAAAAAATGACCCGAACATACAAACATACATACAAATACACATACATACAGTGCAGGCTAAATACAAGTTTGTAAAAACAAACAAGCTGCACCGCGACTGGCGCGCAGCTTGGCGACATCTTAACGTAAACTGATTGACGAGTCACACGAAAATTAACTTTAGTGCGAATAACTTATTATTCCTTATTATTTGATGGGGCGATATTTTGCGGCTGTCGAGAACTACACACGTAAACGGTTATGCAACAATAAGTCTAATGCATTAGACGTAAAAACTTGAATTGCTTGTGCGCGTTAAAACCCTATTGATAGGGTTAGCCTCAATGGGGTTTTCGGATGCGGTAAGTGCTTACCCTAATTAACTGTATTATTTTGGTTAGCCTTTCGGTGCAGTAAGTCGATGAAATGCTTACCGTATTGATAGGGTTTGTGAAAACAAGTCTATAAATTACCCAATCAAAAACCCCTTATATGGAAAGTGGTTTCGGTCCTTGGCTCCACCTCAAAAGTGCGATTTCCAACACATTGAAAGAAATCGTAAACAAAAAACCCAAAGAGAAACGCAAACACTGGATTATCGAAGCCACCTGGGACGTTATCCAGAAAAGGAAAGAACTTCTAACTTCGGGAGGAAATAGGGCTGAAGCTTCAGAAGAGTACCAATGTCTAGATCTGGAAGTTAAAAGAATGTGTCGCCAGGACAAGAACCAAAATCTCGACGACATCTGCACCGAAATTCAGAGACACGCGGACAAATTCGAAACAACAGATCTATTCATGAAGGTGAAGCTCATCACGAACCAAACCAAAAACTTGGGTTATTGAGGATTCAAACGGCAATCTAATAACTGACCTACATGATGCAACAGAGCGCTGGCGGCAGTACTGCTCCGACTTGTATCACGATAACAATAACAGCGAAGAGATCGCAAGCCTAAGCGATGCTGGACAGGAACCTCCAATACTGCGTGCAGAGATAACCCAGGCATTAAAGACCATCAATGACGGCAAGGCACCTGGAATTGACCAAATTACCTCGGAAGTCTTAAAGTCACTAGGCGAGAAAGCCCTCGATCTAATACACACCATTTGTAACAGGATCTGGTTGACGAAAGAATGGCCTGAGGAATGGACTGCGTCATGCATAGTACCGCTGCACAAAAAAAGGTTCCACCAAAAAGTGTGATAACTACAAAACCATTGCACTGATTTCACACGCCAGCAAGATTTTACTTCATGTGATCAACAGACGCATCAAACATTTTCTTGATGGGCAAATTCCGCAAGAACAAGCCGGCTTTGTAAAAGGTAAAGGCACGCGAAAGCAAATCTTTAACCTACCAAATCATCTAATCATGCCAGGAATTTACCAAACCAGCTGTTCTGTGTTTTGTTGATTACAGGAAGGCTTTTGACTGCGTGTCCTGGCGGAAGTTGTGGCTCGTGTTGCTGGATATGGGAGTATCTCATTATCTCATTATTCTCATTCGTAACCTATACAGCAACAGCAAGGGTAATGTCAAGTTGGAAGACTCGATATTCAAACCCTTCGCATATAAGAAAGGGGTACGACAAGGATGCATTTACGGAGAGTATATCCTAAGAAAGGCCCTTGAAGGATGGAAGGGAGGAATTGTAGTCGGAGGACAGAAGATATCTAATCTCCGTTATGCGGACGACACAACGCTTCTGGCCGGCAGTGCTGATGAAATGGCTGAGCTCCTGGAAAGGGTTAGGATTGTAAGTGAAGACCTCGGTCTGTCCATCAACAGTAGCAAGACGAAAGTCATGATTGTGGATAGAGCTGAGAAATTAGAACAAACAGATGCCATGGACGAGTTTGAAATAGTATAGGAGTTCAGCTACCTTGATTCCCTTATCACAAACAACAACTCGTGTGAAAAGGACGTCCGTCGTCGCATCGCAATGGCAAAAAACGCGATGACGAAACTAACCAAGATATGGAGAGACCGCAACATTCGGCGCCGAACAAAAATCGATCTCGTACGCACCTTGGTTTTCTCTATATTCTACTATGGTGCTGAAACTTGGACACTAAAAGCGTCTCGCATCGATGCCTTTGAAATGTGGTGCTGGCGACGGATGTTGCGCGTGAGCTGGACAGAGTTTCGGACCAACGACTCTATATTGGAGGAGCTAAAAATAAGAGAACGGTTATCAACACTGCTAATACGTAGAGCCCTCCAGTTTTTTGGCCACGTGGCGCGGAGAAACCCTGACAATTTAGAAAGGACCATCATGCTAGGGAAGGAAGCAGACCGCGTGGCCGCAGACCGGCTCGTTGGACTGACCTTGTTGCAAAGACGCTGAAGATGCCTATACACAAAGCACTGCATCTGGCGCAAGACCGTCGTTCATGGCGAGCAGTAATCCAAGAGTCGACCTAGTGACAGGGGTCACGATCCTCAGCATTGAGGGACCGATTGAAGAGAGAGAAGGGCCGGAATGAACATTAAAAATAGAACTGCTGTCAGCTGTGAAGAGTTTTATGGAAAAAAAAACTAATTAAAAAAATGCTGCGGCCATGTGAGTTTCTAAATAGCCATAGCCAGTATGAACTTAGCGCAAATTTCTTTGAGCGGAATAAGCCGCAACAATTACGCCGTGAGTTTCATATTTAAAATTTAAAAAGTTGACATTAATTGGTAGGATACTAATCTGTTATGTATCTATGACGGAATTTAAAAAAATAGGTAATAATCTTTTATGATTCTGAAATGTTAACACCAGATTCGATTAAAGACGAGGCAAATTGTGTTATCGAAAATCTTTTGCCAGAAATCTCAAAAGAAAGATATATTATATATTATCAATAAATAGTTTAGATAAACAACTAGTTTTATTTTCCTCATATTCGAAATGAAAAGTAGAGTGTTTAACACGGGTAAAAGAATCAATTCCTACTCAGACTATAGCCTAAATACCTCGGGAATTGATTCTTTCGACCCTCGGTTAACAACCTACTATTCCTTATACATCGCTGGTAATATAACTCAGTTATGTACGAGTAACAACACCAAAGCTATTATAGCAATTTTTTCACTGTATAATAAGTAAAATTAGTACTGTTAAGATGCTGTTGTTAAGGGGGTAAAGTCGATTAGACCGCTCACTTGCGTATAACGTAGGTACTGAGCCCTAGGACTGTGGTCTACTAGCGGCCGTTCCGCTAGTATTCCCATAACTAGCTAGAGCTTCCTTGGGAACTTCTCCAACCCCTGATTGAGGCCACGTTCAGGATCACGAACTGCTATTTCACCGAACGTATCCCTCAGAAATAGGCAGGCCCAGCAGTATAAACAAGTTGAGACCTCACCAAGAGAGGGGTCACCAGGTTTTAAGATCCTTTTTGACCCCCGGAACCCAAGACGGATGACCAGGTCAAGGCCATCTCCCACTCAGATGTTGCCTCGGTCGGGCTAAGCAGGTGCCAGCTGCTTAGGGTAGTTGGACAGCGCCTATGAAGGCACACCTCCTTTCACCCCGTCGCCTGTGGTGGAGCAGTACAGAAAGAGGGTTTTCTTCTCGCGCTCGCTCCATGGCAATGGCAGACAAACAATGTTATTTTGTGCTCTGTGAGTAAGTGAAGTCTCTAAGTTCAATGGAGGAGTTCTAATTCCCACAGTGCGTGGATTTGGCAACATGGCAGTGACTGTAGTTAAATAAGTCAAGATTATAGGGTGTTGGAACCAATAGTGGACCACTTAAGCGGATTTTGACTTTACTGCGGTCACTGTGTACACAGTTATCATTTGAGCGATGCTGCCTTTGGCACAATGATTCCTAGATACATACTTATACAAATGTGGCAAACATTTATTATGATCTTACAATAGATTTTTTGTAAGGCCTGTACAAAGTCAAAAATTCAAAAGGCACCATTACCTGACCACCATTCACCAATAGATGACCACTACTCTACCCAATACCTGACCACCTCAAATAGTTAATTAATTTGCAAAATTATTTGCCATTTTTTTCCGCTTTTCTTTCTACACGAATGCGTTTCCTGGTTTCAGCTTGTATACTATTCTGTTTTTTTCCATCATCGCTTAAGCTTGATGACTCAAGTCAATCAACTTAATCAATACCTCTACTGTGGTCATCTTTCGGAAACAACTTACAACACCTATACAAATATTTTACCTCAAAGCCTGACCACCCTAGTTATCCTTTGGATACGCATTTTTTGTAAAGAAAAGAGTTAACAGAAATCACAATATAGCTATTATCTATTTAAAACCAATGAGGAAGTTGAATTTTATACAAAAAATGTTTTTTCCATTACTTGACCAGTCTGGTCAGCTTAAGGAAAATTGTAATTTTGGTGGCCCAAAATATAACCAGGGCTCTAAAAACCACATTATTTAGTAAATACCAGAAATATTGTTAAAAATATCTTAAATCATAGGCCCTCATTATCTTTGATGGGTAGTGAATCCATAAACATAAATATAATTCAAGGTGGATCACGATTTCCAAAGTAATACGAAATTTTAAGTCTTAGTAAAAATCTTCACAAATCACGCGGCGCAATTGTTGCAGCAAGAAAACGATGTGCGTGTGGTGTGAGAGCTCTTTTTTTAAAACTTATAATATTTTTACGAAATCAAGGAAGAATTTAGGAAATAATTGTGAAAACAACATGGTGAAGATAAAAAATTTGTGAAATCAATAGGGAGAAAGTTCTGGTCGATTAACTGGAACACTCACTCTGCCAACCAGATAAAATACGTAACTCCGGTCTCAAAATATATTAGATATAAATGTTCAACATTTTTATGTGGAATAATTGTGTTGAATTTGTGAAACCTATTCACAAATATTCAAAAGATTTTAACTGTTTATTAGGATTTGGCAAAGGTTTATTTGGAACACTCAATTCTCTTATGGTGCAGACGGAGTGTTCCAAAACTTACTAACTTTGGCTAAATAAATCGTTAATATTCTTACTCTGTTTTACGATTATAACGCAGAGTCAATTTGTGAAACAAAAACCTTGACGTAAAACATAATAGTTAGAGATAAAATTAAAAATATACTTTCTTTACAACATCCCGTGCGAGAGCTCCGTATTTTAGATATTATTTACATAACCCGAACTTAAATACAAACAGAGGCCACATAAGAAATTGTGAAAATGTTGTCACTAAAATTTTGACTCATTTTTTATTTCAGAGCTTGTTTAATTTTAACAATAATCAACTTTATTACATTTCTAAGCGAGAAATGCATAGGGTGACCATTTTTTTGTCGGACACATTTTTTTAAATGCTTGGAAAAAAAGGTAGAGGAGGCGTTACGCCAAGAAGCTTCAGAAAGTTCAAAGGACAGGGACAGTTTCAGTGACAGAGACAGCAATGAGAAACAATGACAATGATGAGGAAGACTTTTTTAATTCTGTTACTCAGTGTAAAAAAACCTAAGAGCCTCAAATCATTAAAGGCTAATTATTAATATCATAACAATGAAATAATTTTTTTTTGTGGTACCTATAATGTAAGAATGTACCTATAAAGGACGGAAAATTTGCACGTTGACTAAGTCAACAGGATATGTCGGCTCAATGAAACTGTAACACCTTTAGAACCATATTCTGGCAAATAAAGATTTCTATTCTATTCTATTCTAAAGCTCAATCTCTCGTCAAAATGTGACTAGACACGAAATCCAAAGACTCTTTTAATGATGCGGCATTCCTCGAGGAACAGATATTTATAAATCTGTTTACTTATATTAAATATAATACTGCTATACCCTCGAGCGCTGCAGTTGAACGTCTTTTTTCCACCGGCAAAGATATTTTAACACCGAAACGAGCCTCACTCTCAGACGAGAACTTCAACATACTAATGTTCATGAAGGGGAATATCCACATTGTGCCAGATGATTAAATTACACACTTTTATTTTTTACACACTGTCTTTTTTTGAACCTAACTTATTAACTTCCAGAACCCAAAACAACAGTTTTTGTAAGCAGATCACAACCACAACGATATAAAAAATGCAATTTTTATCACGTGTTAACGGATTAACGACTAACGTTAACTTGCGTTAAATCTTCCGAAATGTAACGTTTTAACGTTTAACGAGGATAATTTTTTTAGTAACGGATTAACGATTAAAGAAGTTATCTATTTGATTAACGGTGCCCAGCTATGCTAACTATTTACTGTTTACACTCATAGCTTTCCTGTAGATATTTCCATAGATTTCTATAGATTCCCATCAAACGCAACATTTGATTGAGCGTTGCAATTATTTATTTGTATTGTGTTGTTATATAATCGTGTGTTCCCGCTTACTGGTAATAAGTAAGAACGTAAGTACCTATCTTCATCAGTACGATTTATTTATTTTATAATAGTAAAGGTTCAGTATTTCGTTTTCGTATGTGTTAAGAGAAGAGTGAAATTATTAAGCATTTAATAAAGGCTCCAAAAATAGTAAAACCTTGAAGGAAAGTATATTGAGCTATGACTTCTTGTGTTTCTTTATAGTCTTTTTCTTTCTAAATTTTAAAATGGACTTTTACCCACTGACAGCGTGGCACGGCACGGCTTCCGTATTCCGCGGCATCTTATCAATTCAAATGCAATATCTTTTATTCAAATATGATTGTAAAAATCACTTTTGCACGCCAAAGCTGCTACGCCATTGGTTCACAAGTCTTGTAGCCCGCATAATAATATATTAATTACTAGCTTCTGCCCGATTTTTAATCTTCCTACGGGAACTATTTGAGAGCTCATTAAGGAATATAAAGTACATGTCCTTTTCCATAGCATAGGTGACATGCATACCAAAGGGGAATGCCCATTTTTCATAGTAACCGCGGCCCGAAGTGCCCACCTTGAAATTAGTATGCAAATAATAGTATATAATCGTATTATTAAGTAGGATAAATACTGATTCATAAAAAAGTTGCACTTTTTAAATAAAACAAGAATTTCATATGTAGATATTTATTGATATTTCTCATCAATTCTAGCCATCAAGCTCATCGAATTCTATTAAAACTTCATCCAGGAACTATGCCGGTGGATAGACGTATCCACCCCAAATACCATATGACAGTCATGACGTGGCCACAACAACCTACCGTCCGACGACCAACAATGCAGTTGCAGCAATATTGTTTGATTCCCGCTCGACTAAACTCATTGGCATTTATTAATATACTAGTGGGCCCGGCAGACGTTGTCCTACCCGATTACAGCGCCACCTATCGGTTCCAATTAAATTACGTATAAACCTTCCTTGAACCTATTCAAATACACACAGAAAATTTCGTAAGAATCTGTCGAGCCGTTTCAGAGTTTTTCCGAGGCAAACACAGCGTTTCATTTTTTTATATATAAGAAGAAGAACAAGAAGATAAACGAACTCGTATATCTTACGACTTACATGCCTACTTGCAATTCTCTCCCTAATTAAAGAGCTATCATGGCCCAAATCAGCTGCTTCCAATATGCTCCTACTGCGATCACGGCATACTTCTACCCTATAAGAGCCATTAAAAAGTATGTGCTCCCCATAATATGACCGCGCTTGTTTTATTTCGTAGTTAAATATAGTCACTATTAATGCTGTAACTTAGTGTTGGGAATTGTTTTACATTTTCATTCCTAGGCAATCATTCATTTGTCACCATTATTTTTTTAAATAATGTCTAATAATTTAAGTTGAACTCAATCTTTTACTTTGAATTCAGCTTCCAATTGACGACTATGTAACAATACAGGGAGAAAAAAAAGCGGTTGCTGGTTCTTTCTAGTACAATGTCTCCCTCCGTAGACTTGTGAACCAATGGCGTAGCTTCTTTGACGTTCAAAAGTGATTGTAAAATCCCAATTGAATAAAGAATATTGAATTTGAATCTGTTTTCCCGGATCAGTATAATCTGAACATATGTAAATATAAAAGCATCTTTTAGGCGAGCATGTACCATCTTAGGCATAAATAATATAAAAAAATTAAAAAGTACAAACAACAATATTTTATTTGATGTATGCATGGTCACCCTAAACAAATTTCTCACATAGAAATGTAATAATGTTGATTATTGTTTCAATTAAACAATCTCAGAAATAAAAAACGTGTCAAAACTTTAGTGACAACATTTTCACAATTTCTGATGTGGCCTCCGTTTGTATTTAAGTTCAGGTTATGTAAATAAAATCTAAAATACGGAGCTCTCGTACGGGATGTTGAAAAGAAAGTTTTTTTTTCATTTATTCTCTAACTATTATGTTTTACGTTAAGGTTTTTGTTTCACAAATTGACTCTGCGTTATACTCGTAAAACAGAGTAAGAATATTAACGATTTATTTAGCCAAAGTTGATAAGTTTAGGAACACTCCGTCTGCACCATAAGAGAACTGAGTGTTCCAAATAAACCTTTGCCAAATCCTTATAAACCGTTAAAATCTTTTGAATATTTGTGAATAGGTTTCACAAATTCAACACAATTATTCCACATAAAAATGTTGAACATTTATATCTAATATATTTTGAGACCGGAGTTACGTATTTTCTCTGGTTGGCAGAGTGAGTGTTCCAGTTAATCGACCAGAACTTTCTCCCTATTGATTTCACAATTTTTTTATCTTCACCATGTTGTTTTCACAATTATTTCCTAAATTCTTCCTTGATTTCGTAAAAATATTATAACTTTTAAAAAAAGAGCTCTCACACCACACGCACATAGAAAACGTTACATTTTTCCACCAATAGGAAGCAAGTTTATATGAGGCTTGACAGATATAGTGTTGCCACTATTGGAAAACCAAAATACACCAACTTTGCTTGCTTTGCTTTTTTAATATTGCAATGAAACCCTGTTTTGGTCAGCTTTGGGTGACTGGTCTGTTATTGGTTCCGCAACCCTAGTATCTGCATATTTTGTAGATGAAAATGCTAGTTTGCGTGGGTGTACGGAGTTCCGATAAATAGCTATTGGAACCCGAGACATCAGTCATCACCCGATCACTTGCTCGCAATCAATGGATGAGGAGCTGGTGCTCAACTAAGCCGTGCTGGGAGATGACCCAAAACCCGTTTTTTTTTGTGGAAGGCCCAGTAGTGCACTAAGATAGCATGATGGTCTCTGTTTTCGTTATTTGGTAAAAAATAATTGGTAAAAAATTGATCATCATGTTAGCAAAGAGTAAGTCACTGATGGACATAGGCCTCCCACAAGGATCTCCAAACCGATCTGTCCTGCGCCTCCCGCATCCAGCGGCTTCCCGCGACCATCACCAGATCGTCGGTTCAGCCAGCTTGTGGGGTGCCTACCAACGCTGGGTCTCCAGGTACGCAAACTATGTGTCCTACCAATTGCCACTTACGGCTTGCAATTCTTTGAACTATGTCGGTGACTCTAGTTCTTCGGATCTCATCATTTCTGACCCGATCCCGTAGAGAAACTTCGAGTTTAGCTCTCTCTATTGCCCTATGAGTGACCGTGAGCCTTCCTATGACGTCATCACTGGCAACACGCGAGATCCTGAGACAAAGCCAGTATATAAAATTAGCACTGTCGAGGCAAATTCCGTATTCAACAGAACACGGCAAGTTTTTTGCTGGCGGAATTTTCCCAACTGCAGCATCACGCGCGAGGCCGACCCAACGCGGACAGATGGTAATTACATCCACCAGTGTTTAATCTCATGAATTGTAATGACCCGCGCGCATAAAAGATGCGAGCAATTAAATTTGAAAGCAAATACACGGCTGACGAATATAGTCCCCGTTTCGAGCGTTCAGAATGTAGGATTGAGGGGTGTCATTTGTTTTGGGAATTATATTATAGTAATCGCCGTGTTTTATTCTGTTAGATATTTCAATACTTATAATAGGAGATAGACTTCTGAGCTAAAACTATGCTGTTTGCCATTTAAATTTTCACCATTCAATTTTTTAAGATAGATGCATGGACCTCCATAATATACTCGTAGGATATAAGAGAGTTCGTTACGGAAGACAACTTTATCAACAAATCTATTGACATCTACAAAATGTCAATACTAAACAAACAATCAACTCACAAAAAAAAACTATTCCATATAATATTTCAGTACCCTTACAAAACTTTTCCTTGTATCATCAGCTTCGAGATTCCTTACATAGGAGTGAGTGAGTGAGAGTGAGAGGAATATTTAAGCAAACCTTTACGCGTAAGATGAATTATTTCAATAAAAAATTAATAAAGGCGAATAAGAAAAATCTAAAAAGACCATCCGCTAGAATATTGTTCACTTTATTTATTGAAATCATATAAGTATAAAATTTAACCTAATATTTACGACGTGATTAGGTTTAAAGTTTTAAAATCGAGGCATGTTTGGGTCACATTTTAACCAAGTTTTAATTAATTTATCAAAATATTAAAAAGACCATCCTCTCAAGAATGCGTTGAATAATAACATATCTTTTTTAAAGGTTTTTTTATTCAATATTTATGAATTCGTGACTTCAAAAGGCGCGTTCGGATAGCATCACGATGTCAAAAATAACTGTTAAAAATGACAAAATTGACACAAGGAGCGTTCGGTTAGAAGAAATGTGAACAAAAGTTGCATTTTTATCTGTTTACGTCAACCGTTCGGATAGCAGAAAAAATGTCAAAAATGGCATTGTGAACTGCCAATTTCGCCCAGCTCTCGAAGAGGGTCAAAAGTGGAAGTTTTTGACATTTAAGAGTTTTGACGTTTACTAAATGTAAAATTTTTGACACGATTGAATAAGTTTTAACGAAATAAATTTTATTTTCATTATTTATGGAAATTAATGATCGTTATCACCACAGAACACTTCTGTGTTCTGTGGTTATCACGAAGCGAGCTTATTACGTCATAATACATCACGTCTCCTGGAGACGTATTTTTGAAACAATGAAATTCAAAGTCGAAATCGTAAGATCCGAATACGAATTTCCAAATTTACTATTTTTGAACATTCATTCCGTGAACCCTGCAACGAGTGATCCTACCCACTCGTTTTTGATTTCTACTAGTAGAATATACGCAACGTATATACGTTCTGTTTTACATGCGATTCATCGCCGGTTTTTTAAATTAATAAGTTGTTGCCATGTTATTGCGTACCGGATTTTATATTCTCTGCGTGTAACGGTTTCTAATATAGAATTTGTTTTTAATGACAATACTGAATTTGAGTGATTCAAAAATCTTTAAAATTGAGAACAGTAGAAAACGTGATTTGTATTATTTTAGTAAACCAATTTTTTTTTTAATATTTTTATTGTAATGATAATAGCATTCTTATTTTATGCTTATGTTAGACTTTAGACCTGCATTTTTGTTGATATAATATAAGTGTAAATGATAATAATATTTTTATAAGTGCAAATGATAATAATATTAACACAGTCGGTTTTTGTTTTCGCGTTCTCGTACCTGCTATCTGGGCAGAAGCTGAAAATCAGCGTTTTGCTTTAGTATCTAAGGCAAATATATCGCTGAGCTTTAGCATATTTGCATCGCTGTAACACACAATAATCTATCAAGATGTATTTTTATAGTATTGTATTTCATATGGTTCATCATCACAGCTCACATACGTCCCCACCGAGGGGTTCGAGCCTACCCTATGTTAGGGTGATTAGGCCTTAGTCAACCACGCTGGCCCAGTGCGGATTGGTCGACTTCACATACATCATTGAATTTCTTCGCAGAAGTATGCAGGTTGCCTCACGATGTTTTCCTTCACCGTATCATATGGTTATTGTACTCGTAATTCATTTTGTATTATGTTTTATATGTTCTTTGTGTGTAAATAATGATGCAAATAAATTGTTTATCTATCTATCTATCTATCTATTCGTGTTCGAATTCGAGATTCATTTCTAATTCATTCAAAAATACGTGTCCGGAATCTGGAAACTGAAAATAAATTTAGGTTATAATAGCTTATAACATTGACATATTGATAATGTAGCGTTTGGTTAGGGTGTGGAGCAAAAATGGCAAAAATTTCATAACCTTCTAACCGAACGATTTACATCAACGCCAATTTTGTAAATGCTAAAAACGCCACCACAGGCTACCCGAACACGCCTAAAGTCATCGCTGACTAGTCAGCGGTGATTTCTAAATCGCATACGTAATTCAAAAATAGGTCTCCAGTGCTTTGCTTTTGAAGCAAAATCAGTCACTGAGTTATTTCGCCTTTTTGTATTTCTGCAACATATAAGTACTTTATTGTAATTTAACAAATTATTTAGTAATAAGTGTAATATATAGTATGTAATATATAAAGTATAGTATAAGAATCCTAGTAGTAGTAATTTACGCGCTTTCCTCATGGACCAACTATTAGTTTAATATTAGATTAGTTTATTTTTTTTATTTCTGTGTGTGTTGTAAAATGTACAAATAAAGTGTCCATTCATTCATTCATTTTGTATCCCATGATGATCAAGCCACCTGTAGCTGACTTAGTCCAATTGTATTGCGGTATTTAAATCTTGAAAGGTGAAAGTAAATCTGGGCTGGGACTGTTTATGTATGATGATGGCGCCTAAAGTAGACGCCACCACGTCGGCGATTCGCCGATTAATGTTTTGTTTGGTTGCTGATGTCGAGGACTACAATCTAATGAAGTACAATATTACCTTTAGGATGGTCCGGTCTCCGTATGTAGCCGGTGGACTTCCTGAGCTAGCTCGAAGGAAGTCGCGGCTCGTCCGGTCGTGGTTCGGTGGATTAACAGCAGCCCTTCAGGAGCCGCGACTTCCTTCGAGCTAACTCAGGAAGTCCACCGGCTACATACGGAGACCGGACCATCCTAAAGGTAATATTGTACTTCATTAGATTGTAGTCCTCGACATCAGCAACCAAACAAAACATTAATCGGCGAATCGCCGACGTGGTGACGTCTACTTTAGGCGCCATCATATGACAAAAATAAAAAGTGTTTTATTTAACAGAGCGGCGAAGTACCGATTTACATAATTAGCAGTATAACTGTCGTCGTTAATTTCTCTGCAGATAAGTCGGTTCTTCATCGAGTGTCTGAATAGAGTTTATTTATTGCGCGGTCCAAATAAGCTGGCCCGTCAGCCAAACGATTTTATAATCTGTTGCTTGATATTTCAAGCGGTACATTGAATTCACATTGATCCATCATTGTGGGACGAGTACTTGATTCTAAGAAATTTATCAATACTAATATTGTATAGCTAAAGAGTTTGTTTGAAAATTGAAAAAATATTTTTGTGTTGGATAGTCCATTTATCGAGGAAGGCTATAGGCTATATAACATCACGCTACGACTAAAAGGAGCTGTACATCAATGAAAAATGTTACAAAAACGGGAAATAATGTACTACATATTGTTATTTTCCGACATCCACGCGAACAAAGTCGCGGGCACAGCTGGTAAAATATACCTACAGTGTGTAACATAAACCCTGTCAACCCTTAAAGGAGCGTGTACGTTTACCTATATACAAACCAAAAAGAAGTTGCAATAAAAAAATATTGTCCAAATAATGTCCACTATTAGATTGTTTTTAAAATTGAAACATTTATAAAAAATGCTTCTAACATCAGTATTTACAAGTTATGAATTACATAATAGTCGGGGGGTGCCGCCAACGCACGAATCGGTGTTACTTTTAGAATATTAATGATTAAATATTTATTTAGATTATTTTATTGAAGAGTTTTAAAAACATGACATACATAGAAACGATTATATCGATTTTGTACTGTATGTGAAAAAACTTCTGTCGTCATAAGAAATACAACCATGGACCCCTCGGTCACTACCTAAGACATAGCCAAAAAGCGGTAAAAAATTTACTAAGTGGTATAAAAATTATGAGGTATGAAATTTATGACAGTGGATTTCTAGCTATATTAAATTTTGTAGCATAAGGCATTAGATGTGTATCGTTACAAGTGGTTTCGAGCTAAGTTCCAAGTTTTATCAGAATAGAAACTTGATAACTTTACCTCTCACTAGGTAGCCCCGAGGTGTCCGTAGAAAGACTCCGGACAACGCCAGTCATTACTGCGGATTATGAGATATCAGTCTTAATTGGATACGTAATCCCCTCTACTCGGAGCTGTGAAGGCTATTTTTTCAGACTTAGCTCGGGTCGCTTCTTAGCGCGGAATTTTTCATCCTACCCAGACTTTATTACGTAATAGTGTCATGAACAGATTTCAGCTCTGATAAAGTCATTGTTGTCTATAACAAATTTTAAATTTATCGTCATAACATAATTGAGCCTTATGAAAAGTTCATCTTATATACGGGAATACTATTTCGAATGTAATATAGGTACAGAATATTATGTAAAACGAACATAAATGCTTTGATACTAAAACGTACCTAACTACTTACTTACTATATTTTAAGTAATTTCCAACAAATACAGAGATTACCGCCCACAGCCTATATTTTTAGCTCGAGCTAAAAATTAGAGACTGCCTAAAACGACCAAGTTATTCAGTTTTAACGTCATAAATAAACTAGTATGTGGTGTTACCTCGCGAATTTAAATTTAGCAAAATTACTTCGCGAATAAAACTCTCAAGTTGAAGCTTAAAACATTACAATCTAATTACAGAAAATTGTGAACACAAAAATGGTGCGATTACGGAATTAGAGTACACGTGACGTTGCTCCTTTTCTTCCTGTGTACGTCGCAAGAGCAGACTACCCTTAGTCGGATTTTATGACATCCCTCCAATCCGACGAGCTTAGCGCAATTTCACCTCTGTGAGCGGAGTACCTAATGGAAAACACAAAATATAATCCTTTTTTAACAGAATTTAATAATAAGTCAAATCATTCATAATGTCATGCCTCCTGCTGTCTGCTTGTTATTCTGTTGAATAAAAGTTCTAAAAACTACCATCAATATGTTTTAAGTTTGCCTTTAATATTTGATCTTGTTTCCATCTTTTCAGTTGACTTGTCTTTTAATGGAGGTGTTTTTCTTATTTTTTATATTTACTTTTCAGTTGACCAATTGTTTTTTACGCAGACGGGTTTTTTAGTTTTTAATAGTAGATTATGCACCAAGGGATTAAAGCAGTGTCTAACGTCAAGGGCGCCATATTGAACCCCGAGCGTAACGAGGGACTCTAGAGTTAACTCCTGAGCGAAGCGAGGGAGTTATGTAGAGTCCTAAGTGAAGCGGGGGGATCAAGTCGCCTAAGACGAAAACACTGTTTTATTCCAGAGGTGAATACTCTACTTTTCATACTATCTGCGAGACAATTAATATAGGGCTTTATAACCAATTACTTATGTGGTAATTTTCATCATAAACACTGTCATATTATCATTATCACTATAACTATGGTTAAAATTGTCACATTATCATGAAAACCATAATATTTTTTTTAAATTTATTTCTTTTCATAATTATCTATACAACAATACATTTTTAATCTGCCAAACTGTAAAACAGTTTGTCGGCAGTAGTTCTCGTCCATTCTCTATTACATTTCTTTTTATTTTAATAATAATATTTTTTGAGCTAATACTACAACGCGTCTCACAGCCCCCCTCAAAAATTAAAATATTTATTTAACCGAAAAGAAAGTGTCGATCTTAAAACTTGTCATATCAGTCAAATTTAACTGTCAAATTTGTGAAAAATAAATTTTAGAACAGTTTTAGGTTGGCACTTTTGATAGTTTAAACAAAATTAAACATTGTATTACAAATTATAATCTATGGGGAGATAATAGACAAGCTGTGTAAATTAATACTAGGGACACAGAGACAGATAATGCTTCCTTAATACATTCTTTAAATGATTTTTGCTTATTACATTTTTTAGCAAGTTCTGGGGCAACTGATTTATAAACACTGGTATTAGCCAACGCCTTTCACGCTTGCTATAAACAATATACAACGGAATATAGTTACTGCATATTATGGAACAAATTGTAGAAACATTGTTTATTTTTAAATATGCCGCGTAATTTTTTCAAAAGAAAGCTTTCAGCTCGTTAGTGTTCTTGCTTTACTTTGCTTTTTATTCGTTTGTATCGATACAGCTTATGGTGGCCGTCAAAAGATGGCGCTTTTAGCATAAAAAGTATTTTAATTAATAAAAAATAAAGTGAAGTGTTATTGTTTATTTTAGTTTGCACTATTATGTAGGTAAATATTTTATAATTTTGGTAAAGAAATTATGTATTTAGATTTTATAAAAACATTATTTACACAGGTAGAATGTCTATTTGTCTCTAGTGGATGTACGCTATTGCTGTATGGGCGTAGAACCTTTGCCTTCCTAAGCTAGCATCTCTAAATTGTCATACAAATTTTATGTTCCAAATTTAAAACACTTTACTTGTGACACCTGCATGCGAACCCAAGTTATCATAGAAGTGGATTATACCTTAAACACTCTGTAATTCGCGTAAACACATGTTTGGTTAAGACACTTGTCTGGCAGAATTGTTGTTGGCAACGACGACACATTGCCATAATTAAAACAAGAAGAAGAAGAAGTAAAACACTTTAATCCCTTGGGAGTTTCATACAACATTATATCTCCGGGGATATAATGTCTTGCTTTACGTTGACGTTAAGAGGGTTATAATTGTACATTGTCGAGCAGGTGGTATTAAAAATTTATTACTAATTTTTACCCAAATTGTAAAACTTCTCAATAGGACGCCTTATCTATTTTTTCCATTTTGTTGAATTATTATTATACTGCATGGCATTAGCTAGCTTAAGTAACAAAAAAAAATTAAACGCCAAAAAAAGTAAACTAAAAAAATACGTTTCTTGGTACACTCTTTCACATTTTATAGGTGCAAATCATAAAGACTCTTAATATTAACATTTTCACGCTCTACATCAAAACGTATCAGAGAAAATACTTATTACCGCATTCACCAAGCCCCAAGCCTTCGAGATATCTGCCCATACACAGCCTAGATGGAGGCGGCTATTATTTTTCCCATTAGTGGCGAGTCCAGAGGTGTGGATGGCTTGAGCGATCGTTCTCATTGCGAGCGATTATAAGATAACAGCCTTAATGGGAGTCATAATCCTCTTTCTCAAGGCGTCGAGGTGGGTAGGTTAACTACGTACCCACCTTAACATATATAGGGTGCTTACCTCTTTACTCTCTACGCAATTTATTATCAACAGGTAAATTATAAGACGGACGCTGGATTTGGAAGATAATCCTCATTGATTGATGATTATCGGATTTCGGATCTTTCCCGAATATCCAGAGTGAATTTTGTAAAAGAACTTGAACCAAATTACGTCATGAAAATTAGGTGTATAGTTCACGCTGTTATAACATCACAGCTCATATAATGTCCCCACTGGGCTCGAGCCTACCCTATGTTAGGGTAATTAGGCCTTAGTCAACCACGCTGGCCCAGTTCGGATTGGTCGACTTCACATACACCTTTGAATTACACAAGACGACAGTGATTTGTGCAGCGGTACAGTCGTGTCGCAAAGCACACGTGCTGCAGTCGCAATACTGTTGTTAGCATTGATGCACCTGCCCGTAATCTGGGGCCTTACCATGATCGTTTATAGCGAGGCAGCGAGGTTAAAACAATATTGAAACAGAGACACCACTTGGTTGCGTATAGCTCCCGCTCTTAGTGCGGCTTTAATATTGTTTTGGGCGATCATGGCTAGATAGCTGTTTTCGAGTATCTAACTTCGAGATCAAAGCTTTGATTACAGATATGGAGAGTAGCCTTGGATCGCGACTATCGCGTTTGCATCGATGCACACACCCTTTTGCATCGCGAATGCTATAGAATTCGCAGTCTGTAATGGGCATATTTTATAAGTCCAATCATGAATTCCGAAGGCAGAAACTAGAAATTACGATAAGTTGTTAGTTCTCACATATTATAGTTTCGTATAACAAACTGTGTTGCGCATACCTGTCAGACAAGGATTCTGGATTATTCCATTTCGCCGTGAAGCAACGGCTGATTGAGCTTGCTTAGGAATTTTTCCCCGGGTAAGGTATCACGTGATGCTGTCACGCCGCCTTTGTCACTCGACACTACAATCGAATAACACGAGCGCGTTGTTAGCGCGGGTATCGCTTTCGCAAACGGAAAACGTTGGATGATTGCGCGGCGTTAGCTTACCGACTGTCTCCCCTTTGCTCCGTCAATTTGCTTTTGGCGTTTTCTTCGGCTTACATCTATGATTAATAGATAGATAAATGACTCACTTCAACTTCACTTCACTTCAAAAAAGTTCAAACACTTGCCTAGTGATCGAAGAAAAATGTAGAAAATGAAAAATATATTTATTGCAACCTAAATATGGACCTACAAAAAGGTATGTGATTGCAACATACTAACAATTTACGAAATATTAATGTAACCACGGCTTACGTATGACATCCGTCGGGTACACGGGATACATGACTCAAATTACAAAAAATGGCATAATTGGTAGAATGATTTTCTTGAAAGAAACGGACACCTACGAGTATGCCAAAGTTAACTTTTAAAAGAGTCATTATCTAAAGCTTAAAAGGAATTACAGTAGTACAATGTGTCATTCCATTACTTAAGAATAGTTTGTAGCTTTGTATAGCTTGCATAAATATAAGTAGGTACGTATAGTTGGCAAATAAATCGATGAGAGTGTTGTGTCTCCGCCAACTAACTGTTGTTTCAGTTTTGCGGGTGCATTGTATATTTGTATCTGTAAACAATATGTACTTGGTGTAATAAACGATTTTATTATTTATTATTATCTCGGGGTAGTCCAGATAATGGGGGTTACCTAGATCCTTACCTTACTGTGGGCTAGATGATCGAGGTTGGTTATATGTGTATGTCCCACACTCAGCAGGGGAAGTCCCACACTCAGCAGGGGAAGTCCCACACACTCCCGTCGACTATCCATCGGCAGGTACGGTGCGTAACGGCATTCCACCTCGTAAAAAGGGCTATTTCAAAGATAAAAATAACGCTTTTTTCGCTATTGTCCTCATCTGATCCCTGATTCCCCCGAACAGGAAGACAGTTCGGTGTGGGAGTGATAAGGATTCGCCCGGCTTTGTTGTTAAAATAGCCCACTCAATCGTACTCCGTTATGGGCCATAAGATTGTTACTCACAGCGAAACCTCGCTTTTAGGGTTCCGTACCTCGAAAGGAAAAAACGGAACCCTTATAGGATCACTTTATTGTCTGTCCGTCCGTCTGTGTGTCTGTCAAGACATTTTTCTCAAGAACGCGTGGAGGTATCAAGCTGAAATTTATATCAAATACTCAGGTCTACTGTCCCTTGGAGCTGTGAAAAAATCAAACTTCTAAGCCAACGCAATCAAAAGATACAGAGCCGTTTATGCCGCAAATTTTCGACACTCGCAAGGGAATCAAAACCTACAGGGAACTTCCCGTGAACTCAGAATCTTGAAATTTGGTACGAAGTAACGTCTTACAGCACAGATATATCGGAAAAATTTCGGAAACCGTAAATTTTTAGTTACATCATATAATATAATAGAAATATATGGGTGAACTTTTACTTATAGTATATTTGAATCATTTGAATGCTCTAAGATAGTATATCTACAGGTTTGTACGGAACCCTAGGTGCGCGAGTCCGACACGCACTTGGCCGGTTTTTTAAAAGTCCTACGAGCTATCGCCTCAAAAAAAAATTAATAGCCTCTGGACATGGCCTCCGATTTCATTTTAAAAAATATTTAAGAATCTGACGGTAGACATAAGAAAAACACGCTTGTAATACTAAAAATGTATCGGCAATGCGATGCGATCACAGGGAAGCGATGCGATTGATGCCTGATTGAATGTGAAATGCTATAGTGTAGTCCTATAGTGAAAAAAGAAGGTGATTTATTCTGTCAATGTCAATGATTTAATCACTAACTCAGAAGTATAACTAAAGCAATCACTAATTATTTTACATTTTTAATTTTATGGTAGTCATAACCTAGAAATGAACTTTTGATAAAAAAGTGAGGGAAAAACAAGAAAAATTAAAAATAATTCAGTTTAAACAAATAAAAAAGCCAAAATATAATCCACTTATGGCTTAATATCATAGAAAATGTCTGTTTTGTTCGTTACAGTGACCTCATAGATTTTTATTTTATTCTTTCAATATGGAAGGGGTAAAAATAAAAATAATAATTCAAAGTTGCAGGACATGCAAAAGGCCGCTATCGTGTGATATGTAAAATGTATGCTGAAAAATCTGTTGAATATTATAACACTATTGAGCGTCTCCTTTCCCTTTTCTAATACTTTTACACAATATTCAAATAATCCATAGTCGAAATATAGTCGAATTGCTTAATAGATTTCGTTTCAAAATTCCCTAGATTGAGTCTAACATAAAATAATAGGTAAGTTTACCGTCTACCGTGGTCTATTCGTCGAGGTCAGCAGGAATTGATTTAAAAATCCGGGGCTCGATTCCATAAAAGGGCAGAAGCTTTTATGGTAATTTTGCATTGGCGTATCTAGAGTTATTTTCTGGGGTGGGCCTGGCCCTTGATTTTTGTTTCAAGCTATCACTGTTTGGCGTCAATAATAGAATTTTGAAACGGCAGCCTTAGCATCCTGGGGGGTTAGTACAAGACCATTCTTCTGGGGTGGGCCCGGCCCACCCGGCCCCTCTTTATACGTCTATGTAATGTTGGTTGGTGTTAGCGCTTCTGCCCCCCTAGCATGACCACCGAAACACGATATGATAAAACGATATATCGATTTAAACTGTTAAAAAAGTATTTTTTTTAGTTATCTTGAAGTTTTGAGTATGTTTTGGATATTGACATTGTTATTTTGGGTATTGTCAATATAATTTCAAGGTAGCCATTATATCTGAAATATTTTGACAGATCATATCGATTTATCGCTTTATCGTATCGTATTTCAGTGTTCATGCTACGGGCTACGGGGGCTGAGCCCATCTAGTTAGCTACGTCTGTTTAACATTATTGTTTTCCGACAATTACAGACTTATTACAAAACATGGTGGTAACTTAGTCTTGGTTTGAAGTTTTGAACCCTAGGCTGTCTCTACCTAGTCTCATCAACACAAGTAAAAGCGCATTCGGCCTTATTAATAAAAAATGTTTTGTCTTGCTTTCACATATTATGACAGCCGACATGTGCGGAAACAAGACAAAAACGGAGTAACTAATCCGAGGATGATCCAAGGAGTAAAATTTTTATTAATAAGGCCGGATGCGCTTTTACTTGTGTTGATAGAACTAGGTAGAGACAGCCTTGGGCTTAAACCAAGACTAAGCTTAGAGCAGTTAGATTGTTCGGCTATTAACACTAACGCCTTCTATTTCCGGCCTTAATCTCCCGGTTATGTGTAAAAAAATCGCTTGGATAAAATAACCACAGATAGAGCAGCGTAGTATTAAATACCTGCAGCGTCCGCAAGCGGCTACTGATGGACAATCTATAGTGTGGGATTGTGCCACTGCCGCAAGTGATCCGGGAGACGGCATATTGATAAGAGAGCTGCAGCGCGTTAGTATGTTTGCCAAATTTTAAGACTTTCTAGGAGATCATGGCTTGGCACCGACTTCAATATAAAAATGTGATGTTGTATTTATTCTCATATTGTTTTTGAAATTTATGCGTTTTTGAAGCATAAGAATACGATAAGAATAATGTAATAAAAATGCATAAGAATACTGGCAAATATAGACTCATTGACTAGCTGCCGGTCGTACTTCACTAAATATAACATCCTAACCCTAACATCAATATAATATATATCACAAATATGTCTAATGGTTAAAAAGAATATTAATTCATATCCACAGTAGTTTCGCCCAGAAAGATTAAGGCCCAAATGTAAACTAGCAACTGAAGTGTCAAAATTAAAAATCACATAATATGTCAATAAAAATTTATAACTTAATCCCCGAGCATATAAAATCAATAAACAAAATTAATTTATTTAAGAAAAATCTAAACAAGTACCTCTGTCAGAAATGCTACTACTCACTACAGGAATTTTTTAGTGACAAGGGGATAAACAATTAATGACATTTTATTTTTTATTTATTTCTGTTAGTTTTATTTCCTTTGTTTAATTGAATCTTAATTTTAATGTATAATAATAATAATAAATAATGCTATTAAATTAATTCAAATACTTACTAATATTAATATTTACAAATGTATATGCAATAATGATAGTATAATTTAATACATAATCTAATCAAGTAAGTACATACATTGTAAATTTATAGTAGTGACATTATTAATATTACTTACTGTGTTGCAGTGCCCTTCTCAGGGTCATGTCATGATTCTGTAAACTTTATTTGTACACCCATAATACCACATGATTGCAATAAATGTTTGAGTTTGAGTTTGAAGTCGGTTATAATTTTTTATACGGTTACCAACTCACGCTTACCGAATTTACTTGGAAAGAATACCACACAGGATTAATGTATGTCTGTTGTAATAAAAAAACTAACCTCTGATTTCTAAAGTTAGAAACCCCTGTATTAGAAAGAAAGAAAGTATTACCGCAAATACCTGAATAACTTCAAAAAAGAAACATTAAGCACGTTGGAAGTGCCTATAAAATTTCAGGGTTTTCCTGTATTTTCCTATGATCCCAAAATCAGATCCTAAATAAGGTGATAATAGTACCACCTCAGGGGTATACTCTATCGCATACAAAAATAATTTTGAAAATCGGTCCACAATTCGTGGAGTTATCGCGTGACATATATACAAAAAATATATACGTGACGAATTGTTAGCCTTCTCCTTTTATGAAGTCGGTTGGAACTTTTGGTGAGTTGTTGTCAATTCTGGAACCTGCTATGTTTCATTGATAAATCCATGGCTATGAGTCATTCTGACAGTGATGAGAATGTGCATTAGTCCAAAAGGCGAAGTTAAAGACTAGCAGTAACTTTAAAGTAAGTAAATGAAATACGTTTTTAATTAGTAAATAAATGTTTTATCAGTTTTGTCTTAACTAGACATTGAATCCCAAACAGAAAGTGTGATGTAAACTCATCGATTAATCGTTAATCGTAATTAATCGATAATAAGAAATTAAATTCTGTAATTACTCGAATTATATTTATTTATTTTTTTTTTTTTTTTTTTATTGAATTAGATTAGCCATTTGCTGGGCACTTTTACCCATCATTAGTTCCATTGCTGGGCACACTCTCAGTCGAATGTTATGGAACAAATACTTAATTAAATAAAAATACAAACAGAAATGGGCACTGGGGTGCCTTAGTGGATATTTTCACCTACTCATTGAGCTCCTGGCAAATGTATTTCCCCAGATTAAAATATTTGCTTCATATCTGTATCTATTATCTATACATATATATGACGCGTCACGTCATATAGTCAGTTAATCCTGTTTGTCCCTATATTTCACTCCGAAGCACAAAGTGCACGTCATAAGGAAATAGAGTTTGTATGTGGATGTAATCCGAAGCTTCCTTTACGAATGCATTATACTTAGTTGTTAGTTGTTATGTGTTGATAGAGAAAAGGATGTACGTACACGGTACGGGTGTTGAAAGTATTGATTGTATGTAGGTAACTTAGTGAAAAGTTTGTGAAAATATCACAATAGAAACCTACACATAAATGATGTGAATAAAAGATTCCCGCTTCGCTTGTGGCTGTGGCCGTACTCCTCTAACAACGTTACCGATGGGTGTATCGACCTTTGTCCGGCCCTTACATCAAGTTCCAATGAATATTTCAATGCAGCTTCAATTTGCCAACCTCAGTTAATGTAGGCTGGTTACCGGGAAAAATTTCAGCTGTGTGCTTCTGGACAAAGGAAAGAGCTTTGTTTGACAGAATGATTACACATACACAATATGAGATTTAACTTTTTGAGATACGACGGTAATAGCCAGTTTCTCATAATACTGTCTTTTATTTGAAATATATACGAGTTATTCCGAAAATGCAGTTTTATTTAAATTTTACTAACATCATCTTAATATTTATGCGGTCTGTTCCATACAAACAGAGATTTTTGAATCTCAATAGCCTTATGTAGCATCATTGGGATAAATCGGTGTTCTTTGGCAAGGATCTGTGGTGTATCAAATCTTAAATAATCATTAGCCAGTGTCCAGGTGAAGATCGTGAGGAGGAGGAGGTGCTTGAGATTTTTTGTAATTTGGTCACCCATAGACCTAGACCTGACCACGGCCAACGTAGCCTAATTTTATCAATCGTTGGTCAAGCGCACACGTTAATGAACCACTGAGCGTCACTTATTTTTTTAGATGAAATGTAGGTTAAGTTTCCTTTTATTTAATTTGGTAAAGAGAGTGCAAGCTCAAGAATGCGGAGCTGCGCGTACCTGTGGCACATGCCACTTCCACTGTACCGTTGTTGCTGAGAGATGCAGTTGAATTATTGAATAGACTATGAGCATATCTTATATCACAAGTTGACAACGTAAGTATTGTGCTGTGACCCTGTCTTCTACAAAGATCACAATATGCTTATGCAAACAGTATGCTATTTGGGGAACAGCAAGTAATAGCAACATAGAGATTCTGGAAAGGTTTCAGACCAAAGCTATTAGATCGATGCTCCACATCCCAAAATGCATCCACAACAAATATATTTTGCAGGATTTAAGGCTCAACACTGTGAAACAGGAAATTGCTTCTCGAAGTAAACACTACCAACAAAAACTGACAACACATGTTAATGCTTTAGCTGCTGAGCTCTCAGGTGCTGGAAGTGTTATACAGACAAGACTGAGGAGGAACAGTGTTCCCAACCTTATGAATCGGTTCTCCAAGGAATAGCGGGAGTTGTCAATGGACAAATCCTCACTGCCTATAAAAAATCCATTGAATGGGCAAAGCCTGTCGCGGAGTTCCGCGAATACTCTGACTACTTCCGGTAAGAAGTGAAGTGAGTAAATTGATACAATGATTATGGTTCTAATGTTGTTATGGGTAATAAATAAATTATAAATCTGATTATGTGAATTATTAATGTTGCCGACACTACCAGCAGCATTCCCAATTCCTTTGTCAGTATAAATAGCGTTGTGTCGACTCAGTGGTAATAATGGTATTGTACAGTGTCGGTATTTTAATAATGTTATTCTGCTTTGCCTATAAGGCAGACATGTGGCTTTCTCTTGTTCAATTCGGTTCTGAACATCATAGTGATCAGGTGATAAAGATGAGACTTGGAGCGAAGACAGGTACAGCAGGTGAGAGTGTGAACTGGCCAGGCAGCATAATATAAGGATATATTATGGTAAGTGCCTGATGGCCTAGTTAAGAATTGTGCAAGTTCATGAAGTATGGTCCATCTGATATGCTCAACCACAGAACACTGAAAGAGGTTTCTATGGTCTGTGTGTTCAACAGTGGCCGGAGAGCCCGAGCCTCTACTGATCTCTCTGTCCTGGGGGCGTACAGGATGCGTCAAGGGCAGCCTGGGGGCGTACACGATGATGCGTCAAGGGCAGCCTGGGGGCGTACGAGATGTGTCAAGGGAGCCTGGGGGCGTACACGATACGTCAAGGGCAGTCGTGGTTGGACCACGTGTGTCATTCGGTGACGCAGGCGATGAGACCGCCTAGTTGTGTGAGAGAGATCAGGAGCGTCAGTGATGACGCAGTTAAAGCGGTAGTAAGACCGTTAAGTTGCGAGGCATTGGCAGACTTTAGGGGAGGTTGGAGGTCTGTGAGGAGGTTGAACCCTCCCCTGGTTGTGTTGATTATAGAAAGGCAGCTCTCACGGCCCCTAAGGGAAGGAACAGGTGTAATGACCCCTAGATGTGTCTAGGTTTCCTGTTGTTAGTACTGAGAATTTCTCGGCTTCCGTGCAGAGAGTAAAGCGGGCCGTATGACCCGTTCCATTGACTATGGCTCTCAATGCGTATAGAAAAGGCGATAATTCGTGAACAGCCTATGTTACTCCCTAAAGTTATTAATCCATTTTGTTCTGATGTAGTGTAACCTATTGTATGCATTACGGTTCATATAAATCGTCACGACAAAGCCAGACAAGTGAGCAGCTAAATGTCGAAGACAGATTGCAGCGTTGAGCAGGATACAAAAAAAGTATGCTATTTGCTTACAGAAATCATCATCACAACTCATATGTCCCCACCGAGGGGCTCGAGCCTACCCTAAGTTAGGGTGTTTAGGGCGTAGTCAAACCACTGTCCCAGTACGGATTGGTCGACTTCACATACACCTTTGAATTTCTTCGCAGATGTATGCAGGTTATCTTACGACGTTTTTCTTCACCGTAGAAGCGTCGGATAAATCTACACACGGAATTCGAAAAACGAAACACACATCGGTACATGGCAGGTTCGAACCCCGGACCTCCCGATTAGAAGGCCACAGTCAAGTCCACAGCGCCACCGACGCTTACAGAAATCATTAGGTATGTATTTGAGATGACTGTAACAACTTACATCAGATGGGCAGTTGTTTAACAAAGTTAAAAAAAAAACAAAAATTACGATCGCGAAGTATTGTTCGCGGATATAGAGTAGGTAACCTGGTTACTACATCAACCACTGACGGAAAATCACCGCTCTCCATCACACGACACGAGCACCGAGAAGCGCCGCGAAATTACCACTCCCATTTTATGAGGCTCTAACGCATAAGGAAGTCTCGGTTTTATAATATTACTCAGCCTGTAAAGAGTACGTGACTATCGCGCTCCACGACGCCTTCAGCGGGTTCAATATCAGTGGAGACTTGAAAAGGTGAAATGGATTGAAGGTCTAAACACAAAACGCACGACGTATCGCAAGAAGTTACGAACTTATTCACATCGCACTTTCTTGCGTTTCACGTCAATTGAAGTACTGTGAAGCTACCACTGGCATTTTATGAGGCTCTTATGCATAAAGATGTTACGATTTTATTATATTATTCAGTGAGATTAAATATCAGCGGAAACATGGAATGGCAGTTAATGGCTTGGGGTTCAAACACAAAACCGCCGTAAACGTATAAAGTCACGAGCTCGCACAATGCATCGCAAGAACTTGTAGTGTAGCGGCAATGCGTTCTTTTTACACCCATGTTAATGTTCAGTTACCATCCACGCTTGGGACAGTTGACGATCGTCAAACGAATATTCAGTAGTCAGTCGAACCGCGGAAGCGAGATTCCTTCTTGCAATGAGATTTCGTGTAACAAGGAATCTCGCTTCCGCGGTTCGTCTAGGCGTGATTTCTTCGTGCAACAAGGAATCTCGCTTCCGCTGTTCGACTAGGTAAGATTTCTTGTTGCACGAAATCGCATCGCATTGCAACATTTTACGACGACGTTAAATTCTGCGTTGCAAAATCATCATCATCAGATTCCATCATCAGATTCTGACTTTGGTGACTATGGGATCAATCGCGAGGTGGGTACACTTTCCGATTGGTCCTATCTCAAACAACAAAAAAAATATTTTACAAAAAATAAAAACCGACTTCAAAAACACTGAAAAGTTAAAAATAATATAAGAATAGGTACAAACAACATCACACTTCTATATTGAAGTCGGTGACAAACAATGATCTTCTAGAAAGTCTTAAAATTTGTCACCGACTTCAATAGAGATGTGTGATGTTGTCTGTACCTATTCTTATATTATTTTTAACTTTTCAGTGTTTTTGAAGTCGGTTTTTATTTTTTGTAAAATATTTTTTATATTTAACTTTTTAGTGAATGAAATCTTTTTAGTGAAAGGATCGATTTTCATGGGATCCCATCATCAGATCCTGACTTTGGTAACCTTGGGACCACCCCAGGAGTATACTCTATCGAATACAAAAATAATTTTGAAAATCGGTCTACAATTGGCGGAGTAATTGCGTAACATACACACAAAACACGTTGGACACACCTTAAAATTTAAGTTTTTTCCTCGATTTTCATAGGATCTCATCATCAGATCCTAATTTTGGTGACCATGGGACCACTCTTGGAGTATACTCTATCGAATACAAAAAGAATTTTGAAAATCGGTCCACAATTGGCGGCGTAATCGCGTAACATACACACAAAAAAACATACGCATCGAATTGAGAACCTTCCTTCCTTTTTTGAAGTTGGTTAAAAAAACTAAATCGGTCAATATAATAAACAGAGGTATGAGGTACATACACAAACACAATTAAGGGTTCCCCTTGATTTTCCTGGGATCCCAGCGCCAGATCCCGACTTTGGTGACTGACACTAATCGGGAAGTATAAAAAAGAACATACAATTGAAATCACCCTTTTTGTGAGGTCGGTTAAAATGGAATGGATTAAAAAATGGAAACTCGCAATTGAAAAGTTGCGTTATCTAAAGTTGCTTTTTAAATAGTTTTATAAGAGCCGTTCCTTAATTTCTTTAAAATTATATAAATAATCAAACTGATAGTTGCCCACAGTATTATGTTATCTGTGCACATGGCGTTCTTTTAATATCAAAAAAATTAAGTAGTACTATGGACAAATTTCACCCGTATTACTACCGGACACGTGAGTGTACTACGGGAAAAAAATACTCGTAATACTACCCCATTTATAGCCCCTCCCTTTTTGAGAGAGACCTATGCCTAGCAGTGGGCATATCAATGTTGACATGATGATGACCAGAATACTCAATTCACAAGTCATCATAAGATGCTGCTAAAATGATTTTTGGTAGATTGAAATAGAGTTGAAAGCCATAAAAATGAGCTCCAATCATAACTTGACTACGACACTAGTGAACTTTCCAAATGAAAGGACAAGATTTCACCGCGCGATTTATCACTGAAATGCTGGAAGTGAACTAGCTTGAATCCTTTCTCGTCGCGTCGCACAACCGAGTCACGAAAAGCTATTAAAAATTTTCCCCATTTATCATTCTCCATTAACACGCTCTCTTTGATTAGTTCGCAAATACGAACTTAATCCATCAAGCTCCATGAGCTGTGGACTCGGAATGCATAAATGGCATCAACTTGGGATGACGTTTCTTTAGTAAGTCGTTACATTGGACAGTGTAGAGTTCGATGACATAATTTGCAGATTTTCATTGAAGTGTCGGACAAATTTTTATATTATAGTTGGCTTTCCGCTCACGGCTTCGCCCGCGCTATTAGGTATTGTTTTCCCGTAGGAATTTTATATTTTCCCGTTGGAAACATAATAATTTAATTATATAGCTCGGATAATAAATTTCATTGGAATTGGAGCAGTTTTTGAAGATTTTTCCATACAAACTTGCAACCCCTATTTTCTTAGTGTGCGTCCGCATTTTGAATTAAAACAACTGTCTAAATTTCACGTTTCTACCATTAGCGGTTACGGCTGTGTGTGCGTTTATAGATGGGAACTTATAGATAGATATATTCTAGAATACAGAATATATAAAACTTAAGTGCTTCACTGCAAACCTTTTGTTTCGTAGGGTTATCCCTGGTTCTAAGTACGAGAAGCTTTTTTTAGACTGTTACGATAACAACAAGGTTGGCAGCATATTCGTGTTTCTAGAGATGTGCTAACTCGGAAAAAACAGAACTCGATTTAACTCGAATTGAAATCCACGTAACTTGAATTGAACTCGAGTTGAGTAACTCTAGTAACTAGACGAAACTGAGTGATCAATTTGTTTTATTTTTACCAATATACAAAAAAAATGACATACAACAGATTTGTGTATTTCTATTGGTTGATGCGCTATGGCGGACAAGAGGAGTGTAATACATAAGTTCGAAACACACTATCTCGGTGCACGTTAGCGCGACAAATCGCGACAAACCAAATTTCAATGCACGAAATCGCGACAAACCAAATCTCGATGCACGAAATCGCGACAAACCAAATCTCGATGCACGAAATCGCGACAAACCAAATTTCAATGCACGAAATCGCGACAAACCAAATCTCGATGCACGAAATCGCGACAAACCAAATCTCGATGCACAAAATCACGACAAGCTAATTCTCGGTGCAGAAATCGCGACACGCTTAATCTGGTAACCTTAAGAACACTATGGAGTACTATTATATATTCTGTGACACTAGTGCTAGGCGCATTTTGAATTCCAACGGCTGGCCATATCACAGTGGCGGGAATTCAGCCGCCCCTGACTGAATGGACGCACTGGTGCCACAGCTCTCACATTTCGCCTAGTGCAGGTTTAGTCTGTGTTTCGGGCATTTCCTATTTAGGATTGCCAGGAGAGAGCGGAGTCTACGATGCCACAAGTGAGGAGCCGACGATGACACGGCGCAGCATACATTAGAAGAGTGTTCTTCATTTGATGCTCAACGTAGTGTCCTCGTTGGCGTTGTGGGTGCGGACCTGTCATTGCCCACCTTAGTCAGGGCCATGGTTAGCAGTAACAAATGCTGGCATGCTATTGACTATTTCTGCGAGCAAGTCATGGCTCAGAAGAAACCTCGGAAAGGGCATGGCAAAACGACCATTTGGCTGACACAATTCGTAGGAGACAGCGAGAATACAACTCGCTCCACCCACCATAACCGGGGAGGCGCAGGCGATGGGGTCATTAGTACCCAGCGTTGCCATTTACACGGCAATTTGGGTCTATTCAGCAATAAAACACGGTACACGGCAGTATATTCATTGCCGTGTTCTAAAACACGGCAATCGGTAACCGTAAAGAGCATGCAAAACCGGTCCCGATTTCAGATTTTTGACAAGAAGATTAGCTGTGCCCGCGAACTACGTTTCGCCACAATAATTGCCAAAAAGGAGTGTAATACATACATCAACTCGAGCTAATAATAATAATAAATCATTTTATTAGCATAAATATGGTTACAAAGATGGCGGTGAAGGTTATTCCAACATATTTTGTCGTTTTTTCGACGTGCAAATATTTATTGCTGTAGAAATTATATTATGTTTAATTAATATGATTAGATACATTCGATATTTTATCGTTAAGGTGCATACAATAATAATAATTAATTAAGTTAAAATTGTGAATATTAGTAATGTCAAATAAATAAAGTTATAAAGGTCAGTTTTAAACGTGTTTACAATAAATGTCAATTTAATTTAAATTTTAATAAATGCCATTGCTTAATGTACTTTGTTAGTAAGTTTATCCATGGTTATTTGAACTAAGCCCAATTCGAGTCAACTCGAGTTAATAAATCGAGTTGACAATTATTACTACGTGTTTTCACTATGAAGTGAGATAACTGTTCGAGGAATTCACGAGAAACTCGCTTTCATTTACATTCGATCGTTATTTACCACCAGCAGGCCTGTTACCGATCTCATGGTTTCCAAATGATATCATATGAAATCATAGTGCAAAACGAAAAATAAGATTTTCGGTCAGATTTTTGATTATTAGTTCATCATATCATGATGACATCATTGAAATTATGCCGTAGTGATGATATCATTGGACATCGGTAGTACGAAATGAAGCATTTCATGACTAATTTATCTGAAAATGTATACCATGTCATACGATGAAAGATCCATAAATAGGCATGCAGGTTGTTAACCTTGGATTATTTAGCAGTATTTTTTTTATTGTTACTAAGTTGGCAAACAAGCAACTTGCCCACCTGATGGTAAGTGTTAACAGTGTAAACAGTCAGGGGTGCGATGTCAGACCACCTCCTCGTGGCGCACCCTGGGCAACCCGGCAGAATTTCTGCCGCGGGCTAAGAGTCTGAGAGCTTCCCCTGTGGAAGGGGGCGTAGTGTGGCCGGGTTTAATCCGGCGGGCCACTTCATGTGGCCATGTGGAGCGTCACCTCTCCTTCTTTCTTTTGATGGGGTTGTGTGTCGCCCGAGGACTTGCTCGCGGGTCATGGCGCGATGCGCCTTGTGCCGTTGCCCCTTTGGTCGAGTTGGTGCGGGTCCTTGTTGAGCTTCGGCATGTCGTTGTATCGAGTCGGTGCAAGCTCATTGAGCTTCAGCGTGTCGTTGTTCCAATGACTGAGGCTGATCCGATCACCGTGTGGCTTCGGCACACTTGTGCGGCCCCCATGAGGAGGGCGGTGGATGGCCGAGTGCTACCGTGGCCGCTTTTTGCGGTGGGTCGGCGCTTTGGCGCTGCTGACCTTCGGCTCGCGTGCGCGGCGTTGAATCCAGTGGGGTCTGCCGTTGTGGGCGCGCCCGTTACCCCGCACTGAGCGGGGCCGGGAGCTTGGCGCACTGAGCGTCGGGCCGCGTGGAAAAAAACCACACTAAAAATTACTCCCCGGAGTATGCTCCGGGAACTCCTCTCCATCTCCATCTTAGAGAGGGCCTGAGGAGCCCGCCATTGGCGGGCAGGCGCCGCCGACGAGGTTATGGTTGCGTACGGAAGGGTGCCCACGATCTCGTTCGGCAGCGGCGCGTCCTTTGGGCGTGGCTGCACCAGGCGTCAAATAGGGCATATCGAAAAAAAAGTGGTAACAGTCATCTGTAATACATGTGGTTCCTGTGAGATTCGCAGTAATACTAGCTGCAACCCCCACAAGAACCACAGCGTACGTTGCCAACTTGTGACATCAGGTGTTAACCAGGGTACCCTACGAAAAAGTAAATCAAATGAAATTACGGTACCCAGTAATTTCATTTGATTTACTTTTTCGTAAAACGTGATCTATTTCAACCGTTTCTATGGTCTAGTGGTTGAGCCTATCCAGTATTGATCTGGTGGTTCGATTCCCCGTCAGGGCAGGAGATATTCTGTTTTTTATTATTTGGTTAACTAGCTAACTATACTACCGTGTTAGAGCTCTCCTTAGTTGAAATCGGGTGGCCTTGGTAGTACTTAATTAGTTGATTTAGTTGTGTGAGTATAAAGTATTAATAACTACACTTCATGCGTGCGAAAGCGTTGACTATACCGAGAACTATGGATGGAACAGTCGACTAGTCGCGTGATTTAATCAAATTCAAATTGGATTACATAATCACTTTTGCCCGTTAAAGAAGCTAAGCCAATCCGATAACGCTCTCCTTATGAAGCAGCGCTGGCGCATTATGAAACAATTTACTCGCACGTCCGTCCGTTCTATCGCGCGTGCTCCGACAATTATGACTAGTTAGTTGGACAGCAAATCCGTTTCCGAGTCGAGCTGGTCCGATTTGGTAAGTTCGTTAGTGGGTGTGGGACGCGTCATTTTAGCCTTCCTAAGTTTTTCGCCATAATAACAATGTTAATAACATTTTTGTGCTTCGACTAGGAGGTATGTAAGTTCCCCAGTTGTTAAGGAGTCCAAGTGAAGTTCGCTTCCATCCTTGTCCTTATCGCCACTTACTATCGGGTGAAATAAAGGCCAAATGCTTTGCTGTGTGTAAATAAAAACTTATAAGTTCATTTTTGCGTTGTCATCAACGTCACTAAAGCGCACGTATAATAGTTATTTGTTATACATGAGTGCAAAGTTGCTTTTTAACCGCGTGCTCAACTTTTATGACCGAGCAAGAGAAGGATTCTAAAATTAGAATCCTGAGCGTGAGCGAGGGAATCAAAAGAGCACAAGGTGAAAAATCTTTGCACTCGAGTGCAATACGTAACTTTTCATCCCCCCTCAGTGAGGAAATGACTAAATGCAAAATAAAACATTTTCAATAAGAAGATACTTTATTTCAGTTTAGGTACATATTTACTACAATACAACATTATGATAGGTAAGTATTACAGAATAATATTTATATTATGTATAACAAATAATACGATTTTTTTAAACTTATTTTCAAGTTTCCTATTTATAACAATACGACGACAAAACAAAATGGAGCGCGCAAAGCAAATTAAAATTAAAAGTACACCAAGGAGGTTCAGAGTCCGAGTTTTTAACAAATTTAAAAAAAGTTTATGTTAAATTCGGCACCTTGGTAAATAGGTTTAATGATGTTTTGAAATCACATACTTAGTGTACGCGATGTTCTAAATTCAAATTTACTTTAACCTCAAGCGGATAAAAACGGCTTTGGCGGTCAGATATCGAATAGCAAAAATACTCTTTCCGAGATGGGGGGATGAAAAAATATTATATTGCTGCCAAGCGCAAAACTCCAATACGGGTGGACCAATCCGGTTTATTCTTTTTTTCAAGTATTTTACAAATGTTGTAATGATTCGTTTTATTTTTGATCACGTTGACTTACGTGACCCTGAAAAAAAACAGTTTTTTTCCTTTTGGTACAGGTTTGAGCCCTAAAAACTAAAAATTGTCAGGAAAACATAAAAAAAATACCTATACCTCTGCTAACTGTTCCAGATGATGTACTACTACGTAAAACATAGTCATTATGTTCTCTCTGCCAATCAAACACAAGATTTTTTGACAGAACGACGCGTCGCGTTTTTTTGTGAATTTGTCATGTAACGCACACAGACATAAAATGTAGTCACTTTTTGGAAGCGCAAAGCGCATCTAACGATTTAAATCTCTGGATAATACTATAAATACGTGCAATCAGAGAATTCAAATGCTAGGCAGGTTGACAATTATTTGTTTTAGCCGTTTAATATCGATTTAGAAACTACCAATATTTTTACAGTTTGTTCTGTTCCATAGAATATTATTATGAGTTACTTGATCCGAGTGAAACAACAATAGTATCTGTCACGTCATTAGGACAAAATAAAAAAACGTTTACTTTGGTTAAACCTTTTGGTTGGTGGTAGGGCTTCTGAGCCCGCCTGACTAGCTGCCTAAGTTTTTCGCCATAATAACAATGTTAATAGCATTGTTGCATTCCGATAATTATTAGAGGTAAGATAATCAGTTTCTCAGTGGTCGAGGAGTCCAGTTGAAGCTCGCTTCCAAAAAATCTACAAAATATTAAAATTCCGTGATCTGTGCACATAAACAAGAAAATCTATATATATATAAAAGGAGATGTTCCCATCTATAGACGCACGCACAGCCGTAACCGCTAATGGTAGAAAAGTAAAATTTGGACAGTTGTTTTAATTCAAAATGCGGACGCATACTAAGAACGGATTTTAAAAAAATGTTAAAGGGATGAAATAGGGGTTGCAAGTTTGTATGGATTTTTTTAAAATTAGCAACGATTTTGATAAATCTTGAGATTCATGCTCTTAAAAACATTTCATTGAATACGTGTTTCATGGTTTATTGGAGTTCACCCCATTAGGGTGCAAAATAGTAATTATTAAATACTATTTTATAAAAATAATAATAATTCTATGAAATTGAATATTCGAGCTCTTAAATATCAATAACAGTCTTCTATTTAATAGGCCACAAAATTCTTTTACGAGAAAATATAAAATTCCCACGGGAAAATAATAATAACGCGGGTGAAGCCGCGAGCGGAAAGCTAGTAAATAGATAAAAAGAGAGCAACCCGTCTGTTATGCAACTTATTGTAAACAAACGACAAAGCCATCTGTCGAGCGAATCCCCACAATTAGTGGCGTTATTTGAACCGAAAACAATGCGGTCGGACAGTACATTATAACCCGATCAATCGGCCGCACCCGCACCCCGCCCGCTGGATTTGATGCTCCGAGCGTGATTAACGTTTCAATATTGTGTTTAATAGTTCATTAATCCTGCTGATTGTAAATGAACGTTTGCATTTAGTTGTGTCAATGTTTAGTCCGTGATTGGGCTTTTTAGGTGCTCAATCACAGATTGACAAAAATATATTTAAAAACTACTTGCAGCCCCGGCGTCACATGGATATACTGAAAACCATTCGATAATACAATCATGTAAGAAACCATTAAATTGAAATAACCTGAGTCTGTTGAAACAATCTGTCAATTTCGTCCCTTCTTATATGAAAACTAGCTGTGCTCGCGAGCTACGTTTCGCCATAATAATTGTCAAAAAAACCCTTATGACCTAGGGGTATAAAAATAGTTTTCATATTACCTGCTCGACAATGTCCAAATTTAGCCCCCTTAATCTCAACGTAAAGCAAGACATTATCTCCCTAGGGAGATAATGTTGTATGAAACTTCCGAGGGAGTAAAGTGTTATACGTATGAAATTAGCATAGATGGTAGCATAGGGAGGCAAAGTTTCTACTCCCATACAGCAGTGGCGTGCATCCACTAGAGACAAATAGACATTCTGCCCTGAGCCTGTGTTACCAAAATTATAAAATATTTACCTTAATACCTAAAAGTAAAATAAACAATAACACTTCACTGTATTTTTATTGATAAAATACTTTTTATGCTAAAACCGCTATCTTTTGACGGCTAAATGAAAAAAAAACGCAGAGTAAGGCCCTGTCCTAATTGGCCATCGCTCGTGCGATGATGCGTTGCGATTTCATCGTGCGATGAAACTGTCGCGATGCGATCACTCTCGAAATGGCTCTTGACAGAGATGCATAGTTATTGCTTTCGAGTAATATTCCTCTAATCATAATTAGTATTTAAAAAAAGAAAACGTAGACCACATAATATCCTACTAATATTATAAATGTGAAAGTGTGGATGTTTGTATGTTTGGATGTTTGTTACTCAATCACGCAACAACGGCTGAACGGATTTGGATGAAATTTGGCATGCGTGTAGCCTTTGACATGGAAAAGAACATAGGCTACCTTTTATCCCGATTCCTTAAGTAGTTCCCGAGAGAAAATTGAAAATTGTTTACGAGCTAAGCCGCGGGCAGACAGCTTTGAAAAGACAATGCCAGAAGTTCTATAGAGGTTTGCCCCACCCGATAAAATTAATTTACACGAATGCGATAAACGACATTTGATAGCTGTAATATTGGTTATTAACATATTAAAGTTAAAAATTCTCTAGTTGTTGCGGTTTTTTTAATATACTAAAAACGAGTACAATTAGGTATCTTACGTTTTTCGAAATGCATTTGTACAGAAAATTGTAATTGCCATAAATTAATAGTCAGGCGTCAATTCTTATAAATAAGTAGTTCCTAGGTACCTATTCGCCCGTTTTTCGATAATTACAGTAATAAGTATATTAATCTTATAGCCCACTATTTATTGGTAAGTCGAAGCAATCAATATTGTCGATATAGATTACCTGTACCCCCACATAGGCTCCGATCTTGTGGGATATCAGAGATATAGGTAATGTATGATGCTTCATTTCTAACGATAAAATAATTGTATGAATCGGTTAAGTAGTTTCTGAGTTTATTCAATACAAAGAAAATTATAAACTGTTCCTCTTCAAAATGTAAATATAGGTAATTGTATTCTATCGCAATACACGCAAATAGCAATTTAATATACATCTCAACATGATTCCAAATCACAAACAAAAATTGGTAATCTAAAAACATATTCACAAAGTCGTATAGAAGGCGTGATCGAGTCTCTATTAAAAAGCAAAAGTCGTTATTATATTTTCTAAAAAAACCCGATCCGTCTTCATTTCGTTCACTTTGTCAGTTTGTCACCAGTTCACCACACCACAGAGTCATTAGAAAAAGTAAATGTCAAACAATATCAATCCAGAATTGGCGTTTAGTTTCATATAGGTAGTTAATTATACCGTTTAGACGTAGAATGTCCACTTCGCAAAAACGTATGCAAAAACTTATTTATAAACATTAATAAATTATAACCGATATGCGTATTAGATCCATAATGTTAAAAAGAGATCGGCTTTTTCGAAAACTTAATTGATGTTTTATTCTGTTTGTACCTACGTCGTACAACAAAACGCATGCGTCATTTCTTCGTTCTTATCGCAACGGAAATAGTAGGTGCACATTATTTTAATATCTAATCAATATCCGCAACTTTTAAAGAGTAATAATTAAATCAGTACAAGAAAAAAAATCATATAGATTTTTTCGTAGATTTCATATTGCAGTAAATGGTGGGGCAGAATCTGGCATTGTCATTTGGTATGCATGTCACCTAAGCTATGGAAAAGGACATGTAATAGTTCCCGTGGGAAGATTAAAAATTGTTAACGAGCGAAGCTTTAGACCCAATTCTGAAGTCCACGCAGATGAAGTCGCGGGCAGAAGCTATCCATACTAATATCCATACTAATATTATAAATGGGAAAGTGTGTGTGTGTGTTTGTTTGTCCGTCTTTCACGGCAAAACACGGAGATAGTTGAACGGATGGAGAGTGACATAGGCTACTTTTTTCTCTTTCTAACCCCCCACTTCCCTAAAATGGGGGGTGGAAGTTTGTATGGAGCATTCCGCAATTTTCAAGGTAGAAAGCTAAAAATTGGTATGCGAACTATTTGTGACTAACAACAAAATCGTGCATCATTTTTTTTTTGGAAATCTGCCCCCAACCCTTTAAAAGTGGGAGTGAAATTTTATATGGGACTTTTTGCAGTTTTCAAGGTTACCAACGAAAAATACCTGCCTTATTTTTTTTTTAATCTTCGGTGTTACCCCGAATTTTACGCGAGCGAAGCCGCGGGCATTCAGTACAGCTCAAGTATGTTTGATCGCACGAACGTCCGATTTAACAATGCGTCGATGGTCGTGCGATGAAAACTAGACAATTTGGTCGTATCGCATAATCGCGCGACCGCCAATTAGGACATTCAGTAGAATCAGTATGTTTGATCGCACGATCGCGCGAACAGTTTCATCGGACGTACGCATTATCGATGGCCAATTAGGACAGGGCCTATAGCAAGGACACTAACTTTTTAATTTGGAAAAAATACGCGGCATATTTAAAAATAAATAATGTGTTCCAAAATGTCACGGTAATAGCCCCTTAACCATCCCTTAACGAATAATACAGACATATAAAAATATAAAATTTTACACAAGCCCCTGAATTTCGCTTTCACAGTATCTTTTAGAATTACCTTAATACATATTGTGTATAATTATAACTTCCCGCTCTATACTTTCACACATTTCTTCACTCAACGGCTATATTATGTTGTTCTTTGTGCTATGAACGCATGCACGCACGCACGCACGCACGTACAATTTATAATTACTTAGAAAAACCCGTAAACAAAAGCAAGATTCAGGTATTAATAAGTCTGCCCCGATATCATTACAGCTCGACAGCATGGCCGTTGTGTGACAAATGAAATAAAAGCGAAAGTGCCTGATCCAACGCTTAGTTTTGATTATCATCCTATACTTTTCCCGTGCGGTTTCGCAATTTTTTTTATTGCTGAAAGTTGGCAAACAAGCAAACTGCCCACCTGATGGTAAGTGGTAACAGTCACCTATAATACATGTGGCTCTTGTGAGATTCACAGCAAAACTGCAACCCCCACAAGAACCACAGTGTACGTTGCCAACTTGTGACACAAGATGTAAAGTCACAGTACCCAGTAATTTCATGCTATAATAAAAAATGCCATAATAAAATTTCGTGACATATCAGTTACTTACATCTTCTTTTTCCGGTTTCGCCATGACGTAGTAATGTTATGATGCGAAATTCGTCAAGCGGTTTACGCAATTGGTTTCGCGACGGAAGTGTGCTAGCGGCGTATATACATACGAATAATACATTTTTTTGTATATTTTGTATATACACCCGAATAATAATAATTACCTATTTTCAGACACAGAAAAGCAAAAGCCAAAATGAGTGTAAGCCTGTATTAAGGAGTGCCGGAGGAGGAGATATAGAGTAAAACAATGATTTATCGTGACCTCAGCTTCACCTAGTTCCACCGCTATCCACTACACACGGCCTTAACCGTTAATCGGCGCAGACAGCTCGCGCTAATGAGAAAAATAATGACGAGGGCTCAAAGCCTCCGTTAATCAACACCCAGACGAAGGCTTCACCTTTTTCAGTTGCCCGCTGATTAAAGTTTGAAAACGATACCGGTTTATTAGAGCAGGTTACGCTAGTAATGGAGGCTTGTCTTTATGGAGTTGTGTTGCGCTTGTAGTTCCGTATATTGCCGTTTTTACCTGACCACGCGACGCAAAGAAGGGTTATGTGTTCATCAGTCTATGTATGTATGTATGTTCCTTTGCGGCCCTTTGTGGTTAGCCAAACGCCTACGAACACAAAAACTTGTACACCTAGATTTTGCCATGTCCCTCGAGCAGTGGCGGCGCTAGACCACATATGGACGTCGGCGACATCAAGTTCGCGAGGCCTATTTTACTTCGCCCTCGGCCCTTCGGCCCTTTTAAATACTTAATTGTTACGAATTTTGACGCATACAAAACATACTCAAAGGCATTGATCGAAAGGCAAAAAAAATCTATGTTCTCGATAAAAAAACACTAGCGCAGGTTTAAAACTGTATTCACTTTTCCCTTTCGGTTTCTATGGAGAAATAGATTACCTATATGTTAGTACTTACCTTAGGTACCTATTTCTTGGTTAATATCACGAGTATTTACTACTTGTAAAAGATATAGCTATTGATTTTGACGAAATAATTTTGAAACTTGACGAAACTTGTAAAACTTTTTTGTGAGGCCCCCTCAGGCGCGAGGCCGTCGGCGGTGGCCGACGTCGCCGACGCCTAGTGCCGCCACTGCCCTCGAGTTTAATGAGGAATAAAATAAATATATATCCCACCTACGGGTATTATTGTTATTAAGTTACTTTTACAGTGTTTTTCGTTTTTATTATTGTTATTATTGTGATAATAATAAAATAACGTATCTAAGCAATCTAAGCATTTTATTTCAATTATTTAAGATTCTAAAACGCGTAAATTATACCTGTCCCTCGTACATTTCACCAAACAAAAATCATTATTTACTGACAGACCATTTCGTGAATTTCGACGAATTTCTACGTAATACTTTATACTATAAAAAACCTTTTGCATTTTTTATAAATACATTTACCGCTTTCATAAATTATTTAATTGTGTCCCCGAAAATGAGAAAAAATCCGGAAAATTAGTTGTGTGACTGGATTTTGGTCGAAAAAGAATGTATTTTGGGGTGTTTTTTCTTTTATAACGACAACATATAACGGCGCTTACATGACGCCATTTTGCGTTTTTAATCAGTGTCAAGCGAACAGCAGCGGCGTGAAAAGCTCGCTTCACTTGGAACTGCTGTGGACATACAATAATACTTGCGGGTAATGTGATCATTTTTGTTATTGTTAATTTTTCTTATTGAGCTAGTTTTGATATTAAATGAAAGCGAATTTAATATAGATTTCAATAAACAGTGGTTGCTAAAGATAACACTGCATTTAAATTTACTGTGAATTAATAATTTCCTGTTGGAGAACATGACGTGACTTCTGTTGTGTGATGGTCACCTTAGGACGGAACAAATAGTCACTATGATGGAAACGTAAAGCTCATTTCAGACTACGCTATACTATTGTGATCTATAGTATAGCAAATAAGGACAAAATGCTGTACTATATAGCATTGCGTTCACATTACGCGATATAATCGCAAGCATTTATTGTGATACGGTCGCCTTTGTACTGCACCGCCTAGGCACTTGGCGGTTTTTATAAAAGGAAAACAAAGAATGCCGCGTGGGGCGCACACCCGCTAGTGAATATAGCAATTTTCATCGAAGCGCCAGGTTGTGTTTGTTGACTCTGTTACGTATACCGAAAATGTTTCTTCGAACTTGGAAGGACAGTGAAATGCCCCAAGATGAAACTTTATGTGAACCAACAATAAAAAAAGACGGGTGTTTTGGTAAACATGTAAACAATTTATAATAAATATTCATCGGTATTATGTTGAAATTAATATGTGTCTGCACCTATCATAGACACTTCAAAAATGGTGGGGATACCAAGAATCAATATTAAAAACCGGGCCATCAACACCAAAAAATCGATATTTTATTTTAGATAGATTCGGAACGTGATGATGTTGGATCTCCTATAATAAATACAGGTGGACTGTGATTCTACGAGTGACGAAGAATAGTGTCTAATTTTACTCTGCTAACGTGTACCTACTCCAATTTTTATTAAAATTATTTTTGCTACCTTAGTTACGTGTATTATTTATATTCGATTTTTATTACAACGACCACAATTGTGTATCTGTGACAACCCAGGACCGTTTGGCCTGGCGCCGCTGTACGAGGAGGCCCGACCCCGGATGAACTGGGAACATGGGCAGGAAGAGGAAGAGGAGGACCACAATTATGTGCGGGTGTACTGACACTATCTAAGCGAATGAATAATATATAGCAAGTTCATGTCGTTCGTTTCGCTTGCGGGATATGCGGAACGGGCGGGGGTGAGGGAGGAGTAGAAAGCAGCGCGCGATATAGCAGAGCACATCGCTCAATTTTATAACGTATAGTAAACCAATAATATACGAGTACATGGTAAATTTTGAGGTACCGGCAACCTCGTAGGATTATATAGCACGCATCATTAACTACAACGTTTGTTCTATAACTTTTGATAATTCGTTAGATTGTACTTTCATACAAAAATAAATATTCATTTAATATACCTCTAGAATGTTTGTAACTACGCGCACAGCGCGCGAGCGAAGCGTTGTGTCTTCCGTCGTCGTTTATAAATGAAACATAGACTTATCAATGTCATGACAGTGCAATAAAAAGTTGAAAAATGATTTTTGTTCAATGTATTGAGTTATCTTAAAACTCGTTAAAAAAACGTTGTAGTTAATGATGTTAGCTATCTAATCCTGCGAGGTTGCCGGTACCACACCCCGGACACTCCATACAACGTTCGCAAATCAATTACCTATTACTACTACTTAAACAAATGACGTTCATACACGCGCAAATGTGTGCGTGGAATCTAGTAGGGCTGAGTGAGCGGTTATCAATCGCAATGACGCGGGAAGTGCAGCGACTGCCTTCTCTTTCACCCGCATAGCGCTGTCTCTGTTATCGCCCGGCGCTCGCGTCTACTCGTCCGAGCGATCGCGCGCGCCCTTGTTTACTTGTCAGTGATGTCTACAGGGAAGTGCCGGGTAGGACGAGGTATTTGAAATGAGTGCGAGGAGGTGAGTGGCCGTTCTGTACGTAGTACTATTATCTATTCTGTGCCGGTACCTCAAAATTTACCCTGTATAGTACAGCTAAGTGTGAACGTGTCCATAATAAATGTATGGTGCGCGATATTGTTGTGCTATGAACTATATGATATATGTGCTATTATATTATAGCGTAGTCTGAAAGCACCTTAAGGCTTTCATCTACATGGCCGTTTTTAGAAGCTTTTTTTTTAACTTGCCCTGTGTATTTATATTTGTTTAGGTTAAATTTTGCAAGTTAATTTTGACCCACTTGCCAGTATTCGATTGAACTGAAATTTGGTATACACCTTTCCAATGACAATGCAATTATACATAACTAGCTATGCCCGCGAACTACGTTTCGCCATCGAAATGCTTAACGCAGTGTTAAATTTTTTCCTCCATTTTATTCCAAAACCTCCCGCACGCACACCCCCGCCTTGGTGACGCTCACTTCGCAACGGGCCGTGCAGCAGAAATCGTAATATTTGAATTTCGCCATAACTTCAAAACCAAACGTTAAATTTTAATAATTCAAAGACCAAATATTATCTACATAAACTGTACTTAGTGATGAAATAATTTATTTTGATAAGGAATAATAGCATTAGAAAAATAAATGCGTTTAAATGTAGTCCAAAAAAATCCAAGATTTTTAAATAAAAAAATGGTTGTTGTGCCTTACTCGACATAGATAGGTATAGTGTGTCGCGGACTTTTTTGTAGATATTTATAAGATCTACAATTAATTAAAACATTTTATGGTTCTATCTTTTATATTTTAGGCAGCGTACGCAAAATAAGTTACTTTTCTGGTTGATTTTTTACACTTTTTGTCCGAAAAACCCAAATATCTTACAGAACTCTCTACTATATTATGCATGTATTATACATATAAACCTTCCTTAAGAATCACTCTATCTATTAAAAAAACCGCATCAAAATCCGTTGCGTAGTTTTAAAGATCTAAGCATACATAGGGACAGACAGACGGCGGATAGCGACTTTGTTTTATACAGGGTGGCCCAGAGAGAAATGCACTTTTGATTTCGCGCGCAATTCCAAACGACAAAATGGAGGGGTGCGGGGGTAGCAGCAGTGCGTAGTGCAGTTTTTGTAATTTTAGTCACTATGAGTCATTACACGGGAGAGCAGCGCGCGTTTTGTGTCCGCGCATTTTACGAGTCAGTCGGTCAGGGTTTCTTCCGCCATGGGCGGGTGCGGGCTTCGGGCATTTGTCGCCCATTGCCCGGGCATCTTCTCGGCGAGCGGCAGCTCGCCGGTGTTGGGCACGTCACGTAGTGACGGGCCCCTCTTCGCCACCCCCCTGTGCTACCACTCCGGGATCGAGGCGCGGCCCTCCGCGGTCAAGCATACCAGGTTAGAGGGGCTTGTCCCAAGCCCAGCGAGCGCCGGCGAGCAGGCCGCGGCTTACTCTGCGCCCGGAGGAGCGGTGGGGGGAGGAGGGGGCCATTGGTCTAGGTAGGTGGTGGTTGTCATGTCCGGTGGTGGTGTCGCTTAGGCGAGTCACGCGTGCGAGCGGTGGGGTCCCGCGGCAGACTACAAGCCATAAGCGACACGAGGTCTGGTCAGGTGGTGGCGTCGTCAGCGAAGTCGCTGACGAAGCGGAGTCTTGGCCGGGGTGGGTCACCTCGTCGTGGGGATGCAGCTGGTGATGGTGGTGGTGACGACGATGGTAGGTCGTGGTCTCTCTCCGCCCTGGGCGACAACAAGTCGCGGGGCAGCGTTCGTCCGGAAGAGTCTGGAGGCCTGGGGACATAGGGAGCAATGTTGTGGAGGTGGAGGTGGGGCCCGTTGTCGGCGCTGTCGAACATTCGACGCGCCAGACGGGCGACGAACTCCTCCACCGTCGGCATCCGAACGTCCCGGGCAATGACGTCATTCCTGACGTAGCGCCCCGCTTTCGTCACGACACGGAGAGAGACGTTCTGGACCACCTGCAGTCTGGAACGCTGGGTCGGGGATCACAACGCATACCATGCTGGGGCGGCATAGGTGAGCCGCGTACGATCGTAGCTCTTGTAGACCATCAGTTTCGTACGCAGTGGTAGTCGGGATGCCAACACCGGGCGCAGGATGCCACGGGCCATCTTGGCCTGGTTGACTACGTGGTCAACCTGGGGCACCATGCGCAGTTGGCGGTCGATGCGGCATCCTAGGTACGCAACTGTGGTCTGCCAAGCTACGTCCTGTCCGCGGAGTGTCAGCGGCGGTGGCATGCGGCGCTGCGACCCGACCAGGATGGCGGCCGTCTTACCCACGTTGACGGCCATCCTTCAGTTGTCCAGCCATGTTGGCAGGCGGTCCAGTAGTTGCTGCATCCGGGCGGAGGCGAATCTCACCTTCCGCGACGAGGCGAAGAAGGCGCTGTCGTCGGCGAATAGGGCCAGCACCACGTCCCGCTGCCCCTCCTGGAGTTGGTCTTGGAGGGTGGGGATGTCGTCGGTGTAGGCGGCGTACAGGCACGGCGAGAGGCAGCTGCCCTGGGGCACTCCTGCGAGGATGGGGCGTGGCTGGGAGGTGGCGTCCTCGACCGAGACCACGAAGCTCCGACCCTGGAGAAACGACGCCAGCAGTCTCACGTGGGCGGGCGGTAGAGGAGGCTTGTAGAGGAGACCGGGATGCCACACACGGTCGAAGGCCTTCTCGATGTCCAAGAAGACCCCCACGGTGTGGTTGTCCCGGTTCATGGCGGCCGCGAGGTGGTGGAGCACGCGCGCCAGCTGGAGCGTAGTGGAGTGGCCGCTGCGGAATCCGAATTGCTCATCCCGGAGTGGGACGAACGGGCGGATCCTCCGCAGCAGCAGTCGCTCGAACAGCTTGGCCACGTGAGACAGCAGCGTAATGGGTCGGTAGCTGGACGGGAGGCGCCTGTCCTTACCCGGCTTGGCGAGGACGATGATACGCCTCATCTTCCAGGCCACGGGGAAGTGGCCGGTGCGCAGGATGCCGTTGAAGAGCCTGGCGAGGGTCGCCAGGCCCCTGCGGGGCAGCTGCCTGAGGGCCGCGGAGGAAACGTTGTCGGGCACGGGCGCTTTCCGCCTGTTGAGGCGGAGCACCGCCTTGCGCAGCTCTGCGGGGGAGATGAAATCGTCACCCCGCAGCTGCGGCGCTGGGGCCGACAGAAATTCCTCGACGCGGCTCAGCACGTGCCTGTGGTGCTCGACGACAGCGCAGTCGGTGGACGCTGGGTGTGGGGTGAATACCTCCTCCAGGTGATCAGCCAGAATATTGGCCCGGTCAGCGGCGGCGTAGCATCGCCTGCCCGCGCTGTCCAGCAGCGGGCAGACGGGGGCGGTGGACTTCGTCAGTTGTCTGTTGAGCCGGAAGAGGTCAGCGGTGCTATCGGCCACCTGGTCCAGGTGACTCTCCCAGGTGGCACCGCGCCATACCTTCACGGCCTCAGACAGCTGGGTGGTGAGGCGATTGAGCTCCGTCTTGACCCGCGGGCACCGGGTGCGGGCCCACAGCTGGCGCAGCTCGCGCTTCCTGCGCATCCGCGCGCGCAGGTGGGCAGGCAGTTCCTCCCTGCGTGACTTCGCAGGGGGGCGGGTGGAGGCTGCCTCCTCGGCAGCGCGGATGCGGGTGCAGATGTCGTCGGCGGCCACGTCCACATCCTCCGGGGAGGAGAGGGGGCCGCCGAGCGCGAGATCGCTGAGCGCCGAGCTGAAGGCGCCCCAGTTGGTGCGGGGGCGCGGAGCTCTCGCCTGGACGAAGTCGGCCGCCATGCTAGTGGTGATGAGGATGGGGAGGTGCTGCGTGTCCATGTCGTACAGCACCTCCACGGAGACCGGGCAGGGGATGTTCCTCGTCAGGACGTGTCCAGGACGTCTGGCTGATACCTGGCGGTGGTAGGAATGTGGGTGGGGGCGTCAGGTCCCACCACTTCGGCGTCAAGTCCGGTGGCGGCATCCAGGAGCATCCTCCCGGCGGGCGTGATGCAACGCGACCCCCATTGGGGGTGCTTCGCATTAAGGTCGCCCGCCACGAGAGTCGGCGTGTCGTCGCCGAAGAGCCCCTGGATGTCGGAGAGTTCTACTCTGGATGCGGGGGGGGGGCGGTATGCTGCGTAGATGTGTAGCTCCCGCCCGGCTGCACTCACCCTCACTCCGATGGTGCGGGTGGAGATGAATGGGAGGAGGTTGAGTTGGTCGTGTACCACGTCGCGACGAACTAGGGCCGCCACGCCTCTCCAGGCGCGGCCCTGCGGTGTTGATTCTTCGCGGCGGTAGACGTGGTAGTTGGGCAGCCGAAAGGTGTTGTGCGGGAGCAGAAAGGTCTCACCCAGGAGGATCACGTGCAGATCGTGCGACTGGGCGAGCAGGCGCAGCTCCTGCGCCTTGTTCCTTACCCCCCCGGGATTCCAGTAGAGAACTCACAATGTTTGAGGTCCTGTAGTAGGGCCACCAGGATGTCGATGGCCCGGTTGACTTGAATGAAAAACTTACATAAATTAAAAAAAGAAATACTGTGCTATACAAGAAATGCAAATGTAATACAAATGTAAATTAAAAGCTTGAGCGCCAAAGAGATAGTTACAAAAAAAATATTTGCGCCTGCGACGAACATTACATAAAAAATTGAGAGTTTAGAAAATTGTGTACTTAAAATGAAAGCGAGACAAGAAGTACTGGAATGTACGTTGAAAAAACTTACGTAAATACAAAAACAGGTAGCGAAAAAATTTTCTTGAAAAAATTACTACAAAATTCGAAAAACAAATTTTTTTTGTCTAAAATGTTAGGGCTAACAGAAAAAGCAAGATTTATTGAAAAGAAAAAGATCGGAAGAATTAAAATAAATGAAATAACGAAATTTTTTCTATGGGACGACGTGTCGTAATACGGCTGGAAAGAGGCAAACTCGAAACAAAGAACAAGCAAAAAGTTCAAATTAGATAAGTCATGGTCGACATATTTGCCAATCTTTAAAAAAAAACAAGGCTGAAGGTGGAAGATATGGATTCACAACCTTCTATAAAACAGACCCTTTTATGTTCTTTCACCAAATTTGAATGCAAGAGACACATGCCTGTGCGTTAAATACAGCAACATAAAATTTTAATGAATTGTATTTTGAGGTTCAATGGCGAACTTACCACGGACTTTAATGAAACTCTGGACAGCCTATTTTGTGACACAAAAAACTACAGCTGCATGCATAACAAATGTCCAGAATGCAGTGGCAAGCAACTCCAATTTAGAGGCCTGGCTGATGATTATAAATATAGTTTCCTGGTTTCAGTGGGAAGGACGACATCACACTTTTACAAAAAAATATGGTAACACTACAAAGGAAATGAGTACTAAGAAAACAATAAAGGCCAAAAAAACTGGAATGTTAAAAAAATTGAAGGAAGTTTTTCAAAAGGATTTGACTGATCTTAAAAAACACCATTTTAACATGCAACACCAACAACTTGAATATCAACAGCTTGTAGCACAGTTGCATTATGATGATGCTTTTGTGATATGCGACTTTTCCGAAAACTATGAAGCAAAGCTATATGCTAAAATTCAGGCAATGCATTTCGGTGCATCTAAAAATCAAATAACATTACATACTGGAATGATTTATTGGAAAAATAATAACACTTCATTTTGCACCATCGCAGACAGTAGCAATCATCAACCGCCAGCTATATGGGCTCATTTGACCCCTATTATAAATTGTATCCAAGAAAGCACTCCTAATGTAAATACCATACACTTTTACTCAGATGGTCCCTCGTCACAGTATAAACAAAAAAATAATTTATTTTTATTGGCTAGACTCAGGAAAGAATTTAGATTAAACTTCGCCACATGGTAATTTTTTTATCAGGTTATGGGAAGAGCGTTGCCGATGGCATAGGCGGTTGTGCGAAGATGTGCTTTGGATCGTAAAGTCTGTCAAGAGTTTGATGTTGCTAATTCTCACGATGCATATAATATTTTGAAAGAATGTCTTGAGAGTGTTAACATTTTTCTCATAGCAGATAGTGATATTTACAAAATTACTGACCTCTTATCAGAAAATATACAGCCACTAAAAGAAACACAACAAGTGCATCAAGTTATTACACAGAGCGATAGCAATTTCATTAAATTCAGAGATATCAGCTGTTTCTGTGAACCATTGCGAGGCAATTGTAATTGTTACTCACCAAAAATACATGTGACTACCTTCAATCACCACTCACGTTCACCACAGCCTCGGCCACCAACATCAAAACTATCGGAACAACTTACGGCATTCGAACCTAAACCAACGATTAAATACATCTCTGAAGCAGACAGGAACGGAATCGTTGGAACTACGCCATTGATGAATATTGAACTTAAACCGACTGCAAATCCAGAGGAAACAGTTGTATGTCATAATATTCAGAGCATAAAAGAAATTTTATCTGCTGTAAAAAACTCTACTGACAGAACTGTATTGTCAATGGTGAATGAGAACACTGAACCTCGTATGCCAGAAACGGAAAACAGAGTAGTTACCCCAAACCAATTCCGTAAAAACGGTGCTCCTTACAACATGTTACAAGCAGATACTTTAAGCTCTAGAAATTCTCATAGGATACCTTTATCAAATATGGAGAGCACAATTGATGTAAGTAAGCTGTGTGAACCTACAGATATAAATCAATTGCCAATTATAATTATGAAGAGCAGTCAAGATAAGAAAAACAAATTAAAGATTTTGAAACCTTTAAGCGAACAAAATAAAGATGAAACAAACTGTCACAAAAAAAACAAGACAGTCAAACAGTCGAGTTTTCGTCCATGTGAAAAATGTACGTGCTCCATTTTAGGTCAGAAAGCAAAATGCATTGCTTGTAAGAAATGGTTTTGTGACGAATGTATAGGTGTTCCTGTTATATTTGATTACGCATGTGACTGTTGTCTCACTGTGGTTATTCTTAATGCTTATTTTGTATAGGCAAATGAACTTAAAAACTATTTTATTAATATTAATGTATCATTTTGTTTTTCAGGCGAATAATAGCAACATTACAGAAACTCATACTTGCCGTCAATATGGTCATATCATACATATCATCAACTTGACATAAAGGAACATGAAAATTTATCATTTAATAATTTAACTTCGCAGTAGGACTACAATGAACTAGGCATCCTCGTGGACCCACTAGTAGGAGAAAGTAGTAGGACCACGAGAAAACAGCCATTTATTTCGACCTGGATAAAGTGCTGGAGTGGAAAGACCTGTTGGAACTTTATACTAACGACTGGAAATGGCCATGGGCCGACACACATTTCATATTAAGTTCAAGCTGTCATAATTGTGACATTGCTCGAAATCCATCGAGTGTCCATCCATTACATTTTACGTTGACTATGGATCACCAAACAGTGCGCAGTTTATTGAATTCATCCTTTTTTTGGTGCCATCGATGCAGCTATTGCATGTACGAGTATGATCACTTTCCTATCGATGAATGTGTTTTTTGTCAAACTTAACTGTTTAGTATAGTAATTTTGATTAGTTTTTAGTATCTGATTTATATCATGCCATGAATCAAGCGTAATAAACTCCCGGACACCTACATCATTTTCGGATTATATTGTCTATAAATTTAAAAAATGTTTGGTCGACCAAAAAGTTATGCAATTTTAAGGCTGGCATATTCATAATCAGCACATTAGATTGAACATGAATAATTATGTCAGTTACAATATTGCATAAAGACTTTTGGTTGTCCAAATATTTTTGAAAAGTTCTTTTTTTTATTGCTAAAGGTGGCAGACGAGCAAGTGGCCCACCTGATGGTAAGTGGTAACCACCACTCATGGACATCTGCAATGCCATGAGCAAAGCTCAGTTACTACCTACCTGGAGAGAAGTGCTCTTTTTAAACCTCGTTTGAAGTTGGACATATCGTAGCGCTCATGAAACACCGCAGCTGGGAGCTCGTTCCAGAGTCTGCACGTACGTGGAAGAAGTGAACGCTGAAACCGAACTGTGCTAGACAAGATCGGTTCCAGGTGGTACGGATGAACTCAATTGCGGTGGCGGGTGGTGCGATGATAAAAAGGTGACGAGGGCACCATTGCACACAGTTCCTCAGAGCACTCCTCGTTAAGGAGCCGATAGAGCACGCAAAGAGAACCAAAGTCTCTCCTTTGATCCAGCGTCTCCATTGAGGCCGTGATACTGGGATCACCGACGATGCAGAATGCACGCCTTTGCAAGGAGTCAAGTGGGTCGAGTTGATATTTCGGAGCTCCTGCCCAGAGGTGCGAGCAGTACTCCATATGCGGCCGTATTTGTGCTTTATAAAGCATCAGCCGCTGACTAGGAGTGAAGGACTGCTTGGCTCTGTTCAGGACGCCCAGGTTTTTGCTCGCCAATTTCGCTTTGTCCTCCAAATGACTCCCAAACTGCACTTTAGCAGAAATTTCCACACCGAGGATCCCAATACCACCGGACATACGAAGAGTAACTCCTTGGAACTGAGGCACTACGATAAATGGGTCCTTCTTCGCAGTGAATGCGCACACTTGTGTCTTCGTGGGGTTGAACTTAACTAAGTTTTTTGCACCCCATTCGGAGATTTGCCCTAGAGAGTCCTCGACTTCAGACACAAGTTGTGACCGCCTTTCTTGCAACGAAATCCGAGGGACATTCTGGTGGTCGGTATACCGCACATCACCCGTACTATCATCTGCATAACAATATATGTTCTCAATGGACAACATGTCATTGATATGCAGAATGAACAGAGTTGGGGAGAGCACCGAACCTTGTGGAACGCCAGTGTTTATGGACATGGTTTTGGAGCAGCAGCCGTCGACGACGACTTTAATGCTCCTACCATCCAAGAAGCTGGCTATCCATTTGCAGATTCCCTCGGGGATTCCATAAGATGGTAGCTTCGTGAGAAGAGCTCTGTGACAGACCCTATCAAATGCCTTAGCGATATCTAGTCCCAAGGCGCAGAGCCTCACCTTTGCCCTCCAAGGTTTTCGCCCAGCGGTGGGTCAGGTAAACTAAAAGATCACCAGCGGAACGGCGGTGACGGAAGCCGTATTGTCGGTCGCTAATCAGCTGGTGCTCTTCTAGGTACCGTAGGAGGCGGGAGTTGATGACCTGCTCTAGAATGTTGGAGAGCAAGGATGTTATCGCTATTGGCCTGCAATTTGACGGGTCGGATTGATCACCCTTTTTGGGAATTGGGTGGACGTGAGCAATCTTCCACGAAGATATAAGCTTCTCTTAACTTCGGAGAAGAAAGATAGTTTCTTTATTACATACGTACATTGTAACTGATTTTTTTTATAAGAATAAAATTGTGATATTTTATTTTTAGGACAAGGAGTTCCTTTATGTTTTATAAAACTTACTTTATGAACAAAATAGCTTTCCGCCCGCAGCTATTATTTTCGTTTTTCGTGTGGGATCTTTTCCCGTAGGAATAACAAATTTACCTGTAGTAAAAATAATTCAATTGAAATTCAAGACAGTTAGTAGGTAATTATTATTGTTGTATTTCATGTTTTTGAAAATATTATTAGAAATTATTTTTATAGTAAAAAAGTTTAACAGGGTACTTACCGCAGTTGAAAGCTAGCCATTGCTAATCATAGCATAATTTTAAACAGATCTCTTTTTTAGTAATTAAGGTTGATTGTGCGGAAACAAATTACTTTGGTTGATAATAAAAAAAGGAATCAAGCATTATTTTTTATTTTATAAAATACCTTTCAGTCCTCTGAAAAAAGCTTTGTGTAGACATAGCTTTACGTTTTTTCGCACTTCGGTGGTGTGACTGTCCCTTGGAATGTGACCGAAGAAATTAATAATTTATTTGGAACAATATACAGTGATTCACTTATAATTACGTTAATAACTGCATTAGTTATAAGAAACTGTGTCGCAGCACTAACGCCCATCTCCGGAGATAATAGGAGCAGCGTTCCAGTTACACAATATAATTAGCTTCCAAATTAATAACAATAAACATACACTTTATATTTTTTTTAAACTAGTTTAAATTTATTTGCGAAAATTATACATGCACTATGCCTCAATGCATGCTATTAGTGTAATTGTGTGTTGTGTGTTTATTATAATGATGTTTAACATGTTGCCTAAACTAAACTAAACTAATTTGTTATTATATTGTTAAAAAAATATCAAATTCAAAAATTATATTAAATTTAGTTCAAAGAACATTAAATACTCTACCAAAACTGTATATTTACGAGTATACATTCGAATTGCTCTATGACAAAAATAAACGACAGAAAATTTTTGTAAAGGTAAAAATAGTCACTCCACCGAACATTGGACATATTATTTGCCTTGTATTTGCACAACTTGGTGGTAAAAAGAAAGGTAAATTGAAGAATTCAAGGTTTCTAGACAAATACAAAAAATCTGAGACTTAATATCTCTGCAAAAATAGCTAAGAATTCAAAAGCGACTTCGGTTCTTATTTCAATTTTTTTTTTAAATCGTCACACAACAGAAGACATAGGTACTATTGTTAGCCATTTTTTGTATTTTTTAGTTATCATCATCATCATCATCCCAGCTCAAATACGTCCCCACCGAGGGGCACGAGCCTACCCTATTAGGTCTTAGTCAAACCACGCTGGCCCAGTGCGGATTGGTTGACTTCACATACACCTTTGAATTACTTCGCAGGTGAATGCAGGTTTCCTCACGATGTTTTCCTTCACCGTAGGAGCGTCAGATAAATGTAAGTACATAGTCCAGTGCCGAGGCCACAGTGCCACCGACGCGATTTATAGTTAAAACAACGGTACATATTATCGTAGAAAACAATAACTTTTTATAAATTCTATAATATTTTCTACCTATTGGTGTGAAAAAAGAGGCTGTTTCAGATACTTACTTATTAAAATACATTTCTTCACGTTTTGGCAAAAATGCTCCTGGACCGATTTTGACGACTCTCAATGCTCATGTCAATCCATACGTTTTAATTTTGCGAGTGTCACTAAAGACAGGTAGTTATCGAAATCCAATATGGTTACCGTCAGGCGCCATGTTGTAAATATAAATTAACGAATAATATGAAATTATGCAAAAACAAAACCATAGCAGAATTATACTCGTACATTGCATATAATAATAATATTATTATACATTGCATGTGGCCCGAAACGGTGGCCGGCCGGTGCTTTTACAAACCATTTTACGGGTGTAAGCTTCATATCAAACGACATTCTGTTACTTCAGTCAAAACTTTTGAAAATGAAATTTTGAGCTTAAGGGGATGACGAACGGACAGTAGGTAGGTACGTAAAAACTTTCTAACGCCTGCAAAACCTAGCTATCTTTTAAGCTTTAGTCGGTCTCGGTAAGAAAATAATTTCACATTATCTTCTTTACCTTTTCATAGAGACTTAACATGATTCTCAAAGATTTTCTCGCATCAGAACGATCTCGACTGAAATAAGCAGATTTTCTCACACGTCGCCCGTATTAAGTAATTTGCCAATTTCTTACGAAATAACGACGCAAGCAAAGGTTTTGAATAAGGAGCTTAAAGGTGTTCCCGCATAATGCCTTTATATGAACAAACTTGGTTGCCATTGCTCCAAGTTTGGCTATATTCGTAAAGTATGTAAAAAAACAGTTCCTATAAACAGAGACTGTCATTTTCTTTCGTTAGGGATTTAAAAAGGTACAATAATATGTTTATTATTAATTTTCTTGTTGATTATGTGAGGATGGTAAGGGGGGAGGCATGACCGACAGAGGTTTAGATCAGCAAAGCGCAACTGACTCTGGACTCTGTTTTTGAATTATTCGTCTGGCTTTGGACGCCATTGGAAACAAAGTCAATTAATTGAACATCAGTTCTACGACATTTTTATATTACTTTTCACAACCTCCATCATTAGTGATGTAAGCTGTAGGTTGCGTGTTGATTTTGTATACTTTTTTCATGACGATTTTAAATATTTTCTTACACGAATGAAATCCTTTTGTACCTGTATGACTAAATAAATTCACTGTTCGAAATAAAATTAGGCATTCGAAATAATATTATCTAAATTTATATAGCCTTATTCATGCTGGGATCCGCTGAAATTTGAGTCATAAAATGTACCTGAATTAATGTAGTAACTCATTTTTCACACGAGCCTCAAGTAGCATTATGCTGGATAGAACGAGGACTGTTAAAAACTGTTAAAAAGTTATATAAGAGAAAAACGTGTAGTACGCGGACGGTGTAGAAAATTAACTTCTCTTTTATGCGGAATACCTAGGCTTTGGGAATTTGTCGGGTAAACCATGAGACCGTAATGAGGATACTCGATCAATGAAATGACGTGTAACGGATACGGCATTCTGGCAGCAGTAAAATTTTATGATTGTTTATAAACTATGTCTTTTTCTTCATTTCTAAACTTTAAATAATAATAATATAGTCACAAAGTAATAGCATGTAAAAAGATTTTAAAACGTGTCCTCAGATGTAACGAGATGCGAGGAATGTGTTCTTTCTCCTCTATTGTCTACGGCCCATGCTGGGCCTTCTGGTCTAGTGCTATTAACTATTTATAAATTATGTCCGTTTCACATCTTCTGCTAGAAATAATTTGTATATAGGTACTAAGTAAAAAAATATATATATCTAGTAAAAAGTTTTGTCTACATAAAGTATTTACACAGTACAGTTTTAGCAGTTTAATTTGAGAGGTAAGTATGTAATAATTCATCATATACGTCCCCATCGAGGAGCTTGAGCCTACCCTATGTTATTGTTTAGGCCTTTTTTTTTACAAGAGAGAAAATACAGTCTTTACGGTATTCGACAAGGGAATTGAGCTGACTAGGCCACCCCAAGGATATGCAGGACTCGGGTAGAAGACCCACTACCGGCTAAAAACTCTCTAGATACTTCTACCTCCGTGGAGACACAATCGGGATCGGCGTTGGCCATTCCCCGATTGTGCCCCCTGGAGAGTTGCCTGGCGCACGTGCCAGGACTTACCTCTACGGAGGGGGTAATTATTATTGTTGTATTCGACAATGAGAAATTCGACCCCTCCAGACGGCCAAGCTAGGGGTGAAAAGTATCTCTCGGCCAGTGGTCATCCGGCCGAGCCGTTTCAGCCCCCAGCTTGCTAGGGGAGCTGGCGCGCGTTGAGAAACGCACGCCTCCTCCTCCCCAACCGCCTGTGTTAGTGTTTAGGCCTAAGTCACCACGCTGGCCCAGTGCGGATTGGTCGACTTCACATAGGTACACTTTTAAACTTCGCAGATGTAAGCAGGTTGCCTCACGATGTTTTCCTTCACAGGAGCGTCGGATAAATTTACACAAGTGAAATTCGAAAAACGAAAAACACTGGTACATGGCAGGATCGAACCCTAAGTGGATGTAGTATTTAGGTAATGCGAATATAAAAAGGACTTAATTGTTATGATTTTGTATTTTGAGTTTATTAGCAGTTTCGAAGAAGAATATCTAATTTCATCATAATGTGGATATAAATCAAAACGTTTGATACTGTGACTAGTTTAATACTATTATTAAGACCTGGCTGTAGTAATATCACAACCATTTATTATTTGATTTCAGAAGTGAAGCTGTGAAAATGTCAATGAGTTATCCTTTTCTAAATCCTTGTGTATTTTAATTACTATGCACATTTTCGTAAGTGCCGTATCCACCATCTATTTATTTATCGTTTTGAACACGTCTGTTATCTAAGGCTGGCCTGAGCTTATGACGAAGCTGGAAATTCATTACATTCTCATTAAAGTGTAACGGTGCAGTGTTATGAAATTTTCCGTTTCCACCCCCCGAAGAATATTATATAAGCCAATTACTTTCGGTTTCCGGGAATAGGCTCAAACGTGCCACAAGGTGAGTGAGGTTGCTCTTTGAGCTCAGTGTTTGCTAAATTAATTTCATTGTGCCCCAATTATTATGGTACCTAGTTTGTTGCGGTTTTCGTAAAGTTACATAATAAAATTACAGTAACATCAGATATACCTATAGTAAATTAATTCTGAATCTTTTGGTGCGGTCAGGTAAAAAATTATACACCATAATATAGGTACTGGACGTGTTGAGTTGAAACTTTATCTATTCCCACTAGTACCGTTGCATGGACTAGCGGAATTTTTTTTCTCGTCTGCATACTGCATTTTACTGGGTCTGTACCAGGGTCGCCTGCTTAGGTACCTTCATCTTACCTATTTCTGCAGCAGTGCTAGCATTGCTGTGTTTCGGATCGAAGGGTAAGATATGGCAGTAAAATTACTGGGTACCGTGACTTTACATCTGATGTCACACGTGGGCAACGTATACTGTGGTTCTTGTGGGGGTTGCAGTTTTGCTGCGAATCTCACAAGAGCCGCATGTGTTATAGGTAACTGTTACTACTTACCAACAAGTGGGCAGTTTGCTTGTTTGCCAACTTAGTTGCAATAAAAACTACTTCACCAACTAATAGCATAGTAGGCAGTTGCTTAAAAGTTATTGCTTAAAAGTTAGTTATTATGCATGGCTGCAGAGTTGGTTTTTTTGTGTTTTTGTTGGCTGAATTTGAATTCCGAACAAGAAATGCAGGATCCCAAACTTGAGCCATGAGCGAAGCGAGTGGTTCAAAAGTAGAATCCTGAGCGTAGTGAGGGATTCAAAGGCACGAGAGGCAAATAACTTTGCAGCAGAACGCAACACACAACTTTTCACCCCACCTCAGGGAGGAAAATACCTATACTACTGTTATAAAACAATTCAACATCGAATACAATATGACGCAAGGAAAGTTACAATGACATAATATTCGAACACTTAAGTACCTCTAACAAAAATTTGCTTTAAAACCAAATATTTCAGAAACAGATCCCTAGATCGAAAAATGGTGTTCTGAACCTTACCTACATTATTTTTTAAAGACCTATTCAAAAATACCTCACACGATGGGTTAGTCGAGAAAAAAAAATACTCCCATGTATGGGAGCTGCCCTAAAAATTTTTTTTTCAATATTTTTTTTCTACCACTTTTTTGGCATGATTAATATACATACCCATACCAAATTACAGCTAAAAAAATTGAGAAATAATTAAAAAAAGATTGCGGAAATACTCGTATATAGCAATTTGATTAGGATTAATTTAAAGAAAATAACTAAACAAAAAGATGAAGTAAAGTTAAATGACATTAAAATAAGGAAATTAACACTGAGATGACCGTAACGTGTAAGCATGATAGCTGTTTACGATTTTGAGCTAAATATTATAAAATAAAAGATTGGAAGTTAATACGACATACGGGAGAAATAATTGATTTATGGGCGATTTGGTCTCATGTTTCCTTCAAATTAGTATTTATGGACCATGCTCCAAAAACATTACTGCAACTGCAACTGTAACGAAACCAAATCTAGCTCAATGGTCGAAGCGTCTCCATTGATTTTATCTCCATGTTTTCGTCCGGTCAATTATTTGATCAAAGAAGTATTGTTGTAGAAATATGACAATTAAAAATAATATTTTAAACTGGGAAGGATTTGATTTTGACAGGAATGTCACAGGCATTTATTGAGGGGGGAAGATTACGGAATTTCGTGCAAACCGGTTGGTCTTCGTCGCGCTCTTTGATTTTTCATATTTCATTTGAATTAATTTGTGTTTGCAAAGATTTGTGAATTTTAAGATATTAGTGTTTCGAGTTTGAATATCGAATTGTGAAGACCTAAAACATCGACATGGTTCGATGGACCACGGTCGGGTCACCTAACGGAGATTACGACAGACTGTGGTTTTAACTCCCTTCGGGGAGGGCGTTGTTTGGAACATATCAGCGCAGTCACTCTTTACCGACATAGTGACTCAAGTTCCCTGGTTTCTTTGGGAAGTGTTTAGCGGCGGGGGACTGTCGAAGTGGATCCATGCCTTAATTGCACCCGTTTAGCTACGCATGGACTAAAGAAGCTGGTCCTCTATTTATATATGTATATTTACACCACGTATATAGGGTTCGTGAGCACACGGCAGTAGGTGTATATTGGGCATTCTAAAACAGTTTTCATCAAAACACCGCAAACGAACGCAGTGAGATTTGAGCTACGCTTCGCTGCGCTCTAGCTCCGCAAATCTCACTGCGTTCGTTTACGGTGATTTGATGAAAACAGTTTAAGATTGCCCAATATACATTATATAGGGTTAAATGGAAAAGAAGATTTTTTATTTCATTTCATTTCATAATGTTTCTATTGTGTTGTGTTGTTTGACTGTAAACAGTATACTTTTGATTGATTGCGATTTACTAGACACATTTTCAAGGTTTTCTATCTCAGAATATTAAGGCATTCAACTAGGTAGCAGTGCAATAACAACAGAAATTAAACAGGTTGAGGTTTCGTAGCTTCAGGACTCAACTCTCGGATAAGTACCGTTCTACACTCTGCCTGCCATACAGTTTCAAAGCATTCCCACGAAATTCATTTATCAGCAATAAATTTATTGCACATTATTCATATATCCAGTTACGAGTGCTTACTCAAATAATAAGGCTTCTTTCACACGTTAATACTTTTATTTGTTTATTAAATTACTTCAATTAAATATATTCTTTATTATAAAACAAAGTATAAAATTGTTGATTTTTACAAAATATTTAAAAGGGCGGGCTAATCCCTGAAAGATGTGTTCCAGTCATCACACGAATAAAAAATAGAAAATAAATATTCCAATAATTTAAAAAATGAAAATATAAAAAATATTAAGAACATTTTAACTACCTACCTTGGCTGACTAAGGTCTTAACATCCTAATTAAATAGGGTAGTGCGGTGGAAACGTGTATGAGATGCTGCCGATGAATACCACCTATGTATTATTACAATAATTTTCATAAACTTCTATGGTTCTGTCCTCATGTCGTATCAATATCGTTATGCTATAAATACATTCGGTTCGCCTAATAGAACGATATACCTATTGTTTATCTGTTTTAAATAGTAGTATCGAAAAATGAAAATTAGAAATCGCATCCGTTATTATAAAGAAGACTTTTTAATTTGGAGATAATATTCGTTAGTAATTGTAAATATGTATGTACATGTATAATTTAAATAAATATAATAAACCCGAAATGAAAAAAAATTTGGAGCATGCAGCCTTACACGAGATTTCTGCATCAGCAGAATTAAACGGTTACCAACTATTTTGCTGTATATGCACAGTATTGTATTGCAAGTTTGTGGAAATAAACGACAAACAATTAATTTGCTGATTATTTCCGCGTCATATTGCACATTGGTAGAATTATGGGTAAATATCAAATTTTGCTAAATATCATGAAAGTCAGAGGTGCAAAACGTTATTAAGTTTTATATTTCGAGTATGGAACCGACTTTTTGAAAGTAAACTACCAAACTATAATCTTCTCTTAGATGTTGTGATGCTGAATAACGATCTACTACTACCTCGAAAATAAAAATCTAATACACGTAATTGCGTCAGTTCGTCGTTTTGTTTCTTTCTTGCTACGTAAGTACTTTTTTTTTATATAGCTGACGAAGTTCAGCCGATGATCGGACCGTTTTTGGATCATACGCAACTGCGGATCAAAAATTTTGTTGCAGATCTGAGAACTGCTCCACTCACACGTCCCGGGTACCATAGTACCCAGAGCGCTTCGCGTCTCCTTTGCCTAAAACGCGCGGTGTGATAAAAAATCACGAAAAAAAAAATATTTTCTCTAAATAAAGTGTCAGTTCTTTAGTGTTTGAAAAACGAACACTGACCATGGAAGTGGAAGTGAATGCATTAGGATTCTCGATAACGTATAGACATCATATCCGTGAATGCATATTTGTTTTCTTATAAATATTTTGTGTGGATATGATTTGGACGGAAATTAATAATTTTATGATTATATATATAATATTTTATAATATTACTTACTTATTTAACAATATAAAAATTAATGAGCATTCTTTTTTAGATTAGTCATGTTAAATAAAAATGATTATAAAGATAAGGTATAGGTTGAGAACCTCAGTAAAATTATTACTTGCATTGCACTTTTCTTATATAAAATCCGGAAAAACTGTAGTCACAGTACACTCCAGTGCTATCTCTGACCACTAACAGTGCTTCAGTACCTCCTCATCAAAAAATCTCAAGACCAAGACAGCTGAAAAATGTTCGTAAGTTTTTATACTTTATTGCTATACTTTATATCTATTCTTTAATTGTCTATAAGTGGTTGATCATCTTCATGCTTCAACAAATTGAGCCGTTGGACCAGGCTGTATATGACGTGACCTCTCCAAGTGCTGTCTTCACGAGGGACCATCAAGCCCAGCAGTGGCATGCTGATTGACTGATGATGATGATATTTTTTTTATCTTATGAATTGAAGATGTGAATCTTCAACTCGTTTTCTTGTAACCACTCTTAATACTAATATGACATTTACTATTTTCAGGTCGGATAGCAAGCAAAACAAAAGGTCAGCCAAGAAGAGCTGTGAATCTGACCTTTTCTTTGATACCGACGACGGAGACATCAGGTACTTTTATTGCTATATTTACATATATCTAAATTTCAAGTGTTTAATGTGTACAATAATCGTGTATCCTTTTTCTATCTCCCTAGTCCAAAGAAGAGAAGCAAGGCGATAAAGTGCCTATCGAAGGCGAAGAGTGCAGAAGTGAAGAATACATCGTCGTCCAATACTTCTGAGTGGTTGTTCGACTCAGAGTCGGACAGCGAGGTTTCGCGGCCGCCAAACCTGCCAAACAAGACCACCAGTATCCTGACACGCCGAGTACCTGGTGGTGTAACGCGTCGGACTGCACAGCTCGACGGCGACTTGCTAGTGGAGCTACGCCTCTACAACCAGAAGGAGGTATCTAATCTCAGAGGCCTTGACCGGTGCGAACGCGCTATCGTTTGGGTACGCTTGCAAGGCGAAGCAGAATCTCCAGAATTTTACGCATTAAAAAAATTTGTAAAATTAGCTAAGGCAAAGTTTACCACAGAGGGGATATTTTATAAAGATAAAGTTAAAAAATAGGTTCTCTTTTGTTTCTCTCTGCGTAAATTATGTTTTAGCTGGTTTACTTATTGTTTATCGTTAGCAAACTCAAAGATTAGGTACTTACATACTTAAGCCTTTATTACTTTAACTTTGAGAATTTGTACTGTCCAAATCATAATGTCGAGGTCTACTTTCTGTTCAGTTTGTGACGTATCCGTAAATAACAAAGTTTTCTCTGCACATTTGAAAAGTATTTTACATAAGAACAACAGTTCGGTCGTTGATAGTGAGGGGGTTGAAAAAGTTCATAGCGCTTTTCGTAATCGTATAGCATCGTACCGTGTTCGATATCAAGATGAGGGTCATGATAGTGCGCGTGTTCGCCTGCCCGCCGAGTTTTTATGGCACTTGCGCTCTCGCGTACGCCTATTGCTCATAGCGAAAATTCAAGCTCACACTAATGTTAAAGCTAATTTTGAACTTTTCTGTGAATTCTTTCTGCTTAGTAAGTATGATTCGATTTCAATCAAGTCATTTGCAACGGAAAACTTCATCTTGCATCAAAACTTCAATTTTGAAGATATGTTTTCAAAAATTATTCACTTAATTTGTAAAAAAATTGAAGAATTTGAAGAAAGAGATAGTGGGTGGGCCTATTTACAAAGCCTATATCTAGAAGTAAATATAAACAAATATAACCCGTTAAGAGGCTCCAGTTTTATAGAATTACCAAAGTCCATAAAATGTAAACGAGCATGTATCAACATTCAAAATTCTGATAATTATTGTTTTTTATGGTGTGTCATGGCAGCACTATTTCCTATAAACAGAAACGCACATCGAACGTCAGCTTACCCACACTTTAAAAATGTACTCAATATCAAAAATATGATTTTTCCAGTTGGGTTTGCGGACATCAAAGTTTTTGAAAAGAATAATCCTCGCATAAGTATTAATATTTACGGCATTCAAAAGAATGGTAACATTGTTGGACCTTTATACAAAAGCGAGATTCGCAAAGATCATCACATTAATATGCTTTTCCTGGAAAACAGAAAACGCACCCATTACTGTCTTATTAAAGATTTATCTAAATTACTTCGTCTTCAATTAACTAAACATCATTCTAAAATATATTTATGCGAGGATTGTATGATATTCTTTGATAGTAATGATAAACTGAAAGCTCATGTTTGTGGTGGTGTATCGACAATATTACCCGGTGATGGAACACGAATTCAATTTAATCATTACGAGCGAATGCATGACATGCCCTTCGTCTTATACGCAGATTTTGAATCATTATTAAAACCAACTGAACTCGATTCTGGATCAGGCTGTACAAAGATATTGCAAAAACACGTACCATCAGCATTTGCTTATTACGTTGTGTGTTCTTATGATAAGTCGCGTAATAAATATGTATCTTATCGAGGTCCAGCCTGTGTAGAAAAGTTTTTAGAAAGTCTATTATTGGATATAACCGATATTTATAACGTTTTGCAGTCGCCAGTGACTATTTGTTTAACAAATGAAGACAAAGCGAACTTTGCTCGGGCTACAAATTGTTTTCTTTGTGATAAAATATTGTTTGACGATAAAGTTAAAGATCATTGCCATCTTACAGGACGGTATCGTGGTGCAGCTCATTCTTATTGCAATATTAGATATTGTTTGCCTAAGTTTGTTCCTATATTTTTTCATAATTTAGCGGGTTATGACAGTCATCTTTTTATACGACAGTTGGGAAAACTATCAGGAAAAATACAAGTAATAGCAAAAAATAAGGAAAACTACATATCTTTTACAAAATTTTTTCAAATTAATGATAAAGATATCATACCTGTTCGATTTGTTGATTCTTTTAAATTTTTAGGCACAAGTCTAGAGAAACTTGCCGCAAACTTAAAAAATGACGACTTTAAACATCTGCGGCGTTATTTTCCTTCTCGTGAGCATTTTGCTTTAATAAAACGAAAAGGGGTGTATCCATATGAATACATGACTACTTGGAGTTCATACGAAGAAAAAGTACTTCCGCCTCAGGAGTTCTTTTTCAGCAAATTACGCAATAGTAATATATCTAAAGTAGATTATGATCATGCAAAAAAAGTCTGGCAAACGTTTGAATTATCGAATCTCGGTGAATACACAGACTTGTATCTTAAGTCAGATGTTCTTTTATTAGCTGACGTTTTTGAAAGTTTTCGCCAGACATGTAAGATGAATTATAAATTAGATCCAGCCTTTTATGTTACAGCACCGAGTCTCAGTTTTGATGCCATGCTATTAAAAACAGATGTTAAATTAGAATTAATACACGACCTGGAAATAATAAGAATGATTCAAAAAGGTATTCGCGGTGGAATATGTTTATGTTCGACAAGGTATTCAAAAGCCAATAACAAGTATTTAAAAACTTACGATCCAAGAAAAAGTAATAACTTTCTAATTTATATCGATTGTAATAATCTCTATGGATATGCAATGTGTGCTTATTTGCCTCATTCCAATTTTAAGTTATTGAATGACTTGGAAATCGCTGGAATAGATTTTATAAATGTGCCAACTAACGGAGACACTGGTTATATACTAGAAGTAGATTTAGAATACCCCGAACATTTGCATAATGATCATAACGATTTTCCATTCTGTGCTCAAAAATTTACTCCGCCAGGTTCTAAAACTTCAAAATTGATTCCAAATTTATACGATAAATATTTCTATGTCATACATTTTGCTCATCTGCAAACATGTATAAAACATGGTTTGTTGTTAAAAAAAATACATAGAGTTATTCAATTTAATCAGAGTCCTTATTTAAAGCAGTATATTGACATGAATACTGAATTACGAAAAAAAGCTAAATCTACATTTGAACAAGATTTCTTCAAACTTCTTAACAACAGTATATTTGGCAAGACGTTAGAAGACACAGAAAAGAGGGTTAATGTGAAATTAGTCAATAAGTGGAATGATGATAGTAACAAAACAAAGAAAAGTTTCTGTGCAGAGCAAATGATAGCTCGACCAAATTTTCACAGTGTTACAATTTTCACTGAAAACTTGGTAGCCATTCAAATGAAGCCTGAAACAATCACTTTGGATAAACCTATATACATTGGTTTTTCCGTTTTGGAAATATCTAAGAGTCACATGTTTGATTTTCATTATTCTATTATGAAGCCTTTTTATAAGGAAAAGTTAAAACTTTGTTATACGGATACTGATAGTTTTTTGTATTCAATAGAAAGTAAAGATTTTTATGCTGATTTAAAATCAAATTTTCTTCCCTATTTCGACACTAGTAATTATTCTGTAAATAACGTATACGACATTCCTAGTTGGAACAAAAAGGTGCCAGGTCTCTTTAAAGATGAGCTAGGAGGAAGTTTGATTTCGAAGTTTGTAGGATTAAGGTCCAAATTATACTGTATTAAAACGGCAGAAGATGAATTAAAAAAAGCAAAAGGCATACAGAAGCAAGTATTAAAAGATGTACAATATAAAGATTATTACAAGGTATTAAATGAAAATACATTTTTGAAGAAAAAAAATATCATATTTAAATCTCTTAAGCACGAAATATTTACTCAAGAACAGAACAAAATAGCTTTGTCAGGTAATGACGATAAACGTATCATATTAAAAAACAAAATTTCTACTTTATCATGGGGTCACTGGGATAGTTTAGTTTAATATCATTAGTTTTTCTTTAGAAGCACCGTATTGTATAGTTTATTATTATTTTAATGGTAATCATGAATCAAATTGTAAGTTGAGAAATATGTTACCCCATCATCTATTTATTTATTATATGGCTTAAGTAATGAATAAGTTAATAGAATAAAAACATATATGAAATTGTATAGTATGTACCGACACGGCACTTTATATTGTAAAGTTATTTAATTTTAATATTGTTATCCATCAGTTATTTGTTTAATAGTATTATACATTGTTTTTAATGGTAAATAGGTAAATTAATTACCTAGTTTTAATCAAATACTTAATGTTGTATTGTAACGATGAAAATATATAACGTTATAAACCAGCTACCATGTTTTTTTTATTTCATAATCCATAAAATATAAAACTATTAATAAAATAGCACACGCAATGAACAATTCGAAACTGGTTGGGACATGTTATTGCTGATTTAGGTATTCCAACTTATAGTTCATTAGTAATTTGTCCAATTGCGATTCCGTGCGAATGCTTTGTTGTTATGTCAGCATTATATTTACACTATAAATAGCTATTAAAGTCGAATGTTTTTAAAATTTGTTTCACACATAATTAATCAAGTGACAACTACGGTCACCCAAATACATCATGGTAAGTCGTATAAATTATTTTTCTTCAAACTCTTTTCTTGTGTAGTGGTTAGATCACTAGTTAATGTTTATTTGTATATTTGATTTAGTTGGAAGATAATGTTGTTGTTAAAACCTTATGGTTGTGATGCTGTTATCGTGATTCTCATATTCTATCGGTTCCGTATAAGATAGTCAGCCTCCTTGTGGATCCTAGATATACTCTTCTACCTTCGCCACTATATCAATCATTTCTTCGATGTGAAATTATTTTTGTTGCATAATAAATTAAATTTCAGAATACCCAAGAAATCTCGCAGTCGCTACTCATAAGCAGGGAGGCAACAGAAGATTATCCTCCTTGCTTTGAGCAAAATGCGCAAGATATGTTGGAGGGCTTCTCTGAAGAATTTCCACATTGGAATGCTAAAGATTCACCGCTGCATGCCAAGGTGGTTAAAAGTCTTTTTAATAAAAAGAAGCCCATGAAGAGGAGAAGCAAGTTACTGCAGAATACGAAGGGGAACGAACCTTCTTATTTAATTAAAACAATACCTACTAAAGGGCGGCGATTAATTAAATTAGAAATATTAGATCTGGAATCAACCAGCAATGATCCATTAATAAAAACACAATATGTGGTAACCGAGCATATTGATCCAATAATGGATCAAGCAGAAAATATTATAACTAATATCTCTAAGAAAATATGTGGTTACAGTTATAGTTTTTAAATAACTATTGCTGACCTATAACATTTGTAGATGTATATTAAAATTCTCTAATGTGCTAGATGCGTACCTACTATCTTTAGTTACGTGTACACTCACGGAGATACATTATTTCAACAACATTATTCTTCTGAAAAATTATAGTAATGCTTATAAATTTTACTAACTAAGACTTATGTTATTTTAAATAGTTATGTTAGTTTAAGTCTTGTATTGTTTTCAATAAATATTATTTAAAAATAAAAAGACTTGTATGAAAATATTTGTTTTTATTTTAACACCTCTATAATATAATCAAATATTTTGAAAAACATTCATTCAGAATTACCTCTATAAATAAATCTAAGATAAAATTTATTAGAATTCAAATACATAGTTTAAAATAATGGTAGTAAAATTAAAAATATAGTTTTATTTATTAAAGAACGCAGTGTATTACTTTGTTAAAGTAGGGATGCAAGTAATTAAACAATGTTTATTTTTAAGCATCGATTCCTTACTCATATCATTTTTTATTGCACGATTCGAGAGGGGTGAGAGCTCTTTCTTCTCTCTCCATTCTTCTCGATGCTTTAACATTGTGTGTTCTAGACACGTCCAATAACTTAATATAATGGGTGGTAACAGTATCCAAATTCTTCTACTCCTTGCTATTGTTACCGCCGTCGAATGCTTAGTCTATATGGTGGAGTGAGTGCACTTACAAAAGTAAATATACTGCTAGTTCTCTTATTATTACGAACGCAAAGTGTTATATCCATTTTGTTAAAAGCCACGAATCAAAGCGGACAAGTTGCTATGAAGTTCCTCAAACAAAAGGAAACGTTAAAATTAGATTATAATATCTGTCCTGCATCATTATGTGAAGCAAAGCGACATGGCAACTTATTGCCGAGCACTATACGATGTATTGTTTGTGGACCATCAAATTGCGGCAAGACAAACTTAGTAATAGGTTTGTTATTACATGAGAATGGTGCACGTTTTCGTAACTTATATGTATATTCTAAATCATTATACCAACCAAAATATGTGTTCTTAGAAAAAGTATTAGATTTAGTTGCAGACATATCTTATAGTAAATATAACCACAATAATGATATCATAAGCCCACACGAAGCTTTGCCAAACTCCATTATAATATTCGACGACGTAGCTTGTGAAAACCAAAATAGCATTCGGGATTATTTTGCTATGGGTCGACATAAGAATATTGATTGTTTTTACATTAACCAAACATACAGTAAAGTACCTAAACAACTTATAAGGGACAATTCTAACCTCATTATTTTATTTAAACAAGACGATGTAAATTTAAAACACGTTTACGATGAGCATGTAGGTTCAGATATGTCGTGGTCTCAGTTCCGTGAAATGTGCTCAACTATTTGGAATAAACCATTTAATTATGTTGTGATCAATAAAGACTGCGAAAGAAATAAAGGATGTTATAGGATGGCATTCGATACTTTTGTAGTAGTAGATTAATATACATAAGTTATTGTTTCATCAATACACAATCACTATTACTCTGGATTTTGCATTGAACGGAATCCTTGTCAAAATGGAAAAGCAACTTAAAAAACAAATTGTAAAAGCTGCAGCTGCTGTAAAAAGAAAGGTTGAAATGATAAAGGATATGAAAAATACAAATGATGCCACTCTGGAATCCATATTCAAACCTATAACCGATCCACTGAAACAAATAGCCATTAAGAACAATGAAATTTCTCATGAAGATGAGGATGAGTTTGACCATTATACAATAAAAAAAAATAAACATAATGACAGCGAGGCAACAAATTTTTCTGATGACGATTTTAATGAAGAAGAGGAACAACAGTTCTATAAAAAATTTAATTCCGAAAAAACCCTTGTCGTATCACCTTCTGACAACAATAATATGAGTGATGCTTCCTTTAAGTCCTTTCAATCATCACCAAATGTTTCACTTAATAGTTTATCGTGGTGTGCTTCACCCGACGCAAATATCCCTTTTGGAATAAAAAATGAACGAGGAAAACTTATGCTTGGCCAAACACGTGTTTTCGACGACGGAAAAATTATAAAAATTGGAAATCGAAGTTTAAACAAAACTCTTGGATTAAAAGAATTACTATTTGAAAAGACACCAAATTTGGATGTTATCACAGATGAAGATTTGCAAAATTATAAAGAGCTTCTAATAGAAACGAATGCACATAGGCGTAATTGTGATCCACGCAAGCCAATTAATAGTAACAAAGGGTTTAAGTACATGCATATTATTAAACCACTGTTTAAGTTCTCTAGAAATAAGTATGACAGCACAGAAAGTCTTACGGTAGGAAAAGGAATAAATCTTTTAAAAAGTGTAAAGAAAGATATAGATTACGTTTATTGGGATGATCCAAATGAATTAGTAGATCGATTGAAATTACTGTTTGCATCTCGTGATGCTGGCAATACCGGCTTAGATAATGAAATTATTGCGATTATAGAAGAGCTGTACGAAGCAGGCATCATTAAAAACACCAAATATAAGGAACCTAATTTTAAAAAACTGATCAGTAGTTATACAGCAAACACCGCATAGATACGGAAATGAATGTAGATAAATTTGGTCATCACGTTCATAAACGTTTACGATTAGAGGAATATATTGGAAATCTCAACGATACATTAGTGAAGTCAGAAACAGGTGAATATGATTTAAAATCATCAAGATTAAAAGGGCTTATATCGCCAGGCAATGATGACGAAGCCGCAAATAAAGCTTACGTGGATGAAAAGACACACGAACTAAGAACTAATATTTTAAGTGATGTAAATATTCGTTTAAATGATTTTGAAAGTTCAATACTTAATAAGCTAGCCACCTTGTTTTACACAAGGACAGAAATTGATCGCATGCTTCAAGAGAAACCAGATAATAATGAGCAAACAAGACATAGTGAATGAGCTTCACAAAGCAGCAAGAAGGAATTTTTCCCGGCGATGTACGATCATAAAAGGAATAGATGATTTATGGCAAGCCGACCTCATAGATTTGCAAAAATATTCACAGTTTAATAAAGGGTATAAATATATTCTTATCGTAATTGACACTTTATCAAAATATGTATGGATCAGATCTTTAAAATCAAAAGCGAAAACTTATGTTACAGATGCAATGCAAAGTATTTTAACTACATCATTACGAAAACCTAAAAATTTACAAACTGATTTAGGCACAGAATTCTACAATGATAATTTTAAACAATTAATGAAAAAGTATAATATTAATCATTATTCAACATATTCTATTAAAAAAGCATCTATAGTAGAAAGAGTTATAAGAACAATTAAATCTCACCTTTACAAACTATTTAGTTTGAACGGAAATTACCAATGGTATAAAAATATTTTAAAGGACGTTGTAGAACACTACAATAACACTTTGCATAGAATAACAAAATTTAAGCCTGTGGAAGTTAACAAAGTAAATGAGCTTATAGTCAAAGGTTATATTATGAATTCTCAAAAGAATAAAACAAGTCGAGGATATACATTTCGTGTTGGTGACTATGTTCGCATAAGTAGATATAAAGCAGATTTTTACAAAGGCTATACGCCAAACTGGTCCACCGAAATATTTCGTATAGTAAAAGTTAATCACACTAACCCAACAACTTATCAAATAGAGGACAGACGCAATCAAAGAATCCTCGGCTCATTTTATGCATACGAGTTACAAAAAACTAAGTTTCCAGACCTATACCTCATTGAAAAGGTTATAAAAAGAAAAGGAAACAAATTGTTTGTAAAATGGTTAGGATTAAGTAATAGCGAAAATAGTTGGGTTGATAAGAATAAATTGGTTTTATGATATAAAATAGCTCAAGATATCTTTATTGATTCACTTTTTGTTTATCAATGAAGAAAGGAAGTGGTATCATAAACAGCTTAATAAATAAGATTCCGTTTGAGTTACATTTACCGGGCTACCAATATTGCGGCCCCGGCACAAAGCTTCAGAAACGATTACTTAAGGGTCAGCGAGGAATTAATAAATTGGATAACGCTTGTATGCACCACGATATTGCTTACATAAATAACGACGCTAACGTAAGGCACAAAGCTGATCTAGATCTATTAAATATGGCTCAAAGAAGATTGAAATCAAAAGACGCTGGAAAGAAAGAAAAAATTGCTTCATGGATAGTAAAAAATGCTATGAAGGCCAAATTAAGAGCTGGTGCAGGTGCTCGGTCGTTTATGACAGCTGTGAAAAAACTCAAATCTAAATTAAAAAAAATAAAATCTAAAGACACAAATTCTACTATTAAATATGCGGTCGCCGCTGCAAAAAAACTATTTAGAAATAAAAATAAAATGAGTTTACCTCGTTGTATTCCTATTCCAAAATGTGGAGGACTGTTACCGTTAATTCCTATTTTCGCGGGATTATCAGCTTTAGGTTCACTGGCTGGTGGAGCAGCTGGCATAGCAAAAGCGGTTAATGATTCAAAAGCAGCTCAAAAAGCTCTTCAAGAATCGGAACGACATAATAAGATGATGGAGGCGGTTGCTCTCGGAAAAGGATTATATATTAGACCTTATAAAAAGGGTGCAGGTCTATATTTGAAACCCTCAAAAAACTAATAAAGCGGCTACCTAGGCGGGCATTAACTAATTGGGATATATTAGAACATGCTAGTGATATTCCATTTTTTCGTGGTGTTTTCATGAGGGATACGTTGCCCTCAAAACCTAGGAAGATAGAATGCGGTATTATAAATTTAGATACTTCAAATAACATTGGAACACATTGGGTAGCCTACGTGAAAGAAAATAAGTATGCTGAATATTTTGATAGTTTTGGTAATCTGAAACCTCCGTTAGAACTACTTGATTACTTAAGAAATGTTTCTTTAAATTATAACTATGAGCAATATCAAACATTTGACTCTGTTAATTGCGGCCACCTTTGTATAAAATTTTTAAAGGAGTATTGGAAAACACATTTATATAAAGCTTGAAATAAAATTCTTTATCAGTAGTAAAATGTCTTTCACTGTGTCTATAACTGGAAAAGGATCCTCTCTGATAACAAACTACTCACCTACTTTGGAATTAAGTGGATACTATGAGTGTGGATTGTTGTATTTTTCAACATTTAATTCTATACCCAACATAGATAAAAGAAATAATAAATTCTACTATGACGATAACGAAGTAATCGAAATACCTGAAGGAGCTTATGAACTTCACGATATCTGTGATTATTTAAAGACATACATTAGAAATGCAATGTTAAAATTAACTTGTAATAATAATACTTTAAAAACTACAATTTTTTGTACTAAAGATGTTCATTTCAACAAAAGTGACTCACTTGGAAGGATTTTAGGTTTTGGTGGAGAAACAATAAAGGCATTAAAAAGGACCGAATCTCTGTATCCTGTCAGTATATTGCCAACAACCATTGTGCGCATCGAATGCGACGTAGTTAGTGGGTCATTCGTGAACGGATCTGCAAGTCATATTATTCACGAGTTTGTTCCTAACGTACCACCTGGTTATCGGATCATTGAAGTGCCGAAAAATCTAATATATTTTCCTGTAAATAAAAGTTCTATAAGTGCAATAACTATACAATTATTAGACGCCGAGAATAAACAAATCAATTTACGAGACGAAGAAGTACAACTGTATCTACATTTTCGTAAAAATGATAAATTTCAATAAAAATCATGACACAGCTTGCATTCAAGTTAGTACTAGAAGATCACCTCATAAAAGCACACCGCTTCACATAAAAAAGAAGCTCACCAAAAACAATAAGGAATTTTTGAAGTTGATTGGCTTGTTAAAATGAATATTTTAAATATATCTCAATCAACATCATACGACAATAGTATTGAAAGTTTCGAATATCATTCTTATAAACCGTACGTAACAAGTTTCAACAAGAATGATGAAATAAGAATACCTATTAATCAACAAGATCTATGTCTGTTACCCTCACTCAGCACTTTGTATATTGAGGGTAAAGCCAATGTTTATAATAGTTCGACTAAAGAAAAAATATCAAATGTGTATTTTATCAACAATCCAATACTATATTTATTTCAAGATATTCGATATGAGTTAAACGGAATAGAAATAGACAAAATAAAAAATGCTGGCATAACTACAACAATAAAATCGTACCTCTCGTTAAATGATAATGAATCTAAATGCTCACGTGTATGGGGATGGTCAACTTCTGGTACAAACAATCTTAACGGAGGAATTTTTTCGGCTTCTGTGCCGTTGAAGAAAATTTTAGGTTTTGCAGAAGATTATGAAAAAGTTATAATTAACTCCAAACATGAATTGGTGCTATTAAGAAGCAATACGAATCTCAATGCTTTGAAATTAAATGTCGGAGAGGTGGTCGAAGATATAACTATTAGCAAAGTTGTTTGGCGAGTTCCGCACGTTAAAGTATCAGATCGTGAAAGAATCAATTTGTTGAAACATCTAGAAAAGGACAGGCCTATTACACTAGCATTTCGAAATTGGGATTTGTATGAATATCCATTATTACCGAAGACACGTAAACACACTTGGTCTATCAAAACTTCGTCACAGATAGAGAAACCAAGATTCGTTATTATAGCCTTGCAAACCAATCGCAAACACAATGCGGAAATGTCAATGGCAGAGTTCGATCACTGCAATGTACGAGATGTAAAAGTATATTTAAATTCATCGTATTACCCTTATGAAGGATTGAATGTCAGTTTCTCAGAGGATAAATTTAATTTATTATACGAACAATATGCAAGATTCCAACAGTCTTATCATGGACGGCGACCAGAGCCGTTGATGAGCTTGAAGGAATTCAGAGACGTTGCCCCATTATTTGTTATTGATTGTTCTCACCAACAAGAAATGATAAAGGGATCAATCGATGTCAGAGTGGAGATTGAAACAGACCAAGAAATCCCGGATCAGACAGCAGCATATTGCTTGATTTTAAATGACTGCATTTTTGAGTACAAACCTCTGAGCAATATTGTGAAGAAAATATCTTAACTAAATAAAGTGCATTCAAAAGGTATTTGAAAGAACAATCTTCAACTTTATGTTAAACAGTGGAATACAACGAAACAATGAGTGCTGATAAGAGTTCGATACTTTTTGTTGATGTTCAAGGATTCAAAGACTGCAAAAATAATTTTATTATTAAGGAATTTGCGTTAGCCACAAAAGAGTTTACGCAAGTCTTTTTAATAAAACCTCCATATTCGTATCTAAAATTATCTGCCGAAGAAAAAAGAGCAGTCAATTGGATTGAACGCAACAGAGGAATATACTGGAGTCAAGGCAATATAGATTTCAGAGAATTTAAGAGATTAATTATTCCAATTTTAAAGGACCAAACCATAATAATGAAAGGTGTTGAAAAGCAAAAATGGATTAAAGATTTGTGTTCTGACTGCTTTTTGATAAATGTTGAAGGCAAAGGTTGTCCTAATTTTGCAACATTGCGCAATAGTTATGCTAAAGGTGGAGCTAACTTCAATTGTATAACTCATAAAAAAGAGTGCGCTCTAAGGAATGTTTTATTCATAAAAAAGTGGTACTTAAGCACATGTAATTTATGACTTCAGTAAATTGTACTTGAATGAAAATTTGTATTTAAAGTATTGTTCTAGTTTAGCTATGATGATATTTGTTACTTGCTTTATAATAAAAAAAATTTTTTTCACAAAAATTTCTGCGTTTTATTAATGAAAACAAATATGGTGATTCAATATACTCGCATAACTCTTTATTTATCAAAAATTACAATTTAATGGTATGAATAATTTAACCCTGTATAATGTATATTGGGCAATCTCAAACTGTTTTCATCAAATCACCGTAAACGAACGCAGTGAGATTTGCGGAGCGTAGCGGAGCTAGAGCGCAGCGAAGCGTAGCTCAAATCTCACTCCGTTCGTTTGCGGTGTTTTGATGAAAACTGTTTTAGAATGCCCAATATACACCTACTCACGGCGATCCCAATCCACCTGCCCGTGCTCGCGCATACACGAGTATAGGGAAATAGGCACACAGAGGCCCTTCTCACCTCGCTTTCTTATTCTTTTAATGTTAGGTGTCTTACATTGCACTTCGTAAGACAACGCAACACACCACACGTTTAAATAACTAAAATGGGGTTAGTTTGTTCTTATTGAACTACACAAATAGAAGCTTATAGATTCGGTTAGACACGATACATCACGATACATCAGGTACTTAAACTAAAATCATTATCTTCATCATCTTCATCAATGAAATTAACTATTAATTTTACTGAATCTAATCAGGTTACTCCGAAGGAAACCTGCACCGTTATTCAGATCCCTCTGTAAGAGGTCTGCACCGTTATTCAGGTCCCTCTATATGAAACCTGCACCGATTATTCAGGTTACTCCGAAGGAAGCCTGCTACGCTATTTATTCAGGTCCCTCTATAAGAAACCTGCACCGATTATTCAGGTCACTCCGAAAGGAAGCCTGCAACGCTATATTCAGGTCCCTCTATAAGAAACCTGCACCGATTATTCAGGACACTCCGAAAGGAAGCCTGCAACGCTATATTCAGGTCCCTCTATAAGAAACCTGCACCGATTATTCAGGTCACTCCGAAGGAAACTTGCAACGATTATATTTATTCCTAGTTTCTCGAAGAGATTCTAGTGGCTTATTCCAATATCTGAGAATATTGAGTGAATTTTGGATCATATTTTCCATTGGGCTCGACTATGAAGTCCGCTCTAATAAGAGCTTTGTGTTTGATGCACTATTTGTCTCGTGAGTGAATTATTTTGGCACTGTGAAGTGGTTGTGCTTACATATAAAAAACTGAAGAGATGTGGAGGGATAATACTATATTGGGAACATTATCTACAACGGCAACGTGTCAGAAGGTTAGGCACGTTAGTCGACTATTACTAAAAAATATTTGCTTCAGTGTCAGAAGGTTAGGCACTGGAGTTGTTCCCTTCGACGACATTTCCGACACATCTTCTTTATCTACGAATCGACGAATTATTCACACTATGGATCGGTGCCGAAATCTTGAACTCTTCACTAAAACTAAAGTGATATGTGCTATTTGAAGTGATTACTTTGTGTTGTGCAAAATGGAAATTGTGATAAAGATCTCATGTAAGTTTCATCATCATTATTTCAACGTAAAGCTAATTTTGCTAAGACATTAAATGTCTTAGAGATTAATCTCAAATGTATTGAGAATATGAACTGGTAGAGTTTCTTTCGCTCCTTTCTTCTCTACAAAACTAAAGTTCTGAAAGGATGTAATTCTCAAGCGTAGAGAATTTTAGTAGTTTATAAAGTATGTTGGTAGGGCGAAGTAAGGTTCATTTGGAATCTTATGGGGCCCGAGGGTTAAGGGACTACCTTCCTGAAGGTATCAAAATCCCAATGTTAGCTTCAGAAAGTAAAGACAGCGGCGGTAACATACTTAAAAATCAAAACATTTGTTTTCTCATTACTGAGATCGTAAAATTCACTCAAAAGAACAGATTGTTATTTCGTTACTATGGTAGCGAGTTTAATAAGCGTTTGATCATGTTGGATAGAATAAATAAGGTATAGGAATAGTTTAGGCAATAGGATTTCTTTATCTATCCACTTGGAAAAGATCTTGGGTTACATCAGCGGTTGCAACGTAGATCCTAATAAAATCACTAGTTGATCATTGGCCAAACTTCATACAAATCAAAGCAATTTTGTGCGTTTCTTTTAAAGGCGTAAATTGTTAGTAAAACTACGAATAAATCTGTGTAGAGAGGTTTTCTATTTAGGGTTCCGTTTGACGTTAGGTTGAATCGTTACACAACCATTGCAAAATGTATAAATGACTACATTAAAATAAGAACATATGAAACGAGTTGCGTTCAAATACTCATTTGATGAACGAACCACCTGCTATAGGACTTTAAGAACAGAAATGTAAAGAATCAGAGCATCTTTTATAAGCAGCTTAAATTATATTACTGCATTTGTTCCAGTATCACTAATTATTGCACACACCTGCAGCATTGGATACGCAAGTAAGTATAGGTATTGCATTTGTTCCAGTATCACTAATTATTTTTGCACACACCTGCAGCATTGGATACGCAAGTAAGTATAGGTATTGCATTTGTTTCAGTATCACTAATTATTATTGCACACACCTGCAGCATTGGATACGCAAGTAAGTATAGGTATTGCATTTGTTCCAGTATCAATAAATATTATTGCACACACCTGCAGCATTGGATACGCAAGTAAGTATAGGTATTGCATTTGTTCTAGTATCACTAATTATTATTGCACACACCTGCAGCATTGGATAGATACGCAAGTAGGACGTAGGTATTCGAAGTTTTGTAGACGAGTTCAGAAGACGCACTTCAGTTACGTTGCTGTACGTAGTACTATTATCTACTCTGTGCTTCAGTTTTGTGCCTCATTAATTACAAGCCGATTTGACATTTTTGATAAAAATAAAACCTTTCAAGCTTTCAAATCTGAGAAAAGTTCCTTTTCACCCGTAAAAATAACCCAATCCAGCGCAACAAAGTGAACAGATTGAAATCATTATTGTACTCGTATTCCAGTTTTGTTTTGATCTGACAGCCGGCCGTAATGCGCCTCGACAGGTGATCTATCACTTATTTCAACGTCAGAAATCCATTACAGCGACCGCCGACTCAGCCAGACCATCCGAGTCCCGAGATAGCGGCCCCCTAAATGTATCATTTGCGAGATGGATTAAAAACAAAAGGGAATGTAGACGCCACGACGGAAAAGTGAAGTTAATCGTAAGTGAAATCGACGTGTATTTTCTTGGAAGTGATAGTAGTTTTTAGAATTTGTGATTTTTATATGTTATTTTTGCGAATTTCGTGGCAAAGTCGCATCTTTTTTTGTGTTATAAAGTTGTCTATGATAGTTGCACTAGACTAGACTTGCTGAAACGGTTGATGATATTATAGATAATATTTACTTTAATCCTAAGTAGATACGTACAATACGATGTTGCCGCTTAGCGGTCACGTCGCCGATAAGAGGTGAAGAGGACAGAGTTAGGAAAATTTAAAAAGCGGCGTAGTGAAAATTTAATTTTGGATAAAATGTTCTAAATTCAAATGTCATTCCCGCTCGCTAAAAAGAGTTTCGAATAGAAGGGATGAAAAACAAATTGCAGGAAAGAAAACGGGAGACGCTCAAGTCGATCCGCTGCCCTCTATTCGTCTATCTTCGTCTATTTTACACAGGTAAGCCCTAGTTCAGGCTCACGTTATAATGGTTCAAAATTTCTGTCAAAATTGATAATAGATATCAATTTTGACAGAAATTTTGAACCATTCACCTACAAACAGATGGACTTCGTGTCCGCGCTCCAAAAGTGGCCCAAGAAAATCGGATCCAAAATTCAAATTCAGTATGATTCAGCAGATCCAATCGCTCGTCATATGGTGAAAGAATTGGTGCAAGCGAAATTGAACACCAAAGCAATGTCAATACGACTAAAATTAAATTATTAATACATGTCATGCATTAACGTTTCGAAATTTTTCGAACACATTTTTCTTGAAATTTGTATTAGGTCTGACGTCCATTTGTTTTAATATATATTACACTAGCTGTGCCCGCGAACTACGTTTCGCTATCAAAATACTTAACACAGTGTTTAGTTTTTTCCTCCATTTTATTCCATAATGATTCAACTTTATTCTGCCTTTCTTGAGCATCGGCCATTTCGAAATTAGGTCAATTTTCGTAGGTTCGTAATGCTCTTTTTCTAACAGTCCACAAAATTAAATACATTACATATTACTATAAACACTAAGTATAATTATTGTTTTAGAGACATTATTGATATTAATAAATTCTTCTTCAGTAGAAAGAACTACACAGTTGCAAGAATAATCTTTATCGTATTCATGTTTCGAATTAAAATAAACAATTGTTAATAAATTAGAACTGTATACGAATAAAGTTTAGATTTTATAATGGGTGTTGGTAACACCAACAAAATATATTTTTTGGATATGACAACTTGGCCAATTTTGACTGGTCGTACAGTAAGCTCCTTGTCAAGCTATACTGTTTGACCTTTGAACCGTTCTTATGTCGCTCGTAATACTGGCGGTTTTCGTAGAATTAATGTATAGCATGAATGGAGGGGTTACTGTACAAAAACGTTTTCCGTATTCGATATCCGATCACGGAATACAGACACGGAGTTTCGTGAACGTAGCGCAGACGTTCGTTTCTTCTCATTCGGGATTTTACCATTCTACCTAAACTTACGTACAGAACGTGTTCCGTTCGTAATAAAAACGAACGTGTGCGGCAGTCAATTAGTATTTTGTATAGATTTGATACATTCGGATGCCCGCATTCAGAAAACGAATGCGAAAAAACGTATTTATGCGGTTAGCCTTAAAATGTATTGAGACTTCCGTTTTTGTAACGTGTACTGTGCGATATAGTGTTGCTGGCATAGTTCGGTTAGCAAACTCGCCGTGATGACTAACATCCAACACACAAACTTGGAGTTATCGTTAGTTAGTTCACGATCGTTGCATTCTCACGGTCTCGAAGGACACTAAACACAGGTAACATCTAACATCGAACATCCAATAGGCCCCGAAGCGGTTCTCAAACATTTTTGGTGACGGAACCCTTTTGGAAAGCGAAATACTTGACGGAACCATAAAATGAAACAATAGTTTTTAAAAGTGTATTCTTTATTAATAAGCATAATAAAAGTACGACCAGAGAGGGTGTTTTGATTTTTCTAAATTATTGCGGAACCCTTATAGGGGTATTGTAGAGGGGTATTTAGCTCGATTTTGCTAGGTTCCTAATGCTCTACTCTTCAAGGCCTTTCATTTGATACCCATATTGCTAGGTTTGGAAACGAACTTTTATCTATCTTTTTTGAGCGGCGGCCATGTTGAATTTATGTCAATGTTGCTAGGTTCATAGTGCTCTACTCATCAGGGCCTTTCATTTGATACCCATATTGCTGGGTTTGAAAACGAACTTTTATCCATTTTTTGAGCGGCGGCCATGTTGAATTTAGGTGGATTTTCCTAGGTACCTAATGCTCTACTTTTCAAGGCCTTTCATTTGATACCTATATTGCTAGGCTTGGAAACTAACTTTTATCCACCTTTTTTGAGCGGCGGCCATGTTAAATTTATGTCAATGTTGCTAGGTTCATAGTGCTCTACTCTTCAAGGCCTTTCATTTGATACCCATATTGCTAGGTTTGGAAACTAACTTTATTTCACCTTTTTTGAGCGGCGGCCGTGTTGAATTTATGTCAATGTTGCTAGGTTCATAGTGCTCTACTCATCAATGCCTTTCATTTGATACCCATATTGCTGGGTTTGGAAACGAACTTTTATCCGTTTTATTTGAGCGGCGGCCATGTTGAATTTAGGGCGATTTTCCTATGTTCATAGTGCTCTACTCATCAAAGCCTTTCATTTGATATGCATATCGTTGGATTTGAAAACGAACTTTATCGGCAGTCATGTTAAATTAAGTCAACGTGGCTAGGTTCAATGTGTTCTACTCTTTAGGTTCTTCGTTCGATATCCATGTTCCTTGGGTGGATCCAAAAAAATGTGATCCGTCATTTTAGACATTAGGATCAAGAGTCCCTTCCCGTCCCTCTACGCGTAACCCAGAACATTGCAGTCAGATATTTTTTTTAATTATCAATATTAATCTATTCCTTTTAATAGTTTTAAATGGATGAGAGTTTGATTCCTTAGTCCTAATGTATGTAAAAACATATAACACCTTTCAAAATACCTTGAAAAGAGTATCTTCATTTTTCAACATTTCAAATATTTCAAAAATTGTACCGATTTTGTGAAAATTAGTCAAGAATCAACTCATCTACAAATTTTATGGTCACTCGATAAGTATTATCATAAAAAATGCTTTATACATTGGTTGTATGGCTTGATCTTTTTGCCTTACCACCACGGTACGACATAAGAAAAAGACAATTTGGTTGGCGAAATCCAGTTGGGCACAGCCATTAACAGAAAATATTAAATTTTATTTGTACTATGTGAAACACTTCATTCCTGCCTTTCAATTTTTGAAATCCAATTACTTAAGATCAGGCTGTATGGCGTAGTTCCATTGCCTTTCCTTCGTGGAAGAAAATACCTTCTCTCTGTACTCTGTAGTAATGTGACAGACTTGTCAAAATAATTTCACGTGCGCCATGTTGTTTTTCTACCTAAAGCCAATTCGAAAATTTTATATGGTATTTTTTCACTAAAAATAAAAAGTGAATTTAAACAAACGAAATTATGCCTAAATGTTCTTCCGGAAAATTCTAAGCATTGTGGTGTAAGCCATATCAAATTCTGTCCAGTAGTTACGGAGATCTTTCCGGACAAACAGACAAACAAACAAACAAACAAACAAACAAACCAACAAACAAACAATTTTTTTAAAAACTATTCTATCGTGTTCTGCTTATGATTTTAAGGCGACCTGTGTATTTTTTTTCTTAATATTTCGCAATTACAGATTTTTGTACCCCTACGATTTTATTATATATAGAGATAGAGATAATAAATAGGTACCTAGTTAATTACTAACAGTTTCAACTGTAGGTAGGCATACAGTAACTTCAGATCAAAGAATAATCAGTAAAAATAAAACCGACTTCAAAAACACCAAAAAGTCATAAATAATATAAGAATACATACATAATCACAGTTTTATATTGAAGTTGGTGCCAAATTTTAAGTAACTATAATAATTGTTTTTTTCATTTTTTAAGTCTTTCTAGGTGATCATTGCTTGGCACCGACTTCAATATAAAACTGTGATTTTGTATGTTTTCTTATATTATTTATAACTTTTTGACGGTTTTATTTTCTTGTAATTTTTTTTCAATCCTTTTAGTTTATAATACATGCGTTTTAGAATTTGAGCCAAGGCAAACACCAGAATACCTTAAAATAAAACATCTTTTGCTCTAAACAGTACTGAAAGAACTATGTCCGAACTCCTAACCTACCAGAAACCTTCCACCATTAGCTCAGTAACATGATATGACGACTATCAGATGTAAATACCTGAATATCTTCAGCAAAAACATGAAACATGTTGAACGTGCCTATGAAATTCAAGGATTTCCCTAGATTTTCGTGGATCCCATCATCAGATCATGACATGGTGACAATGGGACCACCTCGGGAATATACTCTTTCGATTACGAAAATAATTCTGAAAATCGGTCCACAAAAGGCGGAGTAATCGGTGAACATACATATAAAAAATATTAAAAAATCCCCGTCCCAAAAAATCACTCTAAAAAGTATAAAAATAATCTTTTTTAGCTCCTTTTATAACTTGATTACAAGTACCTATTTATATTTTTAAGATGAGAATCGCCGCGACGGGGACCGCTATACCGAGTGATCAATCTAAATGGGTCAGTAGGGAGAAATCAGAAACTATGAGAGATAGCGAAATCTGTTCTTAGGAATCTTGGCGTCGATTTTAGATTTAATATTAATGGCATTCAAATATTTTAAACTTTCATACTTACACACCGGGAATCGATCCTGGTCAAAATCTCTGTACAAAATGTTATAAATTATGCAAGTTTTTTCGTAGTAATTGTTAATGGTGGATTCAATCGAATTTTATCTGAAGAGACCACTTACCTATGCATATCTTATCTGCATTGATATAATGCATTACAAATTGCGTTTTAAAATTAGAACATATTCGTTCAGCGGGGGGGGGCAATTATCTTATTTTTTTTTAATTATTTGAACAAGGTTCCATTAAAAATGATTTCCTTGTGATTTATGATTCACACCATCTATACAAATAAATAAAATTGATCAACAATAACAACGAAAAAACTTGCAGAATTTATAACATTTTTTACAGAGATTTTGACCAGGTTCGATTCCCGGTTATGTATGAGAGTTAAAAAAATTGAATGCCATTATTATTATTAAATCTAAAATCGACGCCATAGTTTTAGATAATATATATTAGTTTATTTTAATTATTTTATTTGTGTAGTAGAATTTTATGTTATATATAATATTCTTAATAAGCTGTTCCATTTCTCGGTACATCTACCGCATCACCCTTTTCTGCACCACCCTAAGGTTGACTGGAAGAAAATGCCATAGGCATTAAGTCCGCCTTTGTACGAACATTGTGTACATAAAGAATAAATAAATAAATAAATAGTTCTTAAGAACAGATATCGCTAACTCTCATAGTTTCTGACTTCTCCCTACTGACCCATTTGGATTGATCGCCCTGTATTTTATGAAGAAGTAAAATTAATCAATCATCTATCAATTACTACGTTTAATGAACGGTTTGAAATTAATTATACCTATATTTATTTATTTGTATTTTGGATGTATTAAACTTGATTGAGGTAAGAATTTAGCGGTCCCCCAACGCGGTGATTCTCATCTTAAAAATATAAATATGTATTTTTAATCAAGTTATAAAAGGAGCTAAAAAAATATTATTTTTATACATTTTAGAGTGATTTTTTGGGTCGGGGGTTTTATAAAACTTAAAATTTTATTTTTTATTTCATTCTTTTAAAATTTCTAATTAATTCTAATAGATACCAATTGATCCAAAACGCAGCTAATAAAAAATAGCTACCTCGTCTTGGCAAAGTGCTTGTAGCTCTTGAACTGTTAATCCGAGTTTCATAAAACATACTTACCTAAGAACCACGGCGATGAACAAAGCTTTCGATTAAAAAAACCGCACTCAAATCGGTTCATTAATTCATGAGCTACGGTGCCACAGGCAGACACACAGACAGACACACAGATCAGACAGACAGGTTAAGCTCATAACACCCCTCTTTTTGCGTTGGGGGTTAAAAATAGATTCAGCCGAACATAGAACCTCCTCCTATTTCGAAGTCGTTTAAAAACAGAACAGATTGTAAGTTTGTGACATTATACCGTAGCCCGTCTCCAGAATTAGATTTCCACATCACTCATACATGCTTTTCGCTTGGTGGATGTGGAAATAATGTCGAATAATATTTTGTTTTTATTTACGTTATTAGTTTCCGAGTGCAGCATCAACAATACGGTGAGTAGCTCTCGATAGAAAACGTGACGGAGATACTAATGCACGTCGATGGTCTTACAGGAATTGTAATGTTCAAGGAAAATTGTTACATTCGCACTGGGTTATGAAGTGCTTGGTTTTTGCTCAAAAGATGGCATTCCGTGGCGGCCTCAGAAGCTACATTAAACAAATTACGTATTAAAGATGATTAAAGTGTGTAATTTTGAATTTGTTTGGCGGTGCTGGTAAATTACCCGTTTGAGTGGTCCAGTTGGTGAGGTTTGATTCCCCACGGGGTCAGAAGTTTTTCTGCTTAGTTTGGTTGGTGGTAGTGCTTCCGCCTTGCTGCCTGTCACTGTCTTACCTAAGTTTGTTGCTAAAAAGACAATGCTAGTAGAACTGTTGTTCCGAAAATTTGATTTCCTCAATTGTTGAGTAGTCCAGGTAAAGCTTATCGTCACTTATTATGAGGTGAGACGTGTTGTGTTAAAAAATCGTACATATAAATAAAATAATAGTCATTAATTTATTATGTGCCTACCTATTAATCTCTATCTCTATATATAATAAAATCGTAGGGGTGCTAAAATCTGTAATTGCGAAATATTAAGAAAAAAAATACACAGGTCGCCTTAAAATCATTAGCAGAACACGATAGAATAGTTTTAAAAAAAATTGTTTGTTTGTCTGTTTGTCCGGAAAGATCTCCGAAACTACTGGACAGAATTTGATATGGCTTACACCACAATGCTTAGAATTTTCCGGAAGAACATTTAGGCATAATTTCGTTTGTTTAAATTCACTTTTTATTTTTAATGAAAAAATACCATAATAAAATTTTCGAACAAAGCTTTAGGTAGAAAAACAACATGGCGCACGTGAAATTATTTTGACAAGTCCGTCACATAGTACGTAGTGATTGTTCTGAGCATAGTACAGAGAGAAGGTATTTTCTTCCACGAAGTAAAGGCAATGGAACTACGCCATACAGCCTGATCTTAAGTAATTGGAAGTCGAAAGTTGAAAGGCAGGAATGAAGTGTTTCACATACAAATAAAATTTAATATTTTCTGATAATGGCTGTCCCCATCTGGATTTTGCCAACCAAATTGTCTTTTTCTTATGTCGTACTGTGGTGGTAAGGCAAAAGGATCAAGCCATACAACCAATGTATAAAGCATTTTTTATGATAATATCGAGTCACAATAAAATTTGTAGATTTGTTTAATTCTTGACAAATTTTCACAAAATCGGTACAATTATTGAAATATTTGAAATGTTGAAAAGTGAAGAAACACTTTTCAAGGTATTTTGAAAGGCATTATATGTTTTTACATTAGAACTAAGGAATCAAACCCTTTCATCCATTTAAAACTATTAAAAGCGATATGCATATCAAATGAAAGGCCTTGATGAGTAGAGCACTATGAACCTAGGAAAACCGCCCTAAATTCAATATGGTCGCCGCTCAAATAAAACGGATGAAAGTTCGTTTCCAATCCCAGCAATATGGGTATCAAATGGAAGGCCTTGATGAGTAGAGTACTATGAACCTAGCAACATTGACCTAAATTTAACATGGCCGTCGCTCAAAAAAAAGATTAAAAGTTCGTTTTCAAACCCAGCAATATGGGTATCAAATGAAAGGCCCTGATGTGTAGAGCACTATGAACCTAGCAACATTGACATAAATTCAACAGAGCCGCCGCTCAAAAAAGGTGGATAAAAGTTAGTTTTCAAACCTAGCACTATGGGTATCAACTGAAAGGCCTAAAAGAGTAGAGCATTATGAACTAAGGAAGATTGCCTTAAAATAAACATGGCCGCCGCTCAAAAAATGGATAAAAGTTCGTTTTCAAACCCAGCAATAAGGGTATCAAATAAAAGGTCTTGATGAGTAAAGCACTATGAACCTAGCAACATTGACATAAATTCAACATGGCCGCCGCTCAAAAAAGGTGGATAAAAGTTAGTTTCCAAACCTAGAAATATGGGTATCAAATGAATGGCCTTGAAGAGTAGAGCACTATGAACTTAGCAACATTGACATAAATACAACATGGCCGCCACTCAAAAAAGGTGGATAAAAGTTAGTTTCCAAACCTAGCAATATGGATATCAAATGAAAGGCCTTGAAGAGTAGAGCATTAGGTACCTAGGAAAATCGACCTAAATTTAACATGGCCGTCGCTCAAAAAAAAGATTAAAAGTTTGTTTTCAAACCCAGCAATATGGGTATCAAATGAAAGGCCGTGATGAGTAGAGCACTATGAATCTAGCAACATTGACATAAATTCAACATGGCCGCCGCTCAAAAAAGGTGGATAAAAGTTAGTTTCCAAACCTAGCAATATGGATATCAAATGAAAGGCCTTGAAGAGTAGAGCATTAGGTACCTAGGAAAATCGACCTAAATTTAACATGGCCGTCGCTCAAAAAAAGATTAAAAGTTCGTTTTCAAACCCAGCAATATGGGTATCAAAGGAAAGGCCCTGATGAGTAGAGCACTATGAACCTAGCAACATTGGCATATATTCAACAGAGCCGCCGCTCAAAAAGGTGGATAAAAGTTAGTTTCCAAACCTAACAATATGGGTATCAACTGAAAGGCCTAAAAGAGTAGAGCATTATGAACTAAGGAAAATTGCCCTAAACTAAACATGGCCGCCGCTCAAAAAATGGATAAAAGTTCGTTCTCAAATCCAGCAATATGGATATCAAATAAAAGGTCTTGATGAGTAAAGCACTATGAACCTAGCAACATTGACATAAATTCAACATGGCCGCCACTCAAAAAAGATAGATAAAAGTTCGTTTCCAAACCTAGCAATATGGGTATCAAATGAAAGGCCTTGAAGAGTAGAGCATTAGGAACCTACGAAAATCGACCTAAATTCAACATGGCCGCCGCTAAAAAAAAACGGTTAAAGTTTGTTTTCAAACCCAGCGATATGGGTGCCATATGAAGGGCCTTGATGAGTAGAGCAATATCAACCTAGCAACACTGGCATAAATTTAACATGGCCGCTGTTCAAAAAAGGCGGGTAAAAGTTCGTTTCCAAACCTAGCAATATGGGTATTAAATGAAAAGCCTAAAAGAGTAGAGCATTATGAACATAGGAAAATCGCTATAAATTCAACATGGCCGCCGCTCAAAAAAATGGATAATAGTTCGATTCCAAACCCAGCAATATGGGTATCAAATAAAAGGTCTTGATGAGTAAAGCACTATGAACCTAGCAACATTGACATAAGTTCAACATGACCGCCGTTCAAAAAAGATAGATAAAAGTTCGTTTCCAAACCTAGCAATATGGGTATCAAATGAAATGCCTTGATGAGTAGAGCACTATGAACGTAGCAACATTGTCATAAAATCAACATGGCCGCCACTCAAAAAAGGTGGATAAAAGTTAGTTTCCAAACCTAGCAATATGGGTATCAAATGAAAGGCCTTGAAGAGTATAGCATTATGTACCTAGGAAAATCGACCTAAATTCAACATGGCCGCCGCTCAAAAAAAGGGTAAATGTTCGTTTTCAAACCCAGCAATGTGGGTACCAAATGAAAGGCCTTGATGAGTAGAGCACTATGAACATAGCAACACTGACATAAATTCAACATGTCCGCCGCTCAATAAAGGTGGATAAATGTTCGTTTTCTAATCTAGCAATATAGGTTTCAAATGAAAGGTCTTCAAGATTAAAGCACTATGGACCTAGCCATATTGACGTAAATTCGACATGGCCACCGCTCAAAAAAGGTGGATTAAAGTTCGTTTCCAAACCTAGCAATATAGGTATCAAATGAAAGGCCTTGAAGAGTAGAGCACTATGAACCACAGAACACAGAAAGAGGTTAGAAGGGCTATGTGGGCGGGGCACGCGTAGCCACAACTATGAGCAAATGCTCATAGTTGTGGCCCCGCAACGCGAACGCGTTGTTTAATCACTGACGGACAACAACAGTGAGTGTATCGTGAAGCGCGGCGCTAAAAATTTAAAAAAATGCCTTCTTGTGCTATAATTACTTGTAAAACAAGAAGTCAGGTATCAAGTGTAGCTAAAGAAGGAATTTCTTTTCATCGGTAAGTAGTAAATTGATCATAATGACCATATTCCATAGATCATAATGTCAAAATCCACCAAAACTGATCATAACGATAAGTTACATAATATTTTTCTAAAAAATATACATTACCGGCAATGTACGCACGCGATTTTTGCCATATTACTTAGAGCGCGTAATGTAGTACACTGTTTTCGGTAGTGACGCATTTGGCTTAATGAGCATTAACGCAGTAATCGCAGTACAAGGGATAGTGCCGTGCTAATCAAAAAACGCACGCATTACATTTTATCGATAAATGTATATTTTAAAATATTTCTATTAAGTAAAAATAACATATTATTTGTCACTTAAAATGCCATAATAATAATCATTACTTTTCGAATACAGAATGTTTGGCGAAGCTAACACCTACCCTTTCTAACATCCTATTCATATAAGTACGGCGATGTAATCAAAGATCAAAATTGTAAAATTAATTTCAATTTTCACGATACAATTAGTTCGATTAGTAAAAAAATTATGGGCAAATTCTAAACTAATTTTACAACTTAGAATTTTTAATATCATCATAATATCTATATGACTATTTTAGCATAGGTAGGTGGCCAGCTTGTTATATCATGAATACTAGACACGCCGTTAGGACGCCGCGCCGCCGTGGTAAAGTGGTCAGTAACGGAGCTTTACATCAAGCAGTCCAGGTTCAAATCCTGGCGGGAACAAATGTTTGTGTTAGTCTTGTTCTTATTCCTACGTTAGTTTGTGTGATAAGCACGAACATTTGTTCACGAGGCTGTTGGTGGTTTTTGTATTGATTTATTTATTAGAAATATATTTTACTATCAATTATACCCTTTTAATAACTGTTTTTGGACATATTATTTTAGTTTTCCTAAAGATCCGGATATACGTAAAAAGTGGATTGACGCAACAAGTAGAGAAGAATGGATTCCTACTAAGTCAAGCACCATTTGCTCAAAACATTTTAGTGAAAATGATTTTGATATAAAAAAATCTGGGAACAAGTATTTAAAAAGCAGTGTAATACCACATGAAAAAGTCGTGTATTTGTATTCTGCAGTATGTGTTATAATTTTTTAATGATATCAAATAATGATTGCAATATCAGTAAGCCAACTCTTTTATGTTTAAGATAAATGATGCGAGAAGTTCTACTTCGTCGTTAATCAAAGAGAAATTAAACAATGGTAAATCACAAAAACGTAGTCTTACAGAAGCGAGAAATAACATAAACGATAATGATTTAACAAAACGGATGAGACAGGTAAAGCTATGTTTATGAATATTATGTAAAATATGTAGCGTAAAGTTTTAAGAAAATAAATTACATATAAAGTACTTGATTTATTCTAGGACATTTTGGATTCAATAACATCAACCTCTTTGATAATAAAAAACAGTCCCAAAAAAATCTTACAGGTAAAAATAACGACAACATAAATATTAATTTAAAATGTAATAGTCAATTAATAAATCCGTATTTATTTTCAGTTCAATGTACTGTCAAGTAATAGCTCAAATGCATCAACACCCAGGAAAAAAAATTAAAAAAATTATTGTTTCTAAAGACTGTTATAAAACGACAAAAAAAAATTAAAAACATACAAGCACAAAATCGACGTTTGAAAAAAAAGTATACAAAATGGAAGATATTATTAACGATTTATAGAAAAAGTTTGCATTAAGACATGAAGATTTGAGTACTTTATATTTACTTTACAAATATTTACTTCTCCATCCAACCAAAATATCCTAACAACTAAACTACCGCACGTCCGTTTGTCAGATTATCAATTCTAGTTTATGCTTTCGGACCGGTGCATTATAGTATTATAGTTTTTCTTTTATTTTACGTCTAACCTACAACATTTTTGAGCTTAAAAGCTATAATTTTGTTTCATAGAAACAAAATATTACTTGAATATTATTAATTATAAACGTATAATGAAAGTAATCATTATTTTTTGGTTTTCTAAATATTTCAAATGGTTAAATAGCTGGCAATATTTAATATCGATAACTATTCATTGATGTCAATCACTAAAATAATGTTATTTGTACACGCGGCTCTTGACGACAGTGAATTTCTGTGAATGAGGAGCCCAGTGAGCGTTGTGATTGGTTCAGCCCGATTTCGCGCGACTTTGCATGGGCGGTGCAAGGAAAAGAAGTGGGAGCAAAACTGGCGACAGCGGTTCCCGTACAAACGGTGCATGATTGCCTTTCTAACCTCTTTCTGTGTTCTGTGCTATGAACCTAGGAAAATAGCACAAAATTCAATATGGCCGCTGCTCAAAAAAAAAACGGGTAAAAGTTCGATTCCAAACCCAGCAATATGGGTATCAAATGAAAGGCCTTGATCAGTAGAGCACTATGAACGTAGCAACATTGATGTAAATTCAACATGGCCGCCGCTCAAAAAAGACGGATAAAAGTAACATAGGCTAAATTTTATTTTGGAAAAAAATAGGGTTCCGTAAGATATTTGGGTTTTTCGGACACAAGGTGTACAAAATCAACCAGAAAAGTAACTTATTTTGCGTACGCTGCCTAAACTATAAAAGATAGAACCATAAAATGTTCTAATTAATTGTAGATCTTATAAATATCTACAAAAAAGTCCGCGACAACTATACCTATCTATGTCGAGTGAGGCACAACAACCATTTTTTTATTTTAAAATCTTGCATTTTTTTGGACTACATTTAAACGCATTTATTTTTCTCATGCTATTAATCCTTATCAAAATAAATTATTTCATCACTAAGTCCAGTTTATGTAGATAATATTTGGTCTTTGAATTATTAAAATTGGACGTTTGGTTTTGAAGTTAAGTTAAGCCCAACATAAAGTTATCATTTAAAGCCTCAAAAAAAAACAGTAATTGAATATTGTACTGAATTTCCATTTCTCTCTAGGGATTGAATTAATTTGTATTTACAACAAGAGTTCTTTAATTTTTATGAAAATCTATCGTATATTGCTAGGCGAAAAAAATAATGATTCCATATCGACAACATAATATGCACGAAAATCCGTAAAGATATCAGAAATATACTTAACAAGAAAAAATTAATCCCGCCATGTTGCTTACGTAGGTTTTAGTTTTCCATAGTAAATAATCAAAGGGATTGAAACACATACAGCCTCGACATTTGAGTAGTGTTTTTAATACCTACAGACTTTTCGTGACAATTTTAAGTCATATAATAATTTATATCTATAATATAAAGCTCTGATTGATTTTGAATAAATGCTGTATTTGTTTATATTTTTCACAGGCCATGGGGACAGTTGTATAATCTACTATTACTTATTAATAAACCTTTGCCTACTTTCCAATTACCTTAGAAAGTCTTTCCAATCAATACGAAACTGCGGAACCTAAGCAACGCACCCATTCACAGCTTAATCGGCCAAGTCGTGCGTGAAACAAACGTTCCTCCCTTGTAACCTTTTTACTGTTTTCAGCGGAGTGCAAAAACTATATTGATGCGGGCGTAGTATTGCGGTTGTAAATCGCGCGGGTACAAGGGGCAAATCCTTTTTACGAGATTTACTGGTGGGATTCGCAAGGTCGTTCCGTTTCTACGCCTGCTTGACTTTGGTTGCGGCCCAAGGAGTGAGAGAATGGCGAGCGAAAGTTATCTTCTCCGAGTTTATTTCGTAACAACGACGCAAGTCTATACATATATTTCAAGATTATTTCCCCCATACTAATGTATGGAGCTAGCTCAACTAGAGGTTAGCACATGCACGCGATGGCTACGCTAAATTCTATGTCGCTATAACCTTCACAAAAATGTTGATTGCGTGTCTCTACAATGAGCCTAATGAGACATTTGCCACACTACAGATAACATGACGTCCAATACAAGAACACTGACTACATCCTCCGATGAACAACACAGCAAGTAATGTCATGTTTTGTTCATGCGTGTAAGGTAAAGTCACTTTATTGGTCACTATACTGATTGTTACCATAACAACCATACATATTTATAGTTGTTATGGTAACAATCGGTACCTACATAGTTCAACGTATAGGTATACTTCTATTGCCTACACACAGGTCTTTCCTCAGACAAGAAGAAATTGCTTTACGACATCATTATGCCAGGAGTTGGTTGGGTAAATTTTTTGGTCCTACAGACTCTCAGTTGCAATGAATTTCCTAAGCCTTGCGACATCCTCGGGAAGAGAGAGAGAGAGAGGTGACATATGTTTTTTTTAAATCCGTCACGTTTAAGTATACCGATTATGTTCGAGTTTTCGCATATATTCGCAGAGCTGTGATGGCTCTTTGCACATTAACTATAATCGACTTTAGTTAGTCATCCCATCACATTCACGATGACATGTACGTACCTATACGTTTCTGCACGATGTAAACAAAAATGACATTTTAGAGTATTCTTTTTGATAAACATCTCACTCACAAAACGTAAATACATTTTTCATATAAAAATTAATAGTATCAATAACTATAAAATCTAAACAACAAAACGCTCCCATCTTATAGCTTGCAACATACATCAAGCTAAAGATCTCAAAGACCAAAGTCGAAGCTCAGATGGAACAAAGGTACACATTATCTTATTTCCCTTCTGGCTCTACATTGGCGTATAGATCAGAATGATTTATCTTATTTATGATAAATCGCACGTATCTACATCACAATTATAAGCCGCTGAAAAAATGTGGCAGTGTATGTACAAACATTTAGTTCAGATATATGTATGAATGGTATTTGTGTAATTGGTTACAAGTGCGAGAGCTTATCACGATATCGGGTTTATTCTCTGGGTCGGACAAAATGCTTATTGAGTTTTTTCAGATTACAAAATCATATTAACAATACGCTAATAAGAAAAAAAGACGATGGAGTGGAGAATGGTTGAAGTTAAGGGAAAAATATGTCCACGAAAATTTGCGGCGAGAAATATTACGTACGCGGAAAGTCATAATACACAGATATGAAATGCAACAGAAATTCTTTATCTGTCACCATATTGCTATTCTCCACATTGTTGTCACTGGGCGTAGCTTCCTCAATGACTGCAAGATAACGAGTGAGATCTTGTTTGCAAAACACCGCCGTTCACGTTCAAACTTTTTTGACAAACACGACGTCAATCTACAAACACAGCAAACACGTAGTTTGTTTGTTCGCATCAAACATAGCCTTCTATGAAGAAATTAATTTGTCAAACACGTTTTCACAAACATGACATTGTTTGATCGTTTACAGGGTCCTCTAAAATGTTATTAATTTATATGTAATATAAATTTCGAATTGGCACGGCAAAAAGAATGCTGTGTTACATGAATTAAAACGACAAGCAAAATAAAATAAATCGGTATACAAATTACAATAAAATAAATTGGCTTTACTATTTTTGTTGTCTATTATATCATATTTAATTCTATAAAATGAGGTTATTGTATAATTTAGATATTTTTACACCACCCGAAATTCAAGAAGCGCTAAAAGCTATTATTGAAAATACCACCGAAATCGAGGTAGTACCTACATACTTGAAAACGTTTACAAATATTCTTTGGAAAAATGAAAAGAGGTCTAAATTGCTGTCTGAAAACGGTTGATTGATGTCCTATTTCAGTGAAATGGCTCCAAAGAAAAACCAAATTCTCTTTGGGTAAAATGATTACTAATTGTTTGACGCCGATAAGTGCCAGTAAGGGTCTATTTGAATAAGGATTTTTGAGTCTGAGTTTAATGAAACATAATTGTATTAATTATTATTGTTTTAATTACCGGCATATTTAGGAAAAACGCTAGGTAAATATACAAACCTCCTCCAGGGGGCGCACTCGGGGAATGGCTAACGCCGATCCCGATTGTGTCTCAACGGAGGTAGAAGTTGCTGGAGGGTGGTTAATCCAGGTATTCATCGTTCGGCTCGCTCAGTGTCCACACGCGCTCACATTCGTACGTCGTCGCAAGCAAACCGGTACCTACTACGCCTGCATATTAGTGGTGCCTACCAGTCGATAAATCCTTATCGATAAAATCAACAATGCACCGCAAACCTCCCCCATGGATAAATTCTTATTAAGATCGACATCAACGGAATGTCTCTCCAACAAGAGACCAGCCGAAGACGACATCTGGAGGAAGCCGAAACGAACTTTCACCAACTCGAGAAGACCACCTACTCAACCACTCCTCAGCACGTTCAACCGTTTTGGCAGCCTCCCGGATGATTCCGACTGCAGCCAAGGTGAGAGTTCACATAGTATCTCAAAACCTAAACGTAACAAGTCAGGCCGCATTCCAGTTATTGTTATGGTAAAAAAAGATGATTTGTCTCATAAATCCATCACTGACCTGGTAAATCGTTTCACGAAACAGTTTCATCTCCAGTACAGGTCAAACGAGAAAGTTGCAATACACTGCCACTCAAATGAGGCTCACAAAACTCTCGTTGAAGGCCTTTTTACTGAAAATCATCTTTTCCATACCCATGATCGTAAAGATGAAAGGAAGTACAAAGTGGTAATCAGAGGCATACCTAGTGAAGCTGTTGACTCAGTTACTGAAGAACTGACATCCTTAGGGTTCAAAGATTCTAAAGTAACGAAATTAAAAAGTGCATCTTCTGCCAATGAAACTTCGTTCTCACCAATTATGGTACAACTCCCTGCTGGGTCAAGTTTAGACAAATTAAATATCTATGCAATTGCGTGATCAAAATCGAGCGCTTCAAACCTAAAAACACCTTTGGAACCCAATGTTACCGATGCCAGCGTTTCGGCCACGCATCAAAAAATTGCAACCTCACTGAACGTTGTGTAAAATGTATCGGTGATCATGCTACCAGGGATTGTCCAAAGGAAGGTAAAGAAAGTCCGGCTCAGTGCTGTAACTGCAAGGAAGACCATCCCGCAAACTACCGCCAGTGTCCGGCTAGGATTGAATACCTGCAACTACTGCAAAAGAAATCGTCACTGCAGCCACCGAAGCCCGAACCCGAACCTGTTGCGAAAAAACCAGCATTACGACCTCAACACTCCTGGGTAGACGTTGTAAATTCTACAAAGCCACAAAGAGTTTTCCTAAATCCGGATGATGCTTCTAGCATCGACCCTGTGACTGCTGAAATGCTACAATTATTGAATTGTAGCTATTAAATCAATCAAAAATCAGTTCGCCACATGCACAACAATGATGGACAAAGTCATCCTTGTTCTAACTTTTTTGGGTAAATATGTATTATAAGGACAATGAGCTACGAATCTTATACTGGAATGCCGACGGCATTCGTGAAAAGATATCCCTACTCGCAGATCTCGCTACTTGTGATTTACATTCAGACATCATCGCGATTTGTGAAACTAGGATTGGTAGACAGGTGCCCCTCCATATTCCAGGATATCATTGCTATCGTCAGGATAAACGTCATGATAACCGTGGCCAAGGTGTAGCCATTTTTGTCCGTTCTGATATTCCTCATTTACAGATTGTTACTCCGAACTTGGTTCACCTGGAAGCTGTAGGTGTTCAAATTTTAATTTCGTCCTTAATAGTTAATATATTTTCCATATACCAATCACCTAACTTAGCACTTTTGGAAAGTGATCTGGACCTTTATTAGACACTAGCAAACAGACGTTGCTTGTAGGCGACTTTAACGCTCGGCACCCTTTCTGGTGCAAATCTAATAATACAAACTCCCATGGCAGAACTCTGTTTCAGCATATGCAAGACCGTGAATACATAGTATACGCTCCACCTGAACCAACTCTCGTCCACTATTGTATTGGTCACATGAACTCGACCCCTGACCTGATTATAGCGTTGAATGTATCAAACATAGTAAGTGTTGAGGTAATCACAGCATTATCCTCTAACCTCTTCCTGTGTTGGTTAAAATAGGTGGCTCAATAAAGCGGCAGTGTTATGAACAATATTGTTATAAGTTGGCTGATTGGCATAAGTTTCGTTCGTTCCTAAATGATGCCATCCTACTTACAAGCAAAACTATCAACTCCCGCGAACTAGTAGATCAAGAAGTTAAAAATTTAACACGAGCAATCAATGCAGCTATTAATGCAGATTCTTCAGTTCCAAAAACTAAAATAGACTATAAGATGAATCCATAACCTAAATTTATCAAAAAATTAATAAAATCTAAAAATAACCTCCGACGACAAGATAATTTTCTGACTGACCCACATAAACGTAAAATCCTAAGAACTAAAATAAATGTATTACAACATTAAAAATCTGGTTAAAGTTCATAAAGATAATTTTTGGAATGATAAAATGTCAAAAGTTGATAATGCACACTCTGAGCTGTGGCGCGTTGCAAAATCCCTCAAAAAACGAGCTTCAGATATTCCACCTCTTATAAAAGCTGATAATCAACTCACAAAGTCAGTGTCTGAACAGTGCAACGAATTAGCTGCTGCGTTTTAGAACAACATGAGTTTAACCTCCGCCTGGATAGATAATGATGTGCAAGCCATGGTGAATACCTCGATCGAAACTATAAACACATCTTCTACCACGGCTTCTCAAGTTGAGCTAGTTCGACCGAAAGAAATCACTACAAACATTGGTCGCCTAAAAAACCGTAAAGCGCCAGGCAATGATAACATCCATAATATACTTTTAAAAAACCTTCCACTATAAACACATCTTCTACCACGGCTTCTCAAGTTGAGCTAGTTCGACCGAAAGAAATTACTACAAACATTCGTCGCCTAAAAAACCGTAAAGCGCCAGGCAATGATAACATCCATAATATACTTTTAAAAAACCTTCCACAGAAATGCATAATTTTGCTAGTAAAAATTTTCAATGCCTGTCAAACTTCACTACTTTCCAGCAGACTGGAAATGAGCCAAAGTAATTGCACTTCCCAAACCAGGAAAAGATCACAAATTAGCTGTAAATTATCGTCCCATCAGCTTACTATCTGCACTCGCGAAACTGTTCGAACGCGTTATCTGCGAGCGGCTGCTAGATTGTCTTGGCGGCCGGTTCATCAATGAACAGTTTGGTTTTCGTCAGTCTCACTCTACCGTTCAACAGTTGGCTCGCGTCAGTGAGCATATTTCCCATAACTTAAACCTCAAAAAATCAACAGGGATGTTTTTGTTGGATATTGAAAAGGCTTTTGACACTGTCTGGCACGATGGTCTGTTTCATAAGCTTTTGCAGTGCGGAGTGACTATTAGTCTAATAAAGCTTCTAAAATCGTATCTTTCTGATCGTAGCTTTAAAGTCTATATCGGAGATAAATCTTCCGAGGCACTGTATGTACCTGCCGTGGTTCCACAGGGCTCAATCTTAGGTCCAACTCTTTTCTTAGTATTCCTGAACGATATTCCCAAGCAACCACGAACTAGCCTTGCATGTTTCGCAGACGATACTGCTTCATATACTTCCTCAAACGACGAAGATTTAATTATAAGCAGGCTCCAACTCTCAATAAACCTACTTTCTGTTTATTTCAAAAAATGGAAACTCAAGTTAAAAGAATCAAAGACTGAGGCTATTATGTTTTCAAGGAAACACAAGCCGCCAAATAGATCTTTAGCAATCAATGGACACAATATTCCCTGGTCGAAATCCGTAAAATACTTAGGAGTACATCTCGATGCTAAGTTAAACTGGAGCACACATGTTGAACTCTCAAAACTGAGGGGCCTTAAAGCGTTCGGCGCACTGATTCCTATCATGAATAGGAAGTCAAATCTCAGTCCTAAAACTAAACTTAAAATTTATACGGCATTGATAAGACCTTGTTTTACGTATGCCGCACCCATATGGAGTAGCACCTGTCAATCAAACTATAACAAACTGCAGGTTTTGCAAAATAAAGCCTTTAAAATTGCATATAACACAAAATTTCTAACTAACATTAAGAAACTACATGATAAAATAAATTTTCCAAGTTTAAAAAAATATATAAGAAAACTATCAATTAAATTTTATATGCAAACCAACCATAATCACAAAAATAAACTAATTTCTAATATAGGTAAAACGCGATTATCAAAACTCCCGTATGCCGATACTTATAAGAAATATCGATTACCCCATCACTACCTACTTAGTGACGACAGCGAGAATGGAGTGACCGTACCGACCGCCAGTCATACGGTATGTCAATTTTAATCGCATAAATACGGGTAGTTACTAGTTAATCCATTCATAGAATTTGTGGTTCATGCATGTTTACCTTCTATAACCTGATAAATCGAAGTAATTTTTTTATTTTACATAACTTTGTTTTTATTGTGTTATGTAATTATCTAAGGATGATCTTGTGCATTTTGTTGTTAATGTTCTGTGTTGAAGTCTAAATACGTCTGGAAACATAAAGTGTTGACAAATATCGTGGATTTAAAAGTGAATCTAGTACAAAAGACGCACTACTTCGCAATAAAGGTTTGTCCGTAATATTACTTATGTATCCATAATATTATAGGCATCAAATGTTGTGTTTTAAAATGTCTAGATTTTCAACTTTTTGTTGTTAAAAGACTAAAATAGGTGCTGTTAACCTGAAAGTCATATTATTTTATTGTTCTTACAATTAATAGACTGTGTCTGTTTTGTAAGTTTTATTGTTATTTTGAATAAAGAACTTAAAAAAAAATCCAGGTATGGGGTTTATAACCGAGTCCAATAGCCTATCCTTGGGGCGGCCTTGTCAGTTTACCCCTTCTTGAATCGTAAGAAGATTCCCCCGCCTAAAAAAAAGGTAAGTATACAAACCTTGACCACAACTGAGCATCGCCGTACCCTGTGATGCTCACGCCATTGCCCGGCAATGCTGCACTTGCGGGCCACGCACGGTAGTAATGTACTACTGTCGTCTTTCCCACATTTTGGGCTACTCATATGGTGTGGGATATTGTCGGATATGTAGACCTTGAGGTTGTCTGAATTGGTTTCACAATTACATATTAATAGGACTCTTGTGGTTAAAACTGTTGCTAGATGGCGCGAGGGCATTTGAAAATAGGTACGCAAAGAACATGTAATTAATTTCCTTGGTTTACAATGAAAATGTTTACCTAGTTAGAAATAAGATTTCCTTTTTAAGGTGTGCTCCAACTGCGCTTTGATGTTTTAAAGATTAAAAAACTTCATTTGGTTTTCATTAAAATATTTTGCTAATTGATCAGTAGTTTGGTAGTTTGTTAAGTCGTCTGATTACCATGCCGTGGAGGTCTGCGTGCACGGTTGGCCCCTTACACGCCACCGCGCCGTAAGCTTTTTCCGCCTGGGTGGTTCTCCTGGTGTTCTCGGACAATCCCCCCTTGGCGATAGCCCGACCAAAGGTGCGTTCCGAATGGCGATGATATCGATATTAGCGTGCTAAAAGTCGTTTCGAATCACCGTGAGCGTGCTGACAGTATCCAACATGACGTCATCGATGGCGTCATTACATTCGCCATTTTGCGTTTACGGTGACCATGCCTCGGATCGTAATCATTGTGAGTGTTCTATCATACGTCTGTCAAGTGTCAATGTTAGCGATTAATAACAACAACATTTATTGTGAGGGATGAGGAAATAATACAGTATTGGACTAATTTTTCTGTTGTCTATCTAAGTGTCCATTAAAAAATGGTTAGCTAGATGACAAAATTACATGCTAATACTGGAAATAAATTGTCAAACTAAAGGATGTCAACGTCTACGTGCGACGAGCGCTCGATGCCGGAAGAATGATTCAAAAATAGGGCCCCCGGTCGGCTAGCCCAGGCGCGTGAGTAGTGGTATCACATACTACCTACCACACGCGCCCAAAAGGGCAGAACCCCACACACGTTCGCCCACTAGCCAACGGCGGGTACGGTACGGAGACGGTCACGCATTTGGTACAAGTGGTAAGTGACTTGAAACTTGAGTATTATCGCTTATTAATTGTTTTACTAATTAGAAATGAACTCTTTCGCGATGGACTTAATTCGCGAAACTTTTATTTGATGTTATGGACATTTTATGTTTGTGACCATTAGATTTAGTAGCGATATTAGTATGGTAAATAAATATTATTGCTCAATTTTTATAACGTATAACAATTGTGCCTATTCAGAAAACTAATTTCTTAGAACACTCCCTAATTGGAAAATAAGATATAGCATTAGGGTCTGCGCCACATTTATTTCTGAAGTTCCAAGAAACTTGCGGAGGACGAGTCACCTCTAATGCCAACTCATGATTTAGAAATAATTATGTTAATGGAAAGTTAATTTGAATTACTTAGTTGAAAAGCCCAGACTTAACGTATAGGCAAGAGAAAACGAACGAAAAAACTTCTTTTGACTAGTCACTTTTCGTCTAGAATGATCCTCAATATTTTAAATGGATGGATTTTTCCAGCGGTCCAAATAGTTAAGAAAAGCCTTCTGAATCGGACGGAATATTTTCAGCAGAACCAATAATTAAACTTTTACGTCGTATATTATATTTAAGATGGTGTTTAAAAAAAATTATTCGTGGGGCTTTTGAAATTTCTATCAACAGTCAACCGCTCATATCATTATAAAAATACTGTTAACATATTTACTCGGATTAAGGTCAATTTACAATTTTTTTTAGTCTGTTCAATACCTTAGATTGATGACAAGAGTGGTGTGATGACTGGCACCTTAAACCTACTTAATTATTTTTTAGCTTTTTAAGTAGGTACATTATCTATATCATTATTTTCTTTATTTTCAATAAAATCGTTAAACTTAATGTGTGTATTACTCCACCACTCTACACACAACATCACATTTTTATCAACATCACATTTATTGATAGATAGATAGATAGATAGAACTTTATTTGGACTGCAGACACACACACATAACAAATATAATACAAAAAGGTGTAAAGCAAAAATGAAAAAAAAAAAACTACTATTATACAAACTCAATCATGACAAAAATGTAGAACATGACAAAGAAAAACAAAGATAAAAGTATGTATACATACCTGTACGCTATACAAAGTCACAAGCCATGTATGTGTGCTGCAGCAACACAAAAAGGCTATAGCTCAGCGTCAATATTTGCTCATTGAGTAATGAGCAAATCGCTGATTTTCAGCTAGAACCCAAGGAAACCAAGGGTACGACACTCAGTTGACGTGCTGTTATTTAGTAATTGCAACTACCTATATACGTGCTATTTAAAGAAGAATATATTACATATAAATACCATGTCATCTTATACTTTATGGAAATTGGTGATTTATTGAAACAATAATTATAGAAAAAATGTAAATAATAAATAAAAGAATAGGAATAATAATATGATTTTACAAAAAAGGTTACCAGCATTCAAAGCCTAAGCAAGATGTAAAGAAATTCCTTTTTTTTGACAATCAAGGAGTAAATTTTTTATCTGGTTTTTAAATGTTTGCTTAGATTTTAAAGCTCGTATTGGCGGAGGAATATTATTCCAACACTTTGTTGCGTGGTAGCGAAAGCTGCCAGTGAATGCTGTTGTCCGATGCGGGTGTACACTAAGGGGAGGTCTTACTAGTCTGGGTTCAAAACAATTAGTTGTGTTGTGGTGGAGAAACTTTAGTTTCGAGAAAAGGTATCCCGGTGTTTTGAACTTAATTATATCAAACATCAATGATGCCAGATGTAGCTGTCTGCGGGCTTCCATGTTGAGGATACATGCGTTATTTAAAAATGGCGTGATATGGCTTCTCGGAGGTATATTAAAAATAAATCTACTGCAGGCATTTTGCACGCGTTGAACTAAGCGGCTGGTTTTATATAGAAGAGTCTATATCTATCTATCTATTGAAGTCGGAGCCAAGTGATGATCTCCTGAAAAGTCTTAAAACTTCAAAACAGAAATATATTGTTGTGTGTTTTCTTGTATTATTATTGACTTTTAAGTGTTTTTGAAGTCGGTTCTTATTTTGTTTACTAGCAATTTTCGCAATTTCGCCTGCGTTGAGTTCAGAAGTGAGTTCGACATTATACCACGCGCACCTTAGAGAAATCATTAAAATTACATATAATAACGAGCTTATGTTCTTCCTCAGGGTGTAAACTACGACTATCCAAAATTTCATCACAATTAGCTCAGCAGTTTAGGCGTGAAAGCATAGTAGCAATTTTATTTACATGTAAATATACCCTCCTTAAGAAAGGTCACCGAGTATACTTATCCAATTCGAGCGAAATCTCAATTTTATTTTTTTAATTATTATGTATAAGCTGTGACTTCGCTTGCGAAGGGTCATGTTAAAACTCATCTGTGAACTCCGGAGAGGCGACCAGGTCAGAGCTCAGTCAGATATCAGTCCAGAGCTCTGAGGCTTCTTCCTGCTAGATTACATCTTCGCGAAGGTGACAGCCTGCCATAAAGTCGCGCTAGTCACCATCTTTCTTAGGATGTCGCCCAACACGATGGTTCCATTGGGACACATTGCCCATACATCACGCTGGGGTCGCCAGACAAGGCACTTCACTAAAGTGTGCTCGGCGAAGAAAAACCACTATAACCCATATAATCCCAGAGTATTAAAGAAACAACAACTTTATATTTTTTTCACCTAACCGTAAAAAGTGTCGTCTAAAACCGACAAAAATACTTTTTAAATTTTTTGTATCTCCATGTACACTGAATTTTAGGACCGCACCTTAAATGGGGCGTTGGGAATATATGCCTACGGATTTTGTATGGAAGAGTAATGATCAGAACAATTTTTTATATACTTTTTTATTTGAAATTACAACTTCAAAGAGCAGTATATTTGCTATTAATAGAAGATAACGATTGAAGGATACACTAAAATGATTTATACGCCCTATGTCAAAAACGTAAAATGAGAAAATGGGAAAGATTTCGCAGAATGTCAATAACGCAAAAAGTCAGAAATTCAGATTGACTGATACGCAAAAAGTCAGAAACGTGAAATGCTACATACGCAAAAAGCCATAAACGCAAAAAGTCAATCGCGCAAAAAGTCAGAAACTCATAAAGCTAGAGATCAAACTTTTCGAATTAGTCGAGTTCTAAAACTAACGATGGGTTACATTCAGTTTCATGAGATTTTGCGTTAGCTTAGATACACTAGTATTAATATTGTTAATTGTATTTGTAGGTACAATTACATGATTTTTCTTGACAAAGCTAATTCAAATATTTTGATGAATCCTGTATAATATACCAGCATATTAATTAATAAAGATAATTATATTTCATTCTAATAAATAATTCATGACACCGTACCACCAATATTGTTAAGGGCTGGCATCATCGGCTCAATGTTAAAATTCCAAAACGCCCAAATTTTTCAAGAAGAAAGAACCGTCGAAATTTCGATACTTATCGGATTTGATAGAATGTACAAGAAATACTTACAAAAACTTGAAAATGCCGAAATTTCGCCTCTGTTATTCGCCAAAAAAATGATTTATTGCCCTTTATTATACTAACTGGATAAAAGCTAGTATGTGTTGATTTAATTATTGAATCGTTTAAATCAATAGTAATATTCCATGCTGATTTCATTTGTTTTTGTAAATTCAAACGTTTTTCTAAAAATAATTTACCACTCTTTATTGTAGCCTACCTACAATAAAGAGTGGTAAATTATTTTCATTAATGACGTTTATACACTATTACCTATATTTTTCGCTGATTTTGTTTATTTAAATTAATAATTGTTTTCAATTATCATGTGTTTCTGTTAAATATGATTTTTATATATTTTATCGGATGATTAAACTGACGGATATCGAAAAAGGGTTTTATTGACTTCCTCTCTAAACTGTCGTTCATGTTTTCAATGACATCATGACATTATGCGGATTTGTCAATTTAAGTATTTGACATTCAGCGTATATGGCATTTTGCGTATTTGTCATAATGAATTTATGACGACTTGCGAATCTGACATTTTGCGACAAAGTCTGCCGATTTGACAATACGCGTGTCTGGCATTTTGCGTTTCTGACATAGGGCGTATAAATCACTAAAATACATATAAATTATTTAGAGGATGTCAACCCCACATTTGCTGCATTTGAATTTCGTATTTTTATGGCACTAACGGCATCGAATTTGAGTTTCGTTTCTTATGATGTTATACATCGAGTTTTATAGAATCAGGCAGGTTTTTCTTCGTAGTCTTGAATTTGAAATCCACGCATTTTGGAAGGAAGTTAACATCTTTCCAACTACATAGCAGGTAAGTTTGAACCCTTCAGGTTCAAATCGACAGATGTTACCTTGTAAAATATAAAAAGTCGTGGCCATCTTTAGCTTGTCCTTGTGGTGAAAGCCCATATAACTGAAAAGCGTTGTTTACACACACATTTAGTGGAAACATATTCATTTGTCAACAATACCATCTCTTCAGTCTTATAGCAATCCTATGCCTTCCAATATTTTGGTCAAGTCTATCCACGCCTCCCATAAACTTGTATAGTTAGTAACAATGAGGTTCATCGACTTCGAAATATTTCAGTAGTCTTTTGTTCATTAGATCCCTTTGCTTTTTGTTTCCATTTCCTGTTTACGGTAATTTTAGGCTTCTTAACAGACAGTTCCTGAGACGAAGATGTAGATGTTACTTCATGTTCTTCCTGGCTTAGGAATGGAATTCCTTCAACGGTCTCCGGGACTCCTATCATAGACGGTACTTGACATCATACCTCAGCCTCCGCCAATAATTGTCGACGTGCAAGGTTGTAACGATCCAACCTAACGTCAAATGGAACCCTAAATAGAAAACCACTCTACACAGATTTATTCGTAGTTTTACTAACAATTTACGCCTTTAAAAGAAACGCACAAAATTGCTTTGATTTGTATGAAGTTTGGCCAATGATCAACTAGTGATTTTATTAGGATCTACGTTGCAACCGCTGATGTAACCCAAGATCTTTTCCAAGTGGATAGATAAAGAAATCCTATTGCCTAAACTATTCCTGTACTTAATTCATTTTATCAGACGCTTATTAAACTTGCTACCATAGTAACGAAATAACAATCTGTTCTTTTGAGTGAATTTTACGATCTCAGTAATGAGAAGACAAATGTTTTGATTTTTTTAGTATGTTACCGCCGCTGTCTTTACTTTCTGAAGCTAACATTGGAATTTTGATACCTTCAGGAAGGTAGTCCCTTAACCCTCGGGCTCCATAAGATTCCAAATGAACCTTACTTCGCCCTACCAACATACTTTATAAACTACTAAAATTCTCTACGCTTGAGAATTACATCCTTTCAGAACTTTAGTTTTGTAGAGAAGAAAGGAGCGAAAGAAACTCTACCAGTTCATATTCTCAATACATTTGAGATTAAGCTCTAAGACATTTAATGTCTTAGCAAAATTAGCTTTACGTTGAAATAATGATGATGAAACTTACATGAGATCTTTATCACAATTTCCATTTTGCACAACACAAAGTAATCACTTCAAATAGCACATATCACTTTAGTTTTAGTGAAGAGTTCAAGATTTCGGCACCGATCCATAGTGTGAATAATTCGTCGATTCGTAGATAAAGAAGATGTGTCGGAAATGTCGTCGAAGGGAACAACTCCAGTGCCTAACCTTCTGACACTGAAGCAAATATTTTTTAGTAATAGTCGACTAACGTGCCTAACCTTCTGACACGTTGCCGTTGCAGATAATGTTCCCAATATAATATTATCCCTCCACATCTCTTCAAGTTTTTATATGTAAGCACAACCACTTCACAGTGCCAAAATAATTCACTCACGAGACAAATAGTGAATCAAACACAAAGCTCTTATTAGAGCGGACTTCATAGTCGAGCCCAATGGAAAATATGATCCAAAATCCACTCAATATTCTCAGATATTGGAATAAGCCACTAGAATCTCTCCGAGAAACTAGGAATAAATATAATCGTTGCAGGTTTCCTTCGAGTGACCTGAATAATCGGTGCAGGTTTCTTATAGAGGGACCTGAATATAGCGTTGCAGGCTTCCTTTCGGAGTAACCTGAATAATCGGTGCAGGTTTCTTATAGAGGGACCTGAATATAGCGTTGCAGGCTTCCTTTCGGAGTGACCTGAATAATCGGTGCAGGTTTCTTATAGAGGGACCTGAATAACGGTACAGGTTTCCTTCGGAGTAACCTGAATAAATTCAGTAATTTCATTGATGGAGATGATGATAATAATGATTTTAGCTTCCCCCCGCCGCTAAACACTTCCCAAAGAAACCAGGGAACTTGAGCCACTATGTCGGTAAAGAGTGACTGCGCTGATATGTTCCAAACAACGCCCTCCCCGAAGGGAGTTAAAACCACAGTCTGTCGTAATCTCCGTCAGGTGACCCGACCGTGGTCCATCGAACCATGTCAGTAGGTGTATATTGGGCATTCTAAAACAGTTTTCATCAAAACACCGCAAACGAACGGAGTGAGATTTGAGCTACGCTTCGCTGCGCTCTAGCTCCGCTACGCTCCGCAAATCTCACTGCGTTCGTTTACGGTGATTTGATGAAAACAGTTTGAGATTGCCCAATATACATTATACAGGGTTAAATTATTCATACCATTAAATTGTAATTTTTGATAAATAAAGAGTTATGCGAGTATATTGAATCACCATATTTGTTTTCATTAATAAAACGCAGAAATTTTTGTTAAAAATATTTTTTTATTATAAAGCAAGTAACAAATATCATCATAGCTAAACTAGAACAATACTTTAAATACAAATTTTCATTCAAGTACAATTTACTGAAGTCATAAATTACATGTGCTTAAGTACCACTTTTTTATGAATAAAACATTCCTTAGAGCGCACTCTTTTTTATGAGTTATACAATTGAAGTTAGCTTCACCTTTAGCATAACTATTGCGCAATGTTGCAAAATTAGGACAACCTTTGCCTTCAACATTTATCAAAAAGCAGTCAGAACACAAATCTTTAATCCATTTTTGCTTTTCAACACCTTTCATTATTATGGTTTGGTCCTTTAAAATTGGAATAATTAATCTCTTAAATTCTCTGAAATCTATATTGCCTTGACTCCAGTATATTCCTCTGTTGCGTTCAATCCAATTGACTGCTCTTTTTTCTTCGGCAGATAATTTTAGATACGAATATGGAGGTTTTATTAAAAAGACTTGCGTAAACTCTTTTGTGGCTAACGCAAATTCCTTAATAATAAAATTATTTTTGCAGTCTTTGAATCCTTGAACATCAACAAAAAGTATCGAACTCTTATCAGCACTCATTGTTTCGTTGTATTCCACTGTTTAACATAAAGTTGAAGTTTGTTCTTTCAAATACCTTTTGATTGCACTTTATTTAGTTAAGATATTTTCTTCACAATATTGCTCAGAGGTTTGTACTCAAAAATGCAGTAATTTAAAATCAAGCAATATGCTGCTGTCTGATCCGGGATTTCTTGGTCTGTTTCAATCTCCACTCTGACATCGATTGATCCCTTTATCATTTCTTGTTGGTGAGAACAATCAATAACAAATAATGGTGCAACGTCTCTGAATTCCTTCAAGCTCATCAACGGCTCTGGTCGCCGTCCATGATAAGACTGTTGGAATCTTGCATATTGTTCGTATAATAAATTAAATTTATCCTCTGAGAAACTGACATTCAATCCCTCATAAGGGTAATACGATGAATTTAAATATACTTTTACATCTCGTACATTGCAGTGATCGAACTCTGCCATTGACATTTCCGCATTGTGTTTGCGATTGGTTTGCAAGGCTATAATAACGAATCTTGGTTTCTCTATCTGTGACGAAGTTTTGATAGACCAAGTGTGTTTACGTGTCTTCGGTAATAATGGATATTCATACAAATCCCAATTTCGAAATGCTAGTGTAATAGGCCTGTCCTTTTCTAGATGTTTCAACAAATTGATTCTTTCACGATCTGATACTTTAACGTGCGGAACTCGCCAAACAACTTTGCTAATAGTTATATCTTCGACCACCTCTCCGACATTTAATTTCAAAGCATTGAGATTCGTATTGCTTCTTAATAGCACCAATTCATGTTTGGAGTTAATTATAACTTTTTCATAATCTTCTGCAAAACCTAAAATTTTCTTCAACGGCACAGAAGCCGAAAAAATTCCTCCGTTAAGATTGTTTGTACCAGAAGTTGACCATCCCCATACACGTGAGCATTTAGATTCATTATCATTTAACGAGAGGTACGATTTTATTGTTGTAGTTATGCCAGCATTTTTTATTTTGTCTATTTCTATTCCGTTTAACTCATATCGAATATCTTGAAATAAATATAGTATTGGATTGTTGATAAAATACACATTTGATATTTTTTCTTTAGTCGAACTATTATAAACATTGGCTTTACCCTCAATATACAAAGTGCTGAGTGAGGGTAACAGACATAGATCTTGTTGATTAATAGGTATTCTTATTTCATCATTCTTGTTGAAACTTGTTACGTACGGTTTATAAGAATGATATTCGAAACTTTCAATACTATTGTCGTATGATGTTGATTGAGATATATTTAAAATATTCATTTTAACAAGCCAATCAACTTCAAAAATTCCTTATTGTTTTTGGTGAGCTTCTTTTTTATGTGAAGCGGTGTGCTTTTATGAGGTGATCTTCTAGTACTAACTTGAATGCAAGCTGTGTCATGATTTTTATTGAAATTTATCATTTTTACGAAAATGTAGATACAGTTGTACTTCTTCGTCTCGTAAATTGATTTGTTTATTCTCGGCGTCTAATAATTGTATAGTTATTGCACTTATAGAACTTTTATTTACAGGAAAATATATTAGATTTTTCGGCACTTCAATGATCCGATAACCAGGTGGTACGTTAGGAACAAACTCGTGAATAATATGACTTGCAGATCCGTTCACGAATGACCCACTAACTACGTCGCATTCGATGCGCACAATGGTTGTTGGCAATATACTGACAGGATACAGAGATTCGGTCCTTTTTAATGCCTTTATTGTTTCTCCACCAAAACCTAAAATCCTTCCAAGTGAGTCACTTTTGTTGAAATGTACATCTTTAGTACAAAAAATTGTAGTTTTTAAAGTATTATTATTACAAGTTAATTTTAACATTGCATTTCTAATGTATGTCTTTAAATAATCACAGATATCTTGAAGTTCATAAGCTCCTTCAGGTATTTCGATTACTTCGTTATCGTCATAGTAGAATTTATTATTTCTTTTATCTATGTTGGGTATAGAATTAAATGTTGAAAAATACAACAATCCACACTCATAGTATCCACTTAATTCCAAAGTAGGTGAGTAGTTTGTTATCAGAGAGGATCCTTTTCCAGTTATAGACACAGTGAAAGACATTTTACTACTGATAAAGAATTTTATTTCAAGCTTTATATAAATGTGTTTTCCAATACTCCTTTAAAAATTTTATACAAAGGTGGCCGCAATTAACAGAGTCAAATGTTTGATATTGCTCATAGTTATAATTTAAAGAAACATTTCTTAAGTAATCAAGTAGTTCTAACGGAGGTTTCAGATTACCAAAACTATCAAAATATTCAGCATACTTATTTTCTTTCACGTAGGCTACCCAATGTGTTCCAATGTTATTTGAAGTATCTAAATTTATAATACCGCATTCTATCTTCCTAGGTTTTGAGGGCAACGTATCCCTCATGAAAACACCACGAAGAAATGGAATATCACTAGCATGTTCTAATATATCCCAATTAGTTAATGCCCGCCTAGGTAGCCGCTTTATTAGTTTTTTGAGGGTTTCAAATATAGACCTGTACCCTTTTTATAAGGTCTAATATATAATCCTTTTCCGAGAGCAACCGCCTCCATCATCTTATTATGTCGTTCCGATTCTTGAAGAGCTTTTTGAGCTGCTTTTGAATCATTAACCGCTTTTGCTATGCCAGCTGCTCCACCAGCCAGTGAACCTAAAGCTGATAATCCCGCGAAAATAGGAATTAACGGTAACAGTCCTCCACATTTTGGAATAGGAATACAACGAGGTAAACTCATTTTATTTTTATTTCTAAATAGTTTTTTTGCAGCGGCGACCGCATATTTAATAGTAGAATTTGTGTCTTTAGATTTTATTTTTTTTAATTTAGATTTGAGTTTTTTCACAGCCGTCATAAACGACCGAGCACCTGCACCAGCTCTTAATTTGGCCTTCATAGCATTTTTTACTATCCATGAAGCAATTTTTTCTTTCTTTCCAGCGTCTTTTGATTTCAATCTTCTTTGAGCCATATTTAATAGATCTAGATCAGCTTTGTGCCTTACGTTAGCGTCGTTGTTTATGTAAGCAATATCGTGGTGCATACAAGCGTTATCCAATTTATTAATTCCTCGCTGACCCTTAAGTAATCGTTTCTGAAGCTTTGTGCCGGGTCCGCAATATTGGTAGCCCGGTAAATGTAACTCAAACGGAATCTTATTTATTAAGCTGTTTATGATACCACTTCCTTTCTTCATTGATAAACAAAAAGTGAATCAATAAAGATATCTTGAGCTATTTTATATCATAAAACCAATTTATTCTTATCAACCCAACTATTTTCGCTATTACTTAATCCTAACCATTTTACAAACAATTTGTTTCCTTTTCTTTTTATAACCTTTTCAATGAGGTATAGGTCTGGAAACTTAGTTTTTTGTAACTCGTATGCATAAAATGAGCCGAGGATTCTTTGATTGCGTCTGTCCTCTATTTGATAAGTTGTTGGGTTAGTGTGATTAACTTTTACTATACGAAATATTTCGGTGGACCAGTTTGGCGTATAGCCTTTGTAAAAATCTGCTTTATATCTACTTATGCGAACATAATCACCAACACGAAATGTATATCCCCGACTTGTTTTATTCTTTTGAGAATTCATAATATAACCTTTGACTATAAGCTCATTTACTTTGTTAACTTCCACAGGCTTAAATTTTGTTATTCTATGCAAAGTGTTATTGTAGTGTTCTACAACGTCCTTTAAAATATTTTTATACCATTGGTAATTTCCGTTCAAACTAAATAGTTTGTAAAGGTGAGATTTAATTGTTCTTATAACTCTTTCTACTATAGATGCTTTTTTAATAGAATATGTTGAATAATGATTAATATTATACTTTTTCATTAATTGTTTAAAATTATCATTGTAGAATTCTGTGCCTAAATCAGTTTGTAAATTTTTAGGTTTTCGTAATGATGTAGTTAAAATACTTTGCATTGCATCTGTAACATAATTTTTCGCTTTTGATTTTAAAGGTCTGATCCATACATATTTTGATAAAGTGTCAATTACGATAAGAATATATTTATACCCTTTATTAAACTGTGAATATTTTTGCAAATCTATGAGGTCGGCTTGCCATAAATCATCTATTCCTTTTATGATCGTACATCGCCGGGAAAAATTCCTTCTTGCTGCTTTGTGAAGCTCATTCACTATGTCTTGTTTGCTCATTATTATCTGGTTTCTCTTGAAGCATGTGATCAATTTCTGTCCTTGTGTAAAACAAGGTGGCTAGCTTATTAAGTATTGAACTTTCAAAATCATTTAAACGAATATTTACATCACTTAAAATATTAGTTCTTAGTTCGTGTGTCTTTTCATCCACGTAAGCTTTATTGGCGGCTTCGTCATCATTGCCTGGCGATATAAGCCCTTTTAATCTTGATGATTTTAAATCATATTCACCTGTTTCTGACTTCACTAATGTATCGTTGAGATTTCCAATATATTCCTCTAATCGTAAACGTTTATGAACGTGATGACCAAATTTATCTACATTCATTTCCGTATCTATGCGGTGTTTGCTGTATAACTACTGATCAGTTTTTTAAAATTAGGTTCCTTATATTTGGTGTTTTTAATGATGCCTGCTTCGTACAGCTCTTCTATAATCGCAATAATTTCATTATCTAAGCCGGTATTGCCAGCATCACGAGATGCAAACAGTAATTTCAATCGATCTACTAATTCATTTGGATCATCCCAATAAACGTAATCTATATCTTTCTTTACACTTTTTAAAAGATTTATTCCTTTTCCTACCGTAAGACTTTCTGTGCTGTCATACTTATTTCTAGAGAACTTAAACAGTGGTTTAATAATATGCATGTACTTAAACCCTTTGTTACTATTAATTGGCTTGCGTGGATCACAATTACGCCTATGTGCATTCGTTTCTATTAGAAGCTCTTTATAATTTTGCAAATCTTCATCTGTGATAACATCCAAATTTGGTGTCTTTTCAAATAGTAATTCTTTTAATCCAAGAGTTTTGTTTAAACTTCGATTTCCAATTTTTATAATTTTTCCGTCGTCGAAAACACGTGTTTGGCCGAGCATAAGTTTTCCTCGTTCATTTTTTATTCCAAAAGGGATATTTGCGTCGGGTGAAGCACACCACGATAAACTATTAAGTGAAACATTTGGTGATGATTGAAAGGACTTAAAGGAAGCATCACTCATATTATTGTTGTCAGAAGGTGATACGACAAGGGTTTTTTCGGAATTAAATTTTTTATAGAACTGTTGTTCCTCTTCTTCATTAAAATCGTCATCAGAAAAGTTTGTTGCCTCGCTGTCATTATGTTTATTTTTTTTTATTGTATAATGTTCAAACTCATCCTCATCTTCATGAGAAATTTCATTGTTCTTAATGGCTATTTGTTTCAGTGGATCGGTTATAGGTTTGAATATGGATTCCAGAGTGGCATCATTTGTATTTTTCATATCCTTTATCATTTCAACCTTTCTTTTTACAGCAGCTGCAGCTTTACAATTTGTTTTTTAAGTTGCTTTTCCATTTTGACAAGTATTCCGTTCAATGCAAAATCCAGAGTAATAGTGATTGTGTATTGATGAAACAATAACTTATGTATATTAATCTACTACTACAAAAGTATCGAATGCCATCCTATAACATCCTTTATTTCTTTCGCAGTCTTTATTGATCACAACATAATTAAATGGTTTATTCCAAATAGTTGAGCACATTTCACGGAACTGAGACCACGACATATCTGAACCTACATGCTCATCGTAAACGTGTTTTAAATTTACATCGTCTTGTTTAAATAAAATAATGAGGTTAGAATTGTCCCTTATAAGTTGTTTAGGTACTTTACTGTATGTTTGGTTAATGTAAAAACAATCAATATTCTTATGTCGACCCATAGCAAAATAATCCCGAATGCTATTTTGGTTTTCACAAGCTACGTCGTCGAATATTATAATGGAGTTTGGCAAAGCTTCGTGTGGGCTTATGATATCATTATTATGGTTATATTTACTATAAGATATGTCTGCAACTAAATCTAATATTTTTTCTAAGAACACATATTTTGGTTGGTATAATGATTTAGAATATACATATAAGTTACGAAAACGTGCACCATTCTCATGTAATAACAAACCTATTACTAAGTTTGTCTTGCCGCAATTTGATGGTCCACAAACAATACATCGTATAGTGCTCGGCAATAAGTTGCCATGTCGCTTTGCTTCACATAATGATGCAGGACAGATATTATAATCTAATTTTAACGTTTCCTTTTGTTTGAGGAACTTCATAGCAACTTGTCCGTTTTGATTCGTGGCTTTTAACAAAATGGATATAACACTTTGCGTTCGTAATAATAAGAGAACTAGCAGTATATTTACTTGTAAGTGCACTCACTCCACCATATAGACTAAGCATTCGACGGCGGTAACAATAGCAAGGAGTAGAAGAATTTGGATACTGTTACCACTCATTATATTAAGTTATTGGACGTGTCTAGAACACACAATGTTAAAGCATCGAGAAGAATGGAGAGAGAAGAAAGAGCTCTCACCCCTCTCGAATCGTGCAATAAAAAATGATATGAGTAAGGAATCGATGCTTAAAAATAAACATTGTTTAATTACTTGCATCCCTACTTTAACAAAGTAATACACTGCGTTCTTTAATAAATAAAACTATATTTTTAATTTTATTACCATTATTTTAAACTATGTATTTGAATTCTAATAAATTTTATCTTAGATTTATTTATAGAGGTAATTCTGAATGAATGTTTTTCAAAATATTTGATTACATTATAGAGGTGTTAAAATAAAAACAAATATTTTCATACAAGTCTTTTTATTTTTAAATAATATTTATTGAAAACAATACAAGACTTAAACTAACATAACTATTTAAAATAACATAAGTCTTAGTTAGTAAAATTTATAAGCATTACTATAATTTTTCAGAAGAATAATGTTGTTGAAATAATGTATCTCCGTGAGTGTACACGTAACTAAAGATAGTAGGTACGCATCTAGCACATTAGAGAATTTTAATATACATCTACAAATGTTTTAGGTCAGCAATAGTTATTTAAAAACTATAACTGTAACCACATATTTTCTTAGAGATATTAGTTATAATATTTTCTGCTTGATCCATTATTGGATCAATATGCTCGGTTACCACATATTGTGTTTTTATTAATGGATCATTGCTGGTTGATTCCAGATCTAATATTTCTAATTTAATTAATCGCCGCCCTTTAGTAGGTATTGTTTTAATTAAATAAGAAGGTTCGTTCCCCTTCGTATTCTGCAGTAACTTGCTTCTCCTCTTCATGGGCTTCTTTTTATTAAAAAGACTTTTAACCACCTTGGCATGCAGCGGTGAATCTTTAGCATTCCAATGTGGAAATTCTTCAGAGAAGCCCTCCAACATATCTTGCGCATTTTGCTCAAAGCAAGGAGGATAATCTTCTGTTGCCTCCTTGCTTATGAGTAGCGACTGCGAGATTTCTTGGGTATTCTGAAATTTAATTTATTATGCAACAAAAATAATTTCACATCGAAGAAATGATTGATATAGTGGCGGAGGTAGAAGAGTATATCTAGGATCCACAAGGAGGCTGACTATCTTATACGGAACCGATAGAATATGAGAATCACGATAACAGCATCACAACCATAAGGTTTTAACAACAACATTATCTTCCAACTAAATCAAATATACAAATAAACATTAACTAGTGATCTAACCACTACACAAGAAAAGAGTTTGAAGAAAAATAATTTATACGACTTACCATGATGTATTTGGGTGACCGTAGTTGTCACTTGATTAATTATGTGTGAAACAAATTTTAAAAACATTCGACTTTAATAGCTATTTATAGTGTAAATATAATGCTGACATAACAACAAAGCATTCGCACGGAATCGCAATTGGACAAATTACTAATGAACTATAAGTTGGAATACCTAAATCAGCAATAACATGTCCCAACCAGTTTCGAATTGTTCATTGCGTGTGCTATTTTATTAATAGTTTTATATTTTATGGATTATGAAATAAAAAAAAAACATGGTAGCTGGTTTATAACGTTATATATTTTCATCGTTACAATACAACACTAAGTATTTGATTAAAACTAGGTAATTAATTTACCTATTTACCATTAAAAAACAATGTATAATACTATTAAACAAATAACTGATGGATAACAATATTAAAATTAAATAACTTTACAATATAAAGTGCCGTGTCGGTACATACTATACAATTTCATGTATGTTTTTATTCTATTAACTTATTCATTACTTAAGCCATATAATAAATAAATAAATAGATGATGGGGTAACATATTTCTCAACTTACAATTTGATTCATGATTACCATTAAAATAATAATAAACTATACAATACGGTGCTTCTAAAGAAAAACTAATGATATTAAACTAAACTATCCCAGTGACCCCATGATAAAGTAGAAATTTTGTTTTTTAATATGATACGTTTATCGTCATTACCTGACAAAGCTATTTTGTTCTGTTCTTGAGTAAATATTTCGTGCTTAAGAGATTTAAATATGATATTTTTTTTCTTCAAAAATGTATTTTCATTTAATACCTTGTAATAATCTTTATATTGTACATCTTTTAATACTTGCTTCTGTATGCCTTTTGCTTTTTTTAATTCATCTTCTGCCGTTTGAATACAGTATAACTTGGACCTTAATCCTACAAACTTCGAAATCAAACTTCCTCCTAGCTCATCTTTAAAGAGACCTGGCACCTTTTTGTTCCAACTAGGAATGTCGTATACGTTATTTACAGAATAATTACTAGTGTCGAAATAGGGAAGAAAATTTGATTTTAAATCAGCATAAAAATCTTTACTTTCTATTGAATACAAAAAACTATCAGTATCCGTATAACAAAGTTTTAACTTTTCCTTATAAAAAGGCTTCATAATAGAATAATGAAAATCAAACATGTGACTCTTAGATATTTCCAAAACGGAAAAACCAATGTATATAGGTTTATCCAAAGTGATTGTTTCAGGCTTCATTTGAATGGCTACCAAGTTTTCAGTGAAAATTGTAACACTCTGAAAATTTGGTCGAGCTATCATTTGCTCTGCACAGAAACTTTTCTTTGTTTTGTTACTATCATCATTCCACTTATTGACTAATTTCACATTAACCCTCTTTTCTGTGTCTTCTAACGTCTTGCCAAATATACTGTTGTTAAGAAGTTTGAAGAAATCTTGTTGAAATGTAGATTTAGCTTTTTTTCGTAATTCAGTATTCATGTCAATATACTGCTTTAAATAAGGACTCTGATTAAATTGAATAACTCTATGTATTTTTTTTAACAACAAACCATGTTTTATACATGTTTGCAGATGAGCAAAATGTATGACATAGAAATATTTATCGTATAAATTTGGAATCAATTTTGAAGTTTTAGAACCTGGCGGAGTAAATTTTTGAGCACAGAATGGAAAATCGTTATGATCATTATGCAAATGTTCGGGGTATTCTAAATCTACTTCTAGTATATAACCAGTGTCTCCGTTAGTTGGCACATTTATAAAATCTATTCCAGCGATTTCCAAGTCATTCAATAACTTAAAATTGGAATGAGGCAAATAAGCACACATTGCATATCCATAGAGATTATTACAATCGATATAAATTAGAAAGTTATTACTTTTTCTTGGATCGTAAGTTTTTAAATACTTGTTATTGGCTTTTGAATACCTTGTCGAACATAAACATATTCCACCGCGAATACCTTTTTGAATCATTCTTATTATTTCCAGGTCGTGTATTAATTCTAATTTAACATCTGTTTTTAATAGCATGGCATCAAAACTGAGACTCGGTGCTGTAACATAAAAGGCTGGATCTAATTTATAATTCATCTTACATGTCTGGCGAAAACTTTCAAAAACGTCAGCTAATAAAAGAACATCTGACTTAAGATACAAGTCTGTGTATTCACCGAGATTCGATAATTCAAACGTTTGCCAGACTTTTTTTGCATGATCATAATCTACTTTAGATATATTACTATTGCGTAATTTGCTGAAAAAGAACTCCTGAGGCGGAAGTACTTTTTCTTCGTATGAACTCCAAGTAGTCATGTATTCATATGGATACACCCCTTTTCGTTTTATTAAAGCAAAATGCTCACGAGAAGGAAAATAACGCCGCAGATGTTTAAAGTCGTCATTTTTTAAGTTTGCGGCAAGTTTCTCTAGACTTGTGCCTAAAAATTTAAAAGAATCAACAAATCGAACAGGTATGATATCTTTATCATTAATTTGAAAAAATTTTGTAAAAGATATGTAGTTTTCCTTATTTTTTGCTATTACTTGTATTTTTCCTGATAGTTTTCCCAACTGTCGTATAAAAAGATGACTGTCATAACCCGCTAAATTATGAAAAAATATAGGAACAAACTTAGGCAAACAATATCTAATATTGCAATAAGAATGAGCTGCACCACGATACCGTCCTGTAAGATGGCAATGATCTTTAACTTTATCGTCAAACAATATTTTATCACAAAGAAAACAATTTGTAGCCCGAGCAAAGTTCGCTTTGTCTTCATTTGTTAAACAAATAGTCACTGGCGACTGCAAAACGTTATAAATATCGGTTATATCCAATAATAGACTTTCTAAAAACTTTTCTACACAGGCTGGACCTCGATAAGATACATATTTATTACGCGACTTATCATAAGAACACACAACGTAATAAGCAAATGCTGATGGTACGTGTTTTTGCAATATCTTTGTACAGCCTGATCCAGAATCGAGTTCAGTTGGTTTTAATAATGATTCAAAATCTGCGTATAAGACGAAGGGCATGTCATGCATTCGCTCGTAATGATTAAATTGAATTCGTGTTCCATCACCGGGTAATATTGTCGATACACCACCACAAACATGAGCTTTCAGTTTATCATTACTATCAAAGAATATCATACAATCCTCGCATAAATATATTTTAGAATGATGTTTAGTTAATTGAAGACGAAGTAATTTAGATAAATCTTTAATAAGACAGTAATGGGTGCGTTTTCTGTTTTCCAGGAAAAGCATATTAATGTGATGATCTTTGCGAATCTCGCTTTTGTATAAAGGTCCAACAATGTTACCATTCTTTTGAATGCCGTAAATATTAATACTTATGCGAGGATTATTCTTTTCAAAAACTTTGATGTCCGCAAACCCAACTGGAAAAATCATATTTTTGATATTGAGTACATTTTTAAAGTGTGGGTAAGCTGACGTTCGATGTGCGTTTCTGTTTATAGGAAATAGTGCTGCCATGACACACCATAAAAAACAATAATTATCAGAATTTTGAATGTTGATACATGCTCGTTTACATTTTATGGACTTTGGTAATTCTATAAAACTGGAGCCTCTTAACGGGTTATATTTGTTTATATTTACTTCTAGATATAGGCTTTGTAAATAGGCCCACCCACTATCTCTTTCTTCAAATTCTTCAATTTTTTTACAAATTAAGTGAATAATTTTTGAAAACATATCTTCAAAATTGAAGTTTTGATGCAAGATGAAGTTTTCCGTTGCAAATGACTTGATTGAAATCGAATCATACTTACTAAGCAGAAAGAATTCACAGAAAAGTTCAAAATTAGCTTTAACATTAGTGTGAGCTTGAATTTTCGCTATGAGCAATAGGCGTACGCGAGAGCGCAAGTGCCATAAAAACTCGGCGGGCAGGCGAACACGCGCACTATCATGACCCTCATCTTGATATCGAACACGGTACGATGCTATACGATTACGAAAAGCGCTATGAACTTTTTCAACCCCCTCACTATCAACGACCGAACTGTTGTTCTTATGTAAAATACTTTTCAAATGTGCAGAGAAAACTTTGTTATTTACGGATACGTCACAAACTGAACAGAAAGTAGACCTCGACATTATGATTTGGACAGTACAAATTCTCAAAGTTAAAGTAATAAAGGCTTAAGTATGTAAGTACCTAATCTTTGAGTTTGCTAACGATAAACAATAAGTAAACCAGCTAAAACATAATTTACGCAGAGAGAAACAAAAGAGAACCTATTTTTTAACTTTATCTTTATAAAATATCCCCTCTGTGGTAAACTTTGCCTTAGCTAATTTTACAAATTTTTTTAATGCGTAAAATTCTGGAGATTCTGCTTCGCCTTGCAAGCGTACCCAAACGATAGCGCGCTCGCACCGGTCAAGGCCGCTGAGATTAGATACCTCCTTCTGGTTGTAGAGGCGTAGCTCCACTAGCAAGTCGCCGTCGAGCTGTGCAGTCTGACGCGTTACACCACCAGGTACTCGGCGTGTCAGGATACTGGTGGTCTTGTTTGGCAGGTTTGGCGGCCGCGAAACCTCGCTGTCCGACTCTGAGTCGAACAACCACTCAGAAGTATTGGACGACGATGTATTCTTCACTTCTACACTCTTCGCCTTCGATAGGCACTTTATCGCCTTGCTTCTCTTCTTTGGACTAGGGAGATAGAAAAAGGATACACGATTATTGTACACATTAAACACTTGAAATTTAGATATATGTAAATATAGCAATAAAAGTACCTGATGTCTTCGTCGTCGGTATCAAAGAAAAGGTCAGATTCACAGCTCTTCTTGGCTGACCTTTTGTTTTGCTTGCTATCCGACCTGAAAATAGTAAATGTCATATTAGTATTAAGAGTGGTTACAAGAAAACGAGTTGAAGATTCACATCTTCAATTCATAAGATAAAAAAAATATCATCATCATCAGTCAATCAGCATGCCACTGCTGGGCTTGATGGTCCCTCGTGAAGACAGCACTTGGAGAGGTCACGTCATATACAGCCTGGTCCAACGGCTCAATTTGTTGAAGCATGAAGATGATCAACCACTTATAGACAATTAAAGAATAGATATAAAGTATAGCAATAAAGTATAAAAACTTACGAACATTTTTCAGCTGTCTTGGTCTTGAGATTTTTTGATGAGGAGGTACTGAAGCACTGTTAGTGGTCAGAGATAGCACTGGAGTGTACTGTGACTACAGTTTTTCCGGATTTTATATAAGAAAAGTGCAATGCAAGTAATAATTTTACTGAGGTTCTCAACCTATACCTTATCTTTATAATCATTTTTATTTAACATGACTAATCTAAAAAAGAATGCTCATTAATTTTTATATTGTTAAATAAGTAAGTAATATTATAAAATATTATATATATAATCATAAAATTATTAATTTCCGTCCAAATCATATCCACACAAAATATTTATAAGAAAACATTTATGCATTCACGGATATGATGTCTATACGTTATCGAGAATCCTAATGCATTCACTTCCACTTCCATGGTCAGTGTTCGTTTTTCAAACACTAAAGAACTGACACTTTATTTAGAGAAAATATTTTTTTTTTCGTGATTTTTTTATCACACCGCGCGTTTTAGGCAAAGGAGACGCGAAGCGCTCTGGGTACTATGGTACCCGGGACGTGTGAGTGGAGCAGTTCTCAGGTCTGCAACAAAATTTTTGATCCGCAGTTGCGTATGATCCAAAAACGGTCCGATCATCGGCTGAACTTCGTCAGCTATATAAAAAAAAAGTACTTACGTAGCAAGAAAGAAACAAAACGACGAACTGACGCAATTACGTGTATTGGATTTTTATTTTCGAGGTAGTAGTAGATCGTTATTCAGCATCACAACATCTAAGAGAAGATTATAGTTTGGTAGTTTACTTTCAAAAAGTCGGTTCCATACTCGAAATATAACACTTAATAACGTTTTGCACCTCTGACTTTCATGATATTTAGCAAAATTTGATATTTACCCATAATTCTACCAATGTGCAATATGACGCGGAAATAATCAGCAAATTAATTGTTTGTCGTTTATTTCCACAAACTTGCAATACAATACTGTGCATATACAGCAAAATAGTTGGTAACCGTTTAATTCTGCTGATGCAGAAATCTCGTGTAAGGCTGCATGCTTCAAATTTTTTTTCATTTCGGGTTTATTATATTTATTTAAATTATACATGTACATACATATTTACAATTACTAACGAATATTATCTCCAAATTAAAAAGTCTTCTTTATAATAACGGATGCGATTTCTAATTTTCATTTTTCGATACTACTATTTAAAACAGATAAACAATAGGTATATCGTTCTATTAGGCGAACCGAATGTATTTATAGCATAACGATATTGATACGACATGAGGACAGAACCATAGAAGTTTATGAAAATTATTGTAATAATACATAGGTGGTATTCATCGGCAGCATCTCATACACGTTCCCACCGCACTACCCTATTTAATTAGGATGTTAAGACCTTAGTCAGCCAAGGTAGGTAGTTAAAATGTTCTTAATATTTTTTATATTTTCATTTTTTAAATTATTGGAATATTTATTTTCTATTTTTTATTCGTGTGATGACTGGAACACATCTTTCAGGGATTAGCCCGCCCTTTTAAATATTTTGTAAAAATCAACAATTTTATACTTTGTTTTATAATAAAGAATATATTTAATTGAAGTAATTTAATAAACAAATAAAAGTATTAACGTGTGAAAGAAGCCTTATTATTTGAGTAAGCACTCGTAACTGGATATATGAATAATGTGCAATAAATTTATTGCTGATAAATGAATTTCGTGGGAATGCTTTGAAACTGTATGGCAGGCAGAGTGTAGAACGGTACTTATCCGAGAGTTAAGTCCTGAAGCTACGAAACCTCAACCTGTTTAATTTCTGTTGTTATTGCACTGCTAGCTAGTTGAATGCCTTAATATTCTGAGATAGAAAACCTTGAAAATGTGTCTAGTAAATCGCAATCAATCAAAAGTATACTGTTTACAGTCAAACAACACAACACAATAGAAACATTATGAAATGAAATGAAATAAAAAATCTTCTTTTCCATTTAACCCTATATAATGTATATTGGGCAATCTTAAACTGTTTTCATCAAATCACCGTAAACGAACGCAGTGAGATTTGCGGAGCTAGAGCGCAGCGAAGCGTAGCCTCTATAAATGCTTACTATTATCTTCTCAACCAATCCTAACCAAAATATCTTATTCAATACATTTTTGACCTAACGACCCCCCCGCCTTTATGATTGTTTACTGTTATTTTCTCAAATCTCAAATAAAATATCTTAATTGACCTAACGACCCCCTGTCATTATGATTGTTTGCTGTTATTTTCTCAAATCTTAAACAAAATATCTTAATTGACCTAACGACCCCCCGCCTTTATGGCCTATAAGAACGAACGCTGTCACCATCCTGAAAAGGAAACGTAAACGTATTCTAAGCATAATTTCAAGTTAATCCTAATTTCAACTGTTACGACCCCCAAGACTCAATTAAATCCGATTTAAGCCTTCAGACTCAGTTTCATAATAATACATAATATTTTTCCCAACAAGAAATATTATTTCTTTAATGAACAATATAAATTTTGTTATTTATTGTTATTTGTTGATTGGTAGAGAATACTTCAAGCACTAAGTCCGTCTTTTGTACACCTTACTGTATGCCTAATATGTACGAGTACTTTACTTACAAGATAAAGTTTCGGTGCTATATTCTTTGAATATTATGAAAACCCTTGTGATCGTACTATAGTTTGATAAAGGTTGCCTGACAGAAATTGTCCATGGCAATAAGGCGACCATTTTGTTCTTTTTAGTATGCTATGTCCAGTTATTTATTATCAAAAAAATATGTGGGAGTGGGAGGGAACCAGTTCATAGACAGTTAGAAACTGTCTATGAACTGGTTCCCTCCCACTATGAGTAAGGCAGTAAGGTACGATGGCATTCTTTTAAATAAATCATATTTTTGAATTCTATATAAAATAAATGGATATTCATTAGTTGCTTTAACAGGTATGAAATTTGTGGCGTGGTGTGTTTTTCAACCAACTTGAATCAACCATAATAAACCGTCGGAGACTCTGAACAATAGGCATCACAAGCATGAACAAATATCACCGCACCTCCTTATTACCGATATCCGGACAAGTAGCCGGTTGTGAGGCGACTAAAGTCAGAAGGAGTTATCCGTAGAGTGCAAAGGCCCCCTCAGAGACTGCAAAGACCTACAGGTCTCGTTCCAGATATGGTAAAACATCAACGGAATATAAGTGATAGCTATCCAACTGCTCCTTCTTCCCTATCCAGAATAACCTCTAGCCCATTATAATTTCCCCAAGTTGGTGCTTGTATAGTGTGCGAATTTGGCATTAGGGCAGCCTGTGCCCTGCGTGTAGAGTATGGATTTTTGTAAATATTTCTTAAGTCCTAGACAAGATTTTATTTCAACTCGCCTAAGAACCTTATTTAACCTAACACCAAACAGTACAGAAATCCATTGTAGTATAGTGTCACCTGGTCAAGCAATCAATAAATAAGACCTCACACAAGTTCTTACGTTAATATTTAAGCCATCATTCCATCCCACCTTAGTAAATTTCGAAACATCTTTCACAATGCAAAACCTAAACGCTCACTAGTTAAGTCAACTTAGCAATAGGGTTTGTGAACGATCGCAATATTATATTAATATAAGTGATGCAAATGTCAAAGAAAATAGCAACCAAAAGACAAAGGGTTGAATTCTATCACCCGTTCGGGAGCTGCGTGTAAGAGATGCTCCTCGTATACTCGAATTTCAAAAATTGTTATTGTCTCCATTTTCCCAACGTTACAGTATTATTATTTTTTTAAATACACAGAAATTCCTGTCGGAACGATCGAAAGAATTACTCGAAACCGAAAGAATAGCAAAAGATAAAGATATACCTACATCAAATTGTAACTCTTCTAATAAACCCATATTAGATTTATACTATAGTCAATATAATTCTTACCCGTAAGTCTATCCACTATTGAAATCTTATATTTGCCCAAACAAAGCTCCTTAATAAAAATTAATACTAGGTTTTTAATGTAAAATCGTACGTATAGACCCCTCGTAAGGATTATCTTATTTGCACCTAGTACTGGATAACGCTCACATACTATCCTGCCTAATGTGGTGACCGTACAAATATTATTGTTTTAAAACCTAGGTTTTCATTTCCGTATACATATCTTACACTAGCATGTCCGCAGCCCCGCTTACGCGAAACAGCATGATCACTGCGTGATGTTATATTGCCCGATTCATCGAGGATCATTTATCTAAGAATGTGTGGGCATGGTCTATCCAGCACTAAGGGAACTCCTCAAATCGAACCAGCAGTTCCGATGACTAAGCGCGTTCACCCTAACCAGCAAACTCAACAGCTTTAAAATTTTAGTGAGATTAGTTTGACCCTCGAAAATATCGGTGACACAACCGTCATAATATCAATCTGTCTATAAAACTATTTTAAAAGTCTTTAGTTTTTCAAATCTATATCTATATAAGGTCTGTGTATAATATTTATAATTTTTTGGCTTTGCCTAAAAATAAAACGCGTAATCTTTTATGCGCTGACAGTTTGACTGGCAGAAATTCCCCCTAAACTTAAGTCCACCCTTGCTACAATTTCAATATATTCCCCACTTTATATATTGTTTATCATTTTTAGCGTTTCCTAATAATAAAACGCACAACCTCTTACACACTGACAGGTTGACTGGCAGAAATTTCTACTAAACATAAGTCCATAAATTCCCCAATTCATTACGCAATAGAGAGATTTTGCTGTTGTATATCTCTTTATTGCACATTTTATACATAGAAAAAGATAACTAAAGGCGTGGTAAAGACGAACTTATGTCCGTACTGGATTACTTCCTTTTTTTTCCTTCCTTCATATTTCTTTTTCATTTTTCTTTTCAATTTTTTTCCTTTTTATTTCAAATCTTTCATAAATTACACAAGAAGATACGTAATTTTTGCAGAGGTGAGTACGGATTCGTTAAGAGTATGATAATTCTATGGCTCGTTATATTATTCTTATTCTTTTAATTTCTATCTCGATAATCGCTTAGGATTGGTTTTGATAGGCAATGATAAGCAATATTACTACCCTATCAAATATCATTGCATAATAAATAATATACGCAATTTTATTCCACCAACCTATTACTACCAACAATACGAGTACAGACATTCATATTATACCTATTTCCGTGAAGCTTGGTGACGCATTGACGCGTGCGCTCAGCGAACGATACCTAAAGTTATCGTTCGCTGAGCTGACCAAAATAAGCAACAACTGAAATTTTAATTTAAGACTACACACATTTTCAAAACGCCCAGAATAGTGTAATTACTGATTAAGTTCCAAGTAGATTTGTCTTACTCTCTGTCAAGTTATAAATGTAAAAGCAAATCTGTCTAACTTTCAGTTTGTCTACTACGCTTACTCATCTACGCTTCCTACATTACCTAATACTAAAACAATGTAGTGCATGTTTTGAGTTCAAGTTTAGGAATTTTGAGCACCTCTAGATAGTCGGCAAGGGTTGCCCTAGGAAAGTGCCCGCCAAACCCAACTTGTATGTAGGATACACTGGAGGTACTCCCTCGCAGCACTGCCGTAAGTGTTAAGCTGGCTCGACTAGGGTGATATATTAGCACCCAAAGCCTAACGCAACTTTATATTGATTCCATTGGGAATCGCGTATAGTATTATTGTATGTACAAATGATTTGAGTTCTGGTTGTAACGTGTACTGTAAGGGTACTGTAAGTGTAATGTATGGCATGTGTCATGTTTCAACTACGCTTTGGCATTACGCATACTTTGGGTTATAATCTACCTTAAAATTAACCGAAAGACAGAATAAGCTTTTTATTCAAACTGAGAGTATTCATTAATTTGATTAACACGCTTCATTCCGATTTTTCATGAATAGAGAATTTCTAAAGCAAAAAATAAATATTTCAAGTTATTTTTTTTATTAAATGAAATCTCGCAAAAATCGATTAATTTATTCGAATGAACTTATGAGAAAATATTATACCATTATTCTATTTAGTCTGTACTCCTGTCAACAATAATTAATTTTATTTTGATTGTCAACAAAATCAAACAATTATAATTGCTACAAATTGTTAATTTTAATAGTGAGAGATAACATTTGTATATTATCCTACCTATATAAGAATTTAAATTGTATTCTCATTTTTTTGGTTTCAGATATTTATTTAGCCTGAAGAAATTGAACATAAGAAATTCGAAACCATAATTTCAGATCGGGTTGTTATATTTTCATTTTGTGCTATTGTGAGCTAACTCGCAACTATGAAATGACCTATTTATTGGCTTTTAACATATTTATTACACAAGACAACCCGAATCAATTTTTTCGTGAAATTTATAAAATGAATTTATGCTCGTGTGAGACATTTTTTCTTTCCCCTGTCCTAACTATCTATTCACTTTGTCCATTTCACTGACAACAAATTGTGACTATTAAGTCACGAAATTACAAATCAAAGCAATATTTTGTGCAAATATTATTTTACTACGAATTTATAATATCAACCTGATCACCATGATAACTCATGTTATTCTTATAACATGGAACAATAACTTTCTCATCCGTGATAAATTTGATTCATCAGCCAGCCAGATTATATTCATCCTGGTCACGGCACCAAATTGTAACGATCCAACCTAACGTCAAACGGAACCCTAAATAGAAAACCTCTCTACACAGATTTATTCGTAGTTTTACTAACAATTTACGCCTTTAAAAGAAACGCACAAAATTGCTTTGATTTGTATGAAGTTTGGCCAATGATCAACTAGTGATTTTATTAGGATCTACGTTGCAACCGCTGATGTAACCCAAGATCTTTTCCAAGTGGATAGATAAAGAAATCCTATTGCCTAAACTATTCCTGTACTTAATTCATTTTATCAGACGCTTATTAAACTTGCTACCATAGTAACGAAATAACAATCTGTTCTTTTGAGTGAATTTTACGATCTCAGTAATGAGAAGACAAATGTTTTGATTTTTTTAGTATGTTACCGCCGCTGTCTTTACTTTCTGAAGCTAACATTGGGATTTTGATACCTTCAGGAAGGTAGTCCCTTAACCCTCGGGCTCCATAAGATTCCAAATGAACCTTACTTCGCCCTACCAACATACTTTATAAACTACTAAAATTCTCTACGCTTGAGAATTACATCCTTTCAGAACTTTAGTTTTGTAGAGAAGAAAGGAGCGAAAGAAACTCTACCAGTTCATATTCTCAATACATTTGAGATTAAGCTCTAAGACATTTAATGTCTTAGCAAAATTAGCTTTACGTTGAAATAATGATGATGAAACTTACATGAGATCTTTATCACAATTTCCATTTTGCACAACACAAAGTAATCACTTCAAATAGCACATATCACTTTAGTTTTAGTGAAGAGTTCAAGATTTCGGCACCGATCCATAGTGTGAATAATTCGTCGATTCGTAGATAAAGAAGATGTGTCGGAAATGTCGTCGAAGGGAACAACTCCAGTGCCTAACCTTCTGACACTGAAGCAAATATTTTTTAGTAATAGTCGACTAACGTGCCTAACCTTCTGACACGTTGCCGTTGCAGATAATGTTCCCAATATAATATTATCCCTCCACATCTCTTCAAGTTTTTATATGTAAGCACAACCACTTCACAGTGCCAAAATAATTCACTCACGAGACAAATAGTGCATCAAACACAAAGCTCTTATTAGAGCGGACTTCATAGTCGAGCCCAATGGAAAATATGATCCAAAATCCACTCAATATTCTCAGATATTGGAATAAGCCACTAGAATCTCTCCGAAAAACTAGGAATAAATATAATCGTTGCAGGTTTCCTTCGAGTGACCTGAATAATCGGTGCAGGTTTCTTATAGAGGGACCTGAATATAGCGTTGCAGGCTTCCTTTCGGAGTAACCTGAATAATCGGTGCAGGTTTCTTATAGAGGGACCTGAATATAGCGTTGCAGGCTTCCTTTCGGAGTGACCTGAATAATCGGTGCAGGTTTCTTATAGAGGGACCTGAATAAATAGCGTAGCAGGCTTCCTTCGGAGTAACCTGAATAATCGGTGCAGATTTCTTATAGAGGGACCTGAATAAATAGCGTAGCAGGCTTCCTTCGGAGTAACCTGAATAATCGGTGCAGATTTCTTATAGAGGGACCTGAATAAATAACGTTGCAGGCTTCCTTTCGGAGTGACCTGAATAATCGGTGCAGGTTTCTTATAGAGGGACCTGAATAAATAGCATAGCAGGCTTCCTTCGGAGTAACCTGAATAATCGGTGCAGGTTTCTTATAGAGGGACCTGAATAACGGTACAGGTTTCCTTCGGAGTAACCTGAATAAATTCAGTAATTTCATTGATGGAGATGATGATAATAATGATTTTAGCTTAAGGGTCCCTACCTGATGTATCGTGTCTAACCGAATCTATAAGCTTCTAGTTGTGTAGTTCAATAAGAACAAACTAACCCCATTTTAGTTGTTTAAACGTGTGGTGTGTTGCGCTGTCTTACGAAGTGCAATGTAAGACACCTAACTAACATTAAAAGAATAAGAAAGCGAGGTGAGAAGGGCCTCTGTGTGCCTATTTCCCTATACTCGTGTATGCGCAAGCACGGGCAGGTGGATTGGGATCGCCGTGTGCTCACGAACCCTATATACGTGGTGTAAATATACATATATAAATAGAGGACCAGCTTCTTTAGTCCAAGCGTAGCTAAACGGGTGAAATTAAGGCATGGGTCCACTTCGACAGTCCCCCCGCCGCTAAACACTTCCCAAAGAAACCAGGGAACTTGAGCCACTATGTCGGTAAAGAGTGACTGCGCTGATATGTTCCAAACAACGCCCTCCCCGAAGGGAGTTAAAACCACAGTCTGTCGTAATCTCCGTCAGGTGACCCGACCGTGGTCCATCGAACCATTTCGATGTTTTAGGTCTTCACAATTCGATATTCGAACTCGAAACACTAATATCTTAAAATTCACAAATCTTTGCAAACACAAATTAATTCAAATTAAATATGAAAAATCAAAGAGCGCGACGAAGACCAACCGGCTTGCACGAAGTTCCATAATGTTCAATCAAATCAATCATGTCCTGTCAAAATCAAATCCTTCCCAGTTTAAAATATATTTTTAATTGTCATATTTCTACAACAATACTTCTTTGATCAAATAATTGACCGGACGAAAACATGGAGATAAAATCAATGGAGACGCTTCGACCATTGAGCTTGATTTGGTTTCGTTACAATCGACCCCCAAAGTTTTTGAAATTTACTGGAGAAAACTTTTAAACCCCTGACTAGTCAATTATTTGACTCATCTCAACTTCCAACACAACAACGAAGAAACGTTATAAGTTTAGTAAATTAGTATCTCAAAATGTATTTTATGTGGTGTGTTTTTAAACCTGAACTGATTACTCTTCATCCAAGAATCAATAATAAATCCAAACTCCTTTTGAACTAATCTAGTAAGGCTCCACCCTCTAGCTTGGCATGCTCCGAGAAGAAACTTCCGGTTGTTAGTGGGAAACCCGCCCTAATGGCGTCCAATGTATCTACCTTGACTACCCAAGCCTTGGTTTAGCAGCGTCAGCACAAAGCATTTTTATTGGCCCCACATCGAAACACTCCAAACGTCCAAAGGCAAACATTGCTATCCCATTTCAAAAGCTGTTACATCCCTTCCGAGACAAATTATAACCAGCCAGGAAAATGTAGAGTGTCATTTCAGTAGTGGTCCTAGCTTCTTGTGGAGTAAGGAAATGTCTTCAATTTTAGCTAAACTAAGCAGTTAGTGCCAAACAAAATTAAACCTAACACCAAGACACATATGAAGACAATCCTTTGTTCAGAGTAGTGCTTTGAGATACCAACCCATTAAACTACTATCTATTAAAACCAGTCGAACAAATCTTTGGACCTCCCAAGTTCTTTCTTCATAAATAAAATAATATTATATAATACATATAACATTCTTCATGCATCTGTTTTCCCTCTCTATCATAACAAAGCTCCAAAGATTCCCCAACTAGCTATATAGATAGTTTATCGCAATGAAACCCAACTCTTGATTCATTTACAATTAATTTTTGTAAAACCTTCCCCTTTTCCAAATTAATTCACCCTATAGTTAACTTTAGTATTACATGAATTTGTACAAGCAGCGACCGGTCCTCACAGTTGATCATTACATTTCGAGAATATCGACATTTTGGTAATTTTCATATGCTCCGAAAATTCAATTATATGTATATACACCACGTTCGTGTCAGTGTCCAGTGCTCATGTCATTTAACCTAATCGTTCTTATGAGACTTTATCAAAATGTATATTTTGAGTTTGAATATTGAACTTTATTCATTTATTGTACTAAGTTTCCTTCCTACGGATCCCTAAACAAACTATCTGTTATGTCTATTTTAATTCTAATAGACCTAACGACCCCCCGCCTCTATAAATGCTTACTATTATCTTCTCAACCAATCCTAACCAAAATATCTTATTCAATACATTTTTGACCTAACGACCCCCCCGCCTTTATGATTGTTTACTGTTATTTTCTCAAATCTCAAATAAAATATCTTAATTGACCTAACGACCCCCTGTCTTTATGATTGTTTGCTGTTATTTTCTCAAATCTTAAACAAAATATCTTAATTGACCTAACGACCCCCCGCCTTTATGGCCTATAAGAACGAACGCTGTCACCATCCTGAAAAGGAAACGTAAACGTATTCTAAGCATAATTTCAAGTTAATCCTAATTTCAACTGTTACGACCCCCAAGACTCAATTAAATCCGATTTAAGCCTTCAGACTCAGTTTCATAATATTTTTCCCAACAAGAAATATTATTTCTTTAATGAACAATATAAATTTTGTTATTTATTGTTATTTGTTGATTGGTAGAGAATACTTCAAGCACTAAGTCCGTCTTTTGTACACCTTACTGTATGCCTAATATGTACGAGTACTTTACTTACAAGATAAAGTTTCGGTGCTATATTCTTTGAATATTATGAAAACCCTTGTGATCGTACTATAGTTTGATAAAGGTTGCCTGACAGAAATTGTCCATGGCAATAAGGCGACCATTTTGTTCTTTTTAGTATGCTATGTCCAGTTATTTATTATCAAAAAAATATGTGGGAGTGGGAGGGAACCAGTTCATAGACAGTTAGAAACTGTCTATGAACTGGTTCCCTCCCACTATGAGTAAGGCAGTAAGGTACGATGGCATTCTTTTAAATAAATCATATTCTTGAATTCTATATAAAATAAATGGATATTCATTAGTTGCTTTAACAGGTATGAAATTTGTGGCGTGGTGTGTTTTTCAACCAACTTGAATAAACCATAATAAACCGTCGGAGACTCTGAACAATAGGCATCACAAGCATGAACAAATATCACCGCACCTCCTTATTACCGATATCCGGACAAGTAGCCGGTTGTGAGGCGACTAAAGTCAGAAGGAGTTATCCGTAGAGTGCAAAGGCCCCCTCAGAGACTGCAAAGACCTACAGGTCTCGTCCCAGATATGGTAAAACATAAACGGAATATAAGTGATAGCTATCCAACTGCTCCTTCTTCCCTATCCAGAATAACCTCTAGCCCATTATAATTTCCCCAAGTTGGTGCTTGTATAGTGTGCGAATTTGGCATTAGGGCAGCCTGTGCCCTGCGTGTAGAGTATGGATTTTTGTAAATATTTCTTAAGTCCTAGACAAGATTTTATTTCAACTCGCCTAAGAACCTTATTTAACCTAACACCAAACAGTACAGAAATCCATTGTAGTATAGTGTCACCTGGTCAAGCAATCAATAAATAAGACCTCACACAAGTTCTTACGTTAATATTTAAGCCATCATTCCATCCCACCTTAGTAAAGGAGATGGTAAAAGTTTGTATGGATTTTGGGACCACTCATGAACACCAATTTTTCATAAAGATATCTTCATATGAAAACACAAAATAATTGAATTTCCTAATAATTTGGTCGATTAACGAGGTAATAAGATTTTTAATTTTTGTTTTGACGGGAAGCCATTTTGAATAAAATGACCTATGTATGTCCACGTAATCTGTGGTAAAAAAAAACTTTAACAAACGTCAAATGGTTGAAGAGGTTATGATATGACTAAGAAATGTTTATCTTCTTTTGCGATGAATTTTAACGACGATCTCGGAAGTCTAGCTATTGCGTTTCTCTATAGTTTGTTACATTACTACGCACACACTCCATATATCGTTTCTTCGCACATTTTGCCTCGCATGCGTCTTTCGCAGCTCGCACACATTTTGCTGTATGACCCTCAGAACGCGCCTCCACAAAAACAAGTGACAGTGAGGTGGGAAAATGAATACTTTTCATGAAGCTTTCCCTTGCATACTACATAACTCTTGTGGGAAAGCAATATTGCAAACAAGAGCAAGCTATTATTAACCCATATAAACATGTCGATGTTATTCAAAGTCTACAAACCATGATTGATCAGATCTACAATCTGCAGAAAACACGACAAGTGTACAACGCAGCTATCAGTGTGTTCATGCCGTACAGGACTAGTATAGTGGCTGTGCTATTTAATAAATCCTAATGTGATTGGTGACGTGACTTCTCAAGCTATTATTTATTTCTATTAACTGTTGTCATCTCTGGTTCATAACCTTTACCTACAGAGCAATGTTAGTAGTAAATGAAACTCAGATATATTTTTTGGATTTTTTATTATTTATTGATTACAACTCCTCATATACTAATATATGATCCAAAAATGAAGCCGGAGGCTCAATTCTGTTTTGGTGTCGAGCCCATCCTAAATACCATACTATGGTCATCACATGAGAGCAACAACCTACTGTTCGTTTTCCACAAATACATGTACAATAATATTCTTTTATTTTTTCTTGCCATGATTGACTTTGTGTTTCCAATAATATGTAAGTGTTGTATACTTTTGCTCCTTGATGCCTGGATTTTATACGCCCCCTTAATAAAAGATTGTGGCTCTCATGTGATGACCCTACGGTAAAGTGTGCAACTTCCAATTGGTTGGACACTTCTACCACAAATGACCCATTCTGCCTTATATGTTCTCCATAATAAGATTTTGCTTGTTTTATTTGGTAAGTACCTAAAGAGAATAAAATAAGATCAGACATGGACATTTGTGGGAAAATGTCCAACTGAGGATTATTTGACTCAATTCTTACAAAGTGGGCTCGACGGCGATTCATATTATTTTCAATAACAAAATCGGCTAGATTATTAGGTAAGTGGTATCTCAGTTGTGCCCTATTTAATATTAATTGAGCATCTGGCCTGTCTTGTACAGTCCTATGATAAGCGTTTATAAGGGCAGCACAAATCTTAAAATCATCAAATAGATGCCCTGCAGCCAAATTAAAGAATTCTTGTCTAAACAACTTATAGTCCCTTTTGAATCTTCCATTCACTATTTCAACCACCCATCGGCATAAAGTTTCATTTCTAGATTTATTTGCTTTTAAAGTGGACAATTGTGTCTCATGCTGGTCAACAGACTCAGGCTTATAGATATTATAATTTAGGGATTCCAACAGAGGGATTGCATCCCGAAAGCCTCGGTCCAAAATGAAAATGTCTTGTTCCCTAAAATAGTTTCGGTATTCGCCATTTTCATCCTGAAACAAAGCTTTCATTATGTCTGCATCCGTATCTGTTGCTGCATATGGCCCCTGGACATCTAATATGTGACCATCACAAGCTACTATTAAAAAGGGTTTTACTAGATTTCTGTATTTATGAAGACTGTAGGTCTTTTTCTGAAACAAATAATTTGATGATTTTTGGACATGTATATAACTGCCATCACAAATAACAATTGAGAAATCATATTGGTCTAATAGCTCCCAGTCATAAATGGCTCTGTGTTCCTCACACACACGTGAATTACTACTAACAAATACTTTCTTTGTCAAGAAAATGTGTTTTCTCAAAAAATCGGGTACCCTATGGCGTTCAGTATTCAAACAATCGGGAACAAAACAGTGGTGACCAGACGTTGCTGCTTTTTTATAATTCTGGAACTGCATTGTAGGTGGTGGTGGAACAAATTCATTTACATTTGCTTCCTGTGCATCTATATTGCTTTGTAAACTGTTCCAGCAGCTGAGGCAAACGCAAGCATTCGAAGATATCTACAACAGTACAAATAAAATTAGAAATTACAATAGTGGTATTAATAATATAAGTTAAAAAAGACAGCAGTAGGTATAATATTTACCGGTCTTGGGAAGATTCTTGTTGTTAGTTCTTCCCGTTCACGACCATTGCCCAATAAACGAAACTGCCTATGGGTTAGGGAGGAAGAACACCAAGTACAGGTGCGAGGTTGTTCTTGCCCTCTTCTAGTGTGACGGCATGCAGCTAACCAACAACTCCAACAGACACGTCCACCGGTAGGAATCTACAAATAAAAATATGAAATTATTTCATTTATTTTAGACACTTAAATATAATAGTAACCCATATTCAATACCTGATTACATTGTAATGTAAATGTATGATGCTTACCTCTCTTGGACTGATGATATTTGTTATATGATTTCTTTCTGCACCATCGAGTAACGCATGAGATCGTCTTGACGAGAGAGATACTTCACAACATACACAAATATTGGTATTAGACGATGCTTCAACATATTCTATGTTTTGGTCTTGTGCAATGCTTCTCACACGCAGCCAACATGACATGCAGAGCATAGCACCTTCAGTTATCTGCAAACAATTACATATTGGCATCAATAACTTTAATGAAATGTAGAAATACCATTTAATTGCCCATTTCATACATTTCTAACATACACTTTTATAGCTGTATTAACTGACTTATTTGCAGTTTTATTTACCCGTTTTCTTAACATTTTGTATAGGTGTTCATGGGTGGTCCCAAAATTTTACCATCTCCTTTCGAAACATCTTTCACAATGCAAAACCTAAACGCTCACTAGTTAAGTCAACTTAGTAATAGGGTTTGTGAACGATCGCAATATTATATTAATATAAGTGATGCAAATGTCAAAGAAAATAGCAACCAAAAGACAAAGGGTTGAATTCTATCACCCGTTCGGGAGCTGCGTGTAAGAGATGCTCCTCGTATACTCGAATTTCAAAAATTGTTATTGTCTCCATTTTCCCAACGTTACAGTATTATTATTTTTTTAAATACACAGAAATTCCTGTCGGAACGATCGAAAGAATTACTCGAAACCGAAAGAATAGCAAAAGATAAAGATATACCTACATCAAATTGTAACTCTTCTAATAAACCCATATTAGATTTATACTATAGTCAATATAATTCTTACCCGTAAGTCTATCCACTATTGAAATCTTATATTTGCCCAAACAAAGCTCCTTAATAAAAATTAATACTAGGTTTTTAATGTAAAACCGTACGTATAGACCCCTCGTAAGGATTATCTTATTTGCACCTAGTACTGGATAACGCTCACATACTATCCTGCCTAATGTGGTGACCGTACAAATATTATTGTTTTAAAACCTAGGTTTTCATTTCCGTATACATATCTTACACTAGCATGTCCGCAGCCCCGCTTACGCGAAACAGCATGATCACTGCGTGATGTTATATTGCCCGATTCATCGAGGATCATTTATCTAAGAATGTGTGGGCATGGTCTATCCAGCACTAAGGGAACTCCTCAAATCGAACCAGCAGTTCCGATGACTAAGCGCGTTCACCCTAACCAGCAAACTCAACAGCTTTAAAATTTTAGTGAGATTAGTTTGACCCTCGAAAATATCGGTGACACAACCGTCATAATATCAATCTGTCTATAAAACTATTTTAAAAGTCTTTAGTTTTTCAAATCTATATCTATATAAGGTCTGTGTATAATATTTATAATTTTTTGGCTTTGCCTAAAAATAAAACGCGTAATCTTTTATGCGCTGACAGTTTGACTGGCAGAAATTCCCCCTAAACTTAAGTCCACCCTTGCTACAATTTCAATATATTCCCCACTTTATATATTGTTTATCATTTTTAGCGTTTCCTAATAATAAAACGCACAACCTCTTACACACTGACAGGTTGACTGGCAGAAATTTCTACTAAACATAAGTCCATAAATTCCCCAATTCATTAGTACGCAATAGAGAGATTTTGCTGTTGTATATCTCTTTATTGCACATTTTATACATAGAAAAAGATAACTAAAGGCGTGGTAAAGACGAACTTATGTCCGTACTGGATTACTTCCTTTTTTTTCCTTCCTTCATATTTCTTTTTCATTTTTCTTTTCAATTTTTTTCCTTTTTATTTCAAATCTTTCATAAATTACACAAGAAGATACGTAATTTTTGCAGAGGTGAGTACGGATTCGTTAAGAGTATGATAATTCTATGGCTCGTTATATTATTCTTATTCTTTTAATTTCTATCTCGATAATCGCTTAGGATTGGTTTTGATAGGCAATGATAAGCAATATTACTACCCTATCAAATATCATTGCATAATAAATAATATACGCAATTTTATTCCACCAACCTATTACTACCAACAATACGAGTACAGACATTCATATTATACCTATTTCCGTGAAGCTTGGTGACGCATTGACGCGTGCGCTCAGCGAACGATACCTAAAGTTATCGTTCGCTGAGCTGACCAAAATAAGCAACAACTGAAATTTTAATTTAAGACTACACACATTTTCAAAACGCCCAGAATAGTGTAATTACTGATTAAGTTCCAAGTAGATTTGTCTTACTCTCTGTCAAGTTATAAATGTAAAAGCAAATCTGTCTAACTTTCAGTTTGTCTACTACGCTTACTCATCTACGCTTCCTACATTACCTAATACTAAAACAATGTAGTGCATGTTTTGAGTTCAAGTTTAGGAATTTTGAGCACCTCTAGATAGTCGGCAAGGGTTGCCCTAGGAAAGTGCCCGCCAAACCCAACTTGTATGTAGGATACACTGGAGGTACTCCCTCGCAGCACTGCCGTAAGTGTTAAGCTGGCTCGACTAGGGTGATATATTAGCACCCAAAGCCTAACGCAACTTTATATTGATTCCATTGGGAATCGCGTATAGTATTATTGTATGTACAAATGATTTGAGTTCTGGTTGTAACGTGTACTGTAAGGGTACTGTAAGTGTAATGTATGGCATGTGTCATGTTTCAACTACGCTTTGGCATTACGCATACTTTGGGTTATAATCTACCTTAAAATTAACCGAAAGACAGAATAAGCTTTTTATTCAAACTGAGAGTATTCATTAATTTGATTAACACGCTTCATTCCGATTTTTCATGAATAGAGAATTTCTAAAGCAAAAAATAAATATTTCAAGTTATTTTTTTTTATTAAATGAAATCTCGCAAAAATCGATTAATTTATTCGAATGAACTTATGAGAAAATATTATACCATTATTCTATTTAGTCTGTACTCCTGTCAACAATAATTAATTTTATTTTGATTGTCAACAAAATCAAACAATTATAATTGCTACAAATTGTTAATTTTAATAGTGAGAGATAACATTTGTATATTATCCTACCTATATAAGAATTTAAATTGTATTCTCATTTTTTTGGTTTCAGATATTTATTTAGCCTGAAGAAATTGAACATAAGAAATTCGAAACCATAATTTCAGATCGGGTTGTTATATTTTCATTTTGTGCTATTGTGAGCTAACTCGCAACTATGAAATGACCTATTTATTGGCTTTTAACATATTTATTACACAAGACAACCCGAATCAATTTTTTCGTGAAATTTATAAAATGAATTTATGCTCGTGTGAGACATTTTTTCTTTCCCCTGTCCTAACTATCTATTCACTTTGTCCATTTCACTGACAACAAATTGTGACTATTAAGTCACGAAATTACAAATCAAAGCAATATTTTGTGCAAATATTATTTTACTACGAATTTATAATATCAACCTGATCACCATGATAACTCATGTTATTCTTATAACATGGAACAATAACTTTCTCATCCGTGATAAATTTGATTCATCAGCCAGCCAGATTATATTCATCCTGGTCACGGCACCAAATTGTAACGATCCAACCTAACGTCAAACGGAACCCTAAATAGAAAACCTCTCTACACAGATTTATTCGTAGTTTTACTAACAATTTACGCCTTTAAAAGAAACGCACAAAATTGCTTTGATTTGTATGAAGTTTGGCCAATGATCAACTAGTGATTTTATTAGGATCTACGTTGCAACCGCTGATGTAACCCAAGATCTTTTCCAAGTGGATAGATAAAGAAATCCTATTGCCTAAACTATTCCTGTACTTAATTCATTTTATCAGACGCTTATTAAACTTGCTACCATAGTAACGAAATAACAATCTGTTCTTTTGAGTGAATTTTACGATCTCAGTAATGAGAAGACAAATGTTTTGATTTTTTTAGTATGTTACCGCCGCTGTCTTTACTTTCTGAAGCTAACATTGGGATTTTGATACCTTCAGGAAGGTAGTCCCTTAACCCTCGGGCTCCATAAGATTCCAAATGAACCTTACTTCGCCCTACCAACATACTTTATAAACTACTAAAATTCTCTACGCTTGAGAATTACATCCTTTCAGAACTTTAGTTTTGTAGAGAAGAAAGGAGCGAAAGAAACTCTACCAGTTCATATTCTCAATACATTTGAGATTAAGCTCTAAGACATTTAATGTCTTAGCAAAATTAGCTTTACGTTGAAATAATGATGATGAAACTTACATGAGATCTTTATCACAATTTCCATTTTGCACAACACAAAGTAATCACTTCAAATAGCACATATCACTTTAGTTTTAGTGAAGAGTTCAAGATTTCGGCACCGATCCATAGTGTGAATAATTCGTCGATTCGTAGATAAAGAAGATGTGTCGGAAATGTCGTCGAAGGGAACAACTCCAGTGCCTAACCTTCTGACACTGAAGCAAATATTTTTTAGTAATAGTCGACTAACGTGCCTAACCTTCTGACACGTTGCCGTTGCAGATAATGTTCCCAATATAATATTATCCCTCCACATCTCTTCAAGTTTTTATATGTAAGCACAACCACTTCACAGTGCCAAAATAATTCACTCACGAGACAAATAGTGCATCAAACACAAAGCTCTTATTAGAGCGGACTTCATAGTCGAGCCCAATGGAAAATATGATCCAAAATCCACTCAATATTCTCAGATATTGGAATAAGCCACTAGAATCTCTCCGAAAAACTAGGAATAAATATAATCGTTGCAGGTTTCCTTCGAGTGACCTGAATAATCGGTGCAGGTTTCTTATAGAGGGACCTGAATATAGCGTTGCAGGCTTCCTTTCGGAGTAACCTGAATAATCGGTGCAGGTTTCTTATAGAGGGACCTGAATATAGCGTTGCAGGCTTCCTTTCGGAGTGACCTGAATAATCGGTGCAGGTTTCTTATAGAGGGACCTGAATAAATAGCGTAGCAGGCTTCCTTCGGAGTAACCTGAATAATCGGTGCAGATTTCTTATAGAGGGACCTGAATAAATAGCGTAGCAGGCTTCCTTCGGAGTAACCTGAATAATCGGTGCAGATTTCTTATAGAGGGACCTGAATAAATAACGTTGCAGGCTTCCTTTCGGAGTGACCTGAATAATCGGTGCAGGTTTCTTATAGAGGGACCTGAATAAATAGCATAGCAGGCTTCCTTCGGAGTAACCTGAATAATCGGTGCAGGTTTCTTATAGAGGGACCTGAATAACGGTACAGGTTTCCTTCGGATTAACCTGAATAAATTCAGTAATTTCATTGATGGAGATGATGATAATAATGATTTTAGCTTAAGGGTCCCTACCTGATGTATCGTGTCTAACCGAATCTATAAGCTTCTAGTTGTGTAGTTCAATAAGAACAAACTAACCCCATTTTAGTTGTTTAAACGTGTGGTGTGTTGCGCTGTCTTACGAAGTGCAATGTAAGACACCTAACTAACATTAAAAGAATAAGAAAGCGAGGTGAGAAGGGCCTCTGTGTGCCTATTTCCCTATACTCGTGTATGCGCAAGCACGGGCAGGTGGATTGGGATCGCCGTGTGCTCACGAACCCTATATACGTGGTGTAAATATACATATATAAATAGAGGACCAGCTTCTTTAGTCCAAGCGTAGCTAAACGGGTGAAATTAAGGCATGGGTCCACTTCGACAGTCCCCCCGCCGCTAAACACTTCCCAAAGAAACCAGGGAACTTGAGCCACTATGTCGGTAAAGAGTGACTGCGCTGATATGTTCCAAACAACGCCCTCCCCGAAGGGAGTTAAAACCACAGTCTGTCGTAATCTCCGTCAGGTGACCCGACCGTGGTCCATCGAACCATGTCGATGTTTTAGGTCTTCACAATTCGATATTCGAACTCGAAACACTAATATCTTAAAATTCACAAATCTTTGCAAACACAAATTAATTCAAATTAAATATGAAAAATCAAAGAGCGCGACGAAGACCAACCGGCTTGCACGAAGTTCCGTAATCTTCCCCCCTCAATAAATGCCTGTGACATTCCTGTCAAAATCAAATCCTTCCCAGTTTAAAATATATTTTTAATTGTCATATTTCTACAACAATACTTCTTTGATCAAATAATTGACCGGACGAAAACATGGAGATAAAATCAATGGAGACGCTTCGACCATTGAGCTAGATTTGGTTTCGTTACAAGGTTCCTAATGTCCCCTGAATCCACATTCCCCCTGCTGTCCTCATCAACATTTTCTGATGGTGTTATAAAATATCTGCAGCAATTATTTCACTTTCATGCTCCAAAGCTGATATAATCTGATGAGTATTCAATATGCAAAAAGAAAACAAATAAAAAACACTTAAAATACAAAAGATAACATTTTGAAACTAACTTATTAGTAGAACTTATGACGGTGACTCCTGTTCCCAATGCACCTCAAATGGGGCGTTACATAAAAATGTAAAAAAGTACTAAAATAATAATTATTTACTCATAACAAAGTTTAAACCATTTGGTTCTATTAATAACAAAAATAAAGCGATTAGTAAATCAGTACTTTATAATAATATATTTATGTAAATACTGACGTCTTTCTGGAACTCGTGTTCACCAAAATTCACTAAACTTCACTAATTATTTTGAATTATTGAAGACGATCATAGCACAGCAATATGCCACGCAATATGTAAAATATCATCTAAAATAACGTTTAAATTTTGAATTGCCCTAAATTATTGAATAATTTGCCTTTTTGGAGACAAAATATCAATGCACCTCGAATGGGGCGCTGGGAAAATATGGGATAAGGATGCCTATGTACGATGCCAACTTGTGACATACATAGAATGTCAAGTCACAATACCTAGTAATATCTCTGCACGTCTTAAGAGCCCTGTTAACGATCAAACATGTTTGTCAAACTTGCTTGACAAACTTCACGTTTTTATCAAACACGACGTCAATCCAGATACTTTTCAAACACATCAAACACGTAGTTCGTTTGTCAAACGCGTCAAACACATCCCTACACGAACAAACAAGTTTGTCAAACACGTAAATTTGACAAACATGTTTGATCGTTTACAGGGTCCTTTGCCCTGCACCGCTGTTTAGAGACAGAAATAGGTAAGATAATGTTGCCTATGCAGATCGCTCTGGTACAGAATCTCCCTTTGGTAAGCTAAGATGACCTGACTGCCCACTTTGGTATGCCATAGAATTCAGATCCCCCAGCGGCTATTCCGCTGGGTGTCCTACTAAACCAACCTCCGGAACCTATGAAGGGGACGTTTGTGATTAAGAAGGCCAAATTTACAAACTGAACCCAAATTTACAATACCCCGAGTATTACATTATCTGTGCCCCGGACGAAACAAAACCCTACACCAACCCAGCTGGCCAGCGTGATGTCGCAGGCCAATTCTATCTCGTTTGAGGAGAGATTGCCAGTGCGTATATTGGTTTAAACGATGACGATGACGACGAAATTAAAAATATAATCAATGCTGCTTGGTTAAAATCACGAAGTCAGAAATTAAAGTCTGAAAAAGAATATTTAGTTCTAAATAGAGGAAAAAGCAAAAAACTAACGAAGTAAACCGCCGCAAGCACGACCGAGTTGTATGTATCTGTAACTAGGGCACCATGGATATTGCATTACAATTTTCTATATTAAAACTACTCGTATATTTATCCTTCGTTACCCGCGAGCCCCGCACACTGTAAAGTTTTACCATCCTTCGTTAATGCAAGTATAACCATAAGAAATAATTCACGTCGTAATACTAAAGTTAATAGCTGTGAGCCACCACCCTTTACAGCTTCAATATATTTAATCAGCCGTTGATTAAAAGGAAACATTCCCATTTTATTACCCAAGTAGGTCGAGGCTTGGACACTTTAACTGGCGGGACGAGCGTTAAGGCCGCAAACCCTTTGTTGCGTATTAGAAATGTTCTACAAGAAATCTTATAATGAATAATAGCAATCTTGTTATATTAGTTATGTCAATCAATAAAAATGCAGAATTCCAAAAGTCTGTCTTTTGTTGGCAGCATGGAGTCTCGATTGTCTATGATCTTTTATTCTGCAGATGACACAATACTGAGAATGGAAAGAATTAAGAATTCGCATTTTAAAAGTAAAAGATCTCTGTAATGTAAAGGACTGTCATCAATCTCACTTTAATTATGCCATCTTAATAAATCAGTGGGTATATTTTCTACCGAAATATTAACTCATACAAAAGCTTATAAATTTTTATGGGACTAAAATTCTGACCTGCAGCGAAAGACTAAAAATTTGTATTTAATGATTCTAAAGTTTCTTTGTAAGCTCATAAAGCATTAAACTGAAGGGAGAATTCACTTAATTAAATACAGTCGGGCGTTTAAACGTTTTATTATTGAATGACACTGTAAAGTTGAAATTAATGAAAGCTTAAGTGTACGAGAAACTATAAACACACGTCTGGAGTTTACGGCCGGTCAGCGCTTAAAATTAAACTTTTACTACGTTGTGTAACCGTGCAGGGCGAAGTAAAAAAGTGTACTAGCTATCAATTTAATGAGCACGCTCTTTCTGCTGTATAATAGGTAGTTATATATTAAGTAAAATTTTGCCGTTTGCTGTCGCCGCCTTCGGGGCCTCGAGCATCGGGACTTGTCGTTACTATGGCTGCGCGGGACCATGCGGTTCTTACCCGAACCTACGCGTGCCTTAACAGGTCCCTTACCAGTGAATTAGGGTCAGCTCAGATTTTTGAGCACGTCCAAGAGGGGATTGACCGAGCTTTGGAGCAGTACCCATCTGCGGAGATGGTCCTTGGTGATTTTAATGCTCACCATAGTCGTTGAAGTCCCGGACTACTGATCTCCCGGGTAGGACTGATTTCAACATGGCTTTGGCCTACGGTCTCTCTCAACTGGTGGTACAGCCCACTCGTATCTCAGATATAGAGAGCCATGAAGCCTCCTTGTTGGATTTACTGCTAATTAAGCGACCAAGCGGATACAGGGTTGTGGTCGATGCTCCTCTTGGATCATCGGATCACTGCCTTGTCCGTAGTACTGCCAGTCTTGCGCGATACTATCGCGTGTCTGCGACTGGTAATCGTGCAGTTTGGCGGTATGAGTCAGCAGACTAGGATGGATTCAGAGAATTCTTCGCATATTTACACTTACAGATTCTCAGCATTCTAATATTCACTTCTATGTTAAAACATAACTTTCCGTATATTTGCGATACATGTCAACATACCTATTCTTGTTTTACCCGTCAGATCGGAACACAGGGATTCAAGCACTGCTGCTTGGTGGCTGAAACAGGTAAGATAGAGGTATCCGCCTAGAGGACTAGCAGTTCTGAGTCTCCCAGCACTAGTAAAGAGGCCTATGCTATCAGTGGGCGTGATGTGGCTGAAAATGAGAGTATGAATATTTTATTTTCAATCGCTGCCCAACTATATCCGCTTTGACTGTTTCATACGTCGAGGATGCCTTATAAATATATTATCAGCACTGATAGTTACCAACAATAAACAATTTTATCCTTATGGCTACAGTAAAAAAGTTGCTTTTTGCTTTCACAGCTATTTCGAATTCGCTCGCTAAATATCCATTTGACAGAATTAATTGATGGGTACGCAACGCGCTGGCACAATTGCACGCGATAGTAACAGAAGTAAGGCGTCAAAAGATTAATTGATCTACTGAATAACTTACGGCGCTGGTTGAATGACTGTCACAAAGAAAAGATGTCTGAAAACTAATTGGAAATGAAAACTTTTTATGCGCGGTAACGCATAAAAAGTTTTCATTTCCACTTGTTTTTGTCTCTTCTTTTAAACTAAAACATTTCAAGAATAGTATTTTACATACATGATTTTGATATTATTAAAAATATATACATATAGAAATGTCTGTAGGAGTGAATGGAACAGTTACTGAATTCAAATACATTAAGCCTTTAATGTGTATACTGGTGTGGTATACTGGTGCACACAAGGTGTACTGGTGTGTAAGGTGTATTATAAATGTAAAATTGTCAAGTCTTTATTTTTTTTTCATTAAACTGTCCAATCAATAAAATTAACTAAATTTACCTAATAATTTGTATTTTTTGTGGCTAAGTGATTTCATAATACTATTGTTATCATCTCAGTCGAAAAACTCGCCGAATATCAGTTATTAGACTCTTCGATGCTACCAAAAGCCCGTTTTGACATTTGATTTTTTTGTTTTTGTTATTATACAAACGTGATTATCGACAAAACAAATCACTTAGAATAAATATCGTCTCTTTCTCGATTTAATACCGTTCGAAAATACGCATGGCGTTCTGTCGTCGACTGTATTGCAGGACACGGCTTCTAGCATAATAATAGCATAAATTCTTCTAGATACCTGCGAGCTAAACTGTTCTAAAAATGAAAACATCAAAAAGCATTTTCAAAAATTACGTTTGCACTGTCGGTCGAAGGAATGAGGTCGACGAAATTATGACGTTAACATTGTACATCCAGAGGATTTTCGGCCAACACATACTGGACCCAGGGTGGACCTTGCGGAAGTATATCTACCACCAAATAGCTACAGCCGCGCTTGTGATTTACGTGGTGTTTGGCACTATCGACATCTTGAGGCACACGAGCGACGTCAAAATGGTGGCTGAAGCCTGCTACACATTTGTCATAACAGCCATTTTCCCTTGCAAATATCTCATGCTCATCCACAACAGGGACGTATTCAGGCAACTTTACGTTGAAGTCAAAACTACCTTGTACCAAATCATAAGAGGCGATTCCGAAGAGAAATTCAACGACGTCCTAAAGAAAGGAATAAGGATTGTTTATGGGCTCTTCTATATGATCTTGTTGCCAATAGTAACGTACATATTGAGGGCGATTTGGTACTATACATACGGCGAGAGGGTTACGATTTCGGCGACGACTTCTATTCTTATGCCGATGAAGACGCCGTACCACGAGATGGGATTATTATTACACTCGATATATATGTTTCAGGCTTCGTACACGTTGATAATGGTCGATATGTGGTTTGTATTCTTCATGTTTTTCTTCTGCGTGGCCAGCGACTGCACAACCAAGATGTTGGTTGTTGAAAGGAAACGAAACGAAACCAAGCCAGAGTATTCGAAACGGCTCAATGATACGTTGGGGATGTTTTATCGAGTACACGTTAAACACGTTCTGTGAGTATATTTTTCCAAGATTACCAGCTCAAGTCAACGAATGAACCGAGTAAAAATTTTAAAATTTACTTCTCAATCCGTATCTGGTAGTCGAGTCATAAAGTTGACTGTAAGATATAAATTTTATTATTAAATTTATATGTAGCAACTGCGGTTAGAAAAGTGTTTACAAATTTTCTATTAAACACTAGGGAAAGCTATTTTAAATGTATTTAAAGATAAAGTCACATTTTTACATACATATATCTTATATTTATCATTACAATGGTTGGATATTTGGGACAGTTCAGCTATTTAAATTAACTTTCTATTTGCCTCTTTCAGTTATATAAAAAGGATGAATATTATGTTTAAATGGCTGGCAATTCTGCCACTCCTCAGCGTCACCATGTCGGGTTGTATCATATTTTTGTTGATGAGCAAGGTAAATCCATTTTTACGGTTCAGTATGTCCGAATAAAAAAACGGAACCCTTATAGGATCACTAGTGTGTCCGTCTGTTTGTCGGTCACAGTCAATTATCTCCGAATCTACTAGCTCGATTAAGTTGAAATTTGGTACACATATCAATTTCTGAAGGTTTGACGTGAATAGATAAAATTTGTATATGGGAGGTCATTTTTGGGGGGAAGGTGGAAAATTAAAAATGAAATTTGAAAACTGCATTGTGTGACATATCAAATGAAAGGTCTTGTTGTGAAGATCTTAAATGCATTTTTTTTTGTAATTTTAAAATAGTTAGTTTCCAAGTTATTCAAGAAAATAGACGAAAATTGACCATCCCCCCCTTATCTCCGAAACTCATTACTAAATTTTGAAAAAAATACAGAAATTAGTTTTCTACTTATAGATTATATAGCAAAACCTATAAGAAGTCCATGATATTAAAATAACATGGTAAATAACTCAATATTGTGCGTACCAACTTACATTTGCAGGTGGAATGTGTGGGAGAACATATTTTTCAACTCCAATGTTAACTTATCTTTTTTTTTTTTTTTTTTTACGATTGGAAATGCATTACGCATACCCCGCGCTTGGGAAGGCGCGGGGTTATGTCGGACTCTCCGCGGCCCCTGGCGGACGGGATTTGGTATGTCCACCAGGGAGTGCAATGCCGCGGCCTACCGACTAAAACCCATCGATGCCCCTCACATACGCCTTGGCGCGAGCACGTCCATCATCGCCGTGTCCTCCTCATCTGAAGAGGACACGCCGAGAAGGGCCGCGTCGCTGCCGGACAAGGTCATGGGAACTCTGACGAACACTTCCACGACCTCGTCGGCGTCTGCTCGCCTATGGCGAGCCCCTCTCACCCCCCCGAAAGGGGGAGGCCGGTGATCCCCCGGGGCATCCAGGGGATCAGCGACTGGCGGCAACCGATGCAATGCAGGGCCCGGGCTTCCCAACCCAGGGCCTCGCTGGTTGCCGTCAGGAGGAAGAAGGCGGGCGTAATTCCGCCTCCTCCGCCCCGTCCTTCTACGGCGGCATGGATTGGCCTCGGGATCTTCCTCCCTGGCCCTCTCCGCCGACTCCTTCTGCGTCATCACGTCCACGCAGAAGGAGTTCACCGCGTCCCACGTCCGCTCCCCCTCCAGCATGGCACAGACCACGTTCTGGAGGGAGAGATCCTCGCCTATGACGGCGACCAACTCCTGGCGCTCTGAGGAGAAGGCGGGGCACACCGCTAAAGTGTGCTGCGCGGTGTCCTCGTCGGCGCCACAGTGGTGGCACTGGGGGGTCGCTTCTCGACCAATGCGGTGCAGATAGCGGCCAAAACAACCGTGGCCGCTAAGAATCTGCACCAGGTGGTAGGAGAGCGACCCATGGTGCCTGTTCGCCCATGGTGTGAGGAAGGGGTGCATGGCCTCCAAGGTCCTGGACAACGTGCCAGAGACCGAGGCCGAACCCCTCAGCTCCTCGAGCTCCTCACACCATAGGCGGGACGCCTCCACTGTGGTCTCCTCCAAGGCGGAGGCCCTCTCTCTCGGCGCCAAGCGCCGGTCACCGTCTCTTGCGTCCACCCGAACGCGATAGGCGGCCGCCAGGACGTGGGACGTCAACTCCCATGGGGGAGTGCCGGCCAGCACACATGCAGCCGTGTGGGACACGGTGCGGTATGCCCGGATGGCTCTTAATGCCATGGCGCGCTGCGCCCTGTGAAGGGACGCAACGGCACGAGGGCTTAGAGCGTCGGTCCAGACTGGTGCCCCGTAAAGGGCCATACTTCTTACGACGCCTGCGTACAGGCGTCGTACCGTGGCGCTTGGGCCCCCAACATTGGGGAGCATGCGCCCGAGGGCATCGGCGGCACCGAGGAGGCGGGGTTCGAGACGGCGGAAATCCATTAGGATTCCATGGCAACTCCCTCCCCTTGTCTGGCAGAACCAGACTGACCCTCACTGGGAGGCACGACCCTTTGAACCAGGGGTGGCCTTCCTCGAACTAGGGGGGCTTTGCACTTGCTTCCCCCCAGTAAATGACCGGCCGGCCTTTTGGCAGTGGCGCACACGATGCAGCCTGTCTCGCCGCACCTGAAGCAAAGCTCGCTCCGGTCCACCTCGGAGGGGCATTGCTGGCGTGTATGACCCGCACCCAGACACTTATAGCAGCGGATTGGGTGGGCTTCCAGTGCCTTGACCTGGACCGAGCTCCACCCAATTAGGAGCCGGCCCTGGACCACTAATTTGGCGGCCGTAACGGGGCACTGCACGATTGCAGAGCCCAGGCCGCCAGGTCCGACACGAATGTCGCTGACCTTGATAAGGTCAGCGTTGCAGCCGCCTTTCGCGGCGATGGCTGCCGCCACCTCTTCTTTGAGGACGGAGTCGTCCAGCCCCGAGATCCTCAGGTCTACCCGCTTGGTGGGCCGGACGACTTTAGCGACTCCTGCAAGAGCCTCCTGGAGCTTGGTTGAATGTTAACTTATCTAGTCAATGGTACGGAACCCTTCGTGCGCGAGTCCAACTCGCACTTGGCCGGTTTTTGTTTATTCTAATGTGTTGATAAAAATATCAAAATTTTTCTATCATTAATTCAATATTATGATGTTAATACAATAGCATCATGATTACAATTTATATTGCTTTCCTGTATGTATTTGCTTGCTTGTATTTTATACAGGAATCAGGCTATTATTTTTATTTATTTTTAATTCAAATTCGGCTTTGAAAACGTTAAGTGTAGTTTTTATTTCAGTATTAATTGCTAAGAAGTGCTTTATTTTTAAAGTAACAAATCCATTGTGGTTTACATTTCTAAGAAACTTTACGATTTAATTGCACTTATTTCCATATGTAAGTAAGCAAATATTTTAATATTACCTATAAAATCATTTACAATTCTATTCTATCACTATTTATTGAAAAGTTAAACATGCTTATTTTATCACAAGCACAAACTTTCTGAAAAGGGCCGTAGCACGTGTGCTTGGGTGGTTGGCTAAAGGATTACTGCAGGGTTTTGTTTCATATCCTTTGAAGTCGGAAAATAAATACACATTCTGGCAAATTAAAGGAAACGGACGGTACAAGCTTCCTTATCGTTCGGAGGAGCTATTAATAAACCAACAATTTCAGGGCATCCCGTGGAATTTCGCTCCGAATATGATCCCTTGTTTTGGAGAACTATTTGCGTACAACTGGTTCGGCGAACAGATCAAGCTGAAGGTATGACGTTGGGTACGCTTCGGGCACAGATAATATAATACTACAGTACTTCGGGTACATATAAATATGTCTTGTTTCCGACGTTTTGTCTTTCTTATTTTGAATACAAGTATATATTTTAATGATTAAGAAAGAGCGACGCTAGGAAAGAAAATGGAAAGATTTTTCGTTGTTTTTGTTCTTTATAAAATCCCGAATTTATTTTGTTTTCTGACCGAGGATAGAGGCGTAGCAACTTAAACTAACATTTTTATTTAATTGAGGAATTTTTATTATCATTTGTGCGCTTCATGTTGATAACGTGACTCCAAATTGAAATAAGGCATTCGGCTAGTAACAAGTTGTAGGTTCTGTATCACATTTGTATTTTGCAAATCAATTCCAGTAATAATGTTTGGATAAGAATAAGTAGGTAAGCAATTTTGTAAAGTAGTTTACTTATTCATACTAACATGTTCCTCAATTAAATAACAACAAATTTAATGTAATGTGTTAATACATATTTTTTTAATAGGTTAACTATATTTTATTAATTATTCTTTTAATAGGCATCAAATTTACGAATGGCGCTTTTGAATTTTGATTGGATGAGCTTGGATCTTAAAAACAAAAAGTCGTATTTTCTCATGACATTATACATGAATAAAGATTTTTTCTTGAAAACTGCTATCGGACTGCTATAGCTATTTAGGGTAGGCCTACCCTAACCTAGATAAAGGGAGATCGCGGAATATTGTAGAGTAAAAACATTTTGCAAGAGGATCAATTAACGTTTTTTCAATTATATGTTTTTTATTATCATTGGGCATGGGCATGTTTAAATTTCGTTCTGTGATCCGAGTGTGTAGCGTATTTTCATTGTAGGTAGGTTTAAATTTACGAACGTTCCTTTTTACGTACCTATTCCCCCAAATATTTCATAATGCAAAAAAGTGAGAATTCACGTTGGTTGACAGATATTAAATTGAAATTCCATGAAATATTTATATTGTAAGAACAGAATAGCTCGTGCCAGATGTTTAGTTCTTTTATTCAACAGATCATTAATGGGACTTCTATTACTGATCTGGAATTACAACACCTATCGCATTCAAATCAATTCCTTTGATAGAAATAATAAAAAGGCAATAAATTACAATTGCAAGAAAGTCAAAATTGTAAAGTCAACAACACATCTAGTTATACCTACCCGAAATCTATAAGCCTTATTTAGTTTGTGTGACCCAAATAATTTTGTTTGTTGTAAACCTTCAAAAGGCAATATTATTAAGGATAGTCGGTTTTGCTTTATTTAATATTGACAGTTCTTCTAGGAAATGACTGATTATTACGAAAGTATGAAGCGTTTACCCTGAACCTAAAATGTCGAAAATTTATATTAGGATTTTCATTAATATTATTGAATTATGCATGTTGTATATCAAATATGTAATTAATTTAATTTCCAGGTATTGAAGACGAGTTATCAAGCGTTCACAGTTCTTCAAACGTTGGATATTTAATTTAATATGTTCTATTTTGTGCCATTGAAATTGCTTTTTTTTATCGCGAATGCTTCTCATAACGTATCTACATAAAAACCAGTTACAAAGTAACCAAATGGATGGATAGATGGTTACAAGGAAATAAATTTGAATTAGATATTGCACATACGACAAATTAATGTAGAGGTGACAGTTCTTTTAACACCAATTAAACTATACGAAATAGCGATAGTGGTTTTATTACAGAAAGCTCATTGTGAATAGTCTGCTACAAAGAAGTATTTTTTCAAAGCAATAGACCTAGTATGTGTTTCACCTTATAAAACAGACAACTTTTGGTCTAGCGATTAGTGACCCTGACCACAGAATAAATAATAGTATTAGAGTACCCTGATTATAAAACCAAAGGTTTAGGGACTTTGAATCCGTTGGTGACAATATTTGCGTGATTAACAATTAATTTAAAGAAGTAGATAAAGTGATGTGTTGAAGCTCATTTGAATATGGAATGTCTAGTTTTGTCTGGCAAAACTAGACATTGGCGGGAACTGAACATTTGATGTTGTGTTTGTTTTTGTTTGGCTGTGTAGTTTGTAAAAATGTTACCGGAGGGAGACTCTGTACCAGGGTCGTGTGCATGGGTACCTCCGTCTTACCTATTTCTGCCGCAAAGCAGCAGTGTTTGCATTGCTGCGTTCCGGTTTGAAGGGTAAGATATGGCACTGAAATTACCGGGTACCGTGACTTCACATCTTAAGTCACAAGTTGTCTGTCCGCGGTTTTACTCAGAGACTATTAGTACCAGAAAGCTGTAATTTTGTATGGGTATGAATATTATTCATGCCAAAAAAGTGGTAGAAAAAAATATTGAAAATATTTTTTTTTAGGGTAGCTCCCATAGAAGTAAAGTGGGTTATTTTTTTTTTCTCGACTAACCCATCGTTTGGGGTATTGTTAATTAGGTCTTTAAAAATAATATAAGCTTCAGAGCACCATTTTTCGATTTAGGGATCCGTCCGTAAGTTTCCCCCCCCCCCTCTATCTGCTAAACAGTTATATATGGACTCGTCAAAAAAATTACAACAGTAGTACTTATATATAACGAAGTTTAAAGGAAAACTATCAGAGTTGAGTACTAAGTACTGACTAAAAAGTTATAGACGACCAACTTATAAAATGTACTCGAAAAAGTAAAATTGAAAATTAGTACTGAAGCAACAGACACTTAATACTGTAAGTTGATGGTCTGAACGTGCTGACAGAGATGGCGCCACTGTATACATATGTATTGGTGCGTATGCGACCACAGAGATGGCGCTGTTGTAAATTATAACGCGATTACGTTATGTGTTAATCAGATGCATATATAATGATATAATGCTATATATATTCTTTCTTAGAGCTTATCCTTTGCTGACGGCAGTAGCTACCAAAACTGTTAAGGTTTGGAAAATAGGAAGTATTTATTTTATTTCAGTCACTGCAATTATCTGCCTAATTTGTGTGACCGTATGGCATAATTTTTTTCAATTACATTAAGGCGCCTCCAGACTCACGCCGAGAACCCCCGAGAAGCGTGAATGTGATGGGTTTCTCGGCTTCTCGTTTTCGGGCTCGCCTGTTCTCCGATCGGTGTCGGTTTTTTTGCCCGCTTCAAAGGGTTTCTCGGGCGAGAAAAGAGAACACTATCACATTCTCGTTTGTTCTCAGTGCGACTGCGACCGTGGCGTAGATCACATGTTATCTCGTGCCAATTATTCTACAAAAAAATACTTTGTGGTGTCTGATGCATATCAGTATCATTTAGATAACTTCACAGTTATTGTATACTCTTTCATTTAACATAGTCTCTCATCTGTGCTATCAGTGCATAGCAAAATAATGTGTGATAAATGTCATTAAGAAAATAATTTAAATTCACGAAGATTTTAATTGTTTTGAGATATTTCGTTAGTCTTTATAGTTCAGTAATTTTAGACATACGAGTAAAAAATGTGGAAAAATGAAACAGAGTTCAAGTTTAAATAATATTTTCACACAGAGCCCGTTTTGTGGGAAGCAAAACGTTTTCTATAAAAAAGTACTTTGTCAATAACCACCATCGTTTGAGCCATTTTTTCTTAATATTATTTTTAATTTTCGTGTTAACGAGATAACAATGTGCTAACGCACACAATACCAAGGCAGTAGCACTGTCGTCCATTCCAGATCACGACCGAGAATGTAAATGACAAGATCGCTGAGTGTGGATAGCTTCTCGGTTCTCGGGCAAGTTCTCGGCGAGACTTCTCGCCGAGACTTCTCGCGTGAGTCTGGAGCCGGTATTAAAGTTTTTACAACGCGAGGCGCCATGCGGGCCGCGTGCCGCGTGCGAGTCTGAGAAATACTTTCAAAGTCTTGCAAGTAGCCGGGTATCAGGGCGCCGTATTGCAAGGAAAAACCAGGTTTTAAAACCTGGTCGCGTAAATACGCACCACCCCTATTTGCAAGTTGCAAATTGCAACTACGGATCCCTACACTGTGCGTGGCCCAACACGCACTTGGTCGGTTTTTTTCTCACTGAATATGGTAAATATTTAGCTTTCTATTTAAATTAAATAATAATTAATGGGCTTATTACACTATTCAATTTGTAGAGATCCGACTTGGGAACACTAATTAGAAAGTTGGAAGCGAGTGATCATACTATACTAAATTGAATTCTAAATCGGAAGCAGTGTTGCCACGTTAGTGGATTTTCCACTAGTTTTGGTGGTTTGGTGTTTCTGTTGGCTAGTTTTTAGTGAGCATCAAAAGTCAAAAACATAAACATAAATGAACCTCATCTAATAAAATACTAGTCTGTCATTCCGGAATGTCACACCCGAGATAAGTGTACAGATTATAAAAATATTTATAAATAATAATAAACCTATACGTATACACACTATACATTTAATAATGAATCAATATTTACTGCTATAAATGATGAAGAAGAATATACATATATACTAATAAATATTTAGTAGATTTTAATAACTTTGGTCGATGTAATAGTATTGTTATTAAATCACATTTTCTTTCTACCTTTACATTCACTGCTGAAATTATTGGTAGAATTTAGCGCATTTTTAACATTTGATTTTCTTAAAATGTTGCGGAATTTTTACAACAGTTTAGTGTATTTTTTTTCCTTCAAACGGCAACACTGAAGTAGAGCGATTGGGACCCTCCTTGCTTCCCAAATCGTATCCAATCTGTTCTAACTGCGATTACACCTTCCTGTTTCCTAAATCGGATCTCAACAAATTAAATAGTGTAATAAGCTCTTTAGTGAACAATAAATAATACGTATAAAGTCATATTACAAAATTAATTAATTAATTACTATTTTTATAATAATTTTCATTAACAGGTCAGTATATAAATATAGATGTTTTTTTTATATTTGACAACAGGGAAATACTGTTTATATTTCTCTGTTCCGAATATGTACTTTCGTAGCATAGGAAATGAAATAGTACATTACTGCCGCGGCCGGCAAGTGCAGTATTACCGGACGATCGTAAGTATGATGCGGGCCGAGGTGGAGCCGAGCCACGCATTACAGCGTCCGGTAACTCAAATTTCCGATATAGTTTGACAAATTTTGTTCACCGTCATGGGGCAGGAGTCCCCTTAAAGTACGGGGTCTCGTATCATTGATACGGCTGATACGGCGGTAGCTACGCCCCTGGCCGTAACATTTAAAGATGTTCAGTTATCTAGAATCCATATACATAAACACAAGTGCTTAATGATAATTTCTCATTATTTGGTGTGTGTTTTCAGTAGATTGAAGGCCATGAAAACATTATTTAATTAGTTACTCACACCACACTAGTTCTCAACTTGCAACGTGTTTCATTAAACCCTTTTAAAAGGGTGCCCTTGTTAGAGCCAAATCTGAATACCAAACGGAAAAACGTTCGCTTCGTAAATCGATTTTAGTCTTCTTTGCCGAAGCACGCCACGTCCCCTTTTAACAGACGTACCATTCCAGCTTGACTTTGATCTTTTCTATTGGGACATGCAGGCGAAATTGTTTTGCAGCTAACGAGCGCTTGGCGCAAACTACAACTAAGGTATTAGTCAACCAACATAATATTATACTTTGTACTAATGTGTTAAACTTATGTATGTATTTGGGTGAATGTATATGCGGTATGTATTTGGGTAACAAGTGTTGGGTAGCGTTTAGCAATATTTTGTTGTAAGTACTTTTAATAAAATTACAAGAAATTAAGATTTTCATGACCGAGGATCGACTTAGTAATACAATTTCGTGGAAAGAATGTGACATTTATATGTCTTTTTAAGAAATAGGTTAGATTCTTATAATTGCTAATATCTATTAATAATAAAATTACATAAGTAAGTAATAGTACCTAATTATGTAATTTTGAGAGAATAAACTTGCTCGGTCTTCAATTAAGCCCTATTATATTTTTGACAATGTTTGTCAACTTATATTATTTTTCACAAGTCATCATCATTTCAGCCAAGAGACGCCCACTGTTGGACATAGCCTCCCCCAAGGATCTCCAAGTCGATCGGTCCTACACTTTTCGCATCCAGCGGCTTCATCAGATAATTGGCCCATAATTAAGGGGCCTACCAACGCTGCGGCCGCCACTCGTGGACCTTTCCGCCCCAAACGGTGATGTTTGCGGTGCCCCAAGCGATGTGTCCTGCCGATTGTCACTTTATTTCTTTAAGTTATTTTTTTTTTTTTATTCTTTAAAATTTAAGGGGCTTTTGAACAATATGATCACGCCAGCCCCATCATAACCTTATCCTTATCTAATATTAACAATGAATTATTTAAGCATTATCTCTATCTAAAATATATTTTTCTTAGGAATTACTGTAAAGAACGTTGTACACCATATTAAAAAGCATCCCAGCCGCTTCCGATAATGGAGCGGCTAGGATGCTTTGAAATATGCCTATTTCACTTCTTTGTACATTAAGAGCTGATAGAAGTCTAGTTCTCTGTTCGTCGTTTTTTACACATTCCATCAACAAATGATGTGCGTCTTCTAGTTTTCCACATATTTCACAATTAGGCGAATCAGATTTTTTCATTGTATATAGAAATTTATTAAGCGGAATGTGTCCAGAACGAAGTCTAGTTGCGATAACAAATAAATTACGAGGAAGTGAACTATTACTAAACCAAGGTATATGTGGAGGCTCACACACAATTGTTTTATACCATATCCTTTTAGTTTTAGATCGTTCATTAAAATATTCAGTCCATAAAAGCTGACACCTTTTTTTAAATTTTGAAAGTAATTCTAAATAATTAGGTAAAATGAAGATTTCCGAGCCATCAGTTACTCCTAATTTCGCCAATTGGTCTGCCTTCTCATTACCTGTGATTCCAATATGTGAGGGAATCCATTGTAGTTTTAAAGTTACATTATTTTGTTTAAGTTCACAAATTTTTCTCAATATTTCAATTGCTATTGACATGCCTCTTTGATTATATGTACATTTACTTATATGTTGTAAAGCACTCTTACTATCACTAAAAATAACTACTTTATTATACTTAACATTCGCAATATATGAAATAGCTTGTGAAATAGCCAACAATTCAGCAGTCATAACGGACACATCCGATGTAATTTTATAGTATTCACTGTATGAAGTCAATGAATCATAAAAAGCTGTCCCTAAGTTATCCATGCTTTTAGAGCCATCTGTAAATTTTTTTTTAAAACCAGCATATTTGTGGCTTATTTCCCCTAAAGTATTGTATTTGATTTCATCAATTTGGTATGAGGTTTTGGATAAGCCTATTGTTTCTAAATTATCTTTAATTAAATCAAATGTCTCTATTCTTGTAGGCCATACATTTAGTGTGAAAATATTTGTTGGTTCAGATGAGTAGAGTTTTATTTCTTTAATTTCAAAATATGATGTCATCAGCAAAGGTTTTCTTTTATTTCTCCAATACCCATGATTATAATATCCGGAAAGTTTTTTTAACAGGATGATTGTTAAATTGTTGGCTAAGTCTCTACTTTTAAGACAGAATTTATATGCTAAATATTGTCTTCTTATATTTAAAGGCGGGATACACACCTCACTCTCCATAACATGAATTGGGGTAGTTTTTATAAATCCACCAATGATTCTAAGTGCTTGATTTTGTATTTTGTCTAATTTTGAAGTGTGTGTTACAGCACTGTTACCATATATAAAAGACCCATAGTCTATTCGACTCCTTATAAGTGAGATATACAGTTTCCTTATATGTTTTGGATGAACTCCCCATTTAGAACCTGCTAATATTTTTATTATACTGATATATTTTTGGACTTTACTTGTTATTTCATTAATATGTTTGCCCCATCGAAGTGAACGGTCTAACCATATTCCTAAATATTTCATATTTTGAACAGATAATATTTCTTGGTCTTTGATTTTAAGTGTTATCTTTTGTTTTCTAAAGCCCCTACTATAAATACAATATTTAGATTTGTTAGTCGATAGTTCTAACCCTATTTTGTCCAAGAGTTCAACAAAAATATTTAATGAATTTTGAATAACACAAACACTGTCTTCGAGTCTCTTGTTTTTTGAAAAAATTACGAAATCATCTGCATTTTGGGATATGTCTACATCCTTCACTCGTTTACATATTTGACTAGTAATCAAATTAAAGAGTAGAGGAGATAAAGGATCTCCCTGAGCTAAACCCTTGTGTGTCCATCGTACAATATCACTGTCATTTTGAATTACGTCCTTAATTTTTAGGTGTCTTTCCTTGAGAAATTCCCATAAATAATTACATATTTGAGATCCTATACCTAATTTATCAAGTTTTGTAATTGCTTTATCGATAAGTACATTATTGTAAGCGTTTTCAATGTCTAGAAAACACGCAAGGGTTGGGATGTTTTCCGTGAATCCAATTTGGATAGTAGTTACAAGACGAGTAAGAGAGTCAAGACACGACTGTGCCTTCCTGAAACCTACTGTACTGCGTGAGAGTAATTTATTTTTTTCAGTGAACCATTCTAATCTTTTTGTTATAATTAAGTGAAATATTTTACAGGGACATGATATAAGAGAAATTGGGCGTAGCTTAACATCTTCATTAGAATTTAAGTTGTATTTTGGGATAGGAATAATTTTAATGTCCCTCCATTGTACAGGAATAACGCTTTGTCTTAATATATTATTATAAATGTTAAGTAGATAAGTTTTACCTATTGTAGGAAGATTGTATATTTGTGAATATGTTATTCCGTCATCTCCGGGTGCAGTGTCTTTTTTCTTTAAACATTTTTCAAGTTCTTCGAAAGAGATTTCTGTTTCTAGAAGAGGATTTGAAAAAAACTGAGGTCTATCTGTTTGAACAAAGTCAGGAGCTAAGTTACATAAAAGTTCTGATTTCTTTTCTTTTGAGGGATAGAATTTCCTATTATTTTTACCCTTAATCCACCTCATTTTACGCCACATATCACTTATAGATGTAGATTCATCAATAGTGGTGCAAAAGGATTGCCAACATTTATTTTTAGCCCGTTTTATTTCTTGTTTTGCATGATTAGTTTTATTTTCTAGTAATGTTAAATTCATTGGTGTTGGGTTTTTCCTAAACCTAGACAAAGCTAGCCTCCTTTCCGCCACTATTTTTGACAGTTGAGCATTCCAATATGGCTTGGGTTTAAATTTATTATCTGGTTTAATATATTGTTTTTTTTAATGGCATAACTTTATCAATGGATTGGTTAATTATTTCAATAAATATGTTGTACATATTCTGAATATTATGTGTAGATACATCTGGCAAATCTTTGAATCTCTGTTCCACATATTCACGGTATTTCACCCAATCTACATTTTTAAAATTTCTTTTAGTTATAAAGTGTAAAATGTCCTCAAAAATTAACTTTATTTTAATAAGTAAATGGTCACTACCGAGATTATCATTAGTAACTGTCCATTCCAAATCAATTGCAATATCAGTAGAAACAAAAGTAATGTCGGGGGAGGTTTGTTGTAGTAAATTGTTAACTAATTTAATTCTAGTAGCACTACCATTATTAACAGAGACATAACCGTTTTCTAAAGACGAATCCATTAGTTGAATACCTCTTGTATCATTTTTATATGACCAATTGGTATGATGACCATTGAAGTCACCAGCAACTATTGTTTTATTTTTAAATATAGAAAATATTTCATCCCAATCAGAATGTGTTGTATGTACGGATGATGGACAATAGACAGAAATTATATATTCTATGTGTTTACAGTTCAGTATTCTTACACCTACGCATTCAATACCATTATTACTAATTACAACAGGACAATATTGTGATTTTAATAAGTCGTGTACTAAAATAGCCACGCCTCCATATGAATCACACCTATCACTTCGAAAAGTAGAATATCCATTTATATGGAAATTGCTTTCTGGTTCTAGCCATGTTTCGCTTAGAATGACAATGTGAATTTTATTTTGCATAAGAAGCGATTCTAATTCTGTAAGTTTTGGCTTGATACTTTGTGAATTCCACTGATAAATATTTATCGCGGTATATTTAGTGATTTCACTATCCATTAAAATAATTTTTAAAAATATTTTGTAAAAATTCACATTCTTTAAAATTTCTGGTGATGTATGAAAACAGCTCCTTTGTTATCAATTCAAATATTTTTTTTAATGTATCCTCAAAGCTTTTTCCAGTAAGTAGTATATTTTTACATTTGAATAAGAAGGTTTTATTTATTATCTTATTTGTTTTAGTTGTTTGGGTATTTTCTATATCTTGCGTTGTTTGTGTCTCATTTTCTATGTTTAATTCTTGTGTTTGATAATAATTTCTTTTCTTTTTTTTATTTTTTTTCTTCTTTTGTTGGTATTGATTATTATTCTCGTAATTTTCGTCTGTGAAAATATTATCAGAAAAGGATTTTTCAGTCTCAGTTTCTTTGTGTACATCATCAACATTATGTATTATTGCATTCGTTTGTAACATATCCTTGTAAGTTTTTGTTGTTGAATTTTGTAGATTTATTTGATTTGATATAATATTATTCTGTTTTTCTGGATTTTCATATGGCATTTTATTCGAATTATATATCAAAAGGGTTTTTTGTAGGTACAGCTTTCTTTGCACATAATACGACGAAGTTCTTTTTATTTCAAAAAAACTGGACATCTTTTGTCAAGAGACATGTGAGGGCCTTTGCAATTTAGGCATTTAAATACTAATGTTTCACAATTTTCATGTGGCTGGCCACATTTGGGGCATATTTTTTTCTTTGTAGGGCAGTACTTACTTAGGTGGCCATATCTCCAGCATCCTGAGCATTGTGATACAGGGAAAGTATACGGCTCAACCTTAAATCTAGTACCATAGCCATATATGTATAATGGCAGGGTAGGGCCTTTAAAACAAACTCGAATAGTCTCACTATCAACCCAGGTACTATCATTCTGCAAACGACGAAGCCTTATGATTGATATAATCTCAATGTCGCATGTCATTTCATTTTTGAGTTCTTCTAAATTTTTTTTTTTTTTTTTATGGATGGCCTGGCAAATGACCTCCTCCCGCCTGATGTTAAGCGGTGAAAGAGGCCCAAATGAGTTGACAGATAGAGTAGGGACGACATCCACTCTCCTACCTGCCCGCCCCTTGCCGGCCCAAAAGATGCTTTTTCACGCCTCTTTTGAAGGAACCCATGTTGTAGGATGGAGGAAACACGTGCGCAGGTAGAGAATTCCAAGTGTGGGATGAACGACAGAAGAAGGAATCTTGGAATTTCTTGGTACGGTGTGAAAAGGAGGACACAGTGTACGGATGACTCCGAAGGCCCTTACGCGTGTTTCTGTTAAGGAATGGAGAGGGAGGGATAAGGTTAAAGAGCTCCTCAGAGCATTCCCCATGGAACATTCGGTAAAAGGCGCTAAGAGAGGCGATGTCACGACGAAGTTGTAGAGGCTCGAGGGTGTTAGTTGCCTCTACATCGCCAATTATGCGAATAGCGCGACGCTGCAATCTGTCCAGAGCATCGAGGAGGTACTGAGCGGAGCCGTCCCAAAGGTGCGAGCAATATTCCACGCAAGACCTAACCTGAGTTTTATACAACAAGCATAGTTGGTCCGGCGCAAAATACCTACGCACCTTGTTCAGGACACCGAGTTTCCGTGAGGCAGTAGTTATGACGGATTCGATGTAGTCTCTGGGGTTCAGATCGCAGCGAATGTTCATTCCGAGCAAGGTGATGTTGCTCTGTGTGTGAAGGGTTGTGCCCTGAAGAGAAGGAAGGGGGAGGAAAGGTGACCTTTTCGCCGAGAACACGCACACCTGTGTTTTCTTAGCATTGAACTCAACAAGATCAGTTTCCAAATCCATTTGTCTCACAATTCCGTAGCATAAACTCAGTTCATTGCTCATTTGACATCTTAACCCTAGTGCAGTTATCTCTTTACATTTTAATAAATATTTCGCATTTTCTTTTTTATCTAATTGAATCAAAACTTTGTAGCCGCTTTTATATTTTATTTTAAGTATTCCTTGTACTTTGTTCGTTTTTAATAGTTTGGCCATAGCGATTTGTTTTGGCAGTAATCGTTCTTTAGATGTTATACAAACTTCATAAAAATTGTCAGAATTATTTATTTCACTTAATGATTGTGAGTGTGAGTCTTCATAAAATCTACGGGATAATCGTTTTGTTTGTCTGCGAACAGTTGTAAAACCCTCTTCATCTTCCTCTTCCTCCTCATTCCTCAGTCTTTTTTCCCGAATTATTCCAGTTGATAAGTCTGTATCATTACCTTGGGAAACAGGCAACACTTGTTCATACTCCATACTGTTTTCCTCATTACTTAAATTCACTATATTATTTCCGCATTCACTCATTGTATATTATTATTGCACATGTAGGTAAATACGAAAAAGAAATCATTACGTGACACGACTAGCGGTTGCGTACGTACGCTCACTTGCACGCGTCGCGTATGACTGTCTTTAAGTTATATTGACGACTCTAGTTCTTTTGCGGATCTCATCATTTCTGATTCGATCACCCCATCAATTGAGTTCACCCACCAGTTTTCAATTAGTCCAGGTGGAATAGCCCTGAAGTCCTCAGATTCCCCACCGGTCTATAAGCTTGAACACATTCTCCAGCGCGGTTGTGAACAGTTTCGTCAGTCGCCCTGTCTCAAACCTCGCTGTGTTGAAGACATTTTTGTTTTGTCTGAAAGATATAAAAAACATACAATGTAACTTGCGGTGACAGTTCTAATTAAAAAAAAGAGAATTTAAAAAACATCGTCATGTATAGAGTTCATGCTTGGGAATATTGAACGCCTCTAGTTAGTCGTCACGGCACTTCTAGTTGCTCGCCAGAGACCCAATTTGTATGTGGGATACACTGGAGGTACTACCTCTCAGCACTGCCGTAAGTGTTAAGCTGACCGGACTTGGGTGATACATTAACACCCAAAGCCCAACACAACTTAATGTTGATTCCAGTGGAAATCGCGTGCAGTATTATTGTATGTGCAAATGGCTTGAGTTTTGTTTGTAACGTGTACTGTTAGTATTATGTTTGATATGTTTCTACTACGCATTAGTCTACGTTAAAAGCTTTTTGGCCGTTACTAATAGATGGACTGAGAAATATAATTTTCGTTAATTGAAAGATTGATTTATACTGCTTGACCTCGTGCAACGCCTACCTATGTAAGGAACGAAAGATGTCCTCATCATCACAGCTCATATATGTCCCCACGAGCCTACCCTAAGTTAGGGTGTTAAGGTCTCCGTCAACCACGCTGCAGTGCGGATTGGTCGACATTCACATATTTCGCATGCACTTTTGAATCAGATGCATGCAGGTTCGCAGATTTATGCGGGTTGCCACGATGTTTTCCTTCACCATAGGAGCGTCGAATAAATGTATACTTTAACTTTTTATTTTTACTTTAATAATAAATATGAAATTTGTGTAAAAAAAATACTTTAACCGGTTATTATTAATAATCACCGATTATTCACTCTAACCGTCACATATATATGAAATTTGAAAAACTAAACACACTGATCCATGACAGGATCGAACCCCGGACCTCCCGATAAGAAGGCCAGCGCCGAGTCCACAGCGCCACCGACGCCCTCGAAAGATGTGCTCTATTGTAAATAAGAATGTCTCAACATTACCTTGTATTCACATTTATTAACACTATAAATATGTTTGTAATTCTTATAAAATTCACGAATATTGAGCGATCTATCCGCAGCAAAACTGCAACCCCCCTAAGAAACAAGGTGTTAACAGTAACCTTATAATAGATGTGGTTCCTGTGAGATTCGCAGCAAAACTGCAACAAGAACCACAGTGTATGTTGCCAATTTGTGACATGATATGTAAAGTCACGGTACCCAGTAATTTCACTGTCATATTGCACTTACCATCAGGTGGGCAGTTTACCAACTTTGTTGCAATAAGAAAGAAGCTGCGCCTGCCTGTCTGCCTACCATTGTTGACTGGTAACGGAGCTGCCAGCTGCCTTCCTGCTGCTACCTGAACTACCTACCGGTCCCTTTCGCTCTCCCTGTCCAGACTAGATATATTTTTTTGGACATGGTCTAATTAATCTAAGTTAGTTTTAAGTCCGTTCCGGTCGTGCCCACTTTCACAATCAAACCGCATTCTTTTTACTGACAATCACAAATATCTGGGAAATATAGTTGTTCTTTCTCTTATTAGAAAGAGCACAACGAGCAGTAATCCAGGAGAAGGTATCCGACAAAAAAACTGTGCGAGGAAACACAATTGCTTGCGGTTTGACAGTTGTTTATTTTCAACTCGGTTCTCCGCTCCCATAAACCTTACATAAACATATAAAACCAAATCAGTTACCCAAAGGCAAACGGCGTTGCCGCACTCCAGTTCTAGATATTAACACAATGTTTGCAAGACGTCAAACAAATTATATGAGCCCATTCCTGTACATATTAATGACAAAACGAAATATAGCAAAATACACACACGCAAGCACGCGCACACTCATACAGACACACGCACACACACACACACATATATACATACATTTACACCCGCACTCAAGTGGAAAAGAGGACCTATTGTAGTAAAAATTGATATAACCATTGTCTTTGTACTTATAATGGGGTGGAGGGCTTGAGTTACGGGATCTGTCCTATTTCAGGTACCAGCCCACCATATTCAACTTTAAAAGTAATATTAATTGTTTACTTTTAGATAATCTCTGTAAGACTATGGCGAGTAATAAATATAATACTCTTTATTGCGCACAGTAACTTATACTATAAAATTATAATAGACAATGTACACAAAGGTGGACTTATCTCTCATAGAGATTTCTTCCAGCCAACCTGTGAGTATGAAGGATATATTGTTTTGTGGGAAACACACAAGCGCGTAAACTACATATTTACTCTCACTATAAAATAACTCAAATAAAATAATATATAAACCACAAATACAACACACGTATATACATAAAAAATACATAAATTATACCAATATATAATATTATATATACTTTTACTTAAGATGATGAGGCTGTACACATTCGTTATAACACTGAAGTGGAGAGTTGAGAAAGAAAGTGCTGCTTGAGTCTGCGTTTAAATGATGGCACAGATAGGCTTTGTTGAACAACTGTCGGGAGATGATTCCACATTTGGGCAGCTCGAAAGCAGAAAGAATGGACAAAGAAGTTGGTATTGGCGTGGGGGAGTTCGAGCATATCACCATAGCAACAGCGCACAGAACGAGATGGTGGAGGCAACATTCGAAAACGTGATTTGAGGTAGCTCGGGGCGTTAGGGTCTTTTATAACCTTAAAAAGTGCTGTCAAAATGTGTACGTTACGGCGCTCTCGTATCGGTAACCACTTTAAGTCAGAGCGGAATTGTGAAATTCGATCAAATTTTCGAAGTCCGAAAATAAACCGTTAAAGTTATTATTATAATTATAATTCTCTTACCCCTTTATTGTAACTTCTTTTAATACCCCTTGCTAACTTAATAACTTGTTTTATTTTTAGCTCCTTTCCTCTTTTTTGCCCGTAGCCTTCCGCTACGCGACAACATTACACAAAGGACTGACGCCAAAGTATTGATGAAAAGAGTATTTTGGAATTTTATTTGAAACTAATGTTTCTTCCGGGACCTTCGAATGTTAATAAGCTGTATTGTATCGTATTTTAACCGACGAAAAAACGGAGGAGGCACTCAATTCGACGCGTATATTTTTTTTGTTGTATGATCACGCATAACTTTTTACAGAGTGATCCGATTTTGATGATTATTTTTTTATTGGAAAGAATTATACCCCGAGGGTGGTCCCATATAAATTTAAAAAAACAATTCCAACCCCAAAGGTACAAAAACGGGGTATGATTGATGATTCACTCACTGATTGTAAAATTAATAGATGAAAGTCACAAAAAAATATAAAATAAAAACTTTTAGCAAAAAATTGAACCGCCAAAAAAACCAAAAAGCAAAAACACTGAAAAGTTAAAAATAATATACAACATCACACTTCTATATTGAAGTCGGTGCCAAATGATGATCTCCTAGAAAGTGTTAAAATTTGTCACCGACTTCAATATAGAAGTGTGATGTTGTATATTATTTTTAACTTTTCAGTGTTTTTGCTTTTTAGTTGTTTCGGCGGTTCAATTTTTTTACTATGTATAAATGATAATAAAACATAGATATTCAAGCAAATATTAGCTTACCGCAGTAGGTACTAAAATTTTGACTGGATCGACGCGTGTTAGCGGTAACCATGCGGTAACCTTGTCTTTGACACTGGCACCGTATGGCGACCGTCAAACGAGGGGATCTATGGCTAGCTACAGTACGAATAATCAAAATGTAACAAGGATTTGACTCTGAATCGCCAATAATTATGGCGGATTTTGTATTGAAATATCGCACAGAGGACTGACGAATGAAACTGAAGCCGAAGATTCCTATTTTTAATGAGTTTAAGAATATTACACGATTAAAGTTGTGACATAGATAATCAAACGTATATAATATACATACATAAGGTATATAACGTATACAACGACAAGTTTTATTGAAACAATTATAGTTTAGAAAATGTAACGTCACTTATTTAAGCCGGCTTTTGACTATAGGATGTAATATATATTACATGTTCAGCTATATATTACATCCCGGGTTTGCTGTTCTCACTATCAGATATATTTTTTAGAATAGTTCAGCTTCTATGATCATCATATACATCATAACGTCTTTTATTGAAACGGTTGACCTCTCGTTATTAAATGGATAATATGGAAATTGTTTTGCTAGGTACTTTCGATAGTTTAACAGACGAAGATGATGCAGTATTCGATTTACATATCTCATTATTTAGAAAAAATACAATAAACGTCGATTCTGGATATCGAATCTTAATAGACTAAAGGCCTTACTAATAACCATTGTATAAACCTTGTATAGTTAAGTAGTGTTTTGTCTCTTTTGTTCGAATTTGAAATGTCATTCGAGTGAACGTGACAAAACACTGTTTAACTAAATCAGGCGTATGAAATGGTTATTAGTAAGGCCTTAAGAAAAGATTATAGTGAATTTCTCCATGCAGCATCCTTAATTTCATTCATTTTATACTCTTCAAGATTAGTCGTAAACAAGGATATTTCCTAACACTTTCTATAAAATGTTCCATTATAGGGATAAATACGTAAATACGTGGTAAATACGTAAAGAAAAGATTGCGAACCAAAATACCCAAAAATCATAACACGCGGACAGCTACGAGTATGTAAGTATGTGCGCATGACCGTCACGATTCGAAATGAAGGCGAGGCAGGGGCAGAGGTGCGGTGTGCGGGAACGTGAGGTAAAATATATCGCCTTCAAATATAGCTCGGTCGGGCGAAAAAATATTTACAGTTTGGGGTGTAATATATATTATAGCACAGTGAGAACGGTCTCGTAAAAAAGTATGGCAAGCGATAAAATATTATATCTCAAAATGTAATATATATTACATTATATCCCACAGTCAAAAGCCGGCTTTATATGTTTTTGGGATTGTGACATGTGATTCATGTGTTGTCTTACAAACCTGTTCTTAAAATATATTTAAGCCGGCTTTTGACTATAGGATGTAATATATATTACATGTTCAGCTATATATTACATCCCGGGTGTGCTCTTCTCACTACCAGATATATTTTTAAGAATAGTTCAGCTTCTATGATTCCTACATCAGAACGTCTTTTATCGAAACGGTTGACCTCTCGTTATTAAATGGATAATATGGAAATTGTTTTGCTAGATACTTTCGATAGTTCATCAGACGAAGATGATGCAGTATTCGATTTACATGTCTCATTATTAAGAAAAAATTACAATAAACGTCGATTCTGGATATCGAATCATATTAGACTAAGAAAATATTATAGTGAATTTCTTATTATGTTTCTCCGTGCAGCATCCTTAATTTAATTCATTTTATACTCTTCACGATTAGTCGCCCATAAACAAGGATAATTCCTAACTCTTTCTATAAAATGTTCCATTATAGGGATAAATAGGTAAAAAGGTAAATACGTGGTAAATATGTAAAGAAAAGATTGCGAACCAAAATACCCAAAAATCATAACACGCGGACAGTTAGGTACGTGCGCATGACCGTCACGATTCGAAATGAGGGCGAGACAGGGGTAGAGGTGCGGTGTGCGGGAACGTGAGGTAAAATATATACTGCCTATAGCCTTCAAATATAGCTCGGTCGGGCGAAATAGTACATTGTTACCCCAGGGGTGAAAGTAACTTATTTAGTCCCGAGACGGTGTTTGGCGCCCGAGCGTAGCGAGGGCACCAATAGTTCGAGGGATTAAATAAGTCTTTAACCCGAGGTAAACACTGTGCTTTTCATTACGAATACGAGGAAAGTAAAAATAAAGCAATGAATTAACTAAAGAAAAAAACGTGTAAAATTTATTTTACATAAATCAACAACTTCAGCTTTAGCCCGCTTTCTCTTATAAAATCAAGCGTTAACTCCATATATGAATCAGATGAACTCATTGTGTTAATTATTAACACAATGTTATACAAATATAGTAATTAACAGTTAATACAAATCTCTGCTATACGGAAGTATTAACAAAACTCTACAAATGGGAAAAACAAATGAAGATCGCATTGCCGCTTTCCCGCTTATTTCGTTTTATTTTCTGTGGCCGGCCAGCTATTCAGCCATTAGTTTTCATGTTCATAATTATAAAAATGGTAAATATTTTGCCCAAATCTATATTATTTTAAAGAAATAGTTGAAAATAAATTATAATAAAGTCATTTAAAAAATATATTCTTTAAATACTTAACATTATGTTATTTCAATTACACCGCGCTGTAATTGAGTGGCTGTATAGAACTAGTTTCTTTTTAATATTTGACAGCTGTCAGTTGAAAGTGATTCTCCCTAGGGCTGAAAAGTATTACTTTCAACCCGCTCCTCAGGTAACTTCAGACCTACTTTCAGAGTATGAGTAATGAAAAAATATTTAGTTTGGGGTGTAATATATATTATAGCACAGTGAAAACTCTCAGGGTCAGTCTCAGGGTCAGTCTAAGAGGGTCTCGTCAAAAAGTATGGCAAGCGATAAAATATTATATCTCAAAATGTAATATATATTACATTATATCCCATAGTCAAAAGCCGGCTTCAATTTGTTTTAAAACAACTGCTGGAAGCGGGTGAGCAAATACAGTCCTGTCAAATTAATTTAAAATCAAAATATAAAACTGTATTAAAACGTAATTCTATTGATTGATGGCATCGATTTACCCATTTTTAATTTTATGGAATCACCCATTTATGAATCTTCATTGGTATGTCTACTTTGGCGTAACAAAGTAAACATCTGTTGAAATTAAAAGTTTGTGTGATTGAATTAACGATATTGGTGTTATTTAAATCCATTTTAAAACTTAATTAAAAGTGTGTTAATGTTAAAACTATACAAAAAATAGCCTAACATAAAACTGTTAACTAAATTAACCTAAATTAAATCTTATCTTAACATTATTTTAACTAAATCAATATAAAAAATATTTTTAAAAAAATAAAAACCGACTTCAAAAACTTTTCAGTGTTTTTGAAGTCGGTTTTTATTTTTTGTAAATTAGCGTTTGCCTCGATTTTTATGGGATCCCATAATCAAATCCTGACTTTGGTAACATTGTGAGCACCACAGGAGTATACTCTATCATATACAAAAAGAATTTTGAAAATCGGTCCACAATTGGCGAAGCAATCGCGTAACATACACACAAAACACGTTGGACACACCTTAAAATTAAAGGGTTTTTCTCGATTTTCATGGGATCCCATCATCAGATCCTAACTTTGGTGACCATGGGACCACCCTTGGAGTATACTCTATCGAATAGAAAAAGAATTTTGAAAATCGATCCACAATTGGTGGCGTAATGGCGTAACATACACAAAAAAACATACGCATCGAATTGAGAACCTCCTCCTTTATTGAAGTCGGTTAAAAAGAGGAGCGTCGGTAGCGCTGTGGACTCGGCACTTGCCTTCCAATGGGGAAGTCCGAGGTTCGAGACCATGTACCAATGTGCCTTTCGTTTTTCGTATTTCATATGTACCATTTAGCTGACGCTCCTACAGTGAAGGAAAACATTGTGACAACCTGCATAAGTCTACGAAGAAATTCAATGGTGTATGTAGTGAATTGTAGTCGATCAATCCGCACTGGGCCAGCGTGGTTGACAAAGGCCTAATCATCCTAACATAGGGCAGGCTTGAGCCCCTCGGAGGGGACGTATATGGGCTGTGATGAAGATGATAATGACGATGAATATAAAAAATCACAATATAAAAAAGATATCCTGTCAAGCTCTTCTGAGGCAGGTAATAGTGAACCAATAAAGCTGGCCGCGTTGCTTTCTTTCCCCGATGTAAAATGAGGTCAAATAGACAAATACAAACAACATTACGTTAATGATCTGCTTCGAATACCTTTGTAATTTGATATAATTTATTGTAGGTGTCGATTCTTCTGCTAAAGCTGATAACTTTCTTGCGGTCATTCTTCTTATCAGCTTAAAGACTTCTTGAAATGGTGGTCGGTAGAAAAGTTTCCTCGATTGAAATGGGCTTTTTATTAAGTCATATTTGAATTACGACTATTATGAATTTGTGATTTTTAGGGTTCCGTAGCCAAATGGCAAAAAACGGAACCCTTATGGATTCGTCATGTCTGTCTGTCTGTCCGTCCGTATGTCACAGTCACTTTTTTCCGAAACTATAAAAACTATACTGTTGAAACTTGGTAAGTAGATGTATTCTGTGAACCGCATTAATATTTTCACACAAAAATAGAAAAAAAACAATAAATTTTGGGGGTTCCGCATATTTAGAACTGAAACTCCTAATTTTTTTCATCAACCCCATACGTAACATGGCTGCACATACTCTCCTTAGTTGATAACACCTACTAATGTCATCCTATACCCATGTTTATGGAATTAATAAATGAATGAATGAATGACGTGTGGGTTATCTATAGATAGGTCTTCAAAAATGATATTGAGGTTTCTAACATCATTTTTTTCTAAACTGAATAGTTTACGCGAGAGACACTTCCAAAGTGGTAAAATGTGTGTGTGTCCCCCCCCCTCCCCCCTGTAACCTTTAAAATAATGCAAACACAAATACATGCAAACTTCCACCGAAAATTGGTTTGAACGAGATCTAGTAAGTAGTTTTTTTTAATACGTCATAAATCGTAAACCGCAATTTACCTTTCATTCAATCAACTCAAGTTTATAAATAAAAAAACATTTAATTTCATAAACATAAACCTTATGCATAAACCGTGAACCATTATTTTCTAATAATAAAAATATTATATTATGTCACTTGCTGCTACGGAACCCTTCATGGGCGAGTCCGACTCGCACTTGGCCGGTTTTTTGAAAGCAAGCGTGTCCACAATTTTTGAATTTTCACAAATATTGACCATTTACAAAATTCTGATAATACGACAATCTTTTAATCACAATTAGATAAAAAACGGTATGTTGATATTGTTATTCATAATATAATTTTTCCGAACCATGTAGTCCAGAATTCTAAATTTAATAATCTAGTCTAACAATGATACATCTAATAATGTTAATTTTAAGTAAGATTCAGTTTTGGTCTTGGGTTGGTTTAATTAATTATATGTTCTGAGCTATAACTACCTACGTAATATTTTTTAAATTATGATTGGTCTAATCTTTTATATTGTCAAATGTACGGTAGTCACGTGCGACCAACTTGCAGGAGGGAGGGCCCAGACTGAGACACAGGCTTCTTGCTTCTGCCTAGTTCAGGCACCAGTTTCTCAAAATTGATTTTTATAAAATTACGTAATTTAATAAAAATAATTATAGGATACTTTGCAAAACTGGTTTTGCGCGCATTGAGAGAAAATAAAGATTTATTATTAGAAAATAAAGATTATTATTGCTTGCTTACTTTATAAACTTGCCGGTCCAACATACAGTCTTCAAAAAACTAGAAACTCGTTTATGGGGAAATGTATATCTTTATACAAAGTTCCACAATGTGTTACTGACTTGCCTTTTCACAAGTTTAAAGCGCATGTAAAAAATACTCTAATGACTAAAGGATATTATTAAGTAAACGATTATTTGAATGATGCCAATACCTGTTGTTAATTTCAAGATAAAGAATCGTGTTGTTGTGTATAACTATTTATGTAAGCAAATATGGTTGTATTCGGTAATGACACAGTAAGAAGAAAACTGACACATCTAATCTTGTAATGGAAGTTGAGCTCAAACTTTTGCTTTCAATTGACGACTCTGTAACAATACAATAGATAAATTGTCAAAGAGACTTAGTTCTGCAGCTCACGCTGTATGGAAAATACGTCAGTTGACTGATGTTGATACAGCAAGACTTGTATATTTTTCTTACTTTCATAGTTTGATGTCATATGGCATTTTGTTGTGGGGAAATGCTGCCGACATTCAGATCGTTTTTGTGCTCCAGAAAAGGGCTATTCGAGCTATCTATAACCTTAAAATGAGAGATTCTTTGCGAGAAAAGTTTAAAGAAATTAGTATTATGACAGTAGCGTCGCAATATATTTATGAGAATCTAATATATGTTCGTAAAAATATTCATTTGTTTTGTAAAAATAGTGATATTCATTCAGTTAATACTAGACAAAGGAATATGTTAGCTTTACCAAATACCAGGCTCCAAAAAATCAATAATTCTTTTAGAGGCCTGTGTATACGTTTCTACAATAAAATCCCAAGTTGTATACAAGAACTCAGCTTAAACAAATTTAAAGTTGCAATCAAAGATGTACTTATTAAAAAAGCATATTATAAAGTGTCTGATTACATGACGGACAAAAAAGCTTGGGTTTGAACTCTCATTTCTAATATTTAACAATGTACTGCGTTTTGTTTCAAAGAAACATTCAGTGAGAGCAATTTATAAGCTTACGCACTTCTCTCAGAAATAGCTTATATAATGTGAATTAACACATCTCTTCTTGTAATGGAAGTTGAGCTCAAACTTTTGCTTTGAGGTCAGCTTCCAATTGACGACCCTGTAACAAAATCAAAATTGTAAATGGCGATTTAAAAGAGGAGATAAAAAATTTTGACCTTTCGAGTTTCTTGCCTGTTCTTCTCGAGAAGGCTCTCCCAATTTCCGAACAGGTGTAGAGTCAACTTTTTTTTTTTTCATTCCTACTTGTATTTGCAGACATCTTGAGTATATTCAGGATGTATGCACATACAAGGTTAATATGATTTCATTAAATTAGATTGTTTTGCTTTGTTTTGACGTCAATAAGTGTCTGTAAAGGCCTATGTTGAATAAAGATATTTGAATTTGAATACACGGGGAAAAAATAGCCCTTACTGGTTCTTTCCAGTACAAGGTCTCCCGCCATAGATTTGTGAACCATTTTTGTAGCTTCTTTGACGTGCAAAAGTGATAATGCTATGAATCAAATTCATTCATAGGTATTATATTTAAACAAAAGAATTCATTTGGGTATAAATGGCATTCCTCGTATATCCAGATACGGACTATATTCACAATAGTCCAGTCAATAAACATCCTTACCGAGTTAGGGACGGAGGAGCACAATAAACGCGCCCGATATGCCAGTATATAAAGATCCACCTACTCGTAACGCAACTGTGCCGCCTGTCCCACAAATTCACCAGCTCCTTTATGTCCCAAAACATTATACACCCGGAGCAATTCGACGCACATCAGATAGCGTCAGAACGCCCCAATTGAAAAGAAAGAAATGTTTAATACCAAATTCGGACATTGAAAAAGGTAAGGATATATCTGTTTGGGCAATCTGAACAAATTCGGGTGTACTTTTGCAAATTTTGTCCCGTGTCCCAGGCGGAGTGATTCCTAGATAGCGTTGGGTGTAGGGTCACCATATTGCAGTTTACAATCAAGACAACAGGTATTGTTTCGATTTTTAAATTATTATTGGATAGTTGTTATATGAGTTTCGTTTTGTAAATATAGTGAAGAAAGTAAGGACAAAGAAAATAAAGCTGAGAAAGTAGGCAGTTTTGTGTGTCTGTAACATTTGCTTTGCAAACAAAATTGAGTGAGGGTTTATAAAGCTGTAATAATCGAAGAATATTTGATATAAATGTAATCAATTTCTGTGGACTGTTGTAAAATCAACGAAACCCTATAACGTAGACAGCATCAAATGTAAATAACAACTTTTTTATTTTGACTTGTATGATTATCATTTATTTATTCTATTTAGTTACTTTTCATTCGGCTCTTCCATCCACGGACCTAAAAAATTTTTTTTTGTAGGTCGATGCTTCCGTCACTCAATTGCCGACATCAAGACGAAAAGAAGCCTTGATGCCACAATTCAACAATCAAATACAAAATAATATACCTATTTCATGATGAATTAACCCGTCACCACCTCACCACGTTACAACTTTAGTCTTACGAGTATATTGTGTGTAATAATTTCTTTTATCGTTTGTTTTAAGAACATTTTTTATACAACAAGTTGAGAAACTAGCAGATTGTTCGCCTAATGGTAATAAGTGGTTTTACAGTCAGCTATTATAGTATTTATTTGTCGTTAGTCGCAACGCTTACAAATAGTACGGTGTTTGTAGACGACTTGTGACGTAGAATGTCAAGTCACTGACAGGTGCCTTATTATTGTATCGCTGTTAGCGGCAGAAATATGCTGAAGAAATAGGCAAGACACTACCGAGTATTATACAAAAAATAATCTTATTATTGCAATAAAATGTTGCCATTTCTGTAATATTATTGGACGCACTAGCGGTGGCGTCGAATGAATTATGGGTGTGTGAAGGCACTTGGAAAGTTAAGTGCGCCGGTGATGTATGGCCTTTCACAGTTTCATTTTGAGCGTTCATCTGCATTTTGTTTCTTTTTAACGTTCAACAGTAGATGACATTTCTATATAGTGGTTATTTCTCTGCTAAATATTTTTTTATAATAAATATTGTAACTAAGTAAGTATGTTCAGTATATAATCATCATTTAGTTTCAGCACATCTTACATACTCGAAATTTTGTCTCGTAAAAAGTTTACGGAGAGCTAACATCCGACTTCAAATCAACATTTAGCCTTAGCAAGTTTTATCTAGTTGCATTTCGTTCATTTAAAGTTCACAGATTTCTTAACAAAACTATTCTATATTATTTTATTACAGTAATTTATAACGTTATTTTCTTTATACTCGTAGAGTCAAGAATTCTCTGCGTTTTCCGCTTAACAGAGGTTTTAACTCTGGTAAAGCGCTTCGCAACTGTGGATTGCAATTGATTCCCGTATCGATAAGTAACGGGACGTGAGCCTCGGAAATACTTTACGATCATCGCTGCCGGCGCTATCGGGACTTTAAAAATTCCCGATTTTGAAGTGTTCGACTCGCGCCGGGTGAGAGACGTTTGCACCTAATACGCTGACTTTTACCTGTAAATTTTAAATGCAGTTGGTGGAATTCCGTTCTAAGTACGTGTAACTTTAGCTTATATAACGTCACACCTTTTTCCTAAGTACCTAGGACCTGTAACTCGATAATTATAACAATCACTAAATTAGATTAAATTAAATGAGAATAACGTAGCTATTACCAGCGAGTTTTCTTTGGATAAGCAAAGTAAAGAGATATATACACGTTACAGAAACGCTAACGAAACGAAATGATTAAGTGCATAAGGTAATTTTAACTTACACTTGGATGATTGATACATTATTATCTAAGAATAAAATATTATTATTATAAGTCATGACGTCAACGTGGTATGTTGAACACGAGGGCTCAAATCTTGCACTAGCCGAAATATTTTCTTTTACTTATTAATTTATTCATTTCTCAATTAAAATGTAATTTAAATGCAAAGTCGCAAATTATTATACCTATATAGCTATTGCCATTATTATTCATTGAGTTATTATTTATTGGGAATTTTATTGATTCCATACTTCGAGTTCGATATATCGTATCGTTTTCAAGTATTAAAGAAATTGAGGACAGTGCTGTGTTCGTGTGTGCTCTCGGCCATGCAAATGATGGGCGATTTATAGGTTAAAAATCGCGAGGTCCTTCGTGTTAAACATTTTTCCATCCGGCCTGGTTGGATCTGGTCTTAAAAGTTCCAAAAAACCATTCCTAGATGATTTCATACCTTAAATAAGTATCCCAATTTAATATTTGTAATACTTAGCCTTTTAGGACTTCACTGAAACAAATTAATACTAAGAACGAGTATAATACCAATTTAGCTGAAAACTTTTCAATTCTGTTTCATTTTATAAATACTGTTCATTTGATGACAGATTTTGATAGTGATAGTTACATAATAAGCCCACATATTTATAGCCATATTATAAGCCATTTATTTATCGTCATATTAGAAGAAAAGTAATGACTTTGAACTTAATGATTTTTTCATTAACTGTGGATAAAATGGATTATTTCTCATTCCGCTTTAACAGTAGAACCAATATTAGGGATATTTCGTTATAATTACAATGATAAAAGGAGGAATTTGTCAATATTCAGTAACGGCAGTCGCATCTTGTTTCACAGGCGTTTGATTAATTAGTGTCGAAACTAACACGTCTCGTAGACGTTAACAAACACAATGTAGAGCGACTTGTTCCAGATTCATATCGTATTCCAGATTTGTCGTAATCTGGTTCAGTTCCGTAATATAATCCATGCCATATGCTATTCAACAAACATGTTCGTAATGAAAATAATATCAAAGGAAATGATAATTTAATAGATAAATTACTTAGATATAGTCATTTTATTAATTTTGCCTTCCACAGAGGTATTCTAAGGTGTTATACCTGTACATCATGGACGCTGATGGGGGCAGCAAAAGTAGTAGGATGACTTTCGATCAAAGACAATTACCTAAGTAATATTTTATTTAAAACTACCAACATAATTTGAAATAATATTAGTCGGAAATAAACTTCTACGTTTCCTTTAATGCGTTGGAGTAATCACTCTTTCGTTTTGTTTCATGGGCAATAAAAATAACTTTATACAGTACTTTAGCACGTATTTAATAAATTAATCTCATTTTCTAAGCCACTTAGCGTACGCCTCTTAGGGACCGGGAGATCTTAGCTGACCTTATTATCCCTTGCATTAGTGTATCAAGCCTGCTTGCCTGAATAGCAAATTAATATTTGAAACTAGGTGAGAGTGTATTTAACGTATATGTATTATATATAAACAAAGTATATAATTACATTGACGAATGATAATTGGTAGTCAGTTACGTTGACTCTGACGTAGCTCGCAACGCAAACACAAGGTGGTCACGATACAATATGAAATATAAAGCACTGATATAATTTTATACTAACTCATTTATTGTTCGAAACTTATTTATTGTACGAAATCTTATTCAAATAGATAACAGGATAAAAATAAGCATAATTTCATAGCAAAGATAAAACGATGTTGAAACAGAGACCGCTTTTGATACACGCTTAAAAAGAAGTATTGCACTATCCCGCAGTAAGCTTTATTCTATAAGCGATTATGGCCATGCTACAGTTTGTGAAATCGACTCTTTCTCAGAGGTCGCCAACCATATTTCAATGCAATAGCATTGAAATATGGTTGATTATTGCATAGATTTAATCGTCGCTTTCTCAGTTTGACGAAAGAAAACATCTCTACGAGTATTTAGCACTTTGATGTTTGATTGTTAGTCAAAAAGAACACACATATATTTGAATTTTCGAACAATTTACCTTGAATATTATGACTATACCTTTTTTATTCAATTCAACAAAGTTATAATAAAAACATTTTAATTAACTTATCTTTGCAATGCAAGATCAATTAAATGGCTATAGAAAATACTAAAATGAGGGTGATATGGATATTTTAGGGAATGCCAGACCAAGGAGGTATCAATGCGAAGATACTATGGCTCGTATAAATTTGTATCTCAAGTACGAGGTCGATCTTGAGTTGTTGTGTTTGACAGATGTGCCATACATTAAACGTCAAACCTGCTATTCAAGGTCGAGTTCAGACTTAAGTTAATGTCTTTAAAAAGATGCGACTATTAGGTATTACGAGCCTATGTCTAGAGGACAAACATTTTCCTGAAAAACGTCGTTGTCGCCTACTGTCAAATTTGTCTCACAAATTATCAAGTAAACATACGAGTGATTCTAACACTCGTATCTATAGTTAAGTCAAAGTAATTACTTGAGTAAAAGTAGTTACTTAAGTTGTGATTTTTAAACAAAAAACGAGAATTTGAATGAAGTGAAGAAAGTTATGCTTATCACCTAGTGCAGGTTAGTGCATTTTAACGATTGCAAATACACCTAGGAGCAACGGCTTAACTAGCCTTTTGAAAGACAGAGGAGCCCGAGATACTAAGTCTTGGTCACCCATCTCGTGACGGACTATTGCGAAAGCGTAATCGCCATTATCGCAGGCCGGACGCGCGAACTACTGTGCCACCGAACGCAATAATAACACAATTTGTCACAGTACTTATACTTATTATAAAGCATGCCGGGTAAAATGTAATTACACCAATTAAAATTGTTTGTCATTCGCGCTCAAACGAAATAAACGAAACAACATATACAAAAGTTACATTTGTAATCACCGAAATATAATAAGGCTAATGTTTCATTAAAATTTGCTTCATATTACAGCCATACCTCAATTTAGTCGTGTGCACGGAAAGCAATAAAAATGTCATCACCGCAATCGACTTTATTTTCGGCGGAACCCATAATGTTTTTATTACCGCGCCATGTTTCCCCCGCTGACGTCATAGTCGGAAGCGTAACAAAGGACAAAACTTCCCAGTACTAAAGCACTGTGATTTTAAATCTTATGTACAGCTGCGATGAACAAATGATAAAACATTTTAAAAGATTTTTTAAGAAAATTTCTCATCATGGAAATTAATTTTATTGCCACATTCAATTGGAATTGCCACATTCACATGGAAATTAATCTCTACAAAGAAAATGTTTCAAAACCGGATAAAAGCAGAGAAGGGGAACTATTTTTTTACTATTTTTCCAACAACACCACTCATTTTAATATTAATTTGTCATTTTGTAATATATTTTTATATACCTATTTATTTCTTCTTGTATGCTGCGAAATAATAATTTCCTTCTTTCTTTCAGATTTAAATACTTCAAACAAATATTTAAGGAAATATTTTTTTTGAAGTTAGAGGCGAGGCCTGTTCACGAGTTCTGGTATTAAATTGATGCATTAGCTTCCAATTAGAAGAAATTATTAAAATTATACAACTTAAAAGTTAACGTTGACTGAAAAAGTAAGAAACAATAACCTAAGTATTAAAAATCGCTGTTGAAAAGCATGAACAACACCAAAAAAAAAGAAACAAACGCATCGAAAGAACCTAGTTCCTCCTTTTGTTGAAAAATAAGCTTCCAAGACGATTTGCTCTTTTTAAAGCTTGTTTATTTTTCTAACGCAAACGCTTTTTTAACGAGGGTAATGCTTTGTCGCACCATCCAAGCCCTTGGGTGGGGGCAAGGGTATGTGGGATTCCACGGTAGAATGTCGCGACTACCCACTAAACCGCGGGAACGCCCCTCCGGTCATTTTAGAGTGGCTGATAGCATGCGCATAGCACTGCAATCACATGAGCCGGCTCGACCTAGCCCGTAGAATTCCCTCTCCACTAGAGGTATGAGTGCAGCTAGTGTCTCAGAGCTGCACCCACTGTCGCAAAGGTCGAGTGCAATGCGGTCAACACGGCACCCAACGCTGCCCGCCGACCTCAATTACGGGTGGCGGGTATACCAAAATCAGGGATTCAGGACATCGTAGCCCCCTTCTTCGCTGCCCTACCCTTCGACGTCGTCTCGAACTTGCGAGGGGTCTGCCTCGTGGCACTCCTTTCTCTCCATGACCACTTGACAAAAGTGAGAAACAGCTTTCCAATCCTCTTGGTGAACATTGCTCTCACCACAGAGGGCAATGAGAGGTCAACACCAATTGGGATGATCAATTAATTCTAATTTTTACATCTTCTAATTAAATATTAAAATACCGTGGAAAAAGATGCAGTCCTGTGAAATTAGAATTAAAATCGGCTTCGAAATACATTAGATACAAGCATTTTAAGTTGTTAATTTGAAGACGATTAGACAGAGAGATCAGACATCAACCGTGACGTCATTGTTGAGTACGGCCATATAAACTCCTTGTAAATTGCCGTTTTGCTAGAAAGAGATGGAGAAAAATCTTTTCGAAAACCGATTTTTTCTTTCTGTTTATTACCTATATCAATGAGCTTCTATTAAAGCAAAAAAAAATGTTTGTCATCTAGCCTATTACAGACATAAGATCGCCGCGCTGAGAAGTCCGGGCAGGACAATGGACTAGAGTGTGTAGCGCGGTGTCTTCGTAAAATACTTTAATTCTTAATTAAACAAACACAATGAACTTAATTCTTGGGATCAGTCAATATCGATCTCAGACACAATCCAAACGTAATTTTCTATGATGTTCAGAACAAGCAGTTCTTTTGAAGATTTTGCTTTTCTTGGCGTTTATTTCTTGGGGATAGATCACATCTAGCTTGCTTCTGGCGGTTCACCTATAACAATTTCTTCAATATTAACACTTGTATCTATTGTTTTTTTTAAAAAAAAACGTCGCCCCACACTAGGATTTTCTCCTGTGTCGTGGGTGTAGTTACAAACATAGAATATCACATGCACATACGCCCAGACCGGAACAAATTTCTGTAGGCCATACAAAACATTTGTCCCGTACGGGAATCGAACCCGCGACCCGTTGCGCAGTAGGTGATCACTCGACCTCTGCGCTAAACTTGTATCTATAGTCGAGTCAAGGTAATTACTTGAGTAAAAGTCGTTACTTAAGTTGTTATTTTTATAAAATAAGTACTGTGACAAATTGTGTTATTATTGCGTTCGGTGGCACAGTAGTTCGCGCGTCCGGCCTGCGATAATGGCGATTACGCTTTCGCAATAGTCCGTCACGAGATGGGTGACCAAGACTTAGTATCTCGGGCTCCTCTGTCTTTCAAAAGGCTAGTTAAGCCGTTGCTCCTAGGTGTATTTGCAATCGTTAAAATGCACTAACCTGCACTAGGTGATAAGCATAACTTTCTTCACTTCATTCAAATTCTCGTTTTTTGTTTAAAAATCACAACTTAAGTAACTACTTTTACTCAAGTAATTACTTTGACTTAACTATAGATACGAGTGTTAGAATCACTCGTATGTTTACTTGATAATTTGTGAGACAAATTTGACAGTAGGCGACAACCACGTTTTTCAGGAAAATGTTTGTCCTCTAGACATAGGCTCGTAATACCTAATAGTCGCATCTTTTTAAAGACATTAACTTAAGTCTGAACTCGACCTTGAGTAGCAGGTTTGACGTTTAATGTATGGCACATCTGTCAAACACAACAACTCAAGATCGACCTCGTACTTGAGATACAAATTTATACGAGCCATAGTATCTTCGCATTGATACCTCCTTGGTCTGGCATTCCCTAAAATATCCACCGAACGCAATAATAACACAATTTGTCACAGTACTTATTTTATAAAAATAACAACTTAAGTAACGACTTTTACTCATGTAATTACCTTGACTCGACTATAGATACAAGTTTAGCGCAGAGGTCGAGTGATCACCTACTGCGCAACGGGTCGCGGGTTCGATTCCCGTACGGGACAAATGTTTTGTATGGCCTACAGAAATTTGTTCCGGTCTGGGCGTATGTGCATGTGATATTCTATGTTTGTAACTACACCCACGACACAGGAGAAAATCCTAGTGTGGGGCGACGTTTTTTTTAAAAAAAACAATAGATACAAGTGTTAATATTGAAGAAATTGTTATAGGTGAACCGCCAGAAGCAAGCTAGATGTGATCTATCCCCAAGAAATAAACGCCAAGAAAAGCAAAATCTTCAAAAGAACTGCTTGTTCTGAACATCATAGAAAATTACGTTTGGATTGTGTCTGAAATCGATATTGACTGATCCCAAGAATTAAGTTCATTGTGTTTGTTTAATTAAGAATTAAAGTATTTTACGAAGACACCGCGCTACACACTCTAGTCCATTGTCCTGCCCGGACTTCTCAGCGCGGCGATCTTATGTCTGTAATAGGCTAGATGACAAACATTTTTTTTGCTTTAATAGAAGCTCATTGATATAGGTAATAAACAGAAAGAAAAAATCGGTTTTCGAAAAGATTTTTCTCCATCTCTTTCTAGCAAAACGGCAATTTACAAGGAGTTTATATGGCCGTACTCAACAATGACGTCACGGTTGATGTCTGATCTCTCTGTCTAATCGTCTTCAAATTAACAACTTAAAATGCTTGTATCTAATGTATTTCGAAGCCGATTTTAATTCTAATTTCACAGGACTGCATCTTTATCCACGGTATTTTAATATTTAATTAGAAGATGTAAAAATTAGAATTCATTGATCATCCCAATTGGTGTTGACCTCTCATTGCCCTCTGTGGTGAGAGCAATGTTCACCAAGAGGATTGGAAAGCTGTTTCTCACTTTTGTCAAGTGGTCATGGAGAGAAAGGAGTGCCACGAGGCAGACCCCTCGCAAGTTCGAGACGACGTCGAAGGGTAGGGCAGCGAAGAAGGGGGCTACGATGTCCTGAATCCCTGATTTTGGTATACCCGCCACCCGTAATTGAGGTCGGCGGGCAGCGTTGGGTGCCGTGTTGACCGCATTGCACTCGACCTTTGCGACAGTGGGTGCAGCTCTGAGACACTAGCTGCTCTCATACCTCTAGTGGAGAGGGAATTCTACGGGCTAGGTCGAGCCGGCTCATGTGATTGCAGTGCTATGCGCATGCTATCAGCCACTCTAAAATGACCGGAGGGGCGTTCCCGCGGTTTAGTGGGTAGTCGCGGCATTCTACCGTGGAATCCCACATACCCTTGCCCCCACCCAAGGGCTTGGATGGTGCGGCAAAGCATTACCCTCGTTAAAAAAGCGTTTGCGTTAGAAAAATAAACAAGCTTTAAAAAGAGCAAATCGTCTTGGAAGCTTATTTTTCAACAAAAGGAGGAACTAGGTTCTTTCGATGCGTTTGTTTCTTTTTTTTTGGTGTTGTTCATGCTTTTCAACAGCGATTTTTAATACTTAGGTTATTGTTTCTTACTTTTTCAGTCAACGTTAACTTTTAAGTTGTATAATTTTAATAATTTCTTCTAATTGGAAGCTAATGCATTAATTTAATACCAGAACTCGTGAACAGGCCTCGCCTCTAACTACAAAAAAAATATTTCCTTAAATATTTGTTTGAAGTATTTAAATCTGAAAGAAAGAAGGAAATTATTATTTCGCCGCATACAAGTAGAAATAAATAGGTATATAAAAATATATTACAAAATGACAAATTAATATTAAAATGAGTGGTGTTGTTGGAAAAATAGTAAAAAAATAGTTCCCCTTCTCTGCTTTTATCCGGTTTTGAAACATTTTCTTTGTAGAGATTAATTTCCATGTGAATGTGGCAATTCCAATTGAATGTGGCAATAAAATTAATTTCCATGATGAGAAATTTTCTTAAAAAATCTTTTAAAATGTTTTATCATTTGTTCATCGCAGCTGTACATAAGATTTAAAATCACAGTGCTTTAGTACTGGGAAGTTTTGTCCTTTGTTACGCTTCCGACTATGACGTCAGCGGGGGAAACATGGCGCGGTAATAAAAACATTATGGGTTCCGCCGAAAATAAAGTCGATTGCGGTGATGACATTTTTATTGCTTTCCGTGCACACGACTAAATTGAGGTATGGCTGTAATATGAAGCAAATTTTAATGAAACATTAGCCTTATTATATTTCGGTGATTACAAATGTAACTTTTGTATATGTTGTTTCGTTTATTTCGTTTGAGCGCGAATGACAAACAATTTTAATTGGTGTAATTACATTTTACCCGGCATGCTTTATAATGCCTTGTCTAAGTTGAAACATATTTTGCCAAAAGGTTTCATCACAGTCTGACTAATGGCAAACAAACAAAGATTCATTTTTCATGTCTTGTGCTTGGAAAGTACCCGAGGTCACATTTGATCTGAAGTGAAAAAAACCGGTCAAGTGCGAGTTCCGTACAAACTACTCTTCTATGTATATAAGTTCCTATCTATGTGGATATTTACAGTTTTTAGATATTTTCCTAAACATAATATGCTATAAGACCTTGCTTGATCCCTGATTTCATGATTCTAGGTCAACGGAAAGTATGCTATAAGTTTTGTTTCCCTTGTGAAATTGCAAATCTTACGAAATTATCCGCCATAAAAGGTCATATTTTTTGCTCGCGTTGACTTAAAAGTATGATTTTTTCACAGCCGAAAGAGACCGTAGACTCGAGCATTTGATATACCGACGGCCCCAATGTAAATCATCGAAACTCTATTTTTTTTTTTTTTATTAGCTGTAACGTTTTCTGTAGAGCTATATTTTACACCCAACTAAAGATGATAAGAGAAAATTATGTAGTTCCAAAAATATAAGTCGTAAATCATCGAATATAAAACTCGATTCCGTAGTAGTCCATCGGAAGTTTAGGTTTCAATAATCACTTTCGATAATTTACGTATATTTTCATCCCATCTATTCGAAAAGAGGCGAAGAGTTCCTCGATAAGTGCGACCAAAACTGGTCATTCCGGCGCACTTAATAATATAGTGACTTGAATTTGGAACACTATTTTGATTGAGAAGTTTGAGTGCAATTCGCTTCGATAAAGTCCTGGCCGGTAATAAAAAAAAAAGCGCGCCTGCCGACGCGGCATTCTGGCTAAATTAAAAAAAATACGCGGGAGCTTCTTATTCGATTTTTAATTATTTTTCACTTCTCATGCTCGAAAAAGTACTACTTTATGCAGAATCTAGGCGACATAAAGTTGAACTTTATGCACAAGGGCAAAAAAGTAGCTTTTTAAATGTATCTATACTAAGGCAGTGACCATTTAGACCATGCAGCCAAACATAATAAATTGTGCACGGATAAAACTTGCTAATTTATAATATATCCTTCCCTATTTGCATTTTTGGTTTATAATAAGATAATACGAAAAAGTAACTAAATATCAAGACATATTCATCACTAAAAAAAACAATATTCCAAAATAATTTAAGAGTAGGCTGTATATATTTTATTCTTTGCCCGAAAATCATGCACAAAAATTAAAAAAAGTAAAGTAGCGGGAAAGAAGCCGTGAAATTTTCGTATTGAATTTTCTCAGTTATTGTTGAATTAACTAAATTTTAAAAATGTCAAGTGAAGAAGAAGATTTAGAACTTACTCCTAATACTTTAATGGAAATAAACGCACAAAAAGTGGTGCAAGAAATATTGCCGCCAAAATCTCGGCAAATATATATGAAAACTTATGACAAATTTATAGTGTTATGTTACTGTTTTATTTTCTCGCAATCGAAGTGAAAAGCAGAGTTTATAACTCGTGCACAAATCATTTTTATCCGAGATCGTTATATGCCCGAGCCCGCAGGGCGAGGGCAGATGAAGAAGTCGAGGATGACTTGCTTTATGCACTCGGCATAAAATCTACTATTTTATCAAAATATTACAGACAATCTTAATTTGATTCCCACAAAAAGAATAAAAGATGAGTTCTAGCAGTGAAAGTGAGATATTAACACTAAAAAGTGTAAAATTAAACGCAGAAACTGTCATTAAGCAATTTACTACCAAACAAATCGAGAGAAAAATATCTAAAAGCATTCAATTACATGGAAAGTTAAAAAGAAGCAAAGTCATTTTCAGAAATTGTTATTGTAATTTGGTTATGTAAATATAAATATTCTTCACTAATAAAAGCATCTCTTATTTATTTTTCTTATAGAGGAGGATGAAAAGCAGAGTGTGCCACACGGTACCAAAATTTTTTAGACTCGAGCGTCTCGACGTTCTTTGAATCCCCCTTTACGCTTAGGATTCTATTCTAGAATCCCTCGCTATGCTCGGTATTCTACTTTAATTATTTTGCCTATATTTGGAATTTGCTCCAGGAACACATAACAATGCATTTTTCTTCTTAGCAATACCGGAGTGCGAAAGCAGAGCTGTCCATGCAACTTAGGGCAATCGATCTTACTGTTAACTACTCGTATCTACAAGAGATAATTATTTTATACATGTTGAAAACAGGAAGTATCACACTTGGTAGAGTAATGGCTAAGTGAGCGTTTAACTGCATACAGAGAAAACACTTGCGAGCTGGAACACCTGCATTTATGAGCTAGCCCGTAATTTTATGACGGTACCCCGAAAATACAGGAAAAGAGCTGCCGGCAAAAACTCGCGCTGGGTAATTAAATTAACAGTCCAAGAGTTTAGTTAATTTCAGTTCTGAAGTTGAAACTGTTATATTTTACGGCGGGAACGATCGAGTCACACGCACCTGCGCTTCCAGGGCCACACGTCTAGAGACGTTATGGAACAATAAAGATTAAAGGCCTGTTCCGTCTTATTACACGAATTATGAGAGAAACCTTGATTTATCCGGTTTGAAATTCGTAAAGTTTTCGTTGCACGATATCTTGCTTTGTGGTGTTTTGTTTCGGCACCTGCGTCTTATACCAAAAATATATACAGAGTACTAGCTGTACCCGCAGCGCATTGAGGGAAAGAGTGCTAAGCTAGGTCTCAAGATTAACCACTCGAAGACCAAATTAATGGTGGTAGACAGAGCTGGGGTTCTTCCAAATAGTGATGTCCTCAAAGAGTATGAAAAAGTCACCGAATTTGTGTATCTGGGATCGATGATAGGCGGAGATGGCAACTGCTCTGCAGAAATAAAACGTAGAGCTGCTATGTCCAAGAGCGCCATGTCCAAACTGGACAAGATCTGGGAAAATAGAGGTATCCGCCGGAAAACCAAGGTGCGTCTGGTGAGAGCATTGGTATTTTCGATCTTCTTATATGGATCTGAGACTTGGTGCGTGAAGAGCCAAAACAGGAGTAAAATCGATGCTTTCGAAATGTGGTGTTGGCGAAGACTGTTAAGGATACCATGGACAGCTATGAGAACCAATGAGTCAATACTCCAGGAGCTAAACATCACAACTCGGCTTTCCACCATATGCCAGGATCGTGCAACTGACTTCTTCGGACACATAATGCGGTCGCGATTGCATGCAAATTGAAGGCAGACGAGCCAGAGGCAGAGCACCAGCGAGATGGTCGGATATTATTAAGAGGGCCACCGGTGGAAGCCTGCAAAACGTCCAAAGATCACACAGCTTGGAGACGTATTGTCTGTGGTCGCGATCCTCAGCATTGAGGGAACGATGACGAAGAAGAAGAAGCTGTGCCCGCAACTTCGTTCGCGTGGATGTTGGAAAAAATTTTCCCCGGTTTTTAAACATTTTTCATTGATGCTCAGCCCCTATTAGTCGTAGCGTGATATTATAAAGCCTAAAGCCTTCCACGATAAATGGACTATCCAACTCAAAAAGAATTTTTCAATTTGAATCAGTAGTAGTTCCTAAGATTAACTGAACACACAGCCTTCAGCTTTATAATGTTAGACTAGATGTCGCGTGTGTGCCGCGGGGTGCGCGCACCCCGCGGTGGTGGACCCCCCACTTTAGCTTTTGTAATCAAAAGGTAATCGGTTGCGAGTCGGTGCAAAAATGTGTCTTTTTTTGCTGAAGTTTAAAAATTTGCCTGAAAAAGGTGTTCGAATATTCAAAAAACTGGAAAGGATACGATCTACTCTGAATGCTCTTTCATTTGATACCCATATAACGTGGGTGGCAAAAGAAAAGGGATCGGCCAATTAGGGGCGGCGGCCGTATTGAATTTGAAGCAATGTCAGTGACTGTATCGTATTTTACACTCAAAGTCCATTCATTTGATACCCATATTCGGTGGGTGGCAAAAAAAGCGATCTGTCATTTCCATGCGCCGGCAACATTGAATTGTCATGTGGACGCGCGTATGCCGCGAGGTGCACGCACCTCGCGGTGGTGTAGTGCTCACATCGCTTTTGTAATAAAAAAAAGTTTTCAGTTGCGATTTTTTGCAAAAATGTATCTTTTTTGAGGTCAATTTAAAATTTGCCTAAAAAAGGAGTTCGATTGATCAAAAAGCTGGAAAGGTTATGTTGTACTTTATACGCTCTTTTATTTCGAAGCGATGTCGATGTCGCGTGTGTGCCGCGGGGAGCAAGCACCCCGCGGTGGAATGGTCCACTTAATGTTTTTCTAAGCAAAAGGTTTTCAGTTGCGAGTCGGTGCAAAAAAATTTTCGTTTTTTTAAGTTACATAAAAAATGGTGTTCGATTATTAAAAAACTGAAAAGGTTACGTTCTACTCTGAAAATCCTTACATTTGATACCCATATTACATAGGTGGAGAAGTAAAAGCGATTTGACATTTCGGAGTGGCGGCCATATTGAGTTTGAAGCAATATCACTCACTGTATCGTGATCTACTAATAAAATCCTTACATTTGATACCCATATTACATAGGTGGCAAAAGAAAAGCGATCCGCCATTTTGGAGCGGCGGCCATATTGAATTTGGAGAAACTTCACTTACTGAATCGTATTCTACACTTAAAATCCTTACATTTGATACCCATATTACATAGGTGGAGAAGGAAAAGCGATTTGACATTTCGGAGCGGCGGCCATATTGAGTTTGAAGCAATATCACTCACTGTATCGTGTTCTACTAATAAAATCCTTAAATTTGATACCCATATTACACAGGTGGAGAAGGAAAATCGGTCTGTCATTTCGGAGCGGCGGCCATATTGAATTTGGAGAAACGTCACTTACTGAATCGTATTCTACACTTAAAATCCTTACATTTGATACCAATATTACATAGGTGGAGAAGGAAAAGCGATTTGACATTTCGGAGCGGCGGCCATATTGAGTTTGAAGCAATATAACTCACTGTATCGTGTTCTACTAATAAAATTCTTACATTTGATACCCATATTACATAGGTGGCAAAAGAAAAGCGATCCGCCATTTTGGAGCGGCGGCCATATTGAATTTGGAGAAACTTCACTTACTGAATCGTATTCTACACTTAAAATCCTCACATTTGATACCCATATTACATAGGTGGAGAAAGAAAAGCGATTTGACATTTCGGAGCGGCGGCCATATTGAGTTTGAAGCAATATCACTCACTGTATCGTGTTCTACTAATAAAATCCTTACATTTGATACCCATATTACACAGGTGGAGAAGGAAAATCGGTCTGTCATTTCGGAGCGGCGGCCATATTGAATTTGGAGAAACGTCACTTACTGAATCGTATTCTACACTTAAAATCCTTACATTTGATACCAATATTACATAGGTGGAGAAGGAAAAGCGATTTGACATTTCGGAGCGGCGGCCATATTGAGTTTGAAGCAATATCACTCACTGTATCGTGTTCTACTAATAAAATCCTTACATTTGATACCCATATTACATAGGTGGCAAAAGAAAAGCGATCCGCCATTTCGGAGCGGCGGCCATATTGAATTTGGAGAAACGTCACTTACTGAATCGTATTCTACACTTAAAATCCTTACATTTGATACCCATATTACATAGGTGGAGAAGGAAAAGCGATTTGACATTTTGTAGCGGCGGCCATATTGAGTTTGAAGCAATATCACTCACTGTATCGTGTTCTACTAATAAAATCCTTACATTTGATACCCATATTACACAGGTGGAGAAGGAAAATCGGTCTGTCATTTCGGAGCGGCGGCCATATTGAATTTGGAGAAACGTCACTTACTGAATCGTATTCTACACTTAAAATCCTTACATTTGATACCCATATTACATAGGTGGAGAAGGAAAAGCGATTTGACATTTCGGAGCGGCGGCCATATTGAGTTTGAAACAACGTCACTCACTGTATCGTGTTTTCTACTAATAAAGCCCTTTCATTTGATATCCATATTACATAGGTGGCAAAAGAAAATCGATTTGAAATTTCGGAGCGGCGGCCATATTGAATTTGAAGCAACATCAGATACTGTATCGTATTCTTCACTTAAAATCCTTACATTTGATACCCATATTGCATAGGTGGTAAAAGGAAAGCGGTCGGCCATTTTGAAGCGGCGGCCATATTGAGTTTGAAACAATGTCACTCACTGTATCGTGTTCTACTAATAAAACCCTTTCATTTGATACCCATATTGCATAGGTGGTAAAAGAAAATCGATTTGACATTTTGGAGCGGCGGCCATCTTCAATTTGGAGCAACGTCACTTACTGTGTCGTATTCTACACTTAAAATCCTTACATTTGATACCCATATTGCATAGGTGGTAAAAGGAAAGCGGTCGGCCATTTTGAAGCGGCGGCCATATTGAGTTTGAAACAATGTCACTCACTGTATCGTGTTCTACTAATAAAACCTTTTCATTTGGTACCCATATTGCATAGGTGGTAAAAGTAAAGCGGTCGGCCATTTTGAAGCGGCGGCCATATTGAGTTTGAAACAATGTCACTCACTGTATCGTATTCTACTATTAAAGCCCTTTCATTTGATACCCATATTGCATAGGTGGCAAAAGAAAATCGATTTGACATTTCGGAGCGGCAGCCATATTGAATTAGGAGCAACGTCACTTACTGTATCGTATTCTACACTTAAAATCCTTACATTTGATACCCATATTACCGTGCCGCTACCGAAAACCGCACTGAAATAGCAAAAAGCGCAAATTTTGAAACAACGGCCGCCAGCGCCGCCGCCATCTTGAAAAATTGAAATGTCAAATTTTTCATGTAAAGTCGACTATATGTGCTATCAAGTGACATTACCAGCTAGCCGCTAGCCCTCACACAACCCCGCCAATAAATCGTCAAATTTGGGTCGTCGCTAACAATAAAAACCGCCCCACCTGCCAGTGTTGCCATATCACCGGCTCCAAATGGTGGTAGAAATGATTAGAGACGTCAATTCCACCCCGCCATATGAAAAAAGTTAGAAAAAGTTGAAATTTACGTTTTCCGCCAAAACGGAGAAATTACCCTTAAATCGGGGAAAATTACCCCACGTTTCGATTTCCCTCTGCGAGCACTACCAAAAGTCACCCGGTGTTGTCAGTCGAAAAGCGCCGGCAACCGCGTCAAAATCGCAAATTAATGCTTTCGAAATTGCAACCCTTAACAAAATGGCCGCCAGCGGAGCCGCCATGTTGAAATGTCAAAGTTTCGGATTTTTCCCGGTAACTACATCATATACGGAACCGGATGACATTTTCCCCACATGTCCAGCATATCTGGAACGGGGAGATCAATTCGGGTCAAATCGGGTCTACGAAAAAATTCAAATCCCATTGGCGGCCAGTGTTGCCAGTTGCGGAAAATAAAAATACCAGAAAGTCATAGAGGCCCCAAAGCCCTATAGGCACGTGGGTTTGAAAATTGCGAAAAGTCGTTATTTCGATTTTCGACTATTCGGGCCTCCAGAGGAAAAACTACCAAAAACGGTAGAAAATTTTTCACACCTGGTAACACTTCGCGCCGAGTTCTAACCCCGCCTAGAACATTTGACCCCACTTCGAGGCCGCCATCTTGGCGAAAATGCGGTTCAAAAAAGTCAAAAATTTGAGAGTTCCAAGATGGCCGCCGGCGGCGACGCCATTTTGTTTTTCGCCAATCGGCTACCATATTCGGAATCTCGAGGACGCATTTAAGGGAAATCATCCAAAAAATCTGCCGAAATCCCAAAAATCACGCGCGTGTTCGGTCGCAAACACGGGGCGAAACGGGTTTTTCGATCCAAGATGGCGGCGCGGCCATTTTGTTTTTTCGCATTTTGACAGTTGCACCTCATCCCCGGGAGCGACACGATCAAAAACCATTAAAAAAACCAGCACGCTCGGAGCCATTTTGGAAAAGTTGACATTTCGCGGTGGCGGCCATCTTGGATTTTTCAAATTTCAAATATCGAATCCTGTGTCTTTTAATCAGTAGTCCATCTCACTCTAACATCCCAACACCCAAAAGTAATCGCAAATGTCCCAAAAATACCCCTGATCAGTCAGTCAGTCAGTGAGTCAGTGAGTGGTAATCCAGCTTTATATAATATAGACTAGATGTCGCGTGTGTGCCGCGGGGTGCGCGCACCCCGCGGTGGTGGACCCCCCACTTTAGCTTTTGTAATCAAAAGGTAATCGGTTGCGAGTCGGTGCAAAAATGTGTCTTTTTTTGCTGAAGTTTAAAAATTTGCCTAAAAAAGGTGTTCGAATATTCAAAAAACTGGAAAGGATACGATCTACTCTGAATGCTCTTTCATTTGATACCCATATAACGTGGGTGGCAAAAGAAAAGGGATCGGCCAATTAGGGGCGGCGACCGTATTGAATTTGAAGCAATGTCAGTGACTGTATCGTATTTTACACTCAAAGTCCATTCATTTGATACCCATATTCGGTGGGTGGCAAAAAAAAGCGATCTGTCATTTCCATGCGCCGGCAACATTGAATTGTCATGTGGACGCGCGTATGCCGCGAGGTGCACGCACCTCGCGGTGGTGTAGTGCTCACATCGCTTTTGTAATAAAAAAAAAGTTTTCAGTTGCGATTTGGTGCAAAAATGTATCTTTTTTGAGGTCAATTTAAAATTTGCCTAAAAAAGGTGTTCGATTGATCAAAAAGCTGGAAAGGTTATGTTGTACTTTATACGCTCTTTTATTTCGAAGCGATGTCGATGTCGCGTGTGTGCCGCGGGGAGCAAGCACCCCGCGGTGGAATGGTCCACTTAATGTTTTTCTAAGCAAAAGGTTTTCAGTTGCGAGTCGGTGCAAAAAAAATTTCGTTTTTTTAAGTTACATAAAAAATGGTGTTCGATTATTAAAAAAAATTAAAAGGTTACGTTCTACTCTGAAAATCCTTACATTTGATACCCATATTACATAGGTGGAGAAGGAAAAGCGATTTGACATTTCGGAGCGGCGGCCATATTGAGTTTGAAGCAATATCACTCACTGTATCGTGTTCTACTAATAAAATCCTTACATTTGATACCCATATTACATAGGTGGCAAAAGAAAAGCGATCCGCCATTTTGGAGCGGCGGCCATATTGAATTTGGAGAAACGTCACTTACTGAATCGTATTCTACACTTAAAATCCTTACATTTGATACCCATATTACATAGGTGGAGAAGGAAAAGCGATTTGACATTTCGGAGCGGCGGCCATATTGAGTTTGAAGCAATATCACTCACTGTATCGTGTTCTACTAATAAAATCTCTACATTTGATACCCATATGACACAGGTGGAGAAGGAAAATCGGTCTGTCATTTCGGAGCGGCGGCCATATTGAATTTGGAGAAACGTCACTTACTGAATCGTATTCTACACTTAAAATCCTTACATTTGATACCCATATTACATAGGTGGAGAAGGAAAAGCGATTTGACATTTCGGAGCGGCGGCCATATTGAGTTTGAAGCAATATCACTCACTGTATCGTGTTCTACTAATAAAATCCTTACATTTGATACCCATATTACATAGGTGGCAAAAGAAAAGCGATCCGCCATTTTGGAGCGGCGGCCATATTGAATTTGGAGAAACGTCACTTACTGAATCGTATTTTACACTTAAAATCCTTACATTTGATACCCATATTACATAGGTGGAGAAGGAAAAGCGATTTGACATTTCGGAGCGGCGGCCATATTGAGTTTGAAGCAATATCACTCACTGTATCGTGTTCTACTAATAAAATCCTTACATTTGATACCCATATTACACAGGTGGAGAAGGAAAATCGGTCTGTCATTTCGGAGCGGCGGCCATATTGAATTTGGAGAAACGTCACTTACTGAATCGTATTCTACACTTAAAATCCTTACATTTGATACCCATATTACATAGGTGGAGAAGGAAAAGCGATTTGACATTTTGGAGCGGCGGCCATATTGAGTTTGAAGCAATGTCACTCACTGTACCGTATTCTACACTTAAAATCCTTACATTTGATACCCATATTACATAGGTGGAGAAGGAAAAGCGATTTGACATTTCGGAGCGGCGGCCATATTGAGTTTGAAGCAATGTCACTCACTGTATCGTGTTCTACTAATAAAACCCTTACATTTGATACCCATATTGCATAGGTGGTGAAAGGAAAGCGGTCGGCCATTTTGAAGCGGCGGCCATATTGAGTTTGAAACAACGTCACTCACTGCATCGTGTTCTACTATTAAAGCCCTTTCATTTGATACCCATATTGCATAGGTGGCAAAAGAAAATCGATTTGACATGTCGGAGCGGCGGCCATATTGAATTTGAAGCAAAGTCACTAACTGTATCGTATTCTACACTTAAAATCCTTAAATTTGATACCCATATTACCGTGCCGCTACCGAAAACCGCACTGAAATAGCAAAAAGCGCAAATTTTGGAACAATGGCCGCCTGCGCCGCCGCCATCTTGAAAAATTTAAATGTCATATTTTTCTTATCAAGCCGACTATATGTGCTATCAAGTGACATTACGAGCTATCCGCTAGCCCTCACACAACCCCGCCAATAAATCGTCAAATTTGGGTAGTCGCTAACAATAAAAACCGTCCCACCTGCCAGTGTTGCCATAACACCAGCTCCAAATGTTGGTAGAAATGATCAGCGGCGACTGTTCCACCCCGCTATATCAAAAAAAATTGAAAAAGTCGAAATTTACGTTTTCCCCTAAAACGGAGAAATTACCTCAAAATCGGGGAGAATTACCCCACTATTAGATTTCCCTCGTCGAGCACTACGACAGGCCACCCGGTGTTGTCAGTCGAAAAACGCCGGCAACCGCGTCAAAATCGCGAATTAATGCCTTCGAAATTGCAACCCTTAACAAAATGGCCGCCAGCGGAGCCGCCATCTTGATATGTCAAAGTTTCGGATTTTTCCCGGTAACTACGTCATATACGGAGCAGGATGACGTTTACCCCGTGTTGCCAGCACATCTGGAACGGGGAGATCAATTCGGGTCAAATCGGGTCTACGAAAAAATTCAAACCTCCTTGGCGGCCAGTGTTGCCAGTTGCGGAAAATAAAAATACCAGAAAGTCATAGAGGCCCCGACGCTCTATAGGTGCACGGGGTTGAAAATTGCGAAAAGTCGCTATTTCGATTTTCGAATATTTGGCCCTCCAGAGGAAAAACTACCAAAAACAGTAGAAATTTTTTCACACCTGGCAACACTTCGTGCCGAGTTCTAACCCCGCATAGAACATTTCATCCCACTCCGAGGCCGCCATCTTGGCGAAAATGCGGTTCAAAAAAGTCAGAAATTTGAGAGTTCCAAGATGGCCGCCGGCGCCGACGCCATTTTGTTTTTCGCCAATCGGCTACCATATTCGGAGTCTCGAGGACGCATTTAAGGGAAATCATCCAAAAAATCAGGCGAAATCCCAAAAATCACGCGCGTGTTCGGTCGCAAACACGGGGCGAAACGGGTTTTTCGATCCAAGATGGCGGCGCGGCCATTTTTTTTTTTCATTTTTTGACAGTTGCACCTCATCCCCAGGAGCGACACGATCAAGAACCATTAAAAAAACCAGCACGCTCGGAGCCATTTTGAAAAAGTTGACATTTCGCGGTGGCGGCCATCTTGGATTTTTCAAATTTCGAATATCGAATCCGATGTCTTTTAATCAGTAGTCCATCTCTTTCTAACATCCCAACACCCAAAAGTAATCGCAAATGTCCCAAAAATACCCCTAATCAGTCAGTCAGTCAGTCAGTGAGTGGTAATCCAGCTTTATATATTAAATGTCATTGACTGTGTCGTTTTTTACACTCAAAGTCCATTTTTTTGACATCTATATTGCGTGGGTGGCAAAAGAAAATCGATTTGTCATTTCGGAGCGGTGGCAACACTGAATCATCATGTGGACGCGTGTGTGCCGCGAGGTGCACGCACCTCGCGGTGGTGTGGTCCTCACATCGCTTTTGTAATAAAAAAAGTTTTCAGTTGTGATTTGGTGCAAAAATGTATCTTTTTTGAGGTTGATTTAAAATTTGCCAAAGAAAGGTGTTCGATTAACCAAAAAGCTGGAAAGGTTATGTTCTACTCTATAAACATTTTTATTTGGAAGCCATGTCCATGTCGCGTGTGTGCCGCGGGGAGCAAGCACCCCGCGGTGGAGTGGTCCACTTAATGTGTTTCTAAGCGAAAGGTTTTCAGTTGCGAGTCGGTGCAAAAAATTTTTCTTTTTTTGAAGTTACATAAAATTTGCCTAAAAATGTGTTCGATTATTCAAAAAATTGGAAAGGTTACGTTCTACTTTGAAAATTCTTTCATTTGATACCCATTTAACATAGGTGGAGAAGGAAAAGCGATTTGACATTTCGGAGCGGCGGCCATATTGAGTTTGAAGCAATATCATTCACTGTATCGTGTTCTACTAATAAAATCCTTACATTTGATACCCATATTACATAGGTGGAGAAGGAAAATCGGTCTGTCATTTCGGAGCGGCGGCCATATTGAATTTGGAGAAACGTCACTTACTGAATCGTATTCTACACTTAAAATCCTTACATTTGATATCCATATTACATAGGTGGAGAAGGAAAAGCGATTTGACATTTCGGAGCGGCGGCCATATTGAGTTTGAAGCAATATCACTCACTGTATCGTGTTCTACTAATAAAATCCTTACATTTGATACCCATATTACATAGGTGGAGAAGGAAAATCGGTCTGTCATTTCGGAGCGGCGGCCATATTGAATTTGGAGAAACGTCACTTACTGAATCGTATTCTACACTTAAAATCCTTACATTTGATACCCATATTACATAGGTGGAGAAGGAAAAGCGGTTTGACATTTCGGAGCGGCGGCCATATTGAGTTTTAAGCAATGTCACTCACTGTATCGTGTTCTACTAATAAAACCCTTACATTTGATACCCATATTACATAAGTGGAGAAGGAAAAGCGATTTGACATTTCGGAGCGGCGGCCATATTGAGTTTGAAGCAATGTCACTCACTGTATCGTGTTCTACTAATAAAACCCTTACATTTGATACCCATATTGCATAGGTGGTGAAAAGAAAGCGGTCGGCCATTTTGAAGCGGCGGCCATATTGAGTTTGAAACAACGTCACTCACTGCATCGTGTTCTACTATTAAAGCCCTTTCATTTGATACCCATATTGCATAGGTGGCAAAAAAAAATCGATTTGACATTTTGGAGCGGCGGCCATATTGAATTTGAAGCAACATCAGATACTGTATCGTATTCTTCATTTAAAGTCCTTACATTTGATACCCATATTGCATAGGTGGCAAAAGAAAATCGATTTGACATTTCGGAGCGGCGACCATATTGAGTTTGAAGCAACGTCACTCACTGTATCGTGTTCTACTCATAAAACCCTTACATTTGATACCCATATTGCATAGGCGGTAAAAGGAAAGCGGTCGGCCATTTTGAAGCGGCGGCCATATTGAGTTTGAAACAATGTCACTCATTTTATCGTGTTCTACTATTAAAGCCCTTTCATTTGATACCCATATTACATAGGTAGCAAAAGAAATGCCATCCGCAATTTCGGAGCGGCGGCCATTTTGATTTTGGAGCAATGTCACTCACTTTGTCGTCTTCTACTCCCAAATCCCTTTCATTTGATACCCATATTGCATAGGTGGCAAAAGAAATGCAATCCGCTATTTTGGAAGCGGCGGCCATATTGGATTTAGACAAAAATCATTTACTCGGTTTTGTTTCACTCTTAATGCCCTTTCATTTGATACCCATATCGCTATGGTTGCAAAAGAAATGTGATCCGACATTTTTTTAATGGCGGCCATTTTGAATTCATAGAGGTGACGTTACTTGTATCGTGTAGTACTCGCATAACCCTTTCATTTGATACCCATATCACCACTCCGCGGCTGAAAACCGCACCGAAATAGCAAAAAGCGCAAATTTTTTAAAAAAGGCCACCAGAGCCGCCGCCATCTTGAAAAGTTGAAATGACAATTTTTTTAAAAATACTTGACTTTATTTCCTATCGATTGGTATCACCAGCTGGCCCCTAACCCTAACCAAACTCCGTCAAAAAATCGTCAAATTTGGGTCGTCGCTGATAACAAAAACCGCCCCAGCTGCCAGTGTTGCCATATCACCGGTCCAAAATGTGGGTAGAAATGATCAGCGACGTCTGTTTCACCCCGCCATATCAAAAAAGTTGAAAAAAGACGAAATTTACGTTTTCCCCCGAAACGGGGAAATTACCCCAAAATCGGGGAAAATTACCCCACGGTTTGATTCCCCTTAGCCAGCCCTACAAAAGGCTACCCGGTGTTGTCAGTCGAAAAACGCCGGCAACCGCGTCAAAATCGGGATTTTATTTTTTCGAAATTGCAACACTTTACAAAATGGCCGCCAGCGGAGCCGCCATGTTGAAATGTCAAAGTTTCGGATTTTTCCCGGTAACTGCATCGTATACGGAGCAGGATGACGTTTACCCAACGTTGCCAGCACGTCTGGAACGGGGAGATCAATTCGGGTCAAATCGGGTCGACGAAAAAATTCAAACTCCCTTGGCGGCCAGTGTTGCCAGTTGCGGAAAATAAAAATACCAGAAAGTCATAGATGCCCCGACCCTCTATAGGCGCATGGGGTTGAAAATTGCGAAAAGTCGCTATTTCGATTTTCGACTATTTGGCCCTCCAGAGGAAAAACTACCAAAAACGGTAGAAAATTTTTCGCATCTGGCATCACTTTGCGCCGAGTTCTAACCCCGCCCAGAACATTCGACCCCACTCCGAGGCCGCCATCTTGGCGAAAATGCGGTTCAAAAAAGTCAAAAATTTGAGCGTTCCAAGATGGCCGCCGGCGCCGCCGCCATTTTGTTTTTCGCCAACCGGCTACCATAATCGGAAACTCGAGGACGCGTTCGACCGGAGCCATCAAAAAAATCAGCCGAAATCCCGAAAATCACGCGCGTGTTCGGTCGCAAACACGGGGCGAAACGGGTTTTTCGATCCAAGATGGCGGCGCGGCCATTTTGTTTTTTCACATTTCGACAGAAGCACCCGATCCCCGGGGGCGAAGCGATCACGCGTCCCAAAAACCAGCGCGATCGGAGCCGTTTTGGAAATTTTGACATTTCGCGCCGGCGGCCATCTTGGATTTTTCAAATTTCGAACACGTCGATCTACTCGAATGAATCAGTAGTCCATCTCGCTCTAACATCCCAAAACCCAAAAGTAACTGCAAATGTCCCAAAAATACCTCTGATCAGTGAGTCAGTGAGTCAGTCAGTGGTAATCCAGCTATATATAGTATAGACTAGATAGACTAGATGTCGCGTGTGTGCCGCGGGGTGCGAGCACCCCGCGGAGGTGTTGTTCCACTTTTAGCTTTTGTAATCAAAAGGTTATCGGTTGCGAGTAGGTGCAAAAATGTATTTTTTTTTGTCGAAGTTGTAAAAATTTGCCTAAAAAAGGTGTTCGATTATTAAAAAAACTGGAATGGATACGATCTACTCGGAATGCGCTTTCATTTGATACCCATATAACGTGGGTGGCAAAAGAAAAGCGATCGGGTAATTAGGGGCGGCGGCCATATTTAATTTGAAGTAATGTCATTGACTGTATCGTATTTTACACTCAAAGTCCATTCATTTGATACCCATATTCCGTGGGTGACAAAACAAAAGCGATCTGTCATTTCGGAGCGGTGGCAACACTGAATCATCATGTGGACGCGTGTGTGCCGCGAGGTGCAAGCACCTCGCGGTGGTGTAGTCCTCACATCGCTTTTGTAATAAAAAAAAAAAGTTTTCAGTTGCGATTTGGTGCAAAAATGTATCTTTTTTCAGGTCAAATTAAAATTTGCCTAAAAAAGGTGTTCGATTGATCAAAAAACTGGAAAGGTTATGTTGTACTTTATACGCTATTTTATGTCGAAGCGATGTCGATGTCGCGTGTGTGCCGCGGGGAGCAAGCACCCCGCGGTGGAGTAGTCCACTTAATGTTTTTCTAAGCAAAAGGTTTTCAGCTGCGAGTCGGTGCAAAAAAAATTTCGTTTTTTTAAGTTACATAAAAAATGGTGTTCAATTATTAAAAAAAACTGAAAAGGTTACGTTCTACTCTAAAAATCCTTACATTTGATACCCATATTACATAGGTGGAGAAGGAAAAGCGATTTGACATTTTGGAGCGGCGGCCATATTGAGTTTGAAGCAATATCACTCACTGTATCGTGTTCTACTAATAAAATCCTTTCATTTGATACCCATATTACATAGGTGGCCAAAGAAAAGCGATCCACCATTTTGGAGCGGCGGCCATATTGAATTTGGAGCAACGTCACTTACTGAATCGTATTCTACACTTAAAATCCTTACATTTGATATCCATATTACATAGGTGGAGAAGGAAAAGCGATTTGACATTTCGGAGCGGCGGCCATATTGAGTTTGAAGCAATGTCACTCACTGTATCGTGTTCTACTAATAAAACCCTTTCATTTGATACCCATATTACATAGGTGGCAAAAGAAAAGCGATCCGCCATTTTGGAGCGGCGGCCATATTCAATTTGGAGTAACGTCACTTACTGTATCGTATTCTACACTTAAAATCCTTACATTTGATACCCATATTACATAGGTGGAGAAAGAAAAGCGATTTGACAATTCGGAGCGGCGGCCATATTGAGTTTGAAGAAATGTCACACACTGTAACGTGTTCTACTAATAAAACCCTTACATTTGATACCCATATTACATAGGTGGAGAAGGAAAAGCGATTTGACATTTCGGAGCGGCGGCCATATTGAGTTTGAAGCAATGTCACTCACTGTATCGTGTTCTACTATTAAAGCCGTTTTATTTGATACCCATATTGCATAGGTGGCAAAAGAAAATCGATTTGACATTTTGGACCGGCGGCCATATTCAATTTGGTGTAACGTCACTTACTGTATCGTACTCTACACTTAAAATCCTTACATTTGATACCCATATTACATAGGTGGAGAAAGAAAAGCGATTTGACAATTCGGAGCGGCGGCCATATTGAGTTTGAAGCAATGTCACTCACTAAATCGTGTTCTACTATTAAAGCCGTTTTATTTGATACCCATATTGCATAGGTGGCAAAAGAAAATCGATTTGACATTTTGGACCGGCGGCCATATTCAATTTGGTGTAACGTCACTTACTGTATCGTATTCTACACTTAAAATCCTTACATTTGATACCCATATTACATAGGTGGAGAAAGAAAAGCGATTTGACAATTCGGAGCGGCGGCCATATTGAGTTTGAAGAAATGTCACACACTGTAACGTGTTCTACTAATAAAACCCTTACATTTGATACCCATATTACATAGGTGGAGAAGGAAAAGCGATTCGACATTTTGGAGCGGCGGCCGTATTGAGTTTGAAGCAATGTCACTCACTGTATCGTGTTCTATTAATAAAACCCTTACATTTGATACCCATATTGCATAGGTGGCAAAAGAAAAGCCATCCGCAATTTCGGAGCGGCGGCCATTTTGATTTTGAAGCAATGTCACTCACTTTGTCGTCTTCTACTCCCAAATCCCTTTCATTTGATACCCATATTGCATAGGTGGCAAAAGAAAAGCGATCGGCTAATTAGGGGCGGCGGCCATATTGAATTCGAAGTAATGTCATTGACTGTATCGTATTTTACACTAAAATTCCATTCATTTGATACCCATATTCCGTGGGTGACAAAACAAAAGCGATTTGTCATTTCGGAGCGGTGGCAACACTGAATCATCATGTGGACGAGTGTGTGCCGCGAGGTGCAAGCACCTCGCGGTGGTGTAGTCCTCACATCGCTTTTGTAATAAAAAAAAAGTTTTCAGTTGCGATTTGGTGCAAAAATGTATCTTTTTTCAGGTCAAATTAAAATTTGCCTAAAAAAGGTATTCGATTGATCAAAAAACTGGAAAGGTTATGTTGTACTTTATACGCTATTTTATGTCGAAGCGATGTCGATGTCGCGTGTGTGCCGCGGGGAGCAAGCACCCCGCGGTGTAGTGGTCCACTTAATGTTTTTCTATGCAAAAGGTTTTCAGTTGCGAGTCGGTGCAAAAAAAATTTCGTTTTTTTAAGTTACATAAAAAATGGTGTTCGATTATTAAAAAAAACTGAAAAGGTTACGTTCTACTCTAAAAATCCTTACATTTGACACCCATATTACATAGGTAATAATAATAATAATAATAATAATAATAATAAATCTTTATTTTCTCTTACAATCTAAGCCTTAATAATATTGTGGTGGTTACAATACGTGTGCAATTAACATAGATTGTGAGAGACTGGCGTCTATACTAGGTAGATAGCCTGTATTACAGAGCGCCAGTACTCTCCTCTCTCGATGTGGTCCGGGGGCACATTACATTTAAAAGTCAACAAATTTAAGTACATGAACATAAAAGGACGACATAACATCAGTCATGTGTAAGAAGACAGAACATCAGACAAACTGATGCCATATAAGGGAACTATAAATTACGGAAAAGCGAGACAATTCAATGCTCTATCCACGTGTGTGTGTGTGAGTGTGTGTGTGGGTAAGTGTGTGTGTGCGCGTCATTGTAAATTTGTGTATGGTGGTGGATATGTGTACATTGACAGCCGAAGCCATTAGATATATGTATATAATAATAAATATATATGAGTGGTTTTGTTAATTATGATTACCTATGTGGATGAATGAAGTTTTCGGTTTCGGAGTAACTTAAATCTTGTAAATAAGCGGAGACTTTGGTCTTGCAGTGGAATTTAGATAAGGAGTAGATGCCCAGTTGTCTATGGAGTGCGTTGTATAGGAATGGGCCCAAATAACAAAAAAAGCGATGTGAGAACCGAGTTTTAAATGACGATGAGTTAGCGACTAAGTGGTTCCGCCGGCTATGTGTTACTTTTTGATCATATTCGATAAGATGGTGTTGTTTTAATACGGTCTGCAAGACAAATAGCTGGCGAACGGTTAGGACCTGGCAGTATTGAAAGAGCTCAAAGGTAGGGAAGAGTAAGGGTTTGAATGTACAAACCTTAAGGACCGCTCTTTGAGCTCTTTCAAGCTTGATGAGAACAGTTTTACAGGCACCTCCCCACGAAGTTACGCAATAGATCAAAAGAGACTGACACATTGCAATATAAACTCTCTTGATAAGAATCGGATCTGCCACGTGCCGGAGACTTTTGAAAACAAACATAAGCTTTCGAAGTCTGCTAGCAGTAATATTAATATGAGGTTGAAATGAGAACCTATTATCTATCATAACACCTAGGTATTTAATCGAGTTTGTTGAAGAAAGAGGGGGACAGTCACAAGGATTGGGAACTGAATCTGTATCTGTATGAGAGTGAGCAATGAGGCGAAGGTTATCTAAGGTATTTTGGGGGATGTTGTTGATGGAAAATGTGATGTAGGTGGTCTTTTTGACATTTAAGGTAAGTAAGCTATCGCGGAGCCAAAGAGAAACATGATGAAACCCGGATTGCGCTCGACGGAATGTTTCCTCCCATGTATCAGCTGTGAAGATAAGAGCGGTGTCATCTGCATATGATATAATTTTGCAGCTTGGGATACTAAGGGAATATAATTCATTTATGTACACTAAGAATAAGGTAGGGCCGAGAATGCTTCCCTGTGGGACACCGTATTTAATTGGAAGTGCAGAGCTTACTTTTCCATTTATAACAACGGACTGAGTGCGGTTTGAGAAATAGCTCTGGAACAGAGAAAGCTGGTTACCTCTGATTCCCAAAGTTTCCAACCTGTCCAAGAGTATCGGGACCGAGACCGTATCGAAGGCCTTTGCCAGGTCAAGAAAGATAGTCAAGCACTTCCTCCCCCCATCTAGAGCTCTAGCAATGTGATCCGTGAGATCGTGAACAGCGTCAGCTGTAGACCTACCCGATCTAAACCCGTATTGACATGGGGATAAGTAGTGCCGATTTTCGAGAAAATCCATAAGACGGTTATTTATCAATCTCTCCAAGATCTTCGATAGGGCAGACAAAACCGATATAGGTCGATAATTGTTGGGACGGCTTCGATCCCCCGACTTGTGGACAGGGTGAACTAAGGCTTTTTTAAAGGCGTCTGGAAAGCAACCACTCGAGAGACAGAGGTTGCAAATGTGTGTTATTGGAGGGACAAGTAGATCTTTACAGCGCTTTAACAAAGTTGTGGAAATATTGTCCCAGCCGACAGCGCAATCTTCCTTAAGGAGTGAGATAAGTGAGGCAATTTCATCTGGAGTTGTATCTAAGAGTACAAAAGACTGGGAATTTGGATAGGGAGATGGATGCGGAGGAGGTGAACTTGAATAGAGCGGTTCCGGGGGTAAATGGGGGGAATCAGATGCGAGAGATTTCTTCTTCATGATGTCCTCAGCAAGTGATTCTCCAACACCAGCAAAAAACGAGTTAACGTGCTCAATAGATGCTAGTGCAGATGGCATGCATGCAAGCAGGTCACCCGCACCGGAATGGGTTTTGTTAAGGCCGGAAACGTCTCTGATCGCTTTCCATAGTCTCTTGTTATTTGACCCAGCCTTGTTGATGAGCTCCCTCTCATAAGTATGTTTTACTTTCCTAAGTAAGGAGTTACAAAAGTTACGATATCGGAGGTAGGTCACGCGAAGGGTGTCATTATTGGGATCTTTTTTAATTTTCTTATGCATTCCATCTCTATTTCTCATACACCTTAACAAACCTGGTGTAATCCAGGGTTTAAGAAGCCGGCGACGACGAGGCAGGGTATGGGAGTCAGAGTGCAAGGCTATGGCTGCACTGAGTTGTTTGATAAGGAGGTTGGTGGCCTTATTGGGATCAGAGAGCTCAAGTATTGGAGAAAAGTCTGTGTGTTTGACGGTCTCGATGAGGTCAATGTAATTAATTTTTTTTATTGTTACTGGGGGAGAAGAACTTTTTTTTGTGTGAATTGCGAAAAGGACTGCATTATGATCGGTGACGGATGAATGGAGAACAAGAGTATAAGCTGATTGTGTCGTTTTAAGAATGACATGGTCAAGGCAGGAGAGATTTCGAGTGGGAAAGGTGTGAGCTGGGAGAAGACCATGGAAGGCAAGCGTGTTCAGATATTCCTCGATGTCAGGGTGAGGTTGGAAAGAGCAGATATTAATGTTTATGTCTCCTATAATAATTATGTTTTTAAACCCTTTTAGGCGTGTAAGGATTGGATCAAGCGAAACAACGAAATTGTGAGCGCTTCGAAAAGCGCACGGTCTGTAAATGGCTAAGATCACGGTATCGATGTTTAAGGTGATTTGAACACAGCTAGCATCTGAAATGTTGGGTTCTGAGATAGATATACCAGAAATTGAATTATTATAATAAACGACGACTCCGTCATTCTGATTGCAAGGGTTTGTGGATAAATAAGTGGAAAAACCATCCAAAAAAGGGATATGAGGTTGACTAGAAAGCCAACACTCTGTCAGAATGATGAAGTCAAGATTGGTATCAATATTATTTAAGAGGATGGAGAAATTATTCATATTAGCTGATATACTGCGTATATTCTGAGTTAATAATTTAAGTGAATTATTCGGGGAGAATGTCTGTAACACAGCTCGGACGTCTGAGGGTTCGCAGGTTGTCGAAAGTCCAACTGATATACTGTCAATTTTATTAATTAATTCACTTTCGCAATTGAATTTTGATATTTAAGTCGAAAGGTACAGTCAAATGTAGCCGGGGAAGCCTGAAGTGCGATTTTCTTTTTCTCGTATATATCATGTAGTTAATTATTTTTGAAAAATAAGAATATAATAATTTTACAATTTTGTCCCTAGTAATACAGAATATATGTTTTTGGAATGGATTTTTATAAATGAAATATAGAAATACGTTTGTAAGCAACCAAATTAAAAAGATAAGAGTATTGGTATTTACATCTTTAGTGAGTAATAAGGGAGTGCTTGAGCGATAGTTTGAAACGGATTTTACTCGTATGAACGGTTGGGGATGAGATTTTAAGGTAATCAAATTTTGGTCATGTATGGAATGATAGGTATATGTTGTAAGTTGTATATTATTTGTGATGATTGTATGTGTTATTGTAATTATGCGCAAAATAATGTGTGTGTTGTTCGTGTTCGATGTTTTTAATTTGTAGATATGAAATATTAAATATAGAGCAAAACGAGATATTAAAACAGCATGTAGTATAGTTTTACTTATAATTAGTTTTTTGACCTCAGGTCTATAAGTTGAGATTCGCAGGTGAGAACAATCAGTTTGTCGTTGTCTTGCTTTCGGAGAAGAACTCTTCCGTTCGCAGTCCAACAATGTTTGTAGTTCTCCGTCTTAGAGAATTCACGTGCCAAATAAAACAGTCTACGAGCTCTTGCTGTTAGATTCTCAGACAAGTACAAAGTCTGTTGCGGATAATCGGGGCCCAGGGTCGACGTGCTCAGTTTGCCGTTCGAGCTCGTTTTGTTAAAGTCTCTATAGGCTTTCAGAATTCTGTTTTTCAAAATAACTGAATTTAAGGTGACGAGAATAGTTTTTTTATCTTGCTTTGTAGGTAGAAAACGGATATCATAGACGTCTGTTTGTTGCACTGCGATAGACAGTTCCTTAAAAATGCGCAGAGAAATATTAACGAGCTCATCTTGAGGTAAGGGTTGTAAGAGGGGAAGATTGCGGATCTCCAGTGAACTAGATCGAGTGAAACGCTCAATCTCGTCAGTCGCGACTTCAACCTTTGAAAGACGTTCGTTGCAGGCTCTTGTTTGAGCGTGGCAGGTGTTCAACTGGCTACAGACATCATCATACTTAGCGGATAAATAATCGATTGATTTCTCAATGTCAGCGTTAGACGCCAGAATTTCTAGATTTTGCCGTTTCATATCATTAATCGAATCTTGTATGTTAGCGAGCTTGGCGTCCGATTCTTGTTTCCAAGCTGTCAGGGTATTAATAAAGGTATCGAGTTTAGATTCTTCGGCGGATCCACAGTCGCAACGACGCCTTTTTTACGCCGAGGTGGAGAAGGAAAAGCGATTTGACATTTTGGAGCGGCGGCCATATTGAGTTTGAAGCAATATCACTCACTGTATCGTGTTCTACTAATAAAATCCTTACATTTGATACCCATATTACATAGGTGGCAAAACAAAAGCGATCCGTCATTTTGGAGCGGCGGCCATATTGAATTTGGAGAAACGTCACTTACTGAATCGTATTCTACACCTAAAATCCTTACATTTGATACCCATAATACATAGGTGGAGAAGTAAAATCGGTCTGTCATTTCGGAGCGGCGGCCATATTGAATTTGGAGAAACGTCACTTACTGAATCGTATTCTACACTTAAAATCCTTACATTTGATACCCATATTACATAGGTGGAGAAGGAAAAGCGATTTGACATTTCGGAGCGGCGGCCATATTGAGTTTGAAGCAATATCACTCACTGTATCGTGTTCTACTAATAAAATCCTTACATTTGATACCCATATTACATAGGTGGCAAAACAAAAGCGATCCGCCATTTTGGAGCGGCGGCCATATTGAATTTGGAGAAACGTCACTTACTGAATCGTATTCTACACCTAAAATCCTTACATTTGATACCCATAATACATAGGTGGAGAAGTAAAATCGGTCTGTCATTTCGGAGCGGCGGCCATATTGAATTTGGAGAAACGTCACTTACTGAATCGTATTCTACACCTAAAATCCTTACATTTGATACCCATAATACATAGGTGGAGAAGTAAAATCGGTCTGTCATTTCGGAGCGGCGGCCATATTGAATTTGGAGAAACGTCACTTACTGAATCGTATTCTACACTTAAAATCCTTACATTTGATACCCATATTACATAGGTGGAGAAGGAAAAGCGATTTGACATTTCGGAGCGGCGGCCATATTGAGTTTGAAGCAATGTCACTCACTGTATCGTGTTCTACTATTAAAGCCCTTTCATTTGATACCCATATTGCATAGGCGGTAAAAGGAAAGCGGTCGGCCATTTTGAAGCGGCGACCATATTGAGTTTGAAACAATGGTATCGATTCTGGCATGATTCTCTAAACCTAAAACTAAATTTGACAACAGTCTCTCCTTGTCATTTTGTATAGAGTATGACAAGGATAGACTGTTGTCAAATTTAGTTTTAGGTTTAGAGAATCATGCCAGAATCGACACCAATGTCACTCATTTTATCGTGTTCTACTATTAAAGGCCTTTCATTTGATACCCATATTGCATAGGTGGCAAATGAAAAGCGATCCGCCATTTTGGAGCGGCGGCCATATTGAATTTGAAACAATGTCACTCACTGTATCGTGTTCTACTATTAAAGCCCTTTCATTTGATACCCATATTACATATGAAAATTACAAAAGAAAAGCCATCCGCAATTTCGGAGCGGCGGCCATTTTGATTTTGGAGCAATGTCACTCACTTTGTCGTCTTCTACTCCCAAATCCCTTTCATTTGATACCCATATTGCATGGGTGGCAAAAGAAATGCAATCCGCTATTTTGGAAGCGGCGGCCATATTGGATTTAGACAAAAATCATTTACTTGTTTTTGTTTCACTCTTAAAACCCTTTCATTTGATACCCATATTGCTATGGTCGCAAAAGAAATATGAACCAGCCTTTTTTTAATGGCGGCCATTTTTAATCTATATCGGTGACACTACGTGTATCGTGTAGTACTCGCAAAACCCTTTCATTTAATACCCATATCACCATGCCGCGGCTGAAAACCGCACCGGAATAGCAAAAAGCGCAATTTTTTAAAAAAAGGCCGCCAGCGCGGCCGCCATCTTGAAAAGTTAATTTGTCAAATGTTTTATTAATACTTGACTATATTTCCTATCGATTGGTATCACCAGCTGGCCTCTAGCCCTAACCAAAACCCGTCAAAAAATAATCGAAATTGGGTCGTCGCTGACAATAAAAACCGCCCCAGCTGCCAGTGTTGCCATATCACCGGCCCCAAATGGTGGTAGAAATGATCAGCGACGTCTGTTCCACCCCGCTATATGATAAAAACTCGAAAAAATCGAAATTTACGTTTTCCCTCAAAACGGAGAATTTACCCCAAAATCGGGGAAAATTACCCCACGGTTTGATTTCCCTTAGCCAGCCCTACAAAAGGCCACCCGGTGTTGTCAGTCGAAAAACGCCGGCAACCGCGTCAAAATCGCGATTTTATTTTTTCGAAATTGCAACCCTTAACAAAATGGCCGCCAGCGGAGCCGCCATATTGAAATGTCAAAGTTTCGGATTTTTCCCGGTAACTACGTCATATACGGAGCAGGATAACGTTTACCCCACGTTGCCAGCACATCTGGAACGGGGAGATCAATTCGGGTCAAATCGGGTCGACGAAAAAATTCAAACCTCCTTGGCGGCCAGTGTTGCCAGTTGCGAAAAATAAAAATACCAGAAAGTCATATAAGCCCCGACGCTCTATAGGCGCATCGGGTTGAAAATTGCGAAACGTCGTTATTTCGATTTTCGACTTTTCGGGCCCCCAGAGGAAAAACTACCAAAAATGGTAGAAAATTTTTCCAACCTGGCAACACTTTGCGCCGAGCTCTAACCCCGCCCAGAACATTCGACCCCACTCCGAGGCCGCCATCTTGGCGAAAATGCGGTTCAAAAAAGTCAAAAATTTGAGCGTTCCAAGATGGCCGCCGGCGCCGCCGCCATTTTGTTTTTCGCCAACCGGCTACCATAATCGGAAACTCGAGGACGCGTTCGACCGGAGCCATCAAAAAAATCAGCCGAAGTCCCGAAAATCACGCGCGTGTTCGGTCGCAAACACGGGGCGAAACGGGTTTTTCGATCCAAGATGGCGGCGCGGCCATTTTGTTTTTTCACATTTTAACAGAAGCACCCCATCCCCGGGGGCGAAACGATCACGCGTACCAAAAACCAGCGCGATCGGAGTCGTTTTGGGAATTTTGACATTTCGCGGCGGCGGCCATCTTGGATTTTTCAAATTTCGAATATCGCATTCTACTCGACCGAATCGATCGTGCATCTCGCTCTAACATCCCAAAACCCAAAAGTACCTGCAAATGTCCCAAAAATACCCCTGATCAGTGAGTGAGTCAGTGAGTGAGTCAGTGGTAATCCAGCTTTATATAGTATAGACTAGATGTCGCGTGTGTGCCGCGGGGTGCGAGCACCCCGCGGAGGTGTTGTTCCACTTTTAGCTTTTGTAATCAAAAGGTTATCGGTTGTGAGTAGGTGCAAAAATGTATTTTTTTTTGTCGAAGTTGTAAAAATTTGCCTAAAAAAGGTGTTCGATTATTAAAAAAACTGAAAAGGATACGATCTACTCGGAATGCGCTTTCATTTGATACCCATATAACGTGGGTGGCAAAAGAAAAGCGATCGGCTAATTAGGGGCGGCGGCCATATTGAATTTGAAGTAATGTCATTGACTGTATCGTATTTTACACTAAAATTCCATTCATTTGATACCCATATTCGGTGGGTGGCAAAAAAAAGCGATCTGTCATTTCCATGCGCCGGCAACATTGAATTGTCATGTGGACGCGCGTATGCCGCGAGGTGCACGCACCTCGCGGTGGTGTGGTCCTCACATCGCTTTTGTAATAAAAAAAAGTTTTCAGTTGCGATTTGGTGCAAAAATATATCTTTTATTAAAGTCGATTTAAAATTTAACTAAAAAAGGTGTTCGATTGATCAAAAAGCTGGAAAGGTTATGTTGTACTTTATACGCTCTTTTATTTCGAAGCGATGTCGATGTCGCGTGTGTGCCGCGGGGAGCAAGCACCCCGCGGTGGAGTGGTCCACTTAATGTTTTTCTAAGCAAAAGGTTTTCAGTTGCAAGTCGGTGCAAAAAAAAATTCGTTTTTTTAAGTTACATAAAAAATGGTGTTCGATTATTAAAAAAAACTGAAAAGGTTACGTTCTACTCTAAAAATCCTTACATTTGATACCCATATTACATAGGTGGAGAAGGAAAAGCGATTTGACATTTTGGAGCGGCGGCCATATTGAGTTTGAAGCAATATCACTCACTGTATCGTGTTCTACTAATAAAATCCTTACATTTGATACCCATATTACATAGGTGGAGAAGGAAAAGCGATTTGACATTTTGGAGCGGCGGCTATATTGAGTTTGAAGCAATATCACTCACTGTATCGTGTTCTATTAATAAAATCCTTACATTTGATACCCATATTACATAGGTGGAGAAGGAAAATCGGTCTGTCATTTCGGAGTGGCGGCCATATTGAATTTGGAGAAACGTCACTTACTGAATCGTATTCTACACTTAAAATCCTTACATTTGATACCCATATTACATAGGTGGAGAAGGAAAAGCGATCTGACATTTCGGAGCGGCAGCCATATTGAGTTTGAAGAAATGTCACTCACTGTATCGTGTTATACTAATAAAACCCTTTTATTTGATACCCATATTACATAGGTGGCGAAGGAAAAGCGATTTGACATTTCGGAGCGGCGACCATATTGAGTTTGAAGAAATGTCACTCACTGTATCGTCTTCTACTAAAAAAATCCTTTCATTTGATACCCATATTACATAGGTGGCAAAAGAAAAGCGATCCGCCATTTTGGAGCGGCGGCCATATTGAATATGGAGAAATGTCACTTACTGAATCGTATTCTACACTTAAAATCCTTACATTTGATACCCATATTACATAGGTGGAGAAGGAAAAGCGATTTGACATTTCGGAGCGGCGGCCATATTGAGTTTGAAGCAATATCACTCACTGTATCGCGTTCTACTAATAAAATCCTTACATTTGATACCCATATTGCATAGGCGGTAAAAGGAAAGCGGTCGGCCATTTTGAAGCGGCGGCCATATTGAGTTTGAAACAATGTCACTCATTTTATCGTGTTCTACTATTAAAGGCCTTTCATTTGATACCCATATTGCATAGGTGGCAAATGAAAAGCGATCCGCCATTTTGGAGCGGCGGCCATATTGAGTTTGAAGCAATGTCACTCACTGTATCGTATTCTACACTTAAAATCCTTACATTTGATACCCATATTACATAGGTGGAGAAGGAAAAGCGATTTGACATTTCGGAGCGGCGGCCATTTTGATTTTGGAGCAATGTCACTCACTTTATCGTGTTCTACTCCCAAATGCCTTTCATTTGATACCCATATTGCATGGGTGGCAAAAGAAATGCAATCCGCCATTTTGGAAGCGGCGGCCATATTGGATTTAGACAAAAATCATTGACTTGGTTTTGTTTCACTCATAAAGTCCTTTCATTTGATACCCATATCGCTATGGTTGCAAAAGAAATGTGACCCGACATTTTTTTAATGGCGGCCATTTTGAATTCATAGAGGTGACGTTACTTGCATCGTGTAGTACTCGCATAACCCTTTCATTTGATACCCATATCACCACTCCGCGGCTGAAAACCGCACCGAAATAGCAAAAAGCGCAAATTTTTAAAAAAGGCCGCCAGCGCCGCCGCCATCTTGAAAAGTTGAAATGTCAAATTTTTTAAAAAAACTTGACTATCTTTCCTATCGATTGGTATTACCAGCTGGCCGCTAACCCTAGCCAAACCCCGTCAAAAAATCGTCAAATTTGGGTCGTCGCTGACAACAAAAACCGCCCCAGCTGCCAGTGTTGCCACATCACCGGCCCCAAATGGTGGTAGAAATGATCAGCGACGTCTGTTCCACCCCGCTATATGAAAAAAAATCGAAAAAGTCGAAATTTACGTTTTCCCCCAAAACGGGAAATATACCCCAAAATCGGGGAAAATTACCCCACGGTTTGATTCCCCTTAGCCAGCCCTACAAAAGGCCACCCGGTGTTGTCAGTCGAAAAACGCCGGCAACCGCGTCAAAATCGCGAATTAATGTTTTCTAAATTGCAACCCTTAACAAAATGGCCGCCAGCGGTGCCGCCATGTTGAAATGTCAAAGTTTCGGATTTTTCCCGGTAACTACGTCATATACGGAGCAGGATGACGTTTACCCCACGTTGCCAGCACATCTGGAACGGGGAGATCAATTCGGGTCAAATCGGGTCGACGAAAAAATTCAAACCCCCTTGGCGGCCAGTGTTGCCAGTTGCGGAAAATAAAAATACCAGAAAGTCATAGAGGCCCCGACCCTTTATAGGCGCATGGGGTTGAAAATTGCGAAAAGTCGTTATTTCGATTTTCGACTTTTCGGGCCCCCAGAGAAAAAACTACCAAAAATGGTAGAAAATTTTTCCAACCTGGCAACACTTTGCGCCGAGCTCTAACCCCGCCCAGAACATTTGACCCCACTCCGAGGCCGCCATCTTGGCGAAAATGCGGTTCAAAAAAGTCAAAAATTTCAGCGTTCCAAGATGGCCGCCGGCGCCGCCGCCATTTTGTTTTTCGCCTATCGACTACCATATTCGGGAACTCGAGGATGCGTTTAAGGGAACTCATCAAAGAAATCAGCCGAAATCCCGAAAAACACGCGCGTGTTCGGTCGCAAACACGGGGCGAAACGGGTTTTTCGATCCAAGATGGCGGCGCGGCCATTTTGTTTTTTCACATTTCGACAGAAGCACCCGATCCCCGGGGGCGAAACGATCACGCGTCCCAAAAACCAGCGCGATCGGAGCCGTTTTGGAAATTTTGACATTTCGCGCCGGCGGCCATCTTGGATTTTTCAAATTTCGAATATCGCTTTCTACTCGACTGAATCGATCTTGCATCTCTTTCTAACATCCCAAAACCCAAAAGTAACTGCAAATGTCCCAAAAATACCCCTGATCAGTGAGTCAGTGAGTCAGTGAGTCAGTGGTAATCCAGCTTTATATATTATAGACTAGATGTCGCGTGTGTGCCGCGGGGTGCGAGCACCCCGCGGAGGTGGATCGCCCACTTTAGCTTTTGTAATCAAAAGGTTATCGGTTGCGAGTAGGTGCAAAAATGTATTTTTTTTTGTCGAAGTTGTAAAAATTTGCCTAAAAAAGGTGTTCGATTATTAAAAAAACTGTAAAGGATACGATCTACTCGGAATGCGCTTTCATTTGATACCCATATAACGTGGGTGGCAAAAGAAAAGCGATCGGCTAATTAGGGGCGGCGGCCAAATTGAATTTGAAGTAATGTCATTGACTGTATCGTATTTTACACTAAAATTCCATTCATTTGATACCCATATTCCGTGGGTGACAAAACAAAAGCGATCTGTCATTTCGGAGCGGTGGCAACACTGAATCATCATGTGGACGCGTGTGTGCCGCGAGGTGCAAGCACCTCGCGGTGGTGTAGTCCTCACATCGCTTTTGTAATAAAAAAAAAGTTTTCAGTTGCGATTTGGTGCAAAAATGTATCTTTTTTCAGGTCAAATTAAAATTTGCCTAAAAAAGGTGTTCGATTGATCAAAAAACTGGAAAGGTTATGTTGTACTTTATACGCTATTTTATGTCGAAGCGATGTCGATGTCGCGTGTGTGCCGCGGGGAGCAAGCACCCCGCGGTGGAGTGGTCCGCTTAATGTTTTTCTAAGCAAAAGGTTTTCAGTTGCAAGTCGGTGCAAAAAAATTTTCGTTTATTTAAGTTACATAAAAAATGGTGTTCGATTATTAAAAAAAAACTGAAAAGGTTACGTTCTACTCTAAAAATCCTTACATTTGTTACCCATATTACATAGGTGGAGAAGGAAAAGCGATTTGACATTTTGGAGCGGCGGCCATATTGAGTTTGAAGCAATATCACTCACTGTATCGTATTCTACTAATAAAATCCTTAGATTTGATACCCATATTACATAGGTGGCAAAACAAAAGCGATCCGCCATTTTGGAGCGGCGGCCATATTGAATTTGGAGAAACGTCACTTACTGAATCGTATTCTACACCTAAAATCCTTACATTTGATACCCATAATACATAGGTGGAGAAGTAAAATCGGTCTGTCATTTCGGAGCGGCGGCCATATTGAATTTGGAGAAACGTCACTTACTGAATCGTATTCTACACTTAAAATCCTTACATTTGATACCCATATTACATAGGTGGAGAAGGAAAAGCGATTTGACATTTCAGAGCGGCGGCCATATTAAGTTTGAAGCAATGTCACTTACTGTATCGTGTTCTACTATTAAAGCCCTTTCATTTGATACCCATATTGCATAGGTGGCAAAAGAAAATCGATTTGACATTTTGGAGCGGCGGCCATATTCAATTTGGTGTAACGTCACATACTGTATCGTATTCTACACTTAAAATCCTTACATTTGATACCCATATTACATAGGTGGAGAAGGAAAAGCGATTTGACATTTCGGAGCGGCGGCCATATTGAGTTTGAAGCAATATCACTCACTGTATCGTGTTCTACTAATAAAACCCTTACATTTGATATCCATATTACATAGGTGGCAAAAGAAAAGCGATCCGCCATTTTGGAGCGGCGGCCATATTGAATTTGGAGAAAAGTCACTTACTAAATCGTATTCTACAATTAAAATCCTTACATTTGATACCCATATTACATAGGTGGAGAAAGAAAAGCGATTTGACAGTTCGGAGCGGCGGCCATATTGAGTTTGAAGCAATATCACTCACTGTATCGTGTTCTACTAATAAAATCCCTACATTTGATACCCATATTACATAGGTGGCAAAATAAAAGCGATCCGCCATTTTGGAGCGGCGGCCATATTGAATTTGGAGAAACGTCACTTACTGAATCGTATTCTACACTTAAAATCCTTACATTTGATACCCATATTGCATAGGTGGAGAAGTGAAATCGGTCTGTCATTTCGGAGCGGCGGCCATATTGAATTTGGAGAAACGTCACTTACTGAATCGTATTCTACACTTAAAATCCTTACATTTGATACCCATATTACATAGGTGGAGAAGGAAAAGCGATTTGACATTTCGGAGCGGCGGCCATATTGAGTTTGAAGCAATATCACTCACTGTGTCGCGTTCTACTAATAAAATCCTTACATTTGATACCCATATTGCATAGGCGGTAAAAGGAAAGCGGTCGGCCATTTTGGAGCGGCGGCCATATTGAATTTGAAACAATGTCACTCACTGTATCGTGTTCTACTATTAAAGCCCTTTCATTTGATACCCATATTACATAGGTGGCAAAAGAAAAGCCATCCGCAATTTCGGAGCGGCGGCCATTTTGATTTTGGAGCAATGTCACTCACTTTGTCGTCTTCTACTCCCAAATCCCTTTCATTTGATACCCATATTGCATAGGTGGCAAAAGAAATGCAATCCGCTATTTTGGAAGCGGCGGCATATTAGATTTAGACAAAAATCATTTACTTGGTTTTGTTTCACTCTTAAAGCCCTTTCATATGATACCCATATCGCTATGGTTACAAAAGAAATGTGATCCGACATTTTTTTAATGGCGGCGATTTTTAATCTATATCGGTGACACTACGTGTGCCGTGTAGTACTCGCTAAACCCTTTCATTTGATACCCATATTACCGTGCCGCTACCGAAAACCGCAACTGAAATAGCAAAAAGCGCAAATTTTGAAACAATGGTCGCCTGCGCCGCCGCCATCTTGAAAAATTGAAATGTCATATTTTTCATGTCAAGTCGACTATATGTGCTATCAAGTGACATTACGAGCTACCCGCTAGCCTCACAACAACCCCGCCAATAAATCGTCAAATTTGGGTTGTCGCTAACAATAAAAACCCTCCCACCTGCAGTGTTGCCCATAACACCAGCTCCAAATGTTGGTAGAAATGATCAGCGACGACTGTTCCACCCCGCTATATCAAAAAAAATTGAAAAAGTCGTAATTTACGTTTTCCCCTAAAACGGAGAAATTACCCCAAAATCGGGGAAAATTACCCCACTATTAGATTTCCCTCGTCGAGCACTACGACAGACCACCCGGTGTTGTCAGTCGAAAAACGCCGGCAACCGCGTCAAAATCGCGAATTAATGCCTTCGAAATGGCAACCCTTAACAAAATGGCCGCCAGCGGAGTTGCCATGTTGAAATGTCAAAGTTTCGGATTTTTCCCGGTAACTACATCATATACGGAGCAGGATGACGTTTACCCCACATGTCCAGCACATCTGCAACGGGGAGATCAATTCGGGTCAATTCGGGTCTACGAAAAAATTTAAACCTCCTTGGCGGCCAGTGTTGCCAGTTGCGGAAAATAAAAATACCAGAAAGTCATAGAGGCCCCGACGCTCTATAGGCGCATGGGGTTGAAAATCGCGAAAAGTTGTTATTTCGATTTTCGACTATTCGGGCCTCCAGAGGAAAAACTACCAAAAACGGTAGAAAATTTTTCACACCTGGCAACACTTCGCGCCGAGTTCTAACCCCGCCTAGAACATTTCACCCCACTCCGAGGCCGCCATCTTGGCGAAAATTCGGTTCAAAAATGTCGAAAATTTCAGCGTTCCAAGATGGCCGCCGGCGCCGCCGCCATTTTGTTTTTCGCCAAACGGCGGCCATATTCGGAAACTCGAGGACGCGTTCGACCGGAGTCATCAAAAAAATCATGCGAAATCCCGAAAATCACGCGCGTGTTCGGTCGCAAACACGGGGCGAAACGGGTTTTTCGATCCAAGATGGCGGCGCGGCCATTTTGTTTTTTCACATTTCGACTGAAGCACCCGATCCCCGGGGGCGAAACGATCACGCGTACCAAAAACCAGCGCGATCGGAGCCGTTTTGGAAATTTTGACATTTCGCGGTGGCGGCCATCTTGGATTTTTCAAATTTCGAATATCGCTTTCTACTCGACTTTATCGATCGTGCATCTCTTTCTAACATCCCAAAACCCAAAAGTAACTGCAAATGTCCCAAAAATACCCCTGATCAGTCAGTGAGTCAGTCAGTCAGTGGTAATCCAGCTTTATATAGTATAGACTAGAAGACTAGATGTCGCGTGTGTGCCGCGGGGTGCGCGCACCCCGCGGTGGTGGACCCCCCACTTTAGCTTTTGTAATCAAAAGGTAATCGGTTGCGAGTCGGTGCAAAAATGTGTCTTTTTTTGCTGAAGTTTAAAAATTTGCCTAAAAAAGGTGTTCGAATATTCAAAAAACTGGAAAGGATACGATCTACTCTGAATGCTCTTTCATGTGATACCCATATAACGTGGGTGGTAAAAGAAAAGGGATCGGCCAATTAGGGGCGGCGGCCGTATTGAATTTGAAGCAATGTCAGTGACTGTATCGTATTTTACACTCAAAGTCCATTAATTTGATACCCATATTCGGTGGGTGGCAAAAAAAAGCGATCTGTCATTTCCATGCGCCGGCAACATTGAATTGTCATGTGGACGCGCGTATGCCGCGAGGTGCACGCACCTCGCGGTGGTGTAGTGCTCACATCGCATTTTGTAATAAAAAAAAAGTTTTCGGTTGCGATTTGGTGCAAAAATGTATCTTTTTTGAGGTCAATTTAAAATTTGCCTAAAAAAGGTGTTCGATTGATCAAAAAGCTGGAAAGGTTATGTTGTACTTTATACGCTCTTTTATTTCGAAGCGATGTCGATGTCGCGTGTGTGCCGCGGGGAGCAAGCACCCCGCGGTGGAATGGTCCACTTAATGTTTTTCTAAGCAAAAGGTTTTCAGTTGCGAGTCGGTGCAAAAAATTTTCGTTTTTTTAAGTTACATAAAAAATGGTGTTCGATTATTAAAAAAACTGAAAAGGTTACGTTCTACTCTGAAAATCCTTACATTTGATACCCATATTACATAGGTGGAGAAGGAAAAGCGATTTGACATTTCGGAGCGGCGGCCATATTGAGTTTGAAGCAATATCACTCACTGTATCGTGTTCTACTAATAAAATCATTACATTTGATACCCATATTACATAGGTGGCAAAAGAAAAGCGATCCGCCATTTTGGAGCGGCGGCCATATTGAATTTGGAGAAAATTCACTTACTGAATCGTATTCTACACTTAAAATCCTTACATTTGATACCCATATTACATAGGTGGAGAAGGAAAAGCGATTTGACATTTTGGAGCGGCGGCCATATTGAGTTTGAAGCAATGTCACTCACTGTATCGTGTTCTACTAATAAAACCCTTACATTTGATACCCATATTACAGAGGTGGAGAAGGAAAAGCGATTTGACATTTCGGAGCGGCGGCCATATTCAATTTGGTGTAACGTCACTTACTGCACCGTGTTCTACACTTAAAATCCTTACATTTGATACCCATATTACATAGGTGGAGAAGGAAAAGCGATTTGACATTTCGGAGCGGCGGCCATATTGAGTTTGAAGCAATGTCACTCACTGTATCGTGTTCTACTAATAAAACCCTTACATTTGATACCCATATTGCATAGGTGGTGAAAGGAAAGCGGTCGGCCATTTTGAAGCGGCGGCCATATTGAATTTGAAACAACGTCACTCACTGCATCGTGTTCTACTATTAAAGCCCTTTCATTTGATACCCATATTGCATAGGTGGAAAAAGAAAATCGATTCGACATGTCGGAGCGGCGGCCATATTGAATTTGAAGCAACGTCACTAACTGTATCGTATTCTACACTTAAAATCCTTAAATTTGATACCCATATTACCGTGCAGCTACCGAAAACCGCACTGAAATAGCAAAAAGCGCAAATTTTGAAACAATGGCTGCCTGCGCCGCCGCCATCTTGAAAAATTTACATGTCATATTTTTCATGTCAAGCCGACTATATGTGCTATCAAGTGACATTACGAGCTACCCGCTAGCCCTCACACAACCTCAACAATAAATCGTCAAATTTGGGTTGTCGCTAACAATAAAAACCGTCCCACCTGCCAGTGTTGCCATAACACCAGCTCCAAATGTTGGTAGAAATGCTCAGCGACGACTGTTCCACCCCGCTATATCAAAAAAAAGTGAAAAAGTCGAAATTTACGTTTTCCCCTAAAACGGAGAAATTACCCCAAAATCGGGGAAAATTACCCCACTATTAGATTTCCCTCGTCGAGCACTACGACAGACCACCCGGTGTTGTCAGTCGAATAACGCCGGCAACCGCGTCAAAATCGCGAATTAATGCCTTCGAAATTGCAACCCCTAACAAAATGGCCGCCAGCGGAGCCGCCATCTTGAAATGTCAAAGTTTCGGATTTTTCCCGGTAACTACATCATATGCGGAGCAGGATGACGTTTACCCCAAGTTGCCAGCTCATCTGGAACGGGGAGATCAATTCGGGTCAAATCGGGTCGACAAAAAAATTCAAACCTCCTTGGCGGCCAGTGTTGCCAGTTGCGGAAAAAAAAAATACCAGAAAGTCATAGAGGGCCCGAAGACCTATAGGCACATGGGTTTGAAAATTGCAAAAAGTCGCTATTTCGATTTTCGACTATTTGGCCCTCCACAGGAAAAACTACCAAAAACGGTAGAAAATTGTTCACACCTGGCAACACTTCGCGCCGAGTTCTAACCCCGCATAGAACATTTCTTCCTACTCCGAGGCCGCCATCTTGGCGAAAATGCGGTTCAAAAAAGTCAAAAATTTGAGCATTCCAAGATGGCCGCCGGCGCCGACGCCATTTTGTTTTTTGCCCAACCGCGGGCATCACAGTAAACTCTAGGACGCACCCGAGCGGAACCATCCAAAAAATCAGCCGAAATCCCGGAAATCACGCGCGTAATCGGTCGCAAACACGGGGCGAAACGGGTTTTTCGATCCAAGATGGCGGCGCGGCCATTTTGTTTTTTCGCATTTTGACAGTTGCACCTCATCCCCGGGAGCGACACGATCAAGAACCATCCAAAAAACCAGCACGCTCGGAGCCATTTTGAAAAAGTTGACATTTCGCGGTGGCGGCCATCTTGGATTTTTCAAATTTCGAATATCGAATCCTGTGTCTTTTAATCAGTAGTCCATCTCTTTCTAACATCCCAACACCCAAAAGTAATCGCAAATGTCCCAAAAATACTCCTGATCAGTGAGTGAGTGAGTGAGTCAGTCAGTGGTAATCCAGCTTTATATAGTATAGACTAGATGTCGCGTGTGTGCCGCGGGGTGCGAGCACCCCGCGGAGGTGTTGTTCCACTTTTAGCTTTTGTAATCAAAAGGTTATCGGTTGCGAGTAGGTGCAAATATGTGTCTTTTTTTGCTGAAGTTTAAAAATTTGCCTAAAAAAGGTGTTCGAATATTCAAAAAACTGGAAAGGATACGATCTACTCGGAATGCGCTTTCATTTGATACCCATATAACGTGGGTGGCAAAAGAAAAGGGATCGGCCAATTAGGGGCGGCGGCCATATTGAATTTGAAGCAATGTCAGTGACTGTATCGTATTTTACACTCAAAGTCCATTCATTTGATACCCATATTCGGTGGGTGGCAAAAAAAAGCGATCTGTCATTTCCATGCGCCGGCAACATTGAATTGTCATGTGGACGCGCGTATGCCGCGAGGTGCACGCACCTCGCGGTGGTGTGGTCCTCACATCGCTTTTGTAATAAAAAAAAGTTTTCAGTTGCGATTTGGTGCATAAATGTATCTTTTTTGGATTCAATTTAAAATTTGCCTAAAAAAGGTGTTCGATTGATCAAAAAGCTGGAAAGGTTATAGTGTACATTATACGCTCTTTTATTTCGAAGCGATGTCGATGTTGCGTGTGTGCCGCGGGGAGCAAGCACCCCGCGGTGAAGTGGTCCACTTAATGTTTTTCTAAGCAAAAGGTTTTCAGTTGCGAGTCGGTGCAAAAAAAATTTCGTTTTTTTGAGTTACATAAAAACTGGTGTTCGATTATTTAAAAAACTGAAAAGGTTACGTTCTACTCTGAAAATCCTTACATTTGATACCCATATTACATAGGTGGAGAAGGAAAAGCGATTTGACATTTCGGAGCGGCGGCCATATTGAATTTGGAGAAACGTCACTTACTGAATCGTATTCTACACTTAAAATCCTTACATTTGATACCCATATTACATAGGTGGTGAAGGAAAATCGGTCTGTCATTTCGGAGCGGCGGCCATATTGAATTTGGAGAAACGTCACTTACTGAATCGTATTCTACACTTAAAATCCTTACATTTGATACCCATATTACATAGGTGGGGAAGGAAAATCGGTCTGTCATTTCGGAGCGGCGGCCATATTGAATTTGGAGAAACGTCACTTACTGAATCGTATTCTACACTTAAAATCCTTACATTTGATACCCATATTACATAGGTGGGGAAGGAAAATCGGTCTGTCATTTCGGAGCGGCGGCCATATTGAATTTGGAGAAACGTCACTTACTGAATCGTTTTCTACACTTAAAATCCTTACATTTGATACCCATATTACATAGGTGGAGAAATAAAAGCGATTTGACATTTCGGAGCGGCGGCCATATTGAGTTTGAAGCAATATCACTCACTGTATCGTGTTCTATTAATAAAATCCTTACATTTGATACCCATATTGCATAGGTGGAGAAGGAAAATCGGTCTGTCATTTCGGAGCGGCGGCCATATTGAATTTGGAGAAACGTCACTTACTGAATCGTAGTCTACACTTAAAATCCTTACATTTGATACCCATATTACATAGGTGGAGAAGGAAAAGCGATCCGCCATTTTGGAGCGGCGGCTATATTGAATTTGAAACAATGTCACTCACTGTATCGTGTTCTACTATTAAAGCCCTTACATTTGATACCCATATTACATAGGTGGCAAAACAAAAGCGATCCGCCATTTTGGAGTGGCGGCCATATTGAATTTGGAGAAACGTCACTTACTGAATCGTATTCTACACCTAAAATCCTTACATTTGATACCCATAATACATAGGTGGAGAAGTAAAATCGGTCTGTCATTTCGGAGCGGCGGCCATATTGAATTTGGAGAAACGTCACTTACTGAATCGTATTCTACACTTAAAATCCTTACATTTGATACCCATATTACATAGGTGGAGAAGGAAAAGCGATTTGACATTTCGGAGCGGCGGCCATATTGAGTTTGAAGCAATGTCACTCACTGTATCGTGTTTTACTAATAAAAGCCTTTCATTTGATACCCATATTACATAGGTGGCAAAAGAAAATCGATTTGACATTTCGGAGCGGCGGCCATTTTGAATTTGGAGAAACGTCACTTACTGAATCGTATTCTACACTTAAAATCCTTACATTTGATACCCATATTACATAGGTGGAGAAGGAAAAGCGATTTGACATTTCGGAGCGGCGGCCATATTGAGTTTGAAGCAATATCACTCAATGTATCGTGTTCTACTAATAAAATCCTTACATTTGATACCCATATTGCATAGGTGGCAAAAGAAAAGCGATCCGCAATTTCGGAGCGGCGGCCATTTTGATTTTGGAGCAATGTCACTCACTTTATCGTGTTCTACTCGCAAATGCCTTTCATTTGATACCCATAGTGCATAGGTGGCAAAAGAAATGCAATCGGCCATTTTGAAAGCGGCGGCCATATTGGATTTAGACAAAAATCATTGACTTGGTTTTGTTTCACTCATAAAGCCCTTTCATTTGATACCCATATCGCTATGGTTGCAAAAGAAATGTGATCCGACATTTTTTTAATGGCGGCCATTTTGAATTCATAGAGGTGACGTTACTTGCATCGTGTAGTACTCGCAAAACCCTTTCATTTAATACCCATATCACCATGCCGCGGCTGAAAACCGCACCGGAATAGCAAAAAGCGCAACTTTTTAAAAAAAGGCCGCCAGCGCCGCCGCCATCTTGAAAAATTAAGATGTCAAATTTTTTAAAAATACTTGACTATATTTCCTATCGATTGGTATCACCGGCTGGCCCCTAACCCTAACCAAACCCCGTCAAAAAATCGTCAAATGTGGGTCGTCGCTGACAACAAAAACCGCCCCAGCTGCCAGTGTTGCCATATCTCCGGTCCCAAATGTGGGTAGAAATGATCAGCGACGCCTGTTCCACCCCGCCATATGAAAAAAGTTGAAAAAAGACGAAATTTACGTTTTCCCCCAAAACGGGGAAATTACCCTAAAATCGGGGTAAATTACCCCACGGTTTGATTCCCCTTAGCCAGCCCTACAAAAGGCCACCCGGTGTTGTCAGTCGAAAAACGCCGGCAACCGCGTCAAAATCGCGATTTATTTTTTCAAAATTGCAACACTTTACAAAATGGCCGCCAGCGGAGCCGCCATCTTGAAATGTCAAAGTTTCGGATTTTTCCCGGTAACTACATCGTATACGGAGCAGGATGACGTTTACCCCATGTTGCCAGCACATCTGGAACGGGGAGATCAATTCGGGTCAAATCGGGTCTACGAAAAAATTCAAAAGTCCATGGCGGCCAGTGTTGCCAGTTGCACAAAATAAAAATACCAGAAAGTCATAGAGGCCCCGACGCTTTATAGGCGCATGGGGTTGAAAATTGCGAAAAGTCGTTATTTCGATTTTCGACTTTTCGGGCCCCCAGAGGAAAAACTACCAAAAATGGTAGAAAATTTTTCCAACCTGGCAACACTTTGCGCCGAGCTCTAACCCCGCCCAGAACATTTGACCCCACTCCGAGGCCGCCATCTTGGCGAAAATGCGGTTCAAAAATGTCAAAAATTTGAGCGTTCCAAGATGGCCGCCGGCGCCGCCGCCATTTTGTTTTTCGCCAACCGGCTACCATAATCGGAAACTCGAGGACGCGTTCGACCGGAGCCATCAAAAAAATCAGCCGAAATCCCGAAAATCACGCGCGTGTGCGGTCGCAAACACGGGGCGAAACGGGTTTTTCGATCCAAGATGGCGGCGCGGCCATTTTGTTTTTTGACATTTCGACAGTCACACCCCATCCCCGGGGGCGAAACGATCACGCGTACCAAAAACCAGCGCGATCGGAGCCGTTTTGGAAATTTTAACATTTCGCGGCGGCGGCCATCTTGGATTTATCAAATTTCGAATATCGCTTTCTACTCGACTGAATCGATCGTGCATCTCGCTCTAACATCCCAAAACCCAAAAGTAACTGCAAATGTCCCAAAAATACCCCTGATCAGTCAGTGAGTCAGTCAGTCAGTGGTAATCCAGCTTTATATATTATAGATACTAGATGTCGCGTGTGTGCCGCGGGGTGCGCGCACCCCGCGGTGGTGGACCCCCCACTTTAGCTTTTGTAATCAAAAGGTTATCGGTTGCGAGTAGGTGCAAAAATGAATTTTTTTTTGTCGAAGTTATAAAATTTGCCTAAAAAAGGTGTTCGAATATTCAAAAAACTGGAAAGGATACGTTTTTCTCTGAATGCTCTTTCATTTGATACCCATATTACGTGGGTGACAAAAGAAAATCGATCGGCCAATTCGGAGCGGCGGCCATATTGAATTTGGAGTAATGTCATTGACTGTGTCGTTTTTTACACTCAAAGTCCATTTTTTTGATATCTATATTGCGTGGGTGGCAAAAGAAAATCGATCTGTCATTTCGGAGCGGTGGCAACACTGAATCATCATGTGGACGCGTGTGTGCCGCGAGGTGCACGCACCTCGCGGTGGTGTGGTCCTCACATCGCTTTTGTAATAAAAAAAGTTTTCAGATTTGATACCCATATTACATAGGTGGAGAAGGAAAATCGGTCTGTCATTTCGGAGCGGCGGCCATATTGAATTTGGAGAAACGTCACTTACTGAATCGTATTCTACACTTAAAATCCTTACATTTGATACCCATATTGCATAGGTGGTAAAAGGAAAGCGGTCAGCCATTTTGAAGCGGCGGCCATATTGAGTTTGAAGCAATGTCACTCACTGTATCGTGTTCTACTATTAAAGCCCTATCATTTGATACCCATATTGCATAGGTGGCAAAAGAAAATCGATTTGACATTTCGGAGCGGCGGCCATATTGAATTTGGAACGCGTCACTTACTGAATCGTATTCTACAATTGAAATCCATACATTTGATACCCATATTACATAGGTGGCGAAAGAAAAGTGATTTGACATTTCGGAGCGGCGGCCATATTGAGTTTGAAGCAATATCACTCACTGTATCGTGTTCTACTAATAAAACCCTTACATTTGATACCCATATTGCATAGGTGGCAAAAGAAAATCGATTTGACATTTTGGAGCGGCGGCCATATTCAATTTGGTGTAACGTCACTTACTGTACCTTGTTCTACACTTAAAATCCTTACATTTGATACCCATATTACATAAGTGGAGAAGGAAATGCGATTTGACATTTCGAAGCGGCGGCCATATTGAGTTTGAAGCAATTTCACTCACTGTATCGTGTTCTACTAATAAAACACTTACATTTGATACCCATAATACATAGGTGGAGAAGGAAAAGCGATTTGACATTTCGCAGCGGCGGCCATATTGAGTTTGAAGCAATGTCACTCACTGTATCGTGTTCTACTAATAAAACCCTTACATTTGATACCCATATTGCATTGGTGGTGAAAGGAAAGCGGTCGGCCATTTCGAAGCGGCGGCCATATTGAGTTTGAAACAATGTCACTCACTGCATCGTGTTCTACTATTAAAGCCCTTTCATTTGATACCCATATTGCATAGGTGGCAAAAGAAAATCGATTTGACATGTCGGAGCGGCGGCCATATTGAATTTGAAGCAACGTCACTAACTGTATCGTATTCTACACTTAAAATCCTTAAATTTGATACCCATATTACCGTGCCGCTACCGAAAACCGCACTGAAATAGCAAAAAGCGCAAATTTTGAAACAATGGCCGCCTGCGCCGCCGCCATCTTGAAAAATTTTAATTTCATATTTTTCATGTCAAGCCGACTATATGTGCTATCAAGTGACATTACGAGCTACCCGCTAGCCCTCACACAACCCCGCCAATAAATCGTCAAATTTGGGTTGTCGCTAACAATAAAAACCGCCCCAGCTGCCAGTGTTACCATATATCCGGTCCCAAATGGTAGTAGAAATGATCAGCAACGTCTGTCCCACCCCGCTATTTGAAAAAAAATCGAAAAAGTCGAAATTTACGTTCTCCCCCAAAACGGAGAAATTACCCCAAAATCGGGGAAAATTACCCCACCCTTCGATTTCCCTCGGCTAGCACTTCAAAAGGCCACCCGGTGTTGTCAGTCGAAAAACGCCGGCAACCACGTCATAATCGCGATTTTATTTTTTCGAAATTGCAACACTTTACAAAATGGCCGCCAGCGGAGCCGTTATCTTGAAATGTCAAAGTTTCGGATTTTTCCCGGTAACTACGTCATATACAGAGCAGGATGACGTTTACCCCACGTTGCCAGCACATCTGAAACGGGGAGATCAATTCGGGTCAAATCGGGTCGACGAAAAAATTCAAACCTCCTTGGCGGCCAGTGTTGCCAGTTGCGGAAAATAAAAATACCAGAAAGTCATAGAGGCCGCGACGCTCTATAGGTGCACAGGGTTGAAAATTGCGAAAAGTCGCTATTTCGATTTTCGACTATTTGGCCCTCCAGAGGAAAAACTACCAAAAACAGTAGAAATTTTTTCACACCTGGCAACACTTCGTGCCGAGTTCTAACCCCGCCTAGAACATTTCATCCCACTCCGAGGCCGCCATCTTGGCGAAAATGCGGTTCAAAAAAGTCAAAAATTTCAGCGTTCCAAGATGGCCGCCGGCGCCGCCGCCATTTTGTTTTTCGCCAACCGGCTACGATAATCGGAAACTCGAGGACGCGTCCAACCGAAACCATCAAAAAAATCAGCCGAAATCCCGAAAATCACGCGCGTGTTCGGTCGCAAACACGGGGCGAAACGGGTTTTTCGATCCAAGATGGCGACGCGGCCATTTTGTTTTTTCACATTTCGACAGAAGCACCCGATCCCCGGGGGCGAAACGATCACGCGTCCCAAAAACCAGCGCGATCGGAGCCGTTTTGGAAATTTTGACATTTCGAGCCGGCGGCCATCTTGGATTTTTCAAATTTTGAATATCGAATCCTGTGTCTTTTAATCAGTAGTCCATCTCACTCTAACATTCCAACACGCAAAAGTAATCGCAAATGTCCCAAAAATACCCCTGATCAGTCAGTGAGTCAATCAGTGGTAATCCAGCTTTATATAGTATAGACTAGATGTCGCGTGTGTGCCGCGGGGTGCGAGCACCCCGCGGAGGTGTTGTTCCACTTTTAGCTTTTGTAATCAAAAGGTAATCGGTTGCGAGTCGGTGCAAAAATGTGTCTTTTTTTGCTGAAGTTTAAAAATTTGCCTAAAAAAGGTGTTCGAATATTCAAAAAACTGGAAAGGATACGATCTACTCGGAATGCTCTTTCATTTGATACCCATATAACGTGGGTGGCAAAAGAAAAGCGATCGGCCAAATAGGGGCGGCGGCCATATTGAATTTGAAGCAATGTCAGTGACTGTATCGTATTTTACACTCAAAGTCCATTCATTTGATACCCATATTCGGTGGGTGGCAAAAAAAAGCGATCTGTCATTTCCATGCGCTGGCAACATTGAATTGTCTTGCGGACGCGCGTATGCCGCGAGGTGCACGCACCTCGCGGTGGTGTGGTCCTCACATCGCTTTTGTAATAAAAAAAAGTTTTCAGTTGCGATTTGGTGCAAAAATGTATCTTTTTTTAAAGTCGATTTAAAATTTAACTAAAAAAGGTGTTCGATTGATCAAAAAGCTGGAAAGGTTATGTTGTACTTTATACGCTCTTTTATTTCGAAGCGCTGTCGATGTCGCGTGTGTGCCGCGGGGAGCAAGCACCCCGCGGTGGAGTGGTCCACTTAATGTTTTTCTAAGCAAAAGATTTTCAGTTGCGAGTCGGTGCAAAAAAATTTTCGTTTTTTTAAGTTACATAAAAAATGGTGTTCGATTATTTAAAAAACTGAAATATTACGTTCTACTCTGAAAATCCTTACATTTGATACCCATATTACATAGGTGGAGAAAAAAAAGCGATTTGACATTTCGGAGCGGCGGCCATATTGAATTTGGAGAAACGTCACTTACTGAATCGTATTCTACACCTAAAATCCTTACATTTGATACCCATATTACATAGGTGGCGAAGGAAAAGCGATTTGACATTTCGGAGCGGCGGCCATATTGAGTTTGAAGAAATGTCGCTCACTGTATCGTGTTCTACTAATAAAATCCTTTCATTTGATACCCATATTACATAGGTGGCAAAAGAAAAGCGATCCGCCATTTTGGAGCGGCGGCCATATTGAATTTGGAGAAATGTCACTTACTGAATCGTATTCTACACTTAAAATCCTTACATTTGATACCCATATTACATAGGTGGAGAAGGAAAAGCGATTTGACATTTTGGAGCGGCGGCCATATTGAGTTTGAAGCAATATCACTCACTGTATCGTGTTCTACTAATAAAATCCTTACATTTGATACCCATATTACATAGGTGGAGAAAAAAAAGCGATTTGACATTTCGGAGCGGCGGCCATATTGAATTTGGAGAAACGTCACTTACTGAATCGTATTCTACACCTAAAATCCTTACATTTGATACCCATATTACATAGGTGGCGAAGGAAAAGCGATTTGACATTTCGGAGCGGCGGCCATATTGAGTTTGAAGAAATGTCGCTCACTGTATCGTGTTCTACTAATAAAATCCTTACATTTGATACCCATATTACATAAGTGGCATAAGAAAAGCGATCCGCCATTTTGGAGCGGCGGCTATATTGAATTTGGAGAAACGTCACTTACTGAATCGTGTTCTACGCTTAAAATCATTACATTTGATACCCATATTACATAGGTGGAGAAGGAAAAGCGATTTGACATTTCGGAGCGGCGGCCATATTGAGTTTGAAGCAATATCACTCACTGTATCGTATTCTACTAATAAAATCCTTACATTTGATACCCATATTGCATAGGCGGTAAAAGGAAAGCGGTCGGCCATTTTGAAGCGGCGGCCATATTGAGTTTGAAACAATGTCACTCATTTTATCGTGTTCTACTATTAAAGGCCTTTCATTTGATACCCATATTGCATAGGTGGCAAATGAAAAGCGATCCGCCATTTTGGAGCGGCGGCCATATTGAATTTAGAGAAACGTCACTTACTGAATCGTATTCTACACTTAAAATCCTTACATTTGATACCCATATTACATAGGTGGAGAAGGAAAAGCGGTTTGACATTTCGGAGCGGCGGCCATATTGAGTTTGAAGCAATGTCACTCACTGTATCGTGTTCTACTAATAAAACCCTTTCATTTGATACCCATATTGCGTAGGTGGCAAAAGAAAAGCGATCCGCAATTTTGGAGCGGCGGCCATTTTGATTTTGGAGCAATGTCACTCACTTTATCGTGTTCTACTCCCAAATGCCTTTCATTTGATACCCATATTACATGGGTGGCAAAAGAAATGCAATCCGCCATTTTTGGAGCGGCGGCCATATTGGATTTAGTAAAAAATCATTGACTTGGTTTTGTTTCACTCTTAAAGCCCTTTCATTTGATACCCATATCGCTATGGTTGCAAAAGAAATGTGAACCGACATTTTTTTAATGGCGGCCATTTTGAATTCATAGAGGTGACGTTACTTGCATCGTGTAGTACTCGCAAAACCCTTTCATTTGATACCCATATCACCACTCCGCGGCTGAAAACCGCACCGAAATAGCAAAAAGCGCAAATTTTTAAAAAAAGGCCGCCAGCGCCGCCGCCATCTTGAAAAGTTGAAATGTCAAATTTTTTAAAAATACTTGACTATATTTCCTATCGATTGGTATCACCAGCTGGCCCCTAACCCTAACCAAACCCCGTCAAAAAATCGTCAAATTTGGCTCGTCGCTGACAACAAAAACCGCCCCAGCTGCCAGTGTTGCCATATCACCGGCCCTAAATGGTGGTAGAAATGATCAGCGACGTCTGTTCCACCCTGCTATATGAAAAAAAATCGAAAAAGTCGAAATTTACGTTCTCCCTCAAAACGGGGAAATTACCCCAAAATCGGGGAAAATTACCCCACGGTTTGATTCCCCTTAGCCAGCCCTACAAAAGGCCACCCGGTGTTGTCAGTCGAAAAACGCCGGCAACCGCGTCAAAATCGGGATTTTATTTTTTCGAAATTGCAATACTTTACAAAATGGCCGCCAGCGAAGCCGCCATCTTTAAATGTCAAAGTTTCGGATTTTTCCCGGTAACTACACCATATACGAAGCAAGATGACATTTACCCCACGTTACCAGCACGTCTGCAACGGGGAGATCAATTCGGGTCAAATCGGGTCTACGAAAAAATTCTAATCCCCATGGCGGCCAGTGTTGCCAGTTGCGGAAAATAAAAATACCAGAAAGTCATAGAGGCCCCGACCCTCTATAGGTGCATGGGGTTGAAAATTGCCAAAAGTCGTTATTTCGATTTTCGACTTTTCGGGCCCCCAGAGGAAAAACTACCAAAAATGGTAGAAAATTATTCCAACCTGGCAACACTTTGCGCCAAGCTCTAACCCCGCCCAGAACATTCGACCCCACTCCGAGGCCGCCATCTTGGCGAAAATTCGGTTCAAATAAGTCAAAAATTTGAGCGTTCCAAGATGGCCGCCGGCGCCGCCACCATTTTGTTTTTCGCCAAGCGGCGGCCATATTCGGAAACTCGAGGATGCTTTCGGGCGGATAAATCAAAAAAATCAGCCGAAATCCCGAAAATCACGCGCGTGTTCGGTCGCAAACACGGGGCGAAACGGGTTTTTCGATCCAAGATGGCGGCGCGGCCATTTTGTTTTTTGACATTTCGACAGAAGCACCCGATCCCCGGGGGCGAAACGATCACGCGTCCCAAAAACCAGCGCGATCGGAGTCGTTTTGGGAATTTTGACATTTCGCGGCGGTGGCCATCTTGGATTTTTCAAATTTCGAATATCGCTTTCTACTCGACTGAATCGATCGTGCATCTCCCTCTAACATCCCAAAACCCAAAAGTAACTGCAAATGTCCCAAAAATACCCCTGATCAGTGAGTCAGTCAGTCAGTGGTAATCCAGCTTTATATAGTATAGACTAGATGTCGCGTGTGTGCCGCGGGGTGCGCGCACCCCGCGGTGGTGGACCCCCCACTTTAGCTTTTGTAATCAAAAGGTTATCGGTTGCGAGTAGGTGCAAAAATGATTTTTTTTTGTCGAAGTTATAAAATTTGCCTAAAAAAGGTGTTCGAATATTCAAAGAACTGGAAAGGATACGTTTTTCTCTGAATGCTCTTTCATTTGATACCCATATTACGTGGATGGCAAAAGAAAATCGATCGGCCAATTTGGAGCGGCGGCCATATTGAATTTGGAGTAATGTCATTGACTGTGTCGTTTTTTACACTCAAAGTCCATTTTTTTGATATCTATATTGCGTGGGTGGCAAATGAAAATCGATCTGTCATTTCGGAGCGGTGGCAACACTGAATCATCATGTGGACGCGTGTGTGCCGCGAGGTGCACGCACCTCGCGGTGGTGTGGTCCTCACATCGCTTTTGTAATAAAAAAAAGTTTTCAGTTGTGATTTGGTGCAAAAATGTATCTTTTTTGAGGTTGATTTAAAATTTGCCAAAGAAAGGTGTTCGATTAACCAAAACGCTGGAAAGGTTATGTTCTACTCTATAAACATTTTTATTTGGAAGCCATGTCCATGTCGCGTGTGTGCCGCGGGGAGCAAGCACCCCGCGGTGGAGTGGTCCACTTAATGTGTTTCTAAGCGAAAGGTTTTCAGTTGCGAGTCGGTGCAAAAAATTTTTCGTTTTTTGAAGTTACATAAAATTTGCCAAAAAATGTGTTCGATTATTCAAAAAATTGGTAAGGTTACGTTCTACTTTGAAAATTCTTTCATTTGATACCCATATTACATAGGTGGCAAAAGAAAAGCGATCCGCCATTTTGGAGCGGCGGCCATATTGAATTTGGAGCAACGTCACTTACTGAATCGTATTCTACACTTAAAATCTTTACATTTGATACCCATATTACATAGGTGGAGAAGGAAAAGCGATTTGACATTTCGGAGCGGCGGCCATATTGAGTTTGAAACAATGTCACTCACTGTATCGTGTTCTACTAATAAAATCCTTACATTTGATACCCATATTACATAGGTGGAGAAGGAAAATCGGTCTGTCATTTCGGAGCGGCGGCCATATTGAATTTGGAGAAACGTCACTTACTGAATCGTATTATGCACTTAAAATCCTTACATTTGATACCCATATTACATAGGTGGAGAAGGAAAAGCGATTTGACATTTCGGAGCGGCGGCCATATTGAGTTTGAAGCAGTATCATTCACTGTATCGTGTTCTACTAATAAAATCCTTACATTTGATACCCATATTGCATAGGTGGCAAAAGAAAATCGATTTGACATTTCAGAGCGGCGGCCATATTGAATTTGGAACAGCGTCACTTACTGAATCGTATTCTACAATTAAAATCCATACATTTGATACCCATATTACATAGGTGGCGAAAGAAAAGCGATTTAACATTTCGGAGCGGCGGCCATATTGAGTTTGAAGCAATATCACTCACTGTATCGTGTTCTACTAATAAAACCCTTACATTTGATACCCATATTGCATAGGTGGCAAAAGAAAATCGATTTGACATTTTGGAGCGGCGGCCATATTCAATTTGGTGTAACGTCACTTACTGTACCGTGTTCTACACTTAAAATCCTTACATTTGATACCCATATTACATAAGTGGAGAAGGAAAAGCGATTTGACATTTCGGAGCGGCGGCCATATTGAGTTTGAAGCAATGTCACTCACTGTATCGTGTTCTACTAATAAAACACTTACATTTGATACCCATAATACATAGGTGGAGAAGGAAAAGCGATTTGACATTTCGCAGCGGCGGCCATATTGAGTTTGAAGCAATGTCACTCACTGTATCGTGATCTACTAATAAAACCCTTACATTTGATACCCATATTGCATAGGTGGTGAAAGGAAAGCGGTCGGCCATTTTGAAGCGGCGGCCATATTGAGTTTGAAACAACGTCACTCACTGCATCGTGTTCTACTATTAAAGCCGTTTCATTTGATACCCATATTGCATAGGTGGCAAAAGAAAATCGATTTGACATGTCGGAGCGGCGGCCATATTGAATTTGAAGCAACGTCACTAACTGTATCGTATTCTACACTTAAAATCCTTAAATTTGATACCCATATTACCGTGCCGCTACCGAAAACCGCACTAAAATAGCAAAAAGCGCAAATTTGGAAACAATGGCCGCCTGGGCCGCCGCCATCTTGAAAAATTTTAATGTCATATTTTTCATGTCAAGCCGACTATATGTGCTATCAAGTGACATTACGAGCTACCCGCTAGCCCTCACACAACCCCGCCAATAAATCGTCAAATTTGGGTTGTCGCTAACAATAAAAACCGTCCCACCTGCCAGTGTTGCCATAACACCAGCTCTAAATGTTAGTAGAAATGATCAGCGACGACTGTTCCACCCCGCTATATCAAAAAAAATTGAAAAAGTCGAAATTTACGTTTTCCCCTAAAACGGAGAAATTACCCCAAAATCGGGGAAAATTACCCCACTATTAGATTTCCCTCGTCGAGCACTTCGACAGACCACCCGGTGTTGTCAGTCGAAAAACGCCGGCAACCGCGTCAAAATCGCGAATTAATGCTTTCGAAATTGCAACCCTTAACAAAATGGCCGCCAGCGGAGCCGCCATCTTGAAATGTCAAAGTTTCGGATTTTTCCCGGTAACTACATCATATACGGAGCAGGATGACGTTTACCCCACATGTCCAGCACATCTGGAACGGGGAGATCAATTCGGGTCAATTCGGGTCTACGAAAAAATTCAAACCTCCTTGGCGGCCAGTGTTGCCAGTTGCCGAAAATAAAAATACCAGAAAGTCATAAAGGTCCCAACGCTCTATGGGCGCATGGGGTTAAAAATTGCGAAAAGTCGTTATTTCGATTTTCGAATATTTGGCTCTCCAGAGAGAAAACTACCAAAAACGGTAGAAAATTTTTCACACCTGGCAACACTTCGCACCGAGCTCTAACCCCGCCTAGAACATTTTACCCCACTCCGAGGCCGCCATCTTGGCGAAAATGCGGTTCAAAAAAGTCAAAAATTTGAGCGTTCCAAGATGGCCGCCGGCGCCGCCGCCATTTTGTTTTTCGCCAATCAGCTACCATATTCGGGAACTGGAGGACGCATTTAAGGGAAATCATCCAAAAAATCAGCCGAAATCCCGGAAATCACGCGCGTCTTCGGTCGCAAACACGGGGCGAAACGGGTTTTTCGATCCAAGATGGCGGCGCGGCCATTTTGTATTTTCACATTTTAACAAAAGCACCCCATCCCCGGGGGCGAGACGATCACGCGTACCAAAAACCAGCGCGATCGGAGTCGTTTTGGAAATTTTGACATTTCGCGCCGTCGGCCATCTTGGATTTTTCAAATTTCGAATATCGAATCCTGTGTCTTTTAATCAGTAGTCTATCTCTTTCTAACATCCCAACACCCAAAAGTAATCGCAAATGTCCCAAAAATACCCCTAATCAGTCAGTGAGTGAGTGGTAATCCAGCTTTATATAATATAGATGTCGCGTGTGTGCCGCGGGGTGCGCGCACCCCGCGGTGGTGGACCCCCCACTTTAGCTTTTGTAATCAAAAGGTTATCGGTTGCGAGTAGGTGCAAAAATGATTTTTTTTTGTCGAAGTTATAAAATTTGCCTAAAAAAGGTGTTCGAATATTCAAAGAACTGGAAAGGATACGTTTTTCTCTGAATGCTCTTTCATTTGATACCCATATTACGTGGATGGCAAAAGAAAATCGATCGGCCAATTTGGAGCGGCGGCCATATTGAATTTGGAGTAATGTCATTGACTGTGTCGTTTTTTACACTCAAAGTCCATTTTTTTGATATCTATATTGCGTGGGTGGCAAATGAAAATCGATCTGTCATTTCGGAGCGGTGGCAACACTGAATCATCATGTGGACGCGTGTGTGCCGCGAGGTGCACGCACCTCGCGGTGGTGTGGTCCTCACATCGCTTTTGTAATAAAAAAAAGTTTTCAGTTGTGATTTGGTGCAAAAATGTATCTTTTTTGAGGTTGATTTAAAATTTGCCAAAGAAAGGTGTTCGATTAACCAAAACGCTGGAAAGGTTATGTTCTACTCTATAAACATTTTTATTTGGAAGCCATGTCCATGTCGCGTGTGTGCCGCGGGGAGCAAGCACCCCGCGGTGGAGTGGTCCACTTAATGTGTTTCTAAGCGAAAGGTTTTCAGTTGCGAGTCGGTGCAAAAAATTTTTCGTTTTTTGAAGTTACATAAAATTTGCCAAAAAATGTGTTCGATTATTCAAAAAATTGGTAAGGTTACGTTCTACTTTGAAAATTCTTTCATTTGATACCCATATTACATAGGTGGCAAAAGAAAAGCGATCCGCCATTTTGGAGCGGCGGCCATATTGAATTTGGAGCAACGTCACTTACTGAATCGTATTCTACACTTAAAATCTTTACATTTGATACCCATATTACATAGGTGGAGAAGGAAAAGCGATTTGACATTTCGGAGCGGCGGCCATATTGAGTTTGAAACAATGTCACTCACTGTATCGTGTTCTACTAATAAAATCCTTACATTTGATACCCATATTACATAGGTGGAGAAGGAAAATCGGTCTGTCATTTCGGAGCGGCGGCCATATTGAATTTGGAGAAACGTCACTTACTGAATCGTATTATGCACTTAAAATCCTTACATTTGATACCCATATTACATAGGTGGAGAAGGAAAAGCGATTTGACATTTCGGAGCGGCGGCCATATTGAGTTTGAAGCAGTATCATTCACTGTATCGTGTTCTACTAATAAAATCCTTACATTTGATACCCATATTGCATAGGTGGCAAAAGAAAATCGATTTGACATTTCAGAGCGGCGGCCATATTGAATTTGGAACAGCGTCACTTACTGAATCGTATTCTACAATTAAAATCCATACATTTGATACCCATATTACATAGGTGGCGAAAGAAAAGCGATTTAACATTTCGGAGCGGCGGCCATATTGAGTTTGAAGCAATATCACTCACTGTATCGTGTTCTACTAATAAAACCCTTACATTTGATACCCATATTGCATAGGTGGCAAAAGAAAATCGATTTGACATTTTGGAGCGGCGGCCATATTCAATTTGGTGTAACGTCACTTACTGTACCGTGTTCTACACTTAAAATCCTTACATTTGATACCCATATTACATAAGTGGAGAAGGAAAAGCGATTTGACATTTCGGAGCGGCGGCCATATTGAGTTTGAAGCAATGTCACTCACTGTATCGTGTTCTACTAATAAAACACTTACATTTGATACCCATAATACATAGGTGGAGAAGGAAAAGCGATTTGACATTTCGCAGCGGCGGCCATATTGAGTTTGAAGCAATGTCACTCACTGTATCGTGATCTACTAATAAAACCCTTACATTTGATACCCATATTGCATAGGTGGTGAAAGGAAAGCGGTCGGCCATTTTGAAGCGGCGGCCATATTGAGTTTGAAACAACGTCACTCACTGCATCGTGTTCTACTATTAAAGCCGTTTCATTTGATACCCATATTGCATAGGTGGCAAAAGAAAATCGATTTGACATGTCGGAGCGGCGGCCATATTGAATTTGAAGCAACGTCACTAACTGTATCGTATTCTACACTTAAAATCCTTAAATTTGATACCCATATTACCGTGCCGCTACCGAAAACCGCACTAAAATAGCAAAAAGCGCAAATTTGGAAACAATGGCCGCCTGGGCCGCCGCCATCTTGAAAAATTTTAATGTCATATTTTTCATGTCAAGCCGACTATATGTGCTATCAAGTGACATTACGAGCTACCCGCTAGCCCTCACACAACCCCGCCAATAAATCGTCAAATTTGGGTTGTCGCTAACAATAAAAACCGTCCCACCTGCCAGTGTTGCCATAACACCAGCTCTAAATGTTAGTAGAAATGATCAGCGACGACTGTTCCACCCCGCTATATCAAAAAAAATTGAAAAAGTCGAAATTTACGTTTTCCCCTAAAACGGAGAAATTACCCCAAAATCGGGGAAAATTACCCCACTATTAGATTTCCCTCGTCGAGCACTTCGACAGACCACCCGGTGTTGTCAGTCGAAAAACGCCGGCAACCGCGTCAAAATCGCGAATTAATGCTTTCGAAATTGCAACCCTTAACAAAATGGCCGCCAGCGGAGCCGCCATCTTGAAATGTCAAAGTTTCGGATTTTTCCCGGTAACTACATCATATACGGAGCAGGATGACGTTTACCCCACATGTCCAGCACATCTGGAACGGGGAGATCAATTCGGGTCAATTCGGGTCTACGAAAAAATTCAAACCTCCTTGGCGGCCAGTGTTGCCAGTTGCCGAAAATAAAAATACCAGAAAGTCATAAAGGTCCCAACGCTCTATGGGCGCATGGGGTTAAAAATTGCGAAAAGTCGTTATTTCGATTTTCGAATATTTGGCTCTCCAGAGAGAAAACTACCAAAAACGGTAGAAAATTTTTCACACCTGGCAACACTTCGCACCGAGCTCTAACCCCGCCTAGAACATTTTACCCCACTCCGAGGCCGCCATCTTGGCGAAAATGCGGTTCAAAAAAGTCAAAAATTTGAGCGTTCCAAGATGGCCGCCGGCGCCGCCGCCATTTTGTTTTTCGCCAATCAGCTACCATATTCGGGAACTGGAGGACGCATTTAAGGGAAATCATCCAAAAAATCAGCCGAAATCCCGGAAATCACGCGCGTCTTCGGTCGCAAACACGGGGCGAAACGGGTTTTTCGATCCAAGATGGCGGCGCGGCCATTTTGTATTTTCACATTTTAACAAAAGCACCCCATCCCCGGGGGCGAGACGATCACGCGTACCAAAAACCAGCGCGATCGGAGTCGTTTTGGAAATTTTGACATTTCGCGCCGTCGGCCATCTTGGATTTTTCAAATTTCGAATATCGAATCCTGTGTCTTTTAATCAGTAGTCTATCTCTTTCTAACATCCCAACACCCAAAAGTAATCGCAAATGTCCCAAAAATACCCCTAATCAGTCAGTGAGTGAGTGGTAATCCAGCTTTATATAATATAGATAGATATATATATATAGATATATAGACTAGATGTCGCGTGTGTGCCGCGGGGTGCGAGCACCCCGCGGAGGTAGATCGCCCACTTTAGCTTTTGTAATCAAAAGGTAATCGGTTGCGAGTCGGTGCAAAAATGTGTCTTTTTTTGCTGAAGTTTAAAAATTTGCCTAAAAAAGGTGTTCGAATATTCAAAAAACTGGAAAGGATACGATCTACTCGGAATGCGCTTTCATTTGATACCCATATAACGTGGGTGGCAAAAGAAAAGCGATCGGCTAATTAGGGGTGGCGGCCATATTGAATTTGAAGTAATGTCATTGACTGTATCGTATTTTACACTAAAATTCCATTCATTTGATACCCATATTCCGTGGGTGACAAAACAAAAGCGATCTCATTTCGGAGCGGTGGCAACACTGAATCATCATGTGGACGCGTGTGTGCCGCGAGGTGCAAGCACCTCGCGGTGGTGTAGTCCTCACATCGCTTTTGTAATAAAAAAAAAGTTTGCAGTTGCGATTTGGTGCAAAAATGTATCTTTTTTCAGGTCAAATTAAAATTTGCCTAAAAAAGGTGTTCGATTGATCAAAAAACTGGAAAGGTTATGTTGTACTTTATACGCTATTTTATTTCGAAGCGATGTCGATGTCGCGTGTGTGCCGCGGGGAGCAAGCACCCCGCGCTGGAGTGGTCCAAACTTAATGTTTTTCTAAGCAAAAGGTTTTCAGTTGCGAGTCGGTGCAAAAAAAAATTTCGTTTTTTTAAGTTACATAAAAAATGGTGTTCGATTATTTAAAAAATTTGAAAAGGTTACGTTCTACTCTAAAAATCCTTACATTTGATACCCATATTACATAGGTGGAGAAGGAAAAGCGATTTGACATTTCGGAGCGGCGGCCATATTGAGTTTGAAGCAATATCACTCACTGTATCGTGTTCTACTAATAAAATCCTTACATTTGATACCCATATTACATAGGTGGCAAAACAAAAGCGATCCGCCATTTTGGAGTGGCGGCCATATTGAATTTGGAGAAACGTCACTTACTGAATCGTATTCTACACTTAAAATCCTTACATTTGATACCCATATTACATAGGTGGAGAAGGAAAAGCGATTTGACATGTCGGAGCGGCGGCCATATTGAGTTTGAAGCAATATCACTCACTGTATCGTGTTCTACTAATAAAATCCTTACATTTGATACCCATATTACATAGGTGGCAAAAGAAAAACGATCCGTAATTTTGGAGCGGCGGCCATATTGAATTTGGAGAAACGTCACTTACTTAGTCGTATTTTACACTTAAAATCCTTACATATGATACCCTTATTACAAAGGTGGAGAAGGAAAAGCGATTTGACATTTCGGGGCGGCGGCCATATTGAGCTTGAAGCAATGTCACTCACTGTATCGTGTTCTACTAATAAAACCCTTTCATTTGATACCCATATTGCATAGGTGGCAAAAGAAAAGCGAACCGCCATTTTAGAGCGGCGGCCATATTGAATTTGGAGAAACGTCACTCACCTTATCGTGTTCTACTCCCAAATCCCATTCATTTGATACCCATATTGCATGGGTGGCAAAAGAAATGCAATCCGCTATTTTGGAAGCGGCGGCCATATTGGATTTAGACAAAAATCATTTACTTAGTTTTGTTTGACTCTTAAAGCCCTTTCATTTGATACCCATATCGCTATGGTTACAAAAGAAATGTGATCCGACATTTTTTTATTGGCGGCCATTTTGAATTCGTAGAGGTGACGTTACTTGCATCGTGTAGTACTCGCAAAACCCTTTCATTTGATACCCATATCACCATGCCGCGGCTGAAAACTGCACCGAAATAGCAAAAAGCGCAAATTTTTGAAAAAAGGCCGCCAGCGCCGCCGCCATCTTGAAAAATTGAAATGTCAAATTTTTTAAAAATACTTGACTATATTTCCTATCGATCGGTATCACCAGCTGGCCGCCAGCCCTCACCTAACCCCGTCAAAAAAAAGTCAAAGTTGGGTCGTCGCTGACAAAAAAAACCGCCCCAGCTGCCAGTGTTGCCATATCACCGGTTTCAAATGGTGGTAGAAATGATCAGCGACGTCTGTTCCACCCCGCTATATGAAAAAAAATCAAAAAAGTCGAAATTTACGTTTTTCCCCAAAACGGCGAAATTACCCCAAAATCGGGGAAAATTACCCCACGGTTTGATTCCCCTTAGCCAGCCCTACAAAAGGCCACCCGGTGTTGTCAGTCGAAAAACGCCGGCAACCGCGTCAAAATCGCGATTTTATTTTTTCGAAATTGCAACACTTTACAAAATGGCCGCCAGCGGAGCCGCCATGTTGAAATGTCAAAGTTTCGGATTTTTCCCGGTAACTGCATCGTATTCGGAGCAGGATGACGTTTACCCCACGTTGCCAGCACGTCTGGAACGGGGAGATCAATTCGGGTCAAATCAGGTCTACGAAAAAGTTTAAACCTCCTTGGCGGCCAGTGTTGCCAGTTGCGGAAAATAAAAATACCAGAAAGTCATAGAGGCCCCGATGCTCTATAGGCGCATGGGGTTGAAAATTGCGAAAAGTCGTTATTTCGATTTTCGACTTTTCGGGCCCCCAGAGGAAAAACTACCAAAAATGGTAGAAAATTTTTCCAACCTGGCAACACTTTGCGCCGAGCTCTAACCCCGCCCAGAACATTTGACCCCACTCCGAGGCCGCCATCTTGGCGAAAATTCGGTTCAAAAATGTCGAAAATTTGAGCGTTCCAAGATGGCCGCCGGCGCCGCCGCCATTTTGTTTTTCGCCAACCTGCTACCATAATCGGAAACTCGAGGACGCGTTCGACCGGAGCCATCAAAAAAATCAGCCGAAATCCCGAAAATCACGCGCGTGTTCGGTCGCAAACACGGGGCGAAACGGGTTTTTCGATCCAAGATGGCGGCGCGGCCATTTTGTTTTTTCACATTTCGACAAAAGCACCCAATTCCCGGGGGCGAAACGATCACGTGTACCAAAAACCAGCGCGATCGGAGTCGTTTTGGAAATTTTGACATTTCGCGGCGGCGGCCATCTTGGATTTTTCACATTTCGAATATCGCTTTCTACTCGACCGAATCGATCGTGCATCTCGCTTTAACATCCCAACACCCAAAAGTAATTGCAAATGTCCCAAAAATACCCCTGATCAGTGAGTGAGTCAGTCAGTCAGTCAGTCAGTGGTAATCGAGCTTTATATATTATAGATAGACTAGATGTCGCGTGTGTGCCGCGGGGTGCGCGCACCCCGCGGTGGTGGACCCCCCACTTTAGCTTTTGTAATCAAAAGGTAATCGGTTACGAGTCGGTGCAAAAATGTGTCTTTTTTTGCTGAAGTTTAAAAATTTGCCTAAAAAAGGTGTTCGAATATTCAAAAAACTGGAAAGGATACGATCTACTCTGAATTCTCTTTCATTTGATACCCATATAACGTGGGTGGCAAAAGAAAAGGGATCGGCCAATTAGGGGCGGCGGCCGTATTGAATTTGAAGCAATGTCAGTGACTGTATCGTATTTTACACTCAAAGTCCATTCATTTGATACCCATATTCGGTGGGTGGCAAAAAAAAGCGATCTGTCATTTCCATGCGCCGGCAACATTGAATTGTCATGTGGACGCGCGTATGCCGCGAGGTGCACGCACCTCGCGGTGGTGTAGTGCTCACATCGCTTTTGTAATAAAAAAAAGTTTTCATTTGCGATTTGGTGCAAAAATGTATCTTTTTTGAGGTCAATTTAAAATTTGCCTAAAAAAGGTGTTCGATTGATCAAAAAGCTGGAAAGGTTATGTTGTACTTTATACGCTCTTTTATTTCGAAGCGATGTCGATGTCGCGTGTGTGCCGCGGGGAGCAAGCACCCCGCGGTGGAATGGTCCACTTAATGTTTTTCTAAGCAAAAGGTTTTCAGTTGCGAGTCGGTGCAAAAAAATTTTCTTTTTTAAGTTACATAAAAAATGGTGTTCGATTATTAAAAAAACTGAAAAGGTTACGTTCTACTCTGAAAATCCTTACATTTGATACCCATATTACATAGGTGGAGAAGGAAAAGCGATTTGACATTTCGGAGCGGCGGCCATATTGAGTTTTAAGCAATATCACTCACTGTATCGTGTTCTACTAATAAAATCCTTACATTTGATACCCATATTACATAGGTGGAGAAGGAAAAGCGATTTGACATTTCGGAGCGGCGGCCATATTGAGTTTGAAGCAATATCACTCACTGTATCGTGTTCTACTAATAAAATCCTTACATTTGATACCCATATTACACAGGTGGAGAAGGAAAATCGGTCTGTCATTTCGGAGCGGCGGCCATATTGAATTTGGAGAAACGTCACTTACTGAATCGTATTCTACACTTAAAATCCTTACATTTGATACCCATATTACATAGGTGGAGAAGGAAAAGCGATTTGACATTTTGGAGCGGCGGCCATATTGAGTTTGAAGCAATGTCACTCACTGTATCGTGTTCTACTAATAAAACCCTTACATTTGATACCCATATTACATAGGTGGAGAAGGAAAAGCGATTTGACATTTCGGAGCGGCGGCCATATTGAGTTTGAAGCAATATCACTCACTGTATCGTGTTCTACTAATAAAACACTTACATTTGATACCCATATTGCATAGGTGGCAAAAGAAAATCCATTTGACATTTTGGAGCGGCGGCCATATTGAATTTGGAGCAACGTTACTTACTTTATCGTATTCTACACTTAAAATCCTTACATTTGATACCCATATTGCAAAGGTGTCGAATGGAAAGCGGTCGGCCATTTTGAAGCGGCGGCCATATTGAGTTTGAAACAACGTCACTCACTGTATCGTGTTCTACTATTAAAGCCCTTTCATTTGATACCCATATTGCATAGGTGGCGAAAGAAAATCGATTTGACATGTCGGAGCGGCGGCCATATTGAATTTGAAGCAACGTCACTAACTGTATCGTATTCTACACTTAAAATCCTTAAATTTGATACCCATATTACCGTGCCGCTACCGAAAACCGCACCGAAGTAGCAAAAAGCGCAAATTTTAAAACAATGGCCGCCAGCGCGTCCGCCATCTTGAAAATTTTAAATGTCAAATTTTTCTTGTAAAGCCGACTATATGTGCTAAAAAGTGATATTACCAGCTGGCCGCTAACCCTCACCTAACTCCGCCAATAAATCGTCAATTTTGTGTTGTCGCTAATGATATAAACCACCCCAGCTGCCAGTGTTGCCATATCACCGGCCCCAAATGGTGGTAGAAATGATCAGCGACGTCTGTTCCACCCCGCTATAAGATAAAAACTCGAAAAAATCTAAATTTACGTTTTCCCCCAAAACGGCGAAATTACCCCAAAATCGGGGAAAATTACCCCACAATTAGATCTCTCTCGGCGAGCACTACGAAAGGCCACTTGGTGTTGTCAGTCGAAAAACGCCGGCAACCGCGTCAAAATCGCTAATTAATGCTTTCGAAATTGCAACCCTTAACAAAATGGCCGCCAGCGGAGCCGCCATATTGAAATGTCAAAGTTTCGGATTTTTCCTGGTAACTACGTCATATACGGAGCAGGATGACGTTTACCCCACGTTGCCAGCACATCTGGAACGGGGAGATCAATTCGGGTCAAATCGGGTCGACGAAAAAATTCAAACCCCCTTGGCGGCCAGTGTTGCCAGTAGCGGAAAATAAAAATACCAGAAAGTCATAGAGGCCCCGACGCTCTATACGCGCATGGGGTTGAAAATTGCGAAAAGTCGTTATTTCGATTTTCGACTTTTCGGGCCTCCAGAGGAAAAACTACCAAAAACGGTAGAAAATTTTTCTCACCTGGCAACACTTCGCGCCGAGTTCTAACCCCGCCTAGAACATTTCACCCCACTCCGAGGCCGCCATCTTGGCGAAAATTCGGTTCAAAAATGTCAAAAATTTGAGCGTTCCAAGATGGCCGCCGGCGCCGCCGCCATTTTGTTTTTCGCCAACCGGCTACCATAATCGGAAACTCGAGGACGCGTTCGACCGGAGACATCAAGAAAATCAGCCGAAATCCCGAAAATCACGCGCGTGTTCGGTCGCAAACACGGGGCGAAACGGGTTTTTCGATCCAAGATGGCGGCGCGGCCATTTTGTTTTTTCACATTTCGACAGAAGCACCCGATCCCCGGGGGCGAAACGATCACGCGTCCCAAAAACCAGCGCGATCGGAGCCGTTTTGGAAATTTTGACATTTCGCGCCGGCGGCCATCTTGGATTTTTCAAATTTCGAATATCGCTTTCTACTCGACTGAATCGATCGTGCATCTCGCTCTAACACCCCAAAACCCAAAAGTAACTGCAAATGTCCCAAAAATACCCCTGATCAGTGAGTCAGTGAGTGAGTCAGTCAGTCAGTGGTAATCCAGCTTTATTATATATTATAGACTAGATGTCGCGTGTGTGCCGCGGGGTGCGAGCACCCCGCGGAGGTGTTGTTCCACTTTTAGCTTTTGTAATCAAAAGGTTATCGTTTGCGAGTCGGTGCAAAAATGTGTCTTTTTTTGCTGAAGTTTAAAAATTTGCCTAAAAAAGGTGTTCGAATATTCAAAAAACTGGAAAGGATACGATCTACTCGGAATGCTCTTTCATTTGATACCCATATAACGTGGGTGGCAAAAGAAAAGCGATCGGCCAATTAGGGGCGGCGGCCATATTGAATTTGAAACAATGTCAGTGACTGTATCGTATTTTACACTCAAAGTCCATTCATTTGATACCCATATTCGGTGGGTGGCAAAAAAAAGCGATCTGTCATTTCCATGCGCCGGCAACATTGAATTGTCATGTGGACGCGCGTATGCCGCGAGGTGCACGCACCTCGCGGTGGTGTGGTCCTCACATCGCTTTTGTAATAAAAAAAAGTTTTCAGTTGCGATTTGGTGCATAAATGTATCTTTTTTGGGGTCAATTTAAAATTTGCCTAAAAAAGGTGTTCGATTGATCAAAAAGCTGGAAAGGTTATGTTGTACTTTATACGCTCTTTTATTTCGAAGCGATGTCGATGTCGCGTGTGTGCCGCGGGGAGCAAGCACCCCGTGAAGTGGTCCACTTAATGTTTTTCTAAGCAAAAGGTTTTCAGTTGCGAGTCGGTGCAAAAAAAAATTCGTTTTTTTAAGTTACATAAAAAATGGTGTTCGATTATTAAAAAAATCTGAAAAGGTTACGTTCTACTCTGAAAATCCTTACATTTGATACCCATATTACATAGGTGGAGAAGGAAAAGCGATTTGACATTTTGGAACGGCGGCCATATTGAGTTTGAAGCAATATCACTCACTGTATCGTGTTCTACTAATAAAATCCTTACATTTGATACCCATATTACATAGGTGGCAAAACAAAAGCGATCCGCCATTTTGGAGCGGCGGCCATATTGAATTTGGAGAAACGTCACTTACTGAATCGTATTCTACACCTAAAATCCTTACATTTGATACCCATAATACATAGGTGGAGAAGTAAATTCGGTCTGTCATTTCGGAGCGGCGGCCATATTGAATTTGGAGAAACGTCACTTACTGAATCGTATTTTACACTTAAAACCCTTACATTTGATACCCATATTGCATAGGCGGTAAAAGGAAAGCGGTCGGCCATTTTGAAGCGGCGGCCATATTGAGTTTGAAACAATGTCACTCATTTTATCGTGTTCTACTATTAAAGGCCTTTCATTTGATACCCATATTACATAGGTGGAGAAGGAAAATCGGTCTGTCATTTCGGAGCGGCGGCCATATTGAATTTGGAGAAACGTCACTTACTGAATCGTATTTTACACTTAAAACCCTTACATTTGATACCCATATTGCATAGGTGGCAAAAGAAAATCGATTTGACATTTTGGAGCGGCGGCCATATTCAATTTGGTGTAACGTCACTTACTGTACCGTGTTCTACACTTAAAATCCTTACATTTGATACCCATATTGCATAGGCGGTAAAAGGAAAGCGGTCGGCCATTTTGGAGCGGCGGCCATATTGAATTTGAAACAATGTCACTCACTGTATCGTGTTCTACTATTAAAGCCCTTTCATTTGATACCCATATTACATAGTTGGCAAAAGAAAAGCCATCCGCAATTTCGGAGCGGCGGCCATTTTGATTTTGGAGCAATGTCACTCACTTTGTCGTCTTCTACTCCCAAATCCCTTTCATTCGATACCCATATTGCATAGGTGGCAAAAGAAATGCAATCCGCTATTTTGGAAGCGGCGGCCATATTGGACTTAGACAAAAATCATTTACTTGGTTTTGTTTCACTCTTAAAGCCCTTTCATTTGATACCCATATCGCTATGGTTACAAAAGAAATGTGATCCGACATTTTTTTAATGGCGGCCATTTTTAATCTATATCGGTGACACTACGTGTACCGTGTAGTACTCGCTAAACCCTTTCATTTAATACCCATATCACCATGCCGCGGCTGAAAACCGCACCGGAATAGCAAAAAGCGCAATTTTTTTAAAAAAGGCCGCCAGCGCAGCCGCCATCTTGAAAAGTTGAAATGTCAATTTTTTTAAAAATACCTGACTATATTTCCTATCGATTGGTATCACCAGCTGGCCCCTAACCCTAACCAAACCCCGTCAAAAAATCGTCAAATTTGGGTCGTCGCTGACAACAAAAACCGCCCCAGCTACCAGTGTTGCCATATTACCGGCCCCAAATGGTGGTAGAAATGATCAGCGACGCCTGTTCCACCCCGCTATATGAAAAAAAATTGATAAAGTCGAAATTTACGTTGTCCCCCAAAACGGGGAAATTACCCCAAAATCAGGGTAAATTACCCCACGGTTTGATTCCCCTTAGCCAGCCCTACAAAAGGCCACCCGGTGTTGTCAGTCGAAAAACGCCGGCAACCGCGTCAAAATCGGGATTTTATTTTTTCGAAATTGCAACACTTTACAAAATGGCCGCCAGCGGAGCCGCCATGTTGAAATGTCAAAGTTTCGGATTTTTCCCGGTAACTGCATCGTATACGGAGCAGGATGACGTTTACCCCACGTTGCCAGCACGTCTGGAACGGGGAGATCAATTCGGGTCAAATCGGGTCGACGAAAAAATTCAAACTCCCTTGGCGGCCAGTGTTGCCAGTTGCAGAAAATAAAAATACCAGAAAGTCATAGAGGCCCCGACCCTCTATAGGCGCATCGGGTTGAAAATTGCAAAAAGTCGTTATTTCGATTTTCGACTATTCGGGCCTCCAGAGGAAAAACTACCAAAAACGGTAGAAAATTTTTCGCATCTGGCAACACTTTGCGCCGAGTTCTAACCCCGCCCAGAACATTCGACCCCACTCCGAGGCCGCCATCTTGGCGAAAATGCGGTTCAAATAAGTCAAAAATTTGAGCGTTCCAAGATGGCCGCCGGCGTCGACGCCATTTTGTTTTTCGCCAACCGGCTACTATAATCGGAAACTCGAGGACGCGTTCGACCGGAGCCATCAAAAAAATCAGCCGAAATCCCGAAAATCACGCGCGTGTTCGGTCGCAAACACGGGGCGAAACGGGTTTTTCGATCCAAGATGGCGGCGCGGCCATTTTGTTTTTTCAGATTTCGACAGAAGCACCCGATCCCCGGGGGCGAAACGATCACGCGTCCCAAAAACCAGCGCGATCGGAGCCGTTTTGGAAATTTTGACATTTCGCGCCGGCGGCCATCTTGGATTTTTCAAATTTCGAACACGTCGATCTACTCGAATGAATCAGTAGTCCATCTCTTTCTAACATCCCAAAACCCAAAAGTAACTGCAAATGTCCCAAAAATACCCCTGATCAGTCAGTGAGTCAGTCAGTGGTAATCCAGCTATATATAGTATAGACAGTGGTAATCGAGCTTTATATATTATAGACTAGATGTCGCGTGTGTGCCGCGGGGTGCGAGCACCCCGCGGAGGTGTTGTTCCACTTTTAGCTTTTGTAATCAAAAGGTTATCGGTTGCGAGTAGGTGCAAAAATGTTTTTTTTTTTGTCGAAGTTGTAAAAATTTGCCTAAAAAAGGTGTTCGAATATTCAAAAAACTGGAAAGGATACGTTTTTCTCTGAATGCTCTTTCATTTGATACCCATATTACGTGGGTGGCAAAAGAAAATCGATCGGCCAATTCGGAGCGGCGGCCATATTGAATTTGGAGTAATGTCATTGACTGTGTCGTTTTTTACACTCAAAGTCCATTCATTTGATAGCCATATTCCGTGGGTGACAAAACAAAAGCGATCTGTCATTTCGGAGCGGTGGCAACACTGAATCATCATGTGGACGCGTGTGTGCCGCGAGGTGCAAGCACCTCGCGGTGGTGTAGTACTCACATCGCTTTTATAATAAAAAAAAAGTTTTCAGTTGCGATTTGGTGCAAAAATGTATCTTTTTTGAGGTCAATTTAAAATTTGCCTAAAAAAGGTGTTCGATTGATCAAAAAACTGGAAAGGTTATGTTGTACTTTATACGCTATTTTATGACGAAGCGATGTCGATGTCGCGTGTGTGCCGCGGGGAGCAAGCACCCCGCGGTGGAGTGGTCCACTTAATGTTTTTCTAAGCAAAAGGTTTTCAGTTGCGAGTCGGTGCAAAAAAAAATCGTTTTTTTAAGTTACATAAAAAATGGTGTTCGATTATTAAAAAAAACTGAAAAGGTTACGTTCTACTCTAAAAATCCTTACATTTGATACCCATATTACATAGGTGGAGAAGGAAAAGCGATTTGACATTTTGGAGCGGCGGCCATATTGAGTTTGAAGCAATATCACTCACTGTATCGTGTTCTACTAATAAAATCCTTACATTTGATACCCATATTACATAGGTGGCAAAACAAAAGCGATCCGCCATTTTGGAGCGGCGGCCATATTGAATTTGGAGAAACGTCACTTACTGAATCGTATTCTACAATTAAAATCCTTACATTTGATACCCATAATACATAGGTGGAGAAGTAAAATCGGTCTGTCATTTCGGAGCGGCGGCCATATTGAGTTTGAAGCAATGTCACTCACTGTATCGTGTTCTACTATTAAAGCCCTTTCATTTGATACCCATATTACATAGGTGGCAAAAGAAAAGCCATCCGCAATTTCGGAGCGGCGGCCATTTTGATTTTGGAGCAATGTCACTCACTTTGTCGTATTTTTCATTCAAAATCCTTACATTTGATACCCATATTGCATAGGTGGTAAAAGGAAAGCGGTCGGCCATTTTGAAGCGGCGGCCATATTGAGTTTGAAACAATGTCACTCACTGTATCGTGTTCTACTATTAAAGCCCTTTCATTTGATACTCATATTGCATAGGTGGCAAAAGAAAATCGATTTGACATTTTGGAGCGGCGGCCATATTCAATTTGGAACAGCGTCACTTACTGAATCGTATTCTACAATTAAAATCCATACATTTGATACCCATATTGCATAGGTGGCAAAAGAAAATCGATTTGACATTTTGGAGCGGCGGCCATATTCAATTTGGTGTAACGTCACTTACTGTACCGTATTCTACATTTAAAATCCTTACATTTGATACCCATATTACATAGGTGGAGAAGGAAAAGCGGTCGGCCATTTTGAAGCGGCGGCCATATTGAGTTTGAAACAATGTCACTCACTGTATCGTGTTCTACTATTAAAGCCCTATCATTTGATACCCATATTGCATAGGTGGCAAAAGAAAATCGATTTGACATTTCGGAGCGGCGGCCATATTGAATTTGGAACAGCGTCACTTACTGAATCGTATTCTACAATTAAAATCCAAACATTTGATACCCATATTACATAGGTGGCGAAAGAAAAACGATTAAACATTTCGGAGCGGCGGCCATATTGAGTTTGAAGCAATATCACTCACTGTATCGTGTTCTACTAATAAAACCCTTACATTTGATACCCATATTGCATAGGTGGCAAAAGAAAATCGATTTGACATTTTGGAGCGGCGGCCATATTCAATTTGGTGTAACGTCACTTACTGTACCGTGTTCTACACTTAAAATCCTTACATTTGATACCCATATTGCATAGGTGGCAAAAGAAAATCGATTTGACATTTTGGAGCGGCGGCCATATTCAATTTGGTGTAACGTCACTTACTGTACCGTGTTCTACACTTAAAATCCTTACATTTGATACCCATATTACATAGGTGGAGAAGGAAAAGCGATTTGACATTTCGGAGCGGCGGCCATATTGAGTTTGAAGCAATGACACTCACTGTATCGTGTTCTATTAATAAAACCCTTACATTTGATACCCATATTACATAGGTGGAGAAGGAAAAGCGATTTGACATTTCGGAGCGGCGTCCATATTGAATTTGGAGAAACGTCACTTACTGAATCGTATTCTACACTTAAAATCCTTACATTTGATACCCATATTACATAGGTGGAGAAGGAAAAGCGACTTGACATTTCGGAGCGGCGGCCATATTGAGTTTGAAGCAATGACACTCACTGTATCGTGTTCTACTAATAAAACCCTTTCATTTGATACCCATATTGCATAGGTGGCAAAAGAAAAGCGATCCGCAATTTCGGAGCGGCGGCCATTTTGATTTTGGAGCAATGTCACTCATTTTATCGTGTTCTACTCCCAAATGCCTTTCATTTGATACCTATATTGCATGGGTGGCAAAAGAAATATAATCCGCCATTTTGGAAGCGGCGGCCATATTGGATTTAGACAAAAATCATTTACTTGGTCGTGTTTCACTCTTAAAACCCTTTCATTTGATACCCATAATGCTATGGTCGCAAAAGAAATATGAACCAGCCTTTTTTTAATGGCGGCCATTTTGAATCTATATCAGTGATACTACGTGCATCGTGTAGTACTCGCTAAACCCTTTCATTTGATACCCATATCACTATGCTGCGGCTGAAAACCGCACCGGAATAGCAAAAAGCGCAATTTTTTTAAAAAAGGCCGCCAGCGCAGCCGCCATCTTGAAAAGTTGAAATGTCAAATTTTCAAAAATACTTGACTATATTTTCTATCGATTGGTATTACCAGCTGGCCCCTAGCCCTAACCAAACCCCGTCAAAAAATCGTCAAATTTGGGTCTTCGCTGACAACAAAAACCGTCCCAGCTGCCAGTGTTGCCATATCACCGGCCCCAAATGTGGGTAGAAATGATCAGCGACGCCTGTTCCACCCCGCCATATGAAAAAAGTTGAAAAAAGACGAAATTTACGTTTTTCCCCAAAACGGGGAAATTACCCCAAAATCGGGGAAAATTACCCCACGGTTGGATTTCCCTTGGCGAGCACTACGAAAGGCCACCCGGTGTTGTCAGTCGAGAAACGGCGGCAACCGCGTCAAAATCGCGAATTCATGTTTTCGATATTGCAACGCTTAACAAAATGGCCGCCAGCGGAGCCGCCATGTTGAAATGTCAAAGTTTCGGATTTTTCCCGGTAACTACACCATATACGAAGCAAGATGACATTTACCCCACGTTACCAGCACGTCTGGAACGGGGAGATCAATTCGGGTCAATTCGGGTCTACGAAAAAATTCAAATCCCCATGGCGGCCATTGTTGCCAGTTGCGGAAAATAAAAATACCAGAAAGTCATAGAGGCCCCGACCCTCTATAGGTGCATGGGGTTGAAAATTGCCAAAAGTCGTTATTTCGATTTTCGACTTTTCGGGCCCCCAGAGGAAAAACTACCAAAAATGGTAGAAAATTTTTCCAACCTGGCAATACTTTGCGCCAAGCTCTAACCCCGCCCAGAACATTCGACCCCACTCCGAGGCCGCCATCTTGGCGAAAATGCGGTTCAAAAAAGTCAAAAATTTGAGCGTTCCAAGATGGCCGCCGGTGCCGCCGCCATTTTGTTTTTTACCCAACCGCGGGCATCACAGTAAACTCCAGGACGCGTTCAAGGGAACTCATCCAAAAAATCAGCCGAAATCCCGAAAATCACGCGCGTGTTCGGTCGCAAACACGGGGCGAAACGGGTTTTTCGATCCAAGATGGCGGCGCGGCCATTTTGTTTTTTCGCATTTTGACAGTTGCACCTCATCCTCGGGAGCGACGCGATCAAGAACCATTAAAAAAACCAGCACGCTCGGAGCCATTTTGAAAAAGTTGACATTTCGCGGCGGCGGCCATCTTGGATTTTTCAAATTTCGAACACGTCGATCTACTCGAATGAATCAGTAGTCCATCTCTTTCTAACATCCCAAAACCCAAAAGTAACTGCAAATGTCCCAAAAATACCCCTGATCAGTGAGTGAGTGAGTCAGTGAGTCAGTGGTAATCCAGCTTTATATATTATATATACTAGATGTCGCGTGTGTGCCGCGGGGTGCGCGCACCCCGCGGTGGTGGACCCCCCACTTTAGCTTTTGTAATCAAAAGGTTATCGGTTGCGAGTAGGTGCAAAAATGTTTTTTTTTTGTCGAAGTTATAAAATTTGCCTTAAAAAGGTGTTCGAATATTCAAAGAACTGGAAAGGATACGTTTTTCTCTGAATGCTCTTTCATTTGATACCCATATTACGTGGGTGGCAAAAGAAAATCGATCGGCCAATTCGGAGCGGCGGCCATATTGAATTTGGAGTAATGTCATTGACTGTGTCGTTTTTTACACTCAAAGTCCATTTTTTTGATATCTATATTGCGTGGGTGGCAAAAGAAAATCGATCTGTCATTTCGGAGCGGTGGCAACACTGAATCATCATGTGGACGCGTGTGTGCCGCGAGGTGCACGCACCTCGCGGTGGTGTGGTCCTCACATCGCTTTTGTAATAAAAAAAAGTTTTCAGTTGTGATTTGGTGCAAAAATGTATCTTTTTTGAGGTTGATTTAAAATTTGCCAAAGAAAGGTGTTCGATTAACCAAAACGCTGGAAAGGTTATGTTCTACTCTATAAACATTTTTATTTGGAAGCCATGTCCATGTCGCGTGTGTGCCGCGGGGAGCAAGCACCCCGCGGTGGAGTGATCCACTTAATGTGTTTCTAAGCGAAAGGTTTTCAGTTGCGAGTCGGTGCAAAAAAATTTTCGTTTTTTGAAGTTACATAAAATTTGCCTAAAAATGTGTTCGATTATTCAAAAAATTGGTAAGGTTACGTTCTACTTTGAAAATTCTTTCATTTGATACCCATATTACATAGGTGGCAAAAGAAAAGCGATCCGCCATTTTGGAGCGGCGGCCATATTGAATTTGGAGCAACGTCACTTACTGAATCGTATTCTACACTTAAAATCCTTACATTTGATACCCATATTACATAGGTGGAGAAGGAAAAGCGATTTGACATTTCGGAGCGGCGGCCATATTGAGTTTGAAACAATGTCACTGACTGTATCGTGTTCTACTAATAAAATCCTTACATTTGATACCCATATTACATAGGTGGAGAAGGAAAATCGGTCTGTCATTTCGGAGCGGCGGCCATATTGAATTTGGAGAAACGTCACTTACTGAATCGTATTCTACACTTAAAATCCTTACATTTGATACCCATATTGCATAGGTGGTAAAAGGAAAGCGGTCGGCCATTTTGAAGCGGCGGCCATATTGAGTTTGAAGCAATGTCACTCACTGTATCGTGTTCTACTATTAAAGCCCTATCATTTGATACCCATATTGCATAGGTGGCAAAAGAAAATCGATTTGACATTTTGGAGCGGCGGCCATATTCAATTTGGTGTAACGTCACTTACTGTACCGTGTTCTACACTTAAAATCCTTACATTTGTTACCCATATTACATAAGTGGAGAAGGAAAAGCGATTTGACATTTCGGAGCGGCGGCCATATTGAGTTTGAAGCAATGTCACTCACTGTATCGTGTTCTACTAATAAAACCCTTACATTTGATACCCATATTACATAGGTGGCGAAAGAAAAGCGATTTGACGTTTCGGAGCGGCGGCCATATTGAGTTTGAAGCAATGTCACTCACTGTATCGTGTTCTACTAATAAAACCCTTACATTTGATACCCATATTGCATAGGTGGTGAAAGGAAAGCGGTCGGCCATTTTGAAGCGGCGGCCATATTGAGTTTGAAACAACGTCACTCACTGCATCGTGTTCTACTATTAAAGCCCTTTCATTTGATACCCATATTGCATAGGTGGCAAAAGAAAATCGATTTGACATGTCGGAGCGGCGGCCATATTGAATTTGAAGCAACGTCACTAACTGTATCGTATTCTACACTTAAAATCCTTACATTTGATACCCATATTACATAGGTGGAGAAGGAAAAGCGATTTGACATTTCGGAGCGGCGGCCATATTGAATTTGAAGCAATATCACTCACTGTATCGTGTTCTACTAATAAAATCCTTACATTTGATACCCATATTACATAGGTGGCAAAAGAAAAATGATTTGACATTTCGGAGCGGCGGCCATATTGAATTTGGAACAACGTCACTTACTGAATCGTATTCTACAATTAAAATCCATACATTTGATACCCATATTACATAGGTGGCCAAAGAAAAGCGATTTGACATTTCGGAGCGGCGGCCATATTGAATTTGGAGAAACGTCACTTACTGAATCGTATTCTACACTTAAAATCCTTACATTTGATACCCATATTACAAAGGTGGAGAAGGAAAAGCGATTTGACATTTCGGAGCGGCGGCCATAATGAGTTTGAAGCAATATCACTCACTGTATCGTGTTCTACTAATAAAATCCTTACATTTGATACCCATATTGCATAGGTGGCAAAAGAAAATCGATTTGACATGTCGGAGCGGCGGCCATATTGAATTTGAAGCAACGTCACTAACTGTATCGTATTCTAAACTTAAAATCCTTACATTTGATACCCATATTACATAGGTGGAGAAGGAAAAGCGATTTGACATTTCGGAGCGGCGGCCATATTGAATTTGAAGCAATATCACTCACTGTATCGTGTTCTACTAATAAAATCCTTACATTTGATACCCATATTACATAGGTGGCAAAAGAAAAATGATTTGACATTTCGGAGCGGCGGCCATATTGAATTTGGAACAACGTCACTTACTGAATCGTATTCTACAATTAAAATCCATACATTTGATACCCATATTACATAGGTGGCCAAAGAAAAGCGATTTGACATTTCGGAGCGGCGGCCATATTGAATTTGGAGAAACGTCACTTACTGAATCGTATTCTACACTTAAAATCCTTACATTTGATACCCATATTACAAAGGTGGAGAAGGAAAAGCGATTTGACATTTCGGAGCGGCGGCCATAATGAGTTTGAAGCAATATCACTCACTGTATCGTGTTCTACTAATAAAATCCTTACATTTGATACCCATATTGCATAGGCGGTAAAAGGAAAGCGGTCGGCCATTCTGAAGCGGCGGCCATATTGAGTTTGAAACAATGTCACTCATTTTATCGTGTTCTACTATTAAAGGCCTTTCATTTGATACCCATATTACATAGGTGGAGAAGGAAAATCGGTCTGTCATTTCGGAGCGGCGGCCATATTGAATTTGGAGAAACGTCACTTACTGAATCGTATTCTACACTTAAAATCCTTACATTTGATACCCATATTGCATAGGTGGCAAAAGAAAATCGATTTGACATTTAGGAGCGGCGGCCATATTCAATTTGGTGTAACGTCACTTACTGTATCGTATTCTACACTTAAAATCCTTACATTTGATACCCATATTACATAGGTGGAGAAGGAAAATCGATTTGACATTTCGGAGCGGCGGCCATATTGAGTTTGAAGCAACGTCACTCACTGTATCGTGTTCTACTCATAAAACCCTTACATTTGATACCCATATTACATAGGTGGAGAAGGAAAAGCGATTTGACATTTCGGAGCGGCGGCCATATTGAATTTGAAGCAATATCACTCACTGTATCGTGTTCTACTAATAAAATCCTTACATTTGATACCCATATTACATAGGTGGCAAAAGAAAAATGATTTGACATTTCGGAGCGGCGGCCATATTGAATTTGGAACAACGTCACTTACTGAATCGTATTCTACAATTAAAATCCATACATTTGATACCCATATTACATAGGTGGCCAAAGAAAAGCGATTTGACATTTCGGAGCGGCGGCCATATTGAATTTGGAGAAACGTCACTTACTGAATCGTATTCTACACTTAAAATCCTTACATTTGATATCCATATTACAAAGGTGGAGAAGGAAAAGCGATTTGACATTTCGGAGCGGCGGCCATAATGAGTTTGAAGCAATATCACTCACTGTATCGTGTTCTACTAATAAAATCCTTACATTTGATACCCATATTGCATAGGCGGTAAAAGGAAAGCGGTCGGCCATTCTGAAGCGGCGGCCATATTGAGTTTGAAACAATGTCACTCATTTTATCGTGTTCTACTATTAAAGGCCTTTCATTTGATACCCATATTACATAGGTGGAGAAGGAAAATCGGTCTGTCATTTCGGAGCGGCGGCCATATTGAATTTGGAGAAACGTCACTTACTGAATCGTATTCTACACTTAAAATCCTTACATTTGATACCCATATTGCATAGGTGGCAAAAGAAAATCGATTTGACATTTAGGAGCGGCGGCCATATTCAATTTGGTGTAACGTCACTTACTGTATCGTATTCTACACTTAAAATCCTTACATTTGATACCCATATTACATAGGTGGAGAAGGAAAATCGATTTGACATTTCGGAGCGGCGGCCATATTGAGTTTGAAGCAACGTCACTCACTGTATCGTGTTCTACTCATAAAACCCTTACATTTGATACCCATATTACATAGGTGGAGAAGGAAAAGCGATTTGACATTTCGGAGCGGCGGCCATATTGAGTTTGAAGCAATGTCACTCACTGTATCGTGTTCTACTAATAAAACCCTTACATTTGATACCCATATTGCATAGGTGGCAAAAGAAAAGCGATTCGCAATTTCGGAGCGGCGGCCATTTTGATTTTGGAGCAATGTCACTCACTTTATCGTGTTCTACTTCCAAATGCCTTTCATTTGATACCCATATTACGTGGGTGGCAAAAGAAATGCAATCCGCCATTTTGGAAGCGGCGGCCATATTGGATTTAGACAAAAATCATTTACTTGGTTTTGTTTCACTCATAAAGCCCTTTCATTTGATACCCATATCGCTATGGTTGCAAAAGAAATGTGATCCGACATTTTTTTATGGCGGCCATTTTGAATTCATAGAGGTGACGTTACTTGCATCGTGTAGTACTCGCAAAACCCTTTCATTTGATACCCATGTCATCATGCCGCGGCTGAAAACCGCACCGGAATACCAAAAAGCGCATTTTTTTTAAAAAAGGCCGCCAGCGCAGCCGCCATCTTGAAAAGTTGAAATGTCAAATTTTTTAAAAATACTTGACTATATTTCCTATCGATTGATATCACCGGCTGGCCCCTAACCCTAACCAAACCCCGTCAAAAAATCGTCAAATGTGGGTCGTCGCTGACAACAAAAACCGCCCCAGCTGCCAGTGTTGCCATATCACCGGCCCTAAATGGTGGTAGAAATGATCAGCGACGTCTGTTCCACCCCGCTATATGAAAAAAAATCGAAAAAGTCGAAATTTACGTTCTCCCTCAAAACGGGGAAATTACCCCAAAATCGGGGAAAATTACCCCACGGTTTGATTTCCCTTAGCCAGCCCTACAAAAGGCCACCCGGTGTTGTCAGTCGAAAAACGCCGGCAACCGCGTCAAAATCTCGAATTAATGTTTTCGAAATTGCAACACTTTACAAAATGGCCGCCAGCGGAGCCGCCATGTTGAAATGTCAAAGTTTCGGATTTTTCCCGGTAACTGCATCGTATACGGAGCAGGATGACGTTTACCCCACGTTGCCAGCACGTCTGGAACGGGGAGATCAATTCGGGTCAAATCGGGTCGACGAAAAAATTCAAACTCCCTTGGCGGCCAGTGTTGCCAGTTGCGGAAAATAAAAATACCAGAAAGTCATAGAGGCCACGACCCTCTATAGGTGCATGGGGTTGAAAATTGCGAAAAGTCGTTATTTCGATTTTCGACTTTTCGGGCCCCCAGAGGAAAAACTACCAAAAATGGTAGAAAATTTTTCCAACCTGGCAACACTTTGCGCCGAGCTCTAACCCCGCCCAGAACATTTGACCCCACTCCGAGGCCGCCATCTTGGCGAAAATGCGGTTCAAAAATGTCAAAAATTTGAGCGTTCCAAGATGGCCGCCGGCGCCGCCGCCATTTTGCTTTTCGCCAACCGGCTACCATAATCGTAAACTCGAGGACGCGTTCGACCGGAGCCATCAAAAAAATCAGCCGAAATCCCGAAAATCACGCGCGTGTTCGGTCGCAAACACGGGGCGAAACGGGTTTTTCGATGCAAGATGGCGGCGCGGCCATTTTGTTTTTTCACATTTCGACACAAGCACCCAATCCCCGGGGGCGACACGATCACGCGTACCAAAAACCAGCGCGATCGGAGTCGTTTTGGAAATTTTGACATTTCGCGCCGGCGGCCATCTTGGATTTTTCAAATTTCGAATATCGCTTTCTACTCGACTTAATCGATCGTGCATCTCTTTCTAACATCGGTTGCGAGTCGGTGCAAAAATGTGTCTTTTTTTGCTGAAGTTTAAAAATTAGCCTAAAAAAGGTGTTCGATTATTAAAAAAACTGGAAAGGATACGATCTACTGGGAATGCGCTTTCATTTGATACCCATATAACGTGGGTGGCAAAAGAAAAGCGATCGGCTAATTAGGGCCGGCGGCCATATTGAATTTGAAGTAATGTCATAGACTGTATCGTATTTTACACTAAAATTCCATTCATTTGATACCCATATTCCGTGGGTGACAAAACAAAAGCGATCTGTCATTTCGGAGCGGTGGCAACACTGAATCATCATGTGGACGCGTGTGTGCCGCGAGGTGCAAGCACCTCGCGGTGGTGTAGTCCTCACATCGCTTTTGTAATAAAAAAATAAAGTTTTCAGTTGCGATTTGGTGCAAAAATGTATCTTTTTTCAGGTCAAATTAAAATTTGCCTAAAAAAGGTGTTCGATTGATCAAAAAACTGGATAGGTTATGTTGTACTTTATACGCTATTTTATGTCGAAGCGATGTCGATGTCGCGTGTGTGCCGCGGGGAGCAAGCACCCCGCGGTGGAGTGGTCCACTTAATGTTTTTCTAAGCAAAAGGTTTTCAGTTGCGAGTCGGTGCCAAAAATTTATCGTTTTTTGAAGTTACATAAAATTTGCCTAAAAATGTGGTCGATTATTAAAAAAACCGGAAAGGTTACATTCTACTCGGAAAAGTCTTTTATTTGAAACCCAATCTATATGGGTTTCAAATGAAAGACTTGAGACGTCACGTGTGTGCCGCGGGGAGCAAGCACCCCGCGGTGGTTCTTCTTCTGGACTTCACTTTTATAATCAAAAAAAAAGGTTTTCAGTTGCGTTTCAGTGGAAACATCTTTTTTTCAAATTTGCATTAAAAAAGAAAGGTGTTCGATTATTTAAAAAACTGGAAAGGTTATGATCTACTTCGAAAACTCATTTGAAATCCATATAGATGTCGCGTTTCATACAACTTAACCATCCATTAGATGGCGTTGTTTCGATTTCATAATAATGCTATCTACAGTTTATTACACTTCATAAGTTTGCCTATTATGTTTACTACATAATCGAGATTCTTGAATGCGACCTTAACTATGAGTTTGTTTTGTGTTATAATTAAACTATATTATTCTGTATGTATGTATTGTTTTGTATGATTTTTCTTTTTTTTTTTCGACGACATTACGATGATAAGTACAACATTCATTACCATAGCTCATATAAGTCCCCACCGAGGGGCTCAAGCCTACTAAACCACGCTAGCCTAATGCGGATTGGTCGACTTTAAGAAGTTAGTTAAAGTAATAAATACGGCTTGAAATGCATCATCGTCCCGCTTCTTATTTCTAATCTAATCTAAACAACTGTTTCAAATCCCCCAAGTCGGTTCTGTGTAGTCATAAAAAAAAATTAACTTAACCTATCTGCAACTGTGTTTGAGGTGCCCGAGTTGGTTCTGGCTGGTCAAAAAATATTTAACTTAACTTATCCAACTATATTTGAGGTAATCAAAGTTAGTTCTGGGTGGTAAAAAATTTTTTTACGCCTATAATTAACATTTGCTGATTCTTTCTAACCTAATTTATTACTTTATCTAAGTCTTGAATGATATTATATAAAATAGCTGGTTAATGTGATTAATTTTGTGTCAATTATCACTTTGTCTAAATTGTGTAGATATTATGCATAATATCCGCATTTATTACTTTCGCTGTGACATATTTACCTATATCATAACAAAAGGATATGAAATGCGAAAGAGGAGAAACGAATTGGTACATGGTAGGATCAAACCCCGGACGTCCCGATAAGCTCAGTGTCTAGTCCACAGCGACACTGACGTTCTTTATAACATCTACATAGTATGGATTCTACTCTAATAACATTGATACAGACTTCAATATTGAGCCACAGCCATAGCATCATGAGCCGGGTCAGTTAGATTCATTATAATTATAAACGTTTTTATTTCTGTTCAGCTTAGTAGTTTTTAAGAGTAGGTAGTTATTTTTAAATTCAATGTGAAATAAAAGGTGTGCGTTTGAGCCGATCCAACGTATGGACGTCTTGACTTTATTTACCAAATTTTATTTTTATTACCAATAGGAAATGTGTTGGAAGCATGAAAGAAACGTGGGTATGCAAATAAACATTGTTAACGTTTGTATTTGCTGTCGTATACAATATGCAACATGTAGTTTTAATGCCCCATTAAGTGGTCGGTCACTATAATCTAAATCTTTTTTTTTTCGGTCGGAGGAATCTCTACGATTCGACAAGGGACTGAAAAGTTGACAAACCCGCCAAAAGGATATGCTTTTGGATTAGGATATAAACCCCATACCTGGCTAAACCACCCTCCAGTAACTTCCACCCCCATAGAGGCACGGCAGGATTTGGGATCGGCGCTAGTCATTCCCCGAACGCACCCCAAAGTAATTTAAACCTTACCTAGTTTTTTTATCCTATATTTCTCCTTGCAAGCTAGCAACATGCAGTAGATATAATGTAGTGTGCTTACCCAGTAACGAACCAAATTGTTGTTTTTACACATTTTTTATAGTAGTTTAGGAATTTTTCAGTTTGATGCTTTGCTGTGTATGGTGTCTTAATTTTATCCTAAGTTATTTTCAACTAAATTATGACCAAATTATTGTTTTAATGGTCTTATTGCAATTTAGGAATGGTATAAAATTCCTACGATATGTTAAAAATGCTAAGCAATCTATATGTATTATATGAGGAGTTTAAAAGCAGATGCCACTGTCCATTTCTGGCAAATTGAGAGTGGCTTTTGCTTTTGCATCCCTATTATATAAAATTCTCCAGTTGTCACATATTCCTTGTGGTAACTGGAGACTTCCTTTATACCCCAGGAAAGAGATTCGAGTGTCAATAGATAGCGATATGCCTGCCATCTGGAGATGTTGCAGACATTTAAATTGCTATACTATACGACGTGGATACCTAATTTTGCATAATAATGGATATCCCATAATTTATGCAAAATTTTATTTTGATAGAAAACAGATTTTTTGTGATCAGAATTGACCATCCAGATCTTGCGATTTAACACCATGCGACTTCTTTGTTTTTTTTTAAATCAAAGATCTATGCTAACAAAGTAACAAATCCACTATGCAACTAATGCCTTGAAGAAGGAAATTCGGCGGTGTATTAATGAAATTCAACCACATATTTGCGAAACGGTCACAGAAAATTTCAATAAAAAAAATGCGTACTTGTCAGCAAAGCCGTGGTGGCCATTTATCCCATGTAGGTACTATTCCATACATAAACCCAATCTATATACTCTATACGAAGCAATAAAAAAATTAAACTTTCTAATAAAAAATCTGTTTTCTATTAAAATTACATTTTGCGTAAATTATGGGACATTATATAACTACATACAGAGGAAATTATAACTGCCAAGAAAACGCAACGAATTTAAAAAAAAAACAGTTTTCTAGAAGAAAAAAACATTAGCCAGAAATAAACAGATATTACAGTATTAATTATATTTTCTCGGTAATTACAATTGCCTTGCCCTGATTAAAATTATAATTATGCTGTCATCAAAAACTATAGCCATAGAAAAAAGATGTTTGTTTCCATTATTAGGACGAAATCTATTCATATTCAACACTAAACAATAAAATGGCAAGCTTTTGTTTCAAGTTTTATTTCTCATTTCTCAAATTATATATAACACACTTTATAAAAGTTAACACAAAATTGTTGCAAAGTAAATCATGTGAAGTGGGTATCGCTTAGTAACTGCACATAATGAACACCATATGCTCGCAAAATATAGGATACCTAATTTCTAATATATGTTTACTAATGTAATAAACACTTTCAATCTTAGCAAAGGCAAATATGTAATATAAGTACAAGCGACAATTAAATTGAATAATTATTTTAATTAGAAATTGATTCTATCACTTGGTCGAAATGCTGACATCTATCTCTCAAGAGCGAGACACGAGTTACTCTTTTCAAATAATGTGTAGCTAATTATTATGTATATTATTAGTAATTTATAATTTAATATTAAAATTAAGAAGGCGTACATTTTACATATATAATAATGTAAAACAAGAGAACAAGTGATCAGTAATTAAACATATCAATTAAAGAGTTTATTACATTTGTAAATAACAATCGAAATTCCCAATAAGGCAGAGGAATAGAATATCGAAATAATACTTAGCATGGTTCAATACAATAGCCTTACAGCAAAATAAACTTGTTCCATAAAATCGATGTTACTCGGCAAACGGTCAAATTAATCTTCAGTTGGTGGCAAAATAGAAGTAAACAGAAATGATGGGAACAAGTTTGTGTTTATTTGCAATAGGCTTGTAAATTGACAATAAATGAGTATGATACTGCATTTTTTCCCCTATTTTCTTTAAACAATTTTAAACATCATTTCTAAAATGCAGTACATATTTTAAGAGTACAATATTATACATTTGAATATAACCACGTGGCCAGTATAATATACAAGAATGGGTATTAATTAACTACACTGAAGTACAAAATCGACCCACTTGTACGCTTTGGTTCAGAGCTTAACAAATCAAAATTTACCATCAAGAAATAATTTCTTTTAACCTTGTGTTGTTAAACAAGAGCTTAGGTTCACATCAGACCAATCTTTACTGTGACATTAAGGTTTATTGATTTTACAAACTGAAAACCAAAATTATTAAAAATAAGTACCAAGATTATAAAAAATCTGTACATATTTTTTTTGGGAAAATTAGCTTAAGTTATTTAGAGTTAATAAATCTGTAGGAATAATAAATTTTTGAATAAACATTGTGGTAGTCAACTTTTAACACTGCACAATCACAGAAATTGCATATAACGTAAAAATGAGAATCAGGATTTTTCGAAGAAATAAGTGTATTGTCAGCTTCTTTTATCCATGTTTAGAATATATTAAAATAATGCTTATGAAATTTTTTATTTTATTTTTAATATACTGATATTTACGAATGAGGTGAACCACTGAGGTGGGTCGATTTCATTGCATGAAAGTGTACATACATCAAAAGTATAATTGCTCTATTCTAATGATGATAACCTTGTTTTAATAATATAATTTTCTAAACTGTTAACATTTAGTTGATCACTTGATACAGATTATAAATAATCAACGAATTATTTAGTTTGTTTTACAATCAATTTCATTTCAAGATAGAAGACCCCCAAAATTACTCTTGAATTATACATTAGTCTCAAATAAGTAATACTTTTATATAATATTGCTAGGCGTAATTTTTTCAATAGGTTGTCTCCCTTATTATAACTTAAGCAATATTATACGACAAAATTTTGTCGATTGATCTGCCTGATTATTGATTGAAATATTTATTGTACATATTTGTAACATAATAATATTTTTCACAAACATGATACGGCATATTATACGAGTACATATATCTTATACAACCATTTTTGGGATAAGTCATACTTGGAGTAGTATTGGGCTAGACAAAGGCAAAAAATGTAATTTAAAAATGAAACGAACTCATTTTATAGCCTGTTCATGATTACTAAAGAAGTAAATTCACTTTATTTGAATTATGACTTAGTACAACAAAAAGAAAACTCCGTTATATAAATCACCAAAGAAAAAGAAATTAATATTTTTGCGCGGCTTTATTATTTTTACTGTCTATTGTTATCCATTTATTATATTTAATTGTATGAGTTCATCGAGTGATGAAGATATTTCAATGCCGGCGAAAATTTAAAAGGGTGTTATTTAAATGGTTAGCATAGTATTCGTATTTTTGTGAGCAGAAATAGCTAATTGATCAGCAACTCATGGCCAGCAAACATTCCAAAATCAATCAGTAATTTATGTCATTATGTATGGCTGTAATTATTTTTGTACAGCATATTAATTATATAAGCTGCAATGAGCTGCTCCTGTTTAATAAAATTTTGGTTAGCACTCAGATAGCAAAAAAATCATTTTGAACTGCATATAAAAGTAGCAAAAATACTTGTCATGCGCAAAATAAACACAAATTGCCTAATAACGTTTGGCCTAAAACACATATCACCTAAAAACGAAATGCCTAATAACGTTTAGCCTACCTAGAATCATGAAATTTGGCAAGAGAAAAGGAAGTACATAATTCCAGAGATATGAGCATTTGAAATTTGAAAAAACTAACCTCAAAATTAGCAGTTTCCACAAGCAATAAGTATGCATAAAGTCGAGAATACACATAAAGTCGTTTCTGGCGCTTCGCCGGCCGCTGCCGCGGCACGCTCGCTTCGCTCGCTCGGCTCGCGCGCTTGGTTCATGTTCAAACCTACGCTCGTCGCTTCGCTCCTCGCTACCTATTTTTGACCCGCCTACAGTTTCTACATACGCTTTGACGTTTCTAAACTTGTTATTTTCAAAAAGAGGCTAAACGTATTAGGCACTAATAAAATATTTTTTTATTGTTATAAAATAAAATTAGTAATTTTGTGCAATCCAATTAGTTATGTTGCTCACCATGTTTTAACTAAGCAAACCAATCAAATACACTGCTTAAAGACATGTTTTCTCTGTTGATCAATCATGAAATCTTGCTGATCAAGTAGTTATTTTGCGAACCAAGTAAGTAGTTTTTTGCGGACTTAATATTTATTATGCAAACTCATGTTATTGTAAGCTGCCTATTTATGATTTAATTTTTAACCATTATCAAAGTTATTTGCGGAACAAGGATTGCTGCCTGTTTTTTTTATTTGCAAACAAAATCTTTGTATGCCGACCAAAATATTTAAATGCTGTTTTTTTGTGGCTCAACAAATTTTATAATTGCTAACCATTTAATTACTTCTCAATTTAAAATTCAGCAAAACATTTATTGTATTTTATTACTGTTTGATTTTCTTGCATGTTTGTGAAAAGTACTATAAGTTCAAGCCGTGACCACAACAGATGGGTTATTGTCTAAGAAAAAATCTATCACGATCGATTATAATTTAACAGCCATTGCACCACGAATACAGGACTCTGCGCCGACATCCTTTTATAAAGGAGCAATGGATGTACAGCGATTGTCAAATTGTAAGCGATCGTGATAGATGTTTTCTTAGACAATATCCCCCTAGAGTATCGGCGGATTTTGTAATGCAGGCGGCCCGCATACCTACGATCATTCAGCGATGCTGGACGCCACGGATCAAGGCAATATAATGTACTATTTCCATAAATAAATGAAAAGGAGCTTAAAGGGCCCGTTATACAAGGAGATTTTTTCGTACGCGAACGACAATTTCTTCTAAGCAATAACATGCTTGCCTAGTGTAAACAAACTATACGAGTTTTGCCTCTCGAATACAATAATTTATCGCTATTTAAACTCTTCTAGGCCGCGAGCCTGTATTAACAAACTATAAGAGTTTCTCTTAAAGAGTCTCGCATCGACACTTGTGATTCTTGCCCAAGCATTGTATAAATAAGTTGAGACACGTAATATGCGTCTATCTATATATATATCTACGATTACTCGCCTGTGGTGTAAACGTTATAAGAGAGATGAGTCTCGTCTGTGATACTCGTATCCAAAAATCGCCTTGATAAATATGTTTTTCTAAAAATGTAAACTACAGGCGATAATTTAATGGCAAATTTTGCCACGGGATAATCACATACAATTTTTCGCCGCTCGAGTGCGAGAAACTCCTTGTGTAACTGAATCTTAAAGCATCTCACCCACAGAGGCGGAAGTGGGGCGGGTAGCGGAATTGCGGTAAGCGATTTACGAAATCGCCGCTTTCACGGGTGTTCACTTCTGTGACGTGGTCCATCCATAGCAACAAGAACATTACAAAAATTTCGCTCCGCTACCGTCCCGCTTGCCGCCTCTGTGTTAATGGCCAATTTCACATATCTTGTCTAAACTTGGGACAATCACAAGTGACATGCTGTTAAATTAATTTCATTAAACACATGAAGTGATATGATACTACTCGTACTTAAGATTGTCCTAAGCCAAGATTACTGAAATTGGCCGCAAGACTATTAAAAAGTTTGTCAATGATAAACAAAAATGGAATAAAGTGTCAACACTCTGTAGGAATATTCTTCCTAGGACTTGTTAAGTAGCAACAGCAACGCTATTGCAAAATTTGGGCAGCTGTTTTCACACGCATTTTTCATCTTGTAAGATATCATATTATGTTCTTCTGTCCAATTTTTTGGTATTCTGAAAATAACAATAAAAATAAATTATTAAAAAGAATAGAATCGAATTATTATTTTATTATCATTAAAATGTTAAAATTAATAAGAATTGACAGCTTTCTCTGAATAAGAAATAAACAAAAATCTAAAAATCCGCAACATGTTATTATTTTAGAAATATAAAAAAAAACGATTGATCTTCGACTGAAATTACCTTATATCTCCTTAAATTTTGACAGATTTATATAGCATTTGAAAATAATTCCAGACTGTTTTATTGTCATAATTATAGTGTAATGACAATTCTTAGTGTGTAATTTATTCCTTAATCCTTTACGCGTGACATAATGGGATAATTTTATCTTCATTCTCTTGCAAATCCACATAATTTAACTCCATAATGCATAGCTGGAGTTAGGTACATTTCTTCAAATACTTATACATGGTTATTTATCTAGTTGATTTTCAAGAGATTCTTTTAGTTAAACAAAAATAAATATATTCATCTTATGGAAGTTTAACTTGATTTATCTATGATGGAGTATATTATTTCCTGACACATCTTAGCTCGCTCAATCTGCATACAATGGACATGTATTGTGTTTCATCACTACAGTCAAGGATTTCTTTTCCATACATTTTTCAGCATCTTGTAAGCGTAATTGTAAACATTTTTCTATTCCTTCTTTTTCACGTAGTTTAATAATTGAAGATGTCGAAGGAAGTTTTCTATAGCAGGATTCATATTATTCATTTCTGGAAAATAAGTAATAAAAATTAGTAAAGATATAATATGTTTTAAAAATATGATTTTTGTCAAAGCATAAATTCACAAGTGTTTGATGTATATTTAAATTACCTTTATTCCTTTTACACAGCAGAGATTTGTTTGTTGCTGTTTCTTTCTAGTGCTATTTCATTTTTATGCGGGGAGTGCAGTAGTCATGTCTCATATTATATACTAATATTACAGATGATGAACCTGTAAAATGTAAACAAAACCATAAACTACGAGTATAAACATCATTATCATCATCACAGCTCATTACGCCCCACCGAGGGACTCGAGCTTACCCTATATAGTTAGGGTGATTAGGCCTTCGTGGAGGCACTCGTAAGGCCCTCCGTCTGGGGATCGCCCTGGTGTTCTCGGGCAATCCCCACCTTGGCGATAGCCCGATCAGTTAGTCGAGCTTGCCCGGGCGCGCGGGCAGTGGAGTCGCAGTGTGACCCTTACCGAGCGTGCCCATAAGGGCAGGGAGAACACCGGGGTGTTTTAGCGGGTGCGGTCACGCATTTCCCCCGAGAAAAAAAAGGTGAAAGGCCTTAGTCCAGGGTGAATTAGTCGACTTTACATACACCATCGATTTTCGTCGCAGATGTAGGCAGGTTGCCTCACGATATTTTCCGTCATCGTAAGAGCGTCAGAGAAATGTACATATAAAATTCGAAATGAAAAACACATTGGTACGGCTCCATAATCGATCGCATAAAATGAAAAGGTTTTTTTATATATTTTGAAATTGCATAACGTTTTTCGGCATACTATACTTTTCGTATAACGTTCATACAGAATAAATAATTAGGCATACTTTGTTTTCCCATAAACTCTTTTATAATAATAATAAATAAGCTTAATTTTGTTCTTGCATACCTGTTTTTACTATAATGTTACTAATCATACCATGTATAGGTATATCAACCTAAGACATAAAGTTTAGTAATCATATGTTATAAAAATCTGTAGGTTAGGTGAGAACCTTTTTTTTAAATGCGGGGGATAATCTCTTTACGATTCAACAAGGAGCTGAAAGCTGACAAGGCCGCCCCAAGGATATGCCATTGGTCTCGGGTATAAATCAAATCCCATACCTGGCTAAACCACCCTCCAAGCAACTTCTACATCCGTATAGACAATCAGAATCGGCGTTAGCCATTCCCCGAGTAAGTTAGGTAAGAACCTAATCTAACCTACAGTTTTAGCCAATAAATTTATTTTTCAAGCAGTTTAATGCTCCGCTCTGTATGGTCACAATATCTAACCTAACCTACAGTTTAATCCTATAAGTTCTTTTAATTTTTGCTTGCGGGAGGCGGACTGCACCCCTTGCTCGGAGTGCTCTTTGGGATTTCATCTTTAGGCGTTATTCTTTGTTATACGTATGCCTTTTATTTTTATGCACATTACAATTATGCCAAAGAAAATTTGATTAAATATGTAATATGCCAATGTAATCATTCTGCGTGTATAGAACTTTGCGTATCATTATTTATGCGAAAAAACTTTAGGGCCGAAATTGTTATGCCAAATTATAATATGGCTAAAAAGGTTATGCAACCGTAGGGGCTCCCCATTGGTACATGGCGGTCTCGAAATTTGAACCGCCCGATTGGAAGGCAAGTGCCGAGTCCACAGTGCAAACATACTAAAATAATATGCAGTACTTTCTTTTTTCCTTCATGGAAACAATCTTATAGGTTTGCTAGCAAAAATATCTTTAAAGGTAGATAAGGACCTAAGTAGATTTGTTTTTACTATTTCAAGTGTCTAGATACATAAATTAATATCTTGATTGATTTATACGACATATTATACCTATATGGTGGCACATGTGGTATATAAGTGTAATATGGCCACGGCATACACATATTGTATATGACGTAGCCATATCGTAAAATTGATCATTTCATGATGTGGCCGGTCATTTTATGAAATGGCCAACTAATACTGGCCATATTGTTTAAACGTTAAAGTTTAATGATATGTTCATCCACGTTTGGCCATATCGTTGTCTTAATAAAAATCCCAAATAAGCATGAAACAAGCCTGCAGCGTGAAAGCAAACATGCAACATGCAGTTTGATCACAATATCTAACTTAACCTACAGAATTCATTTATCGAAATATTTGTCCGCCCGTCATAATGCATCACCGAAACAAAATAATATCAGCGCTTCTAGCGGAGAATAATAATATTCACCGCTTCACTCATGTCACGAAGTAGCTAAACGTATCCATATCGTTTAATGTTTGATCATTCATTGATCCGGCCACACCACATCTTGATGTGGCCAGTCGATATTGGCCATTTCATGAAATACAATCATTTCATGAAATAGGTAGTTGACCACATCGTGAAGTGGGCAATTTTACGATCTGGCCACGACATATACATAAAGAATTGCCTGTCTTTAATTTTTTGAAGACGATTATTAAAACATGTTTTTAGAGTATTCTTACCTTCTAAAAATGCAAGTAGGTATGTAAGCTGTTTTTTGCAGTTCGATGGCTGGTAAGTGCGGACTTAAATTTATAACCGCAAATCCGTTGACTTTATAAATTTAAATAAGATCTCTGGTCCAAAGTTTTTTTCAGACATATTTGCATAAAAGTTCTTTCTCTATTAGGATGTGGGAACCTATGCATGTCACCTGTAAAAGCAACAAAGTCATTTCAGCATTTATGTAACACCTTTTAAAAAATAACGTTCGTGATCAATTTTATACTAAACACAAAAATATCACGTGTATAGTATATTTTATGGATAGTTAAAGTAACTAAATTCATCACAACTAAAAACATGTCGCGATTTTGGTTTGACATTGACACTGTTTTAAGCTATGACTGTAATAAATCATCTAATAATTCTTAAATAGCTGCAAAAAATAACATTAAAAACATTAAACATTTTTAATAATTTATTAACACAATTTTGAATGTTCATTTCAAAAGACTAACTTCAGAGAATACACATAGCAAAACATACTCAAAAGAACCACAGATACCTGCATCAAGATAAATAATGGGTAGTATCTCTATATAGTTTGTGATAATGGGCATCGGAAAATATCGGAAACAAAATTTATCAAAGACAATTGACAAAAAGTAGTTTGGCTCTAAAATCATTTATAATTTATCAGTATACTGCCAAGATGTATCGGTCATCTTCGGAAACATGTTATCCTAAGCCCACTGTTCATGTTGAAGTACTGTAATACCTATTGCTTTTGTAATAGTTTTGTGAACATACGTTAGATGTTACCATCTACCATCTTTTCATACGAAAAGGTGATTTCGACAGTTTTGTAAAAACACCAGCCCCCGGGGCTTATTTATAAAATATATATCACGATCAAATCGAATACAAGACACTGTCTGATATAAAAAAAAACCAGCCAAGTGCGAATCGGACTCGCGCACCGAGGGTTCCCTACAAATCTGTAGGTATATAAGTAAAAGTTCACCCATCACGACAATCGAGTAATACCTCTACGCGTTCATGAGGAAAGGGGTAGAAAGTTTAAAATTTTCAAAAATATTTTTATTATATGATGTAACTAAAAATTTACGGTTTTCTCAATTTTTCCTTTATCTGTGCTATAAGACCAAATTTCAAGCTTCGTACCAAATTACAAGATTAGGTTCTGATTTCCTTGCGAGTGTCGAAAATTTGCGGCATAAACGGCCGTATCTTTTGATTGCGTTGGCTTAGAAGTTTGATTTTTTCACAGAGTATTTGATATTAATCTCAGCTTGATACCTCTACGCGTTCCTGAGAAAAAAGGTCTTGACAGACAGACAGACAGACGGACGGACGGACGGACGGACGGACAACAAAGTGATTCTATAAGGGTTCCGTTTTTTCCTTTAGAGGTACGGAACCCTAAAAATAGTGATTAATGTGCTTTGATGCATTTTGACTGTCGAAATCGATTTTAATTAACAGTGATCGCGATTGATTTTTTGTTACAAAATCAAAGAGCTGCTCTATATAGCTAGGTACCTAAGCCACTTACTTGCATTGGTTTTCTTGAAGTCTAAACGGTAGTACATGCCCTTTGCCTATAGCCGGTAGCGTTGGTAGCGTTGGTCAGTCCCAAACCAAGATGTTTTGGCGGTTTCACAAATTAAAATCAGTTCCATCCATGTATCAAATATTACAAACTGAAAATGAGAAAAGAATTATATACAAAAATGAATTAAAAAAACAAAGAGAGTAACGAATTAATACAAATATGTTTATAATTACTTAGTAAGATATGTGTTCATTTTTTCTTCAGCATGTAGTTTCTATTGCATAATAATATACTGTATTAAATCATTATGAAATATGAATTTTAAAAATGTATTTATATTTTAAACTTCAATGTGTTGTAATCTGTAAAATAAAAATAATGTTAATACATATTATCAATTAATAATAAAAAAAAGATAACATTTAGAATTTAAGATATTCAAATTAGGGATTTGGATTTAATCTTAGGCTTATTTGTCCCCTCTAAGCCATTTATTAAATTGTAATTAAATTTTAACAAGGTTCTTTGAGGACATCCGATAGATTTAGAAAACATGGCATTGCGATGATACGGTTCATGCTAGTGAATTGTGTAATATTATAGTTTGTGATCAATATTTTATCAAATGAAATACCTTTGTTAGAATGTTTTGTAGATTTCCTATAATAACGGCTGCAGAATATAAAAGGATGTATATACCTATAAGCAAATAAAGTGAGATCTAATTAACAAAAATATATGCCAGTGCCTCGTTAGTTAACAGCAGGGAGCACCACGAGCAGGTGAGGTTGGCAATTGGAAATACAAAAATAATCTCTGTATGAAATTTTATATTTCTTTATTATTTATTTATGATATGGTTTTATGAAACATAATTATTATTTTTGTATTTCCTTTTGCTCCCCGTCTAACTACAAATAAACTAACTAAAGAAATGAAAGTGATGGATGAATTTATATATATAATATTAAGCAATTATGCATTTATATGTAAGCCTAAAAAGTAGCATAGGTACATATAAAAATAAAATATGACATTGTAGTAAAAAAGTGATTACGTACGGTTTGAGTTGACCCCCCCTCCCCCCTCCCATTTGGTGATGAAATGAGGATGAAATGATGAGTATAAATATAATATCAAAACTACTACTAACTACACTAACTACTGTGCAGCAATGTCACCACAGCTATTGAATATTGGATACGATAAGATCAAGTAACTTATGGCCTGATAATTTTGCAATTTTAACGATGAAAAATAATTATCAAGCCATTATAGGCTTCAATAAAAGTCCCTTCATGTATTTTCGAAAAGCAGTGGCAGTTCTCACTTATAAGGATGAAGACCATTACTACCGAGAAAATAACATGGCACCATGACGACATACTCCTAACCATTCGAATGAAATTTTAGATAGCCATGTACTGAGTCACGATTCTTTTTAGAATCGTAACCAAAAGTAACATAGTCGTCATCTCTGTTTGTGATTTTATGTTACACATGTTTGTATCGTTGTTAGACCACGTACGCCACCCGAACGTTCCAAGCGTTTATCAATCGTTTCTGGTGGGGCTGTTCTCACGGAGCTGGTGTTGAAACAGCGACCAACTCTAGTTAGAGCTGTTCACGCGAATTGGGTGTGTGGCTTTACGCGTGTGTTGCGGATTCTGCCGGTCGTTGCGGGCTAATGATAGTCGCTAGTGTGTGGATGAGTCTCGATGATAGTGGACTAAACGACACAGTGAATGATTGTCCGATGAAGGTCGTGGAGGATATCGTCCCTGGAGTAGGATGGTAATAAGGTGATAATGTCTGTCAGAGTTGGTAGCAAAGATATATCGCATTGCATGTGGTCTTTGCTATCAGCGGTACCTATATGCGATGTTGATGATTGTTTAAGGAAAAGCGATGATTTCTTGACGATTGTATGATTGGAAGAATAGCTCAACTGAAATAAGACTATTGTAGTTTATGCAAATTAACGACAAATGGATTCTGGGATGGTATGGTTGGGTTTCTACTTGAATTGATAATTTAAAATGATACGAAAAATGACAACAATATTATTCTCACAGGTTCTGCAATAGATTATTAAGGGAGGCGACGCACACAGTGACACGTGTAAACATGTATTTCTAAGAAAATAAAACGGATAACATATTTGAGTAAAAATAGATGAGTTTATTTATCAACTTCTATGTAGACAGACAATCTAAGGATTTAGAACAGGTGGCCAAGAAATTATTCACGAAATGTTTAATTACTTACTTATGGAAAAAAATAAAGGTTAAAAAAAAAGTAATAAATGATAGCTATACTTAATGAAGTGATACATCTTTTGAGAGAAATCTTAAAATTATTTATTAACTGATACCTACATTAACAGCAAGAGTATATAAAAATGTAGGTATGTAGGTACATAATATAGACTATAATGAAAAACTGGCATTACAAAACACAATATGTTACCTATCTATCTAATGGTCAACTGGATAATTAAAATTCGCTGGCAGCTCAAAATCTCAGCACTTGACTCGGAATGAGCGTTTACTTGTTATAAATAAGATAGTACCGTAAAATGGGGTGAATAGAAAATGCGGGGTGAATAAAAAAAAAACAAGGAAAGTTTTTTCAAGAACAATTACTCGTTGACGGATATAGGAAATCTACTAAATTATTATATTTTTAATATGGTAACATTTTTTTTATATGGTAGCAACGCCGATTTGAAATGAAGTATGTCAAAAGTGATTTTAGTAACGTTTTTCAAAGCACCAGTTGAGCTGTGTGATTTTGAGGTCTACAAACTTTGGGTTTTTAACGAAAACTACGTTTCTTACGGCGTTGAAAACACTTTTAATCGATCTGTGGTTCCTCTGGGATAAATTTTGTGCAAAAGTAAGTACCATTTTTATAATAGTTTTTTATTATAAACGTAAATAATGAATTGTGCCAATTTTGGTTTGTATTTGAGGTTAATAGACACGGGAAAAAGCCGAATAGATACGTAGTATGGGGTCAATAGATACGGCTTACGGGGCTAATAGAAACGGGAAGGGGTAAATAGAAACGAGAAAGGGGTCACTGGAAAAAATACATTTAGGGTTGCCACGCATGTTTAGTTCTAGTATATTTAAATTTAACTTCCATACATTCACATCCCGAATCTAATTCGAAGCAAAGTAAGCACTTACATTGCTTAGGCGTCAAGCAAATTGTCTCAGTATGTTTCAACGTAAATATTTTTTTCTTTACCTAGAGTAATATCAGACGAGTGAGTGTAGTGTGCCTACTTAGTGCACCAGGGATCGTGGATTTGATCTTCGCCCAGGACAATCCTTTATGTGATGAACATTTCTGTTTGTTCTGTCTGGGTGTTTATATTTATCTATATTGTATAAAAAATCTCACGTCACAGAGTTTGTCCGAGATAAGCTCCAAAACAACTTAATCGATTTTCGTGTTTGGCTAATTGTCCAATTTAAAAGATAGGATTACCTTTTACCTCGATTATTGATTTTAATATTTATTATTGCGTTAAACTTTATTATGACAAAACGAGGATCGCGGGCACAGCTAGTTTATCTATATTAAAAATAACTTCGTTGGTACCGAAATCTCTAACAAAAGTGCTTAAGCTACGTATCACGGAATCAGATCAATGTTTGTGATGTTGTCTAACATTTCACTATATTTAACAAGCTTTTATTTAACTTGTTAATTTGAAGTTTATGTTATAAATCATTCATGTATGTACCTGTTTGTTCAAACAATGTGGTTTTGTTCCAGGTACATCATCAACATGCCAAGAATCTATAAAGAAAATTTGCCAACCCTACATAATTTTTCTATTCACCTCGTATACCGTATTTAATCACCCCGGGTTCGAGGCGAATAGAAAATGCGTATATTTTTGAAGTTTTTGCTAAAATAAGAAGGGAAACTTAGTTAAGTTTGCTTTTGACAGACTAAATAGACCTAGACTCATATAGTTAATATTATTCCCTAGCCGTAAGTAAATAAAAACATAGTTTAAATCTTATCTAAAGTTCAGAATTGTGTCTATTCACCCCATTTTACGGTAGGTATAGTAGTCATTGATTTACGTAAATCAATGATAGTAGTGCACAGATGTCAAGCCACCCGCGATGCTACAATGGGAACCACAGGATATCAAAGCGTTTACGGCGTGAGATAAAAAAAGATTATTTCTAGCATTTTCAAATTAAAATTTTACAGTAATCATTCATTGTTATTTATTAAAATCGGTATATTGTGGAACCTTATGCCAAATACTGTTAGAAATAAACAATATTTTAATAAATTTTGATATGAGTCAACTACCCTATTATGTAATGGGAGAAGAATCTAAGCGGTTACAAAGAAATGTAGATTAATCTTATTCTTAAAGAATGCTAGCTTTCGTGTAATACCTATGTAGGTATAACTGATAACGATAATACATGAATAATAAACATTTATTTAATTAGTTACTGGTACATTAATAGAAAGAGCCAATGAAAAAGTACATACATAATAGACTCTAATAAAAGAAAGCATATTTGGCATTACAAAACGTATAACAGTGAACTGTATGTATAGTCCAAAGCTGCTCAGAATCTCAGTATCATGCACTAAGCGTTTACTTGTTGTAAAATAAATAGGTACTATGGTAATGGGGCGCAGAGATGTCGAGCCGCTCAGGATGATCTTAATGTGAGTAACATAATTAAAATATTGATGATAAAATACAAATAGAAAATGTCTAAACGATTATAAATTAATTTTATCTTAAGATAGCACGTTTGTAAGTTACATCGATGTATCTGGGCGAGATAGAATGCAATTTTGATTTTGGTACTCGAAATCTTAACATACGCAGTTAAGTCTATAGTTTAACGGCGTCGGCATTCGTATTCAATCGGCTCTATGTTGCTTTCCTCTGTGCAGACGAATTTTGTCGATGCGACTTATAAAAGTGGTTCCTACTGTAAATGAAGTGATACATATATTGATAATAATCTTAAAACTATTTACTAAGTGTTACTTTAATAACAAGAGTCAGGAAAAATATACACAACTGTAATAAAACAGAAGCATTTTTGGCATTACAAAATATAAAACGGTCAACTGGATACCTTAAAGCCGCTCAAAATCTCAGCATTTCGTATAAAGAGAAAAAAAAGATACCATAGTTGTGGGCCGCAGATGTCGAGCCGCTCGGAGGATGCTTCTGGTGTGAATAACATAAATAATAATATAGATTATAAGATACAAAAAGCAAAAGGTCTAAACGATCTCAAATGAATTAATTTTTATAATGTGCCAATCAGAATATATGATGTTATATTCAATAAAGTGATACATCTATTGAGAAGAATCTTAAATCAATTTTATTTATTTACTGATACATTAACAGTAAATGCCAATAAACATTTACACAACTCTAATGTATTTCTGGCGTTACAAAACATACAACGGTTAACTGAATAGTCCAAAGCCGCCCAAAATATCAGCACCTCGTACCAGTAAATAAAAAATACTATTAAGTAGTGGGGTGCAGAGATATCGAGCCACTCGGGGTACGCCTGATGTGAATTACATAATTATAATATGTTTTATAAAATACAGAACGAAAGAGGTCTAAACGATGACAAATAAATTTAGTTTAATTTTCAAATAAGCTTATTTTCATATGTCCGAAAGAAATAACAAATGGCATACATGACTAATTTCTAAATTTAAGGCACAACTGGCAGCTCTATTTAGAAGTGGTGGATATAAAATGGTTAACAAACTTTTAAAAAAATAAAGGTATATAATAAAAATAGAAATGTTAAAGAAAAGACACAATTTATCAAACTGAAATGGTTCTTAAAAGCTAATTGCAAGTAATATTTTTTTTTTTGTTTATTTTTTTTGTATTTTTTTTTCTTTTTTTTGTTTTTTTTTTTGTATTTTTTTGTTTCTTTTTTTTTTATATCTTTTGTAAGTTTTTTTTTCTTTTTAATTTCTTTTTGTATCTTTTTTAATATATTTTATTGTAATCTTTTCAACCTTTCTTTTCAAAAATTTTTTTGTTTGTTCTTTTTTTGTTATCTCTTTTTTTTTACTATTCAGTTGACGTGATATTACAATTTATTATGACAAGACAAATAATTTATTATGCATTTATTCCTCTGCAACGCAAGTGGTTTATGTCACCACTCTATTTTTGATTTTTTGTTAAAGGAGAATACTTTTTGGTGAGGAGTTTGAGTTATGACCCATTGGGCGCGCACAGCGCGCAGAGACATACTTGGTCGTGAAAGCTTGCACCCTGTCCAGAGTGTCATAAAAAATTGCATCTGCCCTAGGCAGAAACATGCAAATATGTTCATATTCGTCGAGTGATTTGTGTCTCAATAGGGATCTCCTCCGGTTGCAACAAATGCGTAATGATTCTCCCTCGGTTGCGATACTCAAATTGTATGATGGGAGTGGGTATACTAACATTATGGTCCAGTTGCGTTGCTTCGGTTGATAGAATAATTAAAAATTCATTTGACACATATTTACTAATAAACAATTACTACTAATTAAAATTATTATAAATTATCTACAATTTTGCTTGCAGTGTGTTCCGGGGTAAGTCACATGATTTGCTTAGGATCCGCATGATTTCTACCAAAGTGCTTCCTTGGATGCGATGTAACACCTGGCTTACACACCAGGCATCGTCGTGTTCGTTTCTAGTGGATGTAAAGGCGTTTGGGGGAAATGGGTTCACACTGTACTTGTTTGCTTTATGGTAGAGGTCGTGAATGGTCGCTGTGGTGCTGCACTATCGGGCGGGGCTAGAACTACTGCTCCATCTAGGGAGTTCATCTATTTAATATCTATTGTACAATGATGATTCATATATTTTTCATATAAACATTTTTCATTCGTGAACAATATTTCAATTTAGTTCACAGAGTGCGTAGTCTCTGTAATCTCGACAAGGGATATATAAAGCTATCAAAGAAACGTTAATAAAATTGTTAACCTCACTTGGGACTGACCCAAAACAGTTGTATATCAAGTTACTGCGAAGTTATTGCGAATAGTCGTTGGCGCGTTGAAAAATATGATTTGATAATTCAAAAATTGTGACATTTTGGGAGGTGAGCTCCTTGTACGAACAAATTATTATTATCATTTATAAAAGTTTAAGTAACCTAGAGAGTAATAAAAATTGTATTAATTTCTTAACAAATGTAGACACGGCCCTGTATTGTGAGAAATTATCAAAGATATTAAATTTAATTAAATAGATTAAAAAATATATTTATATCTATACTAATATTATAAAGCTGAAGAGATTGTTTGTTTGTTTGCTTGAACGCGCTAATCTCAGGAACGACTTATTCAAATTGAAAAATTCTTTTTGTGTTGGATAGTCCATTTATCGAGGAAGGCTTTAGGCTATATAACATCACGTTACGACTAATAGGAGCTGAACATCAATGACAAATGTTGCAAAAACGGGTAAAAAAATATACGGCGAAACGTAGTTCGCTGGCACAGCTAGTAGTATAATAAATATGTTGTAATGCCTCTGTATATAAGATCCCTATTGCAGTGGATTTGCCTTAAATACAGAATTAGAAGCCCTATTTTTTAACTATTAATATACTTAAAACTTTTTTAAAATATTTTATATGTATAAGCCACATCTTTACAGTAGGCGCCCTTAGTAGCACTTGATGCATAAACGTTAATTCTATTTATATTCATTACAAATAATGTTCACCGTGATTTTTTAATCCTTAGGAAAATATAAACTATCAATACCAAAAATAATTACCTTTTAAATAAAAGGAACGCAATATAAAATAATTATAATTAAATCGATATTGTCGCTTTATCAAATAATTATATATGTTACAGTCCTAATGATTAAACAGCTATTATACATAATAGATAGCTATTATATATATTATCTAGACAATGTAATAAATTAATCACTTTAATTGGATATTATGCATAATAGCATGTGAAAGTTAGTTAAAGTAATAAATACGGTTCGAAATGCATCCCCTCCCGCTTCTTATTCCTAACCAAATCAACTGCTTCAAGTTCCCAAGTCGGTTCTGTGTGGTCATAAAAAAAATTAACTTAACCTGTCTGCAATTGAGTTTAAGATGCCAAGAGTTGCTTCTGTGTGGTCTTAAAAAAAATTTAACTTAACCTATCCAATTATATTTAAGATAATATAATCCGAGTCAGTTCTGGGTAGTCAACAAAAATTTACACCCATAACTAATATGTGCCGATTCTTTCTTACTTAATTTATTACTTTATATTTAAGTCTTCCAAAATGTTATAAAAAATAGCTGGTTAATGTGATTAATTTTGTGTCAATTACCACTGTCCAAATTGAGTAGATATTGGACTCAATTCTGTGCGTCCGCCGTCTAAATAATCTAAAAGTAAAATTTCTAAATTTAAACTTAATTTAAATAGTCGGTTAAGCAAGTGCTATTCTACGGTGACAGGCCAACTAAATTTAGGCAGAGCTTAAACGTAATTCTAAAAAGTCTAAGATTAGTTTTAATTGAGTTTGTGTTGCTGTCGTAAAAATAAATTAATGGATGGATCTTGTTGTTAAAGAAACTAAAACGAGTTTATATTTTTATAACAGTTAATACATTTAATGTACATTTTTATCTTATTTTTAACAATATAATTGTAACTACTAAAATTTTTTTTTATTTTCATATTCATTTAAGGCGAAAACAAACAATTTGGGTAAAATTATAAATTCTACCTCATTTGTTATTTGGATTTGTATTTTTCATTACCAAAATGGCGTATTTTAGCAAGGTTCTAATTTTAATCGGGATGATTTTAGTCGCCACTAAAAATAGTCAGTTTAGGATGTTTGTTTACGCGTAAAAATTTCATGTCTGGAATAGCGTTTGGACGGCTAATGCTAAGTTGAATTGACCGTCTACAATTAGAAACGTCAGATTCAAATTAGCAATGTCAGTTGAATTTGACAGTTATCGTAGAATAGGATAATGGTTTAGCGGCACCTAAATAAAATTAGGCAATTTAGCGGTCACTTCAGAATTGAGTCCATTATTTATAATAGCTGAATATTATGCATAATATCCGGATTTATTACTGTCGCTGTAAAATATACCTACATATTTATCATTTTTACTTTAAGTAAATATTATTTTTACTAAAATGACTCGAGCTGCACTTTTCAGCTTATTTTATTTATTAACCTATTTTCTTATATTTTAACGCAAATTACGTTATTGAGATATTGATATGGCTTATTTGGTATTTGTTACAAGTAAAACGTACAGGTTGAAAGTGTGTTGAATATGGGTGATTAAAGTAACTTATATTCAGAATCATTAAACATTGTTCATCGTTAAAGGTCATACAGTATAATACACCGATAAGGAAATGAAAATAATGCATGTGTGAGGATAGTTTCTTATCTATACATACTTTTAGAACGACTATATAGTTCCTTATGGTCATCATCAGTCAAAAGTCAGTCAGATATAAGCTTTCTTCGAGGATTTTTAAATCAATCGGTTTTGCACCATCTGGCAATGGCTTCCCGCGACTCATCAGATTGTCTACCTTGTGCGGTGATTACCAATATTAAGTTCTCTAATATGCGACTGCCACTCATGTTCTTCATAAAACCTATCAATTTGAAGATGATACACGGAAATTCCAAGTATTATTATCTCTTTTTATCTTATTTTGAGTGACCTTTAATATTGTAAGTAAAGTCCATTCGCTTAAATTCGGTCGACTTTTATAAAAGGAAAACAAAGGATGCCACGTGGGGCGGGCGCACACCCGCTAGTGAATATGGCAATTTTCATCGAAGCGCCAAGTTGTTTGTTGATTCTGTTACGTATACCGGAAATGTTTTTTCGTACTTGGAAGGACAGTGAAATGCCCCAAGATGAAACTTTATGTGAACCAACAATAAAAAAAGACGGGTGTTTTGGAAAACTTGTAAACAATTTATAATAAATATTCATCAGTATTGTATTGAAATTAATGTGTCTGCACATAGACACTTCACAAATGGTGGGGATACCAAGAATCAATATTCATCATCATCATCATCTTTCAAACTCGTGATGATGTTGGATCTATAATAAATACAGGTGGTAATGACTGATTCTACGAGTCACGAAGAATAGTGTTTAATTTTAATTTGCTAAAGAGTACCTAATCAATTTTTTTATAAAAAAAATGTTTGTTACTTTAGTTGTGTATTATTTATATTAGAATTTTATTACAATGACCACAATGATGTGCGAGTGCACTGACACTATCTAAGCGAATGGACTTTATTTGATAATAATGAAAAAAAAAAATATTTGGAAAAAACTAAAGAAAAATTATCGTAATTATATGAAAGAAATTGGAACTATTGACATGATTATAGACCCGAGGAGTTCAACTTTTCAAACAAGCTCAATTTTGATACCAAGAATCAATATTCATCATCATCATCATCTTTCAAACTCGTGATGATGTTGGATCTATAATAAATACAGGTGGTAATGACTGATTCTACGAGTCACGAAGAATAGTGTTTAATTTTAATTTTAATTATAGACCCGAGGAGTTCAACTTTTCAAACAAGCTCAATTTTGATACCAAGAATCAATATTCATCATCATCATATCTTTCAAACTCGTGATGATGTTGGATCTATAATAAATACAGGTGGTAATGACTGATTCTACGAGTCACGAAGAATAGTGTTTAATTTTAATTTTAATTATAGACCCGAGGAGTTCAACTTTTCAAACAAGCTCAATTTTGATACCAAGAATCAATATTCATCATCATCATATCTTTCAAACTCGTGATGATGTTGGATCTATAATAAATACAGGTGGTAATGACTGATTCTACGAGTCACGAAGAATAGTGTTTAATTTTAATTTTAATTATAGACCCGAGGAGTTCAACTTTTCAAACAAGCTCAATTTTGATACCAAGAATCAATATTCATCATCATCATATCTTTCAAACTCGTGATGATGTTGGATCTATAATAAATACAGGTGGTAATGACTGATTCTACGAGTCACGAAGAATAGTGTTTAATTTTAATTTTAATTATAGACCCGAGGAGTTCAACTTTTCAAACAAGCTCAATTTTGATACCAAGAATCAATATTCATCATCATCATATCTTTCAAACTCGTGATGATGTTGGATCTATAATAAATACAGGTGGTAATGACTGATTCTACGAGTCACGAAGAATAGTGTTTAATTTTAATTTTAATTATAGACCCGAGGAGTTCAACTTTTCAAACAAGCTCAATTTTGATACCAAGAATCAATATTCATCATCATCATATCTTTCAAACTCGTGATGATGTTGGATCTATAATAAATACAGGTGGTAATGACCGATTCTACGAGTCACGAAGAATAGTGTTTAATTTTAATTTTAATTATAGACCCGAGGAGTTCAACTTTTCAAACAAGCTCAATTTTGATACCAAGAATCAATATTCATCATCATCATATCTTTCAAACTCGTGATGATGTTGGATCTATAATAAATACAGGTGGTAATGACTGATTCTACGAGTCACGAAGAATAGTGTTTAATTTTAATTTTAATTATAGACCCGAGGAGTTCAACTTTTCAAACAAGCTCAATTTTGATACCAAGAATCAATATTCATCATCATCATATCTTTCAAACTCGTGATGATGTTGGATCTATAATAAATACAGGTGGTAATGACTGATTCTACGAGTCACGAAGAATAGTGTTTAATTTTAATTATAGACCCGAGGAGTTCAACTTTTCAAACAAGCTCAATTTTGATACCAAGAATCAATATTCATCATCATCATCATCTTTCAAACTCGTGATGATGTTGGATCTATAATAAATACAGGTGGTAATGACTGATTCTACGAGTCACGAAGAATAGTGTTTAATTTTAATTTTAATTATAGACCCGAGGAGTTCAACTTTTCAAACAAGCTCAATTTTGATACCAAGAATCAATATTCATCATCATCATATCTTTCAAACTCGTGATGATGTTGGATCTATAATAAATACAGGTGGTAATGACTGATTCTACGAGTCACGAAGAATAGTGTTTAATTTTAATTTTAATTATAGACCCGAGGAGTTCAACTTTTCAAACAAGCTCAATTTTGATACCAAGAATCAATATTCATCATCATCATATCTTTCAAACTCGTGATGATGTTGGATCTATAATAAATACAGGTGGTAATGACTGATTCTACGAGTCACGAAGAATAGTGTTTAATTTTAATTTTAATTATAGACCCGAGGAGTTCAACTTTTCAAACAAGCTCAATTTTGATACCAAGAATCAATATTCATCATCATCATATCTTTCAAACTCGTGATGATGTTGGATCTATAATAAATACAGGTGGTAATGACTGATTCTACGAGTCACGAAGAATAGTGTTTAATTTTAATTTTAATTATAGACCCGAGGAGTTCAACTTTTCAAACAAGCTCAATTTTGATACCAAGAATCAATATTCATCATCATCATATCTTTCAAACTCGTGATGATGTTGGATCTATAATAAATACAGGTGGTAATGACTGATTCTACGAGTCACGAAGAATAGTGTTTAATTTTAATTTTAATTATAGACCCGAGGAGTTCAACTTTTCAAACAAGCTCAATTTTGATACCAAGAATCAATATTCATCATCATCATATCTTTCAAACTCGTGATGATGTTGGATCTATAATAAATACAGGTGGTAATGACTGATTCTACGAGTCACGAAGAATAGTGTTTAATTTTAATTATAGACCCGAGGAGTTCAACTTTTCAAACAAGCTCAATTTTGATACCAAGAATCAATATTCATCATCATCATCATCTTTCAAACTCGTGATGATGTTGGATCTATAATAAATACAGGTGGTAATGACTGATTCTACGAGTCACGAAGAATAGTGTTTAATTTTAATTTTAATTATAGACCCGAGGAGTTCAACTTTTCAAACAAGCTCAATTTTGATACCAAGAATCAATATTCATCATCATCATATCTTTCAAACTCGTGATGATGTTGGATCTATAATAAATACAGGTGGTAATGACTGATTCTACGAGTCACGAAGAATAGTGTTTAATTTTAATTTTAATTATAGACCCGAGGAGTTCAACTTTTCAAACAAGCTCAATTTTGATACCAAGAATCAATATTCATCATCATCATATCTTTCAAACTCGTGATGATGTTGGATCTATAATAAATACAGGTGGTAATGACTGATTCTACGACTTAAAAAAAAATATTATACCAATAATATTAAGCGATGAATACAATGCAATTTGAGAATTTTTTTGATTTTATCGTAGTTTTAGTCCAAATATTTGCGAACCTTAGCAGTAATGTTTAAAAGTAAAGACGATTGTTGGAAAAAAACGGTTTATAAGTGGCGGTCACGTATTAGAAAACTCAACATTAGTAGGTTCTTCAGAAAATAGATTGGTGGAATTGGTGATCTGATAAAAGTTGGGGAAATTATTTAATGTGGTCAGCACAAGACCGATGGATTTATTAGAAATCGCTAGAGAGGATAAAATCCCAGCGCATACCGTTGGAAGCGCGGCGGAGCACATTTCTAGACTATTTAATATAAACCGTAATGCCTTGGACAAACGGTAAATAACTGCATTACATAAATACGCGCGCGGATATCGGAGCGCCCACAAGAGCATGCGTGCGAGTAACGCAATTATTGACCGTATGTCCAAGACGTTACAGTTTATATTAAATTGTTGTCTTGAAATGCGCTTCGCCGCGCTTCGAGCAGTGTGCGCTGGGCTTTATTCGTATTTATTTATAATTTATTAGATACACCACCTAAATACTTAATAGATGTGTTTGACTTGTGATGTTTCATTATAGAATAACATTTTCTTAAATGTAATATTTAATAATAAAAAAAAATACCTTTTCTCTCGGCTGAAATGATGAAAATAATGAACTAAGGTCAGGGTGGCTAATTCCGTCTAGGGGGCATCACCGTCTGCTTCGAATTACTCTTGCCAGAACTAACCTATGCTTTTGTTATGTAATGTGGGTAAAACAGGATAGCATCTCCGTTCTAATCATGTCAGATGGATGGCGTTAGTTGCCATAGATTTTGAATAAACAGCATTTGAAGTTCAGTTGAGTTTCAAAAGTGTTATGTGAGTGAGTTGTGAGAACATTTTAACAAACGTGAATATGATATTATTCGATTTATTGTAATAAAAGACAGCTAAGTGTATAGTTTAAAGCATGCTTATACTATTGTACGTTATTGTTTTGCAATAAAACGTTTAAACAGTTAATAATCGTATCTGAAACATTTGTAAGCTTAAAATCGTGAAGTGGCGAATTCCGTCTACATTGAATGGGGCAAATTCGTCATATGCCGGATTTTCCCTAAATCAGACATTGTAAACCTTTTTTACCCCTGAAATTTATGTGAAACAAAACAACATACTTTCAAACCGAATGTTATTAGATTTATAGATTTAATTTATTTTACAAATTATACTAAAGATCTAAAGGGCTACCATGAAAAAAATACATATAGAATATGTAATGGTGCCTCTATTATTATATACTACTTTTTGCAAAGTACGTGGTAAAAAGGTCGTAAAATAAATAGAGGTACATACAAGCTGTACTGGCACAATGTTAATTTAAATAAAAAAATCATTGTCTGGCCTTTTTGCTAATTATTATTAAACGACAAATAGTTTTTAAATTTTTCTAGTGATAAAGTATAAGAAAGAATTTATCCTATAATATTTATGTTGATTTTAAAATAATAAGACTGATTGAGAGACTTGAAATATTTTTTTATAATAAAAACGATTATAATAATTTATTATTTCTTACTGTAATAGTTAAATATTTATTTTATACGGTAACTGCTCCTCATAAATATTCAAGTTAATATTGTAGTAGGTACTGTCGTTAATTTGGTTATAAAGGTATTTGAGATTTGTTTAGAATTTATAAAAAAATATTTTATTTTAAATAGGTACATTACATTGATAACACTAAATGAAAAAAAAAACACATTCAGATTTAACCAGGTGCTCAAAACTAATATATCAGCAATAAAGCAACAAATGGTTTGAAATTAAATGTAAAGATTTTTTTTCATTTCATACATCGTATAAACTAAGTAGGTTTCCTATCCCTGGTCTTCGTCAGTATGCCGGAATAGCCCCAAAAAATGTTTTTACGCTTAAAATGAGATCTAGACCCTATTTTTACAAGTGTAAGTTATATAATTTACTGTCGTTCACTAATAAATGTTTCACTTAGGTGTAGTCTCAAATTGCTTTGTTGTTGGCTTAATTATTGCTACATGACGGATTTGCCCCGATTTGCGGGAAAATCCGTCTAATGGGAAGGTTTTTAAAAAATGCCGTTTATCTTAAAAAGTTATTAGTGATTAGAAAAAATTATAACTTTAACAAGAAGTTACATAAAATTATATTTGATAGCCACTTAAAATTTAGCAGATGTTTAGAAGGTTTGTTTATTATGCTCAATCAAATTTAGGTTTCAAAAAAGTATGCCGGAATTAGCCACCCTGACCTTATATAGTAAAAAAATAGTAAAAACATATGTATTAAACAAGGAAAATGTTTTTAATTTTTATTCCACTTTGTTAGGTTTATTATGATCATTAACGAATACTTATTAATGATTATGAGTATAATGTATTTTTAATGTAATATAAAGGAATTTGCGCTGTTTTTCTACTTATTTTTAAGCCATTTTTCTACGTGTTCAAAAAATCACGGTGAATTTCAACAAAAGCCTAATAATATGACTTATTTGTGTTTCTACACTTAAGTTTATTTGGTGTACAGAGACGGTATTCCATCAGCTAATCATAAAGTAATAAAAAGAAAAATAGAAATAGTTGTATTGAGAGTATTTACCTATACCTGTCACATTATAAATTTGCAATACTGCGTTATACGTATATTGTAGTTTTATTCTCTATAAATGAATGAAAACGGAAGTTTTGTGCTTGGTTTAGTTAATGGAAAAACTACATTAACACAATTACATCTTTGTTTCAATTAGAATGTTGATGATATTTGAGTTGGACAGTTCCTTAGTGAGTATGGATTACTCACTAAGTGAGTATTTTTTATTTGAGACAAATTTTGTCATTTTTCAGTACAGAAATGAAAGGCTAGTTTTATTGTATTTCAAAATATCTATTAATGTAGGCATAGTAATTCATTAATAACGTATGACATAGTATATTGTTAAATTAGTATTATTTTATAGTATATTGTTAAATTAGAGCAATAAATGGGTTGTAAGTAAAAAATAAAAATATTTCACTTGTATTAGTAGTAGTACAACGACATTAAGAAGATTATCGCTTGTCGAGCCCTGGTGGATGGAATCATCCTTTAATGAAAAAGGAGACCACCACAACTGATGGCCGACGAGATCATTTTGCAAGAGCAACAGCCCATCTAACACGCAATCACTAAGATTGGATGTTGAGAGCATGTGTTGTCTGGTGTGCGGATCGTGTAGTCTTAAAGCGTCATAGAAGATTAGAAATATTGTTAATGCTGAATTGCTGCAATAAATGGGGTGTAAGTTAAAAAAGAATAATTGTTCAAAACTATTTAGATTACACATATTGTTAATGTTGAACTATTGCAATAAATGGAGTGTAAGTGAAAAAATAATATTTTATTTGTGTTAGTAGTACAAAAACATTAAGACTGCCGCTTGTCGAATCCTGATGGATGAATTATCCTTTAATGAAAAAGGAGACCACAACTGATGGCCGACGAGACCATTTTGCAAGAGCAACGGCACACTAAGATTGGATGTTGAGGGCATGACAATGTGTTGTCTGGTGTGCGGATTGTGTTGTCTCGAAGCTTCATAGTGAAATAGATCTATTGTCAAGTTATTGTTTAAAACTATTTAGATTAGAAATATTGTTAATGCTGAATTATTGCAATAAACGGTGTGTAAGCGAAAATAATATTTTATTTGTGTTAGTAGTGCAAAGACATTAAGACTGCCGCTTGTCGAGACTTAGTGGATGAATCATTCTTTATTAAAAAAGGAGACCACAACTGATGGCCGACGAGATCACTTTGCAAGAACAACGGCCGATCTAACGTACAATCACTAAAATTGGATGTTGAGGGCATAGGTTGTCTGGTGTGCGGATTGTATAGTCTTGAAGCTTCATAGTAGAATAGATTTGTTGTGGAATTATTGTTGAAAACTATTTAAGAAAAGAAATATTATTAATGCTGAATTACTGCAATAAATGGGGTGTAAGTGAGAAAAGAATTATTGTTCAAAACTATTTAGATTACAAATATTGTTAATGTGGAATTATTGCAAAAACGGAATGTAAATGGAAAAAGTAATATTTTATTTGTGTTAGTAGTACAAAGACATTTAGACTGCCGCTTGTCGAGACCTGGTGGATGAATCATCCTTTAATGAAAAAGGAGACCGCCACAACTGATGGCCGAAGAAATCACAAATATCGCTGAGTATATATAAACACAATTTTAAAGAGATCTTATTTTAAAAGATGTGAATATTTGAATTACAAGTGTATCACTTTTGTTGTTTGAGGTTCACAAAATTTATAAACTACACAATTTTTTGTTTTTTTTTGCAATTGTTTATAAGTATTTAAATTATTCAGATTTGATTTTATTCAAACGTTATTTTGATTTAAGCAGGATAAGCAAAGTTTTTTCAAATATTAAGGTACCTATTTCAAGAGTTTTTTGAAGTAAGTGTGCTTAATTATAATTTACTATTATTGTTCCTACGCAGTATTGCAAATTATGATTGTATTTAATAATTTATAAAGGCTAATAAGTACTTACTCCTATGCATCCCAAAATAAGAATAATTTTCAACAATATTGTAATTCCATAAAATTTATTGAAATTCAATTATTACAAAATAATTATTAATGGAAACAAGAATCTCAAATTTCTATTCCGCTTATCTGTGTTATATACTCGTACATAATTGCGGGATAAGGTATATGTACAATGAGAAAAAATCAACTTCCTTGCAATTTGAAAAAAATGTGTAGCAATTATCTATAGATATTTTTATTAAAATATATTAAGTAAAACTGTAACTAAATGAATTAAAGTATGTACAATAATTGCAATTTATAGAAATCAACAATTTTCTATGCTAACTGTAATTGGTAGATCAAAGCCTTTTGTTTTCCCATTCTTATTTGGAACGCATAGTTAGTATTATAATTAGGTAGTCGTGAAATACAATTAATGTTTATGCATCACATCACAAATTTGACGATATTTATTAAACACACACACACATATATATATTATGTATAACTCACGATGCCAACGACTAACCATGTATGTAACCGTAATATTATTATGATATCTATTTCATTAAAGACTCTTGTTATTTGAAAAAAATATGTAGCAATTATCCACAGATATTTTTATTAAAATATATTAAGTCAAACTGTAACTAAATGAATTAAAGTATGTACAATATTTGCAATTTATAGAAATCAATTTTCTATGCTAAATGTAATTGGCAGTTCAACCTTCAACCTAGTTCAGGTATTATTAACAATATTTTACTATATTATTTAAAATGTAAGAATTTTGTATACCTACTTGACCAGTGTGTTTTAAATAAACATTTATTATTTATTTATCACATCACAAATTTTACGATATTAATTAAATACATACAGAAACACACACACATATATAAATATAACTCACGACGCCAACGACTAACCATGTAACCGTTATATTATTATGATATCTATTTCATTAAAGACTCTTGTTACCGGACATGGACGACGACCCGATTTAGTCTTCCAATCATACAATCATGAAGAAATCCTAGTGCCATTCCTTAAACAATCATCAACACCGCAAGGCAGTGCCGCTGATAGCAAGGACCACTTACAGTACGATAGCCTCTACTACCCGATCTGACAGACATTACCACCTGATCCATCCTGCTCCAAAGGAAAGACAGCTCCGCGACCTTCATCGGAGAACCATACACAGCGTCGTTTTCGCCCACCACCAACAAGACTTACCCATACACCAACGAACCATCACCAACCTACAACGACCGGCGGAAGCCGCAGCACACGCGTAGAGCCATTCACACCTAATCGCGCAAACAGCTCCAACCAGAGCTGGCACCGTTCCCGCAACAACTCTGCGAGAACGCCCTTTCCAGAAACGATTGATAAACGTGGCACGCCCAGGCAACATCGTGTCCCAACAACGACACGTACATAATGTAACACAAATCACTAACAGCGATAACGACGAATGTTACCATCGATAACGATGCTAAAAAGAAGCCTAAAGGCAATGTGACAACAGTACTATACCATCTAAAATCTCGTAACGAATAATTGGGAGCAGATCGTCAGAGCGACACGCCTCCTTCTCAGCAATAAATATCTTTCAACCTCACAACTGAAAACCCATCACACACGATTCGAAAATACACAGAAGAAACATTTATTGAATCCTTATTTAGCTAAATAATCATTTTTCTATTAAAATTGCAAATTTACCAACCCCACGGTATGAGATATGTTTGAGCAAAAACAAACATTAAAATGATAATTAATTATTATGAAAATAAAAGAAATTCAAAGGGGGTCATCAAGAGGGAGGGGGACTACACTACTCTATACTACAACATGCGTTTCGATAGTTACTTGATGTTATCGTACACAATAGCGAATTGAGTGAATTTAATCATAATTACAAGTGAGTAAATTGCCTAACGAATTCGTCCTATGAGGTGAACAATGTAAAAAAAAAATTACAACGCGTCAGGAATGCTGCTCTACAACAGTTGCGGAAAGACTACATTATTGGCAAATGGTTTATTATTTATTATTTTATCATTACTAACGAGAACTCGAATATTTCTATTTTCATTAACGCGACCTAGAGCGACATATAACTGGCCATGACTAAAAACGTCAGAGCGTAAATCTACGCCTACTCGACTTATGGTCTGGCCCTGACTTTTATGTATAGTCATGGCATATGCAACTTGTAGAGGGAATTGACGACGAGTCATTTCAATAGGGCTTTTTGGTTCGATTGGTGATTTAAAGATGATACGAGGAATGAAATAGACATCATCCTCGCCGGGCCTGCGAACGGTTATTAAACGCGGCGACGCGTTGACTACGATAACTTTCGTCCCGTTAACTAATTTATCAGAAAAGCTGAGATTACGGATGATCATGCACACGCATCCTACCTTCAGCGTCAGATCATGGGGTGGAACACCTTGCGGTTGAAATTTATTTAAAGAGTCCGCGCCTAAAAAGATTTCATCTACATTATCGGTGACAACTTCATCTACGGAATAGAAATGCAATAACTCGTCCTCGAGACGACCTAATATGAGGGAATTGATTTCGCGAACGTTTGCGTTATGGGTAGTTAAGATTGCGCGATGGGCACAAACATCGGGTTCGTCAATGACTACGCTGGGAAAAACAAAATCAATCAAATCGTGCAATTCCGTGACAACTGATATGGAGGATATGTCGACAAGATTTTGCGTTGTACTACCAATTCTATGTCGCTGAGCTTCCAATAAATTGGAGCCCAACTTTAATAAAAACTCTGAATACTGAGGATCGTCTTTGCACCGTTGAGAGGTGCTCAGACGGAAGGATTTTAATTTTTGCCAAAGTGCTGATGATTTGACTGAACAATTTACAACATCTAAATGAGTCCTCGCATTGACAATTACGGGTGGTATCTGACGGAAATCACCAGCAAATATTATGATTTTACCACCGAAAATACTGTCACATTGCATCAGGTCTCGCAAGGAACGATCCAATAAATGGATTAGAAATTTGTGGGCCATGGGCGCCTCATCATAAATTATAACACTGGCGTTATAAATGAGTTCCGCCCGCTGAGAACCGTTTGTGATGTTCCAATACCCCAGATCGTCGACTGGATCTAACGGGAAGCGGAATAAGCTATGCGCGGTGGTTCCTCCGACGTAATTTTGGGCAGCTATACCGGAGCTGGCTGTACACAAGACGATACCGTTTAAATTTACGCGTACGTGTGCAGATATAACATTTAACAATAAAGTTTTACCTGTTCCGGCAGGACCATCGATAAAAAATGCCCTATCATTGCAATCGCGGAAACTATTGTTACTTAAAAGGCTATCTACATAATCGAATACAGCTCTCTGTTCGTCCGATAATTGGGGCAGCCAATTATCAACGAACAGGTTGAGCTGATTTACATCGTGCTCGATACGTTCGCGACCTAATTCGGTAGTATTATCGTCGACCGCTGGCAGACCCTGTTCAACCGCAGACGTCCCATGCTTACGGAGCAACCTATCGATCTGAATGAGAGCTAATTCATGTGATTTGGACTCGTCGTCATCTGGCAAATTCTGTCTAATATCTACGCTCAGTGTTGATTTGTACTTATCCCATATCGACACTACGCGGATTCCGTTTACAGCTAACAAAACGAAAAAACTACGCAGTCTCGCTCCACTTAGGAATGTGGAAGCTTCCTGCATAGCCAATTCGTACTCGGATTCGTCGTTCGCGATACCGACGGCCTTTGCAGCTTCCTGAAAAGTACTACAATCTGGACCACCGAGCGCGTAAAGGTCCTTATAACTGCGACAAGGATACGATGCTAAAAGGAGACGTAAATAAAATTGTTCACCTCGATTGGGACCGACCCAAAACAACCGCGAAACTAATTCCCCCCTTTGTCGGCGCGTTAAAAATTTATTATTTGACAGTTCAAAAATTTGGACGTTCTTGGAGGTGGGACGCCTTGTATGAACAATGTACTGCTCGTAAAAATCTAAATACGTTAATGTGTCAAACTCGTCACCTTGGGGGCGATTGAAATAAATTAAAAGATCCGAGGAGGCGCCACGTGTAGCTTCGGATTCATTACCGGGCTTAAAAAATACTGAATGCTGTCCTTCAAGGTGGACAGCAAGCTGTTTGACGTTGGGTTCGCGCGCGGTGATATCGAATTCTAAAATACGCCATGTCGCCTCGCAGGACCCAAGGTAACGTTTGGTAACGTACGCTTCTATTTCATTATTGCGTTCAGCATCAGTCAGTATTGTTACACGTGACTGATCGGGACCTTTTGTCATATACTTGAACAAATACTTTACTATGGCACGGGCCGAATAAACTAATAAATTAATATGACAGTCATATTTCAAAAGTAGGGCGGCATTGTACGGAACAACCCACGAGTCACTGACAGTGACATCCCTACCCCTGTGTTTAATAGTGGCCGTATTTTGGGAATTGCGCTTATGATGCGTGAAGCCCTTATTATCGATATAAGTGGTGGCAGTGTCCAGTTTAGGGAAGAACTTGAAACACTTTTGTTTTTCCTGATCCCAACATGGGAGATCTAATCTATGAGAGGGACCACAGGGGCCGTGGATCATGTGATCAAGCACGGCCTTTCTTAACCTGCCGCCCGCTTCGGATTCGTCAGGTATGTCAGCTCTTACAAATTTATCGATATCTACATTTTGTACGGGACCACCACCTTCTACTCTAAAGCAAATATGGGCATGGGGCAGTCCACGTTTTTGGAACTCAATGACATGCATAATATACATGCATTTACCGAACCAGGAGCCTGATCGAAGATCTCTTAAGAGCTGACCAAGTTTTAAATTAAAAACCCTAGCACAAATGAGAGGATGCGGTCTTTGACCGGAAGGAGTGGACTGTTGGATTTCTGGCCATTTAGGATTGCACGTCATCGTGAGAAAATATGATGGAGGCCCTAATCTATTGACTAAAGCTATGGCATCCATATATTTACATTTCATATAACGTGGTCCCCCTGTGTACGAGCTCGGCAAGTAAACTCGCCCGGGTACAATACCACCCTCCCCTTGAATAGTCTCGTCCTCAATAATTTGTCGCGAAACTTCTACACTATCCTCGATTTCTTGGAGTGGACCTGCCCTAAGTGCGGAATTTGAAGCCCTATTTTGCAAACTATTAATATATCTAAGTCTTTCCTCTGATATTCTATTGAACATGTCAATAGTCCACTCCTCGGAAAGACGACTTATTTCTGAAAATCGAGGCTCCGAAAGCAAAAGGCAACGAACGTATTTATTTTGTGTTAATTTTACTCCTTTTTTATCTAATATATTTGGAAACCATCCCGAGTTTCCTTCAGGATACAGCAAAGGAAATTGAAAACTTTCATACAATGAACTTAAAATATCCACTGTATGCGGTTTTTTACCGCCGATTTTCCAAATTGCAATACAATTTGGAATATAACGTTCGCTTTCGGTACTTAATATAGCGGCTACTTCGGTCCCTATAGGTACGTCACCCAAAATGTTACCATGGGTCCGTCGAGACGTGCGTTCGAAAATAAGATGAGCCTCATCAGACGGTTCTCGACTGAGGCGTTTAAAACATTCTATGTACGGGTTAACATTATGCAAAAAATTATTAATACACCGGATGACTTGAATGTCTAAACGTTGACCGGACGCCAATCGTTCGCGTTCACTACTATCGTGAATGTATAAGCCAATAGGATTGGTCGTGTCTGTATATGACAGATCGAAAACGCGGTGATATACACGACCCTGAATTTTAAGAAACGATAGCCCGGTCGATGGATGTTGGTAACCATGAGAAACGCCCAAGGCGCTGAATGCAAACAAATTATTATACGCACGCGGGCATTTAATGAATGACGGATGACTATAGAAATCTTCCGTCAAGGGAGCGAAATTTTGAATATTGTAGGCGCCGGCGCCACAACACCACTTGGTTCTATTTTTCTCTTCGAAGAAGAGCCGAGCGCCGCAATGAACACACACGTGAGCCTCCCGCGCAAACAGAGAAGATTTTAGGCAAAACAATTTAACCACATTCAAATCGTCACTACCTTTTTGACCAATCAAATTTGTTTGACGTAATTCAGGCTCTACATTACGATTACTGGTATTATATTTTTGCACTGCTTCTCTGTTTACTGTCGGATTTTTTATATCATAGCGCTTAACAGACTCTCGATGGCTCGATGGATTTTTAACGTTATAACGTTTTACGGCGTCGCGATGAATGTCAGGATTATCTGACGTGTAACGTTTTACGGCGTCGCGATGAACGTCAGGATTATTTGTCACGTAACGTTTAACGGCGTCACGATTAACATCAGGATTTGTTGACGCGTAACGTTTCACGGCGTCGCGATTAACATCAGGATTAGTTGACGCGTAACGTTTTACGGCGTCACGATGAACATCGGGATTATTTGATATGTAACGTTTTACAGCGTCGCGGTTTACTTCCGGTTTTTTTGCGGTGTATCGTTTTACTGCCGCCCTATGTGAAACAATTTTTTTTTGATATTTTTTTATTGCGTCATCTACTAATGAATTTGGTTCAATGACGACAACTGGTTGCATATTTAATTTTGGGTCTGCAATAGTTGATTCACTAAGGCAATATTTTTTCGCGTCGCGCCTAGGGGGACTTGCACTGGAGCACGCTCTTTTTTTACCTCTTTTGATTTTCATAGGTCGACCTTTTTTCGAATCTAAGTTGTCGAAACTCATTTTATTTATAATAACAACGGGTTTTAATGTGGTGAATTTTTCATCTAATTTAGGGTCATAATTATTTATGGAATGAGTTCCGACATGTAATTTATGAATCGAATATTCGGAGGAACCATCAAAGTAGCCGGCGGTGGTGAGAAGTAATTGACCGAGTGACTCTAAACTATTACAAAGAAATAAACGCGACGTGAGGGGCCTACCAATTCGCGTGTTTTTTTCGTCGACACCATGACTGTTAAATAAATAATAATTTGAAGCGTGTCTCCAGAACGAAATAGTATACTGTTGACCAGTAAAAAGATAACTATCGCAATTGTCGTCATGGCCGGAGACGATGTGATTAAATTGTCGCTCTAATATATTCTTTAATTCTATAAATCTATTTTTATCCTGCGCGGATGCGGGGTATAAACCGTTAGCTATCCAGTTGTCATTCATTGATGAAATTTTGACCAAATAGTTCCCTACCTGAAATTCGCTAGGCAACTCCTCGGGCAAAAGCATGAATCCAGAGTTTACTGGTCTGACGCGCGAAATTGCTGCTTTTGCTCTCATATAAAGTGAATCTCCACTATTTAAAATTAAGTCTATATCCGCAGTAGTAAAATCATTTCTATTACGAATAACCGAATACGCGGAAGCACATGCTGACATTGCTACACATTGAACACCCCCGCCCAAATATTTGGGGTCGCCTTGATGCGTAGTGCCTAAAACGATGAAATAATATTATTGTTATTAACCGTTTACCATGAAAAATCATTAGGGAATGCGTCATTCAAATCTCAATAATAATTTGAATCAAATCGTTTAGCGCAGAGGTCGAGTGATTACCTACTGCGCAACGGGTTGCGGGTTCGATTTCCGTACAGTACAAATGTTTTGTATGGCTTACAGAAATTTGTTCCGGTCTGGGCGTATGTGCATGTGATATTCTATGTTTGTAACTGCACCCACGACACAGGAGAAATCCTAGTGTGGGGCGACGTTTTTAAAAAAAAAAATAAAGGTATTATAAAATCTAAAAAATATTTGTTAAAAAATCTAATAAATGGTATTCCTATGAAATATACAGGATTTTTATATGAATCATGCATAATGTTGTAAGATTATTTACAGTACACTTGCTCTGAAAGTGTCTGATGACAAGGGCCCACATAGGCACGTTATAATATGTAAACGATTTCGTTCAATTTACAACACTGTACCAACGTCAGTTTCCATTTTAACAAATAGATAATATTTAAAAATAATGTTTTTTTTATTTCCTTGCATCATGCACTGTTAAACGTTGTACAATACTCGTGTCGATGTAAAATAGGGAATAACCAACTTACTACACTTGTATCGTAAATAACTATTTTGTTCACTGAGAATAGTTATTATGTAGTAACTTTACTATTCTATTCAAAAACAAGTCCTGTATTTATGAAAGCATCTTGTTTAGAAAATACTACACAGAATTTAATTGCGATGCAAAGACGATAATTAAGAACATAAATGAAAACGGAAAATTATTGAATGTAAAATAAAATAGTTATGCTTCAGGAATATAAGATGTTATTATATTATCTCTAGCGCATCCAATAACCCACACAATATGGTCAATTCGTTAGGTTACAGTCAACAGCACATCAGCCTACCACATTTATTTTTCAATCAACTTTGTACTTAACATTAAACAATTTTATTTAAAAATCAATCATAAGAATTACTAAAATTATTACTAAGAAGTTGTTTATTAAATTTATTATTTTACTTAATGACTTGAAAGATAATACAATTAAAGAGTCTACACTGATCATGTTTAGAAAATATAGTAGAAATACTTAGATATGTATTGCTCCTGGGGGAAATAATATTTTGGGAGCAATAGATGGACTAACCGGAGGATGTAAGGCGCCATCAAAAAATATACACAGCCGCTCGGAAAATACACGTATTTTTATACGAGGAAATTACTTTATTTAAATGAACAACTTTATATTAAATGAAAACCCTTTAATTACGTAAGAAAAATATTTAATAATAACTAAGTCAATGCAGTGGTTTGTTGCACAAAGTGTAAATAGGTATATCTTTTTTAGAATGTTTATTTTTTCTTCTTCGACATAGCGAGAAACGAGTAGATCCAGACTGTTTCATTTGGGACTTGAAATTCGCTTTCAGGATTGTCTACCTACACGATTATATCCTTGGGATCCAATGGAGATTTTTCATCTGAATCAAATTGCTATTTGACGCGTTCGCTAGTCGTCCATTGCAATGTTAAAAGCTGTAAAAAATTATGAATAATATAATTGCCACCAATAAAACTACTTTCAATGTATTAAAATAATAAAAAAATAAGAAAGCAAAAAAATACTTACTCAGATGGGCACGTGATGAGCAAAATGCTGCAATTTACGCCACAATTCTACCAGCACAAAAGAGGACACGGGAGTGGGAACGAATAGGTACGTACGAATTTATAGACACCTACTGAGCCACTCGGTGCAGTATGGTATTGTTAGCAAAGAAAACAATCGCATAAAATGTTTGCCCGAGAGATGCTCATAGTGAACCTTTTCACAGGTTAACATAAAATCCCAACATCATCTGATCATGACTTTGTGACAATAACGACTTTCATAAGAAAAAAAATCAAAAGTTACACATACACAAAAATACCTATAGATACAGTTCAGCTGAGGACTTAAGCCTTCTCCTTTTTTTAGACCGCTTAAAATAAGTAGTCTTAATAACAGTTATGCTACTAAAATAGTATAGGTAGGTACCAAATAAAAATGCATCATTATTTCTACAAAAAAATATACCTACTTTGTGCCTGAAGTCAAAAACTGAGACGAGATAAAAAAATATAAAAGCAAAAGAATAGAGCTATTCACAAAAGGTAATTTTTTTATAAGTATGAATATGGCAAAGCTGGCAAATAGACTACCCACTCGATGCTGATGGTAGGTGGTTAGTTATAGTCATAGCCTATGTCACATTTTGGTACCTTCATGTGGTTCTCATAAAATTAAGAAATATGCAAACCCCTACAGGCACCACAAAATACGATGCCACCTTGTGATATTAGACAAACACACACAGTATTTAAGTAATTTTACTGCCATGTCACCCTTCAATCCGGGACATAATAATGCAAGCGTTGCTGCTTTGCGATAGATAGAAAAAGGTAAGATAAGAATTAGGAGTAGGGCAGCAGACGACTCTGGTTCAGTCTCTTTTAAGCAAATAAAAGCAATATTCAAATGTTGCATTTTAGAATACAAAAACATCAGTAATAATATAAATAGCCTTATTTATGAAATAATAACAAAATAGCAGCTCATTGGTCAACAGACTAAAAATATATCATCATCATAAAAATCATGTCAAATTAAAACAGCAAATTTCTTCATGTCATAAAACCTTACTAAATAGCAATTTTCTTCGTGCCTTTCATGCCATAAAACTTCACCATTACCAGATTATATTAATAGCAAGTGTTAATTGCAATATTATGTATTAAAAATTAAAGAACATACAGGTATTAAATTAGTTACTTTTATGAGAAAGAACTTATAGCCAAACAATGTAACAGTATTTTTGAGATTCTCTTATACCCATTTCATGGTCTGCTTTGTTGTAACCTTAAGATTAAAGTTTATTATTGTTCCAATTTCTATATATAACAAATTGACAAATAAATAATAGGTAGGTACACTAACCTGCCCCGAGGCAAACTACGTCGGATGGAGACGGGCTCTGTGCACGTTGCGTAGAAGTCATCTAAAATAAACATTATAATTGACATAGGTATAACAAAAAATACAAGAATAAATAAATTAATACCCATACAGTTCCCTAATAAACAGTTAAATAGGTACTACAGCATCGTTTTTACACATGTCTATAATGAACAAGTCGTGTAGTAAACTATCTTAGTGGTGGAGTAGGTAATACGACCTCAGAAAAAGATCTCTCTTTCATTTTTGCCTTTGCACGTAGGTTTTGCCGGTAGGTTTTTTCTGCCGGCGTAGTGAGCCATTATGGCTCACATTTAGTTGCAGTTGGGTTTCTATGCGTTATTATTCTAAGCATTTTAGGCTACACAGGCGATAGGTAGAACAAAAATTAATGATTTGTTATGTGGAATCTATCAGTTTAATACAGTTAGGTAGGTATTTGGTATAATACAGTTTACGAATGTATACTTAAGTGAGTGAATTCACTTAGGTATCGTTGTGCCTAAATGCCATCTATAGGTATTATTATTATACCTACTTTACTATGGATAAAAGATATGTGTGATTCCTAGCTAAGTTTTTGGCTAAAAAATAGTAGGTAGTAGCTTAGTCGCCCGAGGCCAAAGTTTAATAACAAAAATGGCTGCCGTATGCGCAAGTACAATCTTAGACCCTCCCCACTTTATTTGAGTTATAAACCTAGAAATAAACTTAGAGCAATTTAAAATTGGCGAACAAATTTTCTTAATAACACTTGTTTTTGCAATTACCTACGCTTGCGTAGATGACAGTCATTTTTGTCGAAATATAAGTTAGTAGGTAGGTACCGGCGAACTGTAACTTTCTATTTAGATATTTCAATCAAAAACCAAATCACACTACCATAAAATATTAGCAAGATTTTTAGAATGAATTAAACAAAAGACACAAAATATCAATAAAATCCACTAAAATGCATTACAAAATGATATAATAATATTTATCGATCACTTACCTTGTTCGTTCGCGATTGCAGAAAGGAAATGGCGGTTTTTTATCCTTTTTTCCTAGACGGCGTCACATCGCCAAAAATAAGCGCGGCAAATATATAGCATTTTTAAATATCATAGTTCTATCTTCTTCTACACTGGGAAAAACCTTGAAGTTAGAAAGAGACAAAAGAAGTCAATTGATTGACTATTTAATGAAATCTAAACGGATATGAAATAAAAAAAAAACAGTAAGGCAACGAGAAAATGACACTTAAGCTTATATTTAACATAGTGGCTATTCGGACCAGGGGGGTTATTGTCTAAGAAGAAATCTATCACGATCGCTTTGAATTTGCCAATCATTGCGGCGTCAATGCAATACTCTGTGTTGACTGTCTGATAATAAATAGCGATGAATGCATTTTGACTGTCAAATCGAAAGCGATCGTAATAGATTTTTATTACAAAATCAATCGCTATCGTTTTCGTGACATTAGAACAATAGTTCTTATGTCACTTGTTAAAATTATTGTTCTAATGTCACGAAAGCGTTAGCGAGTGATCAGTTTGAGATAGGCGGTAGGGCCGCGGATCCCTATAGCGGTCGACTTGCTATTCGGACCTGAGGCCCTAGATAAATGCCACACACTATAACTTCTCCGCAATCATTCCGCAGAAAAAAATGTATAGAAATTACTTACAGTCTGATTTTTAATTCGACAGAATTCTGACATTTCAGAAGTGTTGCCAACATTGAAAAACTCTTCGTAAACAGGGAGAGCATTTTAGCAAAATAAAAAATAAACCTTTATGGAATTTAAGGTTTCAATTAGAAAAACTAAGACTTAAAAAATAACTGATAATTTTAAAATGGTAATTATTAACATTGTTTAATTTCATATTATTGAAGTTACAATAATTGTCAAGGAAATTATTTTTCTATTACTGGGATCCCTGTTCAATAATCCATAGGCTGCCAACCTTTTTTAGAAAAACCACTTTGTAAAATTTTTGCTTCTTCTAAGAGGCAATATCACAATATGTCAAATCTAAAATTAAAAAACTATTTATGCCGCGTCATGCACCGCCGCGGTCCGAGTTGCGCACAGTGAAACAATTAATAGTAGAGGGAGATATAATATCACAGCTGAAAAATGGCAAGAATGCCTAAACCATATTATTAAAGAAGAGGATAAAATGTGCCCTCTTAATGATCTGCTTAATAGTGTGTGTGATTCTTTTATAATCCGAGTTGTTGATGATGACGACAATGATGATTTAAGTGATGGTAATTAATAAATATTTTTATTTGAGAAATATGTTGATTAACTCTGTTTTTCATTTAGCACTTAAAAATTTACATTTTATCTAGTGTATGTACATTGAGTGCACAAAACAAACACTATTTACAATGTCATTACTTGATCTAATTCTGTTTCAATTTTTTTATTATTAAATATTTAAAAAATTCTAAGCAGAAAAGGTTATTTATATCTGATTTGTCTATGGATGACATCTGTCAGAATTCCGTCGAATTAAAAATCAGACTGTAGCTTACGACACACTCACGCTATTTTTTCCGCAGCTAATGTCATCTCCATACATTTTTTTCTGCGGAACGACTGCGGAAAAGTTAGCGTGTGTCATTTGTCTAAAAGGGCTGGTAATGAATTGTTTTGAAAAAAAAATTAGGATCCAGATTGAAAACTGTAGGTTAAGTTATATTAGATAATGTAACCACACAGAAAAGAAAAATAGCATGAAACTAAAATAAAACTACATGTTTTTATGCTCCGGGTTCAAATAGCAATCGACTTCTATAAGGACTCGGTGGGTTATTGTCTAAGAAAAAAATCTAACACGAACATTAATTTATAAATTATATTAAAGGTTTATTATATTATATATAAATATAGACTTTGTCTATTCGGATCCGGGAGGATTGTTGTCTTAGAAAAAATCTATCGCGAGTTCGCGATCGCTTATAATTTGACAGCCATTGCGCCGTGAAGATAAAAGTCGACTTCCTTTTTTAAAGAAGTACCTAATGTATGGACTGCGACTGTCAAATTGTAAGCGATCACGATAGATTTTTTCTAAGCAAATAACCTTAATGTTACACGTATTATAAGCTTCGTCTTCTATGTGAATCATTTTGTGTGAGGTTGACAGTTTGCTGTGACGTTCAAAATCTTTATTAAAAACATTCCAAACGTGATAGATAGTAGTGCCAGAGCTCATTGTTCTGAGTGCCGGAAAGTTTGTGCTTGAATTATAGAAGATTTTTTTTAAATGGATAACATGCAGCGCCCTCCTGTCAATGTCATCTAGATACTGCAAGCACAGATAAATATAGTGAGTGCGGTTCATAATTTTGATGTCAGCGCTCGTGTGCGATATTTGCACGTAAACAGTCGGGCCATAATTGCTCATATTATTATGCACATTTGTAAGTGGTATGACGTACTCGATGACGTCACCGATTAATACTGACTGTGCTAAAAGTGCTAACAGACGATCCGATTTGGTTGATTTGGTGATCCAATCAAATGAGGAGCCGACGCGTCTACAGACGGTCCGACGCGATTAGCAATCCAACAGGAGGAATGCCCAAAAAAGTATTATGTACCTATATCGATACAAAATATTATTTTGGCCAATACAAAAACACAATTTGTCTTTGCGAAACTCAAATAAATTAAAACCTTTTGTTTATATTTTATAAAGTTTATAAAATTAGTTTAAAAAAGAATAAATAAATAGGTACAGATAGATTTCATGGTTGTCTTTAAGTTTTTGAGGTAATGTTTGTTAGAGATATTTCTTTCCTGTGATACGACTCTATGGATCGGTATCATAAAAATACAGGATATTCATTTTCTTCATTCAATTTCAATTCCTGACCTAGACAGGTGATTATTTAGCAGTCTTAGAATGCGGTTGGATTTGTTTTTGAATTTAAAATTATGAATTCTTTTCGCAAAGTTTTATCTACGGTACGGTAGGTATATTACAAGCGACATAAAAACGATCCAAAGGTGAAATAGTATAGCTTGACAAAGAGCTTACTGTACAATGCGTAACTAAACGTGCGAAAATAAATAAATAGTGAAACACGGTTGCCCTGTTAAAACACAAACAAAAAGTATAATACATTTTTTGCAATACATTTTTTTCTCTACTTTGTGGTTTGGCAAGACAGCAGTCGAGTCATTTTAATTTACTAAATTATTAATTTATTACTTTAAGCACACATAATTAAATTAAACCACAAAGTATCGATACTTTTGTCTTTTGTCGTGTCCCTACTTGTCGGATGAGCGATCGGGCCGTCGAGCACCCAACAAGCTAATAATAATTATATCGGACCGACAGCCGTACACACGTTCCAATTTGGTCGGGGTCGGTCAGTTGGCTCTAACCAAATCGGATCGTCTGTTACGGCTATAATAGAAAAGAGGTAGGTAGTGCACAGTCTCCAGAACTGTCAATGTCAAAGTCAACATTAGTTTCCTGCGGAGTTTAATTTGTATTTAAGTTTGTTCGAATTTTTTTCTCATTAGATTATCTATATAAATAAAAATAAAATTGAAGTGTCTGTTTGTAATGTCAAAATAACAAGTATTTAATATAATAGGTATGAATTTACATCTGTTTGTTCCAGCTAATCTCCGGAACGGCTGGACCAATTTTGACGGGACTTTCACTAATAGATTGCTAATTATATAAGGTATAATAACATAGGCTACTTTTTATTAAGATCTTAAAAAAAATGCCTACTAAAATCAAAATGCTGCCAAAAGTTTCTATTCTACGCAGACGAAGTCGTGGGCACAGCTAGTCCACAATAAATATAGATGTGCTCTGTAAAGATACTGGAGGCACAATACATGTCTTCCTCCAAATATTCTTTTCAATTAACATTGACGGTCAGCTTGATTGACAGACTCACAGATCGAAAGCTTGGTCCAAAGATCTAAGTGCTTACGTCCGTGAGCACTGCAAACGATTTGAACGGGTTGTTTGCGTGCATGCAAACGTTTGCGCTGTTGTCTAATTGTGGAGCGCACCCAGTGTCAAGTGTCAGCATCAATCTATGACGTTATTGATTATATAATACTACTTACAAATGAATATGATGAGCAATTTTGGACAGATTGTTGCATGGAAATAGCGCACACGAGCGCTGATAGCAAATTTTGGACCGCACTCTACAAAAAATATCAATAACTTCCGCCAACCGAAACTGTCGAAATTAAATTCCTTTGCCTTTCCTAAAAGGAAGAACTAAACCAAAAAAAAATGTCAAAATTAAATGTTGTTTGTTAAAAATCAAGCAATTTCCGAAATTTATATACCTACTAAGTCTATTAATTTGAAAACAGAAATATTACTAACTAAACCAACAAACAATAAATCTATTTAGATAACGGCATTATAAGGTAAAGTAAAGCTGTAGTGAAAGTGTAAGCCTAAGTGTCGCGTGTTATAATGTTTTTTTTTGTTCTAAAAGTTAAATATTTTAATTCACTCCTTGTTAAACTTTTGAAAAATAGGTGCAGAAGATATGACTTGTTGGCATAAAAGATTGTTCGAAATTACCATTCCGAAAAACAAAATATTAATCATGTACATTATTATTTTATCTTATAGCATCAAGAACTTTGATTCAGCAAACATCACAATCACTATAGAAGAGAGGAAGAAAATATTTATATATATTATTATTGTGGCAAAAATTAAACATGGACAAATGAACAAGAATTGTTGTGAAAAAGTGTTTGCACTCAACTTTATCTCCAGTAACATCTATGCAGCATAACCTAAAATGAACTAATACAGTATTAAATTATTCATAGAAAAACATTAATTTGGTTAATTTCCAATTTTAATTTCAGTATTTATAAATCTCCTTTTAATAAAATAATTAAATTGTTTGAGTGATGAGAAATTTAAAATAAAAAGATATTTTAATAATTGTAGTTTTGTTCCCATTCTATTTTTTGATGAGATTTTATAATTATAAAATATGATAATTCTATCAATATATTTAATTCTAAATGCCAAGAAAAAACTAATTGATTATATGAGTTAGTCCACCAGGATCCCCTAGCTAGCCCGATCCCCTTGGCAAAAAGTTTGTTTTAATTCATATAGTCTGTTATAGTAATATCTTTATCATCATTAACCAGCAAAAGTACATCCACTGCTAGTAACAAACATTCGACAAAAATGATTTGGGCCGTCGCCCACTTGTCCATTGTTTGATAGAATGCACTTTGATGTTAGGCAATAGCAATATCATTTCTATCTTTAACATGCTCCACTTTCGGACACAGAAATCTCCTTAACACAAAAGATTCACACAGGCCTATATATATCAATCATTTTGACCAGACGGTTTTCTTTCAAGTTTTTATCTCTTCGCTAGAAGTGTAATTGTGATTAACTCCTTTTGTCGCCAAATCCATGGAAAGAAAATAACAGTGACACATGTATTTCTAAAACACCTTATGAACTAATTCTCAATTTATTTGTCTTGTTTGTTAAAGTATTATTTAAAATCTCTTTTTAATCAATGCAGTTATATTTTCCTAGTAAAAGTTAATTACTTAGAATAACTTATCACCATTGCAAGTTGATATTTTATACTTATATCAAAGACCTATTTCTTTTTGTTGGTCCATGAGCTTAATTAAAATAATTATGAATTTTGACACTTGTGACATTTAATAAGTGAGCATAGAACTGATTTAGATGAAATTTGGTATAGATATAATTTGGAGTCCCAGGAAAGGATATATAATAGCTATGGGTGCAAAAAGGGGGGGGGGGGGGGTGGGGGGTTAATATAATAATAACAGTACCTACATAGATATTATATTTTTTAATTTGATAAATTTTTATATCTCAATGCTTTTTTAATTTAATAATTTAGTAATTGTATTATATCTATGTATTTACAGTAGGTACCTACAATTTTCATATTTTTTTGTTATTGATACTAAAGTTTCTCCAAAGAAGATATAATATATGAATTTTAACTTTCTACAGAGTATGAAACTGAAGTGACACTATGACTTTACATCTGGTGTCACAAGTTGGCTACCACAACTACAGTCTAAGTTAGACTGTGGTTCTTGTGGGGGTTGCAGTTTTGCTGCGAATCTCACAGGAGCTACATGTATTATAGGCGACTGTTACCACTTACCATCAGGTGGGCAGTTTGCTTGTTTGACAACTTTCTGCAATAAAAAAAAAGATATATAAAATTCGAAAAACGAAAAACACATTGATACTTGGCAGGATCGAACCTTGGACTTCCCGATTAGAAGGCCAGTGCCGAGTCCACAGCGCCACGCAGTATTTATAAGGAATTATTTATTTATCTACTTTTTAATTTATAATCTAAATCAGTAATTTTAAATATTTCGAACTATAGGTACTTAAGCTCAGTCAGACTGATCACATAATTCACATACTTACTTAGTGTTTCTTGTTATTTGTCCTACTATGTAAAAGCCATTTAATACCTGAATTCTAGTCTAGTCCTGATTTCTACTACTGGACTGATTTTAAAAACTCTTTCACTATTAGAATCTACTACATTAAGTACCTATCACTGAGGATCATCATAGGTTGTATTGTAGGGACAGTTGGGGTACCTACAATGAAACGAAAAAAGTCTTTTTATTTTTTAAGAAAACTGAGTTTAGAATATTTGTTTAGAACGATTAACAACGGTTCATATTCTACCTATTGAAAACAAAAATAAGTTAATAAATTAACCTTATCCTATTAAAAAAATGCGTTATTGCTCAACGCTTCCTCTGTTTCAATGAGCCCCAGGTCTGGGGTAAAATGAAACAGTGTCTGGTGTGTACATTGGAACAAGGCTAATAAAGATAAAAAAAAACCGGCCAAGTGCGATTCGGACTCGCCCACCGAGGGTTCCGTACAAACCTGTAGGCCTATAAGTAAAAGTTCACCCATATATTTTTATTATATGATGTATCTGGGCTATAAGACGTTACTTCGTACCAAATTTCAAGATTCTGAGTTCACGGGAAGTACCCTGTAGATTTTGATTCTCTTGCGAGTGTCGAAAATTTGCGGAAATTTGCGGCATAAACGGCTGTATCTTTTGATTGCGTTGACTTAGAAGTTTGATATTTTCACAGCTCTAACGGACAGTAAACCTGAATATTTGATATAAATTTCAGCTCGATACCTCCACGCCTTCCCGAGAAAAAGGGTCATGACCGACCGACAGACAGACGGACGGACGGACAGCAAAGTGATCCTATAAGGTTTCCGTTTTTTCCTTTCGAGGTAAGGAACCCTAAAAATGGAAAATTATATATTCACTCCTGCGCCTCTATCTCCTGCTGCTTTTGTTTTTTTTTAACATATCGATGCAATTTTACTGCACGCAGCATTTTTAGGTCAGCAGTAGGTAGTTCGCAAAGGCGCTTAACACATTGCCGCCGCATCCCGCTGCGGTGTACGGTAGGACGAAATCCGCATGCGGCAGCGGGGACACGAAACCGTGCCACCGTACGGTTTGCTCCGTATCTCCGTCCGGAGCTGCGATGCACAACGCACCGCATCACCGCATTATGGCGCATAACACATTGCATCGGACACCGCTCCAGTGTGCGGTGCTGCGGTTTTTAATTTTGACTGAAGAATCTTAATTTGTATACAAAAACCGCAGGGTATAACACACTCACACCGCATGGCCGTGCGGTTGTGCGGCGCGCGCGACGGCACCGCACTCTCGGACGGTGATGCGGTGCGCCCAATTAAGTATCTGAATAGGTATTTTAAAAATATCTTTAAAATGTTGGGTTATTTTTTCCACTCCACAAGTACCTAACTGCATTTAATGCGTAAATTGATTAAAATTAATGCAAGAAACTATTACATACCTGTTATCGATACTTTTCTCGTGACATCGAAAATTCTTCGTAACAAAATTGCAACTTTGGAGCCCTCAAAACAACTTTTTTCACATTGAAACTTGTTGTCAAAGACTGGTCATATTGCACTGCGCTATCATATGCCGCATGTGACGCTTTTACTGATCGAAGCAAAAGTGCGTGAATTTGTTTTAAATTACAATAATTATCGTCTTTGTTTTATTGTACCCCGTGTTCCAATGCGCCCCACTTGTCCCTAAATAGACTTTGAAATAAAAAAGACCCAAAATCCGCTGACCCGATTTTAAAAATTCTTTCAATAATAGAATAATAATTAATTATAAAAAATAATTTAGGTTACGTTTAAATTTAATTTAATTAATTAAAAGTACTTAGGTACCTATAGGTTACATTCAACTCTCAAACTGTTCTAAATAAATGGAATAGAATAAAGAGCTATGTGTGTATTCGAGTTTGTTTTTTTGTCAAATACAAGAATAGGTAAATATCACAATTAACCCGGCGTGAGTGAGGTCGGGTATGGAATAGAATAAAGAGCTATGTGTGTATTCGAGTTTGTTTTTTTGTCAAATACAAGAATAGGTAAATATCACAATTAACCCGGCGTGAGTGAGGTCGGGTATGTCATACCCGTGAAGTTTTTGAACGGAAATTATTTAATGTTACTGTTGCCATGTGAGTCCTGTTGTTGCAATAGCTGGAGGTGAGGGCGCCAGGGGTAAGATACAGTGTCAAGTTTAGTATTGCGCTGGCGACGATGGCAGATACAGGTGCACAAACGTGGCTTGGGTATGTCACACCGGACCTCGTAGTCGGTGTTACATTTTTTTGCTTTATGATTTATTAGTTATATAGAGGATTTTGACATTTTTTTTTAATTTCTCAAGATGTCTTATGTACATAAGATGTTTAAAAAAAAACAGAAGGAAATGGCTCTTAATTTGGATTCCAGAATAATTTTATATACTTTGGTGTCCTATTTGCCTTCAAAAAAAAACTTGTGCTAGTTATGTGAATTTTACGCCATGATGAAAATACAAATGTGTTTGTTAGTGTTTGTTTGTTATGTTGTGCATGTGCATGTCTTTTTTAAATGGGAGAGGCCAGTATATATGCCAGTAAACAAGCAATTTTTATGTGCGGAAATTGTGATGATTTGTAGGTGTAACTTTCTCAGTGTTTTATGACATGACTTGATAAGGCTTTCTAGTTCCTTTTTAGTCACAATAATTAAAATATTCTATTCATATACTGGTTAACCTAAAAATTGCGATTTCGCTTGATTTTTATGCGAAAGAAAGTAAAACCACATAAACTTGTAATTGTTCAAAGAAAATTTTGATACTTTGTTATTTCAATAAAAAATAACGCGTTTTGTACAAAATGCTGATATTTAATGTACTCACCTTCTTAAATGGATCGTATTATTAATATATCTTAAGCATAAATGCTAATTACACAATCATAGTATCAAAAATTTAACATCAAAATTTTTGGGTATATCGTACCCACCTCATAGCTGGTGTAACAATTTCTCACCTCATTCACGCCGGGTTAAAATTTTAGATTAACCACATAATTTTATAAGTTGACACTAATGTAACATACAAATAGTTTACATAAAAGCCATAATTTATCTAAAATGTATAAATAAAAATATAAGTAAAACAGGTAAGCCACATAAAAACAATAAATAAATAGTAAAATCCGGACTATCAAAGCCCTTTCATTTGATACCCATATTGCATAGATTGCAAAAGGAAAGCGGTCGGCCATTTTGAAGCGGCGGCCATATTGAGTTTGTAACAATGTTACTCACTGTATCGTGTTTTACTATTAAAGCCCTTTTATCTGATACCCATATTGCATAGATGGTAAAAGGAAAGCGGTCGGCCATTTTGAAGCGGCGGCCATATTGAGTTTGGAGAAACTTCACTTACTGAATCGTATTTTACACTTAAAATCCTTACATTTGATACCCATATTATATAGGTGGAGAAGGAAAAGCGATTTGACATTTCGGAGCGGCGGCCATATTGAGTTTGAAGAAATGTCACTCACTGTATCGTGTTCCACTAATAAAACCCTTTCATTTGATACCCATATTGCATAGGTGGCAAAAGAAAAGAGATCCGCAATTTCGGAGCGGCGGCCATTTTGATTTTGGAGCAATGTCACTCACTTTATCGTGTTCTACTAATAAAACCCTTTTATTTGATACCTATATTACATAGGTGGAGAAGGAAAAGCGATTTGACATTTCGGAGCGGCGGCCATATTGAGTTTGAAGCAATATCACTCACTATATCGTGTTCTACACTTAAAATCCTTACATTTGGTACCCATATTGCATAGGTTGGAAAGGAAAAGCGATTTGACATTTCGGAGCGGCGACCATATTGAGTTTGAAGCAATATCACTCACTGTATCCTGTTCTACTAATAAAATCCGTACATTTGATACCCATATTGCATAGGTGGCAAAAGAAAAGCGATACGCCATTTCGGAGCGGCGGCCATATTGAATTTGGAGAAACGTCACTTACTGAATCGTATTCTACACCGAAAATCCTTACATTTGATACCCATATTGCATAAGTGGCAAAGGAAAAGCGATCCGCAATTTCGGAGCGGCGGCCATTTTGATTTTGGAGCAATGTCACTCACTTTATCGTGTTCTACTCGCAAATGCCTTTAATTTGATACCCATATTGTATGGGTGGCAAAAGAAATGCAATCCGCCATTTTGGAGCGGCGGCCAGATTGAATTTGGAGAAACGTCTTTTACTGAATCGTATTCTACACTTAAAATCCTTACATTTGATACCCATATTACATAGGTGGAGAAGGAAAAGCGATTTGACATTTCGGAGCGGCGGCCATATTGATTTTGGAACAATATCACTCACTGTATCGTGTTCTATTAATAAAATCCTTACATTTGATACCCATATTACATAGGTGGAGAAAGAAAAGCGATTTGACATTTCGGAGCGGCGGCCATATTGAGTTTGAAGCAATATCACTCACTGTATCGTGTTCTATTAATAAAATCCTTACATTTGATATCCATATTACATAGGTGGCGAAGGAAAAGCGATTTGACATTTCGGAGCGGCGGCCATATTGAGTTTGAAGAAATGTCACTCACTGTATCGTGTTCTACTAATAAAATCCTTTCATTTGATACCCATATTACATAGGTGGCAAAAGAAAAGCGATCCGCCATTTTGGAGCGGCGGCCATATTGATTTTGGAGCAATGTCACTCACTTTATCGTATTCTACTCCCAAATCCCTTTCATTTGATACCCATATTGCATGGGTGGCAAAAGAAATGCAATCCGCCATTTTGGAAGCGGCGGCCATATTGGATTTGGAGAAACGTCACTTACTGAATCGTATTCTACACTTAAAATCCTTACATTTGATACCCATATTACATAGGTGGAGAAAGAAAAGCGATTTGACATTTCGGAGCGGCGGCCATATTGAGTTTGAAGCAATATCACTCACTGTATCGTGTTCTATTAATAAAATCCTTACATTTGATACCCATATTACATAGGTGGAGAAGGAAAATCGGTCTGTCATTTCGGAGCGGCGGCCATATTGAATTTGGAGAAACGTCACTTACTGAATCGTATTCTACACTTAAAATCCTTACATTTGATATCCATATTACATAGGTGGCGAAGGAAAAGCGATTTGACATTTCGGAGCGGCGGCCATATTGAGTTTGAAGAAATGTCACTCACTGTATCGTGTTCTACTAATAAAATCCTTTCATTTGATACCCATATTACATAGGTGGCAAAAGAAAAGCGATCCGCCATTTTGGAGCGGCGGCCATATTGAATTTGGAGAAATGTCACCTACTGAATCGTATTCTACACTTAAAATCCTTACATTTGATACCCATATTACATAGGTGGAGAAGGGAAAGCGATTTGACATTTCGGAGCGGCGGCCATATTGAATTTGAAGCAATGTCACTTACTGTATCGTATTCTACACTTAAAATCCTTACATTTGATACCCATATTACATAGGTGGAGAAGGAAAAGCGATTTGACATTTCGGAGCGGCGGCCATATTGAGTTTGAAGAAATGTCACTCACTGTATCGTGTTCTACTAATAAACCCCTTTCATTTGATACCCATATTGCATAAGTGGCAAAAGAAAAGCGATCCGCAATTTCGGAGCGGCGGCCATTTTGATTTTGAAGCAATGTCACTCACTTTATCGTGTTCTACTCGCAAATGCCTTTCATTTGATACCCATATTGCATGGGTGGCAAAAGAAATGCAATCCGCCATTTTGGAAGCGGCGGCCATATTGGATTTAGACAAAAATAATTAATTTGGTTTTGTTTCACTCTTAAAGCCCTTTCATTTGATACCCATATTGCTATGGTTACAAAAGAAATGTGATACGACATTTTTTTAATGGCGGCCATTTTGAATTCATAGAGGTGACGTTACTTACATCGTGTAGTACTCGCAAAACCCTTTCATTTGATACCCATATCACCATGCCGCGGTTGAAAACCGCACCGGAATAGCAAAAAGCGCAAATTTTTAAAAAAGGCCGCCAGCGCCGCCGCCATCTTGAAAAATTGAAATGTCAAATTTTTCATGTGAAGTCGACTATATGTGCTATCAAGTGACATTACCAGCTAGCCGCTAGCCCTCACACATCCCCGCCAATAAATCGTCAAATCAAAAGGTTATCGGTTGCGAGTAGGTGCAAAAATGTATTTTTTTTTGTCGAAGTTGTAAAAATTTGCCTAAAAAAGGTGTTCGATTATTAAAAAAACTGGAATGGATACGATCTACTCGGAATGCGCTTTCATTTGATACCCATATAACGTGGGTGGCAAAAGAAAAGCGATCGGCTAATTAGGGGCGGCGGCCATATTTAATTTGAAGTAATGTCATTGACTGTATCGTATTTTACACTCAAAGTCCATTCATTTGATACCCATATTCCGTGGGTGACAAAACAAAAGCGATCTGTCATTTCGGAGCGGTGGCAACACTGAATCATCATGTGGACGCGTGTGTGCCGCGAGGTGCAAGCACCTCGCGGTGGTGTAGTCCTCACATCGCTTTTGTAATAAAAAAAAAAGTTTTCAGTTGCGATTTGGTGCAAAAATGTATCTTTTTTCAGGTCAAATTAAAATTTGCCTAAAAAAGGTGTTCGATTGATCAAAAAACTGGAAAGGTTATGTTGTACTTTATACGCTATTTTATGTCGAAGCGATGTCGATGTCGCGTGTGTGCCGCGGGGAGCAAGCACCCCGCGGTGGAGTAGTCCACTTAATGTTTTTCTAAGCAAAAGGTTTTCAGCTGCGAGTCGGTGCAAAAAAAATTTCGTTTTTTTAAGTTACATAAAAAATGGTGTTCGATTATTAAAAAAAACTGAAAAGGTTACGTTCTAGTCTAAAAATCCTTACATTTGATACCCATATTACATAGGTGGAGAAGGAAAAGCGATTTGACATTTTGGAGCGGCGGCCATATTGAATTTGAAGAAACGTCACTCACCTTATCGTGTTCTATTAATAAAATCCTTACATTTGATACCCATATTACATAGGTGGGGAAGGAAAAGCGATTTGACATTTCGGAGCGGCGGCCATATTGAGTTTGAAGCAATATCACTCACTGTATCGTGTTCTACTAATAAAATCCTTACATTTGATACCCATATTGCATAGGCGGTAAAAGGAAAGCGGTCGGCCATTTTGGAGCGGCGGCCATATTGAGTTTGAAACAATGTTACTCATTTTATCGTGTTCTACTATTAAAGGCCTTTCATTTGATACCCATATTGCATAGGTGGCAAAAGAAAAGCGAACCGCCATTTTGGAGCGGCGGCCATATTGAATTTGGAGAAACGTCACTCACCTTATCGTGTTCTACTCCCAAATCCCATTCATTTGATACCCATATTGCATGGGTGGCAAAAGAAATGCAATCCGCTATTTTGGAAGCGGCGGCCATATTGGATTTAGACAAAAATCATTTACTTACTTTTGTTTGACTCTTAAAGCCCTTTCATTTGATACCCATATCGCTATGGTTACAAAAGAAATGTGATCCGACCTTTTTTTATTGGCGGCCATTTTGAATTCGTAGAGGTGACGTTACTTGCATCGTGTAGTACTCGCAAAACCCTTTCATTTGATACCCATATCACCATGCCGCGGCTGAAAACTGCACCGAAATAGCAAAAAGCGCAAATTTTTGAAAAAAGGCCGCCAGCGCCGCCGCCATCTTGAAAAATTGAAATGTCAAATTTTTTAAAAATACTTGACTATATTTGCTATCGATTGGTATCACCAGCTTGCTCGTAGCTCTAACCAAACCCCGTCAAAAAATCGTCAAATTTGGGTCGTCGCTGACAATAAAAACCGCCCCAGCTGCCAGTGTTGCCATATCACCGGCCCCAAATGGTGGTAGAAATGATCAGCGACGTCTGTTCCACCCCGCTATATGAAAAAAAAATCGAAAAAGTCGAAATTTACGTTCTCCCTCAAAACGGGGAAATTACCCCAAAATCGGTGAAAATTACCCCACGGTTTGATTCCCCTTAGCCAGCCCTACAAAAGGCCACCCGGTGTTGTCAGTCGAAAAACGCCGGCAACCGCGTCAAAATCGGGATTTTATTTTTTCAAAATTGCAACACTTTACAAAATGGCCGCCAGCGGAGCCGCCATGTTGAAATGTCAAAGTTTCGGATTTTTCCCGGTAACTACATCGTATACGGAGCAGGATGACGTTTACCCCACGTTGCCAGCACATCTGGAACGGGGAGATCAATTCGGGTCAAATCGGGTCGACGAAAAAATTCAAACCCCCTTGGCGGCCAGTGTTGCCAGTTGCGGAAAATAAAAATACCAGAAAGTCATAGAGGCCCCGACCCTTTATAGGCGCATGGGGTTGAAAATTGCGAAAAGTCGTTATTTCGATTTTCGACTTTTCGGGCCCCCAGAGGAAAAACTACCAAAAATGGTAGAAAATTTTTCCAACCTGGCAACACTTTGCGCCGAGCTCTAACCCCGCCCAGAACATTTGACCCCACTCCGAGGCCGCCATCTTGGCGAAAATTCGGTTCAAAAATGTCAAAAATTTGAGCGTTCCAAGATGGCCGCCGGCGCCGCCACCATTTTGTTTTTCGCCAAGCGGCGGCCATATTCGGAAACTCGAGGATGCTTTCGGGCGGATAAATCAAAAAAATCAGCCGAAATCCCGAAAATCACGCGCGTGTTCGGTCGCAAACACGGGGCGAAACGGGTTTTTCGATCCAAGATGGCGGCGCGGCCATTTTGTTTTTTGACATTTCGACAGAAGCACCCGATCCCCGGGGGCGAAACGATCACGCGTCCCAAAAACCAGCGCGATCGGAGTCGTTTTGGGAATTTTGACATTTCGCGGCGGCGGCCATCTTGGATTTTTCAAATTTCGAATATCGCTTTCTACTCGACTGAATCGATCGTGCATCTCCCTCTAACATCCCAAAACCCAAAAGTAACTGCAAATGTCCCAAAAATACCCCTGATCAGTGAGTCAGTCAGTCAGTCAGTCAGTGGTAATCCAGCTTTATATATTATAGACTAGATGTCGCGTGTGTGCCGCGGGGTGCGAGCACCCCGCGGAGGTGTTGTTCCACTTTTAGCTTTTGTAATCAAAAGGTTATCGTTTGCGAGTCGGTGCAAAAATGTGTCTTTTTTTGCTGAAGTTTAAAAATTTGCCTAAAAAAGGTGTTCGAATATTCAAAAAACTGGAAAGGATACGATCTACTCGGAATGCTCTTTCATTTGATACCCATATAACGTGGGTGGCAAAAGAAAAGCGATCGGCCAATTAGGGGCGGCGGCCATATTGAATTTGAAACAATGTCAGTGACTGTATCGTATTTTACACTCAAAGTCCATTCATTTGATACCCATATTCGGTGGGTGGCAAAAAAAAGCGATCTGTCATTTCCATGCGCCGGCAACATTGAATTGTCATGTGGACGCGCGTATGCCGCGAGGTGCACGCACCTCGCGGTGGTGTGGTCCTCACATCGCTTTTGTAATAAAAAAAAGTTTTCAGTTGCGATTTGGTGCATAAATGTATCTTTTTTGGGGTCAATTTAAAATTTGCCTAAAAAAGGTGTTCGATTGATCAAAAAGCTGGAAAGGTTATGTTGTACTTTATACGCTCTTTTATTTCGAAGCGATGTCGATGTCGCGTGTGTGCCGCGGGGAGCAAGCACCCCGTGAAGTGGTCCACTTAATGTTTTTCTAAGCAAAAGGTTTTCAGTTGCGAGTCGGTGCAAAAAAAAATTCGTTTTTTTTAAGTTACATAAAAAATGGTGTTCGATTATTAAAAAAATCTGAAAAGGTTACGTTCTACTCTGAAAATCCTTACATTTGATACCCATATTACATAGGTGGAGAAGGAAAAGCGATTTGACATTTTGGAACGGCGGCCATATTGAGTTTGAAGCAATATCACTCACTGTATCGTGTTCTACTAATAAAATCCTTACATTTGATACCCATATTACATAGGTGGCAAAACAAAAGCGATCCGCCATTTTGGAGCGGCGGCCATATTGAATTTGGAGAAACGTCACTTACTGAATCGTATTCTACACCTAAAATCCTTACATTTGATACCCATAATACATAGGTGGAGAAGTAAATTCGGTCTGTCATTTCGGAGCGGCGGCCATATTGAATTTGGAGAAACGTCACTTACTGAATCGTATTTTACACTTAAAACCCTTACATTTGATACCCATATTGCATAGGCGGTAAAAGGAAAGCGGTCGGCCATTTTGAAGCGGCGGCCATATTGAGTTTGAAACAATGTCACTCATTTTATCGTGTTCTACTATTAAAGGCCTTTCATTTGATACCCATATTACATAGGTGGAGAAGGAAAATCGGTCTGTCATTTCGGAGCGGCGGCCATATTGAATTTGGAGAAACGTCACTTACTGAATCGTATTTTACACTTAAAACCCTTACATTTGATACCCATATTGCATAGGTGGCAAAAGAAAATCGATTTGACATTTTGGAGCGGCGGCCATATTCAATTTGGTGTAACGTCACTTACTGTACCGTGTTCTACACTTAAAATCCTTACATTTGATACCCATATTGCATAGGCGGTAAAAGGAAAGCGGTCGGCCATTTTGGAGCGGCGGCCATATTGAATTTGAAACAATGTCACTCACTGTATCGTGTTCTACTATTAAAGCCCTTTCATTTGATACCCATATTACATAGTTGGCAAAAGAAAAGCCATCCGCAATTTCGGAGCGGCGGCCATTTTGATTTTGGAGCAATGTCACTCACTTTGTCGTCTTCTACTCCCAAATCCCTTTCATTCGATACCCATATTGCATAGGTGGCAAAAGAAATGCAATCCGCTATTTTGGAAGCGGCGGCCATATTGGACTTAGACAAAAATCATTTACTTGGTTTTGTTTCACTCTTAAAGCCCTTTCATTTGATACCCATATCGCTATGGTTACAAAAGAAATGTGATCCGACATTTTTTTAATGGCGGCCATTTTTAATCTATATCGGTGACACTACGTGTACCGTGTAGTACTCGCTAAACCCTTTCATTTAATACCCATATCACCATGCCGCGGCTGAAAACCGCACCGGAATAGCAAAAAGCGCAATTTTTTTAAAAAAGGCCGCCAGCGCAGCCGCCATCTTGAAAAGTTGAAATGTCAATTTTTTTAAAAATACCTGACTATATTTCCTATCGATTGGTATCACCAGCTGGCCCCTAACCCTAACCAAACCCCGTCAAAAAATCGTCAAATTTGGGTCGTCGCTGACAACAAAAACCGCCCCAGCTACCAGTGTTGCCATATTACCGGCCCCAAATGGTGGTAGAAATGATCAGCGACGCCTGTTCCACCCCGCTATATGAAAAAAAATTGATAAAGTCGAAATTTACGTTGTCCCCCAAAACGGGGAAATTACCCCAAAATCAGGGTAAATTACCCCACGGTTTGATTCCCCTTAGCCAGCCCTACAAAAGGCCACCCGGTGTTGTCAGTCGAAAAACGCCGGCAACCGCGTCAAAATCGGGATTTTATTTTTTCGAAATTGCAACACTTTACAAAATGGCCGCCAGCGGAGCCGCCATGTTGAAATGTCAAAGTTTCGGATTTTTCCCGGTAACTGCATCGTATACGGAGCAGGATGACGTTTACCCCACGTTGCCAGCACGTCTGGAACGGGGAGATCAATTCGGGTCAAATCGGGTCGACGAAAAAATTCAAACTCCCTTGGCGGCCAGTGTTGCCAGTTGCAGAAAATAAAAATACCAGAAAGTCATAGAGGCCCCGACCCTCTATAGGCGCATCGGGTTGAAAATTGCAAAAAGTCGTTATTTCGATTTTCGACTATTCGGGCCTCCAGAGGAAAAACTACCAAAAACGGTAGAAAATTTTTCGCATCTGGCAACACTTTGCGCCGAGTTCTAACCCCGCCCAGAACATTCGACCCCACTCCGAGGCCGCCATCTTGGCGAAAATGCGGTTCAAATAAGTCAAAAATTTGAGCGTTCCAAGATGGCCGCCGGCGTCGACGCCATTTTGTTTTTCGCCAACCGGCTACTATAATCGGAAACTCGAGGACGCGTTCGACCGGAGCCATCAAAAAAATCAGCCGAAATCCCGAAAATCACGCGCGTGTTCGGTCGCAAACACGGGGCGAAACGGGTTTTTCGATCCAAGATGGCGGCGCGGCCATTTTGTTTTTTCAGATTTCGACAGAAGCACCCGATCCCCGGGGGCGAAGCGATCACGCGTCCCAAAAACCAGCGCGATCGGAGCCGTTTTGGAAATTTTGACATTTCGCGCCGGCGGCCATCTTGGATTTTTCAAATTTCGAACACGTCAATCTACTCGAATGAATCAGTTGTGCATCTCTTTCTAACATCCCAACACCCAAAAGTAACTGCAAATGTCCCAAAAATACCCCTGATCAGTGAGTGAGTCAGTCAGTGGTAATCCAGCTTTATATAGTATAGATAGACAGTGGTAATCGAGCTTTATATATTATAGACTAGATGTCGCGTGTGTGCCGCGGGGTGCGAGCACCCCGCGGAGGTGTTGTTCCACTTTTAGCTTTTGTAATCAAAAGGTTATCGGTTGCGAGTAGGTGCAAAAATGTTTTTTTTTTTGTCGAAGTTGTAAAAATTTGCCTAAAAAAGGTGTTCGAATATTCAAAAAACTGGAAAGGATACGTTTTTCTCTGAATGCTCTTTCATTTGATACCCATATTACGTGGGTGGCAAAAGAAAATCGATCGGCCAATTCGGAGCGGCGGCCATATTGAATTTGGAGTAATGTCATTGACTGTGTCGTTTTTTACACTCAAAGTCCATTCATTTGATAGCCATATTCCGTGGGTGACAAAACAAAAGCGATCTGTCATTTCGGAGCGGTGGCAACACTGAATCATCATGTGGACGCGTGTGTGCCGCGAGGTGCAAGCACCTCGCGGTGGTGTAGTACTCACATCGCTTTTATAATAAAAAAAAAGTTTTCAGTTGCGATTTGGTGCAAAAATGTATCTTTTTTGAGGTCAATTTAAAATTTGCCTAAAAAAGGTGTTCGATTGATCAAAAAACTGGAAAGGTTATGTTGTACTTTATACGCTATTTTATGACGAAGCGATGTCGATGTCGCGTGTGTGCCGCGGGGAGCAAGCACCCCGCGGTGGAGTGGTCCACTTAATGTTTTTCTAAGCAAAAGGTTTTCAGTTGCGAGTCGGTGCAAAAAAAAATCGTTTTTTTAAGTTACATAAAAAATGGTGTTCGATTATTAAAAAAAACTGAAAAGGTTACGTTCTACTCTAAAAATCCTTACATTTGATACCCATATTACATAGGTGGAGAAGGAAAAGCGATTTGACATTTTGGAGCGGCGGCCATATTGAGTTTGAAGCAATATCACTCACTGTATCGTGTTCTACTAATAAAATCCTTACATTTGATACCCATATTACATAGGTGGCAAAACAAAAGCGATCCGCCATTTTGGAGCGGCGGCCATATTGAATTTGGAGAAACGTCACTTACTGAATCGTATTCTACAATTAAAATCCTTACATTTGATACCCATAATACATAGGTGGAGAAGTAAAATCGGTCTGTCATTTCGGAGCGGCGGCCATATTGAGTTTGAAGCAATGTCACTCACTGTATCGTGTTCTACTATTAAAGCCCTTTCATTTGATACCCATATTACATAGGTGGCAAAAGAAAAGCCATCCGCAATTTCGGAGCGGCGGCCATTTTGATTTTGGAGCAATGTCACTCACTTTGTCGTATTTTTCATTCAAAATCCTTACATTTGATACCCATATTGCATAGGTGGTAAAAGGAAAGCGGTCGGCCATTTTGAAGCGGCGGCCATATTGAGTTTGAAACAATGTCATTCACTGTATCGTGTTCTACTATTAAAGCCCTTTCATTTGATACTCATATTGCATAGGTGGCAAAAGAAAATCGATTTGACATTTTGGAGCGGCGGCCATATTCAATTTGGAACAGCGTCACTTACTGAATCGTATTCTACAATTAAAATCCATACATTTGATACCCATATTGCATAGGTGGCAAAAGAAAATCGATTTGACATTTTGGAGCGGCGGCCATATTCAATTTGGTGTAACGTCACTTACTGTACCGTATTCTACATTTAAAATCCTTACATTTGATACCCATATTACATAGGTGGAGAAGGAAAAGCGGTCGGCCATTTTGAAGCGGCGGCCATATTGAGTTTGAAACAATGTCACTCACTGTATCGTGTTCTACTATTAAAGCCCTATCATTTGATACCCATATTGCATAGGTGGCAAAAGAAAATCGATTTGACATTTCGGAGCGGCGGCCATATTGAATTTGGAACAGCGTCACTTACTGAATCGTATTCTACAATTAAAATCCAAACATTTGATACCCATATTACATAGGTGGCGAAAGAAAAACGATTAAACATTTCGGAGCGGCGGCCATATTGAGTTTGAAGCAATATCACTCACTGTATCGTGTTCTACTAATAAAACCCTTACATTTGATACCCATATTGCATAGGTGGCAAAAGAAAATCGATTTGACATTTTGGAGCGGCGGCCATATTCAATTTGGTGTAACGTCACTTACTGTACCGTGTTCTACACTTAAAATCCTTACATTTGATACCCATATTGCATAGGTGGCAAAAGAAAATCGATTTGACATTTTGGAGCGGCGGCCATATTCAATTTGGTGTAACGTCACTTACTGTACCGTGTTCTACACTTAAAATCCTTACATTTGATACCCATATTACATAGGTGGAGAAGGAAAAGCGATTTGACATTTCGGAGCGGCGGCCATATTGAGTTTGAAGCAATGACACTCACTGTATCGTGTTCTATTAATAAAACCCTTACATTTGATACCCATATTACATAGGTGGAGAAGGAAAAGCGATTTGACATTTCGGAGCGGCGTCCATATTGAATTTGGAGAAACGTCACTTACTGAATCGTATTCTACACTTAAAATCCTTACATTTGATACCCATATTACATAGGTGGAGAAGGAAAAGCGACTTGACATTTCGGAGCGGCGGCCATATTGAGTTTGAAGCAATGACACTCACTGTATCGTGTTCTACTAATAAAACCCTTTCATTTGATACCCATATTGCATAGGTGGCAAAAGAAAAGCGATCCGCAATTTCGGAGCGGCGGCCATTTTGATTTTGGAGCAATGTCACTCATTTTATCGTGTTCTACTCCCAAATGCCTTTCATTTGATACCTATATTGCATGGGTGGCAAAAGAAATATAATCCGCCATTTTGGAAGCGGCGGCCATATTGGATTTAGACAAAAATCATTTACTTGGTCGTGTTTCACTCTTAAAACCCTTTCATTTGATACCCATAATGCTATGGTCGCAAAAGAAATATGAACCAGCCTTTTTTTAATGGCGGCCATTTTGAATCTATATCAGTGATACTACGTGCATCGTGTAGTACTCGCTAAACCCTTTCATTTGATACCCATATCACTATGCTGCGGCTGAAAACCGCACCGGAATAGCAAAAAGCGCAATTTTTTTAAAAAAGGCCGCCAGCGCAGCCGCCATCTTGAAAAGTTGAAATGTCAAATTTTCAAAAATACTTGACTATATTTTCTATCGATTGGTATTACCAGCTGGCCCCTAGCCCTAACCAAACCCCGTCAAAAAATCGTCAAATTTGGGTCTTCGCTGACAACAAAAACCGTCCCAGCTGCCAGTGTTGCCATATCACCGGCCCCAAATGTGGGTAGAAATGATCAGCGACGCCTGTTCCACCCCGCCATATGAAAAAAGTTGAAAAAAGACGAAATTTACGTTTTTCCCCAAAACGGGGAAATTACCCCAAAATCGGGGAAAATTACCCCACGGTTGGATTTCCCTTGGCGAGCACTACGAAAGGCCACCCGGTGTTGTCAGTCGAGAAACGGCGGCAACCGCGTCAAAATCGCGAATTCATGTTTTCGATATTGCAACGCTTAACAAAATGGCCGCCAGCGGAGCCGCCATGTTGAAATGTCAAAGTTTCGGATTTTTCCCGGTAACTACACCATATACGAAGCAAGATGACATTTACCCCACGTTACCAGCACGTCTGGAACGGGGAGATCAATTCGGGTCAATTCGGGTCTACGAAAAAATTCAAATCCCCATGGCGGCCATTGTTGCCAGTTGCGGAAAATAAAAATACCAGAAAGTCATAGAGGCCCCGACCCTCTATAGGTGCATGGGGTTGAAAATTGCCAAAAGTCGTTATTTCGATTTTCGACTTTTCGGGCCCCCAGAGGAAAAACTACCAAAAATGGTAGAAAATTTTTCCAACCTGGCAATACTTTGCGCCAAGCTCTAACCCCGCCCAGAACATTCGACCCCACTCCGAGGCCGCCATCTTGGCGAAAATGCGGTTCAAAAAAGTCAAAAATTTGAGCGTTCCAAGATGGCCGCCGGTGCCGCCGCCATTTTGTTTTTTACCCAACCGCGGGCATCACAGTAAACTCCAGGACGCGTTCAAGGGAACTCATCCAAAAAATCAGCCGAAATCCCGAAAATCACGCGCGTGTTCGGTCGCAAACACGGGGCGAAACGGGTTTTTCGATCCAAGATGGCGGCGCGGCCATTTTGTTTTTTCGCATTTTGACAGTTGCACCTCATCCTCGGGAGCGACGCGATCAAGAACCATTAAAAAAACCAGCACGCTCGGAGCCATTTTGAAAAAGTTGACATTTCGCGGCGGCGGCCATCTTGGATTTTTCAAATTTCGAACACGTCGATCTACTCGAATGAATCAGTAGTCCATCTCTTTCTAACATCCCAAAACCCAAAAGTAACTGCAAATGTCCCAAAAATACCCCTGATCAGTGAGTGAGTGAGTCAGTGAGTCAGTGGTAATCCAGCTTTATATATTATAATCCAGCTTTATATAGTATAGATATACTAGATGTCGCGTGTGTGCCGCGGGGTGCGCGCACCCCGCGGTGGTGGACCCCCCACTTTAGCTTTTGTAATCAAAAGGTTATCGGTTGCGAGTAGGTGCAAAAATGTTTTTTTTTTGTCGAAGTTATAAAATTTGCCTTAAAAAGGTGTTCGAATATTCAAAGAACTGGAAAGGATACGTTTTTCTCTGAATGCTCTTTCATTTGATACCCATATTACGTGGGTGGCAAAAGAAAATCGATCGGCCAATTCGGAGCGGCGGCCATATTGAATTTGGAGTAATGTCATTGACTGTGTCGTTTTTTACACTCAAAGTCCATTTTTTTGATATCTATATTGCGTGGGTGGCAAAAGAAAATCGATCTGTCATTTCGGAGCGGTGGCAACACTGAATCATCATGTGGACGCGTGTGTGCCGCGAGGTGCACGCACCTCGCGGTGGTGTGGTCCTCACATCGCTTTTGTAATAAAAAAAAGTTTTCAGTTGTGATTTGGTGCAAAAATGTATCTTTTTTGAGGTTGATTTAAAATTTGCCAAAGAAAGGTGTTCGATTAACCAAAACGCTGGAAAGGTTATGTTCTACTCTATAAACATTTTTATTTGGAAGCCATGTCCATGTCGCGTGTGTGCCGCGGGGAGCAAGCACCCCGCGGTGGAGTGATCCACTTAATGTGTTTCTAAGCGAAAGGTTTTCAGTTGCGAGTCGGTGCAAAAAAATTTTCGTTTTTTGAAGTTACATAAAATTTGCCTAAAAATGTGTTCGATTATTCAAAAAATTGGTAAGGTTACGTTCTACTTTGAAAATTCTTTCATTTGATACCCATATTACATAGGTGGCAAAAGAAAAGCGATCCGCCATTTTGGAGCGGCGGCCATATTGAATTTGGAGCAACGTCACTTACTGAATCGTATTCTACACTTAAAATCCTTACATTTGATACCCATATTACATAGGTGGAGAAGGAAAAGCGATTTGACATTTCGGAGCGGCGGCCATATTGAGTTTGAAACAATGTCACTGACTGTATCGTGTTCTACTAATAAAATCCTTACATTTGATACCCATATTACATAGGTGGAGAAGGAAAATCGGTCTGTCATTTCGGAGCGGCGGCCATATTGAATTTGGAGAAACGTCACTTACTGAATCGTATTCTACACTTAAAATCCTTACATTTGATACCCATATTGCATAGGTGGTAAAAGGAAAGCGGTCGGCCATTTTGAAGCGGCGGCCATATTGAGTTTGAAGCAATGTCACTCACTGTATCGTGTTCTACTATTAAAGCCCTATCATTTGATACCCATATTGCATAGGTGGCAAAAGAAAATCGATTTGACATTTTGGAGCGGCGGCCATATTCAATTTGGTGTAACGTCACTTACTGTACCGTGTTCTACACTTAAAATCCTTACATTTGTTACCCATATTACATAAGTGGAGAAGGAAAAGCGATTTGACATTTCGGAGCGGCGGCCATATTGAGTTTGAAGCAATGTCACTCACTGTATCGTGTTCTACTAATAAAACCCTTACATTTGATACCCATATTACATAGGTGGCGAAAGAAAAGCGATTTGACGTTTCGGAGCGGCGGCCATATTGAGTTTGAAGCAATGTCACTCACTGTATCGTGTTCTACTAATAAAACCCTTACATTTGATACCCATATTGCATAGGTGGTGAAAGGAAAGCGGTCGGCCATTTTGAAGCGGCGGCCATATTGAGTTTGAAACAACGTCACTCACTGCATCGTGTTCTACTATTAAAGCCCTTTCATTTGATACCCATATTGCATAGGTGGCAAAAGAAAATCGATTTGACATGTCGGAGCGGCGGCCATATTGAATTTGAAGCAACGTCACTAACTGTATCGTATTCTACACTTAAAATCCTTACATTTGATACCCATATTACATAGGTGGAGAAGGAAAAGCGATTTGACATTTCGGAGCGGCGGCCATATTGAATTTGAAGCAATATCACTCACTGTATCGTGTTCTACTAATAAAATCCTTACATTTGATACCCATATTACATAGGTGGCAAAAGAAAAATGATTTGACATTTCGGAGCGGCGGCCATATTGAATTTGGAACAACGTCACTTACTGAATCGTATTCTACAATTAAAATCCATACATTTGATACCCATATTACATAGGTGGCCAAAGAAAAGCGATTTGACATTTCGGAGCGGCGGCCATATTGAATTTGGAGAAACGTCACTTACTGAATCGTATTCTACACTTAAAATCCTTACATTTGATACCCATATTACAAAGGTGGAGAAGGAAAAGCGATTTGACATTTCGGAGCGGCGGCCATAATGAGTTTGAAGCAATATCACTCACTGTATCGTGTTCTACTAATAAAATCCTTACATTTGATACCCATATTGCATAGGTGGCAAAAGAAAATCGATTTGACATGTCGGAGCGGCGGCCATATTGAATTTGAAGCAACGTCACTAACTGTATCGTATTCTAAACTTAAAATCCTTACATTTGATACCCATATTACATAGGTGGAGAAGGAAAAGCGATTTGACATTTCGGAGCGGCGGCCATATTGAATTTGAAGCAATATCACTCACTGTATCGTGTTCTACTAATAAAATCCTTACATTTGATACCCATATTACATAGGTGGCAAAAGAAAAATGATTTGACATTTCGGAGCGGCGGCCATATTGAATTTGGAACAACGTCACTTACTGAATCGTATTCTACAATTAAAATCCATACATTTGATACCCATATTACATAGGTGGCCAAAGAAAAGCGATTTGACATTTCGGAGCGGCGGCCATATTGAATTTGGAGAAACGTCACTTACTGAATCGTATTCTACACTTAAAATCCTTACATTTGATACCCATATTACAAAGGTGGAGAAGGAAAAGCGATTTGACATTTCGGAGCGGCGGCCATAATGAGTTTGAAGCAATATCACTCACTGTATCGTGTTCTACTAATAAAATCCTTACATTTGATACCCATATTGCATAGGCGGTAAAAGGAAAGCGGTCGGCCATTCTGAAGCGGCGGCCATATTGAGTTTGAAACAATGTCACTCATTTTATCGTGTTCTACTATTAAAGGCCTTTCATTTGATACCCATATTACATAGGTGGAGAAGGAAAATCGGTCTGTCATTTCGGAGCGGCGGCCATATTGAATTTGGAGAAACGTCACTTACTGAATCGTATTCTACACTTAAAATCCTTACATTTGATACCCATATTGCATAGGTGGCAAAAGAAAATCGATTTGACATTTAGGAGCGGCGGCCATATTCAATTTGGTGTAACGTCACTTACTGTATCGTATTCTACACTTAAAATCCTTACATTTGATACCCATATTACATAGGTGGAGAAGGAAAATCGATTTGACATTTCGGAGCGGCGGCCATATTGAGTTTGAAGCAACGTCACTCACTGTATCGTGTTCTACTCATAAAACCCTTACATTTGATACCCATATTACATAGGTGGAGAAGGAAAAGCGATTTGACATTTCGGAGCGGCGGCCATATTGAATTTGAAGCAATATCACTCACTGTATCGTGTTCTACTAATAAAATCCTTACATTTGATACCCATATTACATAGGTGGCAAAAGAAAAATGATTTGACATTTCGGAGCGGCGGCCATATTGAATTTGGAACAACGTCACTTACTGAATCGTATTCTACAATTAAAATCCATACATTTGATACCCATATTACATAGGTGGCCAAAGAAAAGCGATTTGACATTTCGGAGCGGCGGCCATATTGAATTTGGAGAAACGTCACTTACTGAATCGTATTCTACACTTAAAATCCTTACATTTGATATCCATATTACAAAGGTGGAGAAGGAAAAGCGATTTGACATTTCGGAGCGGCGGCCATAATGAGTTTGAAGCAATATCACTCACTGTATCGTGTTCTACTAATAAAATCCTTACATTTGATACCCATATTGCATAGGCGGTAAAAGGAAAGCGGTCGGCCATTCTGAAGCGGCGGCCATATTGAGTTTGAAACAATGTCACTCATTTTATCGTGTTCTACTATTAAAGGCCTTTCATTTGATACCCATATTACATAGGTGGAGAAGGAAAATCGGTCTGTCATTTCGGAGCGGCGGCCATATTGAATTTGGAGAAACGTCACTTACTGAATCGTATTCTACACTTAAAATCCTTACATTTGATACCCATATTGCATAGGTGGCAAAAGAAAATCGATTTGACATTTAGGAGCGGCGGCCATATTCAATTTGGTGTAACGTCACTTACTGTATCGTATTCTACACTTAAAATCCTTACATTTGATACCCATATTACATAGGTGGAGAAGGAAAATCGATTTGACATTTCGGAGCGGCGGCCATATTGAGTTTGAAGCAACGTCACTCACTGTATCGTGTTCTACTCATAAAACCCTTACATTTGATACCCATATTACATAGGTGGAGAAGGAAAAGCGATTTGACATTTCGGAGCGGCGGCCATATTGAGTTTGAAGCAATGTCACTCACTGTATCGTGTTCTACTAATAAAACCCTTACATTTGATACCCATATTGCATAGGTGGCAAAAGAAAAGCGATTCGCAATTTCGGAGCGGCGGCCATTTTGATTTTGGAGCAATGTCACTCACTTTATCGTGTTCTACTTCCAAATGCCTTTCATTTGATACCCATATTACGTGGGTGGCAAAAGAAATGCAATCCGCCATTTTGGAAGCGGCGGCCATATTGGATTTAGACAAAAATCATTTACTTGGTTTTGTTTCACTCATAAAGCCCTTTCATTTGATACCCATATCGCTATGGTTGCAAAAGAAATGTGATCCGACATTTTTTTATGGCGGCCATTTTGAATTCATAGAGGTGACGTTACTTGCATCGTGTAGTACTCGCAAAACCCTTTCATTTGATACCCATGTCATCATGCCGCGGCTGAAAACCGCACCGGAATACCAAAAAGCGCATTTTTTTTAAAAAAGGCCGCCAGCGCAGCCGCCATCTTGAAAAGTTGAAATGTCAAATTTTTTAAAAATACTTGACTATATTTCCTATCGATTGATATCACCGGCTGGCCCCTAACCCTAACCAAACCCCGTCAAAAAATCGTCAAATGTGGGTCGTCGCTGACAACAAAAACCGCCCCAGCTGCCAGTGTTGCCATATCACCGGCCCTAAATGGTGGTAGAAATGATCAGCGACGTCTGTTCCACCCCGCTATATGAAAAAAAATCGAAAAAGTCGAAATTTACGTTCTCCCTCAAAACGGGGAAATTACCCCAAAATCGGGGAAAATTACCCCACGGTTTGATTTCCCTTAGCCAGCCCTACAAAAGGCCACCCGGTGTTGTCAGTCGAAAAACGCCGGCAACCGCGTCAAAATCTCGAATTAATGTTTTCGAAATTGCAACACTTTACAAAATGGCCGCCAGCGGAGCCGCCATGTTGAAATGTCAAAGTTTCGGATTTTTCCCGGTAACTGCATCGTATACGGAGCAGGATGACGTTTACCCCACGTTGCCAGCACGTCTGGAACGGGGAGATCAATTCGGGTCAAATCGGGTCGACGAAAAAATTCAAACTCCCTTGGCGGCCAGTGTTGCCAGTTGCGGAAAATAAAAATACCAGAAAGTCATAGAGGCCACGACCCTCTATAGGTGCATGGGGTTGAAAATTGCGAAAAGTCGTTATTTCGATTTTCGACTTTTCGGGCCCCCAGAGGAAAAACTACCAAAAATGGTAGAAAATTTTTCCAACCTGGCAACACTTTGCGCCGAGCTCTAACCCCGCCCAGAACATTTGACCCCACTCCGAGGCCGCCATCTTGGCGAAAATGCGGTTCAAAAATGTCAAAAATTTGAGCGTTCCAAGATGGCCGCCGGCGCCGCCGCCATTTTGTTTTTCGCCAACCGGCTACCATAATCGTAAACTCGAGGACGCGTTCGACCGGAGCCATCAAAAAAATCAGCCGAAATCCCGAAAATCACGCGCGTGTTCGGTCGCAAACACGGGGCGAAACGGGTTTTTCGATGCAAGATGGCGGCGCGGCCATTTTGTTTTTTCACATTTCGACACAAGCACCCAATCCCCGGGGGCGACACGATCACGCGTACCAAAAACCAGCGCGATCGGAGTCGTTTTGGAAATTTTGACATTTCGCGCCGGCGGCCATCTTGGATTTTTCAAATTTCGAATATCGCTTTCTACTCGACTTAATCGATCGTGCATCTCTTTCTAACATCGGTTGCGAGTCGGTGCAAAAATGTGTCTTTTTTTGCTGAAGTTTAAAAATTAGCCTAAAAAAGGTGTTCGATTATTAAAAAAACTGGAAAGGATACGATCTACTGGGAATGCGCTTTCATTTGATACCCATATAACGTGGGTGGCAAAAGAAAAGCGATCGGCTAATTAGGGCCGGCGGCCATATTGAATTTGAAGTAATGTCATAGACTGTATCGTATTTTACACTAAAATTCCATTCATTTGATACCCATATTCCGTGGGTGACAAAACAAAAGCGATCTGTCATTTCGGAGCGGTGGCAACACTGAATCATCATGTGGACGCGTGTGTGCCGCGAGGTGCAAGCACCTCGCGGTGGTGTAGTCCTCACATCGCTTTTGTAATAAAAAAATAAAGTTTTCAGTTGCGATTTGGTGCAAAAATGTATCTTTTTTCAGGTCAAATTAAAATTTGCCTAAAAAAGGTGTTCGATTGATCAAAAAACTGGATAGGTTATGTTGTACTTTATACGCTATTTTATGTCGAAGCGATGTCGATGTCGCGTGTGTGCCGCGGGGAGCAAGCACCCCGCGGTGGAGTGGTCCACTTAATGTTTTTCTAAGCAAAAGGTTTTCAGTTGCGAGTCGGTGCAAAAAAAAATCGTTTTTTTAAGTTATAAAAAATGGTGTTCGATTATTAAAAAAACTGAAAAGGTTAGGTTCTTCTCTGAAAACTCTTTCATTTGATACCCATATTACATAGGTGGCAAAAGAAAAGCGATCCGCCATTTTGGAGCGGCGGCCATATTGAATTTGGAGAAACGTCACTTACTGAATCGTATTCTACACTTAAAATCCTTACATTTGATACCCATATTACATAGGTGGAGAAGGAAAAGCGATTTGACATTTCGGAGCGGCGGCCATATTGAGTTTGAAGCAATATCACTCACTGTATCGTGTTCTACTAATAAAATCCTTACATTTGATACCCATATTGCATAGGCGGTAAAAGGAAAGCGGTCGGCCATTCTGGAGCGGCGGCCATATTGAGTTTGAAACAATGTCACTCATTTTATCGTGTTCTACTATTAAAGGCCTTTCATTTGATACCCATATTGCATAGGTGGCAAAAGAAAAGCGAACCGCCATTTTGGAGCGGCGGCCATATTGAATTTGGAGAAACGTCACTCACCTTATCGTGTTCTACTCCCAAATCCCATTCATTTGATACCCATATTGCATGGGTGGCAAAAGAAATGCAATCCGCTATTTTGGAAGCGGCGGCCATATTGGATTTAGACAAAAATCATTTACTTACTTTTGTTTGACTCTTAAAGCCCTTTCATTTGATACCCATATCGCTATGGTTACAAAAGAAATGTGATCCGACCTTTTTTTATTGGCGGCCATTTTGAATTCGTAGAGGTGACGTTACTTGCATCGTGTAGTACTCGCAAAACCCTTTCATTTGATACCCATATCACCATGCCGCGGCTGAAAACTGCACCGAAATAGCAAAAAGCGCAAATTTTTGAAAAAAGGCCGCCAGCGCCGCCGCCATCTTGAAAAATTGAAATGTCAAATTTTTTAAAAATACTTGACTATATTTCCTATCGATTGGTATTACCAGCTGGCCCCTAACCTTAACCAAACCCCGTCAAAAAATTGTCAAATTTGGGTCGTCGCTGACAACAAAAACCGCCCCAGCTGCCAGTGTTGCCATATCACCGGCCCCAAATGGAGGTAGAAATGATCAGCGACGTCTGTTCCACCCCGCTATATGGGGAAAAATTTAAAAAGTCGAAATTTACGTTCTCCCCTAAAACGGGGAATTTACCCCAAAATCGGGGAAAATTACCCCACGGTTTGATTCCTCTTAGCCAGCCCTACAAAAGGCCACCCGGTGTTGTCAGTCGAAAAACGCCGACAACCGCGTCAAAATCGCGAATTCATGTTTTCGATATTGCAACCCTTAACAAAATGGCCGCCAGCGGAGCCGCCATCTTGAAATGTCAAAGTTTCGGATTTTTCCCGGTAACTGCATCGTATACGAAGCAGGATGACGTTTACCCCACGTTGCCAGCACGTCTGGAACGGGGAGATCAATTCGGGTCAAATCGGGTCGACGAAAAAATTCAAACCCCCTTGGCGGCCAGTGTTGCCAGTTGCGGAAAATAAAAATACCAGAAAGTCATAGAGGCCCCGACCCTCTATAAGCGCATGGGGCTGAAAATTGCGAAAAGTCGTTATTTCGATTTTCGACTTTTCGGGCCCCCAGAGGAAAAACTACCAAAAATGGTAGAAAATTTTTCCAACCTGGCAACACTTTGCGCCGAGCTCTAACCCCGCCCAGAACATTTGACCCCACTCCGAGGCCGCCATCTTGGCGAAAATGCGGTTCAAAAATGTCAAAAATTTGAGCGTTCCAAGATGGCCGCCGGCGCCGCCGCCATTTTGTTTTTCGCCAACCGGCTACCATAATCGGAAACTCGAGGACGCGTTCGACCGGAGCCATCAAAAAAATCAGGCGAAATCCCGGAAATCACGCGCGTCTTCGGTCGCAAACACGGGGCGAAACGGGTTTTTCGATCCAAGATGGCGGCGCGGCCATTTTGTTTTTCCACATTTCGACAGAAGCACCCGATCCCCGGGGGCGAAACAATCACGCGTCCCAAAAACCAGCGCGATCGGAGTCGTTTTGGAAATTTTGACATTTGGCGCCGGCGGCCATCTTGGATTTTTCTAATTTCGAATATCGCTTTCTACTCGACCGAATCGATCGTGCATCTCGCTCTAACATCCCAAAACCCTAAAGTAACTGCAAATGTCCCAAAAATACCCCTGATCAGTGAGTGAGTGAGTGAGTCAGTGGTAATCCAGCTATATATAGTATAGACTAGATGTCGCGTGTGTGCCGCGGGGTGCGAGCACCCCGCGGAGGTGTTGTTCCACTTTTAGCTTTTGTAATCAAAAGGTTATCGGTTGCGAGTAGGTGCAAAAATGTTTTTTTTTTTGTCGAAGTTGTAAAAATTTGCCTAAAAAAGGTGTTCGAATATTCAAAAAACTGGAAAGGATACGTTTTTCTCTGAATGCTCTTTCATTTGATACCCATATTACGTGGGTGGCAAAAGAAAATCGATCGGCCAATTCGGAGCGGCGGCCATATTGAATTTGGAGTAATGTCATTGACTGTGTCGTTTTTTACACTCAAAGTCCATTCATTTGATAGCCATATTCCGTGGGTGACAAAACAAAAGCGATCTGTCATTTCGGAGCGGTGGCAACACTGAATCATCATGTGGACGCGTGTGTGCCGCGAGGTGCAAGCACCTCGCGGTGGTGTAGTACTCACATCGCTTTTATAATAAAAAAAAAGTTTTCAGTTGCGATTTGGTGCAAAAATGTATCTTTTTTGAGGTCAATTTAAAATTTGCCTAAAAAAGGTGTTCGATTGATCAAAAAACTGGAAAGGTTATGTTGTACTTTATACGCTATTTTATGACGAAGCGATGTCGATGTCGCGTGTGTGCCGCGGGGAGCAAGCACCCCGCGGTGGAGTGGTCCACTTAATGTTTTTCTAAGCAAAAGGTTTTCAGTTGCGAGTCGGTGCAAAAAAAAATCGTTTTTTTAAGTTACATAAAAAATGGTGTTCGATTATTAAAAAAAACTGAAAAGGTTACGTTCTACTCTAAAAATCCTTACATTTGATACCCATATTACATAGGTGGAGAAGGAAAAGCGATTTGACATTTTGGAGCGGCGGCCATATTGAGTTTGAAGCAATATCACTCACTGTATCGTGTTCTACTAATAAAATCCTTACATTTGATACCCATATTACATAGGTGGCAAAACAAAAGCGATCCGCCATTTTGGAGCGGCGGCCATATTGAATTTGGAGAAACGTCACTTACTGAATCGTATTCTACAATTAAAATCCTTACATTTGATACCCATAATACATAGGTGGAGAAGTAAAATCGGTCTGTCATTTCGGAGCGGCGGCCATATTGAGTTTGAAGCAATGTCACTCACTGTATCGTGTTCTACTATTAAAGCCCTTTCATTTGATACCCATATTACATAGGTGGCAAAAGAAAAGCCATCCGCAATTTCGGAGCGGCGGCCATTTTGATTTTGGAGCAATGTCACTCACTTTGTCGTATTTTTCATTCAAAATCCTTACATTTGATACCCATATTGCATAGGTGGTAAAAGGAAAGCGGTCGGCCATTTTGAAGCGGCGGCCATATTGAGTTTGAAACAATGTCACTCACTGTATCGTGTTCTACTATTAAAGCCCTTTCATTTGATACTCATATTGCATAGGTGGCAAAAGAAAATCGATTTGACATTTTGGAGCGGCGGCCATATTCAATTTGGAACAGCGTCACTTACTGAATCGTATTCTACAATTAAAATCCATACATTTGATACCCATATTGCATAGGTGGCAAAAGAAAATCGATTTGACATTTTGGAGCGGCGGCCATATTCAATTTGGTGTAACGTCACTTACTGTACCGTATTCTACATTTAAAATCCTTACATTTGATACCCATATTACATAGGTGGAGAAGGAAAAGCGGTCGGCCATTTTGAAGCGGCGGCCATATTGAGTTTGAAACAATGTCACTCACTGTATCGTGTTCTACTATTAAAGCCCTATCATTTGATACCCATATTGCATAGGTGGCAAAAGAAAATCGATTTGACATTTCGGAGCGGCGGCCATATTGAATTTGGAACAGCGTCACTTACTGAATCGTATTCTACAATTAAAATCCAAACATTTGATACCCATATTACATAGGTGGCGAAAGAAAAACGATTAAACATTTCGGAGCGGCGGCCATATTGAGTTTGAAGCAATATCACTCACTGTATCGTGTTCTACTAATAAAACCCTTACATTTGATACCCATATTGCATAGGTGGCAAAAGAAAATCGATTTGACATTTTGGAGCGGCGGCCATATTCAATTTGGTGTAACGTCACTTACTGTACCGTGTTCTACACTTAAAATCCTTACATTTGATACCCATATTACATAGGTGGAGAAGGAAAAGCGATTTGACATTTTGGAGCGGCGGCCATATTGAGTTTGAAGCAATATCACTCACTGTATCGTGTTCTACTAATAAAATCCTTACATTTGATACCCATATTACATAGGTGGCAAAACAAAAGCGATCCGCCATTTTGGAGCGGCGGCCATATTGAATTTGGAGAAACGTCACTTACTGAATCGTATTCTACACCTAAAATCCTTACATTTGATACCCATAATACATAGGTGGAGAAGTAAAATCGGTCTGTCATTTCGGAGCGGCGGCCATATTGAATTTGGAGAAACGTCACTTACTGAATCGTAATCTACACCTAAAATCCTTACATTTGATACCCATAATACATAGGTGGAGAAGTAAAATCGGTCTGTCATTTCGGAGCGGCGGCCATATTGAATTTGGAGAAACGTCACTTACTGAATCGTATTCTACACTTAAAATCCTTACATTTGATACCCATATTACATAGGTGGAGAAGGAAAAGCGATTTGACATTTCGGAGCGGCGGCCATATTGAGTTTGAAGCAATGTCACTCACTGTATCGTGTTCTACTAATAAAACCCTTACAATTGATACCCATATTGCATAGGTAGCAAAAGAAAATCAATTTGACATTTTGGAGCGGCGGCCATATTCAATTTGGTGTAACGTCACTTACTGTATCGTATTCTACACCTAAAATCCTTACATTTGATACCCATAATACATAGGTGGGGAAGTGAAATCGGTCTGTCATTTCGGAGCGGCGGCCATATTGAATTTGGAGAAACGTCACTTACTGAATCGTAATCTACACTTAAAATCCATACATTTGATACCCATATTACATAGGTGGAGAAGGAAAAGCGATTTGACATTTCGGAGCGGCGGCCATATTGAGTTTGAAGCAATATCACTCACTGTATCGTGTTCTACTAATAAAATCCTTACATTTGATACCCATATTGCATAGGCGGTAAAAGGAAAGCGGTCGGCCATTTTGAAGCGGCGGCCATATTGAGTTTGAAGCAATGTCACTCATTTTATCGTGTTCTACTATTAAAGGCCTTTCATTTGATACCCATATTGCATAGGTGGCAAATGAAAAGCGATCTGCCATTTTGGAGCGGCGGCCATATTGAATTTGAAACAATGTCACTCACTGTATCGTGTTCTACTATTAAAGCCCTTTCATTTGATACCCATATTACATAGGTGGCAAAAGAAAAGCGATCCGCAATTTCGGAGCGGCGGCCATTTTGATTTTGAAGCAATGTCACTCACTTTATCGTGTTCTACTCGCAAATGCCTTTCATTAGAAACCCATATTGCATGGGTGGCAAAAGAAATGCATTCCGCCATTTTGGAAGCGGCGGCCATATTGGATTTAGACAAAAATAATTAATTTGGTTTTGTTTCACTCTTAAAGCCCTTTCATTTGATACCCATATTGCTATGGTTACAAAAGAAATGTGATACGACATTTTTTTAATGGCGGCCATTTTGAATTCATAGAGGTGACGTTACTTACATCGTGTAGTACTCGCAAAACCCTTTCATTTGATACCCATATCACCATGCCGCGGTTGAAAACCGCACCGGAATAGCAAAAAGCGCAAATATTTAAAAAAGGCCGCCAGCGCCGCCGCCATCTTGAAAAATTGAAATGTCAAATTTTTCATGTGAAGTCGACTATATGTGCTATCAAGTGACATTACCAGCTAGCCGCTAGCCCTCACACAACCCCGCCAATAAATCGTCAAATTTGGGTTGTGGCTAACAATAAAAACCGCCCCAGCTGCCAGTGTTGCCATATCACCGGCTCCAAATGGTGGTAGAAATGATCAGCGACGTCCGTTCCACCCCGCTATATAAAAAAAAATCGAAAAAGTCGAAATTTACGTTTTTCCCCAAAACGGGGAAATTACCCCAAAATCGGGGAAAATTACCCCACGGTTGGATTTCCCTTGGCGAGCACTACGAAAGGCCACCCGGTGTTGTCAGTCGAAAAACGCCGGCAACCGCGTCAAAATCGGGATTTTATTTTTTCGACATTGCTACACTTTACAAAATGGCCGCCAGCGGAGCCGCCATGTTGAAATGTCAAAGTTTCGGATTTTTCCCGGTAACTGCATCGTATACGGAGCAGGATGACGTTTACCCCACGTTGCCAGCACGTCTGGAACGGGGAGATCAATTCGGGTCAAATCAGGTCTACGAAAAAGTTTAAACCTCCTTGGCGGCCAGTGTTGCCAGTTGCGGAAAATAAAAATACCAGAAAGTCATAGAGGCCCCGACGGTCTATAGGCGCATGGGGTTGAAAATTGCGAAAAGTCGTTATTTCGATTTTCGACTTTTCGGGCCTCCAGAGGAAAAACTACCAAAAATGGTAGAAAATTTTTCCAACCTGGCAACACTTTGCGCCGAGCTCTAACCCCGCCCAGAACATTTCACCCCACTCCGAGGCCGCCATCTTGGCGAAAATTCGGTTGGAAAATGTCGAAAATTTGAGCGTTCCAAGATGGCCGCCGGCGCCGCCGCCATTTTGTTTTTCGCCAACCGGCTACCATAATCGGAAACTCGAGGACGCGTTCGACCGGAGCCATCAAAAAAATCAGGCGAAATCCCGGAAATCACGCGCGTCTTCGGTCGCAAACACGGGGCGAAACGGGTTTTTCGATCCAAGATGGCGGCGCGGCCATTTTGTTTTTTGACATTTCGACAGTCACACCCCATCCCCGGGGGCGAAACGATCACGCGTCCCAAAAACCAGCGCGATCGGAGCCGTTTTGGAAATTTTGACATTTCGCGCCGGCGGCCATCTTGGATTTTTCAAATTTCGAATATCGCTTTCTACTCGACTTAATCGATTGTGCATCTCTTTCTAACATCCCAACACCCAAAAGTAATTGCAAATGTCCCAAAAATACCCCTGATCAGTGAGTGAGTCAGTCAGTCAGTCAGTCAGTGGTAATCCAGCTTTATATAGTATAGACTAGATGTCGCGTGTGTGCCGCGGGGTGCGAGCACCCCGCGGAGGTGTTGTTCCACTTTTAGCTTTTGTAATCAAAAGGTTATCGGTTGCGAGTAGGTGCAAATATGTGTCTTTTTTTGCTGAAGTTTAAAAATTTGCCTAAAAAAGGTGTTCGAATATTCAAAAAACTGGAAAGGATACGATCTACTCGGAATGCGCTTTCATTTGATACCCATATAACGTGGGTGGCAAAAGAAAAGGGATCGGCCAATTAGGGGCGGCGGCCATATTGAATTTGAAGCAATGTCAGTGACTGTATCGTATTTTACACTCAAAGTCCATTCATTTGATACCCATATTCGGTGGGTGGCAAAAAAAAGCGATCTGTCATTTCCATGCGCCGGCAACATTGAATTGTCATGTGGAAGCGCGTATGCCGCGAGGTGCACGCACCTCGCGGTGGTGTGGTCCTCACATCGCTTTTGTAATAAAAAAAAGTTTTCAGTTGCGATTTGGTGCATAAATGTATCTTTTTTGGATTCAATTTAAAATTTGCCTAAAAAAGGTGTTCGATTGATCAAAAAGCTGGAAAGGTTATAGTGTACATTATACGCTCTTTTATTTCGAAGCGATGTCGATGTCGCGTGTGTGCCGCGGGGAGCAAGCACCCCGCGGTGAAGTGGTCCACTTAATGTTTTTCTAAGCAAAAGGTTTTCAGTTGCGAGTCGGTGCAAAAAAATTTTCGTTTTTTTGAGTTACATAAAAACTGGTGTTCGATTATTAAAAAAACTGAAAAGGTTACGTTCTACTCTGAAAATCCTTACATTTGATACCCATATTACATAGGTGGAGAAGGAAAAGCGATTTGACATTTCGGAGCGGCGGCCATATTGAGTTTGAAGCAATATCACTCACTGTATCGTGTTCTATTAATAAAATCCTTACATTTGATACCCATATTCGGTGGGTGGCAAAAAAAAGCGATCTGTCATTTCCATGCGCCGGCAACATTGAATTGTCATGTGGACGCGCGTATGCCGCGAGGTGCACGCACCTCGCGGTGGTGTGGTCCTCACATCGCTTTTGTAATAAAAAAAAGTTTTCAGTTGCGATTTGGTGCATAAATGTATCTTTTTTGGGGTCAATTTAAAATTTGCCTAAAAAAGGTGTTCGATTGATCAAAAAGCTGGAAAGGTTATGTTGTACTTTACACGCTCTTTTATTTCGAAGCGATGTCGATGTCGCGTGAGTGCCGCGGGGAGCAAGCACCCCGCGGTAGAGTGGTCCACTTAATGTTTTTCTAAGCCAAAGGTTTTCAGTTGCGAGTCGGCGCAAAAAAAAATTCGTTTTTTTAAGTTACATAAAAAATGGTGTTCGATTATTAAAAAAAACTGAAAAGGTTACGTTCTACTCTAAAAATCCTTACATTTGATACCCATATTACATAGGTGGAGAAGGAAAAGCGATTTGACATTTTGGAGCGGCGGCCATATTGAGTTTGAAGCAATATCACTCACTGTATCGTATTCTACACTTAAAATCCTTACATTTGATACCCATATTACATAGGTGGAGAAGGAAAATCAGTCTGTCATTTCGGAGCGGCGGCCATATTGATTTTGGAGAAACGTCACTTACTGAATCGTATTCTACACTTAAAATCCTTACATTTGATACCCATATTACATAGGTGGAGAAGGAAAAGCGATTTGACATTTCGGAGCGGCGGCCATATTGAATTTGGAGAAACGTCACTTACTGAATCGTATTCTACAATTAAAATCCTTACATTTGATACCCATATTACATAGGTGGAGAAAGAAAAGCGATTTGACATTTCGGAGCGGCGGCCATATTGAGTTTGAAGCAATATCACTCACTGTATCGTGTTCTATTAATAAAATCCTTACATTTGATACCCATATTACATAGGTGGAGAAGGAAAATCGGTCTGTCATTTCGGAGCGGCGGCCATATTGAATTTGGTGAAACGTCACTTACTGTACCGTATTCTACACTTAAAATCCTTACATTTGATACCCACATTACATAGGTGGAGAAGGAAAAGCGATTTGACATTTCGGAGCGGCGGCCATATTGAGCTTGAAGCAATGTCACTCACTGTATCGTGTTCTACTAATAAAACCCTTACATTTGATACCCATAATACATAGGTGGAGAAGGAAAATCGGTCTGTCATTTCGGAGCGGCGGCCATATTGAATTTGGAGAAACGTCACTTACTGAATCGTATTCTACACTTAAAATCCTTACATTTGATACCCATATTACATAGGTGGAGAAGGAAAATCGGTCTGTCATTTCGGAGCGGCGGCCATATTGAATTTAGAGAAACGTCACATACTGAATCGTATTCTACACATAAAATCCTTACATTTGATACCCATATTACATAGGTGGAGAAGGAAAAGCGATTTGACATTTCGGAGCGGCGGCCATATTGAGTTTGAAGCAATGTCACTCACTGTATCGTGTTCTACTAATAAAATCCTTTCATTTTATACCCATATTACATAGGTGGCAAAAGAAAAGCGATCCGCCATTTTGGAGCGGCGGCCATATTGAATTTGGAGAAATGTCACTTACTGAATCGTATTCTACACTTAAAATCCTTACATTTGATACCCATATTACATAGGTGGAGAAGGAAAATCGGTCTGTCATTTCGGAGCGGCGGCCATATTGAATTTGGAGAAACGTCACATACTGAATCGTATTCTACACATAAAATCCTTACATTTGATACCCATATTACATAGGTGGAGAAAGAAAAGCGATTTAACATTTCGGAGCGGCGGCCATATTGAGTTTGAAGCAATATCACTCACTGTATCGTGTTCTATTAATAAAATCCTTACATTTGATACCCATATTACATAGGTGGAGAAGGAAAATCGGTCTGTCATTTCGGAGCGGCGGCCATATTGAATTTGGAGTAACGTCACATACTGAATCGTATTCTACACATAAAATCCTTACATTTGATACCCATATTACATAGGTGGAGAAAGAAAAGCGATTTGACATTTCGGAGCGGCGGCCATATTGAGTTTGAAGCAATATCACTCACTGCATCGTGTTCTATTAATAAAATCCTTACATTTGATACCCATATTACATAGGTGGAGAAGGAAAATCGGTCTGTCATTTCGGAGCGGCGGCCATATTGAATTTGGTGAAACGTCACTTACTGTACCGTATTCTACACTTAAAATCCTTACATTTGATACCCACATTACATAGGTGGAGAAGGAAAAGCGATTTGACATTTCGGAGCGGCGGCCATATTGAGCTTGAAGCAATGTCACTAACTGTATCGTGTTCTACTAATAAAACCCTTACATTTGATACCCATAATACATAGGTGGAGAAGGAAAATCGGTCTGTCATTTCGGAGCGGCGGCCATATTGAATTTGGAGAAACGTCACTTACTGAATCGTATTCTACACTTAAAATCCTTACATTTGATATCCATATTACATAGGTGGCGAAGGAAAAGCGATTTGACATTTCGGAGCGGCGGCCATATTGAGTTTGAAGAAATGTCACTCACTGTATCGTGTTCTACTAATAAAATCCTTTCATTTGATACCCATATTACATAGGTGGCAAAAGAAAAGCGATCCGCCATTTTGGAGCGGCGGCCATATTGAATTTGGAGAAATGTCACTTACTGAATCGTATTCTACACTTAAAATCCTTACATTTGATACCCATATTACATAGGTGGAGAAGGGAAAGCGATTTGACATTTCGGAGCGGCGGCCATATTGAGTTTGAAGCAACGTCACTCACTGTATTGTGTTCTACTCATAAAACCCTTACATTTGATACCCATATTGCATAGGTGACAAAAGAAAAGCGAACCGCCATTTTGGAGCGGCGGCCATATTGGATTTGGAGAAACGTCACTCACCTTATCGTGCTCTACTCCCAAATCCCTTTCATTTGATACCCATATTGCATGGGTGGCAAAAGAAATACAATCCGCCATTTTGGAAGCGGCGGCCATATTGGATTTAGACAAAAATCATTCACTTGATTTTGTTTCACTCTTAAAGCCCTTTCATTTGATACCCATATCGCTATGGTTCCAAAAGAAATGTGATCCGACATTTTTTTAATGGCGGCCATTTTGAATTCATAGAGGTGACGTTACTTGCATCGTGTAGTACTCGCAAAACCCTTTCATTTGATACCCATATCATCATGCCGCGGCTGAAAACCGCACCGGAATAGCAAAAAGCGCAATTTTTTTAAAAAAGGCCGTCAGCGCAGCCGCCATCTTGAAAAGTTGAAATGTCAAATTTTTTTAGAATACTTGACTATATTTCATATCGATTGGTATCACCAGCTGGCCCCTAGCCCTAACCAAACCGCGTCAAAAAATCGTCAAATTTGGGTCGTCGCTGACAACAAAAACCGCCCCAGCTGCCAGTGTTGCCATATCACCCTCCCCAAATGGTGGTAGAAATGATCAGCGACGTCTGTTCCACCCCGTTATATGATAAAAACTCGAAAAAATCGAAATTTACGTTTTCCCCTAAAACGGGGAAATTACCCCAAAATCGGGGTAAATTACCCCACGGTTTGATTCCCCTTAGCTAGCCCTACAAAAGGCCACCCGGTGTTGTCAGTCGAAAAACGCCGGCAACCACGTCAAAATCGGGATTTTATTTTTTCGAAATTGCAACACTTTACAAAATGGCCGCCAGCGGAGCCGCCATGTTGAAATGCCAAGTTTCGGATTTTTCCCGGTAACTGCATCGTATACGGAGCAGGATGACGTTTACCCCACGTTGCCAGCACGTCTAGAACGGGGAGATCAATTCGGGTCAAATCGGGTCGACGAAAAAATTCAAACCCCCTTGGCGGCCAGTGTTGCCAGTTGCGGAAAATAAAAATACCAGAAAGTCATAGAGGCCCCGACCCTCTATAGGCGCATGGGGTTGAAAATTGCGAAAAGTCGTTATTTCAATTTTCGACTTTTCGGGCCCCCAGAGGAAAAACTACCAAAAATAGTAGAAAATTTTTCCAACCTGGCAACACTTTGCTCCGAGCTCTAACCCCGCCCAGAACATTTGACCCCACTCCGAGGCCGCCATCTTGGCGAAAATGCGGTTCAAAAATGTCAAAAATTTCAGCGTTCCAAGATGGCCGCCGGCGCCGCCGCCATTTTGTTTTTCGCCAACCGGCTACCATAATCGGAAACTCGAGGACGCGTTCGACCGGAGCCATCAAGAAAATCAGCCGAAATCCCGAAAATCACGCGCGTGTTCGGTCGCAAACACGGGGCGAAACGGGTTTTTCGATCCAAGATGGCGGCGCGGCCATTTTGTTTTTTCACATTTCGACAGAAGCACCCGATCCCCGGGGGCGAAACGATCACGCGTCCCAAAAACCAGCGCGATCGGAGTCGTTTTGGAAATTTTGACATTTCGCGGCGGCGGCCATCTTGGATTTTTCAAATTTTGAATATCGCTTTCTACTCGACTGAATCGATCGTACATCTCGCTCTAACATCCCAAAACCCAAAAGTAACTGCAAATGTCCCAAAAATACCCCTGATCAGTGAGTCAGTGAGTGAGTCAGTCAGTCAGTGGTAATCCAGCTTTATATAGTATAGATAGACTAGATGTCGCGTGTGTGCCGCGGGGTGCGCGCACCCCGCGGTGGTGGACCCCCCACTTTAGCTTTTGTAATCAAAAGGTTATCAGTTGCGAGTAGGTGCAAAAATGAATTTTTTTTGTCGAAGTTATAAAATTTGCCTAAAAAAGGTGTTCGAATATTCAAAAAACTGGAAAGGATACGTTTTTCTCTGAATGCTCTTTCATTTGATACCCATATTACGTGGGTGGCAAAAGAAAATCGATCGGCCAATTCGGAGCGGCGGCCATATTGAATTTGGAGTAATGTCATTGACTGTGTCGTTTTTTACACTCAAAGTCCATTTTTTTGATATCTATATTGCGTGGGTGGCAAAAGAAAATCGATCTGTCATTTCGGAGCGGTGGCAACACTGAATCATGTGGACGCGTGTGTGCCGCGAGGTGCACGCACCTCGCGGTGGTGTGGTCCTCACATCGCTTTTGTAATAAAAAAAAGTTTTCAGTTGTGATTTGGTGCAAAAATGTATCTTTTTTGAGGTTGATTTAAAATTTGCCAAAGAAAGGTGTTCGATTAACCAAAAAGCTGGAAAGGTTATGTTCTACTCTATAAACATTTTTATTGGGAAGCCATGTCCATGTCGCGTGTGTGCCGCGGGGAGCAAGCACCCCGCGGTGGAGTGGTCCACTTAATGTGTTTCTAAGCGAAAGGTTTTCAGTTGCGAGTCGGTGCAAAAAAAATTTCGTTTTTTGAAGTTACATAAAATTTGCCTAAAAATGTGTTCGATTATTCAAAAAATTGGAAAGGTTACGTTCTACTTTGAAAATTCTTTCATTTGATACCCATATTACATAGGTGGCAAAAGAAAAGCCATCCGCCATTTTGGAGCGGCGGCCATATTGAATTTGGAGCAACGTCACTTACTGAATCGTATTCTACACTTAAAATCCTTACATTTGATACCCATATTACATAGGTGGAGAAGGAAAAGCGATTTGACATTTCGGAGCGGCGGCCATATTGAGTTTGAAACAATGTCACTCACTTTATCGTGTTCTACTAATAAAATCCTTACATTTGATACCCATATTACATAGGTGGAGAAGGAAAATCGGTCTGTCATTTCGGAGCGGCGGCCAAATTGAATTTGGAGAAACGTCACTTACTGAATCGTATTCTGCACTTAAAATCCATACATTTGATACCCATATAACAGAGGTGGAGAAGGAAAAGCGATTTGACATTTCGGAGCAGCGGCCATATTGAGTTTGAAGCAATATCATTCACTGTATCGTGTTCTACTAATAAAATCCTTACATTTGATACCCATATTACACAGGTGGAGAAGGAAAATCGGTCTGTCATTTCGGAGCGGCGGCCATATTGAATTTGGAGAAACGTCACTTACTGAATCGTATTCTACACTTAAAATCCTTACATTTGATACCCATATTACATAGGTGGAGAAGGAAAAGCGATTTGACATTTCGGAGCGGCGGCCATATTGAGTTTGAAGCAATATCACTCACTGTATCGTGTTCTACTAATAAAATCCTTACATTTGATACCCATATTACACAGGTGGAGAAGGAAAATCGGTCTGTCATTTCGGAGCGGCGGCCATATTGAGTTTGAAGCAATATCACTCGCTGTATCGTGTTCTACTAATAAAATCCTTACATTTGATACCCATATTACACAGGTGGAGAAGGAAAATCGGTCTGTCATTTCGGAGCGGCGGCCATATTGAATTTGGAGAAACGTCACTTACTGAATCGTATTCTACACTTAAAATCCTTACATTTGATACCCATATTACATAGGTGGAGAAGGAAAAGCGATTTGACATTTTGGAGCGGCGGCCATATTGAGTTTGAAGCAATGTCACTCACTGTATCGTGTTCTACTAATAAAACCCTTACATTTGATACCCATATTACATAGGTGGAGAAGGAAAAGCGATTTGACATTTCGGAGCGGCGGCCATATTGAGTTTGAAGCAATATCACTCACTGTATCGTGTTCTACTAATAAAACACTTACATTTGATACCCATATTGCATAGGTGGCAAAAGAAAATCCATTTGACATTTTGGAGCGGCGGCCATATTGAATTTGGAGCAACGTTACTTACTTTATCGTATTCTACACTTAAAATCCTTACATTTGATACCCATATTGCAAAGGTGGTGAATGGAAAGCGGTCGGCCATTTTGAAGCGGCGGCCATATTGAGTTTGAAACAACGTCACTCACTGTATCGTGTTCTACTATTAAAGCCCTTTCATTTGATACCCATATTGCATAGGTGGCGAAAGAAAATCGATTTGACATGTCGGAGCGGCGGCCATATTGAATTTGAAGCAACGTCACTAACTGTATCGTATTCTACACTTAAAATCCTTAAATTTGATACCCATATTACCGTGCCGCTACCGAAAACCGCACCGAAGTAGCAAAAAGCGCAAATTTAAAAACAATGGCCGCCAGCGCGTCCGCCATCTTGAAAATTTTAAATGTCAAATTTTTCGTGTAAAGCCGACTATATGTGCTAAAAAGTGATATTACCAGCTGGCCGCTAACCCTCACCTAACTCCGCCAATAAATTGTCAAATTTGGGTCGTCGCTGACAACAAAAACCGCCCCAGCTGCCAGTGTTGCCATATCACCGGCCCCAAATGGAGGTAGAAATGATCAGCGACGTCTGTTCCACCCTGCTATATGGGAAAAAATTTAAAAAGTCGCAATTTACGTTCTCCCCCAAAACGGGGAATTTACCCCAAAATCGGGGAAAATTACCCCACGGTTGGATTTCCCTCGGCGAGCACTACGAAAGGCCACCCGGTGTTGTCAGTCGAAAAACGCCGGCAACCGCGTCAAAATCGCGAATTAATGTTTTCGAAATTGCAATACTTTACAAAATGGCCGCCAGCGGAGCCGCCATGTTGAAATGTCAAAGTTTCGGATTTTTCCCGGTAACTACATCGTATACAGAGCAGGATGACGTTTACCCCTCGTTGCCAGCACATCTGGAACGGGGAGATCAATTCGGGTCAAATCGGGTCGACGAAAAAATTCAAACCCCCTTGGCGGCCAGTGTTGCCAGTTGCGGAAAATAAAAATACCAGAAAGTCATAGAGGCCCCGACCCTCTATAGGCTCATGGGGTTGAAAATTGCGAAAAGTCGCTATTTCGATTTTCGACTATTTGGCCCTCCAGAGGAAAAACTACCAAAAACGGTAGAAAATTTAACTAACCTGGCAACACTACGAGCCAAACTCTAACCCCGCCCAGAACATTTGACCCCACTCCGAGGCCGCCATCTTGGCGAAAATGCGGTTCAAAAAAGTCAAAAATTTGAGCGTTCCAAGATGGCCGCCGGCGCCGCCGCCATTTTGTTTTTCGCCAACCGGCTACCATAATCGGAAACTCGAGGACGCGTTCGACCGGAGCCATCAAAAAAATCAGCCGAAATCCCGAAAATCACGCGCGTGTTCGGTCGCAAACACGGGGCGAAACGGGTTTTTCGATCCAAGATGGCGGCGCGGCCATTTTGTTTTTTGGCATTTTGACAGAAGCACCCGATCCCCGGGGGCGAAACGATAACGCGTACCAAAAACCAGCGCGATCGGAGTCGTTTTGGGAATTTTGACATTTCGCGGCAGCGGCCATCTTGGATTTTTCAAATTTCGAATATCGCTTTCTACTCGACCGAATCGATCGTGCATCTCGCTCTAACATCCCAAAACCCAAAAGTAACTGCAAATGTCCTAAAAATACCCCTGATCAGTGAGTCAGTGAGTGAGTCAGTGGTAATCCAGCTTTATATATTATAGACTAGATAGACTAGATGTCGCGTGTGTGCCGCGGGGTGCGAGCACCCCGCGGAGGTGTTGCTCCACTTTTAGCTTTTGTAATCAAAAGGTTATCGGTTGCGAGTAGGTGCAAAAATGTATTTTTTTTTGTCGAAGTTGTAAAAATTTGCCTAAAAAAGGTGTTCGATTATTAAAAAAACTGGAATGGATACGATCTACTCGGAATGCGCTTTCATTTGATACCCATATAACGTGGGTGGCAAAAGAAAAGCGATCGGGTAATTAGGGGCGGCGGCCATATTTAATTTGAAGTAATGTCATTGACTGTATCGTATTTTACACTCAAAGTCCATTCATTTGATACCCATATTCCGTGGGTGACAAAACAAAAGCGATCTGTCATTTCGGAGCGGTGGCAACACTGAATCATCATGTGGACGCGTGTGTGCCGCGAGGTGCAAGCACCTCGCGGTGGTGTAGTCCTCACATCGCTTTTGTAATAAAAAAAAAAAGTTTTCAGTTGCGATTTGGTGCAAAAATGTATCTTTTTTCAGGTCAAATTAAAATTTGCCTAAAAAAGGTGTTCGATTGATCAAAAAACTGGAAAGGTTATGTTGTACTTTATACGCTATTTTATGTCGAAGCGATGTCGATGTCGCGTGTGTGCCGCGGGGAGCAAGCACCCCGCGGTGGAGTAGTCCACTTAATGTTTTTCTAAGCAAAAGGTTTTCAGCTGCGAGTCGGTGCAAAAAAAATTTCGTTTTTTTAAGTTACATAAAAAATGGTGTTCAATTATTAAAAAAAACTGAAAAGGTTACGTTCTACTCTAAAAATCCTTACATTTGATACCCATATTACATAGGTGGAGAAGGAAAAGCGATTTGACATTTTGGAGCGGCGGCCATATTGAGTTTGAAGCAATATCACTCACTGTATCGTGTTCTACTAATAAAATCCTTTCATTTGATACCCATATTACATAGGTGGCCAAAGAAAAGCGATCCACCATTTTGGAGCGGCGGCCATATTGAATTTGGAGCAACGTCACTTACTGAATCGTATTCTACACTTAAAATCCTTACATTTGATATCCATATTACATAGGTGGAGAAGGAAAAGCGATTTGACATTTCGGAGCGGCGGCCATATTGAGTTTGAAGCAATGTCACTCACTGTATCGTGTTCTACTAATAAAACCCTTTCATTTGATACCCATATTACATAGGTGGCAAAAGAAAAGCGATCCGCCATTTTGGAGCGGCGGCCATATTCAATTTGGAGTAACGTCACTTACTGTATCGTATTCTACACTTAAAATCCTTACATTTGATACCCATATTACATAGGTGGAGAAAGAAAAGCGATTTGACAATTCGGAGCGGCGGCCATATTGAGTTTGAAGAAATGTCACACACTGTAACGTGTTCTACTAATAAAACCCTTACATTTGATACCCATATTACATAGGTGGAGAAGGAAAAGCGATTTGACATTTCGGAGCGGCGGCCATATTGAGTTTGAAGCAATGTCACTCACTGTATCGTGTTCTACTATTAAAGCCGTTTTATTTGATACCCATATTGCATAGGTGGCAAAAGAAAATCGATTTGACATTTTGGACCGGCGGCCATATTCAATTTGGTGTAACGTCACTTACTGTATCGTACTCTACACTTAAAATCCTTACATTTGATACCCATATTACATAGGTGGAGAAAGAAAAGCGATTTGACAATTCGGAGCGGCGGCCATATTGAGTTTGAAGCAATGTCACTCACTAAATCGTGTTCTACTATTAAAGCCGTTTTATTTGATACCCATATTGCATAGGTGGCAAAAGAAAATCGATTTGACATTTTGGACCGGCGGCCATATTCAATTTGGTGTAACGTCACTTACTGTATCGTATTCTACACTTAAAATCCTTACATTTGATACCCATATTACATAGGTGGAGAAAGAAAAGCGATTTGACAATTCGGAGCGGCGGCCATATTGAGTTTGAAGAAATGTCACACACTGTAACGTGTTCTACTAATAAAACCCTTACATTTGATACCCATATTACATAGGTGGAGAAGGAAAAGCGATTCGACATTTTGGAGCGGCGGCCGTATTGAGTTTGAAGCAATGTCACTCACTGTATCGTGTTCTATTAATAAAACCCTTACATTTGATACCCATATTGCATAGGTGGCAAAAGAAAAGCCATCCGCAATTTCGGAGCGGCGGCCATTTTGATTTTGAAGCAATGTCACTCACTTTGTCGTCTTCTACTCCCAAATCCCTTTCATTTGATACCCATATTGCATAGGTGGCAAAAGAAAAGCGATCGGCTAATTAGGGGCGGCGGCCATATTGAATTCGAAGTAATGTCATTGACTGTATCGTATTTTACACTAAAATTCCATTCATTTGATACCCATATTCCGTGGGTGACAAAACAAAAGCGATTTGTCATTTCGGAGCGGTGGCAACACTGAATCATCATGTGGACGAGTGTGTGCCGCGAGGTGCAAGCACCTCGCGGTGGTGTAGTCCTCACATCGCTTTTGTAATAAAAAAAAAGTTTTCAGTTGCGATTTGGTGCAAAAATGTATCTTTTTTCAGGTCAAATTAAAATTTGCCTAAAAAAGGTATTCGATTGATCAAAAAACTGGAAAGGTTATGTTGTACTTTATACGCTATTTTATGTCGAAGCGATGTCGATGTCGCGTGTGTGCCGCGGGGAGCAAGCACCCCGCGGTGTAGTGGTCCACTTAATGTTTTTCTATGCAAAAGGTTTTCAGTTGCGAGTCGGTGCAAAAAAAATTTCGTTTTTTTAAGTTACATAAAAAATGGTGTTCGATTATTAAAAAAAACTGAAAAGGTTACGTTCTACTCTAAAAATCCTTACATTTGACACCCATATTACATAGGTGGAGAAGGAAAAGCGATTTGACATTTTGGAGCGGCGGCCATATTGAGTTTGAAGCAATATCACTCACTGTATCGTGTTCTACTAATAAAATCCTTACATTTGATACCCATATTACATAGGTGGCAAAACAAAAGCGATCCGTCATTTTGGAGCGGCGGCCATATTGAATTTGGAGAAACGTCACTTACTGAATCGTATTCTACACCTAAAATCCTTACATTTGATACCCATAATACATAGGTGGAGAAGTAAAATCGGTCTGTCATTTCGGAGCGGCGGCCATATTGAATTTGGAGAAACGTCACTTACTGAATCGTATTCTACACTTAAAATCCTTACATTTGATACCCATATTACATAGGTGGAGAAGGAAAAGCGATTTGACATTTCGGAGCGGCGGCCATATTGAGTTTGAAGCAATATCACTCACTGTATCGTGTTCTACTAATAAAATCCTTACATTTGATACCCATATTACATAGGTGGCAAAACAAAAGCGATCCGCCATTTTGGAGCGGCGGCCATATTGAATTTGGAGAAACGTCACTTACTGAATCGTATTCTACACCTAAAATCCTTACATTTGATACCCATAATACATAGGTGGAGAAGTAAAATCGGTCTGTCATTTCGGAGCGGCGGCCATATTGAATTTGGAGAAACGTCACTTACTGAATCGTATTCTACACCTAAAATCCTTACATTTGATACCCATAATACATAGGTGGAGAAGTAAAATCGGTCTGTCATTTCGGAGCGGCGGCCATATTGAATTTGGAGAAACGTCACTTACTGAATCGTATTCTACACTTAAAATCCTTACATTTGATACCCATATTACATAGGTGGAGAAGGAAAAGCGATTTGACATTTCGGAGCGGCGGCCATATTGAGTTTGAAGCAATGTCACTCACTGTATCGTGTTCTACTATTAAAGCCCTTTCATTTGATACCCATATTGCATAGGCGGTAAAAGGAAAGCGGTCGGCCATTTTGAAGCGGCGACCATATTGAGTTTGAAACAATGGTATCGATTCTGGCATGATTCTCTAAACCTAAAACTAAATTTGACAACAGTCTCTCCTTGTCATTTTGTATAGAGTATGACAAGGATAGACTGTTGTCAAATTTAGTTTTAGGTTTAGAGAATCATGCCAGAATCGACACCAATGTCACTCATTTTATCGTGTTCTACTATTAAAGGCCTTTCATTTGATACCCATATTGCATAGGTGGCAAATGAAAAGCGATCCGCCATTTTGGAGCGGCGGCCATATTGAATTTGAAACAATGTCACTCACTGTATCGTGTTCTACTATTAAAGCCCTTTCATTTGATACCCATATTACATATGAAAATTACAAAAGAAAAGCCATCCGCAATTTCGGAGCGGCGGCCATTTTGATTTTGGAGCAATGTCACTCACTTTGTCGTCTTCTACTCCCAAATCCCTTTCATTTGATACCCATATTGCATGGGTGGCAAAAGAAATGCAATCCGCTATTTTGGAAGCGGCGGCCATATTGGATTTAGACAAAAATCATTTACTTGTTTTTGTTTCACTCTTAAAACCCTTTCATTTGATACCCATATTGCTATGGTCGCAAAAGAAATATGAACCAGCCTTTTTTTAATGGCGGCCATTTTTAATCTATATCGGTGACACTACGTGTATCGTGTAGTACTCGCAAAACCCTTTCATTTAATACCCATATCACCATGCCGCGGCTGAAAACCGCACCGGAATAGCAAAAAGCGCAATTTTTTAAAAAAAGGCCGCCAGCGCGGCCGCCATCTTGAAAAGTTAATTTGTCAAATGTTTTATTAATACTTGACTATATTTCCTATCGATTGGTATCACCAGCTGGCCTCTAGCCCTAACCAAAACCCGTCAAAAAATAATCGAAATTGGGTCGTCGCTGACAATAAAAACCGCCCCAGCTGCCAGTGTTGCCATATCACCGGCCCCAAATGGTGGTAGAAATGATCAGCGACGTCTGTTCCACCCCGCTATATGATAAAAACTCGAAAAAATCGAAATTTACGTTTTCCCTCAAAACGGAGAATTTACCCCAAAATCGGGGAAAATTACCCCACGGTTTGATTTCCCTTAGCCAGCCCTACAAAAGGCCACCCGGTGTTGTCAGTCGAAAAACGCCGGCAACCGCGTCAAAATCGCGATTTTATTTTTTCGAAATTGCAACCCTTAACAAAATGGCCGCCAGCGGAGCCGCCATATTGAAATGTCAAAGTTTCGGATTTTTCCCGGTAACTACGTCATATACGGAGCAGGATAACGTTTACCCCACGTTGCCAGCACATCTGGAACGGGGAGATCAATTCGGGTCAAATCGGGTCGACGAAAAAATTCAAACCTCCTTGGCGGCCAGTGTTGCCAGTTGCGAAAAATAAAAATACCAGAAAGTCATATAAGCCCCGACGCTCTATAGGCGCATCGGGTTGAAAATTGCGAAACGTCGTTATTTCGATTTTCGACTTTTCGGGCCCCCAGAGGAAAAACTACCAAAAATGGTAGAAAATTTTTCCAACCTGGCAACACTTTGCGCCGAGCTCTAACCCCGCCCAGAACATTCGACCCCACTCCGAGGCCGCCATCTTGGCGAAAATGCGGTTCAAAAAAGTCAAAAATTTGAGCGTTCCAAGATGGCCGCCGGCGCCGCCGCCATTTTGTTTTTCGCCAACCGGCTACCATAATCGGAAACTCGAGGACGCGTTCGACCGGAGCCATCAAAAAAATCAGCCGAAGTCCCGAAAATCACGCGCGTGTTCGGTCGCAAACACGGGGCGAAACGGGTTTTTCGATCCAAGATGGCGGCGCGGCCATTTTGTTTTTTCACATTTTAACAGAAGCACCCCATCCCCGGGGGCGAAACGATCACGCGTACCAAAAACCAGCGCGATCGGAGTCGTTTTGGGAATTTTGACATTTCGCGGCGGCGGCCATCTTGGATTTTTCAAATTTCGAATATCGCATTCTACTCGACCGAATCGATCGTGCATCTCGCTCTAACATCCCAAAACCCAAAAGTACCTGCAAATGTCCCAAAAATACCCCTGATCAGTGAGTGAGTCAGTGAGTGAGTCAGTGGTAATCCAGCTTTATATAGTATAGACTAGATGTCGCGTGTGTGCCGCGGGGTGCGAGCACCCCGCGGAGGTGGATCGCCCACTTTAGCTTTTGTAATCAAAAGGTTATCGGTTGCGAGTAGGTGCAAAAATGTATTTTTTTTTGTCGAAGTTGTAAAAATTTGCCTAAAAAAGGTGTTCGATTATTAAAAAAACTGTAAAGGATACGATCTACTCGGAATGCGCTTTCATTTGATACCCATATAACGTGGGTGGCAAAAGAAAAGCGATCGGCTAATTAGGGGCGGCGGCCAAATTGAATTTGAAGTAATGTCATTGACTGTATCGTATTTTACACTAAAATTCCATTCATTTGATACCCATATTCCGTGGGTGACAAAACAAAAGCGATCTGTCATTTCGGAGCGGTGGCAACACTGAATCATCATGTGGACGCGTGTGTGCCGCGAGGTGCAAGCACCTCGCGGTGGTGTAGTCCTCACATCGCTTTTGTAATAAAAAAAAAGTTTTCAGTTGCGATTTGGTGCAAAAATGTATCTTTTTTCAGGTCAAATTAAAATTTGCCTAAAAAAGGTGTTCGATTGATCAAAAAACTGGAAAGGTTATGTTGTACTTTATACGCTATTTTATGTCGAAGCGATGTCGATGTCGCGTGTGTGCCGCGGGGAGCAAGCACCCCGCGGTGGAGTGGTCCGCTTAATGTTTTTCTAAGCAAAAGGTTTTCAGTTGCAAGTCGGTGCAAAAAAATTTTCATTTATTTAAGTTACATAAAAAATGGTGTTCGATTATTAAAAAAAAACTGAAAAGGTTACGTTCTACTCTAAAAATCCTTACATTTGTTACCCATATTACATAGGTGGAGAAGGAAAAGCGATTTGACATTTTGGAGCGGCGGCCATATTGAGTTTGAAGCAATATCACTCACTGTATCGTATTCTACTAATAAAATCCTTAGATTTGATACCCATATTACATAGGTGGCAAAACAAAAGCGATCCGCCATTTTGGAGCGGCGGCCATATTGAATTTGGAGAAACGTCACTTACTGAATCGTATTCTACACCTAAAATCCTTACATTTGATACCCATAATACATAGGTGGAGAAGTAAAATCGGTCTGTCATTTCGGAGCGGCGGCCATATTGAATTTGGAGAAACGTCACTTACTGAATCGTATTCTACACTTAAAATCCTTACATTTGATACCCATATTACATAGGTGGAGAAGGAAAAGCGATTTGACATTTCAGAGCGGCGGCCATATTAAGTTTGAAGCAATGTCACTTACTGTATCGTGTTCTACTATTAAAGCCCTTTCATTTGATACCCATATTGCATAGGTGGCAAAAGAAAATCGATTTGACATTTTGGAGCGGCGGCCATATTCAATTTGGTGTAACGTCACATACTGTATCGTATTCTACACTTAAAATCCTTACATTTGATACCCATATTACATAGGTGGAGAAGGAAAAGCGATTTGACATTTCGGAGCGGCGGCCATATTGAGTTTGAAGCAATATCACTCACTGTATCGTGTTCTACTAATAAAACCCTTACATTTGATATCCATATTACATAGGTGGCAAAAGAAAAGCGATCCGCCATTTTGGAGCGGCGGCCATATTGAATTTGGAGAAAAGTCACTTACTAAATCGTATTCTACAATTAAAATCCTTACATTTGATACCCATATTACATAGGTGGAGAAAGAAAAGCGATTTGACAGTTCGGAGCGGCGGCCATATTGAGTTTGAAGCAATATCACTCACTGTATCGTGTTCTACTAATAAAATCCCTACATTTGATACCCATATTACATAGGTGGCAAAATAAAAGCGATCCGCCATTTTGGAGCGGCGGCCATATTGAATTTGGAGAAACGTCACTTACTGAATCGTATTCTACACTTAAAATCCTTACATTTGATACCCATATTGCATAGGTGGAGAAGTGAAATCGGTCTGTCATTTCGGAGCGGCGGCCATATTGAATTTGGAGAAACGTCACTTACTGAATCGTATTCTACACTTAAAATCCTTACATTTGATACCCATATTACATAGGTGGAGAAGGAAAAGCGATTTGACATTTCGGAGCGGCGGCCATATTGAGTTTGAAGCAATATCACTCACTGTGTCGCGTTCTACTAATAAAATCCTTACATTTGATACCCATATTGCATAGGCGGTAAAAGGAAAGCGGTCGGCCATTTTGGAGCGGCGGCCATATTGAATTTGAAACAATGTCACTCACTGTATCGTGTTCTACTATTAAAGCCCTTTCATTTGATACCCATATTACATAGGTGGCAAAAGAAAAGCCATCCGCAATTTCGGAGCGGCGGCCATTTTGATTTTGGAGCAATGTCACTCACTTTGTCGTCTTCTACTCCCAAATCCCTTTCATTTGATACCCATATTGCATAGGTGGCAAAAGAAATGCAATCCGCTATTTTGGAAGCGGCGGCCATATTAGATTTAGACAAAAATCATTTACTTGGTTTTGTTTCACTCTTAAAGCCCTTTCATTTGATACCCATATCGCTATGGTTACAAAAGAAATGTGATCCGACATTTTTTTAATGGCGGCGATTTTTAATCTATATCGGTGACACTACGTGTGCCGTGTAGTACTCGCTAAACCCTTTCATTTGATACCCATATTACCGTGCCGCTACCGAAAACCGCACTGAAATAGCAAAAAGCGCAAATTTTGAAACAATGGTCGCCTGCGCCGCCGCCATCTTGAAAAATTGAAATGTCATATTTTTCATGTCAAGTCGACTATATGTGCTATCAAGTGACATTACGAGCTACCCGCTAGCCCTCACACAACCCCGCCAATAAATCGTCAAATTTGGGTTGTCGCTAACAATAAAAACCCTCCCACCTGCCAGTGTTGCCATAACACCAGCTCCAAATGTTGGTAGAAATGATCAGCGACGACTGTTCCACCCCGCTATATCAAAAAAAATTGAAAAAGTCGTAATTTACGTTTTCCCCTAAAACGGAGAAATTACCCCAAAATCGGGGAAAATTACCCCACTATTAGATTTCCCTCGTCGAGCACTACGACAGACCACCCGGTGTTGTCAGTCGAAAAACGCCGGCAACCGCGTCAAAATCGCGAATTAATGCCTTCGAAATGGCAACCCTTAACAAAATGGCCGCCAGCGGAGTTGCCATGTTGAAATGTCAAAGTTTCGGATTTTTCCCGGTAACTACATCATATACGGAGCAGGATGACGTTTACCCCACATGTCCAGCACATCTGCAACGGGGAGATCAATTCGGGTCAATTCGGGTCTACGAAAAAATTTAAACCTCCTTGGCGGCCAGTGTTGCCAGTTGCGGAAAATAAAAATACCAGAAAGTCATAGAGGCCCCGACGCTCTATAGGCGCATGGGGTTGAAAATCGCGAAAAGTTGTTATTTCGATTTTCGACTATTCGGGCCTCCAGAGGAAAAACTACCAAAAACGGTAGAAAATTTTTCACACCTGGCAACACTTCGCGCCGAGTTCTAACCCCGCCTAGAACATTTCACCCCACTCCGAGGCCGCCATCTTGGCGAAAATTCGGTTCAAAAATGTCGAAAATTTCAGCGTTCCAAGATGGCCGCCGGCGCCGCCGCCATTTTGTTTTTTGCCCAACCGCGGGCATCACAGTAAACTCCAGGACGCACCCGAGCGGAACCATCAAAAAAATCAGCCGAAATCCCGAAAATCACGCGCGTGTTCGGTCGCAAACACGGGGCGAAACGGGTTTTTCGATCCAAGATGGCGGCGCGGCCATTTTGTTTTTTCACATTTCGACAGAAGCACCCTATCCCCGGCGGCGAAACGATCACGCGTCCCAAAAACCAGCGCGATCGGAGTCGTTTTGGAAATTTTGACATTTCGAGCCGGCGGCCATCTTGGATTTTTCAAATTTCGAATATCGCTTTCTACTCGACTGAATCGATCGTGCATCTCGCTCTAACACCCCAAAACCCAAAAGTAACTGCAAATGTCCCAAAAATACCCCTGATCAGTGAGTCAGTCAGTCAGTGGTAATCCAGCTTTATATATTATAGACTAGATGTCGCGTGTGTGCCGCGGGGTGCGCGCACCCCGCGGTGGTGGACCCCCCACTTTAGCTTTTGTAATCAAAAGGTTATCGGTTGCGAGTAGGTGCAAAAATGAATTTTTTTTTGTCGAAGTTATAAAATTTGCCTAAAAAAGGTGTTCGAATATTCAAAAAACTGGAAAGGATACGTTTTTCTCTGAATGCTCTTTCATTTGATACCCATATTACGTGGGTGACAAAAGAAAATCGATCGGCCAATTCGGAGCGGCGGCCATATTGAATTTGGAGTAATGTCATTGACTGTGTCGTTTTTTACACTCAAAGTCCATTTTTTTGATATCTATATTGCGTGGGTGGCAAAAGAAAATCGATCTGTCATTTCGGAGCGGTGGCAACACTGAATCATCATGTGGACGCGTGTGTGCCGCGAGGTGCACGCACCTCGCGGTGGTGTGGTCCTCACATCGCTTTTGTAATAAAAAAAGTTTTCAGATTTGATACCCATATTACATAGGTGGAGAAGGAAAATCGGTCTGTCATTTCGGAGCGGCGGCCATATTGAATTTGGAGAAACGTCACTTACTGAATCGTATTCTACACTTAAAATCCTTACATTTGATACCCATATTGCATAGGTGGTAAAAGGAAAGCGGTCAGCCATTTTGAAGCGGCGGCCATATTGAGTTTGAAGCAATGTCACTCACTGTATCGTGTTCTACTATTAAAGCCCTATCATTTGATACCCATATTGCATAGGTGGCAAAAGAAAATCGATTTGACATTTCGGAGCGGCGGCCATATTGAATTTGGAACGCGTCACTTACTGAATCGTATTCTACAATTGAAATCCATACATTTGATACCCATATTACATAGGTGGCGAAAGAAAAGTGATTTGACATTTCGGAGCGGCGGCCATATTGAGTTTGAAGCAATATCACTCACTGTATCGTGTTCTACTAATAAAACCCTTACATTTGATACCCATATTGCATAGGTGGCAAAAGAAAATCGATTTGACATTTTGGAGCGGCGGCCATATTCAATTTGGTGTAACGTCACTTACTGTACCTTGTTCTACACTTAAAATCCTTACATTTGATACCCATATTACATAAGTGGAGAAGGAAATGCGATTTGACATTTCGAAGCGGCGGCCATATTGAGTTTGAAGCAATTTCACTCACTGTATCGTGTTCTACTAATAAAACACTTACATTTGATACCCATAATACATAGGTGGAGAAGGAAAAGCGATTTGACATTTCGCAGCGGCGGCCATATTGAGTTTGAAGCAATGTCACTCACTGTATCGTGTTCTACTAATAAAACCCTTACATTTGATACCCATATTGCATTGGTGGTGAAAGGAAAGCGGTCGGCCATTTCGAAGCGGCGGCCATATTGAGTTTGAAACAATGTCACTCACTGCATCGTGTTCTACTATTAAAGCCCTTTCATTTGATACCCATATTGCATAGGTGGCAAAAGAAAATCGATTTGACATGTCGGAGCGGCGGCCATATTGAATTTGAAGCAACGTCACTAACTGTATCGTATTCTACACTTAAAATCCTTAAATTTGATACCCATATTACCGTGCCGCTACCGAAAACCGCACTGAAATAGCAAAAAGCGCAAATTTTGAAACAATGGCCGCCTGCGCCGCCGCCATCTTGAAAAATTTTAATTTCATATTTTTCATGTCAAGCCGACTATATGTGCTATCAAGTGACATTACGAGCTACCCGCTAGCCCTCACACAACCCCGCCAATAAATCGTCAAATTTGGGTTGTCGCTAACAATAAAAACCGCCCCAGCTGCCAGTGTTACCATATATCCGGTCCCAAATGGTAGTAGAAATGATCAGCAACGTCTGTCCCACCCCGCTATTTGAAAAAAAATCGAAAAAGTCGAAATTTACGTTCTCCCCCAAAACGGAGAAATTACCCCAAAATCGGGGAAAATTACCCCACCCTTCGATTTCCCTCGGCTAGCACTTCAAAAGGCCACCCGGTGTTGTCAGTCGAAAAACGCCGGCAACCACGTCATAATCGCGATTTTATTTTTTCGAAATTGCAACACTTTACAAAATGGCCGCCAGCGGAGCCGCCATCTTGAAATGTCAAAGTTTCGGATTTTTCCCGGTAACTACGTCATATACAGAGCAGGATGACGTTTACCCCACGTTGCCAGCACATCTGAAACGGGGAGATCAATTCGGGTCAAATCGGGTCGACGAAAAAATTCAAACCTCCTTGGCGGCCAGTGTTGCCAGTTGCGGAAAATAAAAATACCAGAAAGTCATAGAGGCCGCGACGCTCTATAGGTGCACAGGGTTGAAAATTGCGAAAAGTCGCTATTTCGATTTTCGACTATTTGGCCCTCCAGAGGAAAAACTACCAAAAACAGTAGAAATTTTTTCACACCTGGCAACACTTCGTGCCGAGTTCTAACCCCGCCTAGAACATTTCATCCCACTCCGAGGCCGCCATCTTGGCGAAAATGCGGTTCAAAAAAGTCAAAAATTTCAGCGTTCCAAGATGGCCGCCGGCGCCGCCGCCATTTTGTTTTTCGCCAACCGGCTACGATAATCGGAAACTCGAGGACGCGTCCAACCGAAACCATCAAAAAAATCAGCCGAAATCCCGAAAATCACGCGCGTGTTCGGTCGCAAACACGGGGCGAAACGGGTTTTTCGATCCAAGATGGCGACGCGGCCATTTTGTTTTTTCACATTTCGACAGAAGCACCCGATCCCCGGGGGCGAAACGATCACGCGTCCCAAAAACCAGCGCGATCGGAGCCGTTTTGGAAATTTTGACATTTCGAGCCGGCGGCCATCTTGGATTTTTCAAATTTTGAATATCGAATCCTGTGTCTTTTAATCAGTAGTCCATCTCACTCTAACATTCCAACACGCAAAAGTAATCGCAAATGTCCCAAAAATACCCCTGATCAGTCAGTGAGTCAATCAGTGGTAATCCAGCTTTATATATTATAGACTAGATGTCGCGTGTGTGCCGCGGGGTGCGAGCACCCCGCGGAGGTGTTGTTCCACTTTTAGCTTTTGTAATCAAAAGGTTATCGGTTGCGAGTAGGTGCAAAAATGTATTTTTTTTTGTCGAAGTTGTAAAAATTTGCCTAAAAAAGGTGTTCGATTATTAAAAAAACTGGAAAGGATACGATCTACTCGGAATGCGCTTTCATTTGATACCCATATAACGTGGGTGGCAAAAGAAAAGCGATCGGCTATTTAGGGGCGGCGGCCATATTGAATTTGAAGTAATGTCATTGACTGTATCGTATTTTACACTAAAATTCCATTCATTTGATACCCATATTCCGTGGGTGACAAAACAAAAGCGATCTGTCATTTCGGAGCGGTGGCAACACTGAATCATCATGTGGACGCGTGTGTGCCGCGAGGTGCAAGCACCTCGCGGTGGTGTAGTCCTCACATCGCTTTTGTAATAAAAAAAAAGTTTTCAGTTGCGATTTGGTGCAAAAATGTATCTTTTTTCAGGTCAAATTAAAATTTGCCTAAAAAAGGTGTTCGATTGATCAAAAAACTGGAAAGGTTATGTTGTACTTTATACGCTATTTTATGTCGAAGCGATGTCGATGTCGCGTGTGTGCCGCGGGGAGCAAGCACCCCGCGGTGGAGTGGTCCACTTAATGTTTTTCTAAGCAAAAGGTTTTCAGTTGCGAGTCGGTGCAAAAAAAAATTCGTTTTTTTAAGTTACATAAAAAATGGTGTTCGATTATTAAAAAAAACTGAAAAGGTTACGTTCTACTCTAAAAATCCTTACATTTGATACCCATATTACATAGGTGGAGAAGGAAAAGCGATTTGACATTTTGGAGCGGCGGCCATATTGAGTAGGAAGCAATGTCACTCACTGTATCGTGTTCTACTAATAAAATCCTCACACTTGATACCCATATTACATAGGTGGCAAAAGAAAAGCAATCCGCCATTTTGGAGCGGCGGCCATATTAAATTTGGAGCAACGTCACTTACTGAATCGTATTCTACACTTAAAATCCTTACATTTGATACCCATATTACATAGGTGGCAAAACAAAAGCGATCCGCCATTTTGGAGCGGCGGCCATATTGAATTTGGAGAAACGTCACTTACTGAATCGTATTCTACACTTAAAATCCTTACATTTGATACCCATATTACATAGGTGGTGAAGGAAAAGCGATTTGACATTTCGGAGCGGCGGCCATATTGAGTTTGAAGCAATATCACTCACTGTATCGTGTTTTACTAATAAAATCCTTACATTTGATACCCATATTGCATAGGCGGTAAAAGGAAAGCGGTCGGCCATTTTGGAGCGGCGGCCATATTGAGTTTGAAACAATGTCACTCATTTTATCGTGTTCTACTATTAAAGGCCTTTCATTTGATACCCATATTGCATAGGTGGCAAAAGAAAAGCGAACCGCCATTTTGGAGCGGCGGCCATATTGAATTTGGAGAAACGTCACTCACCTTATCGTGTTCTACTCCCAAATCCCATTCATTTGATACCCATATTGCATGGGTGGCAAAAGAAATGCAATCCGCTATTTTGGAAGCGGCGGCCATATTGGATTTAGACAAAAATCATTTACTTACTTTTGTTTGACTCTTAAAGCCCTTTCATTTGATACCCACATCGCTATGGTTACAAAAGAAATGTGATCCGACATTTTTTTATTGGCGGCCATTTTGAATTCGTAGAGGTGACGTTACTTGCATCGTGTAGTACTCGCAAAACCCTTTCATTTGATACCCATATCACCATGCCGCGGCTGAAAACTGCACCGAAATAGCAAAAAGCGCAAATTTTTTAAAAAAGGCCGCCAGCGCCGCCGCCATCTTGAAAAATTGAAATGTCAAATTTTTTAAAAATACTTGACTATATTTCCTATCGATTGGTATTACCAGCTGGCCCCTAACCTTAACCAAACCCCGTCAAAAAATTGTCAAATTTGGGTCGTCGCTGACAACAAAAACCGCCCCAGCTGCCAGTGTTGCCATATCACCGGCCCCAAATGGAGGTAGAAATGATCAGCGACGTCTGTTCCACCCCGCTATATGGGGAAAAATTTAAAAAGTCGAAATTTACGTTCTCCCCCAAAACGGGGAATTTACCCCAAAATCGGGGAAAATTACCCCACGGTTTGATTCCTCTTAGCCAGCCCTACAAAAGGCCACCCGGTGTTGTCAGTCAAAAAACGCCGGCAACCGCGTCAAAATCGGGATTTTATTTTTTAGAAATTGCAACACTTTACAAAATGGCCGCCAGCGGAGCCGCCATGTTGAAATGTCAAAGTTTCGGATTTTTCCCGGTAACTGCATCGTATACGGAGCAGGATGACGTTTACCCCACGTTGCCAGCACGTCTGGAACGGGGAGATCAATTCGGGTCAAATCGGGTCGACGAAAAAATTCAAACCCCCTTGGCGGTCAGTGTTGCCAGTTGCGGAAAATAAAAATACCAGAAAGTCATAGAGGCCCCGACCCTCTATAGGCGCATGGGGTTGAAAATTGCGAAAAGTTGTTATTTCGATTTTCGAATATTCGGGCCTTCAGAGGAAAAACTACCAAAAACGGTAGAAAATTTTTCACACCTGGCAACACTTCGCGCGGAGTTCTAACCCCGCCCAGAACATTTCACCCCACTCCGAGGCCGCCATCTTGGCGAAAATTCGGTTCAAAAAAGTCAAAAATTTGAGCGTTCCAAGATGGCCGCCGGCGCCGACGCCATTTTGTTTTTTGCCCAACCGCGGGCATCACAGTAAACTCTAGGACGCACCCGAGCGCAACCATCCAAAAAATCAGCCGAAATCCCGGAAATCACGCGCGTCTTCGGTCGCAAACACGGGGCGAAACGGGTTTTTCAGTCCAAGATGGCGGCGAGGTTATTTTGTTTTTTCGCATTTTGACAGTTGCACCTCATCCCCGGGGGCGAAACGATCACGCGTCCCAAAAACCAGCGCGATCGGAGTCGTTTTGGAAATTTTGACATTTCGCGGCGGCGGCCATCTTGGATTTTTCAAATTTCGAATATCGAATCCTGTGTCTTTTAATCAGTAGTCCATCTCTTTCTAACATCCCAAAACCCAAAAGTACCTGCAAATGTCCCAAAAATACCCCTGATCAGTGAGTGAGTCAGTGAGTGAGTCAGTGGTAATCCAGCTTTATATAGTATAGATAGATAGATAGATAGAAGAATAGATAGAAGATATAGAAAAGAATAGAGCATCGATGGCACTATGGACTCGGCACTGGACTTTTAATTGGGAGGTCCGGTGTTTAATCTGAATAGCTAATTCATATTTATATTTAATATTGTATATAGTCATGTATATAGTATTAGTTCGGTATCAATATGCTCTAAATCCTAACATTTAGGTACCAATGTGTTTTTAGTTTTTCGATTATAATTTATGTGCATTTGTCCGACGCTCCTACGGTGAAGGAAAACATCGTGACGCAACCAGCATTCAACTGCAAAAAAGTTTTAAGGTATACGTACGTGAAGTCGACCAATCCGCACTGGACCAGCGTGGTTGACTAAGGTCTGAACACCGCAACTTAGGGCAGGCGCGAGCCCCTCGGTGGGGTCATATATGAGCTATGGTATGAGAGAAACCTTGATTTATTTGGATTGAAATTCGTAGTTTTCATTGCACGATATCTCGTTTTAGGTTGGGACGTTTTGTTTTGGCATCTAAAAATATATAGAACTAGTTGTGCTCGCGACTTCGATCGCGTTCAATCAAACAAACAAACTCTTCAGCTTTATAATATTAGTATAGATAGCTCAATGCAAATACCCAATATATGAAATATCTAAAGTTCACGGAGACAAATTCTTAGAATCCATATAGTAGGTATTAAATGTTTAAGAAATTTGCAAGCGGTTTCGAGAAAAAGCCAGGCCACTTTACCTCGAATCTCGGGAACGGCAAACCAAGATCGTTTTATCTCACGAGAAAAATCTGCAACGTTTTATTCCTCAATACGGCACAGCAACTGACGTCATTTAGCACGGGTTGCAAGGACAGAAAGGAAAGGTATGCCTCGTTAAGCGCGGCTACAAGCTGGATCGTATTAGATATAAAAGGTTCCGTACGAATTATGTAAGGTGAAGTTACATTTGAACCACTACTTTTTTGACTTACAACTAGAAAGCTCTTGGTCCTCATCGAATGAAATAAATTATACCGCACTGTAAGGATTGGGTTTAGGCCTTGATTAAAACGTGTCAATAAAAACATTTGAAATTGAATTGAATCGCAATTGTAAGTATAATAAGGTTGAAGGTGGAAGCGAGCTTTATCTGGACTCCTCAACAACTAAGAATCTATCTTACCTTTAAAGGTCGAAACACATTAACGTTATTAATAATATTGTTATTAAGGCGACAAACTTAAGAAAGAAGATGCTAGCTAGCTAGGCGGTCGCTGAACCTCTACTATCATCCAAACCTTGCAGAAAATATTTCGCTCCTATAGGAAAACAAACCCTCGTGGTAAGCTCTAGTAAAACTTGTTCAAAATTGCATGTTTTGAGTTTACATCCATTGCTTGATGGATTTTACAATCTTCCTACGGAACCCAAGCGCACTGGGGGCAGTCGCCCGTGCAAGTCCGAGGTTGTTAATGGCGTCCTTACTCCAGACACTGACAAAGGTGCAGTTCTCTGGATTAGTGGCCCCCGAACTCTGTGGCGTATTGCAATTGGGGAACAATAAAATAATGCTGTATACATACAAATTGATTGCGACTCTATCTAATGTCGCCAAATGCAGGGAGTTATCACCAGAGGAACACTGTATCAAATTCGTCTGCATGGGTACGTCTATTTAACTAGCTATGCCCGCCACTTCGTTCACGTGGGTGTCGGAAAATAACACATCGTAATGTTATATATTGAAACAAAAGGTGAGACAAAAGATTATTAAGAAAACTTACAACTAGCTTAAATCGTAGTAAATAAATAAGTTTGCTGATGGCCAATTACAAGTTTTCACATAATATGTAAGTAATAACAATGAAATTTGAAACTAAGATAACCTACAAGAAACATAACTAAAACAGCTGGCAGTCAAAAGATCAAATTAAGTTGCAAAAAAATAAGCATTTGGTGACGAACAAAACAAATTGAAGTCATCCTGCTCGGAGGATAGTTTGTAGTAAATTATTTTGCCTATATTTGGAATATATAGTCGATAAAATTCCGCTATAAATGGACTATCCAACACTAAAATAATTTTTGGATTTGAATAGCTCCTGAGATTAGGGCGTTCAACTAAACATAATGTATAAATATAGATTTTTGCCACCAAGCAGTGGTTGCATGGCTGTGTTTCTGTTTGAGGGGCACGACAGCGGTCTCGCGCCCACTCATAACCAAAAATCTCATAACCAATACGTAAAGGTCCCACTCATAACTGCTGATGTGAGAAGACGAAACTCATAACCAACACAACTACACAATTATGTACAGTCGCTTTAATAATTATTAACAAAAAAGGGTGAATAATATTTTAAATCAAAGTAAAAAGCTTGGTATAAAAAAAAATAACAAAAAATAAAACCGACTTCAAAAACACTAAAAACTTAAAAATAATATAAGAATAGGTACAGACAACATCACACTTCTACTATATTGAAGTCGGTGACAAATTTTAACACTTTCTAGGAGATCATCGTTTGGCGCCGACTTCAATATAGAAGTATGATGTTGTCTGTACCTATTATTTTTTGTAAATGTTTTTTATTTTTAACCGACTTCAAAAAAGGAGGAGGTTATCAATTCGGTTGTATTTTTTTTTATGTTTGTTACCTCATAACTCCGTCATTTTTAAACTGATTTCCATAATTTTTTTTGTATTCGATAGAGTATACTGCAAGGGTGGTCCCATGGTCACCAAAGTCAGGATCTGATGATGGGATCCCATAGAAAATTAAGGAAAGCAAGAAATTTGCGTGTATTGTAGCTTAGAAGGCGATCAAATAGTAAAAAATATATAAACATAAAACCATACTACTTATATAACATACTAAATAAAAATATGTAGAAATACCTATTACACAAATAATAGCCAGCTCCTCCCAAGTCTTCTTGGTTTTTTGCTGAGCAAGGGGTCCCTTGCCAATATTGTCTTAGGGTTTTGGCCTGTTTGCTTCGGCAAACTATCAGCATTTCAAGCTGCCGGTGCCAGACATGGCGAGCCTACAAACAATGCAAGTTAATCTTTGAGATGTGAATGATTAGTTGACACAACAAAAAATGTACAAAATAGTACACTTACTTTTACTGTATTTCTGCTGTAGTAGATTTTAATAAAAATGTAAAAAATAAAGGTCCAAATCAAGTAATTTAATGACAGATGCAATTTCAAAACAATAATGAGTACTAAAACACTGCTAAATTTAATATTTCCCTTCACAGACTAATTAGAGATACATGTTTCCCCTATATTATATGACAAAGTACGCACCGCAAACTATAAACAACCGACTGTATGTGACTTTTTAAATCAGTCGGACTATCCACATTTCGCGGCAACTTCACGTCAGTGTTTTATCGATAGCAATTGCAACAAAACTTTCAGAATACCCTTACGTGATCGCACTTCATCGATTGAAATTTTTCTCTGTTAGCAACAAAACTTTGATTGCAACAATTTCAATCAAAGTTACATAATCAGCCTGCAGGACAAACTAATTCTCAATCACTTCTCAATATTGTTATTTTTGTTGAAGATGTCACGGAGAGGATCTATTTATGCCTTCCTCGTACTAAGATTTGTTTAGTGCTTACCGCTGGTACTACCGTTGGTACTACTGTTAGTATAACACTACAGGTATTTGTAGCCCGATCCCGGATTTGGTGACAATGAGACTTATCGAGAACTATACCCCCTCAAACAAAAAAAATATTTTCCAAATCGATTAATAAATGACAGAGTTATGAGGTAGCAAACGTAAAAAAAGAACATACAATGGAAATGATAAAGTCCCCCAATTTGTTAAGGCGGTTAAAAAATGAAATGACTCGCAATTGAAAGTTGCGTTAAAGTTGCTTTTAAATAGTTTTATTAAAGCGTTCCTTAATTTCTTCAAAATAATATAAATATTAAAACCGATAGTTACCCACATTGTGTTCTTTGGTGTCGAAGATAATAAGTAGTACTACAAGCAAAATTATTCACCCGTAGTACTACCGGCGCGTGAGTAGTACCACGGCACAGAATATATAATAGTACTCCATAACCACGGGTAAGCACTGGATTTTTTGTGTATTGCGTCTTGAAATGGCAGTTAAGACTGTGTTGCTATTTGTACTGTAACTAAATATTTATTTTTAGTATGAAATAATACTCGTAAAACAAAAAGTACCTATTACTTTAAAATTAGTATGCAAGTATACATACTATATAAGTATAATAGTAAGCAAGCACTATTGATCTCAACTGTACTTCAATATAGTTCACAGTTTAGGTATTTGCTTTTTTTATGTTCGGTTATGAGTTACTCCTCGAAATTAAATATTTTATAAGTTTAAAATATATTTCATAACCATGGTTATGAGTGGGTCCTCAAGTCAGTTATGAGTCGCCACATTTAATCCAGTTATGAGTTTCTGGTTATGAGTGGGCGCGAGACCCGACAGCCAGTGCAATAACTGGATACTTCTATGATTTGACAATATCACAAAGTACATATTGGGATTTTCTTAGACGTTGTCAATTTGCAAATTTTACAGTAACCACATGTACACACGCCTACACATCAAACTAAACATTTTTGTTGCAAAATAGTATTTATTACAACAACATAAGATGCTACAGTGTTTACCTTGATGTGCTGTCGTCCGTACTATAAGCGACTTACCATCAGGTGGGCAGTCTGCTTTTTTTGCTAACTTAGCTGTATAAAAATGTTGCAACATAACATGAATTTAACCGCGTGCCGCGGTGACCATAAATAATGTTGAGTATTGTTGCTAGTTTCATAATTCTCTTACTTACCTAACTCTTCAAGCCCTTTCGTTCAATATTCATATTAACCATTTGGGTTGAAAACGAAATTTGATCCGCCATTTTGAGTGGAAGTCATGTTGAACCAAGAGCAATATTGCTAGGTTCATAGTGTTATTCCTCAAGCCGTTTTATTGATACCCATATTACTGGGGTGCGTAACGAAATTTTATCCTACATTTTGAACGGCGGCCATGATGAATTTGAGGCAATGTTGCTAGTGACGCAGTAAAGTGCAGCACATCTGGTGACGTAATTCAAAACTCTTATCGCCTTACTTCCGTAAAAGCAGGCGCAGATGACGAAATCGTCGCGCGACAAATCTCTACGTAGCGGAGCAACACGCGCGTCACGTCGCTAACAATGGCGGGGAATGTTAATTGCTGTCGTTTGTCGCGAGACACTGATAAATGTTGACGCTTGTCACTTGGAGATTTCTTAGTGACGCACTACGCGGGGAAAACGAGGCGCGCTAAACGTACAGGGGGCCTAGACAAAGTGATAATTCCTAAACGATAACGAAGCTCGATAAAAATAAAATGTATGGGATTGATATATGACATCGCTTAGTAACGTGGCAAATCGATCAATGTCATCGATATGTAAGTTGTTAGACAAATTGATTCAAATGAAAATATTAATTTTATTATTTCTTTTCCATTTCTTAGTTTTGAGTACTTAGATAACCAATATGTCGTTTTCGACACCGCGATTGCTAAATCCTTACGTTAGCTAGGAGTTTTTTTCGTTATCTCAGAGACGATGTCAAATTTAGTTATCGTTTCTATATGAAAAAACTGAACTCGTCTAAGCCCCCAGGGTTCTTATCGCATTTTCAACAATAACGAAATCGTTACCGTTCCCATATATTTTGACGTCTGACAGCTGTCAAGGTTGCTGTTGTAAAAATGTACCTATGTGAACGGAAACGTTTCCGATTTGGTTAAAACGTTGCGAATGCCGTAACGTAACTCGAATTTAGAAAGAAACGGGAATTATTATATCATGTAGGAAGAGAGCACATAAGTGACAAATAACAGATACCACCATCGAATGGGAACTGTAGATATCATGTAGACGGAGAGACATAAGTTGCAAACAACTCCACCATCGGTGGGTTATAAATGTCATAAGAGAGAGTGAGAGAGACATAAGTGACAAACAACACACACACCACCACAGGACGGGAATTGTCGAGTGAGACATACCTTGCAAACAACTTCACCATCGGTGGGTTATAAATGTCATGAGAGAGAGACATAAGTGACAAACAACAGACACCACCACAGGACGGGAATTGCCGACTGTGTACTGCCACAATACTACTAGTATTGTGGCAGTACACAGTACACAATACAGCTATAGTCACAGAAGAAGTGAGTGAGCCTCTAAGAAGATGAATAGGTACGTAAGTAAGCTACTTGTCAAGCTACACTGTTTGACCTTTGCAGCGTCCTTATGTCGCTCGGAATAGTGGCGGTTTTCGTAGTGTAAGTGTAAATATAGCTTGAATGGGAGCTTACTGTACTATTGATAAGAAGTTTTGCCAACTCTTGGGCTGGAAACTTTGTCTTTGGGCTGATTTGTTTTAAAAGAATCAGGTAGTCCTGTAATTACAGAATGGAAGACCACTTTTGTGTCATTCCAGCGAAAAATAGACTTATTGTTGAAACGCTGCTTTGTTACCAGTCCAGTGGTCAGTAACAAAGCCGGTAAGCAACAACCTTTTATACTTTCGCTGTAAAACTGATAATCACACGGGCTTGTGACGAACGATGTAAAAATAAAAAGAATATAAACACACGATGTGTTCACATAAAAACTTTATTGCGCTATCTTATTTGTTTTTACGGTTCAATGCGGCCGTTAAATGTTGATCAAGTGGCCGAACATATTCACACATTGTACATAGCGAAACAAGGTGTTACAAATGGCACTACGTTTATTACCCATCATGGACGAGCAATTATATTGTTACGGTAACAGTTTGATATCATAAAGATTTTTTTACACAACTAAGCTGGCAAACAAGCAAAGTGTCCACCTGATGGTAAGTGGTAACAGTCACCTATAACTCATGGGGCTCTTGAGAGATTCACAGCAAAACTGCAACCTCCTCCACCACAAGAACCACAGTGTATGTTGCCAGCTTGTGATATCAGTAGTAAAGTCACGGTGCCCAGTAATTTCACTACCATATCTCACCCTTCAAACCGGAACACAGCAATGCAAGCACTGCTGCTTCGCGGCAGAATAAGTAAGACGGAGGTACCCATGCAGACGACCCTGGTACAGAGTATAAATTTATTTTACGTACGTCAGGAAAGCTCTAGGTCTTCGTCTCACTTGATGATAGTAACGATAAGGCTGAAGGTGGAAGCGAGCTTCACCTGGACTCCTCAACAGCTGAGGGACTGGCTATCTCACCTCTAACTGTCGGAACACAACAATGCTATTAACGTTGTTATTGAGCATCACCATTTCAGCCAAGACGCCCACTGTTGGACAACAGATCGGTCCTGCGCCTCCCGCATCAAGCGGCTTCCCGCGACCTTCACCAGATCGTCGGTCCACCTTGTGGGGGGCCTACCAACACTGCGTCTCCCGGTACGCGGCCGCCATTCGAGGACCTTTCCGCCCCAACGGCTGTCAGTCCTACGAGCGGTAGCGAGCGACAAATTAAGGTAAGACGGTGGTACCTAACCAGGCGGGTTCACAAGCTGGATGTTCATCGGCCCATCTCCCCGTCTGTCTGCCGGTCGACCCTTTTTCTCAGGAACGCGTAGAGGTTATCAAACTGAAGTTTATATAAAGTACTCGGGTCTACGGTCTCTTTCAGCTGTAAAAAAATCAACTGTCAGTCAACGCAATCAAATTAATGGTGTTTTGATTTTTTATGTTGCATATTTTCGTAAATTTTGCGATTTCACAAGAGAATGAAAACCTGAACGGTGTTGTAACAAAACCTGGTCTAACTAAACTTGATCTAAAGTTTTATTATTATTAATGAGACTTTGGGCCATATGTGCTCTACCTCGACTATTGCTGATCTATTGCAGTAGCCTTTTATAATATAATACTAATAATAAATCGTTTATTTGCTGGAATATGGTCTTACATGGTGTTATGATTCAGATTTCCGACATATCCTATCGATAATTCGATGTGCAAATACATTTCATAAATTTAAATTTAAATTACTTTATCTTATATCTCACTGCCAATTCCCGTTGCCTCTAGAAATTTCCAGATTCTTTGAGGAGTGAGATATTGCAGGTCTGCAGGGGGCATGATATGCAGCCCTAAATGGATGCTCCTATGTTGCACGAGGAGGCCGCAGTCACAGAGGATATGCAGAGCTGTTTTCTCCGTCTATGGTGTAAAGTTAGTTTTGGTTATTTAGTGCGCTTTATCTTGAGTCAATATACATAGAGACAGCGTCAGGCTTAAACCAGGACTAAGTAGAGACCATGTTTTGTAATAAGACGGATAGGGTACTTCTTGTTGACCCAAAATCATTAAATTTGTTAAGAAGCAATGTCTTGCAGTATATTTTAAGATAAAAATCTGAAAACCGTAAATATGTACTGAGAAACTTATAAACGTAGAAGATATGTTTGTACGGAACCCTTGGCGCGCGAGTCCAACTCTAAATTGGCCGGATTTTTATACAACTAACGTGACTATAAAAAACGAGAAAAACACAACATATATGCACTTCTCGCAATAATGCTTTACAAGAATTGAAGTGCTCTAAGCCAGCATGCGTAAATTGCATTACCAGAAAATAAAGCAAAGTTTAACATAATGACATTTTTGTGATTTCTAGAATTATACGATAAAAAGACTAAATATCAAAGATGAGATGTAAAAGAATATTTTTTGTAAGTTAGGAGAGATTGTTTCAGTTTTTTTTTTGTTTTCATAGTTTTCTAATTAAATAAGGACCTGAAAGTGATATTCTTATTAAAAGTTCGTAAAAAACTGTTTGTCATTATAAATTCTTTTTTTCAATTAATCTTGAAATATTGCTTTAGGATTGATATAATAGTTTATTAAATAATTTTTTGAAGATATGGTAGATTTTTAAACAATTTTACCATTTTCCTATAGGTATGGGAGTCTCGGAGACCTTTATCAGTATTAATGATATAAAACAAATAACACAGTGCTTAATGGTTAATAAATATTGTGACGTTGTGATGCTTAGTGCAGTTGTAGGGTTACAGAATAAATAGTAGGGGTGAGTATGGGCACACCCCGGACACTCCATACAACGTTCGCAAATCAATTACCTATTACTACTACTTAAGCAAATGACGTTTGTATACGCGCAAATGTGTGCGTGGAATCTGGTAGGGCTGAGTGCGCGGTTATCAATCGAAATGACGCGCGAAGTGCAGCGACTGCCTGCTCTTTCACCCGCATAGCGCTGTCTCTGTTATCGGCCGGCGCTCGAGTCTACTCGCCCGAGCGATCGCGCGCGCCCTTGTTATGTGCTAGTGATGTCTACAACGAAGTGCGGGGTGGGGTAAGGCATTTGAAATGAGTGCGGGCAGGTGAGTGGCCGTTCTGTACGTAGTACTATTATATATTCTGTGGTATGGGTCATTAAATGATACACAAGATCTACCATCACTGTTTTTATTGTGTCACGTTTACAAATAATATAACAAAAAGCCACTATGTAACAAATATAATAAACATATAAAAACTTGAAAGTGTACAAAAACTTACACTTAAATGCTTATATTTAAATAAAGATGTCGACTACATTATATTGTCTAATCTGTAAACGGGATTGGTATAATATTTAGAATGATATATAGCACCTCGTTACAAGGTTATCGTTACATCGGGGCATAAACATTATCATTTGTACGTATACACAAAAAAAAATCGTTTTTGATATGAAATCACTAAAAGGGAAACTGAACAATAAACACATTAGCAATGTGAGTAGGTGTACAGCACATTCCCAACTATCCAATAAGTAAAATATGTCTTCCAAACGCCACTGTTACAAAGCGCGGGTAACCGCCCCAGTGCGTACAAAGATTCCGAAGATCCCGTCATGAATTTAATCTGGAGAATAGAGTGGCACGGCCACAAACATCTCGCAGGCATGATATAATTTGATCGCGGTTGCGTCTGATGATATTTTTAATAGAATTAGGCACCGGCCTGTAATAATCTTATTAAATCAGCGCGGCGTGGCGCCGGACGCTTTTATTTTTTCGTCTAATATAATAGAAATATGGTATTATTACTAAATTTTTCGTTTACGACGCTCCGAGATTATATCGGAACGAGCATTTTGTTTCTTGGAATTTTCAAGTGAACGCTTTTTGCAATATTAAATAGATTTTGACTCGGCGCTGCAGGCTGTGCTCGGAGACGCTGTCGCATTAACTTCAAGTAAAACATTTAGGGCCGATTTTTCAATAGTCAGATAATTTTTATCTGCGGAATAAATATGACAATTTGACAGCTTTTATATAGAGAATCTGTCAAACCGCCATATTTATTCTACAGTTAAAGGTTATCTGACGATTGAAAAATCGGCCCTTAATCGAACTACTAACACCTTTTTATGAAATATTTTTCGATATTTAGTATTTCACTATTGCTTTATCTCCTATTAGGATATTTAATAAATTACCAGATAACATATTAAATCTTCCCTATCCCAAATTTAAAAAGGTGGTATTTGATGTTTTACTTAATGAAATGTATTATAATGTTAAGGATTATTTTGACGATCGTATACAATATGACATGAAATAAAAATAATGATTTGAAATATGACATAAATAATAATTGTACATAAAAATGACTAATTTAAATAATTAATGATAAATGTTGACATATTTAAATTGTAATTCTTATTAATATTGACATAGTTTTTATAGTAATGAATACCTAATGAATACGACATAAATAAAAATTGTGACAGAAATGACTATTTTAAACAATGTATTATACTTAGATATTGACATAGTTGAATTGTATTTTTTTTATTATTGACATAATAAAAAAAAATACACAATGAGTAAACGTAAGAGTATACTCATCAAATTAGTTAACTATTATGTTGTAGGAATAGAATAGAATAGAATAATTTTATTTGCTAGAATATGGTACAATAATAGTTGGTAGTACATTCTGTTGCTCCGACATATCCTATTGACAACAATGTGCAAATAATTCTGGATCTAATGTACGCTGAAATAGCATGACACACTGAAAACGTTTTCGTGTTAAGTATTGCAAAGACAATTACAAAATTACAATACGAAAAATAACGAATTTAATGGACAGTTTTTATCTCTTAGACACTAACTCTATGAACCCTATATTTTAGTGAAAAAATGTGTTCTTTCGTTACTTAACGAATTAATAGCAAGATAGCAATAAAGCGAATTAATTTCAGACTATAGTCCCATGGGAGTAAACTGCAATAGGGCACTGCAGTGGATACTGCAATGGGCATTGCAACTAAATGGTAAAGGCAATGCAGATTGCCTGACGATGATGTATCGAAACCGGTCGCAATAATTTAAATATAATAAAGATTCAAGTGGAACTTGTGAAATTAGTGTTTTAATAATAAGATAAATGGTAAACTATAATGTAAACTACAATAGATATAAACTGCAGTTGGGCATTTCATCGAAATAGGTATATCCATGGATATGAGTCAAATTTGCGAAATGTAATTGCTACAGGTATGCGTTGTATGAGCTTTTTGTGGACATTGCGAAAAGTAATATATTATTAATATTTTTTTCAAAGACAAACATAATATTTTTTTAATAGAAGGCCTAGCAAATGACTCCATTCCACCTGGCGGCAAGTGGAAATAGAGTCCAAATGCAGAGATAGCTAGTGCGGGACAGAGAAAACACGCTGCACTAGCCGCCTTCACCTTGCCGACGTGCAAAGTGTTTCTTCACGCCTCTTTTAAAGGACCCGGGATTGCTAGAAGAAGGAAACACGTGTGCTGGCAGAGAGTTCCATTTTTGATCGTGCAACACAGTTAACAAGTTGTCAAATTTCTTGGTTCTCGTTAGAATGGTTGTCACAGTAAGACGGTGACTACACAGGCCAGCACATGTAGTCCTTAAAAGGAAAGGGGCGGGTGCGGGATTATAGAAAAAAGCTTTTCAGAACACCCACCGTGGTATAGGCGATAGAATGCACTCAGTGACATGATAAAATTGCAGAGGTTCAAGATTGTTAGTCACCTCTACATCGCCAATGATGCGTGTTGCGTTGCGCGCCGCTGCAACCAATCTAATCGAGCATCGAGCAAATACCTGGCGGAGCCATTCCAGAGGTGCGTACAGTATTCTACTCAGGACCGTACTTGCGTTTTGTCTAGTAAGCACAGTTGAACTGGCCGCACCTTGTTCAGGACACCGAGTTTTCGTGAAGCTGTTTTTAACAGGCGTTGGAGAATTCCTATGGTGTTAGATCGCAGTATATGTCCAAACCGACCATGGTACTCATAACACTGTTCTGCAGCTTCAGTCTTGTGCTCTGAAGAGAGGGAAGTGTGAGAAACGGTGATGTTTTTGCCAAAAACATGCACTTTTGCATTTTATGGCATTAAAATCAATCAAATTCTTTGTGCTTCATTTGAATATGAGGTCCAAGACTGAAGTTGAGTTCAGTGACAAAGTTATCCCGTCTCTTACCGGTGTCCTCCCGTTTATCCGCCACGTGTACAAAATATCCCGCATGCACTGTACTGCCATTCACATAGCAATGAATGTTCCCAAGAGGAATCATATCATGCAGAAGAAAGAGTGTCGGCACTCCGGCATTCATTAACATGAGCCGCGAACTACATCCATCCAAAAGGACACCAAATTTTAGCTCATGCAGGAAGTCAGGAACAGAGCTTAAACAAGTGACCGTAAGGCGGAAGCTTGGAGAGAAGACTATTTGTTATTGTTGACTATAATATGCATTATTTTGTTTAAATAAACAAAAATAGCTGTTTACTTAATATCTCTTAAGAAAAATCGGCATAAATACCATACTTCCATACTACTCCTGTCTCTCGGTTTTGTTTTTGCTCGGATAATAAAAACTTAATGAGCTCCAAAAGCGTCAGCTCTCAGCCAGGAGCTCGTCGCAAATGAGAGATGCGACTTAGAGACTCCTTAAACATAGATTAATAGCACACATCTGGTGTTTACGAGGCAAAAAATCGCGAACGCAGCAAGCTCCCTCCTAAACTTTTATACCCCTTCACCTCCTCTCACATAAGAGGCAATGTAGTTGCAAACTTTTTAGTGGACTGGCGCGGGAGCTGGTTCAGTTTTTTAAGAATTATTTTAGCACCAAATTATTTGTGTATGTTCGGTAGGTCTGAGAATAAGTCGTAAACTATTTTTTATACCCCTAGGTAAATATTATGGCTAAACGTAATTCGCGAACGCAGCTAGTCTAATATAAAAAAAATCTCGTGTCACAGTGTTTGTAATCGAACTCCTCCGAAACGGCTTTACGGATTTTTATGTTTTTTTTTGTGTATAATTGGTAGGTCTGAGAATAGGTCGTAGGTTATTTTTTATACCCCTAGATTTCGCCATAATTTTATTTTGACAATTATTATGGCGAAACGTAGTTCGCAAGCACAGCTAATTTTCGTGTAATTTCGTGTAATGAATATTATAATCTCGTGTCGTGAGCTTTTGTCTGCAAGATACAGTAATATAAAGGGCTCCGTCAACGATAGCATTCACCGGATCAGAACATTGCTTTGTGCATATTAGCAGGCTTTGCCCTGATTTGGTTTTGATAATAAAGATGTAGCACTTAGTGCTTGTCTGACGCTCCTACGGTGAAGGAAAACATCGTGAGGCAACCTGCATACATCTGCGAAGAAATTCAATGATGTATGTGAAGTCGACCAATCCGCACTGGGCCAGCGTGGTTGACTAAGGCCTAATCGCCCTAATATAGGGTAGGCTCGAGCCCCTCGGTGGGGACGTATATGGGCTCTGATGATGATGATTATTTAGTGCTTGTGCCGGTGAAAAAACTATAGAAACAGAATAGTGACTTGAAATAGGTTCTCGCGTTTTTGGTATGGTATTGGGTATCTGTACTAGTTAATGTTATCCATGCTAAATATGGTATCTGTACTAGTATAATATGTTATCTTGGTCCTTCTCACTTATAAATGCAATGCTTGAATCTGCTACATACAAATGGCACACTATGATCGAACTATATGAGACTAGAAGTCTATTTCTGACTTCGCTAGACCGACGAAGTCGAAGAGAGCTCAAAGTGTAATGGAGAGCGTATTGAAAGTACATTTTACGTCCCCTACCGTACATAGGTATTCCCCCTCACATGGTTGAAGGAAGTGAAAAAGTGTTAGTTTTTGGGTTGGTTCAAGCTCATCAAAGGTGAGATTGAAGTATTGTTCAACCTTTATATTATTGTTATTAACACTTACTCCGCTCTCTGTATCGCCCTTAAGTCAATTGGTAGAGAAATCAAACATTTAGCCCCGAGACGGGGTTTGGCGCCCGAGCGTAGCGTGTACGCCGATAGTTCGAGTGTCTAAATAGGTCTTTAACCCGAGGTGAACACTGTGCTTTTCATTACGAATACAAGAAAAGTTATAATAAAAACATGAATAAGTTAAAGAAAAAACGAGTGAATTTTACATAAATCAACAACTTCTGCTTTAGCCTCTTCTTTTATCAGGCGTCAATCAAATCAGGCGTTAAATCCATATCTGAATCAGATAAACACGTTATTATGTTAATACAAATCTCTGTTCTACGAAAGTATAAACAAAACTCTACAACTCAAAAAAAAAAACAAATGAAAATCAAATTGCCGCTTTCCCGCTTGTTTTGTTTTTTTTTTCTGTGGCCTGAAATAATGCTCAATATTTTGCTCAAATCTATGTTACTAAAGAAATAGTTGGAAGTAAGTTATAATTAAGTAATTTTTGAAAAAAAAATATCTTGAATACTTAACTTTATGTAATTTCAATTTAACACCGCGCTGAAATTGAGTGGCTGTATAGAAAGTTGGAACATGGTTCAATAGAGATGTGAAAATAGAACTTGTTTCATTTTTATAATTTGACAGCTGACAGTTGAAAACGAGTCACCCTAGGGCTGAAAAGTAGTACTTTCAACCCGCTCCTCAGGCAACCTCAGACCTACTTTCCGAGTATGAGTAATGGAAAATAAAACCGTAAACGTACATGAAAAAAACATATTTAACTTTCAGAGAGCCAGCTCCCGCCCTATATGTTTTATGTAGCGCCGTCAAGGGGTTGAAAGTGTCCCAAACTCGTCGCTCAGAGTACAGCGGAACTCCATTACTTGGCCTACCTCTGCGGAAGGTCTTTATTTTTTTACCCCTCAGGGATTAATGGTCGCGAGCGCGAGCTTACTTTGGCGGCCATTGTTTATCGTATCGGAGTTAACTTCTTAGCTTCGTTGTCTCAGTTTTCAAAAGACTATCTATCATAGTATAGTAGGTTCTATATAATGCGAGTTAATATCGTCAAATAAGGTGGGGAATGAATGTGTTTTTTCTTCTGTAAAAAGACTGATCTATGCCTATGCCTTCGTGTTTTTAAGTACATTTATTGAGGTGTGTATACGTTACAGGAAATGTATGAGATCAGGAATTTTATACATTTCCTAGGAAATCACCACAATTCCGAAAATGCAACTGAAATGCACTAAATAAATTAAATTTCACGCATTTCTTAGGAATTCTATGCGTTTTCTTAACAACAATAGGAAATGTATTAGAAGCATCAAGCAAGTGTGGGTATGCAAAAAATGCTGGTATTCTGCTGCTATATAGCATGCAACATGAAATTTGGTCACAACTGTGCGTGGTCACAATGTCTAAGCCTAACCTACAGTTTTAGCTTAATTCCTTGCAAGCAAGCAAGCATGCAGCATGCAACATGCAGTTTGATATGGTGTGCTTAACCCGCCTACCCCGTAATAGACCAAATTACCCCTCTAACACATTTCCTATTGCATTTTCGAAATGTATCGAATTCCTAGGATATGAGTACAAATATTGGAAAATATTACCTAAAGAAGCCCGGAGCCTAGGAATTATAAGGAATTCCCGGTATGACACATTTCCTGTGACATAGTGAGTACATATAAGATGTTCTCGTTTCATTAGCTTTTTTGTGTTCGACCACAAAAAGCGACAGAAATGTCTATTTTGGGTTAAGTTTTTAGAGTTTGATATGTTGTCGATAGGGTTGTGGCGAGGAAGGGAGCTTAGGTACCGCAACCCAAATTCAAACTTTACACCAATCCCATTGACCTGCATGGTGTAGTAGACCGGGAGGCCTAGATGAAGTAACGTTCACGTAGTTATATGTTCTGTATCGAACAGCAATGTATTGGAATTACTCCAGATAAAGAGTCAGATCTAACGTTACATAGGCTGAAATAACTAGTTTTATTTGTAGATTTTATAACTACTTCTTAAATTGGTCGGGTTATACACCGGCTGCTACTTTTGACTGCTAACTTCATAGGCCCATCAAATTAGCTAAACCTGGACATAAATCTACAACGCCTTGTTTTGATTATTTTTTTGGATATTACTGTTAAGCATCAAATATTAATGAGATATATGTTGTAAAAAATTTGCGCTGGTAACCGTTTTTTATAAAAATCTTGAGGTTTAGTACATTACCTAACTTCTTTCTTCAAGCAAATTATGTAACCAAATACCTTGTTAGTATAATTTTGAGGTGCATTCAAATGCTATCACCTAATAGCAAAATTAAACTGAAACCACATTCGGATGTATGTTTTTTTTCACAGTATTCATCTGATCTCAATATCTAGATAAGCAAAAATGGTAACTATGATGTTTGTATCTGGTTAAGCTAAATTGCGTCTTTTTAGATATTAAAAACAAAAATTAAACATTTATTTTTTACGTTTATAAATAATAATGTATTTCTCAGTAGTTAAAAATCGTAAGTGTGACATTTTTGTTTAATAATAGGTTTTTGTGTCCCACAATCCTGTTTTCATCAAAATTAAACACGTTAATGTCACGCTTATGAAATAGACAATTTAATTGGAAATACGCGCGAGAAAGTAGATAGGTACCTAGGTTAGGTAGGTACATGGGGAGCGAGCGTAGCGCCCGCGCGCCGGGCGAGATACGAGTCGAATTTGCTTACCTACTTCAAAATTGGCGTGCTTTGTACCTACCGCGTTGGGTTTTTATAACAGAAACGATTTAAAAATGGAATTTCCTAACAGTAGCCTATGTAAATGTGCGTTAAACTTGGATGTGGTGAATGTAGGTCTAAAAGGACAGAATAAGTTAATTGCAGCTAGTTAAGCTAGTAGTAAAAGGCGTGGGGACGAATAGCCTATTTTGTGTCCGTTTCTGATGAAAATAGAACCGTTTTCCACCCCAAGGGGAAGAAAACGATTATTTCAGGTCTTGCCGAGGCTTGACCTTTCGGACCTTTCGGAGATTACCTATCACACCTAACGACATACAAGTGCCTCCTTTTCCTACCTAAAAGTCTGCGAGTGTGGTTATAGGTACGTTCTGACGTTCTCGGGCCTGCGCTGCGGGGTCAACGATCGGCAGCCAAAGGCGGGCGACGAAAGCCCGCGTTCTCTTCTTCAGTACCGATCTCCGGAAAAGCCGCCAAGGCCTTACTCAGGTCAAGCCTCGGCAAGACCTGAAATAATCGTTTTCTTCCCCTTGGGGTGGAAAACGGTTCTATTTCAGCTCTGTGCCTTCGGCTTGACCTTTCGGAGACGTGTCTACCCTCTGCCGGCGCGGCGCTAAGGCGTACTGTGACCAGGTTTTCTAAGAGTATTTGGTAAAAATCGACTAAAGGTGACAAAAAAAATAAACTTTGATAATGTTCTATCAAATGTTTTTATTAAATTCTGCGAAGAAAAGTATTGGTAACATTAAATTATTCAAAAGAAAAATTCAGACGAACACTTTATAAAATGAACCACTTTATAAATTAACATGAGATCAAAATAATTACTTAAAACTAAATGAGATCAACATGGAATTAGCCTTTACAAAAATTGGTAGTCGAAAATTTAAATTACTTTAAAATAATTATTTAATTTATTTGCATTACTACTCAGTGGTCGATCAACTTCTTTGCAATAGTGTTTAAAGAAATTATCGGAACCTCTCCAGTTCCCTCGTTCCAAAATCTGATCGAGAGGTACTTTCTGCTGGAAGTCATTAGATGCGACTGCTGATCGAATGGATCCTGGGCTACAATCTATTCCGAGATCCTCAAATATTGTTTTAATGCACCCAGCAATTACTGTTCTAGAAGCCGCTTTGACTCGACCTCTAGTGGTAATGAATAAATTATGTAAATTTTCCTGAGCCTTTCTTCTCCTTTTGGACACATCAATCAAAACAAGGACCCACTTCACAAGACTGAGTACCGGATCATTTGAATCTATTAGCTGCCAACCTGACTGCCGGTTTCGATGATTGTCCGTCTTGGATCCAAACCGCGGCCAGAGTACTAAAGCAGAATTGTTAAATTCAAAATGCTCTTCATCTATACTAAGGAGTGTGAGGTCATGTATACGACGCCCCGAGGCTAACAACAGGAGTAAGGCAACATGACGGGAGACTTGAAAAATGCTGTCTTCTGAAGGCACATGAGTCCTCAGCCACTCAAACAAATCTTTTACGTGCCAGACTTTAGGTCTCATTCTAACGGAAGAACATTATTTGATGTTCAAGGCTTTGAGCAAGGCTGTAATTAAGGGATGAGCAGCTAAACGTTTTTCCCCAGTCGGGTCTGCCAAATTGACTACCACTGATTTGTGGACAAGAATAGTGGGATAGGCAAAGTTTTTGACCCGGGCAAGGAATCCGAGATAAGAAGTAACGTCCTGAGGTCCAGGGTTGGAAATTTCTACTCCATTCTGTGTGCCCCACGAGGTCCATTGTTTCCGTGCGGATGTGTATGTCCGCCAAGTGGAGTCACGCCAAGCTGACTGAATAAGATCTACATCGGAAGGGTCCAAACCTACGATTAATTTACTCCACCCCGTATTTTCCAGACCTCCAAATGCAGGTCGTCTACTTTCGGTGGTGGAAGGCCCGTGGCTAGGTCGATCAGGTGTTCGCTTGGATTGTAAATCTGGAACGGGGCTTCCAGCGCCCTGCGTTTCAGGTCGCCCCTCCAAAACACTCCTTCCCAACGGGGTATCACTAACAGGAACGTTCCCGACGACATATTTAGATGATGAAGAACTCTTGGGATTAGAGGTGGAGGCGGGAAGATCCACGCTAACTGGAAATGCCAAGGCCGGCTGAACGCGTTTATGAAAGCAGCGTGAGGGTCTGTTGCTATTATTGAAGCATACAGGGGAACTACTTTTGACTGATCCGTGGCGAACAAATCTATTTGGGGCACTCCCCACTTTTGGAAAACTCTTGTAGTCATCTGTTCGTTGAGATGCCAATCTGGTAGAGACTTCCCTCTTGACAAACAATCGGCGATCGTATTGTAGCGACCTGGTAGGTAAAATGACAATAGGGTTACATTCAGTTCCCTTGCTAACAACAGTAACTTCTTTGTTAACTCGTGTAATACCATCGACCTCGTGCCACCCTGTTTTCGAAGATATGCGACCACCTTCTTGTTGTCGGACTGGACCATCACGGACCTCCCTCGCATCATGTCTTGACACTCTGACAGAGCTTTTGCCACTGCAAACAGTTCTTTTCTGTTTATATGCCAACTCTGCTGCTGGTGATCTAACCACAAACCCGAGAGATGACAATCGTCTATCTGGACTCCCCATCCCACATCGGATGCGTCCGTTGTTATAAACCGGGATGGTTCGGGAAGGAATATCTTGCCGGTCTTGTCGACGTTTTGGGACCACCAATGGCACTCCGCCAGTGCAGATACTGGAATCCCGCTCATCTGAGATGGAAGGACTGGTGGCAGTTTGCGAGCAGCTCTCTGCATGTTTCTGGTAAAAAGTCGTCCGAGAGGAATGACGTGAGATGCGAAGCCCAATCCTCCTATGAGGGTGGTCGCTGTTCGCCAACACCACTGACCTCGTTTTTGGTGCGATTCCAGTTCCTTCTTTATCCTGACTATTTTTTCGGCTGGCAGAACTGTTTGATTTGCAACGGTATCCCATATGATGCCTAAAAACTCTATCCTTGTAGTTGCTTTCATTACTGATTTTCCCCGATTTACACACCATCCGAGACTCTGAAGTAAATCGACTGCGTAGGTCATATGAATTTCTAATTTTCTTGGGTCCTGATGAGCAATCAGAAAATCGTCCAAATAGACGAGAACCCGAAGTCCACGTTCCCTCAACAACTTTGCTACCCAGTTGGTCAGCCGAGAGAAAGCTAGCGGGGCACTGGACAGGCCAAAGGGTAGTGATGTCATTTCGAAAAGTTCCTCCTTGTAGGCGAAGCAAAGGTATCTTCTGTGACTCTTTCTTATTGGGACGTGAAAATAGGCATTGCTGATGTCCAACTTCCCTAAATAGTCGCCCTGCTGAAGAAACTTCGGTACACAGGCCTGATTTATCAGCCGAAATTTTCGAGGCCTTAGGAAATAATTGAGATGCCGAAGATCGAATATCTGCCTGTGTTTTCCGTTGGCTTTGGGGACTAAAAACATTCTTGACAAAAAGCCCGACTTTGCAGAGGACCTTTCTACCACTCCCTGGGTTAGGAGATCTTCTATTTCTACGCTCATTTGATGTGAGACCTTGGTTGCGAATCTCTTTAGATTTTTCTGAAGGGGAACAGACGGTGGTCTTACAGCAAAAGGAAGGGGGTAAACCTTAACTATCTTGAGGACGTAATTTGGAGCCCCCAAAACCCGCCACCGCAGCGAGTGATCCTGGAGCTGTCCCCCTACAAAACCATCAAAATTTTTGGTTGCGCTGTGGTCTACGGTTTCGGTCCTGGCGGCGAGGCTGTTGCTGTTGTCTGCGAGTGGATGTCGATGGTCTCGAAGAAGGCAAACCTCGGGTGATTGAGGCGGTAAAGTTGCCTGCTGGACGCGCGCGGTAAGTAACCCCTTTTCTTTTTGCTGGCTGTGTTGATGGAGCGGCTCTACGAAAATAATTTGATGTTATTCCTCTTTTGTCAACGTGCCTAGCTCCCGATGAATAAACTTGACCAAGACCACCATTGTCTTTAATAAAATTTGTTAGCATCTTTTCATCAAAAAGGTGTGTCGACGATGGTGGAATTTGGTGCAAAGCAGAGTTCAAAACTTCATTTCGGTGGCTGAAGGCTTTTCTGCGTATTTCTATAGTTTCAGCGCGAGGGGCGCACACATATTGAAGCAGGTTATCAGAAATAGATCTCAATTCTGAGCCATCCGCAAACAGTTGCCGAACGGCCTCCGCAGCTGCTGGACAGTCGGCTGTAATCTTTTTAAGACTCTCCGACAAGGTTTTTCTCTGCTTCAGTAATCCATGACTAATGGTTCCAAGTATTCCCTCCTGTTTTGAAAGCCAAGAATGGGTTTTCATGCCAAAGTTTGACAGCTCATTATTGAGTTTAAGAGCACTAAAAACTGGGGCTGCTTGTAAATTCTTCTCCACTTCTTTGTATCTTATTCGGTTCCAACCCTCTGTGCCAAATCGCTGACACATAATACCTTCTTGCTTTAACTGAGGACTCGGTTCTGGAACTAGAGGTTCAGCCTCTCTGACTCTAGGCAAAAAGTCCAAATCGAGATTATTGTCACCAGCTGCATTCATCACGAATTCGGGAGCCCTCCATTGCATTGAATCTTCCTCCACCGATGAATCCGAATAGTTGTCCTCTTCCTTACTATAAGTATTTTCCTTGTCGGAATCGTTTTGGGTCGATGGAGGTCTCTGAAGATTGTCTATCTTCTGAGCCAACAACGAGAACATATTATCCATCTTTTCCTCCGATAACTCTACTCTGGATCTCTTCGGAGGTGGAGCGTCTTGCGGAGACCTATTACGCTTCCTATGACGTCCTGGAGTCTCCTCAGTGAATACAGATGCCATGGAACGACCTCTGCGACCCGTCTCTTCGGATTCGGAACGGCAACCAGCTAGGATGCCATTAGCTTCAGCTCTTGTGTGAAGGAGCGGGCGGACTGACTCAATAGATTGCTTAAATAGCTCGGCTCGAGTTGCGGAACCGTGGATTCGATTAATGACTGACGGTGGGCCTAAAATAAGGGCGCGATTGAAAGCCCAGTCTGTAAGTTTTCGTCTAATTTCCCTGTAGCCTTTTTCGGACAGATGATCTGCATCAGGGTCAAAACAACGAACTAGCCCTACAGTTGGTAGAGCGAAAGAAATCTTGTTCAAAATTGGTGCCTCCACCGTAGGGCCAAAGATGTCTTCTTTGGATGCCCGAACAACCTCCCATCGAGTCCAGCCCGTTGGTAAATATTCCTTCGCAAGCGACTTGATACGCTCCAATACAGCATCTTCCATGTCAACTTCTCCGCGCTCTTCTAAAAGGACGCCCAGCGACACAAATTCTCCTCCCAAGGCCATCTGAAGCAATGTAAGAAAGCCATAGCTTAAGCAAAAGGAAGCAAGGCACACAAACACCAATGGGTAGCGCAGAGCAGCTCAATTCAATAGCACAAGCCCGCTCTGAGTGTTGAACAGGGGCACAGGTGCCGGGAGGTGTGGCTCAGGATTCGGAAGGCACTCCCCGATTTTGGGAGGCGCGCCACAAATTTTGAGAGGCAAGGCTCAAACTTTAGGAGGCGCGGCTCAAATTTTGAGAGGCGCAGCCCAAACTTTAGGAGGCGCGGCGCAAATTTTGGGAGGCGCGGCTAGATTTTTGAGCGGCGCGGCTCGATTTTTGAGAGGCACTGCTCGGTAATTGAGAGGCGGTGCTCAAACTTCTAGGGGGTGTTATGCCGGCAAATAAAGTGAGCTTTCATGCCCTCAAGACAAGATTGGCAGTGGCGAAGCCGACGTACCAAAAGGGCAATGTCTTGTCTGACTGTGGCTGAATGAACTACAGTCATAAGTAAATAGTGATGAATAAGGCAAAAATAAGTGCTGCCTCACGCAACGTGCTTAATAGCATTTTTCCTGTAAGAATCTATGCAATTAATTATTCTGCAACCACAACAAGCTATCTAGTCAGTTGATCAAAGATAAAGGAATTCGTCACACAACAAGCGATCGTAAATATTGGTTTTTCATAGACGTTAATAAAACAAAAAAAAAATCTATTTAAAATATATGCTTTTGTCTTTAACACTTCTCACTTGAATTAAGAGAAACAAAACTCTGGAAACCAAAGCCATCTATAAAATTGTTTTATACCACAATACCATAAATAAATACCACTGTGTATTTATCTTTTACCACGTACCTACCTAACATAAGCACCAAACACTTCACAGACTAATAAAATTATTAGGTAGACTTACCGTAACGCCTGTTAAAGACAAAACCAGAAATACGAACGCTGCAACAGCGTTTGTTTACACCACATAGAGGCACATGCACTCGTCAAGCGTAATAAAAGCGTACTGAAGAAGAGAACGCGGGCTTTCGTCGCCCGCCTTTGGCTGCCGATCGTTGACCCCGCAGCGCAGGCCCGAGAACGTCAGAACGTACCTATAACCACACTCGCAGACTTTTAGGTAGGAAAAGGAGGCACTTGTATGTCGTTAGGTGTGATAGGTAATCTCCGAAAGGTCCGAAAGGTCAAGCCGAAGGCACAGAGCTGAAATATACAATTATTATAGCAAGTTGAGCTGTTTATACCAATGAATGATCCATAAAAAGTGCAGAGAAAAACAAACCAACATTAACTTCTGCTCAAACAGTAGTCACATGTGATTACCAAGATTATATAGATACCTACGCTACGTAGGTACCTTTTGTGTATTAAGGTTTTAGATTTATAACCTACTTATATCATACAATAATATAACGTATTATTGTATGATAAGTAGGTGTAATTTGTTGTATGATTAACTCATACTCACGCAACCTTTAGAGTTATGTCTGCTTACCTATTTGGTTCTTCTGTGTGTGGTGGACCGTGGTGGGAGAGCCATGCTTCGGCACGAATGGGCCGGCTCGACCGGAGTAACACCACGGCCTCACAGAAGACCGGCGGCATGAAGCAAGCGTTGTGTTTCGTCTAGTGAGTGAGGGTACCGGCGGCCCAACCCCCCTACCCCCCTATGATGGCGCAGTTCAATAGATTGTTACCCCAGGAGGGTACCAACTGCTCTAGCGTTGAAGAATCCCTCTCTGGACGTCCACTTTCAGGACGCAATATATCTGGGCGTGGACGCCTAGGCCGCCCTTCGTATTCGTAAACCGCGCTCAACCATACTTTTTTTACCCAGTAAAAAATTTTTAAATCTACTGCAGACGAAGTGGGGTCCGCCTGCGGTTATGTGAGACTCGCCCCGCCAATCGAGACATACTCACTAAAAAATACTGGGGGGTTCCGTCTAATCGCGTTCTCGGCGCACAAAGGGTACTTTTCGCAATCGCTTTGTGTGTCGAGTGCGATGCTGCCCGGTCACACCGGGTCCCTCTTCAGGGTTGGGAGTGTCTATGGAACGCCTTTAGACACTCCCTAAGCGTAGGGTCATTAGTGTGAGTGACGTGGGCCCCACTCCGTCACTGCGACCCCTGCGGCAGTTGGTGGAGGGCGTAAGTTCGCCTTCTTCTGCCCAACCGCCGCCTGCGGGACGGGTCCGCGTTCCGATCATTCTCGCGGTCCCGTTCTGCGCTTTCTTTCTCCACTAGGATTTCCTCACAGAAAGCGGTCATAGACTCCCAATACCTCTCACTGCTGACCATTTTTTCGATAACGGCTGGCAGTGAGAGGTCACCTCCGATATTGGCGACGAGGGTGAATCGCTGCGCAGCCCACGCCGGGCAATGCTCAGCGCTCAACCATACCTGGGGCAAGAGCAAAACCACGGCATCCCCTGCCACACTGTCTGTGGACTTCTACAACATCAGGGGGCTTCACTCTTACCTGAATACTGGCCACCACCACCTCGAGACAGCAAAGCCGACCTTGCTCTTTTTGACCGAGACGCAGATATCGTCTCCGGCGGGCACTTCTTATCTCTCCTACCCAGGGTACGGAATGGAACACCTCTTCGCACCTAAGGCTGGTGTGTGCGTGTACGTCAGAGTCGATATTTGTTCTTGACACCTCAGTCATCTTGAAAGTAGGAATCTCTCCACCTTATGGCTCCGTGTAGACAGCGACGACCATCCCCGCATCTATTCGGGCCTCTATAGGTCCCACAGCGGTGATACCGAAACTGACCGACTCATCGAGCACGTCCAAATGGCTACAGACTCTATGCAGCAGCAGATCCCACGCGCAGAGATCGTGATACTTGGCGATTTTAACGCTCACCACACCGAATGGCTCGGTTCAAGCAAGACCGATCATGCGGGGATATCTATTCACGCCTCCGCTCTTGCACAAGGCTTGACACAACTGGTCACTACGCCCACACGAATTCCCGATGTGGAGAGCCAGGAACCTTCACTGTTGGATCTTCTGCTGTCTTCTCATCCTGATGGCTACCTCATATCTGTCAACGCCCCTCTCGGCTCCTCGGACCATTGCCTTATTAGGATCGTTACACGCATTCACGTGCGTGCAACGACCTCGAGTTGCACGTAGTCGCCGTGTATGGCACTACAAGTCAGCAAACTGGGATGGGATGTGGTCCTTTTTTACGTCGTACCCTTGGGAGGCAGGTTTGCTTTTTCCGGGATGATCCCAACATCGCCGCTGAGTCTGTTGCCAATGTGGTGTTGCAAGGTATGGAAATTTTCATTCCCTCCTCAGTAGTCCCCATTAGTGGCAGGTTCCAACCTTGGTTTGGTCAATCCTCCAAAATAGCTTCTCACTGGAAACAGGAAACCTACCAACCCTGGGCAAATGCGGTGACGTCTCGGGATGGAAATACCAGCGCTTTAAAAAAGCAGTATAACTTTGCCTCCAGATCATTCAAAAGAGACACTGCAAGAGCGAAGTCGGAACATCAGTAGAATTGGCGAGAAACTAGAGCGTCTTACTTCGGGGTCTCGTGCGTTCTAGTCTCTTGCCAAAGCTATTCAGGGAAATTTCTGCACGCCATCCTTTCCACAATTGCACAAGGATAACTGTTCACGCTCGAGGAAGAGCGAGTGGCAACACAGCATTTTAGTCTGTGCAGTGAGAGCCTTTTTGGCGGCCGGCCGCATGTAAGATGTCAGTTGAGTCGAGTCGAAATGTCACGACATTGAATTAGGTTAGGATGATGTCCGGGCATCCATAAAATATATGCGGGCCGGAATATATAACAAACAAATAGTATTTGCGCGGCGCACCTAATATCGGGGTGCGAAAGCCCGCTTTGTGTTGTGCAAAAGAGTGCCCGCTTTGTGTTATCGTCGCATGTGTGAGCCGTGGTGGCCTAATAGGCAAGTGTACCATCCGGTTCGGTCAGACAGCAGAACTTCAGGAGCCGCGACTTCCTTCGAGCTAGCTCAGGAAGTCCACCGGCTACATACGGAGACCGAACGGATCCAAGTAAGTAGTGAAATTCTTTGATTGTAGTGGCGGCATCAGCAATCAACCCAAAATTCCTCATTCGGTGAAACGCCGACGTGGTGGAGTCTACTTGGGGCACCACCAATAACACATCGTTAGTCTATGATGCAAAAGAGAAAGCCGATCTTTTTGGGAAACTCTTTGCATCCAACTCGACTTTGGATGACGGGGGACAGGAACCGCAGATCATACCGCGGTTCAAGAGCTTTATGCCAGATATTCGCCCTGGATATCCATAAGTCGAGTGGGCCCGATGGTATCCCTCCTATCGTGCTGAAGACGTGCGCTCCAGAGTTGGCACCGGTTTTACCGCGTTTATTTCGGCTCTCTTGCTGATCTGGCGTAGTCCCAACCTCATGGAAGACAACTTTAGTGAATCTGATCCCTAAGAAAGGTGACCGCTCGAATCCATCCAACTACAGGCCAATCGCTATAACATCTTTGTTTTCAAAGATAATGGAATCGATTATCAACCGCCAGCTCCTTCAGTACCTAGAGGATCACCAGCTGCTTAGTGACCAACAATACGGTTTTCGTAGAGGTCGCTCTGCGGGTGATCTTCTATCATTAGGCAGAGGCAATTGAAGCGAAGGGGGAGGCACTGGCAGTAAGTTTGGACATCGCGAAGGCCTTCGATCGGGTCTGGCACAAAGCGCTTCTTTCTAGACTTCCTTCGTATGGGCTTCCCAAGAAACTATGTGGATGGGTTACTTTTTATGAGACAAAAACATAAAGGTCTTAATTAATGGTGAATGCTCAGACTCACTGTCTATAAATGCTGGTGTCCCCCAAGAATGTGTGCTATCACCTTCACTATTCCTTCTGCATATGAATGATATGCTGCAAACTAGCGGCATTCATTGTTAAGCAGATGACAGCACAAAAGACACCTCCTATAACGGCCGTACGAACATTTCTGGGGAAAAGGTCATTGAATGCCGGAATAAACTTGTGTCTGAAATTGATACATCATTTGAAAAAGTCTCTAACTAGGGTCGACTTAATTTACTCCGTTTCAACTCTACAAAGACACAGGTTTTCGCGTTCACCGCCAAGAAAAAGCCATTTGTCGTATCTCCTCACTTTCAGAGCATTCCCCTAACTGCCTCAGCTAATATTCAGATCCTTGGTGTCGACATATCGAATATGTCGCCTCACTATGCATCTACTATCGCATATATTACGGGGAATGCTCCGAGGAGTTGTTCGGACTCATACCTGCCGCCTCTTTCCGCCATCGTTCCACGCGACAAAAAATCCATGCCTATCACTTAGATGGTTGGCAGTCCACCACTGTGCGTTTTTCTCGCAGTTTCCTGTCTCGCACAGTCAAACTTTGGAATGAATCATCGCCTTCGGTATTTCCGGACCGATACGACCTTCAAACTTTCAAGAAAAGACCGTATTCTTATCTTAAAGGCCGGCAACGCACTTGTAACTCCTCTGGGGATGCGGGTGTCCATGGGCGACGGTAATCACTTACCATCAGGTGATACGTTTGCTCGTTTGCCCCCTATCCCATAAAAAAAACCGGCCAAGTGCGTGTTGGGCCACGCGCAGTGAGTTCACACACACCTCACAACTCACAACACGTTGCTGATGGACCGGAACCCATTCGCATCAGCCAGATATATATCGCAGGTAGTTTATTAAGTAAGCCGGGAAGCCGTCAGCACAAGATAAGCTCCAAGGAAGAATATTCGAATAATGGCCTTCGAGCATTATATGCATCTGATTAACACATAACATAATCGCGTTATAATTTGCAACAGCGCCATCTCTGTGGTCACATACGCACCAATACAATTACATACAGTGGCGCCATCTCTGTCAGCACGTTCAGACCATCAACTTACAGTATTGAGTGTCTGTTGCAACAGTACTAATTTTCAATTAAAATTTACTTTTCCGAGTACATTTTATATGTTGGTCGTCTATAACTTTTTAGTTTGTACTTAGTACTCAACTCTGATAGTTTTCCTTTAAACTTCGTTATACTATACTACTGTTATAATTTTTTTCACGTGTCCATATATAACCGTTTATCAGATAGAGGGGGGAGAAACTTACTTCTATCAAAAATTTGCAAATATTTCAAGGAACGGATCCCTAAATCGAAAAATGGTATTCTAAACCTTATATTATTTTTTATACTTTATTAACTACACAATGAAAAAAATTTACTCCCACTTTACTTGTATGGGAGCTACCCTAAAAAAAATTTTTTTCTATATTGTTTCTACCACTTTTATAGCATGAATAATATATGAGTACATACCCATACAGCTTTCTAGTACTTATAGTCTCTGAGTAAAACCGCGGACAGACAGACAGACAGACAGACAGACATGGCGAAACTATAAGGGTTTCTTGTTTACTACGGAATCCTAAAAACCGGCCAAGTGCCAGTTGAACTCGCGACGCGAATCTATATTGAGTGATTTACCATGCTATTTTAATATCATGAACTTCTTGTAAGTTTTCCTATAATCTATAAGTTGTCGTGCTTTTTCTCGCTGAATTGTTGAAATATTGGGAAATCTTAGTTGAAAAAAAAAAACAAACTTATTCCTTTAGTCCGATACAAAATGAAAAGCTTTATTGTTGTAGGTACATAATTATAATACACATATGCATATGTTAACACAATTCCTCAATGCAAAGCACTTAACTTAATGTTTAATCAATACAAGCCAAGGGCAGGATGGTTCAGGTTTGTTTGATCAATCTCGGCAGGTAAAAATCAGGTACTAATTGGGTACAAAACTACAAAATGAGGGGCAATAAAGTACACCAACAAATAGTTATAGGTTTCCTTTTTTTTTTAAAAGAAGTTAGTAGCCTTCCCCGGAGCGGTTGTTAGTAGAGCGTACCTTCGATGCTAAGTTTCCGCGATCACGGTATATTCGAATATTCCAATTCCTTAGATTATTCTCTCTATATATGTACAATTCCACAGAATTCCTCCTTGTGTTAGGTTAGTTTGTTATGGTTTCTAGCTGTAAGGTCAAGCAGCGGAGCCCTACGGCCTCCGGTGACTGCCAAAAAGATTATTTTGTGTATTATTCACTGGCTGTATTGAAGAGACTTTTGGTGACGTCTTGCTAGTGCTGCTACTACTATTACTACTTTTATAACACAAATCGGGAGCCAGAGAAGATGTGGTGACCCTAGGAGGTTCACTGAAATGCACCGATCGCTCCTTTGCACCTTCTAACAACCTACATTTTTTCTTTAGATCAGTCCAAGATTCCACTGGGGCTAGGGCAAGCTGAGTAGTATAAAATGGTCTAATATTAAACATGACTATGTTCAATTTATCATCATCAGAGATTGGTTTTGATAATCGAGTAAAATAATTTTGCATTATACTGAGATAATTCACAATGCTTTCATCGGGGCCCTGAGTACGACTCCTAATTTCCTGCATCAAGCGATGGTCATAATCAGATGGAAGATATTCCTCGAGGAGCAAGGTCTTCAGCTCAGACCAATTGTGAACGTCTGACTTTACTCCTCGATACCAGCACAGCGCTTCATCAGTAAAAAGTTCCGCCGCAGAACAGAAAAGCTTTGAATCTGAAAGGCCACGAGACAAGCATAATTCCTCGAGGCGTTGTAAGAAAGCTTTAATGCATGTCTTGCCATTGAAGCGTATATTCAGTTTATGCACGGAGCAATCATTAGCTGTATTGTGTGTAGTTGCAGTGGAGTGCTCAATAGGTTGTTCAGGTGCCAAGCTACTTTTAAAATTATGACAAATATTATCTATTTTTACAAGAATGCTATCTAATTTATTATTCAGAGAAGTAATTAAAGAAGTAAGATTATCATCATACTCCGATGAAGACAAGCGACCAATTCTGTGGAATAAGTGGTGTGCAAGAGTTTGAATTCTATTTATCATCTTAAGTGATGACAGCTTACTTGAAGTACTTGTGATGAGTTTCTCAAGATCATCTAATTTCTTTTGAATTACTTTTAATTCAATATTGACATCAAGATCACAAGTCAGTATTTCATCAGAAGGCAGATCTTTATTGAGAGTACGGATCTGTGCTCTCAGAGCCATCACCGTGTCAGCTGGTTTCGAACCCCTGATTTTCACCTCATATTCTAGTTCATCTTTGTTAAGTAAATTAAAACTAATTGGTCTTTGTTCCATTTTTGTAAAAATATACTACGCTCTATTCTATATGATAAGTTAATTTTACAATATTATTTATGTTATATACTCAAACTATGAACAAAAAATCTTAAAATATATTCACCTTTGCAAATGTAACTAAAATTTGTTTTTTATTTATACCTATCTGAACCAAACCTGCATAGAATTCTTATTTATCTTATAACTAGTGAGACCGGCAGACGTTCTCCTGTCCGATTCCAGCGCCACCTACTGGGTCCAGTTGTACTTTTAAACCTTCCCTGGACCTATTCAAATACACATAACATTTCGTAAGAATCGGTCGAGCCGTTTTTGAGTTTTAGCTTAACTAACAGACAACGTTAAAAAAAGAAAATTATTAAAGATACATACCGAGATGGATCAACACTATCTGAGCATTTGACCAGAATAATGGGCCATATAATGCCACAAAACCTGCTGTATATTCGGGCGCCAAATTGTCGTGCTTTTTCTCGCTGAATTGTTGAAATATTGGGAAATCTTAGTTGAAAGAAAAAAAAACAAACTTATTCCTTTAGTCCGATACAAAATGAAAAGCACGACAATTTGGCGCCCGAACAGGGACGGTTTGCAACTCTAGAAATAAGCCTTTGCTATATTCTTATAATGGAGGAAGTTACATCTAGCTGGAAACGTAGGAAAATCAATATCGACGATCAGGGGCAACGACACATGCAACTCATTTTTTTATTATTTCCTTTTTATTGTTTTTTTTTTTCTACTTATTATTTGACGATTAGAGTCAAAATGTCTGTAATAACGACATCTACCGGTGGTTGTTGACATTACATGCTATACTCTGTTAGTGTCAAGATATACTTATTTAACAACGCCATCTCGGCGTCAGTCCTGACACTACAGTTTTTCTTTATTACTTACTTATATTTGATGGGCATAGGATATAATGCCTTTTACCTATTTATCACAGCCATATAGGTGCTAGCAGAAGTGGTTTCGCTAGATTTTGCCACCTTATGGGTGAATATTTTTTTTAAAACCATGTAGGTGCTAGCAGCAGTAGTTTCGCGCTAGATTTTGTCACCTTATTGGTGAATGTTGTTTTTTTATTACAATCTTTAACATACCATATTAATGGATTTACGTAGATTTAAGGTGCATGCATGTTAAATATTCTTTATTTACACACGTTTATATTTAAAGCTTTATGTTTTATCTTATACAAATAAATAAACTTATAAAAAAATGATAACGTTAGGCGTAATTGGGTACAGAGTTTATCACGAATGAATAGTTTTTAAGTACCTAATTGATTCCATTTATGATAATTCTGTTTGGTTGGTTAGGGGGTTTTGAGGCTGACGGGGCGTCAGACGAATTCCCTACGTGAATTCTATCGTGGTTGGGGGGATACTGTAACACCGTTTTTTCTTAAAATTTCATAAAACACAAATTTTGCAAAAACACTTTGGTTTCACTGTAGTTTTAACACAAATTTCACAACTAAAATCATAATTACAATAACTTTGTCAATTAATTGCACAATATCAATGTCAAGTGTCAACGTCAACGTCGTTTCACGTCACGTCAGTGACATTTGCAATTATCTTTGGTCATTATTCAATTTTTTCATAAACAAAATAAATCTCGCGTTTATCCTGGCCTTATTTACAAAGATAGTTTTTTTTCGCCCAAAATCCCGTGCTTCCATTTAGGTGGGTTGATTTTCTCAAAATTCGGAATTTGACATTTAGACCGTTTGTTTTGATCATTTCTATAGACATATTTTAATAAAATACGCTTAAACTTATAGATCATATAATTATAGTTTCGTCGAATAGAATTTGGAAAGCATTCACAATTTGTTTATGGTTAATTTTTCATTACGTTTTGTTTTTCAACCAAACTTATAACTTTAGCTGGAAATACTTATTGCATATTGTAGAATTTCGAAAGATCCGTATGTTGACTTGACACATCTTGAAGCAAGTTAAGAGTCTTACGAGTGTCATGAAATGAATTTGGTTTTAGAAGAGGTTCCGTCGCCAATACGGCGCTTAACATTCAGCAAACGGACCTCGGCTCCGTCGCTTCCACATAAACGCAAATCTGCGCGCAAGTGGAGCGTTGGTTTAGTCTATCGTCTAGGTTATGATTAGTCTGTGAGACATCGATCGAAGTAATTTGTTATTGATTTGAAGATCATAAAGTTTTTATATATTTATATAGGTATTTCTCCCGTTTTCCGTGTGAATTTGATTTGAAAAACCACAGTGAAACTACAAAATTCAGTTCTTTTTGTTTTCAGCTTGAAGAGTAAAGCTAAGGGGAAAAATACTATATTTACTCGCCGGCACGCGATTCATTAAATTAAATGGATTTATTGTATCAATAAGTGCAAAAAATCAATAAGGTATCTAATTAACTTATTATATTTCATGATTTAAAGCAGATTTTGTTAATTTTATTTTTATTTGTGGGTAAATTGATTATTAAATCAAACATGTTACATTTCCAAAATTCGCCTTTTCCATCCCCTATTTCATTAAAAAAACCTGATAGTAAGCGGCATCTTAGTGGGATTAAGGCATATATTGAGTAACACTTGCGAATTTCCTGTTAAATTCTAAATTTTTACAATATTAAGTTTCACATCCTTCTTTGGCAAATAACTCACAAATTAAGCTGTTTTCTCGTTTGTGGAGAACGATCATAGAACGTGGGATATTAACATACATAAAATACAATTTGCCATGAACACCTCAGTAAATGAGTCTACTTCTTATACTCCTTTCATGCTAGTACACGGTAGGGAAGCTGTAACTGATGGTAGTATTTACCGTGATTTTGTAGATCTCCAAGAGTTGGTTGTGGTACCACGCGATACTCATGCGTCTAATAGTGGCCACCTCGGTGATATTTTCATCAAAGTCCGAGAGTCATTGCGTAAGGCCCATGAAAGGAATATAAAATACTATAACAACAAACGCAGAGATATATCATTTAATGTCGGTGATTTTGTGTGGAAACGTACGTACAAGCAGAGTTCTGCTAATAAATATTTTACTGCTAAACTTGCCCCTAAATATGAACGTTGTAAAATTATACGTAAGCTTTCTCGCCTCGTCTATGAGCTCGAAGACGAGAACGGAAAATACATAGGAAAGTGGCACATAAAAGATTTTAAAAATTTAGACACCTCGAGTGACTAAATTCCATGGTTCCATTACCTACTTTATATATTCACTCTTAGAAGAATAACTGTTTTTATAAGCATTTAACACTTAGGCACCGCGGGTGCGGCGGTCACAGAATACCCACCCCGCCATTCTTCCTGGCGTCTCGTAGAACCCGAGTGTAGGATAACGCGTCATATAACATCTGGCGGCGTTTTTGCATGTGTCTGTTCCTGTCGTTTTTTATTGATTTGCCTTGATACTTAAGTTTCCATATACCTAACATCTTCAAAATTGATATTACCATTACATAAGTACATAAAGATCTAAAACACAAATATTATACGTGTCTTAGTTCATACCATTATAAATATATTATTACTACCATTATATAAAATGGATATTACTTCTTTAGTATCTGATACCAGAATTAAGGAACAAGTATGTACTTATTATAACTGTTATGTGGTTAGATAGATGCATTTAGCACAAGATCACAAATATAAACGTGTCTTGTTCATTATTTTTATATGTATTCTACTCTAATCAACAAAATTAATTTTGAATTCCTCACAGGAGCGGTTTGCAACTCTAGAAATAAGCCTTTGCTATATTCTTATAATGGAGGAAGTTACATCTAGCTGGATTGTTGAAATATTGGGAAATCTTAGTTGAAAGAAAAAAAAACAAACTTATTCCTTTAGTCCGATACAAAATGAAAAGCTTTATTGTTGTAGGTACATAATTATAATACACATATGCATATGTTAACACAATTCCTCAATGCAAAGCACTTAACTTAATGTTTAATCAATACAAGCCAAGGGCAGGATGGTTCAGGTTTGTTTGATCAATCTCGGCAGGTAAAAAATCAGGTACTAATTGGGTACAAAACTACAAAATGAGGGGCAATAAAGTACACCAACAAATAGTTATAGGTTTCCTTTTTTTTTTAAAAGAAGTTAGTAGCCTTCCCCGGAGCGGTTGTTAGTAGAGCGTACCTTCGATGCTAAGTTTCCGCGATCACGGTATATTCGAATATTCCAATTCCTTAGATTATTCTCTCTATATATGTACAATTCCACAGAATTCCTCCTTGTGTTAGGTTAGTTTGTTATGGTTTCTAGCTGTAAGGTCAAGCAGCGGAGCCCTACGGCCTCCGGTGACTGCCCTGGAGATTCATAGCACAGTGTTAGGTTAAAAATATAATTAAATATGCCTATGATCTTAGGGTCAGTGGGTCTAACACTGAGTTCTGAAGGAATCCCAGTCAATACATTTGAACCTCATGTAATAAACATAGCAAATGAATTCTAAAACGTAATTTTTAATAAATTGACAAATGGTCTTATTGGTTAGTTAATAAAAAGGACATATGGAGGGGAGAGCACCTACTTTGTGTATAATTACTGCTATTAATAAAAAGAAAACAGCTTAATTTGTGAGTTATTTGCCAAAGAAGGATGTGAAACTTAATATTGTAAAAATTTAGAATTTAACAGGAAATTCGCAAGTGTTACTCAATATATGCCTTAATCCCACTAAGATGCCGCTTACTATCAGGTTTTTTAATGAAATAGGGGATGGAAAAGGCGAATTTTGGAAATGTAACATGTTTGATTTAATAATCAATTTACCCACAAATAAAAATAAAATTAACAAAATCTGCTTTAAATCATGAAATATAATAAGTTAATTAGATACCTTATTGATTTTTTGCACTTATTGATACAATAAATCCATTTAATTTAATGAATCGCGTGCCGGCGAGTAAATATAGTATTTTTCCCCTTAGCTTTACTCTTCAAGCTGAAAACAAAAAGAACTGAATTTTGTAGTTTCACTGTGGTTTTTCAAATCAAATTCACACGGAAAACGGGAGAAATACCTATATAAATATATAAAAACTTTATGATCTTCAAATCAATAACAAATTACTTCGATCGATGTCTCACAGACTAATCATAACCTAGACGATAGACTAAACCAACGCTCCACTTGCGCGCAGATTTGCGTTTATGTGGAAGCGACGGAGCCGAGGTCCGTTTGCTGAATGTTAAGCGCCGTATTGGCGACGGAACCTCTCCTAAAACCAAATTCATTTCATGACACTCGTAAGACTCTTAACTTGCTTCAAGATGTGTCAAGTCAACATACGGATCTTTCGAAATTCTACAATATGCAATAAGTATTTCCAGCTAAAGTTATAAGTTTGGTTGAAAAACAAAACGTAATGAAAAATTAACCATAAACAAATTGTGAATGCTTTCCAAATTCTATTCGACGAAACTATAATTATATGATCTATAAGTTTAAGCGTATTTTATTAAAATATGTCTATAGAAATGATCAAAACAAACGGTCTAAATGTCAAATTCCGAATTTTGAGAAAATCAACCCACCTAAATGGAAGCACGGGATTTTGGGCGAAAAAAAACTATCTTTGTAAATAAGGCCAGGATAAACGCGAGATTTATTTTGTTTATGAAAAAATTGAATAATGACCAAAGATAATTGCAAATGTCACTGACGTGACGTGAAACGACGTTGACGTTGACACTTGACATTGATATTGTGCAATTAATTGACAAAGTTATTGTAATTATGATTTTAGTTGTGAAATTTGTGTTAAAACTACAGTGAAACCAAAGTGTTTTTGCAAAATTTGTGTTTTATGAAATTTTAAGAAAAAACGGTGTTACAGTATCCCCCCAACCACGATAGAATTCACGTAGGGAATTCGTCTGACGCCCCGTCAGCCTCAAAACCCCCTAACCAACCAAACAGAATTATCATAAATGGAATCAATTAGGTACTTAAAAACTATTCATTCGTGATAAACTCTGTACCCAATTACGCCTAACGTTATCATTTTTTTATAAGTTTATTTATTTGTATAAGATAAAACATAAAGCTTTAAATATAAACGTGTGTAAATAAAGAATATTTAACATGCATGCACCTTAAATCTACGTAAATCCATTAATATGGTATGTTAAAGATTGTAATAAAAAAACAACATTCACCAATAAGGTGACAAAATCTAGCGCGAAACTACTGCTGCTAGCACCTACATGGTTTTAAAAAAAATATTCACCCATAAGGTGGCAAAATCTAGCGAAACCACTTCTGCTAGCACCTATATGGCTGTGATAAATAGGTAAAAGGCATTATATCCTATGCCCATCAAATATAAGTAAGTAATAAAGAAAAACTGTAGTGTCAGGACTGACGCCGAGATGGCGTTGTTAAATAAGTATATCTTGACACTAACAGAGTATAGCATGTAATGTCAACAACCACCGGTAGATGTCGTTATTACAGACATTTTGACTCTAATCGTCAAATAATAAGTAGAAAAAAAAACAATTCAGAATAAATTGTTAAATTATAGTTATCTATTATGTTTGGTAAGATAAGCCAAAAAGTCTGTAACTTACCGAATTCTCTTTATTAATGATAGTCCCGAATGATTAATTAGTTTAATTTTAATTTATTTAACTGGAATGCAAGGATCGTAACATAACAGAAGCACATTTACAAGGTTATTTATTATGCTGCACTTATGGAATCAAAATGTCTTTAAAATGTAGTTTTTTTGTTTTTTTACATTGACGCGGAGTTTTAAAGTGTTTAATTTTTATTATTTTATCTATAACTAACAATACTTTATGTCATTGAAAAAGAAAATTACGGTTATTGAATTATGTCCAGGTTTAGCTAATTTGATGGGCCTATCACATCGGTTCAATTCCATACAGCTTGTTTTTTTGAACCATGTTATCGTTCTTCAATTGCTTCTTTGTCTAGCCCCCCAGTTCCTCGTGGAGTGCTGGGTGCACGGTTGGCCCCGCGCATACCGCCGTAAGGCCCTCGGTCTGGCGATAGCCCTTCGGTCGATAGGTCGGGCTTGCCCGGGCGCGTGGGTGGTGAAGTCGCAGTGTGGACCTTACCTAGCGCGCCTATAAGGGCAGGGAGAACACCGGGGGGTTTTAGTGGGTAGGCCCGGCACCCTGCCGGGAGAGCCCCACACACGCTCGCCGTCTAGCCAACAGCGGGTACGGTGCGGTTGCGCATTTCCCCCGAGAAAAAAAGGTAGGTGTTACCAGTCTACTTGTTTGTCAACTTAGCCGTATAAAAAAGGTGACTTCTTAAAATTTTCAATGAAATAATTACATGTGCCCTAGGGGGTAGTAAGATATACAGACTTTGACAGATAATATACTTTATTATAATTAATAAACATGGAACAAAAACCGTATTCCTATTGAAAACGCTTGCAAAAACGCCTTTTTAAATACGCAGCCGCAGGTATTAAGAGGACTGTGAAGTGCCAATTCATGACTCGAGTATGCATTTTACACTTCAGTTTGGTGTCGTAGACGTAGTTCCCCAGGTTGTAGCTGAAAATCAGCGATTTGCTCATGTCTTATGAGCAAAATTGACGCTGAGCTATGGCCTTTTTGTGCTGCTACAGCACACATACATAACAGTGATGTGGAAACAGGTAGGTATGCGATACTGATTTCATATTTTTGTATTTTTTTGTTTACTTCCATGTATACTTATTTGCTTATACTAAATTGTTGTGTGTGTGTGTCTGAAGACCAAATAAAGTTTCTATCTATCATTTTCAAAAATGCAGTTTGTTGCAAACCGCTTAGAGTTGAAAGTCAGAGGCAAGTGCCTACATTTCTTATTGAAATATTGTTTCGGGCGATAACTGTTTTACCCCCCTAGCAAACCTTTACGAAATTGGACATTTTTGGCCTCATTAGATTTAGTATACCTTAATCTATGTTTGTACGTTTTGCCTTTTTTGTAATTCAGTATAATTTAGTCAAAAAAGATAAAAATGCTTGAGGTAGTTTTTAAGTCTAAAATATGGATAATTAGATGGTATTTTTCTGACAAAATGCGCTAAGCCTATTGCTACGTCCATATACCTGCTATTCAATTAAGGAAGGCAACTTACCATCTATATGGAAATCATCTTTTATAACGCCAATTCATAAAAAGGTGTAAAAACTGATGTAAATAATAGAGCCACTACAGGCCAGTCTCAAGCTGTGCATTATTTTATTTATTTATTTTTATTTTTACATTTTGGGGTAGCTAACAGCTTCTTAAAATAAAATTAACACCGGCTTATAATGTCTTAAAGCTATTGTTAAGCTACCGCATATAGGTATCAAGAGTTTCGAATAAAATTGTGTAGTTTTGTGTAGTGCATATCTATTTGGCAGTTTTCGATAGTGCTCCAGTAATAGAATTGATTGAGTCAAAGTGGATGTCAATATTTGCGTCAGAATCGTTAACAGCTCTACAACTTCTTATTAGAAAGCTATTTTGTCTATAATTTGTACGCACAACGGGAATGCTGAATGGCTCATATCTGCTGCCGCGAGGTGCCCTACTAGGTATTTTGAAAGTAATTTTTGTCAAAAGACCGGGACAGTCAACTAAGTTTCTTACAATTTTCAGTAGCATCACAATATCTGCAGTATTGCGTCTTAGAAATAGCGGCAATAAGTGAAATTTAGAACAACGGTCAGAATATGGCATTTTAGGAATTTTGAATTTAAAATTTAAAAAACGCGTGAATTTTCTTTGAATTTTTTCAATACTGGTGATATGACAATCGTAGCGGGGGTTCCATATCTGGCCAGCGTACTCAAGGTGACTGCGGACATAAGTACAATAAAGAATCTTAATTGTTTTCATCTGCTGAAAGGGCTTGACCAAGCGCATAATGAACCCAAGTGAACGAGATGCCTTATTAGTACAATTTATAATATGTTTATCAAACAAGAGTTTAGAGTCAAAAATGACTCCTAAGTCTTTAGCTTCATGATGTTTGGATAGTTGAACGCTTTTAATAGTGTAATTAAAGTGAAACGGAATTAATTTACGGGTAAAACTTATAGAAAAGCATTTAGACACATTCAAATCGAGTTTATTTATACAACAATAGGTGTCTAAATTCACAAGGTCATGCTGAAGTTCGATCGCATCGTTCATGTTATTGACAACCTTAAAAATCTTCATGTCGTCAGCAAATAACAGATAATGCGAATGAGAAAAACACTGGCCTATGTCGTGAATAAATATAATAAAGAGTAAAGGACCAAGAAGGGACCCCTGCGGAACTCCAGATGGTATGCATGACCAAGAAGACGTATATCCGTTGAGCACTACCGCTTGAGACCTTTTTTCGATGTATGAAGAAAACCATCTATAAAGGTCTCCTCTAATGCCCACCCTCAACAGCTTCAATAACAACATCTTATGATCTAGACGATCAAATGCCTTGGTATAATCAGTGTATATTGCATCTACTTGATTGCCCTGGTCCATTTGATCAGTCAAGAATTCAGTGAAAACAGCCAGATTGGTCACTGTGGATCGCTTTTTCAAAAATCCATGCTGATGCGGGCTAAAACTTAACTTCAGACTGTTATACACTTGGTCATAGACTATTCTCTCTAGCACCTTGGCAAGCTGACATAGTTTGGAGATGGGTCTGTAGTTTTCCACTTCATCTTTGGGGCCTTTCTTATAAATTGGCGTTATAAAAGCCGATTTCCACATGCTGGGTATGATACCCTCCTTAAGCGATCTTGTGAATAAAATAGACACGGGATGACCCAGTTCAGTGGCGCAGTTCACCAAAAATGATGCAGGTAGGTCATCTGGTCCGGCAGACTTACTTATATCCAGGGATTTCAGCAGTTTACAAATTATAGCTAAGGTATTCGAGAGAATCATTATAATGAATTATATTCTTCTTTACAAAACTCTTTTACCGAATCTCAGCATGGTTTTCTTCGAGGACGATCCACTATTTCTAATCTGGTGTTACTTAATGATTTTATCACTCTTAGTATGCAAAGCGGTAGTCAGGTCGATGTCATTTATACGGATTATAGCAAATGTTTTGATAGAATCCACCACACTCTAATAATCAGCAAGCTGGAACACATTGGGATAAACGGTGATTTGTTGAGATGGTTTAAGTTATCTATTTCGAACAGATCCCAGGCTGTTGTTATTAACAATTATATTTCTAGCTGGGTTGTTGTACCTAGCGGAGTGCCCCAAGGTTCCCTTCTTGGTCCACTTTTGTTTTTAATCTTTATAAATGACATCGGCTCTTGTTTCCATCACTCCAAGTTGCTTTGTTTCACAGACATTATGAAATTTTTTAAATCCATTTCATGTGCATCTGATATCAATCTGATAAAATAGATTTTGATTTGACGCGGCTAGACAGGTGTTGCGAAGCAAATAAATTAGATCTTAATCCATCCAAATGTTCCGTTGTAACTTTCAGTCGCAAAACAGTCAATATTTTGTCTCATTATAAACTGAAAGTTACAAAGGTTATCTGAAATGCGAGACCTTGGAATTCACCATGACTCTAAACTCCTTTTTGATGGGCATGTTGATAGAATTATTAAGAGGGCTTCTCAGGCACTGGGATTTGTTATGAGTTCTACGGCTAGCTTTAATGACATTAAAACAATCAAAATATAATACTGCACCTTTGTAAGAAGCGTCCTAGAGTATGGGTCAGAGATCTGGAATCCGCGCTATAATAAGTATATTGATCGCATTGAGCAATTGCAGAAAAAAATTGTTAAATTTTTATGTTACCGAATCAAGTTGCCTTACAATTCTAGAAACTATCTTAAACTCTGTTCGAGGTTTCACCTTCTTCCTTTGCAAACGCGAAGAGAAATGTCAGATATTGTATTTTTGCTAAAGATAATTACTAACAAAATTGATTCACCTAAGTTTCTTTCCAAAATTTACTTTGATATTCCATTAAGATCAATAAGATACTACACTCCAATTCATCTGCCGTCAGTTTCAACAAATTACTGTCAAAACGCATTTGGCGAGCAAACAAAAGCTTAAACCAGTTTTGCAAAACATGTTATAACTTTGATATATTTTATTCTAGCATAACAACAGTGTTTACTGTTCATTTTAATTCAATCGAAACTCCCGCCAGCGCGTGTGGTTCGAAGTTACCTAGCTATAGGTGTACTGGGGCAGTCGATTCTGATTGGCCCCCGCCGGAGTGTGTTGTCTGCTCGGATCGCGCGCGGCACGCTAAGTTGAACTGCCAAAAATATTATTTTAAATATATCGAAAAACTACATAAAATATCAAACAACTCATCGCTGTGTGTGTATACTTCTGTGGATATACGGATTTCAATAGATTACTGCCAGTTATTTCATCCGGGTACCCGGCGCGCCTGACCGCGTGGCTGCCACAGTCGCCATCAACCAGATCTCAGGAGCAACCAAAGCATCTCATCCACACGGAGTGGAACGGCCTGCTGCTTCCAGTAAGTCCTTTGAACCACTATTCGCTTGTGTTGGCGGGATTTTACGTCCTGTTCCAGAGTGAGGTCACTGGCCCTTCAACGGCGGGATCATTTCCTCACATCTTTTTGGTGCCGAAACCCGGGACGAGTTGCTTTGTGACTCAATCTGAGTCCTGATTTAAAGGAAAACATTATATATAGCTGGTATTTTCTTGTATTTCTCCAACCAAAATAGCCAAAGGTTAAGGTTTTCGTAGGTTTTCGCAACATTCATCATTCATAAAAGTTATAACTAAATCGTTCTAAAGTGTTAAATTATTAAATTTCTAAAGTATTTGTTATTTTCAATAAATATTTGGAAAGTCGGGTAGATCGCATTCGACCGTTTTGCGTCGTAAAGTTGATAAGCGCAAACAATCGATATGAATGAATCACTTTAATTGGTATGCATTCGTTCGTGTTTCAATCTATATGAATCTCGTACATTGATAACAAAATCCATGTACATTCATTCACAGGACATTAACGCGATATTTTATTTCGATTTGGCAGCTTTAATTTACGTGTTTGCTATTTTATTATTCGTAAATTAGTAAATTATTAATACCGATCATAATTATATCTAGACAATCATTTGGTATTTATTCGGTGTTTAGATATTCTTTATTTAGTTGGCTGTTGGTAACTTACTATTTACAAAATTCTATTACAGATCTTACATAAACTCATTTCTATGTAAAATTTATTCGGCTGTAGTAAAAGATTCGAGCTCGTTTGTAGTGATTGTCATGGATCTTGCATGAAATCGTAAGGTAGCTATTTTCTCGGTGTTTACATATAATTTAATCGGCTGTAATAGTTACGTGATGTGTCAGTAGTTATTACAGATCATATGTAAACAATCTAGGGCTACTTTGGATATTTTATGTAAATTTAGTTCGGCTGTGACGATTCTATATTCGGTTTTTATACGTTCTTTTTTATACGTTTTGTGGATCACAAATAAAAAACTTTATTTGAATTTGTAATACGGCCACAATATTTCTAACTTCATTCATACTCCAGCATATGCGAAATTAATTATTTATTTTAGGAAAAGGTAATAACGCGTATTCAAAATAATTTGAATAAATTCGGTTGCTTTGAATGAAATAAATCTTGGTAACATTTTACCGTTACGTTGTACACGATAACAACACGACACGACACATGACTATGTATAAATAGGTATAAATCCGTAGCAAACAGCTAACAGTTTATGGTCAAGGTCATTGTTGCGGCTGGTTCGTAGCAGGATTCGTAGCATCAGATGCAGTGTCGTAGCATTCTATGCAATTTGAGCTACATGAACTGATAACGTTTGATAATAATATATTTTTATATTATTCTCCATATTGACTACCTATAAATTTATTTTTTTTATAATTTATATTCAATACGTTTTTACAATGGCGTATAATCCGAAAAAAATAAATCGTAAAGCTAGTTTAACGAGTAAATCTAAATCGAAATATTCTGTAGAATATACTGTTCATGATCTACCGTCACTGCGCCGAAGGCGTACTATGGCTTTGAATCGTATCGCAAAGGCATTAGAAATAGGTACTTTGGCGCATACCGATGCTAGTCAACACGATCTATTTTTTTCATATTGCGACCAAGCTGAGAAAATTAAAGATGAGTTTGAACTTGCGCATATGTCGATACTCGAACTTATAGCTGTGTCAGAGGATGGTGATAGTGAAGCGCTCACTGATGATGATTTGCGGATACGTTTTGATGATATGTATTTTGGGGTAATTTCAATACAAAAGACTTTGACTAAGTTGTTTTCGACTGATTTGAATACTAAAATTACGTCAAAGTCGCCCGCGTTATTATCTCATATAAAATTGCCAAAAATTCAATTACCGACATTTTCGGGTAACATTAAACAATGGCCCGAATTTTATGACACGTATAAGGCGCTCATTCACGACTGTACCACTTTGACAGATGTTGAGAAATTTCATTACTTAATTTCTGCGTTGAGTGGGGATCCTTTGTCGCATATACGAACCTTTCCTGTTACTAGTGAACATTATTGCGATGCATTCACGGCTTTAGTTAAGCGTTATCAACACACGCGCGAACTTGCCTTTACATGTTGGAAAGACATTTTAAACGTATCTTTCAAACTACAAAATTCTACTGAGTTTCGTAGGGCACTTGATTGTATTGACGAAAATTTAACTATTCTTCGAAAACAGACTCTTCCTGTTGATAAATGGGACTTTATTTTAGTCTATCATATTATGTCGAAATTGGATTCAAAATTGCGTCGTGAATTTGAAGAAAAATATAGTACATCAGAACTTCCTACTTATTCTCAAATAAAAGAGTTTCTTAATTGTAAGTGTGAGGCATTAATGCGGGATAGTCACTTTTCTGACTCACCTAAAATTATTCAAATAAAAGATTCTTATAATAATAAATCTATGTTCGCTAGTAAAACACCTAATGTTAATTATCCTAAGCGCGTATCTCACACATTGTTGGTAGATAATAATAATAAACAAAATAATAGTAATAATGCTCATGATTTAAACTTTAAATGCTTGTTATGTTCTGATAGTCATTCCTTAGTAAAATGTAAAATATTTTTATCTAAATCAACAGACGAACGTATGTTGTTTGCAAGTCAAAACAAACTGTGCTATAACTGTCTCAAATCGTCCCATCAATTGAAAGATTGTAAGTCTGTGTTTCGTTGCTTACAATGCAAACATAAGCATCATTCGCTTCTACACAATGATCGTGATACTAACAAAACTGTTAGTGCGGAGAGCAGTACTGATTTGAAGACTGTTACTCTTGTTGCCAAGGGAGAAAATCACGTTTCCACTAAGACTTTGACAAATACAACAGTGCTTTTAGCCACTGCTATTGTTCAGATTCCAGATTCGAATGGTCGGTATCATTCTTTCCGCGGTATATTTGATACCGGTAGTCAAAATAATTTCATTACTCGAAAGGCAATTCATAGTTTAAATCGTTTAAACCCATTTCATGCGAAACAAATATTCACGGCTTGGGAGGCGTTTCTGCAGACATATCGGGTGTAATTCATTGTTCTATTGGGTCAAACAATGAATCTTTATTCGATATTGACTTGCATGTTATCTCAAACATCTGTGGTGAACAACCACTTGCCAAGCTCAATACCGTAGGCTGGTCGCATATTCATTCGCTACCATTAGCAGATCCAGGTTTTGATATTCCTGGACCTATCGATGTTTTATTAGGCGCAGACGTTTTTGCAGAGTCGTTGCTTAACCAACGCTTAAAAGGTAAAGCTAATCAGCCCATTGCAATTAATTCGCTCTTCGGTTGGTTGTTACTGGGTAGAACGCCATTGGTGACGTCATCGCTAGTGCAAGTTTCTTCTAAGTCGAATGACGATTTGACTTCGCTTGTACAACGGTTTTGGGAACTCGATAATGTTCCACAAGCGTCACCTCTCACTCAAGATGAGATAGCATGTGAGCAGGATTATGCAAAGTATCACTATCGTGATTTGTCGGGAAGGTATGTTGTTCGACTTCCATTTAATAATAATAATAATAATAATCATCATTTATTTCGGGCATTAACCCATATTTTGTTAGTAACAATGATTCTTAGCCTATGTTAGTAATATGACAAAAATTACAAATTGAATAATGAAATTAAAAATTGAATAATAATATTATACATTGATTATTAAAATTAGAAATTGATAATTAAAATTAAAATTTGATTATATTATTAAAAATTGAATATTAAAATTAAAATTAACATTTGAAACATAAAATTGAAAATTAAAATTAAAAACTGAAAATTAAAAGTGAAAAGATTAAAATCGTATGCTTCGCGAATGCGGTGTCAGGTGCGCACCAACCCAATAACAAAGCATAGAGCTGTCTACTCTCAGACCTACAGTGTTCAAGATGCTGTTGGTGCCGCCCCGCACTCTGCTCATCAGGGATGCGATTCTTTTGCGCATTATGGCTTGAAAGCCGTCTACTCGCGCTTCCGTGAACATCCCCGAAGCGCTGCAGTAGCGTGGCAGCCCCAGCAGCAGCCTGAACCCATTATTATATTGCACTCGCAGAGCGTTGTAGGCTTTTTGTGTAAACCTTGTCCATAGGCTGCATGTGTAAAACGATTGGCAGTAAGCTTTAAATAATGTGACTTTTACATCACAAGAGCTACGTGCAAACCTACTGGCCAACATGTTACACCTCACCGCCAACGCCCTGCGTTCTCGCTCCATGTCTAAGTCGTCAGTCAAGTCTTCGGTAACCCAGTGACCTAGGTATTTAAATTTAGTTACTTTCTGCAACGCAGTGCCCGACAGCGTAATCTCTGGCATCGTGTAAGTTTTTGTGCGGGCCTTGAATAACATAATCTCACTTTTTTTGGCATTATACCTAAGCCCATGAGCCTCCGCGTACCTTTCACATATTTTTAACAGCTTCCCAACGGCCGCCATTGAGGGGCACAGCAACACCATATCATCTGCGTAACTTATATTATTAATTACCCTACCATCTACTGAGCAACCTACTTTCGTGTTGCTGAGCTCCCCAATAAGGCCGTTTATGTACAGATTAAAAATTGTAGGTGAACTTATACCGCCCTGCCTCACCCCGCATTCCAGCCTGTAAGCCTCTGATAGAGAGCCAGCCCACTTAACATAGTTAGTCTGCCTAGCGTACCAGTACTTAAAAATGGATATGAGCTCTACAGGTAGCTTAGTTTCTATTGTCAATTTCGGCCATAGTACATCGTAAGACACAAGATCAAAGGCCTTTGACATGTCAAGAAAACAGGCATACACCGGCGTCTTTCTGTCCGTATAGTATCGGACAGTCTGCTTGAGACATAAGATGGCAGCTTCAGTGGACAACCGAGGTCTAAATCCAAACTGGCCGTCGTGCAAACTTACATGCTTTCTAAGATGTGTATCCAGCAGACTGTCCAACACCTTGGCGATGATGGTGGCTAGAGATATAGGCCTGTAGTTGTTTATATCTGAGGGATCACCATTCTTATTCTTTATTATTGGTATCACAATAGTTTTAATCATTTCGTCAGGGAGGTAGGTGTGACTGATACAAAAATTAAATAACATACACAAAACCCCAGGTAAATGAACTCCTGCATACCTAAGATGCTCAACACTGAGCGCATCATGGCCAGGCGACTTACCCCGTGACATGTTTCTAATTACAAAATTAATGTCTTTAGCACTAAAAAGCATAGGAACCAAGCCAGTATGCATCTCAGTGTTGCCCTCAGAAATCTCACGATCTGCCTTAGATGGAGACACCCTAAAGTGTTCCCTGAATAGATTAGCAATAGTACAAGGATTGTTAAGGCCTCCGATATTCACAGATAGTCCAGGCTTTGTATTAATTTTATTTGTCATTTTCCAAAATTCTGAAAAGTTTTTATCTTTATGAAATTCAGCTAACTTATTCATTTTTAATTGTTGAACATTATCTTGGCACCACTTTAACCTAGATTTAAATTTTTGTCTGCTTTCTTTCATGTTAGTATAGATTGTACCTATTTGCGGCTTTCCATACAACAACCACATCTGGTAGCAAAGCCTGGCCTCCGCATGTGCACTTTTTACATACTTATTCCACCCTGCAATATGTCGCTTTTTCCCAACATATTTATTTTCAAAACATTCAGTTGCCGCTATTTTTAAAATATCAATTATACGACAGTAAAGGCTATTAATTAACAGTTTATGATTCGCGTCGTCACAAATTTCACCACTACAAACTGATAATTATTCTGGAAAGTCGACATACTTCAACTGACTATTGCAAATGGTTTTATATTTTTCAACCTGTCCTTGACTTCTCTCTCCCCATATAATTTTGCTAATACTAGTTTTAGTGATAACATTTTTAGGTGTTATTAAGTTTAGTTGACAGTTTATAATAAGGGGTAGATGGTCTGACCAATACACATCATATGATACACGTACACGTACACGATTTAAGGATAACGTGGAACCATTCTTCCTAAATTCTCGTGATATTGCGTTGAGACGATTTCGGGCTATCGAACGTCGTCTGTCACGTGACCCTGACTTGTACAAGCAATATACAGAATTTATGGTAGATTATGAAAATTCTGGTCACATGTCGCTAATTGACCCTAGTGAGCTATGTCAGGGTAAATTTTATATCCCGCATCATTGTATTATAAAACCAGATAGCGCCACAACTAAGTTACGCGTCGTTTTTGACGCGTCTGCTAAGGATGCCAAAGGCGTTTCATTGAATGATACATTGTTAACAGGACCCAAACTCCAATCAAGTATCGTTGGTGTTCTTCTCCGATTTAGATTACATGCCGTTGTCTTTATGGCTGACATACGTCAGATGTATCGACAAATTCTTGTTTCAGATGATCATAGGGATTACCAAAGAATATTTTGGAGAACCAACCCTAATCAAGTTTTACAGGAATATCGTTTAAACACCGTGACTTATGGTGTATCATCAGCACCATTCCTCGCTTGTAAAACAATCAAGCAGCTTGCTGAAGACGAAGGTTCTCATTTTCCTCTTGCTAAACAAATTTTAGCGTCTGATATATACGTGGATGACGTCATAACCGGTTGTGACACTCTAATCGATGCGTTAGAGTCCAAATCACAAATTACTAAACTGTTTGAATTAGGTCATTTCCAGTTGAGGAAATGGGCCAGTAATTCACCAGAATTACTTTCCGATCTGTCGCCAGAAGAGTGTCTTCTAAATTGTAAGGCATTCACAGATGGTCAGGTATCTACTCTTAAAGTTCTCGGTCTTAAATGGGACCCAGTCTCTGATTCATTTCTATTCGATGTAAAGTCATCCGACCATTTATGTACTAAACGGATTATTCTTAGTGAAATCGCCAAAATCTTTGATCCATTAGGATTCTTAGCACCACTTACTATTCAGGTTAAGTGCCTAATACAAAGGTTGTGGATCCTTGGAGTTTCGTGGGACGAAGAGGCCCCTCGAAGCAATATCCTGTATTTGGAACATCTTTTGCAGCCAGCTGTCTAAGCTGACGGAACTGCGTATCCCACGGCGTCTCACTCATAATAATTTTAAATCATACGAACTACATGGGTTCTGTGATAGTTCAGAACTAGCTTATGGAGCGGTAATTTATCTACGCGTTGTTTGCGCTGATGGTTCTGTTCAAACACGGTTGTTGTGCGCAAAGGCTCGCGTTGCACCGCTCAAGAAAGTTTCTTTGCCGCGCCTCGAACTCTGTGGAGCTGTTGTGCTCGCAGACTTAACTAAATTCGTTCTTGATACTTATCAGGCTAAAATAACAATACATAAAATATTTCTTTGGTCTGATTCAACCGTAGTTTTGTCCTGGCTGCGTTCGCACTCGTCACGTTGGAATACGCCAATCGTGTGAGCCACATTCAGAACATTATTACTGCAGAGTCGTGGAATCACGTTGCATCACGCGATAACCCCGCTGATGTGTGTTCACGTGGACAACTGCCACAAGAACTTTTGAATAATTCACTATGGTGGGCGGGGCCCCCTTGGTTATCGCAACCGTTCGAATGTTGGCCCAACTCAATAAAGTTTCCTACACTTATTGACGCTGAGGAAGAAGCTGTGCGCACTGAAGAACGACATACTGTAGTCATAGTCATAGTCATAGTCATAAACTTTATTGCATCATATTGGTGTACATTTAGGTGTTAAGTATTATAAATATAGAACGCAATATGAACCCTGCAAGGGCGTTGCAACTCTTAAAAAACTAGCTTTGAAATTTTTATTAACTAACATTACTAGATTATACTAAACTCTATACATTAATAAAGATCTAACTTAAAAATTCTTTTATGTTATAAAAACATTTTTCGACCAACAAATCTTTCAATTTTTTATAGAAACATCTATCATTTTTAATTATTTTTATATAATTGGGTACTTTATTATAAATTTTTATTGACATATGGTAGGTCCCAGAACTGACCATTCGCAATCCAGTAAAAGGTAGGGTTAATTTATTTCTATTTCGTAAGTTACATGTTAAGGAACTAAGGTTATCATCTCTTTGTTCATATGCAAAGCTATTCCTACGCACTAATTTACAAATCTCTAAAATGTATAATGAAGTAAGTGTGAGTATCTTATATTTCCTGAAGTAAGGTCTACAACTCTCGGTATCTGTAATGTTTGCCAAGATACGTATTAACTTCTTTTGCAAGATGAAAAGCTTTATAACGTCTGTGCTATTGCCCCATAGGGCGATTCCATAGCTTAGCCAAGCCTAGTATTAGTTGCTTCATCGAACGATACGGAAAACATTTTTGATTTTCTATTAAAGAGATTTTCTTCTTTGGCAAAGATAATTCGTATCGTCTCCTATATTCGTCGGTTCGTTTATAACGTTCGTAAAAAGAATCGACTTGAGCGCGTTGCCGGGTCTTTTTTAACAACGTCTGAAAATCATCAATCATTACTCATAATTGTTAAAATCGTTCAAGATTCGGCCTTTAAAAATGAAATTCAACGACTTCAACTAAAGCAACCGCTATCAAAACCCTTTCGTAAACTGAATCCGTTTATTGATGAGTTAGGTATTCTCAGGGTGGGCGGTCGGCTATCTCGAGCTGGTATAGAGTTTGAACAAAAATATCCTGCACTCTTACCTAGTGATCATTCTTTTACATTTAAACTCGTCGAATCCATTCATCGCCAACATTGTCACATAGGACAGAATACTACTCTATATCTTATTTTACAACAATTTTGGATCCTATCTGCAAAACGAGTTATACGTCGCTGCCTTTCAAAATGTATTCGATGCTTTCGAACTCGGCCGATACCATTAGAGCCTTACATGAGTGATCTTCCATCATATCGAGTAAATCAAGTCAAACCATTTTCAGTAGTAGGCGTAGATTTCGGCGGGCCTTTCCGCATTAAGCTCGGTTCTCATCGAGGAGCAAAGATTGACAAGGCTTACCTTTGCTTATTTGTTTGCCTTGCAACTAAAGCCGTCCACCTCGAGGTGGTGTCGACTCTTTCTGCAGATGGTTTTCTAGCAGCATTGCGAAGGTTTGTAGGTCGTAAGGGACGATGCAATGTGATTCACGCGGATTGTGGTACGAATTTTATCGGTGCCAGCAATTATTTGACATCGCTTGAGCAAGCTTCACAAACCGAACAGATCAAATTTGAATTTAACCCTCCTTCTGCCCCCCACTTCGGAGGCGTGTGGGAAATACAAATTAAGGCTGCAAAATCGCATTTATATCGTATTGTTGGCAATCAAGTGTTAACCTTCGAAGAGTTAACCACTCTATTCGTACAAATAGAGTCAGTTTTGAATTCGCGACCTTTGTGTGCCTTGAGCGCTGATCCTAATGACCTAAATGTTTTGACTCCAGGTCACTTTTTAGCGTTGGAACCTCTGAATAGTGTTCCAGACGAAGATTATTACAACGTAAAATTGTCTCGATTAAACCGATGGCAATTGATACAATCTTTCGTTCAGAGTTTTTGGATTCGATGGAAAAACGAATATTTGAATTCGCTTGTTCAACGCGCAAAATGGACGAAAGCGTCTAAACCGCTCTCGTTGAATTCCATTGTGGTAATCAAAGATGATAATCGTAGCCCCTTACAATGGTCTTTGGGAAGAGTCACTGATCTACATCCAGGCATAGACGGTGTTGTCCGCGTAGCCACTGTAAGAACTAAACATTCTTATGTAAAACGACCTTTGGTCAAGTTGTGTCCCCTTCCCTCAGAATCGGAATCTTAAATATTTTTAAATAACATGTTAGTTAGTAGTTTTATGCGTTTCACTCATAACTGAAGTAATTAATTAAATTTGATTTTATTTCTAAGTTTATTTTATTAACTCATATTTGTATCCGGAAAATACCAGCTGTATTGGTGGGCGGTATGTTTACTGTTCATTTTAATTCAATCGAAACTCCCGCCAGCGCGTGTGGTTCGAAGTTACCTAACTCTGTTCGAGGTTTCACCTTCTTCCTTTGCAAACGCGAAGAGAAATGTCAGATATTGTATTTTTGCTAAAGATAATTACTAACAAAATTGATTCACCTAAGTTTCTTTCCAAAATTTACTTTGATATTCCATTAAGATCAATAAGATACTACACTCCAATTCATCTGCCGTCAGTTTCAACAAATTACTGTCAAAACGCATTTGGCGAGCAAACAAAAGCTTAAACCAGTTTTGCAAAACATGTTATAACTTTGATATATTTTATTCTAGCATAACAACAGTGTTTACTGTTCATTTTAATTCAATCGAAACTCCCGCCAGCGCGTGTGGTTCGAAGTTACCTAGCTATAGGTGTACTGGGGCAGTCGATTCTGATTGGCCCCCGCCGGAGTGTGTTGTCTGCTCGGATCGCGCGCGGCACGCTAAGTTGAACTGCCAAAAATATTATTTTAAATATATCGAAAAACTACATAAAATATCAAACAACTCATCGCTGTGTGTGTATACTTCTGTGGATATACGGATTTCAATAGATTACTGCCAGTTATTTCATCCGGGTACCCGGCGCGCCTGACCGCGTGGCTGCCACAGTCGCCATCAACCAGATCTCAGGAGCAACCAAAGCATCTCATCCACACGGAGTGGAACGGCCTGCTGCTTCCAGTAAGTCCTTTGAACCACTATTCGCTTGTGTTGGCGGGATTTTACGTCCTGTTCCAGAGTGAGGTCACTGGCCCTTCATCGGCGGGATCATTTCCTCACAAACAGCGAGGCGGTTATTAAGCCAAGATTGCTTTTCTAAAGCATAAAAAGGGATTTGTTGCACTCGCGATATTAATTGTCAATTTTCTTTCATCATTTGCAGAACATAATTAATTCATTATCTTGTCCACACGTAAAATTATTTAATTTCTTGATTTTAAACGTGGAGACCTGTCATTGACCATCTGTATCTATTTATTGTTAACTAGCTGTGCCCGCGACTTCGTCCGCGCGGAATAGAAACGGCTGGACCGATCTTGATAAAAAGTTAGCCTATGTTATACCTTATATATAATTAGCTATTGTTTAGGCAGGAGGGTTCCTTTTCAATGAAGCGTTTAATTTCTAAATTACAATTAATTTATTTCTCCGTTTACAATCGTTTTAGAATTTTACAGTCGACTTCTCCGAAGACGTTTAAATTTGAAGTGAACGACCAGTTCCGCCTTCTAGGGTAGTGTTGCCAGTTGCGATCCACAGATAATGTTTTGCTGTCCCGTAGATGATGTTAAGTGGCGTAAACACTATCTATTAGTGAAAGTTCCGTCAAAATCGGCCCAGCCGTTCCGGAGATTAGCGGGAACAAACACACAGACAGACAATTTTTTTTTAAATTGTGTTTTTGTTATTTGTACCTGATATACGTTCATACCCATTTAGTAAAAACTTGTTATTTTGACATTACAAACAGACACTTCAATTTTATTTATTTGTATAGATTGTATGTTTTATGTGCTGTTGGTCTTCCAAATAATACATAAAATAAATAATATGTTATATTCTGAGCAATATTACTTTTAAATCAAAACGTACAAACCTAGATCTTCATTATATCCACATTTCCAAAAATTATTAAAATTGGACTACCCAAAGAGGAAGAAAAGAGTTATCGCTTTTTGTATGAAAATTTACAGCTTCACAATCCTCTTAAACATGTAAGAAATTAAACCCACTTCCATTTAATAGAAGAAGGAATTTACTGCTAAATTACTCCTGCTATTTTCATAAGCAGCTTTGGTTTCCCTTGAATACGTACGAAACTTTGCGGAACATAGTTCATTAGGTGAACGCTGAGTGTGCACATGTCAAGAGGAACACTTTGGAAGACTATTAGGTGAATGAATTGAACTTAAGTATTTGTAAGCTGTAAGGTGTTATTGAACGGTAGTTGAAATTAGATTGTTATCTTGGGAAATAAATAACATGGGATTCATACAACTTTACTGATGTATAACTCGAGTTAACTCGAATTGAGCTTAGCTCAATAAGTCACTTGAGTTGAATTCTTTATGATTCGACTTTGGATTGGCGTGGTAAATGTTTTCAGATTTGTTTTCTTATAGATTTTTTATGAACTCATGACCCTTACTTTATAAAATAGAAAAATTTTAAAACTCTTTGTGTTTTCTTTTCAGCATTTAAGGCGTTCTTCGTTAAATCATTAATTAATTTTTTTTTTCAAAAAATTTCCGCTTGTTAGTGACGTTCATTACCGACAGTGAAAATTGACAGGCAGACATTTCGTTAATTAAGCAATAATGAGTTTTGTAGCGTCAAGCCTTAAATTAATTCACGAATTCCAGATTTTTGGGGTCCTCAATCAAGTTCGGTCAAAGGCGTCATCGTTTTTCGGTATTTAGATCAGGGGGCAGATTATATAATTGTATAATTATGGTTTTAATATCATGTTTTGAATATATTTCCATTCTATAATGCTAAGTATTAATAATGGTCTTCTCGTTCATGGCGTATTTTGAGATTAAAGATGCAAATTACCTTGTCTTCTAATTTTATACATTACAATTTTCAAACTAAGTAAATATGAGTAGGTATGTACTTAAAAGTACTCTTTTAACTACTTTTAAGTTACTACACACAAGTAAATCTCGCGACAAGCTTTTATGTTATATAAATAAGTTTTAGTGTAAGTTTATTTTTTTTCTTTTTAGCGCATTTAAATAAAAGCTTGTTTTTTTAAAAAGGTTTTTTTCATTTTTACACTGTCAATGTGCGCGGAACGGTGTGTACCTACTTATCTTGTACCTAAGTGCCTATACAAGGTGGAAATAAAAGACCGTGGTTGGAGGAAAAATACCCTTTTTTTTTTCTCGCGGGGAAATGCGCAACCGCACCGTACCCACCGTTGGCTAGACGGCGAGCGTGTGTGGGGCTCACCCGGCAGAGTGCCAGGCCTACCCACTAAAACCCCTCGGTGTTCTCCCTGCCCTTTTAGGGCGCGTGTAGTAGGGTCCACAATGCGACACCACTACTCACGCGTCCGGGCTAGCCCGACCAGTCGGTCGGGCTATTTATCGCCAAGGGGGGATTGTCCGAGAACACCAGGACAATCCCCAGACGGAGAAGCCTTACGGCGGCGTGCACGGGACCATGCACGCAGGCTTCACGGCAGGGTCATCAGACAGGCATTGCTTGAGCGAATGCCCGTCTTCTCCTGCCTATCCGTCTGCGGCGGAGGGGAGCGGCCTGAGGATCTACCTCCCGCTCCCTCTCCGCAGCCTCCTTCTGCGAGATGACATCTTCGCAAAAGGAGGCGACAGCCCCCCATTCCGCTTCGCCGCGGAGCATGGCCACGACCATGCTCGGCAACGAAAGGTCTCCGCCTCCCAGCGCAGCGTTAAGTTCGCTGCGCTGGCGTCGCCAAGCCGAGCACACCAACAGGGTGTGCTCGGCCGTGTCGTCGGGAGCGTCGCAGTGATAACACTGCGGCGTTTCCTCCCGACGTGCAACTCGGTACAGGTAGTGACCGAAGCAACCATGTCCGGTCAGTACCTGCACCATGCGGAATGAAAGGCTGCCCTGCCGGCGCCCAACCCACTCCTCCAATACCGGACGGATCGCCTCGATCGTCCGGTGGCCGGCAGCTGGGAAGGCGAGTGCCTCACCCCACCGGCGCAGAGCTTCCCTCTGCGCCTGGGTACGAACTACCTCCAGCTCCTGTGGGGCAGATCATCCCCCCCGTTCTCGGACGGCAACCCGATGCCGATACACCTCCGACTGGACGCGTGCATCGACATCCCACGGCGTTTGACCCGCAAGTACGCAGGCCGCGCCGTGGCGAACCGTGCGAGGAAAAATACCCTTAATATTGATGATGGCAAATTTTACTGAAAGGAAACATTCCTTTATTTTTTTAAATAATGAAAACTGCAGTTAAACATTTTTGAAAAATCAACTGCTTGAGCCTGGAATCGAACCGGTGAAATGTAAAAAAAAAACATTCTGTATTTTATGATACCAACCGAAAGAGTCAATATAATAAGGAAGGATCAATTTGTTTTAAACAACATAGTATCTTAAATTAAAGAAAGACCAATAATTTTTTTTATTATAAAGCTTATTCACTATCTAAAGAAAATAGTTTACTTAAGTTATAAATTTGCTCAAAATGAGAACCACTTTCATGTATGCACAGTCGTATTCTTCGACTGAATTCGCTATGTGTCGCCTTTTATATCAAGTTGATTAAATATTAAAACAATTAGTTCAACTTTTTTGTAAATTAAACTCGATATAAAAGGCGACACCGGTTCGATTTCCGGCTCAAGCACTTGATTTTTCAAAAATCTTTAAATGCAGTTTTAATTATTTTTGAAAATAAAGGAATGTTTACTTTCAATAAAATTTGGCATCATCAATATTAAGGGTACTTTTCCTCGAACCACGGTCTTTTTTTTCCACCCTGCATAGTGACGAGTGCGAAGGCCTGTCGTGGTCGTGGCCGTCTCGTGCGCGAGGTTCCTGTATTATGAAAATTTCCAAAATTGAGGCCGGCGGTTGTGAGCTGCAAGTCAAATATACACCTGCACAAATCCAACAACTGCCGGAGTACAACTGTGTAACAAAGGCTTTGTCGATACAGTCCTCAAGTTAATTAGCAAAGTTTGATCAACTGTTATTTCTCGTGATCTAATGAATAGAACTATACACCGCTGGTGGTAAAGTTCGTGGCTTGTAATACCTTGTTTGTGTACTCTATAAAGTAAGTAATTTTGGTTGTGGTTTAAAATAGTTTATGCGTTGTATCTATTGACAACTTTAAAATAATAATTAATAATAATGTATACTTTATTGCAAACAATAGGAGATATTTGACAAATTACGAATACACAGAAGACAGCAAAGGGCGGCCTTATTGCTACACGGCAATCTCTTCCAGGTAACCACAGAAAGAAGAAAATAATGAAAGAAATTTAAGCGGAAGGTAGAAAAGTGCAAAAATAAATTAAACAAATATAACTATAACACATGATACTGTGAAAAAAGAGGGAGATATTAATAAAATAGGATAAAAATAACAAAAGGAATGATTTAAATAATGTTAATAAATATCAAGTAATACTTCTTCACCTGTGATTTAAACGAAACCACTGTACGCGCCTTGCGAATATTGAGAGGTAAAGCATTCCACAATATCCACAACCGGACAGCCTGCACAGAAAAGGAATGGGATAGGAATTGGGTTGAATGGAAGGGAATCACCAGGTCGTAAGCGGGGCGCATAGATCGTTTACATATTATCTGGTACGATTTTTCTTAAATTAAACAGTATTGAAAAAAATATTTGGATACACATGTTAAGGAAAAATCTGAAATCCGTAAATATGTAGGTACATAGTTAGGTACGTGTCTAACCATTTATCTAAATAAGCTTGTATGGAACCTTCTATGCGCGAGTTTTAGGAAGCGATTACAAACCAATGAATCATTGAATGACGAGAAAAATCCTAAATAACGTTATTTTCGTAATTTGTGATTCATAATTTCACAAAAATAGAAAAGCTCAAACAAACAAAAGTAAAAATAGAAATTGCGAAAGGCGCATTTCTTCGCAATAAATAACAGCGAAGAAACGAATACCGATGCCAATGGTGAGATGTCGCGAGACATATTTTTCTCGCAGACTGTGAGCTAGCCTAAATCGCTGCGATCTTGCGCCGTGGCATCCGTAGACCAAAGAATATCTGAACTGCCTCAAGCTTCCACTCTTCAGTCCGCTCCACAAAGCATTATCGGGATTCCTAGCAACAAAGATAAAATATACTTTTGCTACAAGCGACCACGCTTAGAAGATAGGGCTGTCGCAATCTTGAAGTGTCAGACTTCAGGAAATAGATTATTGTTTTTATTTAAACCTCAATTAACTACTTTCTAACTAAAAACGTAAATCTCTAGCATGGGTCCCATGGACCCATAGTTTTAGATGTTTATTTTATAATGTAAACAGTTTTTTTTTTCAAAAGAAAAATGTTCATTAATACTAAATATGATACGTTTCTTAACATGTTTAATGTGAAACCGTTGTCATTAAGATATTTGCCATACTTGATCCGGGCATATTTTGAACCGTTTTTGACTATCTGCAACAACAAAAAATATCCAGACAAAATCATAAAATACTAGCATGGGTCCCCGAGGACCCATGTATGTATAAAAACTTGCCTTTAGAAGCAGTGCAAGTGCACGTTTTGTCACTATAACGGGTTTGACGCGTCACTCCTGAAAGGCACCGGAACGTGCAAATAATTTCGTGCGAAATTGAAAAAGTAGTAAGTGTTTAAAGTTTTGATATGGGTCCATAGGACCCAGGTAATGAATTGTGGGTTAAGACTACTGCCCCAATCTTTGTCTGCTATTAGTATTCTAGAATGAAATCGTTGCATGATAAATTTTTTAAATGAAATTTGTGGCAATTGCCAGTGTCAAGCAAAATGTATTATGTAAATTATCAAAACTAAACAGACATGGAAAACTTACAACATTTCATTGCTACATAAACTTATTACATAAAACATTCACAAATTTTTCTTATCTTTGTACAAGTAAGATAACACGCAGTGCCAACCCTAACATAGGACGAGGTAGCTGGAGTGCACTGAGATAACTTTAAAGCAACTGGTTGAAAGCGATGCCAGACCACTATCGCAATTCGATTCTATTTGACGGTAATAAGGATGAAAATGCTATTAATTTAAGCATACATCGACATTCCATAAGCTGTCTTTTGATAAGGGAAACAACAGGTAAATAGTCCTAACAGAGATAATTAATAATAGTAGTATGCCAATTTAGTTGATAAAGAAAATAAAAAATACGAGTTCAAGAGCTATACGAGTCCTTTATTAATTTACTGACTTCAGATCCACATGTTTTTTAACCGACTGTGAAAAAAGGAGGTTACTCAATTCGACCGTATTATATGCTTTTTTTTGTTTTTTTTTTTATACTTGTTCGCGGATAACTTCGTCGTTTATAAACCGATTTTGATGATTCTTTTTGTATTCGATAGAGGGTACCCCAAGGATGGTCCCATGGTTAGGATCTGATAATGGGATCACATAAAAATCGAGGAAAACCATTAAATTATTACGTGATTACTCCGCCGATTTTCAAAATTCTTTTGCATTCGATAGAGTGTACTCCTGGGATGGTCTCAAGGTCACCAAAGTCAGGATCTGATGATGGGAATTCATGAAAAGCGAAGGAAACCCTAATTTAATACCCTGGTATTAAATTAGACCCGACTTCAATATATAAGTGTGATGTTGAACACTGAAAGTTAAAAATAATATTAGAATAGGTACAGACAACATCACACTTCTATATTGAAGTCGGTGACAAATTTCAAGATCTTCTAGGAGATCATCGTTTGGCACCGACTTCAATATAGAAGTGTGATGTTGTCTGTACCTACTTTAATATTATTTTTAACTTTTCAGTGTTTTTGAAGTCGGTTTTTATTTTTTGTAAAATATTTTTTTAGTATTCAATACAAATCCGCCATAAAAGAAATCGAAGTACATTTTAAAATAAGTTAGGATATAAAGTTCAGACTACATATTGTACAAAGTTAAAATTTTTACACATATTGAGATGTATACCTTCGTTACTAAATTTCACTACAGTTTAATTCATTCTTATATAAAAAAAACTACACTTTATTTACAAGTCAAAAGATAGTTACAGTTTATTTGTGAATAAATTGCGTCGACCAACTAAGCCGGCCGGGCAATCAGATTCACGGTCAATTTGTGCGAGAGTAGTGTGGCCTGTGACGTCACGGTGGTGCACATAGAGGGTTAAATTGTGCGCAGCACCGCGCGTCCGGCTGTAATGCTCGCCTCGCCACTAAAATATTAGGCTTTAAAGCTTTGTCTCCACAGTCATGGTTAAATATATTTTTTTTTATATACGACAGGAAAGCCCTTGGTCTTCACCTCACCTGATGGTAAGTGACGATAAGGCCGATAAAGGAGGTGGAAGTGAGCTTCACCCGGACCCCTCAACAACCGAGGAACTGGCTATGTTACCTCTATTAGTCGGATCACAACAATGCTATCACCATTATTATGGCAAAAAACTTAAAAAACCGGCCAAGCGCGAGTCGGACTCATTCATGAAGGGTTCCATAGGATTTATGACGTATTAAAAAACTATACTTACTAGATCTCGTTCAAACCAATTTTCGGTGGAAGTTTGCATGGGTAGATCCTCAAGCCGCTCCCATCCGCCGCAGACGGATAGGCAGGCGAAGGCGGGCATTCGCACAAGCGATGCCCATCTAATGACCCTGCCGTAGAGGCCTGCGTGCACGGTTGGCCTTGTGCACGCCGCCGTAAGGCCCTCCGTCTGGGGATTGCCCTGATGTTCTCGGGCAATCCCCCCTTGGCGATAGCCCGACCGGTGGATCGGGCTTGCCCGGGCGCGTAGGTAGTGGAGTCGCAGTGTGGACCTTACCTAGCGCGCCCATAAGGGCAGGGAGAACACCGGGGGGTTTTAGTGGGTGTAGGCCTGGCACCCTGCCGGGAGAGCCCCACACACGCTCGCTGTCTAGCCAACGGCGGGTACGGTGCGGTTACGCATTTCCCCCCGAGGAAAAAAAATGGTAATGTACATCATATACACGGTTATTTTTTTATCACCCTGGTTATTTTAAGGGTGGCTTCAGGACACGGTAGAAGAATTATTTAACCATTAATAATAAAATTTACTCACCTGTTTAATTAGATATTTATTATCTAAAATATCCAAAAAATACTGCACTGGTATGGACACTGAGTGAAGTTGTAGGCAAAACATTGAATTAACGCGAACTGGCAACAACGTCGCCGATTCAAAGTCATCACTGAATTGATCACAATTTCACCTTCCTACTTTATTACGGGCTTACTTAGGACCGGCAAAACAAAGTTTTTAAAGAAAACAAACAGTACTAGGTAGGTATTACGGTTATGGTAGGTTGTTTTGGCGTAGTTAAAAAATTGGAATCAACTTTAAATACTTACCTACCTAGGAAACAATTTAAATCAACTTTAGTTCTAATAACAAAAGAGTTCTAAATTTAAAGGAAGTCCTCTAACTCATACGTAGTCGTGCACGTTTAAAACTATCATGACCACAACAACATATCACTTTGGTTAGTGTTTAACGTCTCGAAATGCAGTTTTCGCTGCCAAGTCTTACGTTTGTGGGTTCACTTTCTTACACCAAACACTTAATTTCACTTCACAAGTAAAAGTCTACGGTCTACCGGAGTAAGGTCTGTGTATTCGCGAGATGTGTTAACTTGAAACTAAAATTCCGAATGCGCCCGATTGCCGCGCGTCAGGCGCGGGCGCGACATCGCGATACGTTCACACGCGCCAGGGTCAAAGGCGAACTAAAGCCGGCCGGCTCGTGCCGACAAGCGACAGCAAACAACAAAACGCCGCCGCCGGCGCCCGGCGCCGGCGCCGACTGTCTCTGTCTTTCACTATTGTAGTGTCTAGTGCAATAATAACTCTTATTTCAAACGAGTTGTAGATTGATCTTGCTTGAATTAATAATGCGACGTTGCCGCATTTTCCTAAGCCCGTAGTAGTAAATGCTTTATTCATTCATAATCTTACCTTATCTTGTAGTAAACAAGAACAATGTCTATAATTTAATATTATTGGCGGATAAAATTTAAAAAATATAACCACATGTTTTTTTTATTGATATGAGTCGTCTAGCGTCTACCGAGCTGCCTCTATAATTTTCCAGTATGATAAAAAAATAACCGTGTATATTTTTTAGTTTTATCATTCTTTTATTTTAGAAGTTACAGAGGGGGGGGGGGGGCGGGACACACATTTTACCACTTTGGACGTGTCTCTCGCGCAAACTATTCAGTTTAAAAAAATGATATTAGAATATGATTTTTGAAGACCTATCCATAGAAACCCCACACGTATGGGTTTGATGAAAAAAAATTTTTGAGTTTCAGTTCTATGTATGGGGAACCCCCAAAATTTATTACTTTTTTCTATTTTTGTGTGAAAATCTTAATGCGGTTCAATACATCTACTTACCAAGTTTCAACAGTGTACTTCTTATGGTTTCGGAGAAAAGTGGCTGTGACATACGGACGGACAGACAGACAGAAAAACAGACATGACGAATCTATAAGGGTTCCGTTTTTGCCATTTGGCTACGGAACCCTAAAAAGTCGGTGGTAGCTAGCCTGGCGGGCTCAGAAGCCCTACCACCAACCAAACCGAGCAGAAAAGCTAGAAAAAGCTTATCTATGCTTTTATGGCCAACTCGAACTTCATATCACTATTTGTTTGATGCTTAAAAAGTTCTTTCTGAGATGACTTTCGTTCCGTGAAAATGTGCTTATATTATATCATTGAAATATCGGACTTCGCAAATATAAATTACACATATGACACTCCATACCTTTTTTTCTCGGGGGAAATGCGTAACCTCACCGTACCCGCCGTTGGCTATGCGTGTGTGCCAGAGTGCCAGGCCGGCCCCACTAAAACCCCCCGGTGTTCTCCCTGCCCCTATTGGTGCACTAGGTAAGGTCCACACTGCGACTCCACTACCCACGCGGCCGGGCAAGCCCCACCAACTGGTCGGGCTATCGCCAAGGCGGGATTGCTCGAGAACACACGGGCAATCCCCAGACGGAGGGCCTTAAGGCGGCGTGCACGGGGCCAACCGTGCACGCAGGCCTCCACGGCAGGGTCATTAGACGGGCATCGCTTGTGCGAATGCCCGCCTGGCTGTCCGTCTACGGTGGATGGGAGCGGCCTGAGGATCATTCTCCTGCTCCCTCTCCGCGGCCTCCTTCTGCGAGATGACGTCGTCGCAAAAGGAGGCGACAGCCCCCCATTCCGCCTCGCCCCGGAGCATGGCCACGACCATGCTCGGTAGCGAGAGGTATCCGCCTACCAGCGCAGCGTTGAGTTCACTGCGCTGGCGTCGCCAGGCCGGGCCACACCAACAGGGTGTGCTCGGCTGTGTCGTCGGGAGCGTCGCAGTGATGACACTGCGGCGTTTCCTCCCGCTGTGCGACTCGATGCAGGTAGTGACCGAAACAACCATGTCCGGTCAGTACCCGCACCATGCGGAGTGAGAGACTGCCCTGCCGGCGCCCTACCCACTCCTCCAACACCGGACGTATAGCTTCGATCGTCCGGTGGCCGGCAGCTGGGAAGGCAAGTGCCTCACCCCATCTATACTGACCTTCAAAAGTAAGTACTACACAAAAAATTTAATTTTTCACTGAACTACAAAAGAGAAAGGATTCAAATAAAAAACATTTTCAGCTCATTTCGTCAGGTTTCTCGGAAGTTATAGTTTTTTATACATGAGTCTTTTTAATACTTTTTATTTTGAAAATATATTTTGCCTATTTTAAAAGTTATTGCAATATTAAAAGCGTGGTACCTACTTTTGAAGGTCAGTGTAGTATCTAATGTACCTGATGTCTCCTCAAGGGTGGTTTGCTCTAGAGGAGACATCAGGTTTTTTTAAATACAGGCGTCTCTCCTTAATTAAACCCCTCCTTAAACTTACATTTAAAATGTTTCGAGTTATACCCATACATAAAATAAGATTATTTCGTTTTGCTTGACGTCAATATATGTATATTGATGTGTCTTCTAGAAGCATCTTAGAGTTTTGAAGATTAGTGAACGAGTGAGTTTTAAAGAATTCATATTTTTTATTGGAACCGTCGCAGCAGGCATTGGAAATTACGCCGTACGCCGCTCTTATAACCGTCCGTGCATTAAAAAGTTCAAATATTCAAAATGAAAACTTCACGGTCCATTCTTAATTACAAAGTTTTTACTTCAACGGACTGTGACGGTCTTTGCAAAGTAACAAAATCCGTCGAAGGCGATTTACGTTACTTTTAACGTGTTCGTTACATTTAACGTCGCAGATGTGACGTCAAATGAATTTATACCTCCCCGCTGACCCAAATCACGGATCGAAGGTAAACCATTACTCAATAAAGCATCATACCCGCGTTAAACTGGGCTAGATTTATTGACGGGCCCGGAATACGTGCGTGTGTCTAAAAGTTTTGAAGCAACTGTTTATTTATATTTGGGCCAATGCACAAGCGGCGGCGGTGGAAATATTGGGTTTTTATGGTACGGTTGTCTTCTACTAATAGAAGACAACCATGCCACAATGTTTAGTTTAGTTTTTGTTTAGTTTTTTTTAACGTTGTCCCACACTACAAAAGATACGATGTAATGTCTTGGGGAGTGTCTTGGAGAGTTATTATAAAACAATTATAATAACTCTCCAAGACACTGGCGCGTAAAGTAGATCTGGTTTCACCGGTTAAGTGTTATTTTTGTATAGTGTTATTCTTTTTAAAAGCTAGGGGTAATATAAAAGACATCAACGAACTACATTGATTTTTTAAACGATTATTTTCGTACTATTATTTAGTTTTGTCTACAAATTAACAATGACTTGTGTGATTTAATCCAAAAAAAATTTAATCTATTACGTATTTTTTCCTCACAGGTGTGTTGAGGCCGGCGTGCGGTGTGCGTGTGTTGTATTGGTTGTACATACTAGTTGCTATAACCACTTGTATAGAAGGGTTAAATAATTACTAGTTCATGTTAGAGAAAATAAAAAATAAAACTTACTTATAAAAAAATAATAAGTGAAAAAGACTTCAAACGAAAACTGACAGTTTGAAGCTCAGTTGTTTTATCTGTTCCTTACTAACATTGTGACTTATACTCTGTAAAAGTTTAAAAAAAGGTCCAGAAGGGAATATTTGGTCTCATTTTTTTTCAAAAGTACATCAGTGCGAAGTGGTGCGAAGCCTAGGCGGACAGCTATATAATTAATTAGTATAATTTTTCTGTAGATCTCTCAAAGTGAATGAATTTTTTTTATTACGATACGTTATGCAAAATTGCAAGTTCTATACACAGCTTTATTTTTAATTTGATTCGACAAACAGGGCCTGTTTATAGGCAAATAAAATTTCGCTCTTTTTACGATTTTTTTTGGCTTTTTATTATTATTGGCGTGGAGACGGAAGTACTGGTAATACACTACACTCTGTATTATGACGACAAAGCACCCATACTACACACTATTAGTACTGAACACTTCAATATTTTCAATATTTGAACTTATTCACACACATACATTTAAAAATTCAGTAAAAATAAACTATTAAACAGAATTTTCCATCACATAGACCATACAATAAGGGTCTCTCAAGACCCTCATACATTATAGTTTAGAATAAGCCGTCTCGGTTGGTGAAATTTTAAGTGCTATAGCTCTGTTGTTATGGACTTGTAATTTAATTTGTCTTTTAGTTTGTAAATACGTAATATGAACCCTCTCGCAGTGGAGGGATAAATGAGTAATTAGGGACTACAGAATAGTTGGACGTTATATGATTATTAAAGTGTTATGGGAAGATGTCGTGAGAGTTAGTACGGGGTAAGACGCATAGCTTTATATGAAGTAATTTCAATTTGGGACTATGCTGAATTAGACCAAATTTGTATCTGAAATCTGTAGATCTTTACACAGTTATTGCGATTACTACGAACAGGGCTCTTGATAGTTTGTAGCAAAATATCCCAACTTCTGAACCTATCTCATCAGAAGCGAGTGTTAGTAATTACGAGCATTATCATGTTTACCGAGAAGGAGTCCAGAACTTAGACGGAGCAAAGTGAAACAAGCTACATAACGTTTACTTTACATTTGTTAAAGGATAGGGAATCCTTGACTTTTAGCAAAGCACATGTGCTTTAACAAATGTATATATAGTGTCAAAGCCTCAAAAGGAAAAACGGAACTTTCTTGTGGGATCACTTTGTTATTAGTCCGTCCGTCCGTCTGTCTGTCAAGACTCTTTATCTCAGGAACGCGTGGAGGTATCGAGTTGAAATTAAAACCATATGTTCAAATCTACACATAACAGCAATATAAGTACCTAGTTAAAACAATAATTACATTGTTTCAGCTAGCTATTCCTATAACCAATACAACAGACAGTATTATGTAAATATACCTATAATATTAATTAATGGATCCATGTCGTTAGTTTATCAAAAATCATTCCTTTAAATATATTAGGGTGGGCAGTAATAAAATTAATATATGTACCGTTAAATTATTACATTATGTTCATAGCCAAATTAATGCAATCATTGAACGTTTATCAGTATGATAGTAAGATGTACGCGAACTTTTTGAAAGAGTGAAGTGTTTTTTTTTATTACTTACCGCCCTAGCGCTTTCCATGCTACATTATTACCCTAGAGCGCTTATTGGTCACCTACAAGCCCCATTTGGGGGTAAAAAGGACCTACTTACCTCACAATCGAGATGTAAAGCAGAGTAGTTAACTCGGGTGTAAGCACCAATTGCACCCTCGAAATATAATTATCTCGAGCTGCAATTGATGCCTTACAGCCCTTAGCTACTAATCTACTATTACCACGACTATGAGTTGTACTTGGTATTCTGTAACAGAGCTTCTTTATGAACGTTAAAAGTTTGTTTATTCATTGGAATAGATTTTTCGGTAACTATACATATAGGAATAAGTCTATATGTATAGGTACGGGCAGGTTGATTTCCGTCCTGTTAAGATGATACTGATGGCAAGGACGTGATCGTCAACGGTAAATAATCAGTAGGCGTGTGATACAAAGTACAAGCTGAAGTAACATTTTGTTATATTACTGAAAAAGTAAATGTAAATGTACTAAATACATTTGTTCCACAAATTAAATAAATCACTGACAAGCTATCAATACGTCGCTACGCTACAAGTCATCGTGCCACTGTATCCACATGCAAAGGCAAACAGCAAACGGCCCAGTCCGTTAAGACGCCTCAAACAAAAACCACACTCTAAGTTTTCCGCAGTCGTTCCGCAGAAAAAAATGTATGGAAATGACATTAGCTTACGTCATCTCCATACATTTTTTCTGCGGAACGACTGCAGAATACTTAGGGTGTAGCTTTGTCTAATGGGTCAGTTCCCCCAAGTAGCATTTATCCTTTATGATGGTTATGAAAAATGCCTTTTTGTCATAAAAAAGTTATATTAAGGAATTCTATGTCAGTTAATTTTAAAGCTCCTTGGTCTTAGAACTATATGGTTTTTGTTTTAACCTAAAAGCCTTTTTCAAGAGGTTAATATAACGCAATCATAGATTGTTTTCCAGAGCTTTAAGTCCCAAGTCTTCTAAGTTCCGAAAAGGTTATAATTGGGTTGTTTTTAGGATAATCAAATGCCTAAGTATGACGTGAAACGCATTGTTATATCTCAAATGTGACTCTTTCATGACCTACTTTAATAACACCTTATTAGCTATCTCAAAAACTGTTTAATAACTAAATAGCATTTTGTGGCTACATATTGTTAGGAAAATCACTTTAAGGCGTAAAAAATGGCTTTATAGCATAATTTATAAGCTTTTATTAATGATTATAACCTTTAAATACATAAAGAAACTACTCAATCATCACCGTAACTTCAAAGTTATACAGAATGCCCACTTACAAATATACAGGATGTCTTAACAAAAAAATTGCGAAAAGTGAACATTATAAAAGACATTCGAAAAACATAGTAGGTAGTTTTACGTTAGTTAAGTACTTATACACGGTTATTTTTTTATCACCCTGGAAATTCTCTTCGCTTCAGGACACATCCTTTATTATATAATAAATAAAAAAAATAAATAAAAAACAAAAAAAAATCTCTAAAAATGCTACTCTCAATTAGTGCAGCATTTTTTGGATTTTTTAGAAAATTAATATAAAATGAAGTAGGTACCTAAGTGAGTTATTTTTTTTATTCATATTTAAATCATTCTAATACCATGTCGTGAAGCATCCCTTAAATTTTCCAGGGTGATAAAAAAATAACCGTATATATCTAGGTCCTGTTATTTATGTTCCACCCTTTCCCTATGAGTTTTTACCAATTGTATCACAAAATAGTTCATTCTTTTTAGCCGATACAAATGATGAAAAAATAGAAAGTACAATCAGAAGCCGTAAGGCAAGCCCATCCACGAGCTATGATGGTATCCCAGCCCAAATCTTAAAGCATTTGAGTAGGTACTTTTATTACTCCGACCTTAACAAATCTATTTAACAGATGCTATGACTTGCATAATTTCCTGATGTACTGAAAAAGTCTGTTCTTATACCGATTCATAAGTCTGGGAGGAGAGATTGTGTCTGTAACTAAAGGGTAGTATTTAAACAAGTGACTGTTAATTAAAATTTTAAGGGACATAAATGATTAATTTGGGTTATTGTATTACTAAGTGAGCGACTGACTGCAAGTGACGATAAATCAACAGAACAATAATTTATAAACATACATTCGAGTTAGGTACGTCAAATACAAAATGAGAAGCTTCATAATATTTGAGCGACCTACCTAATATTTGTTTGAGTGTCAACGTTACGTCCTGTATTTTTTTCAATATTTGGCAAATGATTTATTTATGGTGGTGGTGTGTGTGTGAGATTTAAATCGTTGTGTGTGTCTGTCTGTGGCATCAAAACTCTTGAACCGATGAACCGATTTTGATTTTGTTTTTTTTTGTTTGAAAGGTAAATTAGTCGGAAGAGTTCTTAGATATGTTTGATGATTATCGGTCCAAGATGGCCGCCGCCACAAAATGGCGGAACACATATTTTTTCACAACTCCCTCAATATGGGTATCAAATGAAAGGGCTTGACACACTATGACAATCTCAAATCCAAGATGGCCGCCACCACAAAATGGTAAATTATATTTTTAAGTTAGGGTGTTTAGGCTTAGGGTTCAAAAAGTATGAAATTAAATTAAAAATTAATTTTTTTTTTTTTTTTTTTTTATGAATGCTGGATAAGCGTTTGGCCTCCATCTCACCTGATGGAAAGTGATGATGAGGCCGAAGATGGGACACGCCTAGCCAGAAGGTGCCTATTCACTCTCATCTTGAATAACTCCAAGTTATATTGCTCAGGGAACAAATCCGCGGGCAAAGAGTTCCACTCCCTTGCCGTTCGCCATATGAATGAGGAAGCGCATCGCTTCGTGCGTTTAATTGGAATATCAATGACAAAAGGGTGGAACCCCAGCCGCCGTCTGGTTCCCCTGAGATGGAAAGGAGAAGCCGGAATTATTTCATGTAATTCCAAAGCACACTCTCCGTGATATATCCTATAAAATACCGATAAACATGCCACCTTACGACGATGTTCGAGGCTCTGAAGCTTGGCCCCCGTTAATTTGGTGTCACCAATGAGGGTCTTAGCACGCTTATCAATAGAATCAAGGGCCGCTAGTTGATATTTAGCAGACCCATCCCACAAGTGGCAGCAGTACTCCATACAAGATCGAACTTGTGCTTGATATAGTTGGAGCAACTGTTCCGGTGTGAAGTACCGCCTGACCTTGGAGAGAATGCCGAGCTTCATAGCTGCAATTTTGGCAACGGTTTCTATGTAACTACCAAAGTTGAGATTGTTAGTTACTTGCATACCAAGTAGGTGGAGATGATCAGTTACCGGTATGGATATACCACGGAAAGTCGGAGTCAGATAGAAAGGACTCCGTTTAGTGGAGAACAAACACGCCTGCGTTTTGCTAGTATTAAACTGGACCAAATTAGCGTCACCCCATTCAGAGACCGCCCGGAGTGTAGAATTCAAACGGTCCATCATCGACTCCCGACAAGACCGGATCTCCTCTTTATTGGCCTTTGCATTGGAGACATATCTATCAACGACTGTGGTGTCATCGGCATACCCGAAGGTTCCAGGCACCAACAAGTCGTTGACGTGCAGAAGAAAGAGTGTTGCCGAAAGTACGGAACCTTGAGGAACTCCAGCATCAATAGTCAGTTGTTCGGAGCAGCAGCCATCTAATACTACTTGCATGGAACGTTCACTCAAAAAGTTCGAGATCCAATTGCAGAGGTTCTGGGGTAGACCATACGATGGAAGCTTGCCTAACAGGCTAGAATGCCAGACCCTGTCAAAAGCTTTGGATATGTCTAAAGAGACTGCGAGAGCCTCGCCGTGCCCATCAATAGCTTCTCCCCATATATGTGTGGCATACACGAGAAGATCTCCCGTTGACCGGCCCTTTCGAAAACCGTACTGACGGTCGCTGAGGAGGTCATTATCTTCAAGGTATGCGAGGAGACGGTTGTTTAGAACACGCTCCATACATTTACACAGCATGGACGTGATTGAGATAGGTCGATAGTTAACTGGATCGGCTCTACTACCCTTCTTAGGTACTGGTTGTACATTTGCTAGCTTCCAAGACTTGGGAACCACTCCAGTCGCAAGTGAGAGTCTGTACAGGCGGGTCAATACGGGAGCCAACTCGGGCGCACAGTTGCGCAGCACAATAGCCAAATAGCAGCAAAATAACCCCCGACAAAAAAAAACCTCCAAAAGTAAAAAATAAAATGCGTTGGTTGGCGCATTAACTTAGATATATCTAGTAATATTTTGATTTTAGCATCGTCAAGTCGGGGGACCGCAATTTATATCTATTTATAATGTAAATAAATATATATATACATATATATGGTCCTTACATATGAAATTGGCGTTTTGTATGGGAGGAACATAAAGTCGATTTTTTAAATATAATATATTAATTCAATCAAAGTATCTACCATTGCTATCTATGTACTTTTGCCATCTCATAGGTAGTAGGTAGGTCTCATCGATCCCTTTACTAAAAAAACCATTCGGACGGAAATCAATAAATTCTTTGAAGGCGGTTTGGACTGCCCCATGGGAGTTGAATTTTTTGCCTTTCATAAAGTTATCCAAATTTCGAAAAACATGGTAATCTATTAGATCAAGGTCCGGAGAGTACGGTGGATGTCTTAGATATTCCAATTGAAGCTCCTCTAATTTGGTAGCCGTCTTTGCAGTGTGTGGTCTAGCGTTATCATGAAGCAGCAGTGGCCTAGTGCGATTGACCAGCCTCGGTTGTTTAGCAGGTAGCTTTTCCATCATGGTTTGCAGTTGCTGGCAATAGACATCTGCCGTAATCGTCTGGCCAGATTTAAGAAAGTTGTAGTGAACGACACCAGCATTAGTCCACCAAACGCTCACAAGTAACTTTTTTGGAGTTAATTTTCGCTTGGGGCATGGTTTCGCTGGTTCGGCAGGGTTCAGCCATTGCAATGAGCGCTTCCGATTATCGTACAGGACCCACTTCATCACAAGTAATGATTCGATTTAAAATCCCTTCATTATTGTGCCGGTTGAGTAATGCAACGCAGCAGTCAACGCGCGTTTGTTGATTTGCTTTACTCAATTCGTGAGGTACCCACCTTTCAAGCTTTTTCACTTTCCCAATTTGCTTCAAGTGGATTAAAACAGTTTTATCACTAACACCGCAGCCTGCAGCTAACTCGGACGTGGTTTGCAATGGATCCGTTTCCACAATAGCCTTTAATTCTTCATTATCAACTTTGGTCTCCGGCCGTCCACGGGGCTTGTTCTGCAGGTCGAAATTTCCAGAACGAAAACGTTGGAACCAAAAACGCACTGTGTTTTCTTTTGCGGCACCGTTGCCATACACATTATTAATCCTTCGAGCCGTTTCTGCAGCACTGGTGCTACGGTGGAGCTCGAACTCGTGAATAACGCGATATTTCAAGTTTTCCATTTTGTAAACTGAGTGACGCAAAGTAAAAAAAAACAATTGAGGAAAAAAAGTGAATTATAAGTAATTTTCGAAACACAAATACATACAGTAAATAGCTAATAAATTTGAATTTGGAATTCCTAACCATAGAGAAGATATTTGAGATCAAAGTGGCCAGTACGGTAAAACGCCAATTTCATATGTAAGGACCTAATATTAATTGCATTGCAAATTAGAATATATAATTTAAGTACGTCGGTGCCTATTTAACTAGCAGTAGGTGAATATAGAATCTTAAAAATAATACAAGAATAATAATAAGCATATTATTTGGTTTTGTGAACACTCTGTAGGTACACCAATTGTTGTGTTTTAATAAAATGCAATTTAAGCTCTCTTGGCATTTGAAATTACTACTTAGTCTGTCTGCGGTGATATAGAAGTACTACCAAATCTTACTAGAAAATTTAATGTGTAAAGGGTTGCAAAAATAACTAAAAGTTTGTGATAAAGGTTATTTAAATTACCTAGAGGTTATTTTTAAGTAAATTTCGTGCGTTAATAGTAATTCAGGCTATTTAAGACTTATTTGTAAAGCTAGTAAGCTTTTCATTGAAGGCAGCCATTTTTAAGAGGTTTATTGTGGCAAGAATTTTCGAAAATATCAATTTATTTATTTTATTTGCTGGTGATACAAAATTTAAAAGACATTTTACGTTTATAAATAATTGTGTGCCAGATTGGAGGTAAAAAATGTATTTAATGTATTTTTTTTACACTACGTATGACCATTAAATATTTGAAATATGCCGGATAATTAGGGCGCGTAAATTTTATATATCCCATAAATTAACAGGAAACTGGTATTCTCAATAGAATTTATAAACACGTGTGAATTTTACAGACATTTTGCTTCGTATATGAATACCATACGTCACATAATAATAACAAAATAGTATTATGCCTCAATCGCACCGAACGTGTCTCGGAATGCCTGTTGCCTCGACCGAGCGCCGATGCCGATAGGTGGCGGGCTATACATTGTCATTATCGATATAAGTAACAAACTACTTGAACTGTCTTAATAATCCAAAGATACCAAAACAAAATGCTACGCATAATAACAAATGCTCAGTGGTTCATCACCAACGAACAATTACATAAGGATTTACAAATACCTACAATTAAAGGAGAGATAGCAAGACACACAAAGTCATACAAGGACAGAAATATAAACCACCGCTTCGCTTAAAACGCAGAATACCACAAGATATGCTACAGTAAATGAGCATAAAATACTCGTAAATGTGAAATTTGGGATGCGACAAAGGTCGCCCTCCTAAGTCTGTCCAATAACTGTGTGGCGACAGATTGCAGTATTAAACTAAAATCAAAAAAATTAAAATAAACTGCAGCACGATTGATTCCAGGTCCTACAGAACTTTCTTATGGCCTTCTTACGCATTGCTGCCGCCAAGGAAATCTGTAATCCAAACAACTTTCTTATTGTGCTATACCTTTCTTAATATGCTTGGTTCCCAATAATTTTACTGAAACAACCACGCAAGTTCTGGTGCTTTGCAATAGACTATGTAAACTAAGTACCCATGCTGGTGACTTAGCAAGTCAGTATTAAATTTTTCTAGGCTAAATCTGTAATATAGAAAAATCTCGTGTCACTGTGTTTGTTATCCAACTCCTCCAAAGCGGCTTGACTGACTGATTATGGTGAATTTTTCATGTTTATTCAGTAAGTCTGAGAATAGGCCGTAAACTATTTTTTATACCCATAAGTGATAAGGGTGTTTTTTTTTTAATATTATAGCGAAATGTAGTTCGCGGGCACAGCTAGTCTATACTAATAATATTATAAAGAGGAAAGATTTGTATTTTTGTATGTTTGTATGTATGCTCCGAAACTACTGGACCGATTTTAAAAATTCTTTCACTAGTAGAATGCTAAGATATCTTTGAGTAGTATAGGCTATATAATATTTTCATACGGGAAAATATGGAATTTCCACGGGAAAAACGAAGATAGCGCGGGCGAAGCTGCGAGCGGAAAGCTAGTAGTAAATAAATATGAAATCTCCAGGATCAATACGTCGAGACAACAAAAGTATCATCCACTCGCTTTCATCGTATCTGCGCCATTGTTGCGTTAAATATAAACCCCAATACACAGAGCCATTCTATTGTGCTTTGAATCCGTAAAACATTAAAGAATACGACCGCCATGTAAAACCATCAAAGGAACATAATAATCTTTGCTCAAAATCGTTTCGGCCACGATGGAAGAATTTTTATAGCAATAATACTTTTTTATTCGGGTCGTCAGAGACAGTAAAACATGGCATAAATTATAAATTAATAATAATGTTCCAGTTTTTCGGCGACAATTGAGTCCGGATGGCCTGAACACACCATGCGAGGCACTTTCGGACTTTGTGCTTGCGAGTCGAGGCAAAAGAATGTTCTATGCTTGCCTTGCTTTGTCTTATTAAGACAGTTCAAGTAGTTTGTTACTTATATCGATAATGACAATGTATAGCCCGCCACCTATCGGCATCGGCGCTCGGTCGAGGCAACAGGCATTCCGAGACACGTTCGGTGCGATTGAGGCATTGACTCACGAGGTTGTCTCGAGAGCGGTTCTCAAAATAAAAACTGGCACTTATTGACGTCAAAATAATAATAAAAAAGTTTCACTTTAAAAAACTACAAGATTTTAGGATAATTCACCTCATATGTGTAAGTATGAAAAGTTGACTCTACAACTGTTCAGGAATTGCGAGTATTTTTACGAGCAGAAAAGACAAGAAACCCTGAAGTTCTCAGTAGATTTGAATTTGAACGTGATTGACACCGATCTTGCTCTAGAGGCCCGTCAATGGCATGTTATGGCGTCAATGGCCTCAACTTAATGTTAATTATAATGGCAAGAAGATTGACGAAGTCGAATACATAAAATTTTTAGGTTTAAATATTGACTGTAACTTGAACTGGAAAATGCATATAGAGAGTGTGTGCAACAAATTAAGCCGGTTCTCGTATGCTCTTTATATGCTCTCAAAAATAGTAGGTACCTCTACGGTGGTGACCGCATATCATGCACAAGTAGCATCTATTTTGAGATATGGTCTGATTTTCTGGGGAAACTCAACGGAAAGTGTCGCTGTATTTAAAGCACAGAAAAAATGTATTAGGTCTATTTGTAAACTAAAGCAAACGGATAGTTGTAAAGAATACTTTCAACAGTTAAAGCTTTTAACTTTACCTTGTATGTATGTTTATGAAACAGCAATATTTATCAAAAAGAATTTACATTTATATAAGAATTTTAATAGTGCTAGACGTAGATATAAAATACATCTACCCCCTAATCAAACATGGCTGATGAATAATACTGTATTTTGTAAGGCACCACAAATATATAATAGGCTTCCTATCGACCTCTTGCAAATAGGAAATATTAATAAATTTAAACGTAAGCTTAAGATGTTTCTGGCCAGTAAAGCATATTATAGTATCCAATAATTCATGGAAGCTAGAAATTAATTAAAACTCGCTATGGATTTTATCATTTTATTTAGTTGACCATAGTATGACATATTATTTTTATTTAATCTAGTTGACCACAGTATTGAGTGTAATTATTATTTAATCTAGTTGACCATAGTATTGAGTGTTATTATTATTTAATCTAGTTGACCATTGTATTAAGAGTTATTATTATATTATTATGCACAACATTGTTTCAATTCATAAATGTATATTAATTTTAATTAATTGATTTATTTGACATGATTTTTTTTTTGACATTAGATTCCAATAATTATAATTCAGCATGATATAATTCCAAACTGACCTAAGTATTTGCACACCTGACGGTAAAATATGGAAATGTACTTCTTTTTAATGTAAACACCACAAATTGACCTGTATTTCGCAAATAAATGATTTGATTTGATTTGATTATCTCAGCGACATTAGGTACCGTTTCCCATACCGTGGCTCCACTTCAAAATATGCTTTCTCCATCAGTCATCGATCCCGCAAATGTAGCCAGCTTTACAAAAACCATGTTACTCGTATTTCACTTAAAGTAATGATAATGAAAGAAAACCACTTAAAGTTGCAGTTCCATATATACTGGAAAGAAATATTGAATAATACCAAGTAAGTTGATCATTTAACATAAAACCAAGTAAGTTGATACTTTGTGAGACTTGCAAAATACGTCATTGTTAATAACAATTTTGTTTATGACATTGTTTACAGTGTTGATTGTTTTATTAAAAATAAGAATTGCAATTTATTAAAAATACAATAATTTACAATTTTCACTGTCTTAACAATATCTTCGAAAATACTTTATAATGAACAAACAAAGAATCGTAACTCAAACTCGTAATTATTCATTCATTCCTCGTTTTATCACAGTTTTACTGCTTCATCAGCAAATTGGTTATTTTTCAAGGAAAATTTGGTGTTCTTTTGGCAATATCTCGTTTTATGCGTCTTAAACCTTTTTTATCTTACGGCTTTAGAAAAGCCCTTTTACGGCTAGGAAATATCGGTATTGGCTATAATAAAACAAGGAAATTGTTACTTAGAAATTTTGTGATTAATGCCTTAGCGAGAATGCCTACGCTGTGCTCTTTTATAAATAATAATTTAGTATGTACTTGTAAGTATAAAGGGAATTTAGGGAATTTATACTTGATATCTTTTTTTATCATATTACCTAGGGTTGCCACCTTTTTGAGACAAATAAATTCTTTTTTTCATTTAGGAAGATATTGTAGTCAGCGTGAAAAAAGAGAAAAAAGAAAATCTTTATTTTAAATAATTGTTCAAGATAGTTACAACAACTTTTTAATTAAAATTTCATCATTTTAATTAATGTTTCGCCGGCTGATAGGACGTCCTGGTAGCCCATCAAAAATTTTGAGCGATAACGGTACATGCTTCGTTGGTGCAAACAAACAATTTGCTGTCTTTTTAACCGACTTTTTAATGTGAAGATTCACGATTTTGCTGCCAGCAATAAGATCACTTGGCTGTTTAATCCACCCACTTCACCATTTATGCGAGGGTGTTGGGAGCGCTTGGTCAGAGGTGTAAAAGCAGCTCTAAGCGTTATACTGAAAGAGAGGGCCCAAGCAAAGAATTTCTTTAGACAGTAATTGCAAAAGCCGAAACTATGGATCCTGAAGACTTGATTGCTTTCACACCCTTTCATTTTCTGTTTGGTGCATCTTCCTATCAGCAGTTATCCACTTCGGTTCAACTATCTGACAGGGACCTGCTTGGAAGAAGTAATTGGAAGAAAGGTTTGAGAGTCAGGGATCATTTTTGGTCATGTTGCGTCATATAATATTTTCCCACTTTACTACCTACCGAGGCATCAAACGCAAACGAGCTCATCAGAGCTGCCCTTGAAATATGGTCAAGTTGTCCTGATTGTCGACGACAATTTGGCATGGGGTATTTGGTCTGTAGGACGAATTTTAGCATTGCACCCCGGGAACGATGAGACAGTGCGATTAGTAAAAGTGACAACAAGGGCGGTGGCATTGTCCACCACAAGCAAACAAGCACTGCAGCAGCCCACCACAGCAGTGGATGAGTTAGAAGCTAACTCCCGCAACAACCTCATGATGGAAGTCAACGACGCCAAGGAGAAGTACGAGTAGACTGGTAAAACGAAGCGAACTTAACCTCCAGTCCCTGAAAAGTCAGGTAAAGTGCCAGTCCCAGCGGGTAATCAACCTAAGATGAAGGCGCCGATGATTCGCGACATCGAGCTCTTGCTAAACATTCTAACTGCTGCTTGTTCTTACTTCTGCTGCAAGTAATGTCGAGGATACTTCAAGAGAGAGCCAGCGGCTGAATTACCCACTCCCTGAAGCAACACCACTACACTAACCCTAATTACATTACATGCCAGTATTTATGGGCAGCGAAGCGATACCACTTCAAGAGGGCCTTGCCCTAAAGAATTTAATGCAGCAATGCAATCGATAAGGGACTGACTGACAGAAGAAACTCGACCGGATAAACTTACAAAGATATAAAGTACAAGAAAAAGAAACTACCTTCATAAAAAGTGAGAACAATCTGAAAATTTTCCGGTCAAAATAAATTCAATACTCGACTTCCGAGACAAACGATCACCGTACAACTCTGGACGTTACACAAAAAGTTTCCAAAATACAGATATATTGTGGCCCGAACCTTGTCTCAAGAGGGCTGAATCTCACGTTATAAATGAGGTAAGTTTTAATTGTGCCGACGTAGTGTCGACACACCCTGTCGCTTCTTACGTCCGTTTGTTACAGAAGTAGCGCAGATGCTACGATTATTAAACTTAAGCAACGTTCTCTGTGGCCAGAATCCTGATGGGTGACTGAAAACATTTCAGTCGAGGAGTGAGTCTTGCGGTAGTCTTCTTTTTGTTCGCACACAACAAGGAAACTCTTGGCCTTCATCTCACCTAATGATTACATCGAAATAAAAGCGAGATTGCACCTGGACTCCTTAACAACTGAGAGACTTGACTACTTTACCTCTAACCGTTAGAATACATTTTTTTTTACATTATTTTTTTATTGTTGTAAGTAGCAGACGAGCAGACGGCCCACCTGATGGTAAGCGGTAACCGCCGCCCATAGACTTAGCCAATATCAGGAACATAGATAAGTCGCTGCCAACTTTGAATATAGTGCTCTCTTCAAACCTCTCTTGAAAAGGGACATGTCGTAGCGTTCGGGAAACACAGCAGTGGGAAGTTCGTTCCAGAGGCGACATGTTCGTAGTAAAAATATTTCCATGGCGGACAAACTTAGTTAAGACGTTGGGAGCAAGCTAGGCGAGCTCAGAAGTTTCGTAATCATCATCTCAAGGACTCTTCCACGGCTACAATGCTGAGCTGATGATGGAAGAATCCTTGACTTCTAGGAGTTAGGTCGGTACCGAATTTCAACTAACTATATTAGTTCTTTCCAGGAGATCATCGTCTACTAGTACATACTTCACGGTAAGCGCAGAGGTCGAGTGATCGCCTACTCCGCAACGGGTCGCGGGTTCGATTCCCATACGGGACAAATATTTTGTATGGCATACAGAAATCTGTGCCGGTCTGGGCTTATGTGCATGTAATATTCTATGTTTGTAACTGCACCCACGACACAGGAGAAAATCCTAAAAAAAATATATTAAAATTTGACGTTGTGTGTATATATTTTTATAACTAGTTGGTTGATTGAATTCGTTTTTATTTTTTGCACATCCTTTCTCTTATTCGACATGTCAGTTTCCGATTTCAATATTTTAAATTACTTACCAGCTTTCAAATATACAAATAAAGTTTAAAACCTTCAAAAACTGTCCGTAGTTCCAGGTGGTCATTACGCATTCTGAAGTTTATTAAGTTTTCATAAGGCGGTCTTAAACTCAGTCCCTAGCACCAAAACAGATATATTATAATGCTCATAATTTATGAGCCAACTTACCTGAAGAAGACACTTATATAAAGTGGCCACTTTTGCTGTGTAGCTAAACCACGACCAAACATTACCAATTCATATAAACGATCGTTATAAAAATTACCATAATACTTATCAACATTTACCACAAATTACGATGTCAAAATTTTATTATTTTTTATTAAAAGTGTCCAGATTGCCTTGCAAACCTTGGATATAATAGCGGCTTTGGAAATTGATACAATTGTGATCTACTGCTGTGTACTCGGTCAGTGACCTTTGTGCGTATTTAGTGGCCCAATGAGTGCTGACAATAAATTAAGTTGCTTTTGGGACAAAGTCGTGTTTGAATAATGTCTGTAATTTAAAGGATTTTATCCAAAGCGCGTTATAATTCATTGATAATAATATTTTCCTATAATAAAATAGGCCATTGATATTTTAAAGTCTTGTTTTTGTAATTGTTATTAAATAAACATTGAATGTTAGTGAACATTCAAATGTTCGTAATATTTTCGTCACAATGAAAAAGGGGCCAACGCTGCAAATTACAATGTCAAACAAACACATAATTTTATATAAGCACGCCATCATCTCAATGGGATCGCGCCGAAATAACGCACAGTTACGCACTTTACAGGATCGAGCTGAACACACGGCCGCAACGGCTGTTCAACACTTGTCGAGTAGTGAGAAAAAATCTCACTAGTTCAGTGAACTGAATTGGTAAACGAGCTCCTCGTATGTTCTTGATAACGTACTTTCTTATTTTATGAAATGGGCGTGGTAGTAATGTCTGCGGTGACGGATTTAGAACACCTACTAGTGTCGCTGCTCGTTTTCTCTCCGTGGATGTCGTAGATGTCTGCAAGCGAAGAGAAGGAAAACAAAATGCATGAGATTCACTCTTGCACTTTGTCGAGCTTTTGGGTACATGGTAAATAGTTTATTATTGAATAAATCACAGTCATACAAATATCCCAAATAAAATAACTTGAACGAATAGCGATATGGAGGAGTGTGTTTATGTGTATGTTAGAGTGTGTGGGTGTGTGTTTTTGTATGTGTGTTGCAACAGAAAAAACAAACTATAGCTGAATAATCTTTTCCCCATGGGCAATACACGGATATTCTGTTTTTTGGCAGTAAATAGTTTTCAACCTAATATGAATAAAACTTCAATTATTATTCATTGAGAATTAAGGCTCTTCCTTACTATAATAGCTTTATTTTTCACGTATTTAACAATGTTATTTAACGATAAACTAAAAATGCACTAATGATGGTATCCTCTACACTACAACAATCAATAAAAAGTAAATGGGTATTGGTATCGTAATTGCAGGGATTTATTTCATCGATAGATAACGAAAGTGCTTCCGAATAATGTACAGGATTATCTGTGATACAGGGTACAAACGTAAGACGCTGGTTGTGTGTTCTAGGCAGCAGTGTGTTAGCCCTTCGACAATCGTCACCAAACGCCTCCCTCCGCTGAAGTTAATGGCCGCTATTTGACGCCAGACATTGACAAATACAAGTTTCCGAGCTAACTGGTTAACCCCCGGTGTCTTGACTCGCGTTGGATAGAGTACTCGAGTTACGCTACTGGGTAAGATAGATGCATGGCATAATCGAAGATCATTTTACGCCAAGCAAGTCAGACACCGTCGACTTTTTGTCACTTCGACACGTTCATCTGTTTTTGTTTGAGCCGCTCGCTGTGTGATACCCCATATCCATGGAAGTTTTATCGAATTGTTTGTTATGAGTACCTATAAGTGCATTTTGTGACTATGAACGTTATACGTTCAAACTATTTACACTTTACTGCAAGCCCACCTGATGGTAAGTTAACAGTCACCTATAGTACATGTGGCTTTTGTGAGATTCGTAGCAAATCTGCAACCCCCACAAGGGCCAGAGGTACGTAGCCAATTTGTGATATAAGATGTAAAGTCTGCCATATCTTACCCTTGAAACAGGGACAAAGGTGCGAAGGGGCGATGTGGTCCGCGCGCTGAGGAGATGCCGCTGCAGCTAATGCGGGTCAGTGCGGTGGTAAGTCTTAAAACCATCTGCGACGATAAATTTTAATACGCGAATACGCGTAGCACCATCGGATCCCCGTAGCGCCAGAGCCACGACAGAAGCCAGGCATGCTTACTTGCATGATTGCTTGCATGTTTGCTTGCATCTACTTGCATGCCTGCTTACATGTTTGCTTTATATGCATTTTAATGTTTATTTATTAAAGTAAAACTTTTTTACATCTCAAATTTTTTCGTTCATCTATCGCGTGTCACATTACACAAAAACATGAGATCTTTAATTTAACTAGTTCAGTCGAGATTGGTCTATGCGTTAGATTTTTGACTTTAAATCAGTGTGGCAGCAGTGGTTCGACCCTGGTGTAGAGCACTGTTTTTTGTTTTCCTATTATTCTGTTTTTTTAATTGTTTTTTGTTTATTCATTACTTTTTTGTATTTTTATTAATTAGTTTTTATTTATAATTTTCTTTTCAGACGAAAAAGATTGAAGTTAAAATTAAGAACGTGATTTTAATACCCTTAAATGGTATAATTTTTCGTAAGTTTTCAGTTAAATGCCTTCGGTCCGAAAAAAGTTTCACTTGTATTGTGGTTTGCACACAATTATTTTTTATGCTTCGAGAAATCCTGTGTAAACGTATTATTCGCTGAGCTTTATATGCTATACATTAATTACGCTTTGATAACTAATACTGTTATTGGTATTTCGAGCTTACGGATTTTAATACTTATAGCAAACAATATTCTGTCACACAATAGTATGAATATTACCGTTCTGTTTTCTGATGATTATTATGCGTCGTGACGATTATTTCAATCGAATTTAAATAAATTAAAAACAAAAAATAAATTAGTTTTTGTCTAGTAAAAATTATATTGACGTGAAGCAGAATTTATTGTTTCTTAACACTTTTGTACCAGCATGTGCAAATTTAGTTTTATTTTTAAGTATTATTGTCTACTTACCTTTTCAATTACCTACAACAAGATAGCTAGTTCCTCAGTTGTTGAGGAGTCCAGGTGAAGCTCACTTCATCTTTGGCCCCTTATCAGCCCGTGAGATGAAGAAAAAATACAACAAATCTCTTTAATGGCAGTCAAAATAATATAAGAATTTGAATATTGTTTCCTTTTCCCTGAATTTGAATTCTGTTTTAAGAAAAAAACCCTTACGTAATTAATTGATGACGGATCTCGATGAAATATTAAAATCATGACGTTAAGAGCGTGTTTCAGTCTTGACCGTTTCACGCTGTATTGAAGATAGGATCAAAGACGCCGGTGGAGTGGCTTTGCAATCGACTTTTACACTAATAAAAGATCAAACGAATAAGACATTCCCGATAAAACAAATTTTATGAAATCAATCATCACGAGAGGCTTTTTGCCGCCTACCTACGTTCAATCTACGAGTATGTAGGTATATTTAAGCTTATGTACCTTCATGCTTTAAGTTGGTCACTGACGGTCAATCTTATTGGACTACATACTTAATCAATTAATTTAGCATAAACCATCTAGTATTTAATCCTATAAGTACTCCACGTTTTTATCTTCTGTAGTTTCCAATGTACAAAAGAATAATAAGCGACTGACGACATTTTATCATTTAATACATGGAAAATTGTACCTACTAGAGTCGTCTGCGCTGGTACTTCTTACCTATTTTTGCATCCAAGCAGCGGTGCTCGCAATTCTGTTTTCCGGTTTAAGGCGGTACTTTCCCGTTTTCGAACAATTTTAATTTAATTTACAAATATAAAACATACAGGTCTAAGTTCCCCATCATATTTAAAGAAGTTACAAGTTGCAGCTTAGTGGGTTAGTTGATATGTGATGTGATATAATAAATGTTGCTAATGTGTTAATATCAATCAATTAACCCACTAAGCCGCATCTCCAACTTCTTTAAATATGGCAGTCGCACATAACGACAACAATTTCTGCCAATCTCAGGTTTTGGATGAATTTCCAGTTTTTAGGCGTTATTTTAAAGTATACATAACGCGTCTTACGACGTACGCGTTAATACTAACATTAACGCCGATGGAGCTCTAACACATTAATTCAACATATCAAACAAAAAACCGTCCAAGTGGAAGTTGGATCTCCGCACCTAGGGTTCCGTTCAAACTTCTGGTGTTCTCGGCCAATTCCCCCTTGGCAATAGCCCAATCAGTGAGGTCGGGCTAGCCCGAGCGCGTTGGTAGTGGTAGTCGCAGTGTGTACCATATCACGCGCGCCCATAAGGGCAGGGAGAACACCGGGGGGTTTAGTGGGTATGCCCGGCACTCTGCCATTCGTTTTCTAGCCAACGGCGAGTACGGTACGGTCACGCATTCCCCTCGAAAAAAAAGGGTTCCGTACAAACTTATCTTAGTAGGTATATAAGTTCTTATGTATGTACATATTTACGGTTTTCAGATTTTTTTCATAGCCTGTGGTATAAGACGTTGCTTTTTGCCAAATGTATGGTTCCAGGTCAACGGGAAATACCCTATAGATTTTGATTCCCTTTTGAAATCGCAAATATGACATAATTGGTCACATTATTTGAACGCGTTTAGATATAAGTTTAGTTTTATCCAAGTTAAAAGAGATTGTAGACCCAAATCTATACTATACCTATTAATTTTATTATTATTATTTTTATTTTTTAATATCATAAAGCTGAAAAGTTTGTTTGATTTTTTGTTTGTTTGGTTGAACGCGCTAATCTCTGGAACTCCCGATTCAAATTGAAAAATTATTTTTGGGTTGGATAATCCATTTATCGAGGAAGGCTATAGGTTATGTAACTCCCAGATTTCCCGTGAACTAAATTTCAGATTTCCCATGAAAAAGAGTCTCGACCGACAGACGGACAGATAGACAAACAGACGGACAACGAAGTGATCCTATAAGTGTTCCGTTTTTTCGTTTTGAGTCACACCACCTCAAAAATTAGGATTTTTGACTCAAACTGACATGACCTATGGGTTTAATGTAAACAATCCAAAAAGTTTCAAACTGGATGTCATGCCCTGTCATCTAGCGAAAACCCAAACCGTCTTAATACAAAACGGGAGAAAATTTCAGTGATTTTCAAATTAGGATCATGGTCTGAAGTCACTGCTAAAATAAATGGGACACCGTCACTTACACCACAATATAGAGAACGATACAGTAGCCCGACTCCATATAAAGGGACGAATCGGCGCTCGCACACATACAAACGTCGTTTACACGGCCGCCAAGCATGCTCAGCAGGCGTAGCACGGTCTGCCAAGACAGGACTTGAGTCACGCATTATCTCACAATTTCAGTGACATAATCTCTATGTCTTAAAGAGTAGCATGGTGGCGTGTATTTAGTGTGACTGACGTGATAAATTTTCTTGGCGTTCACCAAGGAACACTTGTGACTTAGTTTTATCACAAATTTCTTGGCGTGCCTGTGCGCCAACTGCTGTGGTTGTAGCAAGGGGCTTTAATACTATAAAAGATATAGTAGTAGTCGGAGAGCAAAAATTTAGAATAAAACTCAGTCACACGTGTCCCTTGACAAGCGTCAAGAATTTTGTATCATGTCAGTCCCACTTAATACACGGCACCGTGCTACTCTTTAGGACATAGAGATTATGTCACTGAAATTGTGAGATAATGCGTGACTCGAGTCCAGTCTTGGCAGCCCGTGCTACGCCTGCTGAACGGCATAGCAACGCAGTGTCACGCCGCGCGCCGGCCGAGATTGTTGTGCTCCACGTACACGCCACGTCACACGTCACCGATTTTTTTGTAGGTACCAACCCTAGCGCCCAGTTCAGCTTTAGGTATAAATTTCAAAGACACGCCTGAGTCGGGCTACTGTATCGTTCTCTATATTGTGCTTATACCCTGTATACAACGTTAACTCAAGACCAAATACGAGTACATGTAGCACTCACTCAGTCTTAATTTGCATCATATCATACAGCCGTGCAGCAGTCTCAGTCGAAGCTAATTCAATTATGGAATTTGCATATAAACACTACGCGGTTACTTAATAAGACTAGGGAATGATTTGCGTGCTCATGAATAAATAATAAAATGTGCCATCTGTTTTCATGTACTGTGGAAAAATATACTTTGCGTAGGTGTAATAATCAAACTGTGGACGGTAAACTCATACGCATGAGACTTCTAACATAATATGTTGTTATTTATTGTATATAATGAAACAGTTTTTAAATAGACATGTTTGTTGTTTAACTAAATAAAATTCTTTTGCTTTCTTACATATTATAAAACAAAGTCCCCCCGCCTTGTCTGTCTGTCTGTTCGCGATAAACTCAAAAACTATTGCATCGATTTTCAAGCAGTTTTCACCACTCGATAGCGTGATTCTCAAGGAAGGTTTTAGTATATAACTTGTTAAGTTTTTGTATTTATTTCTGTGTACATTGACGATATTTGTTGAAGATGTCGGGAAAAAATAAATTAAGGCGAAACGTAGTTCGCGGGCACAGCTAGTTTATTTATAAATGTATGTTCGTTGTTTCTGTTTGTTTTGAAAAATACTTAGATGGGATAAATATTTTCTATATATTTAAAGATTTTTTTTTCATAAGTCTTTAAGTTAAAGTAATTTTCTTTTATTTATAGCTACATCCGCTTGGATGTTGAACATCGACTGTTTGCAAATATAAAATGATAGACTTTGATTGGGTTGTGAAGGGAAATTTTCAAAGTCGTTTGGACTTGCGAAGGGCAATTCTTATTATTCGATATCAAATATGTAAGAAACGGAGTAGAATGAACACGGGATATCATTGATATAAATCCGTAGGAAGATGGTGGGCTTTGATCACGGCTAAGATTAAAAGGAGCCTCAGAGGTCGCGCTTCCACACGGAAAATGTGTACGAATGAATTCATAGAAAGACGTCGGACAGCCAGGGGATGGTAGGAAACTGTTGTTAACATAAATTTGTTTTTTTGTAAAAGTTTGGTTATGAATTCACTGCATTAATGTAAGCTTTATCGTCTACTCGAAATATCGGTTTTCGAACGTGTTAAACACCCCTAAAATAATAAATTGTGGCCAACATGTGTAATGAATTACAAAATTACTGTTTATTAATTACTAGTTGCTGTTACCGGTTACCGGCATCTTCGTCTGCGTTCCCCGGGGAACTAATAAAAATTCAGTATAAAAAGTAGCCTATGTTCTTTCCCGGTGCTCAAACCATCACTAGACTAAATTTCATCTAAATCTGTTCTTCAGCGGCTTAAGTGTAAAGAGGTAACAGAGAGACAGCCACACTTTCGTGGACTTTTCTATGGACTCGGCATTTGCCTTCCAATCGGGAGATCCAGGTTTGAGACCGCCATGTGCCAATGTATTTTTCATTTTTAGAATTTCATATGTACATTTGTGTGACGCTCCTACGGTGAAGGAAAACATCGTGAGACAACTTACATACATCTGCAGAGAAATTTTACGGTGTATGTGAAGTCGACTAATCCGCAGTAGGCCAGCATGGTTGACTAAGGCCTAATCATCCTAACATAGGGTAGGCTCGAACCCCTCGGTGAGGACGTAATGAGCTGTGATGATAAGGTGGAGCTCGCGCATCATAGTAACAAGGGATATGAATGTGGTTTTAATAAAGAATATGGTTTAGGCAATGTTTTTTCTCCTATTTGTTCGTATCAATGTATTATTATTATTACTATTCGTTACTGGGCAGTGTCTAAAAATGATAAGATATTCCCAGCTTGGATTTTTTTGATATAATATCACTGTAACGATTTAATTGCGTAAATCTGTCATTTCGCTTTAAAGGTAGGTGCTTGAAGATAGAAAATTAGAACTTATTCAATTAATTTTTGCTTATGAAGTCTAATTTTACCTTGTCAATAATATGTGGGTATCTACGCCAACTTTTAATCACAGTCAATTAGTCGAACAGAAAAGCTTTGTGTAATAAATTACTCTTATAAAAGTTGGTAATATGATTTGATTGGCATGTTTTTCTAATTTATAAATAAGTGCTACATGAGATTTATGCGCAAACTTTAGAAAACATTTTAAAATAAACCTATCATAATTGTTTGAAGATTTAGACAGAGTCTTTGTTTTAAACACTAGCATTCTGCGAATAGGGCGTTCTGCGAGTAATCCAGTTCATCATCTTGGGATTCCCATAAACTCAAATCAAATGAGTCTTGAATAATTTAGCAATAAATATGACTGATTTATTAGCCATTGCTAAATATAAGACATAACGAATGACTCTATAAAACATTTCTAATAGAGTCTTTCGTAAAGAAATAAAATCGTTAGAAAGATGAATATCGGTAAACTGCTTAAGTACTAGGGACTTTAGAATCTTAAAAAATAAAGACAATATAGAGAGCGATCTAAAATGGCTGAGAGATGTTGTCTTATTTGTTTTTAGGAGTGGGGGCTTTATGCCAGATAACAGTACCCTTTAAAGAGAGAAATTTAATATGTGACATAAAACGGGAAGAAAGCAGTTAAGAAGTAACATTATTATGATACTGTTTTTTATTTGCACGAGTACTGCACATTTAAATAAAACTACACTTTTCGGATTTACTCGCGTATAAGTATTTAGCTTTAACATTCGTATCTATAGTCAAGTGAAAGTAATTACTTGAGTAAAAGTCGTTAGTTAAGGTGTGATTTTTATACAATAAACGAGAAGTTGAATGAATTTATTATTAAGAAAGTATGCTCATCACCTATTGCAGGTTGGTGCATTTTAACGATTGCAAATACATCTTGGAGCAACGGCTTAACTAGCCTTTTGAAAGACGGAGGAGCACGTGATACTAAGTTTTTGGTCACCCATCTCGTGACTTACCATCGCGAAAGCTTAATCGCCATTATCACCGAACGCAATAATAAGCCATTTTTTTTATTGTCACAGTACTCATTGTATAAAATTCACAACTTAAGTAACGACTTATACTCAAGTAATTATTTGGACTTGAGTATAGACACACCCCGGACACTCCGTACAACGTTCGCAAATAAATCACCTATTACTACTAGGTACTTAAGCAAATGACGTTTGTGTAACACGTTGTACACGCGCAAATGTGTGCGTGGAATCTGGTAGGGCTGAGTGCGCGATTATCAATCGAAATGACGCGAGGAGTGCTCAGCGACTGCCTTCTCTTTTACCCGCATAGCGCTGTCTCTGTTATCGGCCGGCGCTCGCGTCTAATCGGCGCACGTGAAACGTCGCCATGTCCGAGTGAACGCGCGCGCCCTTGTTTATGTGTCAGTGATGTCTACAACGAAGCGCGGGGTGGGGGGGGGGCTGAGGTATTTGAAATTAGTGCGGGGAGGTGAGTGGCCGTTCTGTACGGAGTACTATTATATCTTCTGTGGTATAGATACGAGTATAACACATTTTAATTATTTAGCCCGATGTTTAGCGTTCGAAACGTCGAGCTAAATAATTGAAATGTTTTAAAGTTACGCTTAAACGTAAAGTTACGGTTAAACGCGAGTAAATCAGAAAAGTGTATTTTTATTTACACATTAGCATTGTTCTATTGACGACATCGCACCTCACCGCATTGGTTGTTATGGAAGATACAGCTTTACATAAGTCCTCATCAGTCACAGAACTAAAGTGAAACACTGAGTTTCAGGCGAGACCGAGGAAGTTATAGTAATCGTTTTGACTCGTTTAAAAAGAATCCGATTCAAAAGCGCCAAGCGTTTTATGAATATTATTATGTTGGCGCTTAGCTACCTTAACCAGCTGCAGGCGTAGCATGGGCTGCCAAGACTGGACTCGAGTCACGCATTATCTCACAATTTCAGTGACATAATCTCTATGTCTTAAAGAGTAGCACGGTGGCGCGTATTTAGTGTGACTGACGTGATAAATTTTCTTGACGCTCGTCAAGGAAAACGTGTGACTGAGTTTTATCACAAATTTATGTGAGTGCCTGTGCGCTGACTGCTGTGGTTGTAGCAAGGGTTTTAATACTTTAGAAGATGTAGCAGCAGTCGGAGAGCAAAAAATTTGTAGTAAAACTCAGTCACATGTGTCCCGTCAAAAAAATTTTATCACGTCAGTCCCACTTAATACGCGCCACCGTGCTACCTTTAAGACACAGAGATTATGTCACTGAAATTGTGAGATAATGCGTGACTCGAGTCCAGTCTTGGCAGCCCGTGCTACGCTTGCTGATTGTAGTGAGTTTTAATATTAAGATTAATTAGCTATATTCGAGAGACTAATATTTAATACCATTCTTTGAATATACCGGGTGTAACAGAATACCGCAATAATATGTAAGGTTGTTGAATAACAAAAAAAATGTTTTATGACTATTCTTTGTATTTTTATTATATGCCTACTTTCGATTCAATACGCTGAACTGTTAAGAGTATTAAATCGAAAGTAGGCATATAATAAAAATACAAAGAATAGTCATGAAACATTTTTTTGTTAATCAACAACCTTAAATATTATTGCGGTATTCCGTTACACCCGGTATATTACTCATTTTAACTTTAGAAACAGAATAAATAATAGTAAATATAAAAAAAATAAAACTACTTACTAAAGTATAAATAAGATAATTTTAGACAAGCAACAAAAATAATTACGAGTACTTTCCGTGTAAGAAAAAACTATCAATAAATTTATTATCTATTTTTTAGCTGTTAATGTTAACTGATAATAATTTAACTCTACTTCATATATGACCTAATTTTTAAAGGAGTAAGAAACATTACATATAATTTTTAATATTCACTGTGATCTATTTGCGCAAATTCTTAAATTTTGATCGATTTAACAGATTCACTTGAAAACAAATTTTCAAAGTTCGAAGAATTTTGAGTTTTCGAATAAATCGTTTGAGTTGTTGACCTAAGCGGCCATATTAAAATGTAGGCACGGATCTTAATTTGCATGAATCATTAGGGGTGTCAAAGCGCGTTTGAAGTGGTCATAGTATTTTTTGTTAGTTGTTGAATTTCAATAAAGTGGTCATAGTATTTTTTGTTAGTTGTTGAATTGTCTCTAAATAAAGTTAATGAATTTATCTTATATTTTATTTTTATATTTGATTAATTACATTTTTTTGAATTGATGACATTTTTTTTATGCAATGTTTTGAAATTTGATCATAATATATGAATTTCTTTGTAATTATTGAATTTTTGTTTTCTGACATAAATAAATGAATTGAATTGAATCTATAGATATCAACAGAGAATAATCTATACTTCAGATTAAAAAGACAAAAAGAAACATTTTTAACCGACTTTCATAAAAGGAGAAGGTTATCAATTCGATACTTATATTTTTAGTTTTTTTTTATGTGTATGTTACGCAATTACGCCGCCAATTGTGGGCCAATTTTCAAAATTCTTTTTGTATTGCCTGTGTTTGGCTAACAATTGCTAATGTTAAGCAACAATGGTTGTGGTCAGGCCTATGATGGGTGACCGAATAAATGTTAGACATCGCGGTGCATCGGAATTCACGTGGAATCGTGGTACGTGGTACTTGCGCCTGGTGTCGCCCCGGCATAACGATACCATTGGACTATTGGACTACGAGAGTGAAGGAACAGATAATGCACTTGTGTTTGCGTGTGATGAACTGTGACGCCGCTGTGACCGAACATCGGTTATAAAGACATTATAAACTCAAACTCAAAAATCTTTATTCAATATAGACCTTTACAGGCACTTATTGACGTCAAAATAAAAACATAAAAATCTTCAACCAAGAATCTAATTAACTAAATTATTTAATCCTTGTATGTGCACACACCCCAACCATTATTAAGATGTGTGCAAATACAAGTCAAATGAAAAAAAAAAAAAAAAAAATTGACTCTACACCTGTTCGGAAATTGGGAGAGCCTTCTCAAGAAGAACAGGCAAGAAACTCGGAAGGTCTTGTATTTTTTTTGTCTCCTCTTTTAAAATGCCAACATTACAATATTATATTTCACAAACATTTTTTTAAATAATATAGAAATGCCTGTCGGTGTGAGTGGAACAGTTACTCGAATGAAATTTATCCCACTATCACAAAGTGTTAACACCCTTTAAACGTCAATTATCACATTTTTTGTCAATCCCAAGCAGTTTTATCTGTCATATAATCAGACACTTTATAATATGCTTTTTTCATAAGTGCGCCCTTGATAGCGACTTTAAATTTATTCAAGTTAAGTGCTTTAATATTATTTGGGATTTTATTGTAGAAACGTACACAAAGGCCTTTGAAAGAATTATTAATTTTTTTAAGCCTAGTATTTGGTAACGCTAACATATTCTTTTGCCTAGTATTTACTGAATGAATATCACTGTTTTTACAAAATGAATGTATATTTTTATGAACATATACTATATTCTCGTAAATATATTGCGACGCGACGGTCATAATACCAATTTCTTTAAATTTTTCTCTCAAAGAGTCTCTTATTTTAAGGTTATAAATAGCACGAATAGCCCTTTTTTGCAGCACAAAAACAGTCTGAATGTCGGCAGCATTTCCCCACAGCAAAATGCCATACGACATCACACTATGAAAATAGGCAAAGTATACAAGTCTTGCTGTATCAACATCAGTCAGCTGACGTATTTTCCATACAGCGTAGGCTGCAGAACTAAGTCTCTTCGACAATTTATCAATATGTGGGCCCCACTGAAGCTTTGAATCTAAAGTAATACCAAGAAATACTACGGTATCCACAAGGTCCACATTTTTATGCTTTATGTTAACAGTGGTGTGAACCTCTTTAACATTGGGTAAAACAAATTTTATACATTTAGTTTTCCCTTCATTGAGGCACAAGTTATTCGCATTAAACCAGTAAACTATTCTTGAGATAGAACTATTTACATCGTCATAAATTTGCAATCGTCTTTTAATTTTAAACATAAGTGAAGTATCATCTGCAAATAATACAATCTCATGCCTGTCTTGTACAAAAGCAGGCAAGTCATTTATATATATTAAAAATAGAAAAGGACCAAGAATTGAACCCTGCGGAACTCCCATTTTAACCGAGGCGCCCTGGGACCTCTCCCCGTTGACGTCTACTTTCTGAATCCTCTCAGTCAAATAGGAGACGAGTAAATCCAGAACAGTGTCGCGAAATCCATAGTAGTGTAATTTCCTGATCAGGGTGTCATGATGAACGCAATCAAACGCCTTGGACAAGTCACAAAAAACGCCCAGCGCATCATGTGAGTCCTCCCAAGCCTCATATATATTTTGTATTAACTCAACACCAGCATCAGTTGTTGAGCGACCCTTTCTAAAACCAAATTGTTTACAGTGTAGAAGATTATTTCTGTTAAAAAAGCTTTGCATTTGTTCCAACATTATTTTTTCAAAGATTTTGCTAAAAGTAGGTAGCACAGAGATAGGTCTAAAATTATTGGGGTCTGATGTGCTACCAGATTTGTGTAATGGAATAATTTTACTCAGTTTCATTAGATCAGGAAACACACCACAGTCAATGCAATCATTAAAAATACTAGCAAGTATTGGAGCTATTGTTTCTATTACAGATTGGGAAATATCTACAGAGTTGCCCCACAGATCCACGGTTTTCTTTTTATTCAGCGCTTTAAATGACTTTATTAAATCATTTGCACAAATATGGGCAAATTTAAATTTATCATCACAAGTTTTAACATAATCTTTTAGAATAGATTCGGCTACAGTGGGGGAGGAATCCAAAGATTTTGTGATTGAAACTGGAATGTCAGTAAAGAATTTTTCAAATTCTGTAGCTACCTCAATATCTACTGTAACTTTCTTATTTTCAATATTTAAACAAAAATTGTTGTTATTAGTTTTTACTCTTCCGGTTTCATTATTAATAATGTTCCATGTCGTTTTAATTTTGTCACTACTATTTTTTATTTTAGAGCTTAAATAATTGGACTTTGCAAATTTACAAACTTTTTTAAATACTTTGGAATAAGTTTTTACATACAATTTAAATTGATCACTAGTATTTAATGAACGCTCATTGTAAAGTTCATAAAGTTTTATTCTGCTTTTGTGAATACCTGGTGTGGCCCATTCACTAAAAGCTAATCTACCATTGACTGAGATGGTTTTTGGAACAAAGATATTTTTAAATTCACAACAAAATGTGTTAAAAAAGTTTTCATACAATTTATTTGGGTCTTCGTCATAATCAATATACTTTAAATTAATACCAAGATTATTATTGAAACGCTCCAAGCGGCCAGCAGTCTTTGGTACAACAGTGATATTCTTTTTCGCCATAAGCTTACATTTGTAAGGTATAGTAACAAATTGACCAGAGTGGTCAGATTCTAAGTTATTAAAAACATTTTGTGCTAATGGTTCTATGTCAGTATAAATATTATCAATGCATGTGGCAGAAAACTCAGTAATTCGTGTTGGCTCCAGAAATAAGTTTTTAAGATTATATGACTGAAACAAATTTTTAATTCTCATACATAAACTAGAGTTTTCTAATAAGTTAATATTAAAATCTCCACAGACTAATATTTGTTTGCCTTGCTTACAGACTTTATTTAAAACTTCATCCATTATATTTTCAAAGTGGTCATACAATCCCGAAGGAGGCCTGTATACGCTCACTACAATAATCTGGTCCAACTCTACACAGGCAATTTCTATTGTTCGTTCAACTGAGAGGTTCACAATATCTTTACGATCTTTATATTTAAGCTTTTTATTTAATATGATTAATGAGCCACCGCGAATTGCATTTTCTCGACTGAACGAACTACCAACCTGGTGGTTGCTAAAATTAAACATGAACTGGTAGCTTTTAAGCCAATGTTCGGTTATACAAAAAATGTCTACTTTACTACTGTTCATGAATAACTCAACTTCCAGATCTTTGCCCATCATTCCTTGCATGTTCTGGTGCACCAGGTTAATAAAATTTACATGTTTATTATATTCAAATGGGTCTTCCAGTACATTATCTAATAAACAATTTTCATTTTGTTCTTTATTTAACATTATGCAAGAGGATTTCTCTATTGTCTCAATACCTAATTTAAAGACTTACTAACTAATACATCAGTAATATTACTGACAGTCATCCTACTTCTACGTTGCTCAATAGGAGCAATTTTTGTAGCCAAGTTCTTGGCTGAGATATAAAAATAATATGATAGCGATTTTGCTATTCGTCTCTTATAATAATTTGATAGACAATATCTATTATCTTTAGTCAAATACAATCTATTTACATAATTATTGATGTCAATTAAATGAAATTTATTATTATGACATAAGGTACTTAACTTTAAATTCAATTTATATCTTACACTATTTTCCTCTTGTGACAAGTTGTTGTAATAAGGTAATGTGAACAAAATAATTTTTTGTACATTTAAATTATTTAATTTATTTAAATAATGAGTCAGGACTTTTTTGTTCATATTACCTCTATTTGCAATAAATAACAACAATGTAGTAGACTGGTTAAATTCACATTCGATCACTTTTTTTAGTATGTCACAGTACGAAGCACCAGGCATGCAATAGTTCATTATTGAATGTCCCATGTTTGTTAGAAGTTGGCCCATACCTATGCCAATGTCATCACTAAACATAACAATATTGTCACTTGTGACCACTGAAGTCTGTAGTAATTGTGCATAGTCAGCTGCTGGTGGCTGAGATACCATGTTGAGAGCAGGACACGCATGATCAGGTACAACATTATAAATTATTTGGCTATCCAATGTTAAGCTATCGTTAGTGGAACTTAAGGAGTGTTTGTCCAGTAAGGCCTGATATCTGTCTTCATTAAATTGACAAAGTGTAGCTAGCTCTGTGACTGATTGGATATGCTCCTTAATTTCATTTTGAGCATTGTAATAATTTTTTGTCATGTTTGCTAAAGAATTTTGCAAGTTATTAATGACATTATTTAATTCTTGTATGTCCCTTTCATACATGTTTCTGCTCTCTCTCAATTTTGAGTCAAAAATGTCCAACGAATCTATTAAGCAAGCACGCTGCTTTCGTAATTTAATATTACTTTTAAAAGAGTTATGATTCTTAATTAATTTTTGTTTCTTCTTAATTAATTTATTAATTTTAACATATTTTTTGAGTTTATTTTTACTACTAAAATGTAAAGGTATGGACTTAACTGATGTACCTGAATACTGCTGTGTGAGATTTTGTCCACCAGGAGATTGCATTAGCTCCTCAAAAAGACTATGGGTATGTATAATTTCACTATTTTGCATAGATTGTTCAAGTTTACCGATTTTTCCATTTGCATCACTCAGCTCCCGTTCCAGTTCAGAGATTTTATTCAGTGCTGCCTCATACATACTATTGCACAGAGTAAGGTCATTGATGTGGTCTTGTAACTGGTGCCGCTCCTCTAAGACTTCTTGAAATTTGGTATCAAGCGCTGAGAGCTCACATTATCCTCGTATATATAAACTATATATACTATAAAAGTGCCAATAAACTTGTTTGATGTATTAATAAAAATGAATATATAGCGTTGGCAACCCTGACGAGTGGTATGCCGTTCTTATATTGGTATCAGAACGTAGCGGCCCTATTGCCTGGTAATTCGTTCCGTCACTCAGCCTGTCCGATGTGTACGGCTTATAAGGAATTGTTAAGAGGTTTTCACCTGAACTTTTCCACCCACCGAGTTGTGTTGATATGAATCTAGGCAATATTAGCATTGGAAAACGTTGGAATTTTAGCTTGTGACTTAATTTGGAATCCAAGTATAGGACGGCAGAAGACAAGCTTACTTTGACGAATTTATCACATTGTTTTTAATGAGAAACTCATTAGCAATAAAGCAAATAGCTTCACTTTTCATCACACGATAAAGTTGATTGTTTGTATCCTTTGAATCATTATCATCATCATATCAGCCAAGAGACGCCACTGTTGGACATTTTTTTTTTTTTTTTTTTTTTTATGGATGGCCCGGCAAATGACCTCCTCCCGCCTGATGTTAAGCGGTGAAAGAGGCCCAAATGAGTTGACAGATAGAGTAGGGACGACATCCACTCTCCTACCTGCCCGCCCCTTGCCGGCCCAAAAGATGCTTTTTCACGCCTCTTTTGAAGGAACCCATGTTGTAGGATGGAGGAAACACGTGCGCAGGTAGAGAATTCCAAGTGTGGGATGAACGACAGAAGAAGGAATCTTGGAATTTCTTGGTACGGTGTGAAAAGGAGGACACAGTGTACGGATGACTCCGAAGGCCCTTACGCGTGTTTCTGTTAAGGAATGGAGAAGGAGGGATAAGGTTAAAGAGCTCCTCAGAGCATTCCCCATGGAACATTCGGTAAAAGGCGCTAAGAGAGGCGATGTCACGACGAAGTTGTAGAGGCTCGAGGGTGTTAGTTGCCTCTACATCGCCAATTATGCGAATAGCGCGACGCTGCAATCTGTCCAGAGCATCGAGGAGGTACTGAGCGGAGCCGTCCCAAAGGTGCGAGCAATATTCCACGCAAGACCTAACCTGAGTTTTATACAACAAGCATAGTTGGTCCGGCGCAAAATACCTACGCACCTTGTTCAGGACACCGAGTTTCCGTGAGGCAGTAGTTATGACGGATTCGATGTAGTCTCTGGGGTTCAGATCGCAGCGAATGTTCATTCCGAGCAAGGTGATGTTGCTCTGTGTGTGAAGGGTTGTGCCCTGAAGAGAAGGAAGGGGGAGGAAAGGTGACCTTTTCGCCGAGAACACGCACACCTGTGTTTTCTTAGCATTGAACTCAACAAGATTGTTGGAGCCCCATTCGGAGACGAGGTCCAGCGTCCTGTTGAGCTCAATGATAAGATTCTGCCTTTCCCTACCAATATCACCACGAGCAGCCCCCGAGGCTCCGTGATATCCCCCATGCACTGTACTGTCGTCTGCATAGCAATGTATAGCTCCCAAGGAAAGCATATCATTGATATGCAGAAGAAACAATGTGGGGGATAGAACGGAGCCTTGCGGAACACCAGCGTTCACTGCCACGAACCGCGAAGCGCAGCCGTCAACGACAACGCGAATTCTACGCTCGTGGAGGAAGCTGGCAATCCACGTACAGAACTGCGCGGGTAATCCGTATGCCGGAAGCTTGGAAAGAAGAGCCTTGTGCCAGACTCTATCAAAAGCTTTGGCGATGTCGAGACTAATAGCCACCGATTCGCCGCGCTTATCGATAGATTCACCCCATTTGTGCAAAAGGAACGCTAGAAGGTCACCTGTTGACCGTTTAGGACGAAACCCATACTGTCGGTCATTAAGTAACGAGTGACCTTCCAGGTAACGGATCAGCTGTGTATTAAGGATCCTCTCCATGATTTTACACAAAATGGAAGTGACGGCTATAGGACGATAGTTAGCCGGATCAGAACGATCTCCCTTTTTGGGAACCGGCTGGACATTGGCCTCTTTCCAAGATTTCGGCACACAACCAGCAGAGAACGACAGACGGTATAGACGCGTAAGGACCGGAGTCAACTCCGCTGCACACTTCTTAAGAACAATCGCAGGAATGCCGTCTGGGCCACTTGCTTTTCGAGTATCGATCGACTGGAGCTCCGCCCGCACATCACGCTGTCTGATACGAATATCGGGCATGGTGCTGCCACAATGGGACAGTTTCGGAGGTTGTGTACCACAGTCATCGACACGGGAATGAGCCGCAAAGAGTTTTGCCAGGAGGTCGGCTTTCTCCTGCGGCTGATGAGCAAGTGAGCCATCGGCAAGTCTCAGCGGTGGCAGCGAGGGTTGGCAGAAGTTTGATTGCACAGCTTTGGCCAGGCGCCAAAAAGAACGGCTACCCGTAGGGTGCGATAGCAGTTCCTGGCCCACTTGTGCAATGCGCTGAGCATCCGCTCTAATGTAAGCCCTCTTACATAACTTGGTGGCATTATTGTAGGCTGTTTTCAGTAGGCTTGTATTGGGATCCTTAGATGCTCGGCCTCTGATCCAAGCGCGGTAAGCCAGCTGTTTGTTTTCAACAGCAGAGGCGCACTCGCGATTGAACCAGAGGTTACGTCTGCCTCTACTGACGAGATTGGAATGCGGAATATAATATTCCATTCCTAGTATGATCTCGTCAGCAACAGAGGTAGCGCAGGAGTCCGGATCCATCCTATTGAAACAGCGCTGCCACCAAGGAACAGATGCGTAATAATCCCGCATACCGTCCCAATCCGCTGACGCATAGTGCCACAGACGGCGTGCTGCAACCACAGGCGACGGTCGTAACGCCTGAGGCACTGAGACGGATACCAGGCAGTGATCCGAAGATCCTAGTGGAGCTCGAACCACCACCTGATATCCGTCAGGGCGATTTGTCAACAGAAGGTCCAATAAAGAGGGCGCTTGACCGATAATATCTGGTACCCTGGTGTTCTGGGTGACCAATTGTGTCAGGTCGTGCGTGAGAGCGAATGCATGGGCAGTCCTACCCGCATGGTCAGTTTTAGAGGAACTTAACCACAACTCGTGGTGAGCATTGAAGTCCCCTAAAAACACCAGCTCGGCGGAAGGAAATCGCTCCTGCGCGTCATCTGCCACCCGACTTATATGTTCAAAAAGTCGAGTTGTCTCCAAGTCACCACGATGGGAACGGTAGACGCAGACGTAGACACGGCAATGAGTGCCAAAATCGACGTGTACCGCAAGGATGGAAAAGGAAGGTTCCTCCAAACAGCGCAGGCGACGACAGCAAACGTCCGCCCGGACGAACAAGCAAACACCAGCCTTCGCCTTGAAGGACTCCTCAAGAGCGTAGCCGGGGTAATTAAGGTAGCCTGTATCGGCCGGGCAGATAATTTGCGTCTCCGTCAAAAACAGCATTGCTGGACGGGCTGTCTCGAGATGGTGGTGGACAGCTAAGAGGTTAGAATGGAGCCCGCGGATGTTAGCGAGCCCCACCTCGAATAATGGTGTTTTGGTGGGATAATGCACCGCTGTACGACCAGTCTTAATATTTTGCGCTGCCATAATTATTGGAGTGAGAGGCGTGAAACTGAGGTGTCCTTGCTGCGCTTCGCATAGTTAATGTGTGTAGGCCTGTTTCGCCAGGGAACAGCCGACAGCTGATTTGCGCTGACCCTCCGCACGGAAGGGCCCCCGAACCCCCCCGGAAGTGGCCGCCGGGACCCACCGTCCGGTCACCAACCGGCACGACGGACCACCCCGAGATTATGCGTGGCATGGTGGGGCAGCCTCACGGACTGGTTAGGTCCGCTTGGGCCCCTGTACTATACCACGGGCGGCCAGCGGAACAGCCGTTTCTTCGGGTCTTCCTGGGCGGAGGGTCAACGCAGTCAACCTGGCACTGGGTCGACGGAAGCCCGCACAAACCATACGAATCGCAGCAACGACCCCTCAAGCTCTGGCTGTGCGCAGACTGATCCCGAAACGCGGACAAAAATGGCCACTTGACGGGTTTTACATCATGCGCACGGTGGTCGCTAGCCAGTCGGGTTTTTCAAGCCCTACCACCAGAAGTTGGTCACTCGATTAGCACCACCCGGGGATCACGTGTAGGGTCTCGAGGGTAAAACCTACGGACGTGAGCGACTCCAATCCCCAATAAGACATAAGACCAATGATATCCATACCGATCCGTCCTACGCCTCTCGCATCCAGCGGCTTCCCGCCACCTTCACCAGATCGTCGGTCCACCTTGTCTACCGACACTGCATCTCACGGTATCATTTGACCACCAGGCTAAAAATTGAAAAGAGTTAATATGGTTATAAAGTTGTCTACAGCTTTATAATTTATAGAATAGATTTTTGGACTTGAAGATTACTGAGGACGTGATTACTGAGAAAAATACTCAATGTTTTTATATTAGCTACACAAACAGACAATACGTTGGTGGTCGGTGGAGCACAATGACTACGCGTGTACAACTTTTATTTGGGTCACTATTTATTTGTGTGTCAAATTGTAGGAACAAACATTAAACTAAGAAACAAAATACTTTTATCACACCTGTTGCTCTCAGTCAATTAGTAAGCGAGCAAAGATATGTTAAAAAAGTGCCTGTGAACTTGTCGCCGACTTAGACTCAATTTTTAAGCCCCTAAAACAATTAAGTAGCAACAAATAATGAAAATTAATGATGTCCTCCTAACCAATATTGTAATGTATTTAACAAAAGTTAGACGAGACGTTTGTATAAATATAGTTTTTATATATAGCGTTACAGATTATTATGTGAATTAAAAAACTTAACATTATAGTTAAATTAAGAGAGAGAGTGATACATTTATTGACCTAAGACAAAGCACAAATACAATGCATTAACAATTTACACACGTAACAAAAACATAGACAACTTTTAAAGTAACAACATCTCGTATAGGTACAAATATTAGGTCAATTAGGACTTCGCCTCAGCTGGGTTTGTCGTGAAGCAAAATCGCATCGCAACAGCGACAACATTCTTATTATTGACAATTTTGTATGCCTGTATGACTGAATTTTGCGGGGATGTCGCTGTGAACTCGGCACTCGCCCTCCAATCGAGAGGTTCGAGATTCGAGACCGCCATTCACGAATGTGTTTTTCGTTTTCGGATATCATTTGTACATTTATCTGACACTACTACGGTGAAGGAAAACATCATGAGGCAACCTGCATACACCTGCGAATAAATTCAAATATGTATGTGAAGTCCAATCCGTACTGGGCCAGCGTGGTTAAGTAAGGCCTAAACATCCTAATTTAGGGTAGGCTCGAGCTCCTCGGTGGGGACGTATACGAGCTGTTATGGTGATAATGATGATGATGATCGACAAATTATAATATCCGTTGTACCCAAAATTCTTGCAAATTTCATTCATTCATCATCATCATCACAGCTCATATACGTCCCCACCGAGGGGTTCGAGCCTACCCTATGTTAGGATGATTAGGCCTTAGTCAACCACGCTGGCCCAGTGCGGATTGGTCGACTTCACATACACCATTGAATTTCTTCGCAGATGTATGCAGGTTGCCTCACGATGTTTTCCTTCACCGTAGGAGCGTCAGACAAATGTACATATGAAATTCGAAACGAAAAACACATTGGTACATGGCGGGTCTCGAACCCCGACCTCCCGATTGGAAGGCAAGTGCCGAGTCCACAGCGCCACCGACACTACAACAAACCAAAACCTCATACAACAAACCAAAAACTCTATTTTGCGGGAGAATGCAGATATTGGTGTGTGTGTAATGCAATCTGTTTTATAAATATTTACTATTATGAGCATGTGGTGTTTTAATGGGTTTTTATCCGCGAACTCCATTATCGGGCCATAATCAGGGCTGGACCAGTGCGCCCAGGCAACGAGCGGTCGCCCACCGCGCCCCACACATTTAAATCGTTGCTAATTTCAATCGTACCCGATATTTTGCACGCATCGCCCCGTCGTATTTAAATTCGCTGAATTATATTAATTTCGCCGTAGAAATTCGGTTGCGGCCGCCCGGTGAACGGTCAACGAATTACGTGTGATATAATTTTTCGATGTACAAAACGTATTTTATTTGTGGGGAAAACCCGGGAAATGTCGGGAAGGTAACTCTATTTTTGTTTAGGATCTCATTTCCAGGTTCGAGTTTCATTTCGTGGCTTCTTAGATTTAACTTAGTTTACATTATATATGAATTGAAATTCGGGTAATACCGTAATGTAAGCAAGATAGATTTATTTTTAGGCGTTCTAGAAGAAATATACTTTGATGATAATTCCTCACAAGAGAAAGGCAGAGAAAATTGGGAACTAATTATAAACTAAAAACTAGCCATTAATTAAAATATTATAATATATAAAATATTATAATATAATAACTGCACCCACGACACAGGAGAAAATCCTAGTGTGGGGCGACGTTTTTATAAAAAAAGGAAAAAAAAAGAATATAATTAGACCCCTCGTGCTAAACAAGTTCTAAATAGAACAAATGAATAGCTACTTGACAAATTCCAAATACAACAGAGATAATTGCACATGTGAAAGAAAACGATGAAACATTGATATACTTATTACTTATTAGAAAATTTAAACAACCGGGCGTAGGAGAGCGTTCGTAGCAACGGACGCTACGGCCAGGCTACGACCCACTACGACGTAGATCTTGGGTCTACTCAAGTAAAAGAAATTTGTATTGTCTTGGATCATTAAAAGAAGAATTTGTTATGGTTATGTCAGATGGTTTTACAAGATTTTATTTCCATGATAAGATAGTATCCTAATAAAAGTAAAAAATTATACTCAAGCTCACCAGTATTAAAAAATATTTTAATCGTCTTCATAATTCATCGTATATTAATATAGCTTTAAGTAAAACATTTGTCAAACGAATTTTAGTTGTTTTATAAATTTCCCTATTAATAGTGACTAGTGGGGAAATTGCTAATATTTCAGTGGGGATATTAGCAATAAGCAATTAAAAGAATGGCTTGTATCTTATTAAGAACTAGCTGTTCCCGTAATAATATTATTATAGATTGGATTAGGAATAGATGACATTTGCTAGTTAGCATCACATCATCAGTGAATTTCTTAGATGTATGCAGGTTGCCTCACGATATTATACTTCACCGTAGGAGCGTCGGAGAAATGTACATATAAAATTCGAAAACGAAAAACACATTGGTACATCAGGCCCACCCGATTAGAAGACCAGTGCCGAGTCCACAGCGCCAGCGACGCTCTATTTTTTATACAGTAACCAGAACTATTTTATTGTTTAATAACCTGACCATAAAATAATTATGTCATACAACTTTACCACTTGGGATAACCGAAACAACGCGTACACGTCACAAACAAGCAGCAGCGGTAATTTCGGTTGTAAAACGTTCTCGATAAATAACACGGTCCATTTTTATCAAGCTCGTATATCTGGCAGGTGCCTGAACGTATGCGGCCGTATCTGTGCTAATAGTCCATTAAGTTGCTCCGACACGCGACGACACAGCACCGTTTGTATCCCTATTTATTGTCAGCGACAAACAATCGCGGCCATAAAGCGAGCGATTATATCTGGTGAATTACCACCATCGCTTATAACAGTGTGCAATGGAGACGCCGCTACAACCACGTATAAAACCATCTCACTTATATCATTGTTTGCATGATTGTTTTTTTTTCTGTGTTTGGCTGTATATTAAATCAGGTTGCATGATCAAAGAAACTGGATAACTTTCAAATAATTTTTTTTTCATTAATTATGTAGGGTTCATCTACGCCTTAATATTAGACAGTTAATATCGAGGAGGAATTATACTTGTACATGAAGAACAAAAGAAACAGAAAATGTAGTAATTTTAGAACAGTTTAATGAACAATGATGAATGCTTGGAGAAGAATGACAGTTTTCGAGAGTGAATGAATGTTTATTACATAGAATGAAAGGATGTGACGAATGATTGGCGAATCACCAAGGACATGGCGTAGACAATACCGCTAATTTCCCGTTTTCAAACAATTTTGATTTACTGTACCGCCAGAAATAAAACGTATAGTTCTAAAATACATGGTATTGTTGAACATTTTATCTAAACATTTCAATATTTCAAATCCTGTTCAATATTTTAAAACGGCTGTGAATCAGAAAATACAATAATAAATGACATAAAAGTTTTACTAATAGACGCGCATTTTTGTTGTCTAGAAAATTGCAAAAATACATTTTTTATTTTGTACCCCAAGTTTCCAATAATCGATTAAAACGAGTAGAAAGTAACGTTTTAGTGCACGAGTAGATTTCCTGGGAAATCTCGTACTAAACAGAAAAAAAAATTAATAATGGCATCTATCTAAACAAATAAATTGATGAAAAAATTAAACCTTATCGAAATCTGTTTCAACCGCTATTCTTACGGCTGCGCACAGAAGATTTACGCACTATCGAACATGAATCTTGCGGTTCTACGATATCTCCGTTTGTGTAGTCTTGTCACACATTCATATGCATCGGAACGCATGCATTGTGAACAGTAGTGTCAATAGGATTTAAACAGAATTTAGAATAGTAGTTTATTAGAGTTATCCATCATACATTCCGCTCGCACGTTATATTGTCTTATTTTTAATTACATCAATAAGCCCATAAAGACACAAAATTCACAATTAAATTACCTTACAAATAACTATTTTATAACTGCACACGTATGAAGAAAAATTATCAAAAATAGAGTTCACGAAAATCGTTCAAAAATTTTTCATTGCATTCTTTTCGTTTATTTAGATTTTAGGAAATTCAACAAATAGCCTCGTGTGTTTTATTTTTTAAAACTTTCAAAATCATGGAGCATAAAGAGAGACATAATCGAAGTATAGCGTCATTGAACCCTAACTGTTATTGCACGAGTAGGTATAATATCAAACAAGACAGATTGGCATTCTAATTTAAACCATATGATTACTACGGCTCACATTCTAAAATAGCTGTGGACTGTTTCTAAAATATTTAATGCGTTTAGCTGGAAATGCGTCTGTCATCCGTGACGTGCAAGATGTTAGCTGCTATTAAGCGCAGAGCCGCCTCTCTCTAAGCACAAGACACAAATACGTATTTTGTCGTACAATGCTGCGAGCGTGTGCTGTTTAGTACCTCAATAGGTATTACACGCAGCGATGAACGGCGAATCACGTGTTTGAAAAGGTGACAATAAGCTCATAGAGTAGGGCTTCAGCCATCAGCCTCGCCCTCGATAGCTATTGTCATGTATGTTTAATTTGGAGCGTCTGTCTGCGGCCATTACCGCTTTGACGACACATAATACCCCGTAAAGAGGTAGCTGCGCCAGATTGAACTGTTTACTGCCAACGAGATTGCGGTACAGTCGCCTACGTGCTGGAAAATAATTTTCTATTACTAAAGCCAGATATGGAATTTATTTAGTCTCCTTCTCGTGTTGAGAGTTTGGTGGTCTCACCTACAATACACTGTTTAAAGACTCATGGTTTAAATATAATGCTGTTTCATTGTTAACTGACTTCAAAAAAGGAGAATATTCAAAATTCGGTGCGTATGTTTTTTTGTGTGTATGTTACTCGATAACGGTGCTAGTTGTGGACTGATTTCATGAAATTCTTTTTGTATTCGATAGAGTATACTCTCCAGGAGTATACTCTAATCGGTCCCATTGTAACCAATGTCGGGATCTAATGATGAGATTCCATGAAAATCGAAGGAAACCCTTAATTTTTTGTTAAGTTGGTGGTTAGTTCTTTTAAATACAAAGTGTGACGTCGGTGCCAAACGATAATCTCCTAGAAAGTCTTAAAATGTGGCACCGACTTCAAGATAGAAGCGTGATGTTGTATGTACCTATTCTTACATTATTTTTAACTTTTCAGTGTTTTTAAAGTCGGTTTTTATTTTTTGTAAAATATTTTTTATTTTTATCTTTTTAGTGAATTTAATATCACCTCACCTTCCTGACCTGTTGCCTGTACCTATTCTTATAATTATTATTTTAAACTTTTCAGTGTCACGAAGTCGGTTTTTATGTTTAAAAAATCAATCTTTTTAGTGAATGAGATCTTTCTAGTGATAATAACTTGATAATACGTGCCTATTGTATTTAAAAAAACTAACCACTGCCTTAAAAAAATAAGGGTTTCCCTCGATTTTCACTAGATCCCATCATTAGATCCTGACTTTGGTGACCTTAGGAGTATACTCAATCGAATACAAAAATAATTTTGGAAATCGGTCCACAATTGGCGGCGTAATCGCGTAACATACCTACACACACAAAAAAAAACATACGCATCGAATTAAGAACTATCTCCTTTTTTGAAGTCTGTTAAAAAGAATTCAACTTCTTAAAACAGTTTTATATTTCTCGGCTTATTTTTGCTTATCGAATAATCTGATGTGCAATTAAAACTAATGAAGCTGAACAATATCACTGGCAAAACAATGGTACTAATACCATCTTTCATTAAAACGGCTGACCGTACCTTCAATTAAACGGATGTCTACGAACCATGAAAATATGATTAATAAATTTCGAGTGTCAATATCATAATCCAATTAAATGGGCCGTAATTACTGTAAAGACGCCGTTGTTCCGCTGGCTGCGAACAGTTGACAGGTGTCATTCACAGATGACATTTAGTAGGCGTGATTCAATTTTGTCAAGTCGGGGCGATGGTGATTTGAGTCTATTAATAAATGCTTTGTTCGTAAATATTATTATTATATTTCAGTATTTTTCAAGTATTATGTACGTGCATTCCAGAATTAAAGTTCAAGGAAATATGACTGATATTAGTATATATCACTACACTATTCATTCTAACATTTGCCCAAAAGTTGGACAGTAGGTTATCAATTTTCTGTTTCTCTGAATAGATTACCTTTTAATCTTTTAATAGATTATGCATTAATTATGCAAGAATATAATCTTCTTGCATAGATGGTGCAGTCTGATGATAAATTGATAAATATTATCATCATCATCAAATGTAAAGTTTAAAATCAAAGAAGAAAATTGACTACCTTATCAGAACTGTAGAAAATATTGTTTTACGCCTTTATTAAAACACAAGTACAAAGATCTCTTTGCGCCTGATTGCTGATGTCTGGGTATTCCAAAGACGAATAACCTTATTATAATACAGCTAAGGAAGGTTATCAAAACTGTAAGCAAGTACCACGTAAGTAGCTATTATTTCCTTTGAAGCTTCAGTTCCGAAGAAACGATTTCAGTTATAGAATGACGTCATTTATTGATTTGAATTCTTTCGTACAACATTCTTTATATTTTATGTCCGTACGATGACGCATTTGGAATACATGACTCGCTCTCGCCACTCCCTTTCTTCCCGTGGATGTTGCTGGGAGAAGGCAGTCGGTTATTCCCTTAGTCGGTTCTTACGACATCTCGACTTTGCCGCAGTTACACCTCTACGAGGAGATTGAAGTCTACACATAACGCTACACCAACTCGTTTGGCTACACCAACTACTTGTATTGGCAGACATCCTGATTATATTCAGGATGTATGCACATACAAGTTTAGTATGTTTCCTTTGAATTAGAATGTTTTGCTTTGTTTTGACGTCAATAAGTGCCTGTAAAAGCCTGTTAATGTTGAATAAAGATTTTTGAATTTGAACTCGTTTGGCTAGCGTAGTGTAGTAGCCCAATTCCTCCTCAATCTAGGAGAGACCAGAGGTCTTCTAGGGGGCTTCCAGCAGTGGAACGTACATGGGTTGATATGACTCTTCGCATCATTGTAGGACATTTGGGAGAGGTGTGTAAAATAGGTGGTTTAATGTCTCAGCTATTTTTTACCAGTTTCTCTACTCATTATAAGAAAGCTGTCATGGGAAAGATAGAACAAAAAATAATTTCAGCCAATATTTTTTGCGACACTGAGTTAATGCGAATTAAAGTTGCGGATTGGGGGCTCGCTACGTCACAAGTAAGTAAGAAAACTTACGTTTGACGCCATGCGATATTTCAAATCATATCGTTTTCAGTGATTACATAAAAATATTTTTTTTAATAATCTGCCACACAGAGATTTTAAAAAATCGTGCGGTTCTCGTAGTCGCACCACGATAGTGATCAACTGTCTAATTATCGATAAAACCAAGGGACTAATATAATTGTCATGCAATAAGAAAAAAAATTAAGTACGATAAATGTCCCTTCGTCTAAATAAAACCATCTCGATGTCATCTCATTTCGGATGACAGGTGTCAATATTAGAACACACTTATCTCATGAACTATTGAAACTAGACTAGTAATGTCTGACAAAATTAAAGAGATCAAAAAGATCGTAATTTTCAATGAAATCTCAAAAGATTATAAGCCAATTATTTCGCAAACTACTAAGCCTAGACTAATTGTGTTTTTGGCAAGTTGACAGATTTCGATGAGATCTTAATTTTGGGTGACAGCTGTCAAAATCAACAGGCGCAAACGCTTTTATCTTGCAAACTAATAAACATAGATAATCTGCTATAAATGGTGTCTTTGGTAATTAGATGGATCATAGATTACACCACACTTCACACTGAGGAACACTTCCTAAAAATTTCTGTTTTCCCATAAAAAAAATTCAGTCATAGTCACATTAATATTACATCGCACATATATTTCCGCGTCGTCTGTACCGCGTCTGTCATTTCGAAACAGTTGAATCTCCGGTATATTTTGACGGCTGAACAAAGATGTCGCTCGCAAAAAGTGTGATTGGAGGGAAGGCGTGAGACGCCTGTAAATTGGAGCGCCATATGACGACGGCTTAATGCTTCTTGTGATATTACGAAATACTTTAAGTCGTGTATTATTTGCAAATAAATATTTCGCAATAAAATATATTTTGATAACTGCGCTCCGCGTTGATAATTAAACGAATTGAATTACATTTATAACCCACCATAACTTATCTATTGCCCTTGCATGTCTCAAAAAAGTGTTTTTGTTTTGTTTTCAAACAGCGAGGTATTAAAATATTAATAGTCGCATCTCAAGTGCGAGCTCGATCTTGAGCTGTTATTTTTGACAGATGTGCCATACATTAAACGTCAGAACTGCTACTCAAGATCGAGCTTTTACTTGAGATGCGACTATTAATACGAGCCTTAAAGTGTAACGTGCATGTTTGTAAAAATAAAGCAAAACAGTTCTGACAGTCTCAAGGGACTTATCCAATAATTGATCCATGATTTTGATTTCGTCTCTTTTTAAACCTAAACCTGGGTCTTGACATACTTATTTACTATCTACGAACTGAATGTTATCAAACTCCGCTGAGTGGTTTTTGCGTGAAGAAGCAACTAAAATCCTTATAAACTTTTGTATTTGAGATTGAAGATCATGAAAAGATTGATATTTGAACTTATACTGTAAAAAGAACTTATAGTACAAAGATTAACAATGATGAAACGTTCTACAAAACACTAACTAGACTGACAAAGAAACAAAAATAGCTCAGTAACTCTCATAAAATATTCTCAAATCAACACAAAAATCACGTTTATTTAATGTGATTGTTAAAGCTACAATAATATGCTTATTTTGTAACAAAATGGACAGCTTCTTTACTGCTCTAACACGGTTAAACATGATTTAACGGGTTATTAAGATTTAGTAATGATACTCAGTATCCCAAAAATCTGTGAAAATGTATATAGCATAGTTTTTGTTGGTGAACCTTGCGTTGCGATTATTAAAGCTATGCAATATTTCAGCCAAACCTATTATCTCTTCTCTTTATTATCTCTTTTTTAAAAACGTCGCCTCACACTAGGATTTTCTCCTGTGTCGTGGGTGCAGTTACAAACATAGAATATCACATGCACATACGCCCAGACCGGAACAAATTTCTGTAGGCCATACAAAACATTTGTCCCGTACGGGAATCGAACCCGCGACCCGTTGCGCAGTAGGTGATCACTCGACCTCTGCGCTAAACGCAATAATACAAACAAAGTGTAGGTTTCGTGAATTAGTCTGGCCTCACTATATTAACTGGCAACTAAATGCCAATGTGGTAATTGTTCTAATACAATAAAGCTTACATTATTGTTCGTTCCGATAATTGGCGGAAAATAGCCACTTTCAATATAGTTAAGGACTTGGGTGAGGTTCGCTTCCATTTTCGGCCCTAATAAAACCAATCAAAAACCACAAACCATCAAATTAATATTCAAGTGATCTTCATTCGCAAGGGGGGGGGGGGGAGGTGCTGAACAACATCTGTGTTTTCAGGCAACTTTGTGAATCTCATCCGAGCCCATACCTACTCTTCTATCAAGACATCTATTCTCGGCACCTGTTCTAACTCTTCCGCGCCGATATTAATTGTTGAATGAATAATTAATGAGTTAAAACGTCGATCGTCTGGATTATTTGTCGTTATCCCGCCATTAAGGAATGTCGTTACAAACGAGGCTAGAATCACTCGCAGGACAGTTTCCGCATTCAATACTGTATGTTGGAATTTTCTTCTAATTTGATGATCACTTCAATATTGTTTTACTTGTTTATTAATTCGACTTAAGGTACTTTTATTTGCACAAGACGAAAACACTGAAAGTATAGCTAACTAAGCTATTAATGTACGAAAAATAAAATACCATGTATTTTTGTCCGAAATTAAGTTAGGTATACTCGAACTGTGATGATGATGAAATTTTCTTTGACGGTAACGGTAGTACACTACAGAAAATAATACATACAAACTAAACAAAATACAAACAAACTAAACGTGTACCGTAAACTGGACTGTACTAAGCAGAAAATGAATGTTAACTATAACTATTAATATAGAAGTAACTCTGTCTGTATCTTTCGTTTGTTACACTTTTATGTCTTAACCGCCGAACCAATTTTAATATTATTCCTGAGAAAGGTAAGTTACGTTTATCCTGGATTCCATCGCGTTGCCAAAGGAAGACGAGATTTAACTGAGCCTGAGATGTAACTGAATTCCACACTGCGATCTAACTGGAGGAAGACTCTGTACCAGGGTCGTCTGCTTAGGTTCCTCCGTCTTACCTATTTCTGCCGTAAAGCAGCAGTGCTTGCATTGCTGTGTTCCGGTTTGAAGGGTAAGATATGGCAGTGAAATTACTGGGTACTGTGACTTTACATCTTGTGTCACAAGTTGGCAACGTACACTGTGGTTCTTGTGGGGGTTGCAGTTTTGCTGCGAATCTCACAAGAGCCACATGTATTATAGGTGACTGTTACCACTTACCATCACGTGGGCAGTTTGCTTGTTTGCCAACTTTCGGCAATAAAAAAAAACACGGCCGAAGATAAGTAGCTGCTACTAATATAAAATTATCATTATATAATTATCAACGCGATAATATTTCAAAGAAGTTTTTATTCAACTATTTTCCCGGCAGTTAAGGATTGAATGCGCTTACAATAACGTGACGCGCTCCACCGACCCGTTGATCGCTTACGCTAAATTTCCCAGATAGCGTATCGGATTCATGGCTTGTAAAGGCCAAAACGGGCGGAGCTGCATTGAAAAATGATATTTTGTACTATTCACCGGTACGCGAGCTTTATAAGAGTAATCGATAACTTGATAAGTTATCGAGATATCAGTCGTGAATAGAATTCGGTGAACCATTTTATTGCGATGATTTTCACTTTTATGAATAGAATAGGATTAAGGCTTATATTTGGAAGACTGTTTCTTTTGCAAACGGTATTGGTGGTTTTGAGGCCTATGTCCAATAGTGGGCGTCTCTTGGCTGAAATGATTGGTGGTTTAAGTTTTCAATGATACTTACCTATTAATAGAGGTTAAAGTTCCAGCACGTATTCGCAAACGCAATTAAAGCTGATTGAAATAAAAATGATGAGATCCGTAAAACTAAAGTCACTGATATACTTGAGTGGCAGTAGGCAGGACACATAGCTGGCAGGATGGACGGCTGTTGTAGTGGAACGGTCCTCGAGTGGCGGCCGCTTACGGGAGACGCAGCGTTTTCATAGCCCCCTACAAGGTGAACCGACGTGAAGGCCGCGGGAAGCCGCTGGATGTCCTACAACTACAAGGTGAACCGACGATCTAGTGAAAGCCACGGGTAGCCGCTGGATATGTTCAGCAGAAGACTGATAGGTTCCGAGTTTCTTGAGGATGCCCATGCCCAACAGTTGGCGTCTCTTGTCTCTTGGATAAAGTGATGATGATGATAACTGAGCTATATATGAAATAACAGTCTCGTGGTCTCGCTGTCTCCTTTACAGCTCAGTTTGCAATTTCTTCATACAATAAAGTTGGCAAACAAGCAGACTGTCCGCTTGATGATAAGTAACTTTAATCACCTAGTTCATGCAGCTCTCGTAAGATTCGCAAATCTGAACTCCTACATAGACTGCACGAGTTGGCGACTTACACTATAGTTTTCGTTGCTAACTTGTGACCAAAGTTGTCCTAGCATGTGATAAAAGATGTCTCAACTTGCGACTAAAGATGTCTAAACTGGTGACAAAAGATGTCTTAACTTACGATAACATTAACAGTACGATTTAACAGTACTCAGTATTATCACTGCCTGTCTTATCCTTGAAACGGGAACGGGAAGTAGGTACTGCCGCTTTGCGACTAAAATAGGTAAATTAGAGGTACCCAGACGACTCAGCACTTAGTCTTCATAACCGGGACCAACGGCTTAACGTGCCTTCCAAAGCACCGCGCATCTCGAGATTACAAAGTTTTGGTCACCCATCTAGGTTCCAACCATGTTAATGGTTGCCTTGTTTTCAATATCGAAACGAAAGTTTTTGAACCACTAAGCCACATAGCACTCAGAGATCCAAGTCTCTGAATTCAATAATGTGACAAAATTTTCGATAGTGTTTGAAGAGGTTAATCAGTATGAAGTCATTCTGAAGACTTCAAGCTTCAACTTCAAGTCTCAAAATTCAAGTACTGTAGAGTGGCCCACCCGATCTATTATAGGAAACATTTTGAAGAGTGTTCCCAAGAGTTGTTTCGTGTTATTCCACCATCTCTCTTTAAATACCACTGAAGCACCCGGAGGACCCAAAGAGTTACCCCTACGTCAAAGTTTCACACCCGCACGACGCGTTTTGCGTCCGCTTTTACACTGCAAACTGCGAAGGAATGGTATTCTTTTTCGCCCTTTGTGTCCCCATCACACCACAACCCGAGTTTTCATGACACTGGAGTGAATGAGCATGACACTAGAGTAAATGAGCAAAGTTAATAAAATTATGACAAACAGCCTTGAAACATTTTTTCCATTAACAAGATTGTTTTTCGTCTCGGGCAGGATTCGAACCTAGGATTTCACCTTACCTTGTCGATGATATGATTGTATTGTTAACGTTGACATTAATTTAATTATTAATAAAAATAAAGTAGTCAAATCGCGTATTACTTATTTTTTAAGACCTTTTATTTAAAGCGGAATGATAAAATTCCAAGTTATTAATTCAGTGCAGAGTTTCCATTTTAATTTCAACGTTCCGTGGAAGTTTGTGTTCCAGGGGAGAACAAGGCGGGCAGAAGGTAATAATTGTGCTTAGAAAATAAATATTACTCCGAATGGTCCATGAAATGTTCAGGTATGTTGTAAGTTGAGATTGCTAGGTTCATCTTTCTATGCCTCTGTCTAGACTTCTGTCATCTGTTACTGTGATTATGCGAAACGTCTTTTATGTGTGCCGAGGCTAGCCTATATCTAGTTGGACACCAATGTCCCAACTGGTAAAGGTGTGGAGAGTTCACTATGTGATTTATAAATTAGTAGTGTATGGCGGTGCCCGTCTCAGCTGAGATCTGTGGTAAAAAAAAGTTACATGGAGCTTGCAAACATAGATAATTTGTGAATGTAATCTTTAGTACAAATCATGATTTAATTAATAAAACTGACTATGTTATTAATTGATAGTAAAACAAGTTAAGGCGGGGTTTCCCAGGAAATCACTGCGACTGCCTGAAGATTATTATTATAGTTGATAATTGCATAGCTTCTGATGTCGCTTACGCGCTGTAACCGAATAAAAAAATAATTTTAACACATTTTAATCGATTTTTGGAAATTTGTATTACAAATGGTGGTACTAATGGTGAAAGAATTTTTGAAATAGGTCTAGTAGTTTTTGAGTTTATTCGTTATTATATACATGCATACATACAAATCTTTCCTCTTTATAATAATAGTGTACATAGATGAATTTTGTGAGGGTGCTCTTCTTATGGCCTCAGACAGGGAGTTCCACAGTTATATACACAGGAGTGAAATCACTGTAAGCAAACAGCCAAACTGTATTTCATATTCATTTGTGTTTTCGGCTCAAAATGAATGTACCCTATCTGTTCTGGGTGAGCAATGGTGAAATAGCGTTACAATTATAAATCTACAAAACAAAGTAATAAAACGCAATCGAAATCAAAACAACCTCTCCTAACCTTACCTAGCCAAATAATATTTTGACACGCTAAAACCAATAAATGCCTAAGCATCTACCCATTGACCTACAGTGACTGTAAAAGAAAAGTTTTAAAGTGGACCGTGAAACAATCGTATGATGAAACAGAAAAACTGCTTAATTGGTCTTTCACCATATAACACACACACACACACAGCCGCACACACACACACCCACTCACACACACAGACACGCGCACACACACACACTCATATACACACAGCCACGCACATGCACTCACTAATTTGTTTTGTTGACCTATTATATGCTCGGTAGTGAACAGATTGATTATGATTGTATACGAGTATATAGTTATGTTTATCCCTGTACTGATTTTTCCGTAAATATTGTAATAGTGTACTTAAGCCTCAGGAGTCTTGGAGGTGGGCGTTAACAACCGTTACACAGTCTTTGATTATAAGCGGTGTTATCGTTCAAAATATTTTTTGTCATTGAAATGGTACCAAATAAATAAATTGAAAAAAAAATATTGAAAACCCGGTTCCAAATCGAAAGCATGCTAATAAAGCTGTAAGCACTTTAAGTATGCTTTTTAAATCGGACCGGGTGATTGTGATCCTTAATGGTTCGTTAGCAATGTGAGCGCTGTTATCTGCTTCAGACTGCAGGGTTACAAAATGCATGTAACCTGCGCAAGTGCCTCAACATTCGAGCTACTTCCTTCATCTAAAAGCACCCCAAAATAAGGAGAGATTGCTTTTTTGGAAATTTCAACTTATTAACTATCTCACATATGCCCTATAAGCTGTTCTTACCTACTTACTTTTGAGTAAGTTCTAAACCCACAAAATACCGCAGCAAAGAAAGTCGTAACCAAATCCTTAACACGTACGCGTTATTGAATTCGTTTCAGCAAACAGCGGGTCAGCAGAAAACAGGACCCTTTCAATAATTGGGGGGAAACATACGCCATATAGATCAGATTACAAGAATAATGATATGTAAAACTTAGGGTCCCTAATACCCTCACGTCCGTTCTTCGTTTGTACAACGCAAACGTGTTTCCCGTCCGCGCGGCATTAATAACCCCCCGTCGGCGCTGGCCGGAAAGGCCCGCCCGTGTACGGTGTAATAATTCATTTTGTCTACTGACGTTTTCATCGGCTCCAGCCTTTATTTCAGCTTTAAAACCGACCGGGCTTTTGTTTCACCTGTTTCATCGTGTTCACTTCATATGGATTGAATGTTAACGCACAAACGAGGTAAAGAACACTGGACAGCTGTAAAATGGTGGCAATTTAAACAGTACCATGAGTGTTCAAATTCAAAATATATTTTTATTCAAATATGACTTTAAAGAAATGCTTTGAAAGAATTATTACTTAACTACTTACTTAAATGGAAAGTTCACTATGAGAAATGTGAGCAAATGGTAAATTTAATAATGTTTTCCTAATTTCAGTATGAAATTGAGAGTATTAGTGAAATCCTTCATTTCACACATATTGTAAGAACTTAATAATTGATATGAAAATAATGTTATAATGTGGAGCTTATTTATTTCAAAATATGTGTGTCAGAAAATCTTAATACATGTTTAGTTTAAATGGCATTTTTGTTAGTTATTTTTTATTTTAATTATTCATATAAATCTATAAGTCTTTTCAAAAGCAAATGAGATCAAAAGATCACTAATTGAGATTTAATATTAAGAATTCTGTCATGCTTTTTGGGATTACTGAAGAAAGCAATGCACGCCTCCCCTCCGTCAAAGCAAAGTCGAGCAGTTCCGTAAATGAGATCTAATAATAAAGCCCGGACAATAAATTATCCTATTCAGCGTGTGTAGCAAAAACGGGTTAAGGACCTCGCATTCGAACCGTATTCAAAAAACCGCAACGAGCGTTAAGTCCAGGGCCAACAAATGGAGGTACATTTGTTTACTTTCCAGTCACGGCCCGAGACCGCTGCGGTTGGACATAAAATCAAATTAGTGCACTAATAAAGCAAAGGCAATCCGGTTTTACTGGCCAATTTAATATGGCCTGCGGATTCCGTGAGCGCGCGCGGGTTATCCGGTGTTTTTTTGAGCACGGTGAATTATGGAGCTCGCAGATGGATGAGCGTTTTAGGCTCAGGGTTTTGTTTTGTTGCCGTATGGTTTTAATTGGTGTATGATGGCTAAGCACGGACTGCGGTGCGGTACGTCGTAACTTTGTCACGCTTAAAGGTACAGAGGGGCAATCTCACTATTTACAACGTTTAAACCATTTCGAATTCGAATTTGTCAAAATGACATATACATACCTATGTGTGTTTGTTTGTGTGTGTTACATTTTGCTTATATTAGTAGTAGTAGTATGATAATTGAAAAAATACTTAAATGTGCACCTCGTCCCGCATCTACTTAATTTCTCACTTTCGCTAGGGTTGGCTGGAAGAGATCTCTTTAAGAGATAAGCTCGCCCTTGTACATGTTGTTCTATACTATATCTGTTTTAAAAAATGTGTGTACAATAAGGAATTCAATACCAAATCAGAAAAGTTTCTACTCCCATACCTTTTGACAGCACCTTAACAGCTGTCAGATGTTAAAATATAGGGGAACGGTAACTATACTCGTACAGTACACGGCAAAGTCAACTAATGTCTTTGTAGAGTATTTATCATGTGCGTGCGTGTGTAGATAGTGGTACTGTGTATAGCACTAACTTGCCGCTAACTGTACATGAATAGAGGAAAGATTAGCTGTAGCTATGTCCCTAATGTCCATATCAGATAATGTGTATCCCTACAGCCGTAACCTAACCATAAAAAACATACAATGTAAGAAATAGATAAGTACCTACGGAATGACCGTTGCCATGAGACCTAAAGCAACGGTCGGAAGGGGGAAGGTAAAGGGTTGTGCACGTCGTGCAATGTGCCCAGGAGAGGGTTCTTCCACTGCCGCTCAAGCAAGCTTACAAGACCGATCTACTGACGGCTAAAGGTGTCTTGGCCGCAGTGGGAGGAGTGCAAGAGATAAGTAAAACTCGACTGCCAGTTGAACAGTGATTTATTTTACAAAACTAAGGCTATATATACAGATTTACTTTAACACGAATGTACCTAAATCTATGTGTGCCGTCCGTGTATCGCGCCTAACTGCAATATCTTGCAGTTGTCTTATTTGGGTCGTGCGTCACGTCGGTGCTGATGCTGACGTTGTGGTTGCCGCCTAGGTATGTTAAGATCCCTGTAAACGATTAATCATGTTTGTCAAACTTGCTTGATAAACTTCACGTTTTCATTAAATACGGCGTCAATCCAGATACTTGTCAAACACATCAAACACATACTTAGTTCGTTTGTCAAACGCATCAAACACAGCCCTACATGAACAAACAAGTTTGTCAAACACGTAAATTTGACAAACAGGTTTGATCGTTTACAGGAGCCTTTAGAATGGACAATGTTGAACCACGTTCTAACAGTAACGATTTGGTTTTGGTTAAGACGCCGTGCGATAAAGCTGATACACATGCTTATTTGCTGAATAGCAGCATACTAGAAAGCACGGGTCTTTTCTTAGAGCGCTTCACACAGAGAGGCGGCAAGCGGGACGGTAGTGGAGCGAAATTTTTTATAATGTTCATGTTGCTATGCACCATGCCACACAGAAACCGCCCGCGGAAGAGGCGAGGCACAAGTAAATTGCTTACTGCAGTTCCACAATCGTCCCGCTGACGCTTCTCTGTGTAGAGTGCTTAAACAAGAAAGAATTGGCTTATTACAACACTCTGGGTTTAGTATAGGGTTTAATGTTGTGTTTTCTAACTTTTTGTAGAAGAGTATTTGCGGTAAAAACTCTTAATCGGCTCGAACGACGGCCTGAAAAGGGAGTGACGCATGTACAGTGGGCGTCACGTTAAGCTAATGGACATTTGGACCGTTCATATCTAGCCCGTAATAGCGGCTTCCATCGTAGTGCCAATATAGTCAAAGCTTGACGAAGTGCCCACTGTACCATTCGTTGATGCTTAGATACAAAATAACATGCTTAGCACTGTTACTGAGATTGTGAACCTGGACCTTATTATTACCATATAGTATAGGGATGTTAAGAGGATTGTGAAGCTGTAAATTTTCATACAAAAAGCGATAACGCTTTTCTCCCTCTAAACATAGTCCAATTTTCATAATTTTTGGAAATCTTGTAGATATAATGAAAAACTAGGTTTGTACGTTTTGATTTTGAAGAAATATTGCCCAGAATATAAGTTATTAGCATCTAAATATCTATATTTTCGACTTAAAAACTACCTTGAGCATTTTTGTATTTTTTTGACTAAATTATACTGAAATACAAAAAAAGCAAAACGTACAAACATAGATTAAGGTATACTGAATCTAATGACACCAAAAGCGTCTAATTTCATAAAGGTTTAGGGGGGTAAAACAGTTATCGCCCGAAACAATATTTCAAACAGGAATTGTAGGCAATTTCGACCATTTCTTGCAACTCTCTCTATCGCACGATACGGGTCGGGGGCAGGGGTACAATGTAGTGATAGTGATGTGACATAATGTTATCGTAGTTATTGTCGCCTAGGGAGGAGAAAGTAATATCGATATATCGATCAATAGTGAAAGTTATTACTCAAGTCGGAACTATTAATCTTCACAAATACCTTATAACTACATGAAAAAGTAAATATCTTTTTGAATACGTTTATTGATTTTAGTGTTTTATTTTAAAGATTTTATTTCAATACAAATTTCCTTATTTAAGGGTTAGCAGCCTGTAGCCTGTTAATTTTACTGTAAGTTACCGTAAAACCAAAAAAGGAAAAAAATGTAAGTATGTAAGTTGTAGTTGTTTGTTATAATAAATATGTGCCATAAAGAAACCAACTCAAAATAAATTCGTATTTTGTTTCTTGTGATAGGTATTTGTTATGCAATGTATGAAGTTGGAGCAGCTAAAAACGTGTAATAGACTATGCAAGTAGCGTTATTTTTTAATATTATTTTATTTGAATTTTATTCCTCTAAAGCTGGGCTCTAAGGTTTTACTCGCGTTATCGAATCTACGATTGTATAAAAAATACAAACGACAAAGTACCTAAATAATATACGAGTATGTAGGGTAGGCAGGGTAGGCTTATATGGGAAGAAAGCACCCTTCGTACGGTTTTGAAGTTTTTTTTTCATTCTAACTATAAAATTTAAAGCAGCTGATTACATATACTAATAGGTATTTTTAACCGACTTCAAAAAAGGAGTTTCTCAATTCGATGCGTATGTTTTTTTTTGTGTATGTTACGCGATTACGCCGCCAATTGCAGACCGATTTTCAAAATTCTTTTTGTATTCTCAAAATTATACTCCAATAGTGGTCCCACGGTTACCAAAGTTAGGATCTGATGATGGGATCCCATAAAAATGGAGGGAAATCCTTAAATTTTTAGGTGCGTCCAACGTGTTTTTTTTTTATAAAAACGTCGCCCCACACTAGGATTTTCTCCTGTGTCGTGGGTGCAGTTACAAACATAGAATATCACATGCACATACGCCCAAACTGAACAAATTTCTGTAGGCCATACAAAACATCTGTCCCGTGCGGGAATCGAACCCGCGACCTGTTGCGCAGTGGGCGATCGCTCGACCTCTGCGCTAACCGTGTCAACCGTTTTGTGTGTATGTTACGCGATTACTCCGCCAATTGTGGACCGATTTTCAAAATTATTTTTGTATTCGGTAGAGTATACTCCTAGGGTGGTCCCTAGATCACCAAAGTCAGGTTCTGATGATGGGATCCTATGAAAATCGAGGGATACCCTAATTTAATTAGGGTTTCTTTCACTAAAAAGTTAAACAAAAAAAATATTTTACAAAAAATAAAAACTGACTTCAAAAACACTGAAAAGTTAAAAATAGTGTAAGAATAGGTACAGACAACATTACATTTCTATATTGAAGTCGGTGCCAAACGATGATCTCCTAGAAAGTCTTAAAATTTAGCACCGTCTTCAATAATGATGTGTGATGTTGTCTGTACCTATTCTTATATTATTTCTAACTTTTCAGTGTTTTTGTAGTCCGGACGAACCCGACGAATCGAACCCCGACGGACGGACCTCCCGATCAACATCCGGTGGCCTCAACCACTAGATCACGGAGGTGGTAAAAATTAGAATTCTAAGACTATTAGTAACTACCCAAGATTAGTGTATAAAAATGAGAGGTATTTTTTATTTGATGCATAATTATTTCTTTATATTTTTTAAATCCCTGCTCCTATTTAGTTTGTATGTAAAAGTATTAATTGATCTATCTAAAATAATAGATTTTTTATTTATTTTTAAGTTAACAAGAGGCCTGTTCTTGTTTAAACAATTGTAAATGTCATTTTATGTTTAGTGTTTATTTTTTTCATAAAAGGATCCATTATTGATTCAAATCTCAAATGAAAATCATTTTAATTCAGTATAACACTCATCTTACAAAAAGTCATTTTCTTTAGACATGTAAATGTACGATAGATAAGTACTTTCATAACAAATAACAGCTCAGTCCTATAAAGTAGGACTTGGTAGGGATACCAAGTAAGTGCCTACACTATAAATTTCAAAGGAATACTGAAATAATTTACGAAACTTATCTACTAAAATATTATAAAGAAAGAAGATTTGTATTTTTGTTTGTAATGAATAAACTCAAAAACTAGCTCACTGGGAAGTCTCGGCGTAATTATTGTTAAAATGATTTTTAGAAATAAAGCTATTTTTATTTATTATATTTTTTATTTTTAAAAACTACTAGGCTGATTTAAAAAAAAATTGACTAATAGAATGCTACATTATCACTGAGTAATATAAGGTTATAAAATAATTTTTCATACGGGAAAACAAAATTGCCTCACGAAGGCAAAGTTGCGAGCGGAAAGGCAGTCAGGAATACCTAAGCAACGCAAAAAATTACAAACGGTAAAATAATGATCTCGAGTACTAGTATTATGTTATCTGTGCTCGAGTTCTCGCGCCAAGGAGTCGCGCGCTGCTGTCGTTGTGTGCGTGAGAATTTGCGCGTGTTGTATTTGTGGTGTAAACGCCAGACGGGAGGCCGAGCGGTGTGAAACAGATAGCATTTTAGAAAATACCTACTCGCGCCGCGCACGATTACTTCACAATCCTCTTAACATGAATCGCAAATGTAAAAAAAATATGTTTATACCATAGAAGGAAATATTAAAATGTTAAAAATCATATTTTGCAATTGTAGATATGCGTTATAAATTAATTAATTTAATTACCTATATATGTTTATTAAAATGCCCGTATCACGAGATTACTGTTATAAAGTATGGCCTACAGAAATTTGTTCCAGTCTGGGCGTAAGTGCATGTGATATTCTATGTTTGTAACTGCACCCACGACACAGGAGAAAATCCTAGTTAGGCCACGTTTATAAAAAAATACAATTAAATATTCTTAAATATGTCGTATTATTTTATTCTGTTGATTTATTAAATCCCCATCTTCATAAGTTTACGTTAGGTTATTCGTTAAAGTTATAAAAAGGGGAATTCTTTTTATTTTAGATCTTCACGGGAATCAGGAGATGATCTTCGCCTTGACCGACAGTTTGACAACACATTGTGACGTCATCAAGATCACGTGACAGCTTGGAGCGTTTAGGCGCAACATTTAAACAACAAACTTTAAACATGTGATTTTTTATTTAAAATTAAATGAATAATATTTTTTTATATATTTTTTCGTAATAATTACATGCAAGTATATCTATAAAATGAAAACAGTCCTGAAAATTCGTCAACATCCCTACCCGATGCAATGGTAATTGATTATAAAGCCGAAGAAAAAAAAACTAATTTCCCTTGGACTTCTCAAAGTGCTTGTACCAACGACATGGTAACAAGTGCTAAGTATTAGTTGAAAGTAACGTATAAGGCTTTGTATAAGGATATACAGAACCCTAAATATGACCTTCTCTATGAGTATATTTGTTACAAAATACACCGGTTGTTTACCGGAGGAAGACTGTGCCAGGGTCGCCTGCTTGGGTACCTCCGTGTTACCTATTTTTGCCGCAAAGCAGGAGTGCTTGCATAGCTGTGTTCCGGTCTGAAGGGTAAGAAGATATGGCACTGTAATTTCTGGGTACCGTGACTCTACATCATGTCACAAGTTGTGGTTTTGTGGCAGTTGCAGATTTTCTGCGAATCTTACAAGAACCAATTACCATTAGGTGGGCAGTATTCTTGTTTGCCAAGTTGTATAAAAAAATTCAAAACATCTGTTATTTTTACAGTAAATATTTCAATTACTCAAAAAGCTGTTATGATTTCAACCATATTCCGGATAGATGTCTGAATTACGAAAGCAAAATGTTAATAAAATCTTAAAATAGCTTAACGATATCAATAAAAATAATATTATTATTTTCCTATGATTATTATCCTAAGATATAACATGCTCGTTTTTCCTTCACATCAAGAAAAAATAAAATCAGTTTCCTCCTACAATATTACGTAAATATTGAATGAAAGAGCAAATAATGTTAAGCGTTTTCACGGTATTTCGGATTTCGCCAATCCGACATAATTTTGACCCGCATTGTCGTGAGTTGGCTCTGGTTCGCTACTATCAAAGTTTCATACCAATGTTTTGATAAATAGTTCGCTGTGCATTGACTTTGGAGCGCGTGTCCCAGTGGCGATAGAACAACGCACGCAGCGATGTATGTCAAAGTTGGTACTTAAACTTAATTTACACGCTCAGAGAGTATCCCCACCTACCCGCACGGCGTACAATCGCTTAATCACAAGTTCCTTTTATCATTTCTTTATTTACGTTTTCAGATAATTTGCCAAATGTCGGAGAGGGCCTTCTCAGGTCATTAGGCACCTAATCCAATTGTCCCGAGATTGCGCCGGCCACAAGTGTACTGTGGGCCGAATCTCATTAACTTTGCAACGAATTAAATTACTAAACATGGCCCGTCAAGTTTAATGTGCTTAAGGCAATGAGCACGGGACGGACACGACACAAGGTGACTGTGAAGCCGCGGGCTTGGTGCCGTTTCACACACCTTTTGCATGACAGATTTCTCGGTTATGTGACATGACGAGTTTATCTTGTGTGTATGGCTGTACTTGGCACGTTTTGTTTTCGTTCGTGTTACCACTAATGCAAATTTAAATGGAGACTCAAAAAGGAAACTTCGGTGGCGCTGTGGACTCAGTCTTCAAATCGGGTTCGATCCTGCTATGTACCAAGGTATTTTTAATTTTTCGAATTTTATACACGGTAATATTTTTATCACCCTGGAAAATATAAGGGACGCTTCACGACATGGTATTAGAATGATTAAATGTGAAGAAAAAAATAACTCGCTTACTTAATTTTATATTAATTTCCAAAAAAATCCAAAAAATGCTGCATTAGTCGAGAGCAGCATTTTAGGAGGTTTTTTTTTTATTTCATTTTTTTATTTTTTATATAATAATGGATGTGTCCTGAAGCGTCCCTAAATTTTTCCAGGGTGATAAAAAAATAACCGTGTATATCCGATGCTCTTGCGGTGAAGGAAAACATCGTGGGGCAATCTGCATACATTTGCGAAAACATCTTAAGGTATATGTGAGGTCGACCAATCCGCACTGATAGGCCAGCGTGGTTGACTAGGATCTAGACTAGAACTTAAAGTAGACTCGAGCCCCTCGGTGGGGATGTAAATGAGCTGTAATGAATTCAAAAATATTGTGTAGTCCTCCAAGTGGTATTTCGGTATCGAAGATATTTTTTATAAAACTACGTTGGTGAACAAGACGAATGTATTTAAATTAAAATACAGTTTTTGGATTCACTCGATAACGGTAGTAAAAAATTAAATCTGATGTTTCTCTATGACACCTACCAGCTTTAGTCATCTCGTAGTCGTGACGACGAATGTTGGAAAGCGTTCAAAAATATTTGAAACAAAATTTACACGCGAGGAAACCGATGTTAATCCGAGGCCGTGGAATATAAAATATTTGATTTATCTCTATCTCTTATAGATAGTTCCTGACAGACAGAGGAACGGGGACAAACCCATGATTGCTCTATCTCTTAGCATTTATAACACCACTGGCCGCTGAGATGCAAAAAAACCGTAGCGCTTTAATAACTACCCATTGTTATCGAACACAATAAATTATCTTCCACAATGCTGCTAGCTTACCAATTAATGTTATAGGTAAAAATACAAGTTTTATTTAGAGCCCACATAAAGGATTCAGTGAATTGGACGCTGAAAGCTATTAGGGCCATAGACAGCTACAAACTTTGACCTTTTCACGTCTATCCAATGCTTTTACAATTTTTTTGTGTACCCACTTCGTCCTATTTTCGTCCCTAATTTAAGACACAGGTCTAGTGGTTTAACATGAGTAAATAAAATCTTTTTAGATGATTAGATTACAAATAGAGTTCTATGACCTCTAGCTGTCTATTCAAATAACCACAGCTATGAATTCATCTTAGCAAAAATGTGATTGTTATAGCTTACACACAAATTAATCAAATCAAAACACGTCTACTTTAGGAGTTCTTATAGAGGGAATTATTATTTTAAACACAGAATAATTAGAGGCGACTATATATTTCTTTTTTTTGCAAAGGAAGAAATAAACAATGGTGCTTCTAGGCATCATAATCCGTGACCATTCAACATAAACTAAACTTGTCCAAATTAAGTTCTATGTTTTTTGTTTCATTTTTGGGTTTAGATTTTCAATTTTCATTAAATGTGAAGTTTTATTGATACTTACTACTATACTACTCTAAGTTAGGGTGCTTAGGCCTTAGTCAACCACGCTGGCTCAGTGCGGATAGGTCAACTTCACATATACTCTCGAATTTCATCGCAGATGTATGCAGGTTGCCTCACGATGGTTTTCCTTCACTGTGGAAGCGTCAGAAAAATGTACATATGAAATTCAAAAAACGAAAAACACATTGGTATATAGCGGTCTTGAACGCCGGACCTCCCTATTGGAAGGCATGTGCCGAGTCCACAGCGCCACCGACGCTCTTATTGATAATAATATTATTGATATTAATATCATGGACCTACAAAAAAACAAAAAGGTCCGTGATTATTATGATGATATTATTATTATCAATTTGTTCATATTTATTCAATACATTGAACTCTACTTTCTAACCGAGGTGAAATTCTGTTGTGCATCGTACATTAAGCTTCCATTCAAGATATATATTTATTAGGTATATACCATAATTATATAAATTTATATATACAAGTTTATTTTTTAGTTATGACAAAAATTTTGTGTGCTTGTTCAGACAAGCAAACTGAACAACTTTCACTATGGGACTAACTTCGAAATCGCTAAAAAAAATCAGCTGTTCCATACAAATGCTCAACATTCACTGAACCTAAATGTATGGAACAGCTGATTTTTTTTGCGATTTCAAAGTTGGTGCCATAGTGAAAGTTGTTCAGTTTGCTTGTCTGAACAAGCACACAAAATTTTTGTCATAATTAAAAAATAACCTTGTATATACGAAAACCGCCACTATTACGAGCGATATAAGAACGGTCCAAAGGTCAAATAGTATATCTTGATATGGAGCTTACTGTACCTGCCGCAGGTACGGTAAGGATATTGTTTTTTGAATTACTAAGTCAAACTCCGAAATTTACTAAAACGGTGCTAAAAACAAAGCTACGAGCTGCTTTGCTCGATTTGGTAGTTTAGTTGATGTTTTGCACATTTGATGTTGATGTAAATTACATTTGTTGTCATTCATTCATTGGGTAGGTACCTGGTTAGATTGTCAATATTTAGATTACCTACATTCCTACATTTATATTTCGATATTAGATTATATTTATACATATGTCTCCGAATTTCATACTCAATCAAAATGGTTACCAATTCCTCAGACTAATTTTTTTATGCAACTAAGTTGGCAAACAAGCAAACTGTCCACTTGATGGTAAGTCACATTTAATACTCGTACATGTGGCTTTTATGAGATTCACAACATATCTACAACCCCTCAAAAACCACAATGTACGTTGCCAACTTGTGTCATCAGATGTAAAGTCACGGTACCCAGTAATTTCACTGCCATATCTTACCCTTCAAACCGGAATACAGCAATGCAAGCACTGTTGCTTTGCGGCAGAAATATGTAAGTCGGAGGTACACAAGCAGACAACCCTGGTACAGAGTCTCCCGCTGGTAAATTAATTCGACTTTGTCGCCTAAGCAGATTGTGTCATCGTCATCACATCAATCTATATACGTCCCACTACTGCACGGGTGTCTCCTTCAACACGTTGATATCTGTCATTTTAAAGAACCCTCTTAGCGATATAACCAACTATTGTTCTTAGTTATATATCAATGTTTAGAATGAGTTTTCCTTGTGTCAATAAAGCTTACATCTATCTATTTATCTATCATCTTAGTACAATGTCAATCACAACCAATATTTCAATCCAATGACTCCTTAACAACTGAATTAATCAGAACGTTCGCGTCCAGTCCAGAACTGGACTGCATTACTATACTAGAACGGCTCCTGGAATAATATCAACGGGGTTTGGTTACCAGCGCTTAGCGGTTTATTGCAAGCACCCTTCCGTATCAAAATGTATTCATACGACGTAAACCATCTAACCGTACCAGTGTAACTTGGCCTCTGTGATTCAGACCTTGTTGAAATGGAAGGCTTGCTCGTTTGGTCTGCGCAGACACGGCTCTTTGTACACTGGTTACAGAGTCGCAGTATTCGAGAGAAAAGTATGGTACGACCCACTTCTCTGATGTTAGGGTTAGTATGCATTGAACAAATAGCCAGATATCGCCGGTCTCAGTCAGAACCACAGAGTACCTTTTATATACGGAAAGTCAGAACCGATGTTTCTTTTGTATGCATTAGTATTTACTGTGGCATTCCGTGTGCAGTTTGTATCTGAATATTATAAATTGTGATTTCGACTTTGATCTACGTTTTTGGCAGGTACCTACTGTCTTTAGGAAAATATATAGGTACCTTACCTTCATTTCAACGCATCAGCATCTCACTGCTGGGCAAGAGTCTTAACTTAGACAAGGAAGATTTGGTTTACTCATTAAGCTGGTCAGATGGGTAGGTATGGGTCTTGCTTTGAGTTTCCATCTTTCGCTGGGCAGTCAGTCAGTCAGACAGTCGTGGTAAATTTCCGTAGTCGGCTCTCAGGACATCCAGATACTTGTAATCGTGTATTCTGAGTCCGTCACCGCGTGGACGATATGCAAACTCTTTAAATACCGAAATCATTGTGGTAGGAATTCATTACACATCACACATTTACTGATGATCACAAAGGTCGATGAATAGGCATCTATCATAAAGAATGGGGAGGTAACAATTTTCATTGACTTAACTGACATTTATAAAAAATGTAATACTAAAAATACCCTACGAAAATATAATTTAAAATGCAAACGAACTAATTGTTACAAATCTTAAAAGCTTGAAAACCAATTCAATTAATGATAAAGGACATCGCTACTATTTCATATATATATTTCATACTTTTATAAGTTTTATAGAAAGCCCCGATGATTCATTGTCCTCTGGGTTGCTTTGCAGGAGACAAGTTGAATGACATAATCTATTAAGTTGGCTTAAGAACAGACAGATCGATTTCTCTGTTCTCATCAGAAACTGTAAGTACTTAGTGGCAATCTTCTAGTGCAGCTCTCAATAATATTTAAGAGATCGAATGTTAGAGTAAATTAAAAATCTTCGTAAATGTCCCAATTTATTTACTTACACTGACTTTCAGTTCGCTTTTTTTTTATTTACAAAACTTTAATTATATCACAATCAAATCAGCGACGAGAATCACATAAATAATCTAGTTACATCAGTGATTATGGATCTATACATTTTATTTATAGTCAGTAATATAAAACTAAAAGACATAATTATTATAACATCCATACAGTCAATTCATTATATTTAACACACAAAGAGGATACAAAAACCGGCCATTAACATTGCAATAAACATTTAGAAATATTACACAAACACAAACATTAAAAGTTTACATTTCAAAATCAAATCAATACCAACTTAATTATGAAACACGCATAATTAAATCCGTTTATATAATCAATATATCATATCATTAGATGACACCCAGGAGAAACTTAATTATGACGTCATGAAAATCAAAATGGCGTAAAGTAAGATGGCGGCGGAGTTGTTGGTCGCTCGCGACGCTAGCGCCGAGGCGGGGTTGCGGACGCACGCGCGAAACTCGTGGTAGTCAGCGCGTGTCACTGCGCAGTAGTGGACGTGCACACACGCCGAGTCGCACTCCGAAACGTCACTGGAGTGACGTACTCGCAGTGCTGCCAGATACCTGAAACAAGGACTTATATATAAATACTGAAGAAATATCACTTGCTGCGGCACTCACTATACCTAATAAAATCGATTCAAAGAATCCACATCAGAAATAACATTATTGAAACTTTTATTTTAATCGTCTAATAAAAAAACAGTAGGTATTATACGTAAAATGTACCTTGACATTTTTGTTTAGTGTATAATTACATTTAGTCGAGACATGCCTACTTTACCGTTACTGCCTACTTGTATAAATAATACCTTTAACCGCGTCTTATTTTTAGTGTTTTCGCACAAATTGAAGTTACGTAATTGATTGGTCTATAAGCAAACTTTGAATCTAGTTAAACACCCATTTATGTTTTTTAAGACCATAAAGCAAAATCATTTTAATGAGTTCGTTCAAACAACAAAAACTCCCATTTTTTTTTCTTTATTTTGATTTATTAAGCCTAAAGCGTGAATAGTTTGCTTACACAAAGTACCTACCTACTTACTCTATATTTATATTTCAATGTGAATCCAAATCCTATCTTAAATTTTACCTTTACCGTGATAAAACTTACTTAGCAAATATCCCCTTGTCATGATGATTCCTTATTCTCTCCGCTAACGCGTCTAAAGATGCCGCGCTGACCTCCCTCAGTCCGTAGTATTGAGTTAAATTATATTCTACAGTCCAGTGCGCTTCGCCTCTTGTATTAGTTACGTCTAGATAATACTGCGTGTAGTCCAAAACCTGTGAACAAACATAACATACAAAATAACACACTCAACATAATATGAAATCACCGAAGCTTAATGAGGTAACGCTGTCAGCGACCGATTTATTACCGGTAATCTCGCAAGTAACTTCCAAGTTGCAATTTGATTTCGTAATACAAAATATCGTCTTTCAACTATGTCACATGTAATTGTGACACATTCAATATGTTCAGTCTCAGACTTGGCAAACAAATGGAGTCGCAATATATTAACTATGGTACGAATAAATTGCGTCCAGTTCGCCATTACAAAGCACCGAGTTGTTGTGCTAAAATATCAGTCAGTGAGCATTGTTTGCGAGTGCATTTGACAGTTCTATGTTTTACATTGATTTTTTTAAAAAAAATGTATAAAGAAAAACATCATAAGTGTGGAATGTTGGAAGCGGCGTCCCTAGTTTTTTCCGCCATCTTAGAGCACCACCATACATTATTGGCACGCTTTTTTGTAGGTATTTCATGTCCTTTGGTTTGCTTAGTCTGCGTGCTTAATAGATATTCTTGAAATACCAAAGAGGGAGAGAGTTGGCTCTACCCTCAAAAGAATGCTTTAGTCATTCTTCTGAGGTGCTACCGAAACTAAATATTGGCATTTTGAATGTCATAGTTCTCTTAAGCATAATAGCTAATCAAATTATATTTTTTAAGATGTTTAATATTTTCCTGCAAATATAATAATAATATGACTCCCAGAGCCGTAATCTGATTTCAGTTCATTCAAGTTTGAGGTTGCATCGTGAGGTTGATTTACCCTTTTTGGTAATAACCTCTTACTAAATAAAAAGTAAAAGACTGAACATTCTATACGTAATCCATTATCAGAGAAGAAAGTTGAATGAGACATCGTTCCCTCTCGTGTCGTCACAAATAAACTAAGTATATTCATATAAAAGTGATCATAGATACCGTGAAGGAAAAGAAAGGACTTGATGAATACATTTCACAAATTTAGAGAGGACCTTTAATGTAACACTCAAACAACTCAAGGGGATCATTTCAGCGATTACGCAATTTATGGTTTATTCAATTAATTTGATAGAAACTCGAAAACGATCATCTTTACATTCACTATCTCCTGCAATTTTGTAATCGTGAAAATATTGAAAGATAATGTTTCACGTGCATGCACGTGACATCGCTATGTTAGGAAATTGAATTTATAATCAATTCGCCCGCGTTATTTTTGCTTTCCCGTGGGAATTTTTTTCCGTAGGAAAATTATCCTATGTCCTTCCCCTGGTCTCGAACTATCCCTATATCAACTTTCATCAAAATCGGTTCAGTAGTTTCGAAGCCTATTCAATACAAACAAACAAATAATCAAATCTTTCCTCTTTATAATATTAGTATAGATATGTTGGATTTCGTAACTCTGTTAGTTATCCTATAAATAAACATCAATTGATTGAATGTACACTTTTGAGAATAATGATAATTACCCTGTTTCTCCATTATTTTTTGTTTAACAAATGTTTCAGTTTTATTGAAGCTTTATAGAAAAGGAAGGAATACACAGGCAATGTTTTAATCTGTGGACGTGAATAACATAGTCACACATATATAGGCCGTCCAACTATACACAAAGGGAAAATAACAAACAATAAATTTTTAACGCTTGCCTCGCCTCACATTTCCCGCGACTCGAAATTATTCACCGTCAAAATTATTTCCGGTGCCTCTATAACGAATATCTCATTAAAATAAACGAAGCATGTGAATACAAAAATAAAATCTCTTAATTGTTCGAGAGTTTTATGAATGATTAATAGGAGATTCGTCGGGACCAAACGAAATATGAGTAAAATTATTCATAAGTTGTTTCATTAGTCGTTGCTGTCCTCATTATAACGTTGGATTTTAAAAAAAAAAAATTACCAAACGATTTAAGTCGAATTTTAAAATTTAATTAAATAAGTTGCTTTGAATCAAGAATACGGAGGTAAAACAGGTAAAATGGTTTACACGAAGAGTTAATATAAAAATCTAATTCAAGGATTGTTTAAGTTTTTTAAAGGTAAGGCTTCTTCAAAATTAAATATTGAAAAGATACCGGCGTAATGTGATAGACATACATAACCAGAAATCTGTCTTGATGGTTACTATACTAATACCAGTACGTAAGCAAATGTCATTAATGGCGACGGACAAGGTTTTTGTTACAAAAACATTAGGCCAGCGTCACGTCAGCTTAAAAAGGGATAGATTCATCTACACTCAATTTGTGAGTTTGTAGGAAATGATCTCTGAAACTACTAAACGATTAAGCTAGAAAACTACATTATTCTTTCAGATTATAATTTTCATTGTAATTATTAATATTTTTAATGTGAAATAACAAATACAGATAGCGCAATGGGCACGGATCGGCTTTCTTCAATAAAAGTAATTGCGTCCTTTGCCATTTGTAATTATATAAAAATTAAGTGTGGTATTTATTTCATGTGATATTTGCAGTTTCTTAGGTATGCCATAAGTAATAGTGCTAATAACTATCTTCGTTAATTTTGGTGTAGATTAGGTAGTAACTGTAATTTCTCTTTATTTCAGGTTAAAGCTCTCCAAGTGCTCGTTTCAATATCATGGGTACTTTGGGAAATTAGACCTCTGAAACCTTTTTCATGCTGTTCTCATGAAGGCTATCTGAATTTCCGAACAGATGTCAAATCAAGTTTTTCTGCTTTTCTTCTGCTTATATTTGCATGCCTACAGTTGGGATGTCATACGCATATGCATTGGCAGTGGATATGACATGCGTGCTTATTCAAATACGAAAATACGTCAAAATACGTGTCTATGTTTAATAAAGATTTTGTGTGACTATTTCTTATATCATTGATTACAAACATGGAATATTATAATAATTACTTCAAACATAAGTATTGAACTCATTATAATAATACATATGTATTAGGTATTTAAATCAAGTAGGTACCTTTCCTGTATTTGAGTCGAACTTATATAGCCTTAATCCCGGATTTGATATGCTGCCAGCACCTCGTGGGGTCAGCGAAGGTGCTAAGAAAGCCCAAGAGACGGGCCGGCCTGTAACAAGAGACGCAAGGTTAGAATTTCAACTCATACTCACTCATATTTTCGTAATCAGAATCGTAATCGTAGTATCAGAAATATGTATTATATCAATTTAGTTGAATTATAAGCAAACACAATTGAGCAATATTTGTATCAATTATTTAAAAAATATACAGATGATTTTGTGAGATTACATTTTTTCAATTAAGAGGGATTATAGAAAGGGTAGTTTAGTTTTGGACAAAACCGTAAGGTATAAATTGGAAGTGGTGCTATCTAATTATTATTCCAACAATATATCTTTAGACGTTACAAAATTGTTCATTAGTTGACAGATAAAGACTCGCCTTCGAGTTAGAGCTTACTGATTTTCTTGTTTTCTTTACCGGTAATATTTATTTCAATTAAACAAGCAGGTGTACAGTAAGCTACCATTCAAGCTTTACATTTGCACTACGAAAACCGCCGCTATTACAAGCGACATAAGAACGGTCCAAAGGTCAATCAATATAGCTTGACAAGGAGCTTACTGTACATAGTGAATTATGCATTCAACACTTTTTATTACATAACGGTGTTCATAAATATTACACAAACAGATGACTATCAACATTTTGTTCCCTTTGCCTTTATTTGTTTAAAATATAAAAGATACCAAACTAAGTTTGCAAAGGATAATCTCACAGAAACAAAGGTTTAGTCTATAGCTACAACATGTTTGACTGGCGCAAAGGTGAGTTGGCACTCTTCCTTATCTACTTCAAGGCAAATGGAAACTCATATTCTCAGTCTGTCACTGTACACAAAAAGTAGAGTATGACACTAACACTTCGTGAGTTTCGTGACCAAATTACAGTATGTGATGTATAAAAAAATAAATAGCTGTGAAGATGATCATGACCCAAATGTTCTAGGAAACGCCCCGTAAGTAGTCATCGAAAGGTCTAATGTTATGTTCCCACATAGTATATGAATAAAGATTTATTCCGGGTTCATCATGTCCCTGACTCGTCGTATCGCAGGTACATCGTGATCCAGATTCACCGTAAAATGTACAGTCCTCTGCATTATTTATACGGGGTATAACTGAACGAGGAAATAATATTTAAAGGTTAAATATTATATTAATATTATTAATAGATTTCGAAACCTATACTTTGCGAGTTAATCGACTTTAAACTAAAAGTCTTTAACTGCACTTTTAACTTTATTCTTTAGTACATTTGTGTACAAGGTGGAATTAATGCCATAGGTATTTTCTATCAGTCGATCTTAGGATGATTCTGAGAGTCACGATGATGGATCCTTTGGCCTAACCATATTTTTTTAGAGCGCTTTAGTAGAGAGATTAAGGAAGTTCTCGATAATGTTCCTGATAGATCTTTTAGCAACGGTATAATAAGATTATTTGCCTGAACACTTCTGGCGCCATCTTTTATCGCATATAAATGAACAAAATATCCATTTAAAATGAAGCTGTTTGGATACGTAACGACACTCTTTAGAATAGTAAATTTTTTCACAAAAAACACAATATAATTAATACGGAAGAGAATTATCATCATTTCAATTTGTAAATTAAGAGCAAGTGTCTCTATATAGTCTCTACATACAACAATTTTTGAAACTAAGCGTAAAAATAAAACACATGAAAGTTTTCAGCATCTGTTACTGAGCGGTAAACTTGTTTGATCGTTTTATCTATGTTATCAAAAGAAAACCAATATTGAAAATTTATGATGCATTATTTTATTACTGACTAAAACTAAATAATATGAAATGATTTGTTCTCGGTAATGTGACATAATGCGATGTTTGCAAATTTTCTCGTGCTGGTCGGAAACGTGCACGATTTATTTAATTGTTATATGTGTAATAGTTATTTATTTAAGATTTGAAGTATATACACTTGTGATCTATAGTAGTTTACTACTAATTACTAAAAACTACTTCTTTATCTTTACATAGTATAAAATGAAATCTCTTTCGCTGTCTGTTCTCTTAGATCTTTCAAACAACTCAACAGATTTTAATGCAGTTTCAGTGATTCAAGGGGAAGGTTATATACACTACATATTACCCCTCGTTTACACCAAGAAACAAGTAAAATACTAGTTTCATACAATACTTGGAGAATACTTGGCAAAACATAATTATTTGTTTTATACATGTATTGCAACTGTCTCAAACATTCTTTCGTTCATACTGTGTTGCCAACAAGTCTCTAAACAAGTATAAACTACATATGCGTTTACACTTAGATCTATGACATATTCAAACTAGTCTGATACATTGACAGCGTTTACACTTACAAAAAGCAATCGTGTTTTTAACAAGTTTTGTTTATTTCACTGAAATGTATGTATCATACTAATTTAAAACATGTTTTAAACTCTATCAAAAAGCAATCGTGTTTTTAACAAGTTTTGTTTATTTCACTGAAATGTATGTATCATACTAATTTAAAAAATGTTTTAAACTCTATCCATGCTTGTTGGATAAAGTTTTAAACTTTTACCGGACGGACCGTTTTATTTTACGGGGGAAAGAGAAGAAAAAAAAATACAAAAAATACAAAAAATGCTGTACTAGTTGAGGGCAGCATTTTCTTCTCTTTCCCCCGTAAAATAATACGGTCCGTCCGGTAAAAGTTTAAAACTTTATCCAACAAGCATGGATAGAGTTTAAAACATTTTTTAAATTAGTATGATACATACATTTCAGTGAAATAAACAAAACTTGTTAAAAACACGATTGCTTTTTGTAAGTGTAAACGCTGTCAATGTATCAGACTAGTTTGAATATGTCATAGATCTAAGTGTAAACGCAGAGGTGGTTTATACTTGTTTAGAGACTTGTTGGCAACACAGTATGAACGAAAGAATGTTTGAGACAGTTGCAATACATGTACGAGTATAAAACAAATAATTATGTTTTGACAAGTATTCTACAAGTATTGTATAAAACTGATATTTTACTTGTTTCTTGGTGTAAACCAGGGGCAACAAGTATAAAACATGACATCATAAACATGTGGACAACTAGTAGTTCAGAAACAATTTCATACAACAAGTTGTATACATGTAAACGAGTGTAAACAATAAACGAAAACATTGCATAAAACTTGTTAAATACATGTAATATACCTTGGTGTAAACGAGGGGTTATAGTACAGAAAAGCCGAAAAATTCATATACTAAAGAGTTCTATATCTTGAAAATATCGATAAAATAGTATATATTTATCTCCTAAGGATTACTCACAGTAACTATTTTTATCTGTTACATATTCCAAAGAAATATGTGTAATTTACCAAGCCATTCATTAACATGGATATCTTACAAGATATCAGAGATTTTAAAAGCGGAGGCACAGCGGCTTTAATATCTACATTGCACCCCGGGGCGAGTCGCTAGTTCATCAATAAAAACAATAATAAATTACATTACATATAAAAGGTTACTTTTTAAGCAGAGCCAAAAGGACATTGCTCTGCGTAAATGGTCTAAGCTCTGCGTCCATACATTGTTCGCCCCAATACCAACAGCAGTGAAAAAATGCTTTTCGTGTTATTAAACATTAGTAAATACTGTACTACATTAGTAAATACTGTACGTTCACATCAATTACTACGGAAAAGCTTCGAAATCGAATTATAATCAAAATGAATCCGATTTTGAGGTTAGTTGAAGTAACACTTTATTTCGTTAGAACTATACATAAAGTCCATACCTATACAATTATTCAAATAATAATTATTGCAATCAATCAAAGAACGTTATTATAGCCACGTAGTAAAGAACAAGGAGTATCGAAATAATAAAGCAAGTCAAAAACACAACGAACTAACAAGCGACAGCGCGTGAGTAGTCCATTGACGTGTCTTAACGTTGTAAATTGTGAAAGAGGATATAAAAACATAATTTATACCAATAAATAAATGTCCATACCTACATAAAATCGACTTAATTCTATTCAATCGAGCAAAGTTAACAATAACCATACGTATATTTTACTACATTTAGTTCTGATTCTGAAAGTACTTTTAAATATTTTTGATTTGTCCGTCAAATACATATATTTGTTATGAGTGTTATAAAATATGCATATAATTATACCGTAAATCAAATCCTTGTTGGTCATGGGGGGATTTTCGACATTGTCCTTTTGTGTGCTTGTCCTGTCAAACATACTGAAAAACTTTTACTATGGACCTATCATTAAATCTCGAAAAAAAATCTGCTGTTCCATACAAATGTTCAACACTCATTGAACCTAAATGTACAGCTCATATTTTCCATAATTTCAAGATTGGTACCAGTTGTTCAGTATGCTTGTCTGAACGAGCTAACAAAATTTTTGTACCGCTTAGTAAGTAACCATGTAGGTATGTTAATTATGGATAAAATATATTTCATTATCAAGTTAAATTTTAGGAAATAAAAGGCGAAGGTCCGAAGCCCTCCTCTCGAATGAATCATTCGGCTACAAATACATCAATTCGATAAAAAGAAGCTGCAAAAATGCTTTCAAAGGATATAAAAATGTTTTCGAGAGACGTATTGAAGGCTGGTTCGAAATTTTCCTTAGATGACGCCAAAGGGTGATTGATCCTTCGTCCGCCCTTCGAGGCGTGCGTTGCTTTAGTGTTGATGTTTTCTTATTTACATAATGATTGTTACACATTTTATAGGTTTCCAATTTTCCGTATATCGTTGTCCTTTGTTTATTTAAACATGTCTCTACGAGAATTGCCGAGCATCGGATTAAATTGTTGAGTTATGTTCCTTCCAATATGAGCCTTTTTTTCCCTATTTACTTTCTTTTACTATTTTTTGCCACAAAACTGAGGTTCTTGCATCGATGATGCGTCCCGGATTGATGGTAAGAAAGGCAGTAAAAATACTGGGTACTGTGACTTGAGATGGTACATCTATTTTACCAATTATTGCCACAAAACTGAGGTGCTTGCATCGATGCGTGCCGGTTTAAAGAGTATGTCAGGCAGTGTAAATACTGGGTATTGTGACTTGAGGCAGCTAAATCTATTTCACCAATTTTTGCCACAAAACAGCAGTACTGCATAGATATGTCCCGGATTGAGGGTAAGACAGGCAGTGAAAATACTGGGTACTGGACACATACACGTGTGAGCTAGTTACACTGTGCTCCTTATATGAGCAGATTACAGATTTGCATATATTAGAAAAACACATACTATACTTACCACTACATTCAAATAAATACAATAGGTACAATTTACATAACTAGGTGGCGGACAATCAGGCACCCCTAAGCATGCTCACTCAAAACAATATACCGCAAGAGCGGTGTCTCTGTTTCAATATTGTTTTAACCTTAATATAATTTTCGGGCTACGCGTGGCTATTTTTTCAAGCTAGGATAGCAAGCTAGTGTCAGTAATCAAGCTCATACTTCTAGCTTCGTGTGGACAAAACTTGCTTCATTTCTAAGCTAGTAAGCTAGTTTACAAGCCAGGAGAGTTTTTAATAGGATAGAGTTCTATTTTTAGGCTAGTAGCGCCCCCACCACAGATTTTACTATCTTGGCTTGTGTACTAACTTTATGTAGCCGGCGAGTACAAGTTTCACTTGCCTAGTAAGCAGGGACCACGCGTTTCGTTTGTTTTTCTAACCGCGACGTGGTTTGAGATTTCAAGATGCCCAAACTGGATCTTCGTAGCGAAGTTCCTTTAAAAATAATGCAGATGCTCCACGATCATTCCTTCTTCTATTCCACTGTCTTGTCCAAACACGTTTTTCTTGCAGAAAATCTCATAATTCATCCAGTGCAACTTGACACTATTTCCGAAGTAACTTTTTTCGTATAGCGTTCCTTCTACGTAAAGAATTCATTTTGGTCCTGAACCTCGCCGACGTATAGTCAATGCAATCACTGGAATGATTCTGGCTGTAAATTTACTAGCTTCGTGTAAACAACTTCTAGCATGATGCCAGGCCAGGACAGTAAGTCAGGATTGTATGTTGAATACTAGCTTGTTATCCTTTTTTTTTCGATGAGAATTTGTGACCGCACCATACGAGCCGTTGGCTAGACGACGAGCGTGTGTGGGGCTCTCTCGGAAGACTGTCGGGTCTACCCACTAAGCGCCCCGGTGTTCTCCCTGCCCTTATGGATGCGCGTGGTAGGGTCCACAAATCGATACCACTACCCATGCGCCCGGGCTAGCTTGACCATAATGGTCGATCCCCCGGACGAAGAAACCTTACGGTGGCTCGGGGCCAACCGTGTACACAGGCCTCCACGGCAGGGTCATTGTTTGAGCAAATGCCCGCCTTCCTGCCACTAGCTTGTTATGACTTGAAAAATTAGCCTCGTGTCACCCGGCCAAGTGATCATAGTAAGGGTCCTGGTGGTAAGTAGCTACAGTCGCCTCACCATAATACACGTGGTGATCTAAGGTTCTAAGATATCTAAGTACTTAAAAGTGAGAAATGGTAAAGAAATGGTAAAATAAATTATTAAAATTAATATTTTCATTTCATTCTAATGAGAAATGAGTTGTTTTGCGTAGTATATGAAAGTTACGAAAAAAAAATTCGCTACTCATCGATTCGTCGCGAATCAATTTGTCTACTCGCAACCTACATATCGATAATTTTGATCGATTCGCCACGTTATTTAGCGACGGTATATGTCAATCCCATACATTTTGTTCTTATCGAACTTCGTAACCTTTTTTGAATTATAACTTTGTCTAGGCTCCCAGAACCCTAAAAATAGTGATAGATGCACATTGACTGTCAAAATTAAAGGGGGAAGGCGATAGATTTTTTGTTACACAATCAAGGGGCAGATTAATTAGTATCGCCGCCATTTGCGAACTTGTCATTGTGTTATAACAACAGAAATACTGCTTCTAATTGGTCCGACTCGCGGATCACGTACGTTCTCAAGAATGGCCAAACTGGGTCAATGTGTAGCAAGTTTCCGTGTTGCCATATTCCAAACTTGCTACACTGTAACATACTGTTTTGCTGTTCATGATTTATTGCCATCGGCTAACGATAATAGCGCATCGTGCTGTGCGCAAACAACGCTAATAGTTACCACTTACCATAATGTGTAGGTACATTTTTGAATTTTGTGCATATATTTGTCAAGGGGGGCGTATGTTCAGTAAGAGCTGGCACAATGGGTGAGATCAGTTTTCTTTTATACAGCAATGTTGGCTAAGAAGCAGGCTCTAGTCAGCTTATCCCTTAGGCAACGTAACAGATTTCCCCGCCTCAAAAAAGGCTGCCTATCTTATGGTAAATATGACGCCTTCAGCGTAATTGTTGATTCGGTGGTACTCTTCAAATACACATTTTTTATTACAATATCTTCGCCAATTGGCACTATATTTGTACGTTTTCTTTCTAAAATAATCTCGACTGTCATGCAATAAATTATATATATTTTATTTAAAAAAATAACACAGCTTTGTCAATGTTGGCGTCGAGTTATGATAAAGTATTAATATTTGCAAAGAGAATACCTACAGTTACAATTCGGAAAATAAACAGGAAATCTACGACCAACGACGACAAATGTACGTTGCCAATTTGTGACATAAGATGACAAGTCACAGAATCTTACACATTAAATTTCACTAGCTCTGTTACACTTCAAACTGGAACATAGCAAAATTATACACTTTCAAACTTTTTGTAATTTAATTAGGAGTCTAATTAAATTACGTTTGAAAGTGTATAATTTTGCTATGTTGGTTATTATAGGCGATACCTGTAAGTTATCATTCACTCATATTATTACTTCAACCCATATATCGACGTCCCACTGCTGAAAATATGCCTCTTAGTCGAGGAAGAATTGACTCTCTACATCATACTGGCCAGAATAACCAGATGGCTTGAGTCGGCTTGTGTAGGGTTTTGTTACGAATTTTCGATCTGTTCAGTTCAATCGCAAGAAAACCCCTGACACTAAAAGTTAACCGTTTATTTGCGACATACCTACACTACACAGAAAGTATAGAAGAGCGCTGACATCGTTTCTAAATCCGTCACTGTATCAATTAAATTAATAATCATTTATTAATCAAAATAATAATTAAACAATTAAATGCGATTAATTGTCTGCATAATCTTATTTCAATTTCATTATTTGCAAAAACATAATTTTGAATATTTAGTTGTAATTTTTATAACAACGCCACTGTTTATCATTCTTATATTGTTGCTGAGATAATCGTGGTAGATACTAACGCTTAATTCTGTAGGATTAATCTTAAACCAATACCGATTGATCGATGTTGGGATTGTGATTGTTTGTAAGCTATTCGTATGCTTATAGCTAGATAGATCTTTCACTGCGCGGTAGTCCCGCACGGTTTCGTGCGGCCATCCGAACTCAGCTTTACTACAATATCCCCCCGCGTGCAACACCAGATAACCTGCTTAAGGCGCATAGTAGGGTCAATCATAAAAAAATCACTGCAGAAAAAACAGATTTTCTTCATAAATATTGAATAAAAAAATCTTTAAAAAACATATGTTATTATTCAACACAATCTTTAGAGGATGGTCTTTTAAATTTTTTGATAAATTAATTAAAACTTGGTTAAAATGTGACCCAAACATGCCTCGATTTTAAAACTTTAAACCTAATCGCGTCGTAAATATTAGGTTAAATCATATACTTTCGATTTCAATAAATAAAGTGAACAATATTCTAGCGGATGGTCTTTTTAGATTTTTCTTATTCACCTTTATTAATATTTAATTGAAATAATTCATCTTACGCGTAAAGGTTTGCTTAAAAATTCCCCTCACTCTCACTCACTCCTGTGCGGGACGATCGCCGGAAGGTTATTGGGACCACGGTGCGCCTTAAATTTAGATTACGGACTAGAGAACAGTCCCTCTTAAATCTATTATTGATTACTACAGTACCTTCTCTATAAATGAGCCTGAAAGTGTCAGCGTGCCGGTGGCCGTAGAACTGCCCGGCGATGACGTCGCTGAACGCCTTGATGACGTGCAGCAGCCGCGCGTTGGCGGACGGTATGAGCTCGCCGCCTCCCGACGCTGATGAGCTGCCTGCATTGTGCCGCTCCTCGACCCCGGGGCCCGCGTGCGCCACTAAATATACCTTGGAGAAAAGAACACCTTTGTATTTTTATATCTACACAATTTAAAGGCAGCTTACGAGATCTCTACGACATCCATTCAGTCTTTGAATAGATATCGTAGAAATGTCGAATCAAACTCTTAATCAGTTTGTGCTGTAATGCTAAGTTTGCACTTAGCATTAGGAGAGCCGTATTAAAGCAATATTTTTTTAAATAATTATTGCTTTAATAGAAGCTCATTCATATAATAAAGAGAAAGAAAAACTCGGTTTTCGAATAACTATAAAAACAACCAAGATATAAGGTATTAAAGATTTTCCTCCATCTCTTTCTAGCAAAACGGCAATTTACATGGAGTTTATATGGCCGTACTCAACAATGACGTCACGGTTAATGTCGGATCTCTCTGTTCCAAATTAACAGCTTTAAATGCTCGTATCTAATGTATTTCTAAGCCTATTTTAATTCTAATTTCACATGATTGCATCTTTTTCTACTGTATTTTAATATTTTAAGACGAGACGTGAAAATTAGAATTCAGTCATCATCCCAATTATTTGCTTCCTATGAATATAATGAAATATTTGAAAAGAATTTCAAACATAACAGTTGTATTTGTAAACTTTTAATAATCAATAATGCAGGCTTACAAGAGGAGGACTATTTGCGTTAATGAACCTACTTCCACACTCGCTATTTCATATCATCTCATAACTCTGCTTGGGTACCTCCGTCTTACCTATTTCTGCCGCAAAGCAGCAGTGCTTGCATTGCTGTGTTCCCGTTCGAAGGGTAAGATATGGCAGTGAAATTACTGGGCACCATGACTTTATCTAAAGTCACAAGTTGGCAACGTACGATGTGGTTCTTGTGGGGGTTGCAGCGAGTGGCTCCAGAATTAAACTGTATAAAGTATATTCAGGAAAATTATCTTCGCTGTACACTGACTACTATAAAGCCAAGGATTCACCAATTGGTTAATAAAGTGCAGCCACAATGCTCTCATTTATTGTATGTTTATTTTTCTTAATTGATTACCTACTTTTGAATAAAACTAAACACGCCAATATTTTCATCGTTTGTTTAATTTTCTTATTCTGACTCCTCATTTCGGCAACCAGGGGGCGTAGTATTTTAGCATAATGTTGGGTGAGGCGCATAGGGTAAATGGTTGGGAAACCCTAGTCTAGACCCACAGAGCATGCTATTATAACAAAAATCCTTGGCATGTTGTAGCACAGTTCTTCACTTACCATTTCACTCTTTCTCCTGGCTTTCAATAAGACCTGCTCCAGCCACTCCCACTGCGCTCTCCCCCGATGCGAGTGCGACCCGTCACTCCTCGCCGCCCCACCAGACCAGAGCACACTGTTGAGCACCACGATCCTTAACTTGCTATGTGACTGCTCTATTGTATAGTAGCCACCTGTAGACATATATTTTCGTTGTTATTTTGTATTTTTTGAGTATTATTTTTAAAGTGACACTTTTTTTACATCGTCTCAATTTTATCCGTCCATCTATCGTATGTCGTCCGTCCATCTATTACACAAAAACATGAGATCTTTAATTTCACTATTTCATATACGAGTAAGTCAGGATTGGTGTAATGCTTTAGATCTTTGAATTTAAATCAGTGTGGTAATGGTTCGATCCTATTGTAGAGCACTGTTTTTTTTAATAAATTTGTTTTTTTTTTAATATTTTTTATTTATAAATTTCTTTTCAAAAGAGAAAGATTAAGATAAAAAAGCGATTTTAATACCCTAAAATCGAACAATTTCTTCAATTAAAGCCAGAGGCTTTAATCTAGTTGAAGTCATTCTCTGTGAGTAAGTTACTGTAATTGTATTACGATACCACTCATTTCTATATACATTTCAAAAAAGTAACGATATAAAACAAGAAAATCTGAGATCCTTTTAGTTTTTAATACAATGGTACATATTTTCTTTGCGATTGACCCACTTCCCTGGCCCAGACGGCTTGAATTTGAAGAAACGTTGAAGTTTTTACATCAAACAAAAAGAAGGTTACGCGATGTGAAATAATGAAGGACGACTCTATGATCCTCCCGTGATTTATGTAATCGAAGGGGAGGGAATCTCGAAATCGCGGGGAGGAATCCTTGAGATTTAACTTATGTAACTAGCTCGTGCTTATCATTTCTATTTATGTTTGAATGGGGCCAAGGAGGACTTCAACATCTATCCAGTATTTTAAAGGCTCTAATTCAAAACTCAACAGATATAAATTGGAAATCTCTCTCTTTCAAATCGGCGACGTTGTCAGTTTGCGTTCATTCAATGTGTTGGCTACAAATTCCTTCAGTGTCCATATTAGTTTAGTTCGCAAATGGAGCAAGCGGGTGACGTTTAGGTATCCATAGGACGGGTATAGAACCAGAGCTCGCCCCAAAATAAGATTAGGACGAGTTTAAGCTGACACTAGGGCCACGCTAGGACGAGAGTGGCAACTGACAGGCAACAGTGGAAAAAGTTGGAGGAGGCCTTTGTCGCAAGACATACTGAGTTAAACGATATTCTATAGTATAAGAGAAGTGTTTTTGGACTCGGAAATAAAGGCTTTTTTATTTTATTTATTTTTTAGTTTAGTATTTTTTGGATATTTTATAAAATTAAATAGGTAAGTTAAAGGACATTGGACATTTTTACTATGGAACATTTACCCACGGCGAACAAAAATAAAATTTGATTAGATGTATAGATAATTACATCTAGATTATAATGGGATAGGTCGCATATCTATGGGTCGTGGGATTAACGCGAAAATGACTATAAAAGTATAAAAAAATAATAAGAATAGTATTTATTTATTTATTTTCTTGCAAAAATCAAAAAGATATAGAGGTAAGATAAAGGAAAAATATATTTTGGATTCATTTCTATTCTGCTACATTTAAACACAAGGCACAGGGAGATAGATAACAGTAGTTAAACAGATCACACAACGCATGACGAAGTGACAGCCATGGAATTATTACTCAAACAGGAATGAGCTCTTCAAAATATTGTAGTTCAAATTTGGACTTTATTTCTATGTGAATAAAGACTAAACACTTGAAAGTGCAAAAGTCTGTCGAGAGAGGTAGCAATAACTGTACCTTTTATCCCTTTCCCACAGTGTTGCTACTGTTGTATATTTTATAATTTAGTAGTTATGAAACAACTATTGGTAGATGAAGATTTTTTATTATTGTTTATTTTAATTACTTTTAACGCCCAAAATACCTAAATTGGTTTTTTTTTGGAATAATTATAACATGAAATAAATTTAATTATCATATTAGCCTACTATTAATAATTATAACACTATGATTTTACGTACAGGAAATATTCTAGTGGTAGTATTCAAAAAATATTATATTGCAACAACGATTCTTTGTCAATGTCAGTAATTTTCGTTGTCATTGTAGTAGGGTGACCACATGGTATTAAATATTATAGCATTTTTTAACATTTTTCAATAAAAGTAATTTATATTAGTTATTTATTGTTTAGCTTACACGATGCGATGTTAAGTTATTAGAAAAAAAGGAATTGGCATTAACATTCTGTTCAAGATATTGGCGAAACCACAAAAGTTTTAAATATTGTTGAAACAGTTCGACTCACACTGATGTGTTTTTAATTCTTTTCTTCTTAAAATATTACTCATTCTTTTACTACGTATGTATTTAAATATCACAGAGAGATTTTAGTGTTGACTCATTTTTGACAAGTTGACATATTTGATTATCTTACTGATTGGAAAGACCCATCTATTGAAAGACAATCATTGACATTCATTATTTCTAAATAATTATTATATTAATAAAACCTATCTTGTATTGAAAAGCAGATATAAAATTCTTTTGCGCAACTCATTTTGAAATAATAGAATATAATATTTCTTTGTTGTACAGTAAGCTCCTCGTCACGCTATACTGTTTGACCTTTGGACGGTTCTTATGACGCTCGTAATAGCGGCGAGTTTCGCAGTGTAAATGTAAAGCTTGAATAGCTCCCATTCAAGCTTTACATTTACACTGCGAAACTCGCCGCTATTACGAGCGTCATAAGAACCGTCCAAAGGTCAAACAGTATAGCGTGACGAGGAGCATACTGTACAACACCAACCAGCTTAAAGTCAACATATAAATAATACACTTAACACTAATTGTACAGAGGGCAACCTTGTCGCTAAAAGCGATCTCTTCCTTAAAAATCGTGATTATTAAGCATATTATGATTTTCCAAAGCATCTTTCAGGTTAAATGTCATCGTTTTTAAGAAAAAATCCCTATTTTGTAGAATTTGTGGTCAACAAACTTACGAAAGAGACAAACGGTACAGTTATTTATCTCTCGCTCGGCACACTTTTTTAAGCAAGAGCTCATTCCTGTTTGAGTAATAATTCCATGGTGACAGCTTTTCGGGCGCGGTCGTCGCGACAGTCAATTTGTTTCAATAAAGTGCGCCAACACTATGAATGGAAACTTTTTGGATGCGTTCCGTTATACTATTGTTTTTTTACATACGACAGGGAAGATCTTGGCCTTGATCTCACCTGATGGTAAGTGACGATAAAGCCGAAGGTGGAAGCGAGCTTCACCAGGACTCCTCAGCAACCGAGGAACTGGCTTTCTTACCTCTTGTCGGAACACAACAATGCTATTAACATTGTTGTTATGGCGAAAAACTCAGATAAGACGGCGGTAGCTAGCCAGGCGGGCTCAAAAGCACTATTACCGACGAAACCGAGCGAGTAGAAAAACTTCTGCCTCCATGGGGAATTAAACCCCAGACCTCCCGATCAACACCTAGTGGTCTCAACCACTAGACCACGGAGGCGGTTAAAGTCTTTTTGTTATTTTTTATTAAGTCTTAAAAGTAGGTAGGTGAGTCTTGGTCTTAAAAGTAACGTAAAAGTAACATTCTGTGTCGTGCAACATGGAGGTAACGTGAAAGAGTCAAACAAAAGTAACGTAAAATGTTACAAAAGTAACATCCTGGCAGTAACAGAGTAATACTTAGATGGGTCCCAGGGCATGCGGGAATCACTGGCAACGAATGTGCCGATGAGCTCGCCAGGGCTGGCGCCGAAGGAACGCAATATGGTCCTGAACCATTCTGTGGTATACCCAAAAGCCTCGCCCGTCTAACGCTTGAAACCCATTACGACAATAAGTCCTACAATGCGTGGCTGCATATGCCAGGACTTAAACACTCTAAGGCACTCATAAAAGCCTATGACCGTAGTTCCTGCAAACAGATCCGAGGATTAAGCAGGAACAACATACGCACTTTGGTCAGAGCCCTCACTGGACACTGTCGCCTTAATAAGCACAAGTCCATCATGGGGTTGAGTGAGTGCAGAGAGTGCAGGGTCTGCTACGAGGCAGAAGAGACACCTATGCACTTGCTCACAAACTGTGGACCACTGATGCGTAAACGCAGCCTACACCTGGGCAAACACTTACTGTCACCAGATGAGGTCAAGCACCTCTCCCCCAAGAAAATACTGCACTTTTTAGAAGATGCTGGGCTTGTGGGAGAACTGTAATAGTGGCGGTCACAATAGATCTCGTAGGTCGCAGTGACAAAACATAGCCGCTCATTCTAACAAAAAAAAAAAAAAAAAAAAAACATCCTGGCAACGCTGTCAACTGGCGCAAGCGCACGTGACATAACTCGTTTTACGAGACTATGCGAGAGAGAGAGAGAGAGACAGAGGGAGGGGGAGTGAGACGAACAAAACATTCCAACCGCATTACAGGTATTATTCAGATGGTAAATACATTTTTATTTGAATACGCTCGCAGCTTCGCCCGCGTTATTTTTGTTCTCCCGTGGGAATTTTATATTTTCCCTCAGGAAATATAATTTTGTAGCCCATGTTCATCAGGAATAATGTAGGATTCTAAGTGACAAAGAATTTTTCAAATCAGTCCAATAGTTTCGGAGCCTATTCAGTGCAAACAAACAATCAAATCTTTCCTATTAATAATATTTACGAGTAGTATAGAAAAATGAACAAAATACTCGTATGATATAAAAAAACTGTAGGCGGGTCAAAAATAGGTAGCGAGGAGCGAAGCGACGAGCATGGTTTGAACATGAACCAGCGCGCGAGCCGAGCGTGCCGCGGCAGCGGCCGGTGTAGCGCCAGAAACGACTTTATGTGTATTCTGGACTTTATGCATACTTATTGCTCGTGGAAACGTTCTTAGTAACAACATTATTAATTAAAGCAATATGATCATTGAATGTTATGAAGAAAAAAGATCTGAAAAAAAATATATGTATTTAAAATGGTTCTTGGTAGTAACAGTATTAATAAAAAAATATGATTACTAACTGTTATGAGCTCCGTTGGTAGTAATAAAAATGTATGAATAAAAAAAGTATGAAAAATAAAATTATGAAGAGTGATTATTATGAACACAAATCGGTAGTAAGACAAAGAATAGGATTTAGAACATTATGTGAGCCAATATGGACCCCGTACACAGTCAATAAACATTTTCATATTTTACTAACTGGTAGAGAATGCCTCAGGCATTAAGTTCGCTTTTTGTACACTTTACTGTATACTCTACTACGAAAAAGAAACAAAAATAAATAGATAAGGTGGCCCTCCAGTTTTTTTTTCTAAATTTTTTTATGATTGGGCATGAAATTCTTATAAATACAAAAAAATACTTTAAAACCTAAATTTTCACCCTTCTACCACCAACCTCTATTTTTAATAGCGATATTAGTATTTTTCTGGCGAAACGTAGTTCGCGGGTTATAGTAATTTCTTATCTTGCGGAGCTACTGGAAGAGATTTCATTTATGGAATAAGCTGTTCCTTTATACATTTTGTCTTCTGTGTTGTCTGATTTTATGCGTGCAAAAATTGTTAAATAATCGAAAAATATTAAAATTAATCTAAGGAAAAAGATGTATACCTATATTAGGTCCTTACATATGAAATTAGCGTTTTGCCGTACTGGCCACTTTGATCTCAAATATCTCCTCTATGGTTAGGAATTCCAAATTCAAATTTATACAGCTATTTACTCATGTATTTGTGTTGCGAAAATTATAATTCACTTGTTTTTTCCTCAATTGTTTTTTTTTCTTTGCGTCACTCAGTTTACAAAATGGCAAACTTAAAATATCGCGTTATTTACGAGTACGAGTTCCACCGTGGTGCTGCAGTAACGGCTCGAAGGATTAATGATGTGTATGGCGAAGGGGCCCGCAAAAGAAAACACTGTGCGTTTTTGGTTCCAACGTTTTCGTTTTGGAAATTTCGACCTGCAGAACAAGCCCCGTGGATTCACTATATAAAAATTAACTTTTCGTCTGCTCACCTGTTTCAAAAGTCTGAAGTGCTTCGGTGGGCAGCCACTGCATCCACATATCCACCAGTCTCCTGGAGGGCGGCGGGTCGTTGTGGCCCAGCGCCGGGAACACGAACTGGCTGCTGAAGGTCCGGCTGAGGACGTCCGTCACGTTCCTCACTGCCTCCAGCTTGAAGTCCTCAGTCATGTGCTCCATTGACGATGATAGGATGTCGCTGCGAGAAGGAATGGTCAGTTAGTGTGTTACATTGTGAAGAAACTTGGTGGTGTGATGGTTTGAGTATTAGGCGTTACTATTGCTTAAGTTAAGCGACGTTGATCATGATAGGACTTTAAAAACACTGAAAAGTTAAAAATAATAGGTACAGACAACATCACACATCTATATTGAAGTCGGTGCCAAACGATGATCTCCTAGAAAGTCTTAAAATTTGTCACCGACTTCAATATAGAAGTGTGATGTTGTCTGTACCTATTCTTATATAATTTTTAACTTTTTAGTGAATGAAATCTTTTTAGTGAAAGAAACCCTAATTTAATACCCTAATTAAATGAGGGTTTCCCTCGATTTCCCACTTGAAGCGGTTCTATTTGTCTCGCACTCTTCAACTGTTAATTTGTTTTATCAATTTATTGTATTTCAATCTTAGACTACCATAATATTCTCACTATTATTCTATAAATATGTCATTTATTAAACACAAGTTCCAAGGGATTGATTCCCGTAATTGTTTTTTAAATGTTTCATTATTTAAATACCCAAAAAATATTCCGAGTTCTCTATAGTACTAGTATTATGTAATCTGTGGCATAGGTATTACCCAGCTTCACGCACGCACGCACAAGGTACGCACACGCGTACTATTCGTGCATAACTAGGAACCGATCTCGTCGGTTCGGTTCGGTTTCAGCGTTCATTCCTCCCACATACGTGTCGGCTCTGGAATGAACTCCCAGCTGCGGTGTTTCCTGAGCGCTACGATATGTCCTCCTTCAAACGAGGCTTAAGAAGAGCACTTCTCTCCAGGTAGGCAGTGAGTGACTGAACTGTGCCCCTGGCATTGCAGATGTCTATGAGCGGTGGTTACCACTTAATTCAGGTGGGCCACTGGCTCGTCTGCCACCGTAAGTAATAAAAAAAATTTGTTACAAACAACTCTTATGTACGCGACCTTACGTGGATTAGAAGAGTGAAAGCAAAATCATTGAGCAAGAAAAAGACATTGAAACGTTTACTGAAACTTATAAATATTTTTATAAGTTTCAGTAAACGTTTTATCTTATAAAAATTTCTTCAGATTTAAAAAAAATGTTAAGCTAGTTATTTGTTAATTTGTTTTCTGTTTATTATTATATTAGTTATTATATTATAATATTAGTTATTTGTTTTCTGCGTAATCGATAAAACTACTTTTTTAGTCAATATATATTTTGTCTAAGGTAAAAATGCATAAACAAATAATTTGTGTTGCTCTTTTACATGGCGTAAAAATCAATAAATCGACATACGACCACTTATGCTTTTGTTCTTCTCAAGATACGACTTATTTTATAAATAAATAGTAAATTAGCCTACTCGCTTAGGGTAATGATGAAGTAATGAACTTCGATGCTCTGGAAACGTGGGCTTTTAACCTATTGTGTCCATTGTCTTGATGTCTGATCTAGAACCTTCTGTCTTGGAAATCCATGGTAAAACAATGGTTGGCGTAAACGACGATGCTGGCATCAAGTTCATGTCAACATTATTGACAATACCTCGTTCTCTTAATGTCAACATTATATTTTTTATATCTTCCGGGTTTCGGGTGGGACGACTAGCATATATATAAACATTAATTTAATGAATAATAATTATACTTATTATTATATACTTTATTGCGCACATATCTAAATATAAACATAGTTATAAATTGCTTTAAAAAGGCGGACTTATCTCTTCCAGTCAACCTGTAAGTGTGTTGGAAATAATATAAGTAGAAGGAAACATCAAAGTACACAAGTGAGATATTAGATTACATTATTAGAAATACATTTGTATTACTACAATAAACACAACATACATAAGTACCTATATATAAACATATAAATATACATAAATACACACTATAATATACAGATGATGACAATGCGATTTCTAAGGCGGATTTAATACTAGCGAACGAAAGTGCTGCCTCAGCCTGTATTTAAAGCAAGGCACGGAAGGACTCTGTTGGACTACAGAGGGCAGGTGGTGGCACGAAAGCTAAAAGAGTGTAGCAAAAAGTTTGTTTTAGGCTTGGGGAGGTTTAGCATTTCAGAGTAGCATTGGCGTATGGGGGGGAGGCAGTATATGAAACCGCGAACGGAGGTACTGTGGGGAACTAGGATCTCTAAGGATTCTGAACAGAGTTGTTAAAATGTGCATATTACGACGTTCACGGATCGGAAGCCATTTCAGCTCGGAACGATAGGAGGAAATACGATCGAATTTGCGAAGACCAAAAATAAATCTTATAGTCAGATTTTGAAGTCGCTCAAGCTTGTCAAGAAGTTTTTGGTTTAAATCTAGAAAACAGACATCGGCATAGTCTAAAATAGGAAGTAAAAGAGCTTGCTCAAGCATAATTCTAGTATTGAATGGGAGCAAGTATTGGAGTAGCTTGAGAGAGCGAGTTGCTTAGATAAGTTTGTACGGAACCCTTTGGTGCGTTAGTCCAACTCGCACTTAGCTTGGTTTTTATATGGCTTCATCACTCATTTACAGGGTAACTCATTAATCACCCCAGAAAATTTAAGGAACGCCTCAGGATACATCATTACATAGAAAATAAAAAAAATACTACACTAAACTAGTGCAGTACTATTTTTTTTATTTATGTATAATTAAATAGGTGAGTTATTTTTTATTAATATTTAAATCATTCTACTACCGTGCCCTGAAGCGTGAGCGTCCCTTAAATTTTCCGGGGTGATAAAAAGTAATCCTGTATAACGTAGGATTTAAATGACATGACTTATATTATTTGTTTATTTGGGGGACCTTTCATTTGGCATAATGTTGTTTGTCATAAAGACGCTTGGCATAAATCACTAAGCATAATAATCGAAAAGCATAACATTAACGTCACATAATTTTTCCTTTGCATAATTTGTATAAGGCACAATTATGCAAAGGCATAATTTTATGAAGCATAATTAATGAACTCCCTTATTTCTTTTGACATAATATTGATAGTCCTAAAATGTTTTGCCATAATTTTAAGTGTCGTAATTAATGATAACCCTAATATTTTGGGGCATTTCTTATAATTAGAAATGAATTTATTTTAAAGGATATAACGTTCATTAGATACAATGTTTACTCTGTTTTACTAAACTTTTAATTAAACTTTTATTATATTTGAATAAAATAACATTTCATATATTATTTTATTCAAATATCATACTAATTTATATTCTATATTTTCATTTGATATATTTTTTTCATAGTATATATTGATTTTTTATTTGACAAAGTATTTCATTCATGCTATTAGTGACAGAAACGAATCGCTGCAAAACCGGCTCCACGTAGTCTTGTTTGTCCTACCCCTAGAGTGTAATTCAAACCCGCGTAGGCGCGTAGGGGCGAGGCGGCCCGCAAGCTGAGGAGCAGGTGGTTGTAACACCATCTGCGACGATAAGCTCAAAAACCATCTGCGACGATAAGCTCGCGTGGGACCGCCGGAGCCCCGCAGCGTCGCAGCACTAACAGAAACCATGCTTGCTTGCAAGGTACATGCTTGCTTGCGTGGTACATGTTTGCTTGCACTGTGCATACTGGCTTGCATGTTGCATGCTTGCTTGCATGTTGTATGCTTGCTTGCATGTTGCATGCTTGCTTGCAAGGTGCATGCTTGCTTGCGTGGTGCATGCTTGCTTGCGTGGTACATGCTTGCTTGCACTGTGCATACTTGCTTGCATGTTGCATGCTTGCTTGCATGTTGCATGCTTGCATGCATACTGCATGTTTGCTTACATTGCCGCATGCTTGCGCGCAAGTTTATGCCTAGAGAAATTCTGCGTAAACGTATTGTTCGATGTGATTAATATGCTAAACATTAATTATGCTTTGAAAAATTATGCGTCAAGTTGTTCTGTGTTTTGAGTTTATGGGTTTTAATACTTATGACAAATGATTTTCTGCCACACAATATTATGCTTATTACCATTCTGCTTCCTGATTATTATGCGTCTTGATGATTATTTCAATCGAAATTATGGAATATGATTTTATGACAATAATTTTTATGCCTAGAAATAGAGAGCCGTTTATTTGGTTGGGGTATTTGTAGACCCCCGCTTTCGACAAATTTATTAAAATAAATTCAGGTGTCTACCGGTGAAGCACGTTTTCATGGTTTCGTTTCATAGACGAAATTGTTTTTCTTGTTCCACTTCCGCGATCTCTTCAACAAATCGCTTTAGTAGGAATATCAGTCATACCATACGATCAGTCATAACGATTTTCATCAAATCCATTAGCAGAGAGATTCATTCTAGAGATCTTTTGAAAAAAAAACATCTTTCCTACAGTTGGTAACTACTGAAAATCTGTAATTAAGTAACACTAATAAAACTGGCATAATGTTATTATTAAACGTTATTGTGAAAAATGAAACTGACAACATATAGGTAGATGATTCCTGTACAAATTACTAAGTATCATCAATGTCTTATTTCCAGTAGTGTGCTTATTATTTTAATAATAATTTCAGTGTAGGATTAAGCGGGGAATTCATTATCAGACTGCCCGCGGGCCACCCGGCCCGGCCCAAATCTGTCGCTTGCCCGTTTTGAAAACACACATAGCGGGCCATCATTTAGTGTTTCGGAGAACTGCAGTTTGGTCAACTGTACAAATTGGAGGTGTAATTGCAATGGAAGTAAGAAAAAGGAAAAGAGAATGGTGCAAGAACTGGTACCTAAAGAGAAATAAATACAGTCATATGTCCTTATTGGAAGAATTGGATTCATATTAAACAATTCAAAAGAATCGCAAACCTTAAGTGGCAGTGGGCAGGATACATCGCTCGTAGGACTGACGGGCGGTGGGGCGGAAAGGTCCTCGAGTGGCGACTGCGTATCGGGAGACGCAGTGTTGGTCGCGGGAAGCCGCTGGATGCGGGAGGCGCAGGACCGATTGGTATGGAGATCCTTGGGGGAGGCCTATGTCCAACAGTGGGCGTTTCTTGGCTGATATGATGATGATGAATTCGAAATAGTCGAAACAAACATGCGCTCTCATCGAACTCTGGCGCGTGAATGCAGGCGGGCTGCCCGGCGCGACCATTCACGTTCAGACTTTTCTGTTCGTTCGTTCAGATTTTGTCTGTACCCGCGCAGACAAAATGCGATCCTCCGGGCAGCCCGCGACCGACGGGCTTGCCCGTTCCCATTGCCTAGCATTAGACGTGGGTCGTTAGGTACGTTATTTTCAAGAAACGTAACGAAACCGGTGACTTGGTCGGCGTCACCTGTTTCAAAACTAGTGATTTTTGTAACCAGCTATTTTTATTCAGCTATTGTGATTGTTTGCGTAAATACCTCCACCAACTATACAGTTACACACGAAAGGAAAATAAATTAAATCACTATCAAAGTGTTTGTAATCAATAAATTTCCCTTCATACATTATTCAGGCTTAGGACTGACTGCGTTAAATGTATGATTGACTAGATTTCCGTTCGCTACTTCGCCCGTGTTATTATTTTTTTCCCGTGGGAATTTATGTTTTCCCGTAGGAAAAATAATTTTGTAGTCTATTTAAGCCCGGATAATAAATTTCGTAGAAATTTTAGCAGATTTTTAAAATTTTCTATAGAAACTTTCAACCTCTATTTTGCACCCTAAGGGGGTGAATTCCAATAAACCATGAAACACATGTTAAATATGTTTAAGAGCATGAATTTCAAGTTTTATCAAAATCGTTGCCAATTTAATGATTTTTCCATACAAACTTGCAACCCCTATTTCATCCCTTTTGGGTTAAAATTTTTTCAAAATCCCTTCTTAGTGTTCGTCCACATTTTGAATTAAAATAACTGTTCAAACACGTTTCTACCATTAGCGGTTACGGCTGTGCGTGCGATTAGTGTTTACTAGGAAACTATGATTTTAATAACATTTTTTTATAATATTATACACATTTACATTTTTATACACATTTTTTGTTTTATTAATTTGATAGGTAATTGAGTTTATGACCCTATCAAAAATCTTTTTGGGTCTAAGTTAACATTTAAATACGTCAATTGGACAACTACTCACACCCAACAATCACAGTAATAACGCATTTACAAAAATCACTACTTGTAATTTTGTCTCGAAACTAGTGATTCGGTTTCATGCCGCGTAGCTGGTTATTGTAACTAGTGACGTGAAATAACGCCCACGTCTACCTAGCATTCATGAGCAGACATGGGACAGACTTGCCCGTGACGGGCAGCCCGGCGCGGGCAGTCTGGTAGTGAATTCCCCGCTAAGCAAATTAGCGCGACAAAAAGCAAAACATTGTGCTCTACGTTATGTGTATGGTGTCAGTATAAAGCAGCTTTTTGGGCTCGATTTTACAAAGAAGAGAATAGGTCGCCAATTCACTATTTATTATTTTTGTAGGAGATTCCTTGACGGGATCCCGTGTATTATTGTTTTACAGATGTGCCAACTCCCTACATTGGCAGTATTAGCTAATTTCCGTACCTAATCCACCTGTTCCTAATATTTATTCAGTATCGGCATAAATATTCGGAATAGGTTAGGAATGTATTAGATTAGTATAGTAATCGGTCCTAATGTAATGGGACTTTTGGGACAACAATATGATAAAAATGTCAGTTCCACTTGTCCCATGGGATTACTGGGACGTCATCGTCTCAGTTGTCCCATGATGGGACAACTCAATGGAACTAGTGGGATAGACAGTATTTATTCAGTATTGGCATAATATTCGGAATAGGGAATGTATTGGAATAGTAATAGTTCCTCATATTTATTTAATACTGGTATAAATATGTATTGAGAATAAGGATAACATAATATTTACTTCATTCTTGATTCAAGTTTAATATTTTTTAACAGTTTTTTTTGTGAGTATGTTACGCGATTACTTCGCCCATTGTGGACCAATTTTCAAAATTCTTTTTGTGTTTGATAGAGTATATAGTTCTGGAGTAGTTTCATTGTGACCAAAGTCAGTATCTGATGATGGGATCCCAGTAAATGAGGGAAACCCTTAAATTTCATGGGTACGTGTAACATTGGGTTTTCTTTATTTAGGAATAAGAAGATTGGTTTATGAAATAAGTAAGCGGTATTTATTAATATAGACACAGCAGTACAGATCACATAACAACCAAAGAGTATTATAATACTAATACTTCAATAGATACAGACTATACATATACACGGTGTTTCATAATAACCAATAAATAATTAATGCGTTATCTAAAACTAATTATTAAAATGTGTTTAAACGTAATGTCATTCAACCCAAAATTTCCATGTATATCATAGTATAATCATCATGTCTATGATTTACATGAAAATTTTGGGTTGAATAACATTACGGGTAAACACAACTTAATAATTAGTTTTAGATAACGCATTAATTATTTATTGGTTATTATGAAACACCGTGTATACGTTACATCTCCCTTTTTTTGTAAATGAATGTTTGGGCGGTAACAATAGGTTGATGCAAAACAGAAGCTACCCACATGAAGACAAATTCGCAGCGTTTCAATAAACATATAAAAACGGATCATTCAAGATTATATTCATTCATATTCGTACTCTCTTTGTAACTACAACTTCTAATAAACGTATTCGTCATAGTCGTTAATAAAAGTTCTCATTGAAAAGCACCCAGTCTATACGTCCCTTAACATCTGGTCCTTCAAGAGCCGAACATTATACAGAGAAATTATAGAAGAAATAATACTATTCAAGAAAGAAGTGTCCGAAGGATTATTGTAACTACCCTAAAGAAGAGGAATTGTTGGCAGTCCAAAGGCAAGGTACCGGTCAAGACATTCCTATTTCTTTCCATTCCATTTGCTTTGTGCGTTGGTGCTGTGTTAAATTTCTCACAATCGTAATAATTGCACGCGAATTCCGTAATTGTTTTGTGTGAACATTAGTGTCTTTCATAAACCGCTAAAATGAGTGACGATGAAATTGTTAAATTACCCACCGACGGTAATCTCAAATCAAATCGGAGGTCAAAATCGCCTAATCCGGTCGGTGTTATAGTAAATTCGCGTATCATTGAGCTTAAAAAACAGCGTAGCACAATTAAAGGAAGGTTGACTTTGTTTGAAAAGTATTTAAAAAATTTAGATCAAACAAAGTTAACAGATAGCCAACAAGTAGAACTGAGTATGCGTATTAAGTCTAATGAACAATATTTCGAACAATTTAACCAAATTCAGTGTGAAATTGAAAACGGGGTAGATGAAAACGATTTTATTACACATTTAGAATATAGGGATTTGTTTGAAAAACAATATTATTCTATTATGAGTAGCGCTAAGTGTTTGTTAAATAATATTGAACAAAATGACATTTCTAAATCTAAAATTTTAAAATCTACCAGCGTAAAATTGCCTGAAATCAAGCTACCCGCTTTTGACGGTTCGTTTGATAAATGGCTCGAGTTTAGGAATTCTTATATCACAATAATACATAATCGTCAAGATCTAGATGCAATTCAGAAATTTCATTATTTAAAGTCATCTTTGTGCGGAACTGCTTCCCAGGTCATAAGCGCACTGGAATTCACCCCTGACAATTATGTACATGCGTGGGAATTACTTGAAAATAGATTCCAAAACAATCGTTTATTAATACATAACCACGTTAAATCATTATTTACCGCGCCTTTTATTAATAAAGAATCCTCATCGCAAATAAGAAAATTAATTGACACTGTGTTACGCAACCTCCGCGCACTAAAATCACTATACGAACCTACCGACAATTGGGATACGTTGGTTATTTACTTAGTTGTTTCTAAACTTGATTCAGTGACAGAGCATGAATGGGAAAAACATAAAGGTACCCTAATCTCTGATCATCGAGGCAATTCGAACTCACTAACATTGGATGATTTATTTGTATTCTTGAGAAATCGAGCTGACATGTTGGACATGATCACGTCTAACAATAATGTAACGCGATCTCACTCACAACTCTCACAAGTCAAGCCCAGCCATGCCGCGTCAAAACATACACATGAATCGTATAAAAATCGTACACAACAATCGCAATCGTTTTCCTATGTTTCGACTAATAGCAAAGGCGCAGGTTCGACGAGTAAAACAAATGACAGACCAAACCGCGTTTGTGTAGTGTGCAATGAAAATCATCACATATACTCGTGTGCTAGATTTCTCAACATGTCAATACAAAATAGGTTGAAATTAATAAGTGATAAGGGACTCTGTCAGAACTGTATTCGTTCAAATAATCACTCATCGAACGAATGCATGTTTGGACCGTGTAAAATATGTCATACGAAACACAACACTTTACTTCACGTTGATAGTAATCATTCGAACACTTACAGCACAATTACATCCACTGATAACATTCGTAACGCTCGCCCTGAGCCGACGCAGGCGGCGGACTGTGCAAGCACACAGCGCACGGCACTCGTCTCAGCTAACAAAACATCTTTGAACTTGAACTTGCAAAATATTTTGTTATTTACCGCCCTTTTAGACATTATAGATTCGAGTAATAATTATCACACGGTACGCGCTCTTCTTGACAGTGGCAGCCAAAACTGTTTTGTCACTGAGAAATTATGCAAACGCTTAAATTTACCTATAGTACAGTCCACAATTCGTATTTCTGGTGTGGGACAAACTGTCTCACAATCAAATTATTCGTGTAAACTTAAAATACATTCAAAAATAAACGACTATAATGCCGGTATAAATTGCTTAGTTTTACCGAACATAACGTCATGTTTGCCTTCTTTGAATATTACTCGTAACATTGATTTTATTCGTATACCCGATCATATCCAACTCGCAGACCCTACATATAATATTTCGTCAGAAATAGATTTATTGATTGGGGCAGACTTATTTTGGGAACTTTTAGAATCGGAAAAAATAAAACTTAATTCGGGTCCTTATTTACATCACACTAAGTTGGGTTGGATTATTTCTGGTCCAATTTATAATCGTAGCTTAACGCGTAATAATAATAATAATATAATGCAATGTTATTCCATGCAACTAGATTCTCAAATTCGGAGATTTTGGGAGTTAGAGGAAATAGATAACACTTCCTCAGTCATGACCGATGAAGAACGTACTTGTGAAAAGTTATTTTTAAATACAACGAAGCGTGATAAGTACGGCCGGTTTCAAGTACGAATACCGTTGAAAGAATCAATTAATTCATTAGGCGATTCCTACCTTATCGCTAGGAATCGCTTCTTTTCATTAGAACGAAAGCTGGATCGATTACCTCAATATAAGAAATTATATTGCAACTTCATGATGGAGTACGAACAGTTAGGTCATATGACACCTGTTTCCGAAGACGTTACCATGATGATTAAGCCGTATTATTTTCTACCCCATCATGGAGTTTATCGTGAAGCCAGTAGTACAACAAAATTGCGGGTGGTTTTCGACGCGAGCGCAGCTACCTCCACCGGTCGGTCTTTAAATGACGTGCAGTATGTCGGTCCTCCGTTACAAAATGAAATATTTTCCATTCTGCTCCGTTTCCGTCAATATCGTTTTGTAGCCTGTGCAGACATCGAGAAAATGTATAGGCAGATTGAAATACAAGAAGATCAACGAAATTTGCAACTCGTTTTATGGCGGCCTAGTCGAGATTTACCTTTAAAAACTTATCGTTTAAACACCGTCACTTACGGTACTGCATCTGCTCCTTTCCTTAGTATGCGTTGTTTACATCAACTGGCACAGGAATGCAATGACGTTACCGTCGCTCAAGTAATATTGAATGATTTTTACGTAGACGATTTGATAACCGGGAGTGATCAATTGGACGTGTTACTAGATATTTGTAAAAAGGTTTCTACGACATTAAATCGCGGTTGTTTTCCGTTACGAAAGTGGACTTTCAACCACGAACCTGTGCAGGAGCTCAGCAAAGAATTAAGCGTGGGCGAGCACTGCTTATCAAAAACATTAGGTTTAGGTTGGTCTAATAAAGATGATGTGTTATACTTCACGTCGAAACTAGAAACGGACGATAATACTGTATTAACTAAGCGGAAAATCATGTCTACAATTGCGCAAATATATGACCCCTTAGGTGTATTAGCTCCCGTTATTATAAAGGCAAAAATACTTTTACAAAAATTGTGGCTGATAAAGATAGATTGGGATGACCAAGTTCCATTAGAAATAGCTAAAAGCTGGTATTTATTTTTATCAAATTTAAAAAATTTAAATATTATACGAATACCACGTCACATATTATGCGGCCAAGATATGCAGTATAAAGAATTGCATATTTTTTCGGACGCATCACAACATGCATACGGTGCATGTGCATATATTCGTTCCTATAATCAATCGTATTTTCCGGTCAATGTTCAGTTATTGTGTGCCAAAAGTAAACTCGCCCCGTTAAAGTCAATAAGTATACCGAGACTGGAGTTATGCGGTGCGTTACTGGGCGCTCAGCTTTATAACAAAATAACCAGTGCACTTAGATTACAGTTTGATAAAGTTTGTTTTTGGACCGACTCAACAATAGTTCAAGGGTGGCTTCGTATGTCACCACGTGACCTTAAAACGTTTGTGCAAAACAGAGTCGTTCAAATTAATGAATTAACCGGGGACAAAGTTTGGTATCATGTAAAAGGTAGTGATAACCCAGCGGATTTAATATCGCGGGGCGTAGACCTAGACTTTTTAAAACATAATAATAATAATCTGTGGTGGCAAGGGCCGTCGTTTATTCGTGACTCTAATCTAAAATTACCAAGCATCGACGAGGCTATTATTTGCAATAGCTTGCCAGAGACAAAACCACAAGATACAAAAATTTTGACAATTACTGCATCATCGGAATTAATCGACTTTAATAGATTTTCTTCTTTTAATCGTTTAAAACGCACAATTGCATACGTGTTACGTTTCATATTACATTCAGCGCGGACTCGAGCTCGTCAACAGATAATAAACCTGTCTGACGGGGCCGCCTGCGCATCCCTTTCGCGCTAATATTATTTAGTAAACATAGATTTACGTGGATTCTATGCGTTAGCGAACATAAACGATTGTTGCACGCGGCACCGCAACTTTTAGTCAGTACCATGCGTGACAGGTGGTGGGTCCTGGGGGCTCGTGACCTGGCTAGACAAGTCGTACACAAATGTGTAACCTGCGCGCGTATGAGGGCAAAACTTGCCAATCCTATTATGGGAAACTTACCAGCTGAGCGATTAGAACCAGGTTTTCCCTTCCTGCGTTGCGGCGTTGACTATGCTGGGCCGATGCTTATGCTTAGTCGTAAAGGCCGAGGATCAAAATTAAACAAATGTTATATTTGTTTATTCATATGCTTCAGTACTAGAGCAATTCATTTGGAATTAGTTAGCAGTTTAACTACTCAGGACTACTTACTGGCTCTTAAACGTTTTATATCGCGTCATGGTAAACCTAAACAAATATTTTCTGATAATGGGAAAAACTTCGTTGGAACAGAAAGGGAACTTTCTTTAATTTTTCAAAACTCAAAAGATATAATAAACTTCACATCCGATAACGAAATTAAATTTACGTTCAACCCACCATACGCTCCTCACTTTGGCGGTTTATGGGAGGCCGGGGTGAAGTCATGTAAACATCATTTACGACGTATCTTAGGAACCGCGAAGTTGACGTATGAGGAATTTAGCACAGTACTTGCGCAAATCAAAGCTGTCCTAAACTCTCGACCTTTGTCACCCCTTTCTACTGACCCCTATGACTACCTTCCTCTTACTCCAGCACATTTCCTTATTGGCCGTCCGCTGACCGCGCCTGCCTGTAAGGATCTAACAATGACATCATCTACGTGCCTTGGGCGTTATGAGCGAGTGGAACAACTTCGGCAGCACTTCTGGCAGCGATGGTCGAAAGAATACATCTCCGAGCTGCAACTACGTACAAAGTGGAAGAACGAAGGAGCTGATATCAAATGCGACAGTCTAGTTCTAATCAAGGACGACAATCTTCCACCATTAAAGTGGAGAATGGGAAGGATCATTCGTGTATTCCCCGACAACAATGGCGTCTCCAGAGTTGCTGAGATTCGAACTGCAGCGGGCGTGATACGCAGAGCATGGTCAAAGATATGCCCTCTTCCCGTGGATGCAGAAGAAATCCCCAAGTCTGACAATTGAAACTGTTGGAAGATGGATCTTCCAAGGCGGCCGGCATGTTTGGGCGGTAACAATAGGTTGATGCAAAACAGAAGCTACCCACATGAAGACAAATTCGCAGCGTTTCAATAAACATATAAAAACGGATCATTCAAGATTATATTCATTCATATTCGTACTCTCTTTGTAACTACAACTTCTAATAAACGTATTCGTCATAGTCGTTAATAAAAGTTCTCATTGAAAAGCACCCAGTCTATACGTCCCTTAACAATGAACAAACATAAAATTATAGAAATTTAAACTTACATTTTGACTCAGTGATTGCAATACAATTCAATACTAATTCTAATTACCATGTAGGTAGTGTCACTTTCATTGCTTAGCTGAACAAGTTATTATACAGTTATATTATTAAGTATAGTATAGTCATACATATGTTAAGGCACAGAAGATATAATAGTACTCCGTAGTTAAGGTAAAGGCTTTAGAATCTTAAGACAAATAATGTTTATTACTAAGAAGTATTTATAGGCGTACAGTGCCAATTTCTCTACCGTGTTGTAGATACCAATCAGCGCCACCTATCGGTACTTCACCAAATTATGCTGTCACAAAACTATCGTGATTACAAATCAAACATTGCTTTGTGCCAATGCTAGTGGACTGACTGTGCCTTAAGAAATTTTCCATTCATTTGAAAATCATTTCCTTTGGTTGAAACAAATATGTCAAGTAAATATTATTATTGATTTAAGAACATCACTCTTCCAATAAATTATATTTTCCTTGAACAGAGACATATTTTCTTAGACCTACGAAATATTCCAAGAAAATAGATTTTCTTGGTCCAAGTACCTAAGCTTGTTTATCTGTGTAAATTTATTTTTACGCCGCTTTTTAAATTTACTTTAGCTCTGTCGTCTTTACCTCAGAAGAATAACTTATAGTTTCAAGGTCTTTACCTCTTATCACAGACTAGTAATTATAACAAATTTGACGTGCCTCTTATCGGCACTGTCGTCTGTCACATGACATTTACTACTATCAAGCACCACGAAGGGATGACTATTGGTTGACATTCAAAAGATTTTGCTTTAAGTTTAAGTTAATTAACTCATAAACTATTACCTAAGATAGATTATCTAACCCAAATGCGCCTTAAGATGTTGTTATGACGAAATCCGAAACAACATGTCTCAAACCAGACAGCCTCGAATAGTATCGAGTTAAAAGTATTTTGACCAGCGCGGCACAATACTAGTTGAGTTTCTTTTTTGTTTCACCATCCAAATCCAGTTGCAGCCCGAGATTTATAACTAACTGGGCCTTTTGGTCACGGGACGGAAATCACGCCGCGAGGCCGGAACTCAAAAATGTCGGACACGAAACACGGCGCTCGTTGCGAGCTCAAAATAAAACATTTCGCGAGTTTCGCGACACGTATTTGTAATAATATTTCTCATCCCTTTGCGCGCTAAAGATTTTTTCTTCTTCTTTACAACAAGCAAAGGGGAAATCTCATAAATTAGGTATCTCGCAAGTTCGCCCTTAACCGTGCCAAATTTTATTTGCCACGAATAGAGCGTGTGCGTCAAATATTAAAGGGAATTTGCCTATAAATATTTAATACGTTGTCGTTTATTTGTATTTTTTTTCATTACGTCATAAAATAATGTTTCAGAAGTGTTGTTCTTTATACAGTCTTCATAGTGAGTGTTATCAATATTTAAAAAAAATATTTTTTTTTCAAACACCACAAGGAAGGAAGGAAAACATCTTGAGGCAACCTGCATACATCTGCGAAAAAATTCGAAGGTGTATGTGAAGTTAATCAATCCGCACTGGGCCAGCGTGGTTGACTAAGGTCTATACACCCTAACTTAGGGTAGACTCGAATCCCTCGGTGGGGACGTACCTATAGTATAAGCTGTTATGATAATGATGATGATTAATACTCCGACAGGTATTTCTATACTTTTTTTTATAAAAATGTTTGTGATATATAATATTTGTAATGTTGACAATTTAAAATAGGAGACAAAAAAAATACAAAACCTTCCGAGTTTTCTCGAGAAGGCTCTCCCAACTTCCGAACAGGTGTAGAGTCAACTTTTTTTTTCAATTTACTTTTACTTGTATTTGCAAACATCTTAATAATTGTTGGGGTGTGTGTACACACAAGGATTAAATAATTAGTTAATTAGATTCTTTTTGAAGATTTTTAATGTTTTGTTGTAGTAAGTGATTGGTTATATTTTATCGATTACTTTATAAATAGGTAGGTACTTCATGAACGAAAGTTTTTTCTCCTTAGGGCCAAACATTCTCATTGGGCCTTGGCTCTTTTGAGTGCAGCAATATAAGTGACTAGCTGTGCCAGCGAACTACGTTTCGCCGTATATTTTTTACCCGTTTTTGCAACATTTGTCATTGATGCTCAGCTCCTATTAGTCGTAGCGTGACGTTATATAGCCTAAAGCCTTTCTCGATAAATGGACTATCCAACACAAAAATAATTTTTCAATTTGAATCAGTAGTTCCTGAGATTAGCGCGTTCAAGCAAACAAACAAACCAACTCTTCAGCTTTATAATATTAGTATAGATATGTGCATTGTTTTCACGTTGCTTTTATTTTCAAGTATCACAAAATTTGTCTTCATGCTGATTTTTAGTAATGTGTATTATGTTTTTTTATACCTAATAAGCGCATTATTTATGTATCATTGTTATCTATACATCAATAACGTATTTTATCCATCAAATAGTTTCATAGTTATCCATATATAAATTGTACGATATCATCTGTAACATAAATTTCCCTACAGGAAATTTCTAATCAGGTTCCTACTGCCATCTAGTGACATTTCCATGTATTAGTTACCTTTTTTTTATCTAAATTCAGAAAACATTGAACGCGCCTTGGGTTATAATAGTTTTATGTATATCGTGTCTTTGATTATTTTCAAATTTAGTTCAGGAACTTTTAATTCAATAAATATCGATAGTTTACTTGGTTTTTTATCTATGTTTATTAGTCTATGTTATCTCAGAATAGTTAGTCTGTGGAGTGTGGACTGGCTGAGCCGAGACAGCCATATTTTCTGTTTTGACGTTGACGGTCGAACGCTTGTGTCTGTTGGCTAGATAGCCTAAATTATTTTATTAAAACAAATCTGTAAGTATCACACCGTGAAATGGTTAATTCTTCATTTTGATTCTTTTAATTGATTGTCTCGTATTCAGCGCAGCGTTTTAACCAGGTATTCCTTTTCAGCAAGCATCGATAAGCGAACACCTAATCTTCCACACAGTTGGATTTACTCAATTTCATATAAGGGCCTCTAACCCATTTTACGTAAGTTATGTTCATGATTATATTATTCCTATGACGCCTTTTCGATATTTCAATCCTTGCTTTCTAAATTTTCAGCCGTTCGTTCATATGATTTTGAAGCACGTACGACATAGTGTAGCGTCATCAAAATAGACACCAGCCAGCAATCTACCAGCACAGCCAGGCAGACCCACTTTCCTCCGACAGGTACGTTACCGTTTTCTGAGATCGATTCCTGTGGTAGTGTTTTAAATTTGTTCTTAGATTTCATATTTTTAATTGTAAGGTTATCCTACATGATTGCTAGCCATTCGGTGAACATTGACCTTTCAAATTAACTTGAACCACATTACCTTAATATTCCTAATATTCTCATCAGTTACCCCTACTTACTTGTATTGCAATTTTTTTATAGTGATTGCTCATACCTATTCGTGTAATATTTCAGGAGGAATTCCCTTACCCCGTGATTATTGAGTACCCCGGAGTCAGACTCAACTACTGAACCCGGTGGCCCCGATTTCTCTTCTACCACCAGTGTCCGGTGGCCCGGAGCCTGTGGTGTCTCCGGAGCGGGATCTCCCCAAATATTACAGCTGAGTCCACTCCATATAAATAAGTGAATTAGAAAACATTATTCTACCGTCCTTAGCGAGTAAATTACCGAGTGCGTTATCGATCAAATCGTGCAAAGAACCTGTACCATATACTAGTTTCATAATATTAGTGATACAAATCCTCACCACTGATTGGCAGCCGTAGGCTGCAATCAGTGCGCCACTGATATTGTGTTCCCTTGGATTAAACCACATATTTTGACATTTCACTCGTTTTACTAATCACCTTATATTTATTAACCCTATGCGCATTACTCAAAAAATTAAGTATTACACATCACAAAAGAAGTACAAAAGAGCTTAGAGTTATACGAGTATATATCAGGTACAGTCCTGATATATAAAAAAACAAAAAATTTAGAAATTTATAAGCCGTTATTTATAAATATTTTAATACTATTGAGGTATGTATACAGCGTGTTAATTAAATAACGCAATTACCTCAGACACCCCAACTATTTTTTATATAGAATTGTATAAAATAAAACTCCCTTGGACCATCCTCGGATTAGTAACTCCGTGTTTTGTCTTATTTTGACATATGACAGCTGACATGTGCGGAAACAAGACAAAACACGGAGTAACTAATCCGAGGATTATTTACGAAGATTATGTCCATCTTTCTGTTGTGTTGCATATTTTGCAAATTGTCTACAATTTGTTGGTGCATGCTATAAATTATGAGGTGTGGCACTTTGTGCGACCAGCGAGTACATTAATCAGTTAACTCATAATAAGGCCTTACACCCCGGTCCGACTTGGCATCGAAGTGTGGACCATTTCCTTCGCGTCAAAGCAGAGATCGATAGTGGGACAATATGAAGAATATGAAGTTTTGCACACTTTTAATAGGAAAATAATTCTATTTAAAGAAATATTAAAAGGCATAATTATTTTGATTTAATGATTTAAAGGAATCAGTAACATAATCAGTCTAGGTAGGTATCTATATAAAGACAATTTTTTTGTCAAATGTAATTTTTTTATGAGTTTAAAAATAAAACGCGAGATTAATAATTTAAACTCATTCATTAAACACGCTGGAATTCGAAACAGCTAGCGAACTATGATGTGTAATGTAATTTATCACTGGAACGCACAAAATTAAGTAACATCTGTTATGAGATATTTTCATATATTTGAATGCATGTTACTCGAAAAGTAATTATCTCTGGGTAATTCTGAATTTGGTTCCTGACTGAATAAAAAAATATTGGATAAAACTACTTGATAAATGTTGCTACAAATTCATGATAAGTGCTTCGCAATGATCACTGCGCTAAAAATTCTGATCGAGGCAATGAATATGTAATATGAATTAAATACTATTTTACATTTATGATGAACCAAACTGGTTGCAGAAAATAAGTGTATTCTGATCATAAAATGATGCGAAATTGCTAAAAAAGTTTTAAATGTTTCAAAACCCGGGTGTTGCCGCGTGACCCATATTAACAGATCGGTATACAGGATGTAAAAATTATTAAATTAATTTTGAAGCCCCCCACACAAATGGTTGGTATTTATGAAAAAAATGTATAAGGAATTAGATAATTAATTTTACAATTTCGAATTTACAATGACGCCATATCTTTTATAATCGATTCTGAACATGCTCTTAAAAGGGTTTACAGGGTTTTTGTTACACACTGTGTAAAGGGAATCAGTATAAAGAAGTTAAATAAGTCTGTGAAAATGAGGAAGCCCGATAAAAACATGCACCATATCACGTTCTGTAGAATTTAGGGTCTATGATCTTTGTGGCGTGACCAATCGGTATGAAGATCCTTGGGGGAGGCCTATGTCCAATAGTGATGATGATGAACTCCCGGAAACAGACCAAACAAAATAATAATATTTATTTGTGGATAGGTCATAGGTAGGTCATTAATGATGGAAGCATAGGAAGAAGCAAGCAGGGACGCCAGAATGGAAAAGGTTATAGACAGACATATTAGGGATGGACCCTTGATGGAACACCCTCTTCACCCTAACCAACATGCTTACCAAAAGGGCAAATCAACTGAAACTGCCCTCTTAGGTCTAGTAGACAAAATAGAAAGAGCTATGGATGACAAACAAATCGCCCTTTGTGCCTTTCTAGATATCGAAGGAGCATTCGATAATATCCATATTGAAACTCTAATTGAAGGATTGGAGGACAAAGGGATCGACCCAACAACGACCCGATGGATTAAAACAATGCTCCTCAACAGGGTTGTGAACATCACTCTACACGACTCTTCCGCAAGCTATAAGCTGACCAAAGGTTGCCCTCAGGGAGGAGTCTTATCACCTCTACTATGGTCAATAGCTGTGGATGAACTCATTGTATTAGCCTCAGGTAAGGGATTTGATGTACAGGGCTATGCGGACGACGTGGTTGTTTTAGCCCTCGGACCGTGCCAAAGCACTTTATCATCCCTAATACAAGGGGCTCTAAACACCATACAAAAATGGTGTACTGAAAAACACTTATCGGTAAACCCGAACAAAACTACAATAGTACCGTTCACTAGGAAACATAAGCTGAATAAACTTATTAAACCTGTGTTAAACGGATCGACTATTACATTTTCCACTGAGGTGAAGTACTTGGGCGTCACTTTCGACCAAAGGCTCACCTGGAACACACACATTAATAATGTGGTTCAAAAAGCAAAAATCGCACTTGGTGTGTGTAATCGCATGGTAGGGACGAAATGGGGACTCAACCCAAAGATCGCCCTCTGGATATACACCGCCATAGTAAGGCCCATAGTAACCTATGGCGCTGTGGTTTGGCACAAAAAGGCTAAACAGAGGACAATCATTGACACTCTAAATAGCCTTCAAAGAACCGCATGTCGAATGGCAACGGGAGCCATGTCCACAACATCGGCAGCTGCATTAAACGCCCTTCTAAACCTGCCGCCCCTTAATCTAGTAATAGAAAAGGAGGCGAAGGCTTGCCTACATAGGGTCGGCATAGGCTGTCGCATTAACTGGCTCTCTCAAACACTGAGGACCCTTCAGGACTCTGTGCTGAAACATCCAATGTTAGCTATGACCAGCGATGTCATGCTTCCACGAGTAAACTTCGTTAGAAATTTTAAAGTGGAAACCCCTCACAGAGATGAATGGGAAGAGAATCTCAACTCCTGTGAGGATGGAAGCCTCGTATGGTATACGGATGGCTCCAGAAAATCATTTGATGTAGGGTGCGGAGTGTACGGTCTAAGGCCCAGGGTGAGCAAAAGTACCAACTTGGGCCGGTACGCATCCGTCTTCCAGGCGGAGATATATGCCATCATTGAATGTGCAGATATCATAAACCAAAGAAACTACTCAAACCAACATATCTATATTTATTCAGATAGTCAAGCAGCTCTAAAAGCCATTAGCTCGAGCCAAATAAACTCGAAGCTGGTAGAGGACTGCCTCACCCGCCTGAATGCTATAGGACAAAAAAACAAAATTGTTTTAAGATGGGTTCCTGGGCATTCTGGTGTCATTGGCAACGAGAAGGCCGATGAACTCGCTAAAACTGGAACTATAAAACCACAAATAGGACCGGAACCTTTTTGTGGGATTTCAAAGAACCAGGTACACAACTTTCTAAATGAACAACTTCTTAGAAACTCATTCGAACTCTGGAAATCTACTCCAGGGCAAGAACACGCGAAGGCACTAATACAAGGCTACTCGCGTAAACTAACTGACGAGCTTCTGCAGCTTAACAGGAAAAACATCAGTGCAGTCGTAAGAACCTTAACTGGACATTGCGGCCTGAATAGACACATGTTCAACCTCAAGATTAGGGACAACGACATCTGCAGATTCTGCAATCAGGAGCGTGAAACTCCTAAACACCTTCTGTGTGACTGCAGCCCACTGATTCATCGGCGTAGCCTTCATCTGGGAAGACACATCATGAGACCAGATGAAATACAAACTCTCCCAACCCAAAAAATCCTCAATTTCATAGAGGGTTTGGGCTTGAAGGAGATACTCTAACGGTGCTATAATTCACAATAGATCTTTTAGGTCGAGGTGAAAAGGCCTACAAGGCGAAAGCCCGTACAATAACAACAATAATAATAAGCAGGGACGCCACCTTGGGAGGGGTGACCAGATTGACCCATTTGTGACCTGCCAGACTGGCAACTAGGTCAAGGTTATATATTATCTCCTAATCAGATCTAGATCCGACTAGAGTAGTTGGAGAGCGTCTATAAAGGCACGTCTCCTTCCACCCTGCCTCCTGCGGCATAAAGGTGTGGCAAGAGAATCCTCTTGCTGCGCCTGCTCGCAGCCTCTTTCTGTGAGATCATAAATTATGATCTAGTGGTAATTTGACCTTCCAAGTTTCTTGCCTGTTCTTCTCTAGTAGACTCTCTCAATTTCCGAACAGGTGTAGAGTCAACTTTTTTGCCTTTCCTACTTGTTTTTGCAGACATCTTGATAATATTCAGTATGAATGCATATAAGGTTAAATAATTTTCCTTCTAATGAGAATGTTGTGTTGTTTTGACGTCAATAAGTGTCTATCTTCCATCTATTGGGGTAGGATATCGCCTAGACCTCTCGGCCCCCAAGCTCTTACCAGCCCCGACGAAATCTTAGCTGTATTGATTTCTTTTGAACTTTATCAAGCCAAAGTAATCTTAACTCGCTGTTAATAACTATGTATCAACATCCGATTTAGAACTCTTTACATATTTCGTGCAAATTGGTAAGAATAACTTAACTTTACCTTAACAAGCGGCGGTGGCGCTGTGGACTCGGTACTTGCCTTCCAATCTGGAGGTCCGGGGTTCGAGACCGCCATGTACCAATGTGTTTTTCTTTTCTCGAATTTCATATGTACATTTTTCTGACACTCCTACGGTGAAGGAAAACATCGTGAGACAACCTGCATACATCTGCGAAGAAATTTAAAGGTGTGTGTGAAGTCGACCAATCTGCACTGGGCCAGCGTGGTTGACTAAGGTCTATAAACACCCTTTTTGAATTCAAATTATGACTCTACATGTAGGTCTTATTACGGTGCTCAGCATTTCTATACTCATCGTCAAAAATCCAGTTCAACGAGCTGCTAAAAACACTGTTGAATTTATATATAAAAATTAGGGATTTTGGTCAGATCTTGAGTTTAAAAAGCCTATCCTTTAGTGAAACCCCGATGCCTTTTGGTGGCCCAGAGGCTGAGATCACGATGAAACGGGCAGACAGATAGATGTACAAAAAGATAAGCATTCAGGCGTTACCAAACAAAATTTGGGTCACGCTAAAAAGAATGATAAAAATGACCTCACTACAACACCTACTCTATGTAGCGAGATTTTATTCATTTCTAACGGTGTTTTGGAAGTCGGTCGCTCCGCATGATTTCCGATCCCTCGCCGGGGCCAGTTTCAATAAATCGCTGGCCACACATTTTACATACGGCGCGAGGATTGATATCTAAAATAGAAACAGAAAGGTCGGAAATTCCTTGGAACCCTATCTCGTGTATTCAATGGAACAAATATTATATTTACGCAGTTTGTGTCTCTCTCGCAAATATTTACGAATGTAGTTGTTATTGTAGCTCCGACTTGAGAGGTATTATTATTTATATTATATATTTACTATTTTGTGTAGGTATGCTTTTATATCACAGAATCATAAACTAATTATTGTTGAAATGGAGTTATTTTCTTTAGTTTTGTATTTCAAAGTCGATTAGTCAATTGATATGTCTTGAAATACAAAACAATAAACGATAATCACAATGAAATACAATACTACAAATAACTGGAAACAAAACATCACTAATAAAGTTTTGCACAAAACAACAATGTATTTTAGAATTATTACACGCCGAGGCTCCCGAGTGATGAAGAGGCTGTACTCGCAGTACGCACACAGTACAGAGAACGTGTCGGGGTGCCGTTCAGTCATAAAGACGGCAGCACTCCTTATCATTGAGAAGCTGTTGCATATATGCCCCAAATTATTAGCTTTTTAAATCAAACTCACATATGCGCAAACTTGGGTCTCATCCAGGCATGACACTATATCTGTGTTCAGTGATTGAGTAGACTGTGTATCTGTTGTTGAATTTCGAATACTACCCTCCTATTTAAAATTATGTTCTGATAAAATATGTGTTATTATTAAGTAATTATTTCCATGTAAGTGAATTTAATTCCTATGTGAAATAAACGTTCTCAAAACATATACCGGGTGTAACTGAACACCCCAATAACATTTAAGGGACATATAAGTTAGATACTAAATGGACCTTCGGTGCTTGTCTGAGACCTGGAACCACAATACTTTCAGAGTTATTTGATTTAAACTGAAAGCAAAAACTTTCAAGTGACAACCATAATCAGCTCTTAACACAAAAGAAATTTAAACACAAAATGCCACGTGACAGACGTGAGCGTAGTATTCCTCCTACGTATACGTAGAGCTGTCGGCACTTAATACCAAAAAATAATTAATTTAGTTTTAATGACGTGAGCGTAGTATTCCTCGTACGCTTACGTAGGGTTGTCGGCACTTAATACCAAAAAATAATTTATTTACTTTGTATGGGAAAAAAAAGAAGGTTTGTTAGCGCTAATATTTTTCCTATAGAATCTCTACTTCTGATGGATACATACCCTTAAATGTTATTGGGGTGTTCAGTTACACCCTGTATATGGCCCGGGACCATAGGACCGGCAGCTGCTGTGGCTATGCTCATAGTACTCACCCAATCTAGAGCACAAATTCTAGCGCGTTGGGGTGGCACCCAGTAAAAGCGGCCGCGCTCTGAATCAGGGGTCAGGAGCTATCGCACGTGTTGCTGGCAGTACTCACCCAGTCCAGAGTGCCAACTCTAGCGAGTCGAAGTGCCGTTCGCAAAAAAGCGGCCACGCTCTATATGAGGGATCAGAAGCTGTCACACGTGTGAGTGCTATTACCGTGCTTGCTGTAGGAACTCACTCAGTCCATAGCATCACGAACTATAACCTGTCGGGGTGCAAGGCAGCCACGCTGTGTACACAGGCTCTGGACGAGGATCTGTCGTTCGCGTGGTCTCGGTAGAGGCTGCTGCGGCTGTGCTCGTAGTACTCACCCAGTCCAGAGCACGAACTCTAGCGTGTCGGGGTGCCGCTCGGCCATGAAGGCGGCCGCGCTCTGTATAAGGGGCCAGGAGCTATCGCAAGTGTGGTCCCGATGGCGACTGTTGCGGTGGCTGTGCTCGCTGTTGCCGCGGCTGTGCTTGCAGCCTGGAACAAACGACCTTGTTACTTCAAACTTAGAGTTTGTACAATTTCTCTTGGTGTACTCGATGTACTTCCAAGGTTCGTATTTCGAGCCGAATATAAGGCGATTCACTGCCACGCACCACGTAGCGTAGCGCGTGAATGCGTGTTCTTACGCTGCTTGTAAGTATCTCCGTTTGTATAGAAAACACGCACAGTCCAACACACAGAAAACGCATCCACGCGCGTTCATGCAGATCACGCGCCTACAAGCGGAGAAAAACGCACCCACGCGGGCGAGACACAAGGTATGGAACACTGAGTCTCGCAGTGCCATGCGTTATTTTGGAAGGGCTTGACGTCGATTTTGGAAACGCAACTAAGCGCGTGAGTGCGTGATGCACCCGCACGATGATGCGGATCTGCACTCCCGCAAGTACGCGCGTAGGTGCGTCGACACGCAACATGCAGCATGGTGCGTGGCAGTGTGTGAATCGCCTAAAAGTAACTGTAATAACACCTCTGCAAAGAGATGGAAATCTGGAAACAAAACCCTAAAGCAACTCGTCTGGTCAGTGATGTAGTAGACCAAATATTCCTCGTTTGAGGAGAGATCCATCCGCGGCCATTGGAGGCAGAGTGCCTTCAATGGCCGCGGATGGATCTCTCCTCAAACCAATCCAGCTTCCGCAGCCTACTGACTAAAGTCCAACGATAATCCTCACATACGCCTCGGCGCGACCACGTTCAGCACTGCAGTGTCCTCCTCTTCAGAGGACGCGCCAGGCCTGACAATGTAATGAGAACTTCCCGAACACCTCCCCGAAGTTCCCTCGGGACATCCTGGAGACCAACGGCTGAAAGATTATCTGCTTGCTGCGTCAAGTCACTTTAAACAGAGATCGAACTAACGCTGTAACGATTGAAATGCTGAAATCAGGCTTCTGAATTTATTTCAGTTATCAAATTTGGTAAATCTACATTCAGCGAGAAAGAGAAACAATGCTATATCGCAAGTTTGTTTCCAATCAGCATAAAAATAAACAAGCAGAATCGACGCACGAGAAAAAAAAACAACAGTTATTTTTTTTTGCTTGTTTCTATTTGATACAACTCGAGTAGATGAAAATTAAATATTATGTTTAAAGTTTTCAGCGTCTGCAATTACCTTTTTGTTTTATATACAGGGTTACGTTTTTAAAAGGAGCCAAATTTTGTGTGCTTGTTCAGACAAACAAAATAAACAACTTTTACTATGGGACCAATGTTGAAATCTCAAAAAAATCAGCTGTGCAATACATTAAGGTTCAGCACATTTTTTTGCGATTTCAAGGTTCATATAGGGTGTATGTACATTAGTAGTTACGAGTACTTGGGGAGTACTTACGAGTACTTGGGAATCATCAAAACTTAAACAGTTAATAGAAAATAATTTTAATAGTCAAGAGTAAAAATTCGCAAAGGATTCACGCCTATTTATCAAATAATTTAGTTCCAGATTGATTTTAATTTGGCTCAGATTCATCTTAAATTTAAATAACAGCCCCACTTCTTAAAATTATTGAATTCTCCTTGAAACAGCCAGATCCAAGATTTTCATCACGAGAATACTAAACGATTAGTGTCGTAAATAATAGGTACATCTCAAGACGCGATCTTCTGACATATTAATTACATTCTTAATATTCAAACTAAGCCACGACTCTTAGCAAACATAGCTGAGACGATATCGAAATGAGCAAACACATCTGAACTAAGCCACTAATCAAAATTTGCAATCAAAAGCTTACTGGAACGGGACAAAAGCTCGGATTCCGAGCTGGCTAATCACAGCCAGCACACTGTCTGAGGTAGCGAACAGGTGGGCTTTGGTTCACGTACCGATGTCAGAAGCACAAAGTAAATAGTCAAGAGGTAATCAAGGGTGCGTTCGACAGAAATAAGTTCGATGACTAAGTGAATGTAGTGAAATTTGAAATCTTAACAATTCCGAGTCCGGTTTCGTAAATCACTTTCAAAATATAATTCACTAGCTGTGCCAGCGAACTACGTTTCGCCGTATATTTTTTACCCGTTTTTGCAACATTTGTCATTGATGCTCAGCTCCTATTAGTCGTAGCGTGATGTTATATAGCCTAAAGCCTTCCTCGATAAATGGACTATCCAACACAAAAAGAATTTTTCAATTTGAATCAGTAGTTCCTGAGATTAGCGCGTTCAAGCAAACAAACAAACAAACTCTTCAGCTTTATAATATTAGTATAGATTTATAGAATTCTTTTATTTGAATTCTATCACTAGGTAAATGCTTATACGACATGGTTCCTTTTGATATCCCATAACTCTAGGGTGAAAATGAGACCGTGTAAGAGAATAATTTAATTATTTTCGCCGCAAAAACGTCGCAAAAATAAAGACTCATGACACTAGTGACCATTTTGAAACTATTTTTAATTTAATCTTCGAAAGTATGCATTTTGTAATATATGTTTCTTGGACTTTTTACATTATTTTTATTCATAGAATATAACCTTAATGATAATAAAACCTTAATATAATTAAAGTAAAAACTAATTTTACCTTGTTTTACTACTGACAATTGGTCGGGGTTTTCTATGCGCGAACTTCAAAGTTGATCATACCGAGATAAAAAAGCGTAACTAAATGTGAAGCCACGCTGTAATAAATTATCTATATGGGTTGTCTATACTAATATTATAAAGAGGAATGATTTGATTGTTTGTTTGTTTGTATTGAATAGGCTTCGAAACTACTGAACCGATTTTGATGAAAGTTGGTATAGGGATAGTTCGAGACCAGGGAAAGGACATAGGGTAATTTTCCTATGGGAAAAATCTGACGGGAAATGTTTTTCTACGGAAAAAGTTAGTTATAATGCAAACAAAGTTGCATACGGTCAGCTAGTAGGTTATATTTATAATATTCTTCTTTTACTTGGAAGTTAGGAAGAAAATGTGGTCATTTTTGTAGGAAAAGAAATAGAAGATGTTCGATAAACATAAAATTGTGTAATAGGGCTTTTAAGCTTTCTACTAGTGGCTTTGTTAATCACAAAATGACATACTACTCGTACTAGCCGCTTACGTAAGTCATTCATCATTAAGCAATGTCAGCAACATTTTGGTAGTCCTAATAATGTTATCTTCTTAATATATAAAATTCTCGTGTCACAGTGTTTGTAACCAATGTATTCGGTCGGTGTGAGAAAAGGTCATAAGCTATTTAACCCCTGGGTGATATGGGTTTTTTTGAACAATTATTGTGGCGAAAGGAATTTCGCGGGCACTACTAATAGTATTATAAAATCTTCGAAATGTCTGTGGTTGACAAATGCAATTAAAGCACTATTTCACCCTTAAAGCATCATCGTCTTTTGTCTTCACTCCAAAAAGACTACTCTACCTGAAGTTGGAACTAGTTAATTTACCTCAGACTTACCTCACGAGTCTGTTAATTTAGCCGAGCAAACACAAGACGTCAGACTTTAGCAACACAGAGAATATGCAATATTATAGGACGCGACAAAAGCATATTTCTCTTCATTAGCAGTTCATACGTACGTAACTTTAACTTGATAACTCGATATGAGATTTCGTTGTAAGGGCTCCAGCAGACGTCCTACCTTTAACATCAGCGGTTCGTGAAGTAAATCAGTGCGGTTCGAGTCAATAAAAAAGTACTACCGATGCGGCTGCAACTTATTTATTCTGCATTTAGGCTAAATGCTCCAAGTACAGATTACATATACTAGTTGAAGGGGTTTATGTGGGCATGTGCACTTCAACCTCCTGCTATTTCTCGCCAAGTGTAGCGCAAAAACGGTGCAGTTGTTTTAGGTCTTCTCTTTTAAATCACCGATCATTCATGTGAAAAATTATTATTGTAATAGTGGCACCATCGCCATTATAATAATACTTTTTCACATACATGGTTAGCGAATATGATGACGAATAAATTTGAATATTTAAGAGATTGTTCTCGTTTGATACGAATTTTTATTTGTTTTATCATCAATAAGCGCACGTAAAGGTCTATGTTAAATAACGGTTTTAGATGAGCTTAAAAGTAGGTAGCGCGTTTGTTGGGGCCCTTAGCTGGCGAGCTCCGCCAGTAGTGACTAGTTTCAACAGCACATACGGTATGTGCAACTACTGGTGGCGTAAATGATATTAGTTTCCATTATAACTCAAAATTTCGAACTGAGCTTGTATTGTGATCCTATGTAATAAGTACCTAGTCTCTTTTTTGTGACTTTATTTGTCGCTGAACTGCTAAAAGACATTTCAGAATAAATGAGCAGTACATATTATGCACGCATATTCTCGTGTTTTATGTATTACCTACCTATGTCCTTTTTCACTTTTGTGTTATATATTCTTTTTGTTTTATGTCCATAAATAATTTTAAAAAGACACTGTAAAGTGACACATTGATCAGACTAATAACAACCTTTATTACCGAGTTGTTTGAAATTTGCATACTATTTGCTATTTAACCCCTTCGGTCCTGGCGTCCATCTCAATGGACATTATTTTCTAACTCGTTTAATATGGAAATCTGTTAATAAAAACTAAATGTAAACATTGAGGCGTACGTCACTATTACCAAAGAATATTGTTTCAAGCAAAACCTAATCAATTTTTATATGGGTAAATCGTAACATCCATTCAAATGGTGTCATTCGCCATGGCTGCGCGCAATGCAGGTTAAGGCTTGAATTCTATTTAAAAAAAAATCTTGAAATTTGGCATATTGCTCTGCCAATTTTTTTACTTAGTATTTGGAGGTAGCTGAAAATTGTATATCAAACAACAGTATAGACCTGATGTCCACCTGAATGGACATGCCACTTTTCAAAAAACTAAAAAATAATCAAACATTTTGCTACGTAAAATCATTAACTGTTACCTAAATATTTAGAAAATCAACACAAATAATTTTTCTGCAGCGTTTTAAAAATTCAGTTCTAAAGGGGTTAAGTAGCCATCAGATTAAGAAATACAAAATATTTAGGCTCATCATACCTTTACATTTACACAGAAGCTTAGAGTAATTATTACTAGAAAATAAGATTTTTGAAGTTTTTATACTATTGTTATTCAAGTAATCATATGATTTAAAAAATACAGAATGCCTAAGTTTATGATACCTTTTTGGAATCTAGAATACCTATCCAAATAAGTTTTTGAGATGATGGGAACAATGAGCGTCCTACATTTTTTACACTGTAGCTGATCAATCAAACACGAATGAAAATTAATTTCAATTTTTTTATAAAAAAATTTAAATACTTTACACTAGTTTATTAAATTTAAATTCTTTATTTTAGACAGCTGAACTATCCCCTGTGAAATGAAAAAAAAACAAATCGTAAAACTTCTCTATTTGTAGAAATGGCACTATAAAAACTAATCGCACATGGTAATTTTCGGAAAATGCAAAAAAAAATTAATATCTCGGAAACCTTGATATATTTTCACATAGGGCAAATTTTGAGATAAGAAAAGCCACGATGAAGTCTATCTATAGGCATCCATCCATCAAGGCCATGATGAAGTCATCACATGGGCGTAATGTGGTACATGTAGTTCTTGTAGTAATGAAACGACCAAGCACAAATTTTGACTACTATACTAACTTAAATATCAAATTCAGAGTTCTAGGACTTCACGAAGTGCCCTAAGAATTTTCTTTATATTCAGGCAATCAGTGACGAACTCAATAAGATCTAAAGTATAAGATATATGTAATTGAAACTATATCTATACATTTATACAAAGAAATAAAATTGAAGTGTCTGTTTGTAATGTCAAAATAACAAGTTTTTACTAAATGGGTATGAATGTAAGGTTGGGGAAAAAGTTTCTTCGCATTTTTTAAGAAAATTCAAAACATTTTTTAATATAGTTTATTTACATTTAACTAAAGTATGTAGGTACCATTTTGTTCGATAACTTTTTGCCATCTTGTAGGTAGGGACATGATCCCATTGCTATAGAAATTTTGGGACTTCTGGTCAAAATACCGCGACAAGTGGTTTTGGCAGTCCTCTCGTGATGTTAACCTGACACTGCCTAAAGAATTCTGAAGAGACCGAAACAGGTGGAAATCTGAAGGTGCAAGGTCAGGACTATACGGGGGATGCATTAACACCTCCCAGCCAAACTCTCTTAATTTTTGCTGAGTGGCTAAAGATGTGTGAGGTCTAGCGTTATCATGATGAAAAACCACACCCCTTCTGTTGATTAATTCCGGGCCGCTTTCTCTCAACTTCTTGCTTTAATCTCATCAGTTGTTCGCAGTAGAGTTCAGAATCGATGGTCCTGCCTGGTGGTAACAGCTCATAATGAATAATGCCCTTCCAATCCCACCACACACACAGCATCACCTTTTTGCGAGTTAACCCGGGTTTCGCCACAGTCTGTGAAGCCTGACCGGCCTTTGACCACGACCTTTTTCGCACGTTCTTGTCGTACGTGATCCACTTTTCATCACCAGTTATCAGCTTCTTCAAAAATGGTTCGGTTTCATTACGTCGTAATAAAGAATCTCAAATGAGTACACGGTTCATTAGGTTTCTTTCAGTGAGCTCGTGAGGTACCCAAATGTCGAGCTTTTTGTGTACCCAGTTTTTTTCAAATGCGCCAAAACTGTTTTGTGGTCAATTCCCAGTTCTTCAGCTATGTCGTAACTACTGACATGCCGATCTTGCTCCACTTTTTCAAAAATGGCATCCATTTTATCTGTAATAGGGCGACCAGAGCGACGTGCATCTTTGACATCAAAATTTCCGGATTGAAAACGCTTAAACCAAATTTGTGCTACTCTCACAGACACTGCACTAGGTCCATAAACATCGCAAATTTTTTTCGCGGCTTGCGTTGCATTTTTACCTTTTTTGTAGTAAAATTTTAAAATGTATCGAATTTCTTCATTAGATTCACTCATCTTGGCGGTACGAAAAACAAATGAAAATCACACATTTTCCTAATTTGAATTTGGAATTATGTTCTTTAAAATTTAAACTTTCAATGATACCAAAACCAGCCAGATACAAATAGTATAGCCAAAGAGATTTTATTACAAGTTTATACATACTATAATGCGAAAAGACTTTTTCCCCAACCTAATATATCGGATACCAATAACAAAAACACAATTTTAGAAAATTCGTCTTTTTGTTTGTTCCGCTAATCTCCGGAACGGCTAGACCAATTTTGACGGGACTTTCACTAATAGATAGCTAATTATATAAGGCATAACATAGGCTACTTTTTATCAAGATATTAAAAAACAATTTGCCTACAAAAATCAAAATGCTGCCAAAAGTTACTATTTAACGCGGATGAAGTCGCGGGCACAGCTAGTGTTTAATAAGTTTACTGTTGACATCATATAAAGCCAAGTTATGATGGTTCAGAAAAACGGCGAAGCGCTAGGAGAAAAAGTAAGTAGTGCCCTTGCGCTTCTCTTAGCTCATTCAAAATTAACATGAGTAAACAAAATTGGTTGTATGGGCTTAATTCTTTTACCTTACCGCTGTAAAGATATTTTAAAAATTGAATTTTCACCGGAATTTACCTTTGATTTGACATGTAGCACTAAATTAGGTATGACATGTAACACTAGATTTGATAGGAGAATTTTACGCCCGCCATGTTGCTTTACTTCATTGACTTCGTCGATTTCTCCTTATTTTTGGATGGATTTTCCTCAGCTTTCTGTAGGAATTTTGAAAATTCCTTCCTTATTGAGTGCCTACATAAAGCCAGCCAACTTTTGTACCGAATTTCAAGCTTGTAGCTTTAATAGTTTGGGCTTTCCGTTATACCTCAATCAGCCAGTCAGTCAGTCACCAAAGCCTTTTATAAATACAGAAAATAATAATAATAATGAGTATTATATTCTAACCTATATACGCTTTAAATATTATCTCGGCGTTCAGTCACACCCGGTATTATAGGCTATATAGCAAGAAAATGTCAAACTGTTTTTTCTAAAGGGCTATTTACAGGATTTAGAGTATGTAAGCGGGCCAGACTCAAAATAAAAACAAATACAAACACTGAATTGTTATCGTACATTGTTACTATAGGGGTGAAACTAACTCATTTAATCCCGAGTTAGTTCGAGGGACTAAATAAGTCTTTAACCCGAGGTAATATGTAAGTGAAGATAATAATAATTATACATAATTGCATTGTCATCGGAACTAAAGGTGTATACAAAATTTCAGCTCAATCGGACACTAGCAAGTGGGTCAAATTTAATTTGCAAGATTTGACCCAAACAAACGGGGTAAGCTAAATAAAACCGTTTAATAATAAAAATGAGTGAATTTTATTTTACATAAATCATCAACATCTGCTTTAGGTCGAATTTCACCGACACTTAAACAGACGGCTAGAGTTAACTAACAACCGCTTTTGACACTTATCGTATGAGTGAAATGTCAAAAGCTTGTTTGTTAGTAAACTATCGCCTGTTTAAATGTTGGTGAAATTGGACCTTAGCCTCTTCTCTTAAATCAGGCGTTACATAAATATCTCAATCAGATGAACTCATTGTGTTAATACAAATCTCTGCTATACGGAAGTATAAACAAAACTCTACAACAAGCAACAAATGAAGACTGGATTGCCGCTTACACGCCTATTTAATTTTTTTGGCCGGCCAGCTATTCAGCCATTATTTTTTCATTTTCATATTTGAAAAAATGGTAATTATTTTGCCCAAATCTATGTTATTTTAAAGAAATAGTTGAAAGTAATCAATTATAATAAAGTCGTTTAAAAATATATATTCTTTAATTAATACTAACTTTATATTATTTCAATTATGTTATTTAAATTTTACATCGCACTGTAATTGATTGGTTGTATAGAATGTTGGAAGATGGTTCAATAGAAATGTGAAAATAGAAATAGTTTTTCTTTCATAATTTGACAGCTGTCAGTGGAAAACTATTCTCCCTAGGGCTGAAAAGTGTTACTTTCAATCCGCTCCTCAGGCAACTTCAGACCTACTTTCCGAGTATGAGTAATGAAAATTTTTTTAAGTTGAGAATATTTTTATAGTCATCTATAGTATGTCATAGTAATTTACTGGCGTCCAGTAAAATGAAGTGGCGTGAAGAGTTAGCAACAAAAATCTTTACTATTGAAAAAGCGCAATTCTCTCCTCCGCAAAATATTCTCACTGAATAAATTGTGGTGGTGGGCCGTATCTTTGACACGACTGGCCTACATTGACCACTTACATGTGAGCTTACTGAAGGCCGTATTACCTTATTCAGCATTATATTAATGGCAATGAAGTATATTAAAACCAGCCATATTAAAACCAGCCAATACGAGTTCGTGTCGGGCCACGCGCAATATAGGGCTCCGTACTATTACTATTATTAAGGCTGTTTTGGTTTTATATTTCTATAATCGCACATGATTCCTTAATCTATATTTACTACCTTTAACTTTTTCAATGAAATTTGTATGAAACTTTCCTTGAACAAGTATCTTTTAGAAGTTGGTCGACTCTAACTCTTTAATTTGTGAACCCTACCTAGCTGTGTCCTTTTAATTCCATTGCGTTCATACTGTTATAAATGCTTCATACAATGTCAAAAATAAGTACTTCGAGGGGAATAATGGTATTTACACGCCGCGCCTAAAACATTTTTGATAGCCCTATCCAACGACACCCCACCTGTAGCATAGAATAGACTAAAAAAATATCATCCCCACTTTACAATATGTAGGGCAATGCTATTTTTTTTATCCAAAATTATATTATTCTACTTTGTTGGCGTTTGGACCCATCTTATTTTTATTATAAATCAAATAAAATAAAATAATCTAAATTATTATATAAAAAGAAAATTATGTCCATATTTTTTGGTTTGTTGCATATCTTGCAATTGGAAACTATGGTCGCGGGTCTACGAATACGATGCTGAGTTAAGTAAATTTAAAAAGCGGCGTATGAAGAAGCGGATTTTTTTAAATCTGAACCAATTTTTTTTTTGTGAAATCGATGCTTCTCTCCATCTTGAAGAACTATATTATTATTCAGGTTTTTCTCAATTGATTTGTGCATTTGATTAAGTAAATACCTACCTTGTTTATTACCTATGCCGAATTACAGCATTCTATTACCTACTAATAGTCAAATTTATTTGGAAATGTAGGTAGCATTACAAGGTGTCTCTGAACTAAAGCGCGGACAGACAGACGGACAGGCGGACACGGTGAAACTATAGGTGAGGGTTCCATGTTGACTACGGAACCCTTTTTTTTTTTTTTTTTTTTTTCGAGGGGAATGCGTGACCGCACCGTACTCGCCGTTGGCTAGACGACGAGCGTGTGTGGGGCTCTCCCGGCAGAGTGCCAAGCCTACCCACTAAACCCCCCGGTGTTCTTCCTGCCCTTATGGACGCGCGTGGTAGGGTCCACACTGCGACTACCACTACCAACGCGCCCGGGCTAGCCCGACCTAACTGGTCGGGCTATCGCCAAGGGGGGATTGCCCGAGAACACCAGGGCAATCCCCAGACGGAGGGCCTTACGGCGGCGTACACGGGGCCAACCATGCACGCAGGCCTCCACGGCAGGGTCATTAGACGGGCATTGCTTGCGCGAATGCCCGCCTTCGCCTGCCTGTCCGTCTGCGGCGGATGGGAGCGGCTTGAGGATCATTCTCCCGCTCCCTCTCCGCGGCCTCCTTCTGCGAGATGACGTCCTCGCAGAAGGAGGCGACAGCCCCCCATTCCGCCCCGCCACGGAGCATGGCCACGACCATGCTCGGCAGCGAGAGGTCTCCGCCTCCCAGCGCAACGTTAAGTTCGCTGCGCTGGCGTCGCCAGGCCGGGCACACCAGCAGGGTGTGCTCGGCAGTGTCGTCGGGAGCGTCGCAGTGATGACACTGCGGCGCTTCCTCCCGACGCGCGACCCGATGCAGATAGTGACCGAAACAACCATGTCCGGTCAGTACCTGCACCATGCGGAACGTGAGGCTGCCCTGCCGGCGCCCTACCCACTCCTCCAACACCGGACGTATCGCTTCGATCGTCCGGTGGCCGGCAGCTGGGAAGGCGAGTGCCTCACCCCATCGACGCAGAGCCTCCCTCTGCGCTTGGGTACGAACCCGCTCCACTTCCTGAGGAGCGGATCGTCCCCCCCGTTCTCTAACGGCAACCCGATGTCGATACACCTCTGCATGTACACGTGCATCGACATCCCACGGCGTTTGGCCCGCAAGAACGCAGGCCGCGCCGTGGCTAACCGTGCGATAAGCTCGCACGGCCCGGGTTGCTATGACCCTCTGCGGACGTCGCAAGAGGGCCACCGTTCGGGGGGAAAGGCACTCCGCCCATACCGGGGCTCCGTAGAGTGCCATCGACCGTATCACCCCGTGATATAGTCGACGGCACGCCGATCCTGGCCCTCCCACATTAGGGAGGACCCGTCCGAGTGCGGCTGCGGCGGCACATAGCCGTGGAGTGAGGAGCTTGAAGTGCTCCTCAAAGCTCCATCGGGGATCCAAAACCAGGCCGAGGTACTTAAGGTGTGCCTCGACCGGTATGCGGACCCCCTCCACTCGGACACGGAGCCCCGGTGGGATCCTGCGACGAGAGGCGTGGAACATCATGGCCCTCGTTTTATAGAGGGCGACGTCCAGGCCCAGGAGGCGGATGCGTCGAACGACCAGTGAAGCGCCGACCGACGCAAGGTGGGCCGCCTCCTCCCCCGTTTTTGCTCTCGCCGCGACAAGCGTGTCGTCGGCGAAGCAGACGACCTCCATTCGTGGAAGGAGGTCGCCTCGCAGGACCCAATTGTACCCCAGGTTCCATAGTAGAGGACCTAGTACGGAACCCTGGGGCACACCTGCCGCCATTGCCCACGTATGGACGCACCCATCCGGCCCCTCGTAGAGGATGGACCTGCCTTGCAGGTAGTCCTCCACGAGGGCACGGAGGTACGGAGGCACCCGGTGGAAGCGGAGTGCCTCCTTTATGCACTCGTGGGGCAGGCTGTTAAAAGCGTTGCGGATGTCAAGAGACACCGCGACAACAGTCTCCCCACGAGCTGTGCCCTCCTCAGTCCACCCCTTGAGGAGAGCCACCGCATCCATCGTGGACCGGCCGGTGCGGAAGCCGAACTGGTTGTTAGCCAAGTCCGGCCCCCGGTCCTCTAGGTGCTCGACGATGCGGGAAGCGAGAATCTTCTCGAAAAACTTCCCGGCCTCGTCGAGTAGCACCACCGGCCGATACCCAGTCGGGGAATCCGCAGACTGGCTCTCCTTCCTTAACAGGCAGAGCCTGCCCGCTTTCCACCGACTAGGGAAGCGGCCCGAGGCGATGCATAGGTCAAGCACCGCTCGGAACCGCTCCTCGAGGTGTCCCAGGGCGAGGGCCAGAACCCTGCTTGGGACACCGTCCGGTCCCGGCGCCTTCTTTTTGCGCCGGATCCGTTCCCTCACCGTGTCAAATTCCACGTTCGACACGGGAGGGATGGCGACAGCCACTTCCTCCGGAGGAGCATCCGGGGGGACCATTCTGGGGGGCTGGAACGGACCGAGATCGGGGAACAGAGTCCCTAGCACACGGTCCAGCAGCCCACTGTCCATAGCGGAGGTAGAGGGAGCGGAAGCTTTAAATTTCCCCCTCACCACCCGGTACGGACGCCCCCACGGATCATCGTCCAGGAGCCGTATAAACTGCTCCTTGGATTCCTTCTTGGCCCTGCAGATTTCGTTCCGCAAGGCCTTCTTGGCTGCCGTATACACCCGACGAAATTCAGCTTCCTCGTCGGGTGTAGTTCTGGCGCGCCTACGACAACGCACGTAGGCGCGCCTGGCCCTCATACTGGCGGTACGTAGGTCCGCAATCTCCTGCGTCCACCAGTACACTTGCCCCCTTTCGGGGCAAGCCTGCGCCTTAGGCATGGCGGCTTGGCAGACGACTTTCATGTCATCTGCGAAGAGCTCCACCATGCCGTCGACATCCCCGGCGAGGTGGGGCGGCACTTCTGCCCACGCCCGCACCATCGCCGCCTCCTCCGCTACATCCGGGCGGAGCTTGGTGAGCGCCCATCGAGGGAAGGCGCTCACCGCGGAGCCCCTGCGGTTCGGGGCCCCTTGGGATGCCGTGGAGACCTCGTATCGGACATAAAGGTGGTCCGATAGGGTCTCCACATCTTCCTCTACTCGCCAGTCGTTGATATGACGGGCGAGGGAGGGGGTAGCAAATGACACGTCTACCACCGACGTGCCCTGCACCCGGACGCAGGTAGGGGTGGAGCCCCTATTCAAAATCTGGAGCCCCAGGGACAGAACCCAGGACTCCAAATCTCCACCCCTCGGACTGGTTCTGGAGGACCCCCACGCAGTAGACCATGCGTTGAGGTCCCCCGCGATAAGTACCGGTACCGGGGCCGTCCTCCGGACGACCCCTTCTAACGCAGCCAGGAAGACCGCGAAGTCCGCCCGGCTGCGATTGGGGGAGAAGTAGGTCGACACGACCAACATTCCCCCCCACATGGCGGCCACGTAGCCAGTACCCCTCTCTCTTACAATGAGAGAGGGGGCTGTGCCACGCGCCACCCGCATTAAGGCGGCGGAACCATCCGCCGCCACCAACCAGTTGGGCGACTGTGGTGGAACGTAATACGGCTCCGACACAATCGCCAACTCCACACCCCACTGCGCAGCGGTCTGATACAAGAGGTCCTGTGCCGCGGCGCAGTGGTTAATATTCGCCTGGAGGAGCTTTATGGGGCCACTAGGCATTGATGGTCTCCATTTGCTCCTCCTGGGCCACAGCGGTGGCCGGTGCTGGCTTTCGCCTCGACGGGCACCGAGGCGAAAGCCGCCCCGACACCCCGTACCCCCGTATGCACACGGCCCACCTTGATGTGGTGGACCGGGCAACCACCGGCCTGTGCCAAGACCTGGCCTAGCTCTTCGGCGGACACCGAGTCGTCGAGGCCGATGACCCGGATGTCCGCCGTTTTGACGGGACGCGTAACTTTCGCCGCGTCCCCTAGGGCCTCGCCCAGCTTCTCCGCCAGCGAATCAGCTTGGGACGGGGATGTTTCCTTCGGGAGCTCAATAATTCGAGCACCGGTTATCCCCGTCCGAAATTTGGCGGGCCCGATCCCGAGGGCGCCAAGACTGACGGAGGCTTTAGCCTTAGCAATGGCCTCACCATAAGTGAGGCCTTTGGCCACCGCCTCTGGTTTTAGAGCTACCACCACTGCCAGGGAGCGTGGCGCCTTAGGCAGCTTCGGAGCCCCTTGCGTCGCGGTGGCCCCGGTGGCTCCGGCCTTCTTGGGCAACGCCCCGTCCGTTGCAGGTTTCTTGCGGCCGCGCCGCACGACCACGGACCAAGCGGCCTCGGCCGGTGCCGTGACTTCCAACGAGGAGGAGACCGCCGCAGGTGTTGGGAGCGCAGTCCTCCTCTTGACTACTCTTGCCGCTTTTGGCATATTTGCCGGTGGAGCAAGAGTGGTATTGCCAGTCTCGGTGTTAGCTGGCCTCTGCTGTTGAGGCTGTGGCTGCGGCTGCCCCGCTTGATCCGCCGCGAGCGGCGGCCTCCGAACCTGGGCTGGCATCAGTCGCCCGTCTACCTCGAGGCCCTCCAGGCGGGCCGAAACCATAAAACCCACTTGGGCCAGTAGCTCCCGCTGCATAAACTCGATGCTCTCCAGAAACTCCGCTCTGGAGAGTACCTCAGCGGAGACAGCCTTAGCTGGTAGGGCCTCAGCCAGCTGGGCCTCCGGCAGCATCACTCCTGGGAGCTCTACTTCCATTTCGTTGTCGGAGGCTATGGCCTCCGACTCAACATTTTCTACGACTGTGGCAGCGGCCACCGCGCTACGGCCCTTTGGGCGTTCGGTCCCCCTCTCTGAGAATGCCCGGCGAAGGGCCTTCATTTCCGCCTGCATAACGTCCAGCTGACCCCGGAGACGCTTGTTATCGGCTTGAAGCCGACGCACCTCCTCCGAGGTCCTCCTGGACGCCAGAGTCCTTACGATATCAAGGAGCGTGTCAGATGCGTCCTTTATCTCCTTTCCGCAAGTCCCTTTCAAGTTACGAGACTTGCGTGCCACCCCCGACAGCGCCTTCGCGCTTTCTTCGGCTCTCATAAATAGGAGCTCATCTGTGGGCTCAGGCGAGTGCTTCCCCTTGCCCTTCCCCTTTTTTGAGGGGGCTGCCATGCTCTTTGGCTCCTCGTCGCACTCCGACTCGGAGTCGGTGTCAACCTCCGGCTGCTGGAGCTCCCGTCTGGCTTGGGAGAGCCCTACGCCGTGCGACAAGCCTCCCCTACCCCTACGGGTTCGGGGGACCTTAGGGGCATACGGTGCCGTCACTTCCTCCGCCTCAGTTGTTGCTTCCAGGTCCGTTACCAACGGATCCTGGAAGAAGCGGCCCAGGTTCGACCGCTTCCGTGCAACAACTTGCTTCAGCCGTTCTATCTCCCTATATTCAGGGCGAATTTTAGACACGCTGTCTACGCTTGGGTGAGGCGCACCCCCACCGACACTCTTCAGCGATGACACGGGGGACACCACCCCGGTTTTTGCTTTTTTTGCATCACTTTTTACCAGTGAACGGTTCTTCAAGTTCCCAGATTCCCCCGGGAACACAAGTTCATTCGGGTCCCTCATGGGACCTCCCTCACCCGCGGTATCCGTCTCGGACATCACGTCCGAGCCGGACATATCCCAGTTGTGGGCCCAGCCCAGCAGGGAGTGTGTTGGCGAAATCACCCTAAAAACTGCTTTCGCCACACACTAAGAGAAAACAAAAAAAAAAAAAAAAAGAGCAAAACCTAACCTACAAAATTTTATCTCGACGACTTTTCCCTGGTACGATGTACTAAAGCACAGCACAAATGACGCGATGGTCGAGATAAAATTTTGAAAATCGTAATACGAAATATCTAACTTACGCTAACCTAAACCTATACGTACACCTAATAACACCCAGAAAATAACTATCTAGAAATAAAAATACGAAAAAACCTATTCTAAGTGCGGATTCTTGGACTCAAAGGAGTGCCACCTACAGCACCGAGGTGATGTAGGGAAGCCCAAATTTGAGCACAAAAATTCCCAGACACAAAATTTGACCCACTTGCAGAGTCACTAGGACTTCACAAGTGGTATCAAAAGACGCGTCCCTGGGACATCTACGAAGTTGCAGAAGACCCGGAAGTCCTACAACTTATAGGTCCCGGGAAAAATAGAAAAAACAAAAACAAAGAAATGTGAAACCAAAATTACGCACTCGCGCAAAATGCGAAAACTAAAAATCGAAATTAAAATTACTTATCAAAAATCAGGCATAATGCCACACTATCTAAATGATAAAGCTTACAATCTAATATTTTTAAGTAAAAAGAACAAAAAAATAAACTAGATTACTGCAAAGTTATTAAGGAAAAACTAAAAAAAACAAGAGAATTGCTATTTTGGCCGTCAGGTACCAAAAAAAGCGAAAAACCTAAACTTAAAATACCAATATTATATCTAAAAATCCAAAAGAAAACCAAAAAATAGCCCTAAAAGAGCACTATATTATGAACAAACAAACAAAAGAAGAAACCAAAAAACAACGAAAATATTCAAAAAACAAAGAAGAATTTAGCGCAAGTTGCTAATTCTAAAATGCGGCGCACCGTACTGGAGTGGACACGGGTGTACTCTGTCACCTCCGGAACGGTACTGACTACGGAACCCTAAAATAGACAGTGCACTGGAACGCAATATTGTGTCTCAAGCCCTAACAAGTTAGACAGCCGAGAGCGTGCGTCGACAAATACCTAGCTACATTGTTTGCGGTAACGAAAACATATACGAGACGCGCGCGGTCACGGACGTGACGTGAGAAATGGTGTGACCTGCGAACATGTTGCACTATTTGTTACTCTCAAGTTTGACCTGATTTTTATTCAATTACTAGCTGTGCCCGCGAACTACGTTTCGCCTTAATTTACTTTTTCCCAACATCTTCAACAAATATCGTTAATGTACACAGAAATAAATACAAAAACTTAACAAATTATATATTAAAACCTACCTCGAGAATCACGCTATCGAATGGTGAAAACCGCTTGAAAATAGGTGCAGGAGTTTTTGAGTTTATCGCGAATAGACAGACAGACAGGCGCGGCGGGGGACTTTGTTTTATAATATGTAAGGATTTTGGTATTGTTATCTTGCACATTTTATTAATTTAGTCGTTTCAATACTCTATTGATATTCGAAGAGCGTCGGTGGCGCTGTGGACTCGGCACTTGCCTTTCAATCGGTAGGTCCGGGTTCGAGACCGCCATGCACCAATGTGTTTTTCGTTTTACGAATTTCATATGTACTTTTACCTGACGCTCTTACAATAAAGGAAAACATCGTGGGACTACCAGCAAAGTTATTAGGTAATTACCTTAATTATTCAACATATGACGTACTCGGGATATCAATTATGCTGCAGTTGTAACGGGATATCAATTATGCTGCAATATCAACTATCTGTGGAAATTAATGTTTATCATTTGATCAACCTAAACTATAATATGCATATTCGGCGATTTGTCTGTAAATTTCCCGATAGATAAATAAAGTTTGTTTTTTTTCTTATGATTATTTCCAATTTTCGTCTCCACAAGAACCTTCCTCGTTATTCATAGCATAATTGAAAAAAAAAATTAATTAACCGAATCGGTCCTCCCGTTTTTAAATTTTGCACTGAGCAATACATTGAACGAACGACTTTTTTTTAAACGCACAATAACTTATTCAAACAAATACTATCATTTATCATTTGCCAGCTTGGTGTCATCTGAAGCATTAGAATGTTACTATACCCGTTCATTACCGATCAGAACTAAAGTTTTAAGCATAAATAAATTTAACAGTTGCTACATTGTGACAAACACTAAGATTTTCTCGCTGCGCCATTGCACGGCACCGTATTACAGCGTGTTTCACGAAAGACACAAATAAAGACAAATAACCCGGCGTCCCTGTGCACTCTCTTAAGAAATGGCGAATTCCGCGGTGCCCGTTAGCCAACACACTCCACTGTCACTTAGGCCCGTATTATAAAACGATTCTCAGTAATATATCTAGTTTTAAAACTAGTTTTAAGATAAGATTTAATTTTTGAATGTTTCTTGAAACGAGTTTCATTGATCGTTGTTCATCTGAGTAATTGCTTATTATAGAAGTGCGTTATACGCTCAAGTAAAGATTTGATCTTTGATTACGTAAGTATGGTCGTAACCACTCTTGAGAAAAGAAATTCATATTAGGTTATCAAATAAAGTTGATATTTACGCCACAATCTGATGCTGGGCGAGTGTCCAGCTGTAGGCTGGTGCTGGATGAGTGTGTCCATCAATGGGGCTGGTGCTGGGAAAGATTTCCAGCAGTGGGATGGTGCTGGACAAGATTGTCCAGCAGTGGGATGGTGGACAAGATTCCCAGCAGTGGACTTGTGCTGGGCAAGATTGTTCAGCAATGGGCTGGTGTTGGGCATTGGATTGTGCTGGACAAGATTGTCCAGCAGTGACCTGGTGCTGGGCAAAATTCCCAGCAGTGGGCTGGCGCTAGTTGGCAAGATAGTTCAGCAGTATGTTGGTGCTGGGAAAGATTGTCCAGCAGTGGCCTGGTGCTGAGTAAAAGTGCTAGCTAGCAGCTATGTTAGCCGACGAATATGCCGAGGCCGCACAAACGACGTTATAAAATAAAATACCAAACGTAATCGAAATCTTGAATCTAGTTTCAGTTGATCGTCACCTAAAACGCTACTTATAATCAGATGAACACTCAAGTAGTGATCTCCACTCAAAACTAGCTTTGCGTGATTGGAGTTCAAATGCTGCTTGAGTTGCGTTCTGTAATACGGGCCTTAGTAAGCAGTGAGAGATCGCAGTGCTCCGGCGGTATTATTAAGAATGAAATATTATTTAAGTTCGTGTCATACATTTTGTGTTTTATTAAAATTTCAGTGTGGAGGCAAATTTTCAGAGTAATGCGGAAAAAATAATTACCGAATATAATGATTTCTGCTGCCAATACCGCAACTAAAGCTGCCAATAATAAAACGCATTTAAAATTTGTCAATATGGAAATACCTACTATCAAATTACACAATGCGATGGAAAACGTGTTTTGAGTACTTAGTGAAGCGCTCAGAAATAAATTGTGGCCTTTATAGAAATTCATGTTACCCGAAAAATATAACGATTAAAGAATATTGAAATTGGTAACTGGAAATTGAGGAAAAGTTACTTACTGATGATTTAGGTTCAAAATATTCTAAATATTGTTCTCTGGTTGGCAATATATCATCTTTTTTTATAGTTTATGGGTAGGCACTTGTCCCCATCTTGCCTGATGGTAAGCAAAGGTGGGGACTAAGGTGGAGCGTGCCTACTCATTAGGTGCCGATTCACTCTAGTTCTGAAAAGACCCGGGTTGTAGTGAATTCCATTCCCTCGCAGTACGCATTAAAAAAGTGGAAGCGAAACGCTTCGTATGGGCAAGTGGAATTTCTACTACGTAGGGGTGGGTCTTTGCCGTTCTCCGGGTGCCTCGGTAATAAAAGGGAGACGGTGGAATAAGATCAAACAGCTCTTGGGAACACTCCCCGAAATGTAACCTGTAAAAAACCGATAAACGGGCCACTGTGCGGCGATGTTCAAGACTCTGAAAATTTGAAATTTTCAGTGTCTTCACCGATCAACCTCTTCGCCCGGCGCTCTATCGAGTCAAGGGCAGAAAGCTGGTACTTAGCAGAGCCGTCCCAAAGGTGGCTGCAGTATTCCATGCACGACCGGACCTGTGCTTGATATAGTGTAAGAAGTTGCTCCGGCGTAAAATACCGCCTAACCTTCGAGAGTATGCCAAGCTTTTTAGCTGCAGTAGCCGCCTTCGCGTCAATAGAACGCCCAAAGTTGAGGTTTGGTGAGAGGTCAATGCCCAGTAGGCTTAAATGGTCCGTTAAAGGCAAGGGTACATTTCGGAAAGTGGGAACCAAGTTGAACGGGTTTCGCTAGGTATAACCATGATCGCATAAAGAAAGATCAAAACAATGTTAAAACAAGGACACGTCTATTGCGTTATACAAAGTGTTTGGTGTCTTCCTCTAATTGTCGAAACGCAACAATTCCGACAATTAGAGGTAAGATAGCTAATTCCTCAGTTTTTAAGAAGTCCAGGTAAAGCTCGCTTCCACTTCCAGGTTTATCGTTACTTAACATCAGGTGAGATGAAGGCCAAGAGCTTTCGATTCCAAGAGCGTAAAAATGGTATGATAATTATCCACAATTAATAAGTTTAGATTTAGATCATTTGTTACACTACACTGTGTATGTGTACTTTATAAATTTTTCTTTAAGTAATTAATTGAGAACAAACAGGTATTAATAAATTTTCCAAAACATTTTTACCTGAAAAATATCCTGTTAAATAGCAATGCAACAAAAAACCAAAAACCTTATTAAAAATGTTCAAAAGTTGGCACTAGAAACTCACCCCTGTGGAACTCCGGTGAATTGTGGAACGGGTCATAATGGAGATCTGTTATGTGCCAGAAGTAACCTGCGAATAAAAGTCCGGATATAAAAGTGCACCATAACTCCTGTTCTGGATCGGATGTGCGGTTACCGAGATAAACGAGTATTATGTTACTTTGTATGTTCTCGTTTTGGAGTCAACAATTTTTTCTTTCATTGTTTGAAATTTAAAGCAAATGTGAAGTCACAAATATAAAATTTGTAAGTTTGTTTTGTTCTTGACCAATTTTTATTATATCTATTTGTAGAGATTTATATTGGATGTTGATACGAAGATGCAGTGAATAAGGTCTTTTTCGGCATAACAGGTCGTTCTTTTATCTTAGTATCTCAGCAATGAAAAGAGAAGACTGTTCAGTTTTGTAGATGTTTGATTGATTTGTTCAGAGTAAATTACCAATTACAATACACGCATTGATACAATAACTCGCGATCGAGTGAGCGCGTGAGCGACTGAGTGAAAGAGCGATTATTTGCGCGATTGAGTTACTGAATGAGTGAGTGAGTGAGAGATTATGAACTCAATTTCAAGGTAAAAAGAGATTTCGCTCTTTCGATTAGACCTTGGTGGCCACGACGTACGGTATGCTGAAGTTGAAGATTTTAAATTTGCCTAAGATATTTTTTTTATTGTACGAGTATTTTAATAATAAGGCCTTAGTTACCTACTAATGAGGAACGTTCGGGCAAAATGTTATTTTTTAAACGGGATAACATATTATGATAATAGCCGAACTGCATCTCAACTGCTCTTCGACTCAAAATTCCAGTTAGTATGAAGTGTTATAGCCGTAACAGACGATCCGATTTGGTTGGAGCCAACGGCCCGACCCCAACCAAATTGGAACGTGTGTACGGCTGTCGGCCCGACATAATTATTATTAGCTTGTTGGATGCTCGACGGCCCGATCGCTCATCCGACAAGTAGGGATACGACAAAAGACAAAAGTATCGATACTTTGTGGTTTAATTTAATTATGTGTGCTTAAAGTAATAAAGTAAACTAAAATGACTCGACTGCTGTCCTGCCAAACCACAAAGTAGAGAAAAAAATATGTTGCAAAAATGTTGTTTTACTTTTTGTTTGTGTTTTAACAGGGCAACCGTGTTTCATTATTTATTTATTTTCACACGTTTAGTTACGCATTGTACAGTAAGCTCTTTGTCAAGCTATTTGACCTTGGGATCGTTCTTATGTCCCTTGTAATAGTGGCGGTATTCGTATTGTCAATGTAAAGCTTGAATAGGAGCTTACTGTACATCCTGCTAGTTGATTATTTATACACGGTTATTTTTTTATCATACTGGAAAATTTTAGAGGCAGCTCGGTAGACGCTAGACGACTCATATCAATAAAAAAAACATGTGGTTATATTTTTTAAATTTTATCCGCCAATAATATTAAATTATAGACATTGTTCTTGTTTACTACAAGATAAGGTAAGATTATGAATGAATAAAGCATTTACTACTACGGGCTTAGGAAAATGCGGCAACGTCGCATTATTAATTCAAGCAAGATCAATCTACAACTCGTTTGAAATAAGAGTTATTATTGCACTAGACACTACAATAGTGAAAGACAGAGACAGTCGGCGCCGGCGGCGGCGTTTTGTTGTTTGCTGTCGCTTGTCGGCACGAGCCAGCCGGCTTTAGTTCGCCTTTGACTCCGGCGTGTGTGAACGTATCGCGATGTCGCGCCCGCGCCTGACGCGCGGCAATCGGGCGCATTCGGAATTTTAGTTTCAAGTTAACACATCTAGCGAATACACAAACCTTACTCCGGTAGACCGTAGACTTTTACTTGTGAAGTGAAATTAAGTGTTTGGTGTAAGAAAGTGAACCCACAAACGTAAGACTTGGAAGCGAAAACTGCATTTCGAGACGTTAAACACTAACCAAAGTGATATGTTGTTGTGGTCATGTATAGTTTTAAACGTGCACGACTATGTATGAGTTAGAGGACTTCCTTTAAATTTAGAACTCTTTTGTTATTAGAACTAAAGTTGATTTAAATTGTTTCCTAGGTAGGTAAGTATTTAAAGTTGATTCCAATTTTTTAACTACGCCAAAACAACCTACCATAACCGTAATACCTACTTAGTACTGTTTGTTTTCTTTAAAAACTTTGTTTTGCCGGTCCTAAGCCCGTAAAGTAGGAAGGTGAAATTGTGATCAACTCAGTGATGACTTTGAATCGGCGACGTTGTTGCCAGTTCGCGTTCATTCAATGTTTTGCCTACAACTTCACTCAGTGTCCATACCAGTGCAGTATTTTTTGGATATTTTAGATAATAAATATCTAATTAAACAGGTGAGTAAATTCTATTATTAATGGTTAAATAATTCTTCTACCGTGACCTGAAGCCACCCTTAAAATAACCAGGGTGATAAAAAAGTAACCGTGTATAATCAATAACAGACATTACCCTATTTATGAGTACCTACCTAATATAATAAACTTTAATTTGTGAATTTACAGATGCTTTTTTATTATTGTTTATACACACCTACTTAATATGTTGCTGTTTTCAAGTCACTGACTGACCTTGAAGTACTCTAAACTTTGAATTTGAAGTATTGATACTTTTCTTTCAATATTTTTACGAGTACGATAATTTTTTGGATCTTTTGGATTTTATAGATCGGGATTTTTATGATACCGATCGATAGAGTCGGATCACAGGAAATAAATATTTCTAACAAACATTACCTCAAAAAATTAACCATGAAATCTATCTGTGCCTATTTATTTATTCCTTATAAACAAATTTTATAAACTTTATAAAATATTAACAAAAGGTGTTAATTTATTTGAGTTTCGCAAAGACAAATTATGTTTTTGTACTGGCCAAAATAGTATTTTGTATCGATATCGATATAGGTACATAATACTTTTTAGGGCATCCCTAATGTTGGATTGCCAACCGCGTCGGACCGTCTGTAGGCGCGTCGGCTCCTCATTTGGTTGGATCCAACCAAATCGGATCGTCTGTTAGCACTTTTAACACGACTGTAGTGAAACTGTCAACCCACCAAGGAGCTCGATTTCATTCCGTGCGCATTGGCATACAAGTGTTCATCCGCTGATGTAACCGTTACTCTGTCTATTGTCCAGTTTACTACCACCCTCAAACAAAATCAAACCAACGTACTAATTTTCGCGGCAATGGCCGTGAACATGTAGTGTTCCTTCGTAAGTGAGATGGCTGGACCTCATTAAGAGGACGTTTTTATTACTTTTGTGGTGGAAGTGTAATATGTGGGTCAAGAAGCTCATGTGACTTTCGTTACTGGTGAGTTTTGATATCAAGATGTACGGAACGGTGGAAATTAAATATTTATCAAGGTACACCCAGGAGGACAAAGGTGAACCATTCTACGGTTCACCCGGGTGGTCTCAAGAGGTAGTCCGTGGGGAAGAACGGGCTGCGTTGACCGCTTACCATCAGGAGGTCACCACGCCTGTCTGCCACCATTGCATTGTGATTAAAAATCGACCCGAGGAATTATTTCCGCAGCCAAATAACGTCATACCATCTTCGTTCGTATGATATGGAAAGACTTCATAGAGATTATGGCGTATTGCCATCATCTCTTTTGGGTCGTAACATTTCACCCTGGTCACAAGCGTCTGCAAGCATGTGCCATTAGGCAGGCCGCATCTACTACCCTCTTGTGTAAAATACTCATATTGAAAATTAATCGTCTAAGTCATTAAGTCTACAAGCTATTAAATGAAGGTACTTACCAATTTTAGCGTCGGTAAGGTTGAGCCAGAGGAGGCCTATGATATATACAATGACGCTGCCCAGATGCATGTTACAGTCTTACATGGTGACCTGGCGGTATTCTGGCCCGGCCCGCAATCATCTCGCATTTGCTGTACCTATGAACAAGAGAATACCATTGTCAGTAAACAGAATATACAAATGTATAAACTAAACAGATATACAGGGTTAATTTTGAGGTACCGGCAACCTCGCAGGATTAGATAGCTAACATAATTAACTACAACGTTTGTTTTATGAGTTTTAAGATAACTCAATTCATTGAACAAAAATCAATTTTCAAGTTTTTATTGCACTGTAGTGACATTGATAAGTCTATGTTTCATTTATAAAGGACGACGGAAGACAACGCTACGCTCGCTCGCGCGCTGTGTGCGTAGAGTTATAAACATTCTAGAGGTATATTTGATGAATATTTATTTTTATATGAAAGTAAAATATAACGAATTATCGGAAGTCGTAGAACAAACGTTGTAGTTAATGATGCAAGTTATCAAATCCTACGAGGTTGCCGGTACCTCAAAATTAACCCTGTATATTAAATGCTCAAGGTAAGCAGCGACCTAGCTATGTCCCTGATATTAGCGAAGTCCATAGGCGACGGATACCGCTTACCATCAGGTGGGCCGTCTGCTCGTCTGCTACTTTCAGCAATAACAAAAAAATGCTATATAAGAGGAAGCTTATTGACAGGAGTATGAGTGTGATTGTGAGAATAACGTGGATGGAGGATGTTCTTCTCGTTCTGTGGGAGTGTCCGCTGTATGAGGACCTGCGTGAAAAGCCGATGGACACGATTTTTAATGAGCCGGCTTATTATGCAAAACTAGTTCTAAGGCGAATTTCAGACGGCTGCACGAGTTAGCGCACCAAGAACACAAAATAGGTCAGTAGACTTACTCCTGAACCAATTCTGATCGATCTACATTGGGATTGTGATTCTTCGTGCGCGTGGGTAGCAACATTAGAGACAAATCGGGTCCGTTTCTTGTGAAAATCTGGTAAAACTGAGTTTGGTTCACTCAAAATCCGCGCAATGCGGGGCTAATTTGGCGCCAATGAGGCAAATTAAGCGTATAATAATCACAATCCCAATGTCGATCGATCGGATTTGGTTCGAGAGTAAGCCTACTGAGAGGATAAGTTAGATAGAGACATGGAGCTCGATGTCTCGCGATTCGGATTATAAGCAAAAGGTTGGTATGGCCATGAGTGGCAATGAGAGGGAGAAACACGTGTAAATTCACTGTTTTTTCAGTTACTGTTTTTACACCAAAAATGTTTGAGATTTGTGCTTTACGCGTTTGTTTGACGAATAAAAACATACCGACATGGGATTCGAGAGTTATTAACCTTTAAAGAATATATATTTAGAAAGATATTCTATCTATTAGGAATAATTAAGGATTCTATAACATTTTTATGCAACACTAAATATCAGTTTAATTAATCTTCTAAGACTGAATCTGTTGTACGGTCTTCAGTATAACTATATAACTAAATATTTTCGTGATTTTCTGATTTACGCTCGTGAAAATTGTCGAGTATCTGAACTATCTGTATTGAGTGGATGACTTCTATTTTTTGTAGAATCGTCTTTAATTCATCATAATTAATAATAAACGAATGGCGGCGCTAGTAGTACGTACTATTCCCCCTTAAGTATGTTTGTACTCGACAATTTTCACGAATTTAAAGCAGAAAATCTCGAAAATATTTAGTTATACTAAAGACCGTACAACAGATTCAGTCTTAGAAGATTAATTAAACTGATATTTTTTGTAGAATCGTCTTTAATTCATCATAATTAATAAAAAACGAATGGCGGCGCTAGTAGTAGGTACTGTAGTCCCTTAATCAAAATTTTACACGTTAGCATATAGTTGAATTCGCGGAATATAAAAAATTATGAATCTTCATAAAACATATAATATATAATAAATTTCTGTGACTTTTTGACCTATAAGAAAAGTTATGGATTCCATTTTAAAATATCAGATTAATTAAACTTCTAAGATTGAATTTGTTGTACGGTCTTCGGTAAAACTAAAATATTTGTACTTGAAACAATACAAAAACAAATTTTGTATTCAAACTCCGCTCTTGTAAAGGTTTTTGAACGGAAAGGTTTTTAATCAGTATGCAAAGTCATCCTGCTGACGTTAATTAGTTTGGAATTTTGAATACAATTTTCATGTCGTGAAAATAATTTATTTTAAAATATTTCACTTTCATACTGAGCTGTCTCACCTTTGTTCAAATAGATGGTTGTAGGAATATCGTGGCACGAATTTTAACTGGTCAGCGATTGTAAGATTTGATAATTCTCTTTGATTGAAACCGACTTTACGTTTCTATACCATCGGCATTTCGTAATATGTCGTAATTCGAGCGATCTTTGCAAGGTAGTTAAATGACTCAACCAATACCTTTAGCCAACTAAAATAAATCCGCTTCAATTCATAAAGTCATTCGATTCGATTTCGACTGCTGATCAATTGACAAATTACAAATCACCACCTAAGTCCGGGTTCGACAAACAAGTAGTTAAATTTTATGTCACACGGGCGCCTTTTATGTCAATAATGCAGTCCCACACACGGACATTTGTAGGTCCGTGATCCCACAGTGCTTGGTACGGATCTCGCCTTAGACGACTCAAGAAATCGACTTACTTCATCACGCTGACCAGATGCATTTGTGTCAGGTTTTGCAACAAGTTTTCCATCCATTAAACAACATTGGCAAGCAAGCAGGTCTGATAGCAACCTGATGGAAAGTAGCTACAGTCGCCTATAGTATATGTAGTTATTATAAGATTTGCAAACCCACAGACCCCATCAGGATCCAGGACCCCAATGTATGCTGCCAACTTGTGACATAAGATGTCAAAACACAGTACCCAGCATGGACTTTCTGATCAAACAGGACTGATCTCTCTGCAAAAATATACCTAGTCCTTTAGAACTATGACTCAATTTAGGCCACCTACATGATAGAGGCAAATTTGGTCAGAGAGCTCAGTCCTGTTTGAAGAATAAGTCCATGATACGGCAATGCTAGCACCGCTGCTTGGCGGCAGAAATAGGTAGAAATAGAGGCAACAGTGCAGACGACTTTAGTAATAAGTGACCAAGAGAGTAAATATTCCCTAAAACAAATAAATTCTCTTATATAGTCGGCTTTTACGACTCCGCTCCACATACAGCAGAGCGAGCGAAGTGAGCAGAGCATCAAACTGCATGCTACTTGCTTGCTTATATGCTAAAATAACATAGATTAGGGATAAGGCATGGAATAAGGATCGGAAATACTGTGCTCAAATTTTATGCTATTTTGTGCTATGTTATATGAAATTCGGTTAATGAATTTTCGATCTTATGATAAGTAACCACTATCTAGGTATAAACCCTTTTTTTTCTCGGGAGGTAATTCTATGCCAGTGGGTCCATTATGATTACACTACATTTCTATCTCAAGCCATTCCGCAACTCTGCATTTCATGTTACTTGGTAGCTACTTAGAGAGCTCCACAGTCAGTTAGATTCGGGCACTCGCGGAAAGCGGTAGTTAACACCTCATAAAGGCAGTTTACGTAAAGTATGTGTAAAATAAAGTGTGTGTTTAAAAAAGTATTTTTTTTTTAAATGACCAACAGGGTCGGCCTCCTAACAGCACCATACCCGCCGTTGGCTAGACGGCGAATATGTGTCGGGCTCTTCCGGCAGCAGAGTGGCCTACTGACTAATTAACGGCGGGCACGGTGCGGGTCCACATAGCGATACCACTACTCAAGCGTCCGGGCTAGCTCGATCAGCTGGTCAGGCTAACGGCTAGGGGGGACTGCCCGAGAACACCAGGGCAATCCCCAGACGAAGGGCCTTACGGCGGCTTGCACGGGGCCAACAGTGCACGTTAGCATATAGTTGAATTCGCGGAATATAAAAAATTATGAATCTTCATAAAACATATAATATATAATAAATTTCTGTGACTTTTTGACCTATAAGAAAAGTTATGGATTCCATTTTAAAATATCAGATTAATTAAACTTCTAAGATTGAATTTGTTGTACGGTCTTCGGTAAAACTAAAATATTTGTACTTGAAACAATACAAAAACAAATTTTGTATTCAAACTCCGCTCTTGTAAAGGTTTTTGAACGGAAAGGTTTTTAATCAGTATGCAAAGTCATCCTGCTGACGTTAATTAGTTTGGAATTTTGAATACAATTTTCATGTCGTGAAAATAATTTATTTTAAAATATTTCACTTTCATACTGAGCTGTCTCACCTTTGTTCAAATAGATGGTTGTAGGAATATCGTGGCACGAATTTTAACTGGTCAGCGATTGTAAGATTTGATAATTCTCTTTGATTGAAACCGACTTTACGTTTCTATACCATCGGCATTTCGTAATATGTCGTAATTCGAGCGATCTTTGCAAGGTAGTTAAATGACTCAACCAATACCTTTAGCCAACTAAAATAAATCCGCTTCAATTCATAAAGTCATTCGATTCGATTTCGACTGCTGATCAATTGACAAATTACAAATCACCACCTAAGTCCGGGTTCGACAAACAAGTAGTTAAATTTTATGTCACACGGGCGCCTTTTATGTCAATAATGCAGTCCCACACACGGACATTTGTAGGTCCGTGATCCCACAGTGCTTGGTACGGATCTCGCCTTAGACGACTCAAGAAATCGACTTACTTCATCACGCTGACCAGATGCATTTGTGTCAGGTTTTTTTCAAAGTCAAAGTCAAAGTCAAAGTATTTATTCACACAAGGCATGGTAAAAATGGTAACAAAATGAGTAGCTGAACAGCACGTCTTACCAACTTGTGGCATGTGAATGTCAGTTTACAATTACATAATTTAAATGTTCGTATTATATTTTGTATTATTATTATATGTCATTTTACTATATTACTATACCTAATAATTATATTACTCTTACATGTTAATTAGATTATTATAATAAAATGTCAGTCATTTTTAATATTATTTATGCTTATAAGTCAAATAATCTGTAACCGAATAAAAACAATTTGTAACTAGCCAATTAAATAAAGTTTTGTTAAAAAGTTTACCGTTAAGTTCTTTGATGCTTTGGGGTAGGTTATTGTAAATTCGAACACTCATGGCATGGCTATTTCGGCTGTACAAATTTGTTTTCATTTGTGGTATCGCTAACTGTCCCACATGTCTATTACTATATTTATACCGATCTTCAAATTTTTCAAAAAGTTCAGCATTGGCTCTAACAAATTTGCATGATTCGAATATATATAAACTAGGCAATGTTAATAATTTGTATTTCTTAAATATTGGAGTACATGGTGTCCATGGAGGTACATTAAATATGGCACGGATACATTTTTTTTGGGCTATAAATAGACTATTTACTTTTACAGCATTACCCCACAAAACTATTCCGTACCGAAGAAGAGACATAATGTATCCATGGTAGGCCATTATTGCGGTTTCATAATCTGTTATTCTTGATATTTTCCATAAAGCAAATATGAACTTGTTAATTTTATTGTTTAAATGTTCTACATGTGGTTTCCATGAACAATTTTGATCAAGTTTTATACCAAGAAAATTAGTTTCAGTACATTCTTCTATGGCTTCGTTTTCGTAAGTTATGTTAAGATTAGGACATTTACGTTTCCGATTGAAAAAGTGAACAATTTTAGTTTTGGAAATATTAACTGTAAGATTGTTTTTTGTCAGCCACTCTATACATTTCATTGCTGTATTATATATCTCTTTGCCATGTTCACTAATATCTTTGTTGCCTAATACAATAGACACGTCGTCGGCAAATAATGTACAGTGATATTTAGTAATGTCTGGCAGATCGTTAATATAGATGAGAAACAGTAAGGGTCCCAAGACACTCCCTTGGGGTACACCGTATTTATTTACTCTAAAAGAAGACCTATGAGTTGTAATCTCACTCAGTTCATTCATACCATTTATCTCAACACATTGATTTCTGTTAAGTAGATAGCTTTTAATCCACTCAAATGCAGGACCCCTGATTCCGTAAAAGTAGCATTTATTTAAAAGTGCGTTATGACAGACACAGTCAAATGCCTTGCTCATGTCGAAAAAGATAGCAGAGACACATGTACTTTGATCTACGTGTTTAAGGATTTCTTGAACTATTTTGAAACCTGCTAGAGTAGTTGATTTCCCTTTTTGAAATCCATTTTGATTGATATTGATTATATTAAACTTATTCATGTATTCAGTTATTCTCTTGTGCATAGCCTTTTCAAATATTTTGGATAAGATTGGTATCAACGTAATAGGACGATAGTTTTTTATATCCAAGGTGTCATTTTTTTTATATATTGGTTTCACTAATGACAACTTTAAAGATTCAGGGAAACAGCCTGCTTCAAATGACCAATTCACTAGATAACAAAGTACCTCAATAATATCTCCACAACAACGTCGTAAGACTGTCGTGGCGATACCGTCATAGCCTACAGCTCGTGTATTATTCAAGGACATTACTATTTTTATAATTTCATGACAATCGCAGGGTTTTAGAAATATACTAGATTTGTATGTATTTCGATTGTCTAATCTGCTTTTTATTCCGTCTTGTGTCGGTGTAGCTTCAGGAAGATTTGTATAATATTCATTAAATATTTCTGCAACCTTTCCGGGATCAGATACAATAGCATCATTACATTTAATTTGTATGTTTTCAGTAATAAGTGCTGGACCTTTATTATTAATAATACTCCATGAGGATTTACATTTATTTTTTGAATTGTTTATGTATTTAATGTTAATTATCTTTTGAGAAGTATTTATAATTTTTTTTAGTAGTTTATTATAGTTAAGATATCTAGATTTTGAGTCAGAAGTTTTATTTTTATAGTAATGGAAACGAAGTTGCCTTTTAGTGATACATGATTTTCTAATACCTCTGGTTATCCATTTAGATTTTTTACCCCTATTTGTTATTTTAATTTTTACCATAGGAAAACACAGATTAAATAGCAAGGTAAACATATCATGAAATTTGTTGAAAGCATTTGTAAAGTCTTTTTCCTCATACACGTCACTCCAGCTCAGACTTTGAAGATAAGATTTAAATTTTTGTATGTTATCTTCCCCCAAATCTCGTCTCCATAAAAACCATTGTCTAAGAGGAACTACCTTATTATCAGTAGGAATTTTTAATACTTGTCCTGTTTCATGGTCTGATAACCCTAATCTAAGAACTGAACCTACGGCATTATTATTATTACTTATTATCAGATCTAAACAGGAGTTTTGTCGTGTAGCTTCACTTATGTGCATTGTTAAGTTATAATTCTTAATTAATTCTTTTAATTTATTTGTATTGTCATCGGATTCAAGAATATTAATGTTAAAGTCACCCGTTATTACAATAGTCCTATTCCTTTTTCTACGTAAGATAAATAATAAATTTTCTAATTTTTCTAAAAATATATTAATTTCATTTTTTTTATTTTTTGAGCTTGATCGACGATATATGCAAATAATAATGAGTTTGTATTGAGGAACATCTATGCCACAACATTCAAACACATATTCAGTAGCTAGATCTTTTGTAAGCGACAACTCACTATACTCTAAATGGGGGTTCGATAATATACACGTGCCACCACGCCTTTCTTTTTTCCTGCTGAAAGCAGTAGCAACTTTGAAGTCTTTAATTTTTAAGTTACATTCTTCACCCGCTTTGACAAAAGTTTCGCATAAGCAAATGAAATCAACACTACATTCAACCTGTCTGAGTTCATCACAACAAACTTCAAATTCATCCAGTTTACCTAGTACACCTTGAATGTTCTGATGTAGTATTATGATCATATTGTTTTTATTAACGAAAGGAATTATTGAATTGTATTGAGTGCGGTGAAGGCTGTATCATCGGACCGAAGTGTTCACTACTAGTCATAGGTCCTACTCTTACCGTGGAATAATAGTCTAAAATAGATTTTTGTAAGTAACGCGTATTTGATTCCTTACGGTTCCTCATTGTATATTTTATTTTACTGACATTATTATAGGTTTTTAAACATAGGAATTTTTTGTCATAATCTGTACAATCAATTATATAATTCAATTTATTACCAATTAATGTTAAGTTATTATTATAAGGTCTATATTTTAAATTCTGATTAATGTCAATAAATTTACAATTTTTAAAATTATTACATAATATCTTAATATTCTGATTTAAGTGGAAAGTATTTAGGTAATTATTTTCTATAACACTTAAGACTAAAACACATATGTTAGAGAACTTTTTAAGGAAGCAACTCAGTTCAATGAGCACCTTCATAGGATTCTTATCATTCTCACCAACGAGCAGTATGAGTTTGTCGTCAGATCCTAGGTTCAATGTATAGCCATTCTTCAGAATTTCTTCTGTGGTAGCTTGAGGTTTAGTAAAGCTGCTAATGACATATTTATCGTTTTGCAACAAGTTTTCCATCCATTAAACAACATTGGCAAGCAAGCAGGTCTGATAGCAACCTGATGGAAAGTAGCTACAGTCGCCTATAGTATATGTAGTTATTATAAGATTTGCAAACCCACAGACCCCATCAGGATCCAGGACCCCAATGTATGCTGCCAACTTGTGACATAAGATGTCAAAACACAGTACCCAGCATGGACTTTCTGATCAAACAGGACTGATCTCTCTGCAAAAATATACCTTGTCCTTTAGAACTATGACTCAATTTAGGCCACCTACATGATAGAGGCAAATTTGGTCAGAGAGCTCAGTCCTGTTTGAAGAATAAGTCCATGATACGGCAATGCTAGCACCGCTGCTTGGCGGCAGAAATAGGTAGAAATAGAGGCAACAGTGCAGACGACTTTAGTAATAAGTGACCAAGAGAGTAAATATTCCCTAAAACAAATAAATTCTCTTATATAGTCGGCTTTTACGACTCCGCTCCACATACAGCAGAGCGAGCGAAGTGAGCAGAGCATCAAACTGCATGCTACTTGCTTGCTTATATGCTAAAATAACATAGATTAGGGATAAGGCATGGAATAAGGATCGGAAATACTGTGCTCAAATTTTATGCTATTTTGTGCTATGTTATATGAAATTCGGTTAATGAATTTTCGATCTTATGATAAGTAACCACTATCTAGGTATAAACCCTTTTTTTTCTCGGGAGGTAATTCTATGCCAGTGGGTCCATTATGATTACACTACATTTCTATCTCAAGCCATTCCGCAACTCTGCATTTCATGTTACTTGGTAGCTACTTAGAGAGCTCCACAGTCAGTTAGATTCGGGCACTCGCGGAAAGCGGTAGTTAACACCTCATAAAGGCAGTTTACGTAAAGTATGTGTAAAATAAAGTGTGTGTTTAAAAAAGTATTTTTTTTTTAAATGACCAACAGGGTCGGCCTCCTAACAGCACCATACCCGCCGTTGGCTAGACGGCGAATATGTGTCGGGCTCTTCCGGCAGCAGAGTGGCCTACTGACTAATTAACGGCGGGCACGGTGCGGGTCCACATAGCGATACCACTACTCAAGCGTCCGGGCTAGCTCGATCAGCTGGTCAGGCTAACGGCTAGGGGGGACTGCCCGAGAACACCAGGGCAATCCCCAGACGAAGGGCCTTACGGCGGCTTGCACGGGGCCAACAGTGCACGCAGGCCTCCACGGCAGGGTTATAAGATCGGCATCGCTTGCGAGAATGCTCGCCTTCTCCTGCTATCTAGGAATAAACCCTAGTATTTTTGGGTCCGAATTAGATTTTTTTTATTGCAGAAAGTTGGAAAACAAGCAAACTGCCCACCTGATGGTAAGTGGTAACAGTCGTCTATAATACATGTATTTCCTGTGAGATTCGCAGCAAAACTGCAACCCCCACAAGAACCACAGTGTACGTTGCGATTTTGTGACACCAGATATAAAGTCACAGTACCCAGTAATTTCACTGCCATATCTTACCCTTCAAACCGGATCACAGCAATGCAAGCACTGCTGCTTTGTGGCAGAAATAGGTAAGACGGAGGTACCTAAGCAGACGACCCTAGTACAGAGTCTCCCTCCAGTATTATCTCAATCAGATTGCAGAGAGATTGATGTAGAATAAAAAAGCTGAATTTATTCGGAGTTAATTAAAATTAATGTCAATCATAATAACACAATAATATTTAAGAAGCCATATTTTTTGGCCGTACTTCTTATTGAATTGCGAGTAATCATAGAAATTTTAATAATGTAAAAACGCTCGAGTCACGCTTTGTTTTGATTGCTTAGGCGACGACACAGGCCAATTTTACGTAATCTCAAGATCAATTTGTCTGAATGTCGCAACAGGGAAAATATATCTTATCCTTTTTGTTAATTTGGCTTATTTTTACATGCCCTATAAAATAAACCTATAAGATGAAATGGCAGATTTGCTACGTAAATTTAATTAATTTGACAATAAGCCTCATTACCATTTTTACCTAAATGGCAAATTGTACACCTATTCGACATTTTGAATTTATAAACAGTCAAAAACTGACAAAGAATCTAGACAGCGATTGTGCGGTGTGTGATGGTTTGATTAAAATCGATACAGTACGTAATTCAACCGTTAAAATGATTTTTTTCAATCCATCTGATGGTGACTGACGATAAAGCCGAATATGGCGGCGAGCTTCATCTGGACTACTCGATAGCCGAGGAACTGAATATCATACCTCTAATCGCCGAAACTCATCTACCATCAAACAAACCAAGCAGAATAACTTCTGCCCAATATGGCATTCGAAGGACGAACCTCTAGCTAGATCCATACCGTGGCCACAGAATAGATAATAGTACTACGTACAGAACGGCCACTCACCTCCCCGCACTCATTTCAAATACCTCGTCCTACCTGGTACTTCGCTGTAGACATCACTGACACGTAAACAAGGGCGCGCGCGATCGCTCGGACGAGTAGATGCGAGCACCGGGCGATAACAGAGACAGCGCTATGCGGGTGAAAGAGAAGGCAGTCGCTGCACTTCCCGCGTCATTTCGATTGATAACCGCTCACTCAGCCCTACTAGATTCCACGCACACATTTGCGCGTGTATGAACGTCATTTGTTTAAGTAGTAGTAATAGGTAATTGATTTGCGAACGTTGTATGGAGTGTCCGGGGTGTGCCGTGGCCCCAATCATATACATATTCAACCACAAGACCACGGAGGCGGTCGTGGAAACCAGTATAGATAATTATTTTCGCATTGCATATAAATATACAAATAAATAAATAAAAGGCGAAGTTTTATTTAAAGTGTATCTATGGAGAAAGTGTATCTTTGGGAAATTAATGAAAATTTAAACTTCGGGCACGTTTCAAACTTACATCTCCAACATACACTGTCAGCCATTGACGTCTATATGACGTTTATGACGTATGAGAGCTTGGAGTGCGGACACCCCTAATGATAAATCAACGAGATTAGATAGTATGATTTTTTCTATCAAATAAAATGGCGCAGGTTTTGTATCCGTATATACTAGGCAAGTTGAAATTGACCCCCCATCGCAAAATTATGCTGATGTTGACGCCATGATCTATGGCAATAAGGGTACCTTATTGCCTAAATGACCATGCTTACCAACAAAATAAGAGCGAAATTGGGCAACTGATTGATCTCTTTTAATTTTGCAAAACCAAAGTGTACTTTACTCACTGTCAATAACTACGTATCAACAAAACGTTAACACGGACCGTTGCTTGACGACGAAGCAACTATTAAGTAATCTGTGGCTGCGTATTCCATCCGAAGTAAAATTTGTTAATTTATTAAGCACCTCAAAGATGCAAATTCACAAATATAATATTTCTGCGTTTCCTATTTCTTTGGATACTCGTATTTTTACCTGTGACTATATTCAAAATCTATATATCTCTATCCCATCTATAAACGCACGCACAGCCGTAACCGCTAATGGTAGAAACGTGAAATTTGGACAGTTATTTTAATTCAATTCAAAATGCGGACGCACACTAAGAAGGGATTTAAAAAATTTTAACCCTGAAGGGATGTAATTGGGGTTGCAAGTTTGTTTGGATTTTTTAAAAATTAGCAACGATTTTGATTAATACTACGACAATAACAAGAGGATGAATAAAAGAAATCGCCTTCATTACACTCTCATATATAATTGGCTCCTCCCCCATGAGATATTTCAATATAGCTACTTCTTTAAAACCTATATCCGTACATAAGCGTCCGAGTAAATATGTACATGGTTAATCGAAACTGCGACATCTTAAGTTTAAAGGAAAGTTTAACCGCCCCGTATTCCGAAGTTCAACAGGAGCGGTTGAGTTATTTGCCGAGTCGACTCTGGAGACAGTTCAAGCAGTCCGCTTTGCTTGGATGTTATAAAAACGCAACTGGAGCACTCCTCGACGGGGAAGTCCGAGTTTGCAAATGTACATACACTGATTGAAGCACTTGCGGAGCAAAGTGAAAAACGTTGACATGAACCGGAATACATTAATCGGTTTTCTTGATGTTTCATTTACATAGCGGAGTTGATAAGATGTTTAAGGGATTTAAACCCTACTAATATTATAAAAAGAATGTAAGTCAGTCTGTCACTTTATCTGTCTGTTAGGCTTTAACATCTAAATCAATCAATTTAAATGAAATTTCGTATACAATGTGTTAATTAAATTGTGCAAAACCTGAACATAGTTTGTTCTTAAACAAGAGTTAAGTCAATTCCGCTAATAAAAAATATGGGTCAGATTTTATCCAAAATTTAATTTTTAATTACGCCGCTTTTTAAATTTACTTAACTCTGTCGTCTTAACCTCTTATTGGACGCGACGGCTGAGCGGCGCCATCGTATTCGCAAGCGCGCGACCATAGAGTCAAATTTGCAAGATATGCAACAAAACAGAGAGTTGGGCATATCTTTGTAAATAATTCATAAAAAATTGATTTATTAATTTATATAATTAATTGAATAAAACACAAAATCCTAGACACCCCAACTAATTTTTATTATAAAAGAATTATCATCATCATCACAGCTCATACCTATACGGTTCGAGCCTACCCTAAGTTAAGTGTTTAGGCCTTAGTCAACCACCCTGGCCCAGTGCGGAATGGTCAACTTCACATACACCTTTTAATTTCTTCGCTAATGTATGCAGGTTGCCTGTGCCTCACGATATTTTCCTACACTGTAGGATCGTCGCACAAATGTAAATTATGAAATTCGATAGACGAAAAACACATTGGTACATGGCGGGATCAAACCCCAGATCCCCCGATTAAAAGGCCAGTGCCGAGTCCATAGCGCCACCGATGATTCTTAACTATATTCAATCATAATTAAAGTAAGAGCAAGATTGGATTAAGATATCCTTGTGTATATCACGCGTTCAAAAATAAAGACCAAAAACATCAAATCCTTTAATCTCCTACATCAGAACTTGCAACAGCTCGGTACAAAGTAAGCTTGCCAACACAACATCAAGTCGAATTCTCAGCACTCGCCCGCACTGGGAAATAAAGCCGCAAGCCATCACACAGGCAATGAACTAGCTCGCCAATTAACACCGCTGACATTATTGCCGGCAAGGAAATCATAAAACGGAATGTTTACTGCGGCCATATTGAGCAATCTCCATGCCCAGGCGGCGGGCGGGGAGCGAAGTAATTTACCCACGCTAAACATCAGCCCTTCCGGACACTCATTGTATCAGTACTACGGCTTGACATTTGCGAAGGTTTAGTTGCACAGGACTCAAATGAGAAACCTTAAAGTGTTTGACGACTCTACGTATAATGTTGCCGTCTTAGACTACGAGTGTAGTGGTTGAGACCCGGTATTGGACTCGAGGACCGTGGTTAGATTCCCCACGAGGGCAGGGTATTTTGCTTGGTTTGATCGGTGGGAGGGCTTCTCAGCCCGCCTGGCTAGTTATCACCATCTCACCTATGTTTGTTCTCATTATAACATTGTTATTATCATTGTTTTTTCCAAAAAATAGAGGAAAGACAGCTAAATCTTTAGGTGTGGAGGAGTCCAGGTGAAGTTCGCTTAAATCTTTGGCCTTATCGTCGCAATCTATCTGGCGGGATAAAGGCTAATACTCGTAGCTTCCCTGTGGTGTGTAAGAAATGTTGGCATAGGAAAAGTTTACGAGTAGATGCTGCCGGTCTTCATTATCGCTTATCAGTATCACTTTAATCCATATAGGTTCCGCTCGCACACGCACACACTCCTTGGACGAGGAGTTAGTAGGAGGAGCACCTATTACATCACGGCTATGCAATCTCGTTTCGAGTTTTCCATCGCTTTGCTCGTGGTGTGATCGTGTTAAACTCCCTCAGTCGACTCTTACGACATACACAGAAGAGAGGAAGCGACGACACGTTTTTTCGCACCTGCCCGGATTTTCATTATTTTCGACTTTGCATTTTCTTTAATAAAGTTAAACAAGATTAAAAAAATAATAAATCAATACTAGAAAGAATTCCGTCTTTGGCGGGATTTGAGCCCACGTCTTCAACATACATAGCATTTACCAGCCCTGACAATTTATCTATTGTATTTACCAATTTATCTATTGTATTAATCTGGGTGGTAATTTTGTAATCAATTGATCGGTGTCGCTTTTAAACTGGATGACTTAATAAATAAAAGCGGAATTATGTTATTATATATAAGTATTGGTTGATTTATTCAACAAATATACCAAGATCACTCGGACGACGACGTTACAGAATGTTAAGCATATTAAAAATAAGTTTTAATCAAACAGAATTATCAAATCTATACGACGGCCGATGGCCGATGACTTTGTTTATATAGATGTTATGAATGGTTGATGTCATTGTAATATGTAGACCGAGATTTTAAGCATTCGATCAGTACGCGAAACTTTCGACTTGAACGTTTGATTATTTGCGCGTTTGATATTTTGTTGGTGATCAAATGACAATTTGATGTGGCATAAGCATGGATTTAATAGTTTTGATTATTAAGGCCATGGGCATAAGAAAACCAGATGGTGTGTCATATTTATTGGAAGACGCTTGCATTTTTAAATTAATGACACATGGTAATACAAAAAATACAATACATGGTGTTAACTATGTACGCAAAGGAAGGGTTAACTGCAACATTAAACGGTAACATGGCGGTACCGTTGCCGCCATTTTTAGATAAATACTTTTTTGTCGGTACCTACTTTGCTCTATTGTTTGCACTGCTGTAAATCGCTAGCTAATTGATACGTGTTTAAATACAAACAAATATACGGATTTCACTGTAAAGTGCCTCAATTTACTGCTAACATCACCCCAAGACGTAACACATGGATTAAGAATTTCATCAACGAATAGGAATTAATCAAGAGGTGTACATTAAAATTTTGTGCAGGCATTTATTTCCCTGTCAACTTTTCCCGAAATTTCAGAGGAGATGCTCTCGGCATTGAATTGTTTTGTAAGTAAAATTAATTAAGACTATGTGAACACGGGCCCATTGTGTACTTATTCAAGTTCATTTGATCTGTATTGTATTTCGATTCACTTCACAAATGTTTAAGGTCCTAAGTAAATACAAAGGAATTCTTTTACGATCCACCTAAATTATTATTTATGAACGGACAATATTTGAACTCCAACAATGTAGTCTAGAGTTGAGAGTGGCCTACATTATTTTTGTGTATTTTTCTTAGTTTTAGGACAATATAAGGTTGAATGTTATTTTGAGATTAAATAAAGTAAAATATCAAGCTCATAGCTTGACGAGGTAAATATTTAACATGACACTAGGTAGGGAATAGAGGATAAATTAGCTATCCTCAATAGGAACTCTATGACCAACACGTTATGTTGAAACTGAAATACTTAGGCAGTTCGAATAAGCCGCATCACGTCGAGGTGAAGATTATTCGCAATTAAAATACTAACAAGCATGCTGAACTCATTCTAGTGATAACTAAAACTAAGCTCGGTCAATTGTATCGTCAATCTATCACGATGTGATCACTACGGGTACGTCGGAGTATAGCTGGTATGCACTGGCCGCTTTTGTTTCATTCGTACGAGTATGTAACTAATGTGTTTTAAAATAATATTTTTATATATAACAATTAGTCGTCGGTGGCGCTGTGGACTGACCTTCCGACCGGGAGGTCCGTGTTTCGATCCTGCCACGTACCAATGTATTTTCCGTTATTCGAATTTCATAAATGTCATTTGCCGACGCTCCTTCGGTGAAGGAAAACATCGTGAGGCAACCTGCATACGTCTGTGAAGTAATTAAAAGGTGTATGTGAAGTCGGCCAATCTGCACTGGGCCAGCGTGATTGACTCAGGCCTAAACACCCTTAGTTAGGGTAGGCTCGAGCCCATCGATATGGACGTATGTATATGAGCTGTGATGATATTACAATTTGTCAAGGGAAGAATTTGGATGTAAAAGATTCCCATATATTGGGGCAAGGCAAAATATATTATTCGGCACGATAGTGAAAAAGGAAAGGTCCGTGTTATTTGGTACATTAATAATTACATACAGGCCCACCTTAGGCCTTAATAGTATTTTTTACAATATTTTGTATTTTTTACGGACTGTTTTTTTTTTCGTATTATTCGTATTATATTCGTATTATAATACAACTCAAGCGGTTTCACCGTGTATTTATTACTTGGATCTTTGAAGCTCTATCGACGTCTAGTGACAAAGCTAAAGTACGCGATTCGGTAGCGTTTAACGCCTGCGTCGCAAGACGCTTTCTTGAACGCTACAAACAGTGACTACATCTGCAAAGTTTGCTACAAAAGTTAATAATGTAAACCATAGGTGTAGGTATAACTTTTCGATGGGGAGTCCAGATTAAAACTTCAATTTGCCTAGTGAATACTGATACTTGGAAGAAAAAGTTCATTCTGTCTAGTGTATGTTGATTTTCAATGGGGTGTGTCCGACCTCAAGCCCCTTCCCCCATCTTACCTACGCCAATGACGTTAACTCCACTATCAATGCCACGTATCAATTAGCGTTTTAGCTCTGTTCAATATTGTTTTAGCCTTGATCTAAGCAATCGTGTTTAAACCCCAGGATGAATAAGTCCGTGTCATCTAAAGTATACGACAGGTCGACATAGCAATCGAGGTATGAGATTGAGAATAGATCGAAGACACCCCGCACATCCCCACAGCATCGTACCATCTAAGTATGAGTGCTGCACGAGTCAGCAAAGGTCGCATTTATCAATATAGATGTTAAATGCACTATGATATCGATATCGCTCTAGTAGTTGCTTATAGTTTTGTATTCAAAATCTAAATTGGTTTGCCATGTCGACCTGTCGCGTAGTGTAATTAATCCACGAAGCAACCGAGCCACGCGGTCATAGGACAGTCGACAAAAAAGTGGCTTACCACCATTAGTTTAAATTCAGTTTCACGTCATTAAACAACACAGTTGACTTTACTTTGCAAATTACATACCGACTGCTGCTAATCCTAACGACATTTTGTTTATACACGAAGTTGTGTCAAAACTGGTTCACTACTTTCTTGGTCGATCAGGGCATTAAATGAGATCAAAATATACAATATTCACACACTATAACAAAATCTAAAACAGATGAGCTTTTAGCTGTTTCTTAAACGAAATTATGCAAGTGCTTTTACGGATATCAACCGGCAGAGCATTCCACAGTTGAGCAGCGCGCACTGTTATAGGACTTGTGGAAGAACATTGATTAATATTTATCATTTTCAAGTATTTATCCCTTAAACAAAATTGACCCTCAAACTCAGTACAATATTATGAATCTCAATCGCCTTTGAACTTGCGCGCAATACATTATCAGAAACGTAATGATGGTGACGGGTTTCCCTGACGGCCTCGTCCTTGGCTCCAGATTGTGTTTAATCAATTTGCGTGCAATTACGTAGAGTGTTCACGCCTCATAGACCGGCGCGTACGTTGGCAAATTCGTGAAGGCAATATGTAATTATCTGATGCCTTTTGTGTATTCCAACTACCTTTTAGGGCTCTGTGCCTTAAGACTAATAGGAAAAAGTGGTTCCTTTCAAGATTTTCGTTTACGTTCCTAGTGGAAGACACGTGAAAGTATCATGGAATAATGATGCAAGCTAGGTACATCAGTCTGTAGTCTGTACTTATGTACACTGGCGGTAGATATAAACTCTCATGGACTGATCTAAAAATACAGCTTGTTAGGGTAAGGTTTCCCTAAAAATCTACTCGTGTACGCGCTGTGACCCAACTAAAATGTTACTTTTTACACTTTTTAATCGATTTTGGGAAAATGGGGTACGAAACAAAACAATCTATTTTTGAAATTTTCTAGGCAGTAAAAATGCACGTCTATTGGTAAAACTCTTATATAATTTATTGTTGTGTTTTCTGATTCACAGCTGTTGTAAAATATTGAACAGAGTGATATTTGGATTTGTTTTTATATCGCTTGAATATTATTAGTAATCACGTTTCTGTCTTTAAGAATACTTAAAGACAGAAACATGTTTTATTCTTTCTAAGATTAGCTAATAAGATAAATGGGTACGAAACATATCAGCTGTGATAGAAGTACCGACGTCAACACAAACTTGACTAACACAATTTTTGGTCGCCATTTTATAGAGTCATTCGTGTAGAGCAAAAAACGAGGCCTACTTTTGACGCGTCGAAAAGTTATCACAAAGGGGTGATGGCAGCTCCACGGGGGCACACATTGTTTGTATTTAGTGATTAATCACCGCGGATGGAGCCAACTAATGCGTCTGATAGAGACAAATGACAGCGCGAGCCGGTGGCTGTGTGTGTCATATTGTTAATTAACTTCGTAACGGTTCGCGATTAGGCCGCTACAAAACTGGCCGTAGTCGATTAGAAAAAACCAACCAAGTGCGATTTGTACTAGCGTATCGAGGGTTCTGTACAAAGTTAACTAATTTTCTCGCTACTTGCATATTTACGGGTTTCAGATTTTTTCCTTTACATATGACCCATTTAAACGAGACCCAAACACCCGTCTCTGAGATCACATCTGCAAAATTAAGCGACAACCATCTAATCTTAATCCTCACAAACATTTTCCGTCAAATAGAGTGGGGGCAGCATGAAACAAACTTCCAGAAAAGATAGTCTCCGCTTCCAGTATCAACTCCTTCAAAAACAAGATGCATGAGCATTCAAAAAAAATTATATAAGAATTTAATTTATGTAAATTGGATACAGGCCATTGTCAGTTGAAATAACTGCCTGCCTGATTAATTAATAATAATATACTGAAGGATACTGCTCCTTGCCTAATTCATGACACTAGGTCAACGGAACGTACTCTATAGGTTCTCACGGCGAAAGCACACGGCCTACTTTTTGTAGGCCCGATAATCGGCCTGATTTTACCGACCGAGTCAACGCATACGTTTATCACTTTGTCGATGACCGTGTGCGATCGCACTTAGTTGCGTGTGAAATCGCAGAATATACGAATATATGCGATATAATGCCAGAATACCAGCGCCTTCGCTACTTGTTTGTAGCGAAAGCATATGCTGAGGCTCGGACCTTTTTTGGCCTCGCACAATATTTGCAGCACATTATTATTATTTTTTTGTGTATTTTTAATTTATTGTGTGGCCAAAATAAATTATTTTTTTTCTTTCTTTCTTTCATATAAACGGCGTCACAAACAACAGACAATTTTTGATATATAGTCGAGTTATAATTTTGATTTTTTACAGATGAGAGAGACATATTTTTTTTTGTCTGATCAATGTCCTAGATTGATGAGGAGAGGGGTGGAATTACTGGTACAGTAAGCTCCCATTCAAGCTTTACATTTACAATACGTAAACCGCCACTGTTACGAGCGACGTAAGAACGGTCCAAAGGTTAAACAGTATAGCTTGATAAGGAGCTTACTGTACCTAGGACCCACTGAATTATTTTTTAGCTTTAAGTACATATTCGGTGTCCTGAACAAGGTGCGTAGGTGTTTTGCGCCGGACCAACTATGCTTGTTGTATAAAACTCAGGTTAGGTCTTGCGTGAAATATTGCTCGCACCTTTGGGACGGCTCTGCTCAGTACCTGCTCGATGCTCTGGACAGAATGCAGCGTCGCGCTATTCGCATTATTGGCGATGTAGAGGTAACTAACACCCTCGAGCCTCTACAACTTCGTCGTGACATCGCCTCTCTTAGCGCCTTTTACCGAATGTTCCATGGGGAATGCTCTGAGGAGCTCTTTGACCTTATCCCTCCCTCTCCATTCCTTAACAGAAACACGCGTAAGGGCCTTCGGAGTCATCCGTACACTGTAAGAAATTCCAAGATTCCTTCTTCTGTCGTTCATCCCACACTTGGAATTCTTTTTTTTTTTTTTCATTTATTTTGGCATCAAACAGTCATTTACAATAACAGAATGTAATAAAAACAGTTTTATATTATACAGACCTTAATAGTGCCTAAACGTAATACATAAAATATGTTTTGTTACAGCTAACATGAAACGGACGTCACCAAATTATACATTATTATCAATACATAAGATTAAACTGATACTATGGTTACCGCAAGTATAACATCCATAAGTGAAGTGACTATATTCCTTTACATAAAATTCTCTTCAACGATTGTTTTATCCCATTAAGAGAAATGTGGAAGAAATCGATTTCGGTAAATTCCTTATTATAAATGTTGGTGGAACGGTACAGAAATGAGTTACGTGTATATAATTTTTTTCGTCGTGGAGGAACAAATAGAGGTAAAGTACGTGAGGAGCGCACCGGTAGACGAACTCGGCCTACGAAATGTATTTTAGCTAAAAGTTCAGAAGAATCCATCAAAGAATTTATGATTTTATATAAATAAATTATATCAAACATTTTTCGCCTACTAGAAAGAGTCAACAATTTGTATCTACATAGGGCATCGTGATAAGTTTCGTCTTTTATATTCATCCGGTAATTTAGTGACTTGATAAACTTTTTTTGAATTCTTTCAATTCTATTAATATGTAATTTATAATAGGGATTCCATACAGGGCAACAAAAATCTAAAATAGAACGTACAAATGAGAAGTATACAATTTTGAGTGTGATGGGTTGTTTAAAAGGCTTAGTGATTCTAAGTATAAATCCTAGTCTACGAAAAGCTGCCGCAATTATGTTATCTATATGGAGATTGAAAGATAATTTAGAATCCATGATTACTCCCAAGTCCCTGACACTAGATACCCTCTTTAATTTGTTACAGTCGATACTATAATCAAATTCAATTCGTGTTTGTTTACGAGTATAAGTTATAATGTTACATTTATCAATATTAAGAAAAAGCTGATTAGAAGAACAATAATCTCGAAGCGCAGATACGTCGTTTTGCAGTTTATTGCAGTCGTCAATGGATTTAATCACTTTATATATTTTAGTGTCGTCGGCATAAAGCAAATGATGGCTATGTTTGAAGATACATCCCATATCGTTGATATAAAAGGAAAACAATAAAGGCCCTAAGTGGGATCCTTGGGGAATGCCTGACGGCACTGGTAGAAATTGGGAAGAGAACCCTTTTATGCAAACGGACTGACTTCTATTCCCAACGTAGGACTCGATCCATCTAAGAAGGCTGCCGTGTATACCGATTTTTGAGAGCTTCAGAATCAGCATGTCATGATTAATTTTATCAAAAGCCTTTGAGAAGTCGGTATACACGATATCAACCTGAGAATCATCGTCCATAGATTGTGCTAAAAATTCAGTGAATACAAGCATATTTGTGTCTACGCTGCGCTGCTTAAAGAACCCGTGTTGGTAAGGGGAGATTACGTTTTTGGCGGCTAGTGAGATATCAGCGGTTACTATTCTTTCGAAGATCTTACCGAGAACACAAAGCTTAGAGATCGGTCTGTACTCTGTGATGAGACTCCTTTTTCTGTTCTTTGGAATGGGTGTAATCAATGATTGCTTCCATTTACTAGGGAAAACACCCACTGTAATTGATTTTTGAAAAATCATTGTAACAGGAATGGAAAGCTCGTCAGCACATTCACTAATAAACAGTGGGGGAACATTATCCGAACCTGAACCCTTGTTGACATTTACTGTTTTTGGTTCTTTTAGGACACGGGCTAAAGTGATATCAACATAGTTTAAATTTAATATTGAAAGCGATTCATCGTGGTTTGGCAGATATGCGTTTTTTTGAGAAGATACAAAAACAGGGTGAAAATACTGGTTGAATGCGTTACAAATCTCATTACCGTTAGACAAAAGTTTTCCTTCATACATCATTTTTGCAAGTATATCACCACTGCAAGTTTTTGCCTTTACAAATGACCAAAATAACTTTGGATCTGATTTTATATTCTCTTCGGACAATTGAATGAATTTATTATGACAGTATTCGGACATTTTTCTAAAGCGTTTACGTAGAGTTGAGAAACTGGTAATCACACTGATTACCATACAGTTTCCATTTTTTATGGAGCTTATTCATTTCCTTGCTTATCTTAATGAGCGGCACAGTATACCAAGGAGGATATTTATGTTTAGCATTAAAATTATACTTTGGAACATATTTATTTATAATATCGTCTATAATCGCGTAAAAATAGCAAACCATCGATTCAACATCTTTTAATTGAGTAAAAACTTCTTCCCAGTCGATGGACTTCAAGACTTTTTTTATAGATACAAAGTACGCTTTATGAAATTGTTTTTTGGAAATATCGGGCAGTTTCAGCGAGACTGTAACGTTTACACTCACCGTGATTTCCAAAGACTTATGATGGCGGTCTTCAGGCAGAAGTGGATTCATACATTATTAAGTCTAAGAGTCTATTATTCTGATTTGCCTGGCCATTGTACTGTGACAAACATGACATGTTCATAAAATCAGCTGTATGGCATGCTAAATTATTGTTATTTGTCTGTAGTTCCATACAGTTATTGTCTGTATTTAAAGTCCAAATAACCTGAGAAATATTAAAATCGCCAAGTTGCGGCACTAGGTCGGTAGATGACCAGCCCTCCACAGGTAGATAGGGTTCGAAATAAATAACCACGTAGGAAGGTACTGTTATTTATTTTTTGCCATAAGATTCTGTGGCCGCCTCACGTCTTGATTGAAGGTAAAAGGTAGGTAATTGGTGTGACACTGGCCTGAAGGTCCTGCCGTAGGTGCCTGACCACCGCAATCCAGATTCGAAGACCGGTTTCGCTCCGACGCTTCCCTTTCGCTTTAAAACTCAGTTGCGATTTTCTTCAGCCAGCGCTGGTAGTTGGAAGGTGTACGTGCCTATGCGACACTATTCTGTGCGAAGTTCCTGGAAGCCCATAGGAATGGCAGCTTTAGAAAGGCTCAGCGACCACGTAGCACGGTCCAAAGGTCAGTGTCACTCAAGGACGATACACGACCAAGGAAAAGCAGCGTTAGAAGAAGTTTAAAAATACAAAAGAACCACCTTACAATTGAACACTTCTAATAATTGCATGGAAACTTACCCCAGCGGGATTTCAGTAGAATTTTATACTTTTGAAAAGATCGCAAATAGCAGCTCTTGGATCGATGGACACAGCCGTCCCGTTCAATGCGTTCAAATGGTCTGACGGTTGGGAAATCCGACGGCTGCCGAGCGCCTGCTCCGCGTAGACCGTCGCCGCGTCGGCTGTTTTCGCCAGTAATTGGAGATGCGCGAGCGCATCATCGCGAACCATTGCGACCGCCCGTACTTGAAGGTTCCGTAGACTAATATTTTTTGTTCAAGAAAATATTTAATTTAATTTAAAGTTTTAGGTATTTTGACATGATGTAGTTAAGAAATAGCTTTAATGTTTGTTCTTTAAGTTAATTAATAATTTAGTTTAATAAAAATGGTGATTATGTAGTTTTTTTTTACATTTTGATATTTTTATTTACGTTGTTTAAGTACAACGTTACAGTACCCCCCTTTTTAGGTAAGGATTTTTGTTATGAAAAAAAAATCCGCTTCAACTACTTAACTACTAACTAGATTTACAATGACTACATACACTTTCATTTCCTTTCATAATTCCCTTTTAGTCTTTCAGTCCTCCTCGTTCATTCGTCCCTTTTATTCTTTCATTCATCACCTAACAATCCAGCAGTTACTTACAATTTAACTATAAGTAGGTAACTGTGCCTAGCATTAAGAGTATTATACATATGTGAGTCTAATACTCAAGTAGTCAGTATAAGATGTTAGGAATCGTTATTTATTTTTAAAGTAATTTAGAATAGTTTTAATAATACCATAGGCTTAGAACCAGGTTATGTTATATATTATATCAGTGGTAGGGTCTGAATAATATATAACATAATTAGAACGTAAAGTAGGTTACGTTTTATTAGTAGTAGTATAGGCTTATTTTTTTTTACTGAGTTACTATCCGCTCATTAATAGGTAGCTCTTCCTAGGGGTAGGGCCTGGAAAAACTAGTAATACGTATGTAGGTACGCATATTTAGGTGTGGTTGAGGCTTCTTTAGAGAGTTACCAACCGCTCTGTAGAAGGATTATTTCAGGGGTAGGCCTGAATAATCAAAATAATCTAATAGTAGTAGTAATGAATTTAACGATTTTTAGTTGTAGTGTGTATAGCAAGTAGTTGAAGAGGTATTATTTAGTTAAGTATAGTTTAAAATAATAGTTTTCAATTAGATTATAATTATATGTTAGCTTAGTTTTAGTTAATTAGAAATAAGACTAAAATTTAAAGACTTAATATTTATGAAATTTAGATGTAGTAATATTACAAGATTCCTTCTATCGCCTTTTACGATACCCAAAAAAAGATATGGGGAAGTGGTATTCTTTATGAGCCGCCACCACACGGCTCATGCGTAACATTTAGATAGGTATTTAATTTTATAAGAATCCTTCTATCGCCTTTTACGATACCCAAAGGAAGAAATGGGGAAGTGGTATTCTTTATGAGCCGCCACCACACGGCTCATGTGTGACATTTAGGTACTTAGATGGTATTTTTTAATGTTATAAAAGTCCTTCTATCGCCTTTTACGATACCCAAAGGAAGAAATGGGGAAGTGGTATTCTTTAATATTATGAGCCGCCACCACACGGCTCGTGTGTTACATTTAGGTAGTTAGATGACATTTAATGTTATAAAAGCCCTTCTATCGCCTTTTACGATACCCAAAGGAAGAAATGGGGAAGTGGTATTCTTTAATATTGTGAGCCGCCACCACACGGCTCATGCGTATAGTTTAAGGATTTAGTTAGTTAGTTAGTTTAATTATACCATGTTTAATATAATATTCTTATTGCGGCGAAATTAATAAGGTAAGTTAGGTTAGGTTAGATTATTTTTTATGTTTTATAGTTAATAAGTTTAATATCCTTTATGTGATAGGACCCTAGTGGTTTTCCTGACATATCAGCTAAATCATATACCAAGGGAGATTTTTTATGAATGATTTTACATTTTATAAATTTAGGTGCTAGTTTTTTATTAAAATATTTATCCTTGTCACTTTGGTAGAACGTTCTACGCCATATAATATCACCGACCTTAAATTCAGCAGGCTTTCTACGTAAATTATATTGTTTGCAATTTCTACTATGAGCTTGTATAAGTAGCGCTTGGACTTTATTAAAGATATTAGAAAGTACTCCAATATTCTCAGCGTATGAATCGCGGGGTTGGAAAATAACATCACCGATGTTCTCAGCATCCACATAAAATGAGCCACAAGTGACTAGTTCTCGCCCAAACACTAGGAAAGAAGGAGTGTAACCTGTAACCTCGTTTACGGAACTATTTACAGCGAATTGTATTTTTGGTACAATTAGATCCCAAATGCGTTGATCGTTAGAAATGAACGTGGATATAGCTGTCATTATAGTTTTGTTGTACCTTTCAACCGTGTTAACGTGTGGTGAATATTTAGGAGTGAAATGTAATTTGGGTACCTTGTACTTTTCAAGCATTTGTTTGAGCGTAGCACTAACAAATTGTTTTCCATTATCTAAAATTACTGTAGAAGGAATCCCGTGTATTAGAAATACATGTTCTTCTAGAATTCTAGTTACAATTTCGGCCGTAGCGCGCTTAATTGGAAATAGTAAGCAGTACTTACTAAAACAACAAGTAACAACAAGGATATGTGAATTTTGTTTTCTAGTGGTTGGTAGAGGTCCCACTAGATCCACGCTAATAATTTGGAATGGTCTTGAGCAGTGTTTAGGTCTTCCCATTTCACCCAAAGGAGCGTGATTTTGATGTTTGTGTGCAATACACGTGTCGCAAGCAGTGACACTTCTCACGACATCCGCGTGCATACCTGGCCAGTAGTATGTTAAACTTAAGCGTTTAAAGGTTTTAAATATGCCAAAGTGACCGGCTGTAGGTTCAGAGTGATTCTTTAAAATTATTACTTGTCTTGATTCATTAGGAATCACCTCTTTCCACTCAAACTCTTTATGTAAGTGATTGTTAGATCGCATGAATCTATATAAACGTCCGCTTTTGACAATGTAGTTAGGGAAGGACGTAGGAGAATTTTGACAACCATGCCATAAGTTTAGGTACCACTGGTCACTAGTTGTAGGTGCAGCTGTAGGTGTCGAAATAGAATTAGCATCGATGGTAGATATCTGGTAAGCACGAGATAACGCGTCAGGAATAACATTATCACTGCCACGGCGATGTTTGATTTCAAAGTTGAAGGTTGATAGTCGAATACCCCAACGAGCGAGACGTCCTGTCGGGTTATTGATGTTAAGGAACCACTTGAGTGCCGAATGGTCTGTGTAGACAGTGAATTTAATACCATTATCCAGATAACATCTCCAGTGCTCCAGAGTCACCAACACGGCAAGGGCCTCTCTTTCGGTGATGCTATAGTTTCTCTCAGGTCCTGTCAATGTTCGACTAGTATAAGCTATAGGATGCTCAAATCCGTCTATGGTCTGAGTCAGCAGTCCTCCAATACCATAATCGCTAGCATCAGTGTGAACCTCAAACGGTAAGTCAAAATTAGGGCACGATAAGATTGGGGCTGACACTAGAAGTTCTTTCAGTTTAGAAAAGGATTTGTCTGCTTCTTCAGACCAAGCAAAAGGATTAGATTTCTTGTTGGTAGAAGTAAGTTTATTGAGCGGACCAGCTATTGTGCTAAACTGAGGAACGAATTTTCGGTACCAAGAAGCTATACCTAAAAACCTTTTGACCTCTCTTTTATTAGTTGGTGTAGGATATTTAATAATTGTGTCGACCTTTGAAGGATCAACACGAAGGCCTTTACAATCAATAACATAGCCCAAATATTTTAATTCTTTACGAAAGAATACAGACTTTTCAATATTTATAGTAAGATTAGCCATGGACAGTTTTTGATGTACTTTTTTAAGGAGAGATGTAAATGTTTCGAATTCAGAATTTACAATTACGATATCATCAATGTACACAAACACAGAGTTTTCAAATTCAGGCCCTTGAAACAATGTATCAACAAGTCTCTGTTGTGTAGCGGGTGAATTTGTCAATCCAAATGGCATAGTGACGAATCTGAAGGTTCCTCGACGAGGAATATAGAATGCTGTCTTATCACGGTCATTTTCAGCAATAGGTATTTGCCAGAAAGCTTTAGAAAGATCTATACTACTTAGGTATCTAGCGTTCTTCAGGTTATCTAGGATCTCTGATATGTAAGGTAACTTATAAGCATCTTTTTTCGTAACAGAGTTCAGTTTGCGACTATCGAGACAAAACCTGAGAGTACCGTCCTTTTTCTGTGTCAGTAATACCGGCGATGACCAAGGGCTCTCGCACTCCTCAACAACGCCAAGAGCTAACATCTCGTCGAGCTGTTCAGATAAGATGCGCTGTTTTTCTGGAGAGATACGATAATACCTCTGTCTTATAGGTAAGGAATCGCCAGTATCGATGTGATGCTCGACAATTTTTGTTCTGCCTAAACCACGCTTTTCTGTTGAAATATTTTTAAACTTTTCTATTATGTCATCGACGGTATAACGTTGTGCTTCAGTAAGTTCATTATAAGAGTGTAAAACATTTGTAGATTCCCGCATAGCTGTCACCTCACTAGTATTATGTGAATAATCATGGAAAGAAATTGAATTATAAAATTTTGGGAAAAGGTTAAATTTGGTCCAAAAGTCAACACCAAGAATTAGATTTGATTTAACGGAAGGTATAACATAAGATTTTAAAATGTGAAATTGATTTTCAAAGTGTATAGGGATGTAAATATAACCAATAGAAAATAAGGTTTCACCTCCAGCAGCAGTAAATGTTTTAGTAACATCTTTATTTAGTGTTAGACCTAGTGGATCTATTTGTTTATGAAAATTATTTCCTAAGATAGTAACTGAAGATCCAGAGTCCAACAAACCGGCAACTGTAGTGTTACCTATACGAATAGTTGCATATGGACGTACATCATTGATTGCTTTATTACTAATGACTGCTGTAATGAAATAACTAGAAAAGAAAATTTTTAAAGTCAATAACCAATTTTTCCAATCTAACTTATCAAATTTTTTAGAAGCTTCAGTTTTAGTATAAAAAGCAGTTTTATTACAGCAGTCTTCACCAATTAGTTTTTTTGTTGTGAATCAGAGTGACATTTGGGACAATCAGGATATTTGAAATTATTGGTCCCACATTTAAAACAAATGAGAAATCTGTCTGCTCTGCATTTACTCAATGGATGGCTTGAGTTACGACATCGTGGACAAAAAACTTTATTTGGGTTAGAACTAGAGTAATTTATAGCAGCTATGTTCAATTTTTTATCTGTAGGCTTAAAAGAATTATTAGTGTTACTTTTGTAATTATTATATTTAGAGTAAGATGATTTATTAATATTTTGATTATAGTTATTATTATTATATGGGTTCTGATTATAATATTTAGGTCTGTTAGTACTAGCTTCATTAAATTTTGAAAAGGCTAGGTCAGGAGCTAAGGTCTCAACTGAGGCTTTAGGTGGTTCTCGAAATTGAGAAGTCAGAGATTGTATTTTTTCATAGTCCTTACAAACTTTCCTTAAGTTTTCGATAGTATCGATAGACGATGAATTGGATGCTAAAACATTAGCATAACATGGTCTAATGTTATGCATTAAAATATTTAATTTTTCATGCTCTGATATTTTATTACTAAGCCTAGAAAACAATTCGGACATTTTCGCAAAGTAAATGGTTATATTTTCTGTATCACCTTGAGTTCTATTCCGAATCTCCGACAGAAATCGATAATCATAATCAAAGTGACTAAAGTCTTCGATCAATAATGAAATCAGCTTATCCCAAGTATCGACGGAATCCTTAACACTACGGTACCAATGCAAGGCATCGCCTGTAAATATTTCCGTAGCGTAGGTCATTAATTTAGAAGACGTTATGTTCCTAGCAGTGCTAAACTCATTCACTCTCTGTACGAAAGCGTGAACACAAGATTTACCATTGTACTTTATTTTTTGTAAATCATTAATATGAGCGCGGTCACAACTTATAGATGCATTCGAAATCGGTTCGAGCGATGACGATGTTTGTGCAGTTTCCGCTACAGGCTCAGAGTTTGAATGCGCAGGTTTCTGTATAGCATTTAGTTTATTCATTAAACTTACTAAGTTCTTAGAAGCATGTTTTACTTTCTCGGCATATTTCGAATCTGAACAATCTATGCGTTTCATACGATGGTACAAATGATTACACAATGCCCTAGTACGTTCAAAAAGGTTCTGATCATATTTCTCATCTAACAATTTTAAACGAGATATAAGTTCCATTAAGGAACTGTTCAAGCCGGCAATATCTTCTTCAGGTTCTATGCCTGATTCACAAATATCATTGGTAGGTATTAAAGGCGTTAGCTTGTTTATTTGTTTACGGAGTTCAAGTACGGTTGACGCAGGTTCCTCACCCCTAATGAGGACTTCATAAGTTAATTCGTTTTTATTTAAAAGAAAGAACTTTATTGGATGAGTTCCCATGTTTTCAGAAGTGTACAAAATCAAAAGGAAAACAAAAGAAAAATTAAAATGAATTTTTTTTTTTAAGTATGCGGTGTTCTTTACAATTTTTTTTTAAAAAGCTCACTAAACTACGCAAAGGTGATAAAAGCAGAAGAACGAATGCGAAGAAAATCAGTCGTTAAATAAAAGAAAATAAGAAACTGAAAATCCTGCGAACTGTTACGTATAACAATTTTTTTTAAATTTTATGTTTAAGTTTTACAAATTAATAAAATATAATTTTTCGAAATAATTATTATGGACACACAATTATAATAACAATAGCCAGGCTTATCAAAACTTAAATAATAGGTAACAACTCAAGGAAAAGTTATAACTTGCCTTATAAATTGCTAGTAGGTAGTACCTTTTACACAATGAAATACAACAATAGTCACAAAATTTAAATACTCGTTTAATTTTAAGATTTTTATTCCTCAAAATAATACCTATATATTTTTTGGTTGTCTCTAAAATGCCAACAATGATTTCTATATATTTTTTTTTTACTATTACCTTATATGTATATGTATCAGTTAACAAAAATGCGATAGAAAGGTTAATAAAAGCAAACAGAAAACAATAAAATAATGAAAATGCGGAAAACAATTAATCACAGTAAGCGGGTACGTACCAGTTCACAGATGACTGAATCACCGTCACGTTCACAACACTCATCAAGATGACTTCTCCAACGGCTAGACTTTAGGGGAAAATCAAAACGTGATTAGGCCACTAGAAAACACACGTTATAAGCGCCACTGCGGCACTAGGTCGGTAGATGACCAGCCCTCCACAGGTAGATAGGGTTCGAAATAAATAACCACGTAGGAAGGTACTGTTATTTATTTTTTGCCATAAGATTCTGTGGCCGCCTCACGTCTTGATTGAAGGTAAAAGGTAGGTAATTGGTGTGACACTGGCCTGAAGGTCCTGCCGTAGGTGCCTGACCGCCGCAGTCCAGATTCGAAGACCGGTTTCGCTCCGACGCTTCCCTTTCGCTTTAAAACTCAGTTGCGATTTTCTTCAGCCAGCGCTGGTAGTTGGAAGGTGTACGTGCCTATGCGACACTATTCTGTGCGAAGTTCCTGGAGGCCCAGAGGAATGGCAGCTTTAGAAAGGCTCAGCGACCACGTAGCACGGTCCAAAGGTCAGTGTCACTCAAGGACGATACACGACCAAGGAAAAGCAGCGTTAGAAGAAGTTTAAAAATACAAAAGAACCACCTTACAATTGAACACTTCTAATAATTGCATGGAAACTTACCCCAGCGGGATTTCAGTAGAATTTTATACTTTTGAAAAGATCGCAAATAGCAGCTCTTGGATCGATGGACACAGCCGTCCCGTTCAATGCGTTCAAATGGTCTGACGGTTGGGAAATCCGACGGCTGCCGAGCGCCTGCTCCGCGTAGACCGTCGCCGCGTCGGCTGTTTTCGCCAGTAATTGGAGATGCGCGAGCGCATCATCGCGAACCATTGCGACCGCCCGTACTTGAAGGTTCCGTAGACTAATATTTTTTGTTCAAGAAAATATTTAATTTAATTTAAAGTTTTAGGTATTTTGACATGATGTAGTTAAGAAATAGCTTTAATGTTTGTTCTTTAAGTTAATTAATAATTTAGTTTAATAAAAATGGTGATTATGTAGTTTTTTTTTACATTTTGATATTTTTATTTACGTTGTTTAAGTACAACGTTACAAAGTATTAGAAATATGTCTTCAGGATGATCGAGTATAAATGCATTCACTCTGTCATAAAAAGAAGTCAACAATGTCTCGTGTCTAGTACCGTGCGCTATGTACGTGCATATAACATGTACTCGTAAGTGGCGTAAAGAACCGGTCGCGCTGCGCTCGCCTCTACCTGCGCACGTGTTTCCGCCATCCTACAACATTCCTTCAAAAGAGGCGTGAAAAAGCATCTTTTGGGCCGGCAAGGGGCGGGCAGGTAGGATAGTGGATGTCGTCCCTACTCTACCTGTCAACTCATTTGGGCCTCTTTCACCGCTTAACATCAGGCGGGAGGAGGTCATTTGCCGGGTCATACATAAAAAAATATATATAACGTAATTATTATCTTTCTTCTCGAATCTAGATAATATACACTTGAAACTATACGTTTATTCAACGTTCCGTGAACAACGTTATGCCTTGATTAAATGACGGTTTCGCAATAAAGAAACAAAAGCTTTGACGGATCCACGGACAATCTATGAGAAAGTTAACTGCCCGGCTCACACGTTATGGTAATCGGTACTGTTTCATCCGATACCGATTTATGTGTTCAAAATATCATACTGTTATGTTTGGCTATTATACAGTTCTAGAAAATAGCACAAACTCAACAGTTTTTCTTACACACTTTTCGCGTTTTTTCAGAATATCATCTTAAGCTGTACGGTCTGATTGTAAGGTGTGTAGCAGCCCTAACCTAATGAAGCCCTTGCAATTTTCGGCTTATTCTTTATTCAAATAAAATAATCATGGTAGTCAGAGCGAAACACTCGACGTCATTCGCAGCGGCGCAAATTATCAGAAGCGTCCACTCGAGGCGGCGGGCCATCGTCCGGTTCTTCCAGGCTTGTTCAAACTAAGCAGAACACATAAACATGACTCCATACTCGACCGATACTCGAGGCGGCCAGTGTGACGGACAAATGGGCACTCGACACGAGTTACTCGCGCCGCTCTGGTCCAATACTTAGGAAAGCGCGGAGCGTGCTCGCCGGAAGATGGCGTATTTTCCCAGCGGCTGATTCACGAAATGAAAATATTGATTTTATTATAAAAAATTTACTAGGCACTGGCAGAAACATTTGACAGTAAAACATAAGCTATGCATTTAAGAATAATACAGTTGTTCTAGCTTGTTGAGATTTAAGTAAAATTAAAAAGTGGCGTACTTGAAAATTTAATTTTGGATAAAATCTGACCCATATTTTTATTAGTGGAATCGATTCTATTCTCGATTCTGAACAAGCTGTATTCTGGTTTTGCACAATTTAATTTACACGTTGTAGATTTAGTAATACGAGTATTAAAGTTAGGCAAAGTAGTTAGGTGTTAATAATTTAATCCTTTAACTGTTTGAAAATCTTCCAAATTCAAACATAGCGTGTTTCCCTGATCAACTGGTTTGTGGCATTAATTATTACCTAAATCAAATTTCTTGTCTTGTGTGATAATGACATACCAAAAAAATTAAAGTGCACAATTCTATGTCATACATCAAACTTTTGTAGTCAACAAAAATACATACGTAAATAATCTGTAAATGCATTGTCGAGATTACATTAAAACTAGCTGCTGCCCGCGACTTCGTCTGCGTCCTTAGAGAACTCATTAAAATCCGGGATAAAAAGGAGCCTATGCCCAAGGGCTTAAGCTAACCTAACCCTATTATTATTACTTAGAGACTTTGGACCATGTACATGCACTACCTAGACCAAAAAACTAGAGGCTCATTTGTGGGGAAATGTATAACGTTTTACAATAAAGTTCCACATAGTGTAACTGACTGGTCTTTTCATAAGTTTAAAGCGCATGTAAAAAAGACTCTAATGAGTAAAGGATATTATAAAGTCAACGATTATTTAAATGATGCCAATGCCTGGTGTTAATATGAAGTTATTATTCGTTATAATGTCAATAATCGTGTTGTTGTGTATAGCTATTGATGTTAACAAATGTTGTTGGCAGAAAAGAACTGACACTGTTTTTGAATTAGACTAAGTTATCAAATGTTTGGTAACAACATTATTTATTGTATTATGATTAATGTATACGTCTATAACTTATTTTTTGACATTTTAAGTGTATGTAAGCATACCGATTGTATTATTTTTTAAAAGTTTCAATGACTATGTAACAAAACCAAAATTGTAAATGGCGATTTAAAAGAGGAGATAAAAAATTTGACCTTTCGAGTTTCTTGCCTGTTCTTCTCGAGAAGGCTCTCCCAATTTCTGAACAGGTGTAGATTCAATTTTTTTTTTTTTTTCATTACTACTTGTATTTGCAGACATCTTGAGTAGGTATATTCAGGATGTATGCACATACAAGGTTAAATTTATGTTTCCTTTAAATTAGAATGTTTTGCTTTGTTTTGACGTCAATAAGTGCCTGTAAAGGCCTATGTTGAATAAAGATTTTTGAATTTGAATTTGAATTTGAATTTGAATTGCTGATCTATTGTAGTAGCCCTTTATTTTATATCTCAATGCTAATTCCCGTTGCCTCCAGAACTTTCCGAATTTCTCCTATTCAAAATTCTCCTATGTCGCAAGGGGCTGCCGCAGTCACAGAGGATGTGCAGAGCTGTTTCCTCCGCCTCTAGGCAGAATCTGCACTTTGCGTCTTGCGTCAAGCCCATACAATACAATGTGCTTATTAAGTTTGCAGTGGTCAGTTAATATTCTGGTCACCGCATTGACCTTATATCTCTTGAGCTGCAGTAAATCTTTTGATATTTTGTTTTTAAGGCCTATTATTACTACTGCTTTCGAGTGTTCTAAACGTGCTGCTTTCTTCTACAGCTCTTCAGCTTCCGCCCTACACTTATCGTTTAGCTGTGTGTAATCATAACTCTTGGTGATCCCGCAGAAAGGGTTTGGGGCGATTTGTGGCTGTTTGGCACCTTTTCTAACGAGTTCATCTGCTACCTCGTTTCCATTAAGATAAGATAAAATTTATTCACTTTAAAGGGCTTAATCCTAATACATACAAGGTCTTATATTTAAACTTATACTTAAACAAAATTCAGAAATTAAGATATAATAAAGATCTAATTTACTTTTAATCATAAAATGTACTTTATTGTGGTTGCAGCACGCCGTCTGTGGCACTATGCGTCAGCAGATTGGGACGGTATGCCGGATTATTACGCGTCTGTCCCTTGGTGGCAGCGCTGTTTCAGTGGGATGGATCCGAACTCCTGCGCTGCGTCTGTTGCTGACGAGATCAGATTAGGAATGGAATATTATATTCCACATTCCAATCTCGTCAGTAGAGGGAGACGTAACCTCTGGTTCAATCGCGAGTGTGCCTCTGCTGTTGAAAACAAACAGCTAGCTTACCGCGCTTGGATCAGAGGTCGAGCTTCTAGGGATCCCAATACTAACCTACTGAAAACAGCCTATAATAATGCCACCAAGTTGTGTAAGAGGGCTTACATTAGAGCGGACGCTCAGCGCATTGCACAAGTGGGTCAGGAACTGCTAGCGCACCCTACGGGTAGCCGTTCTTTCTGGCGCCTGGCCAAAGCTGTGCAATCAAACTTCTGCCAACCCTCGCTGCCACCGCTGAGACATGCCGATGGCTCACTTGCTCATCAGCCGCAGGAGAAAGCCGACCTCCTGGCAAAACTCTTCGCGGCCCATTCCCGTATCGATGACTGTGGTGCACAACCTCCGACACTGTCCCATTGTGGCAGCACTATGCCCGATATCCGCATCAGACAGCGAGATGTGCGGGCGGAGCTACAGTCGATTGATATTCGAAAAGCAAGTGGACCAGACGGCATTCCTGCGATTGTACTTAAGAAGTGTGCAGCGGAGTTGACTCCGGTCCTGACGCGTCTATACCATCTGTCGTTCTCTGCTGGTTGTGTGCCGAAATCTTGGAAAGAGGCCAATGTCCAGCCGGTTCCCAAAAAGGGAGATCGTTCTGATCCGGCTAACTATCGCCCTATAGCCGTCACTTCCATTTTGTGTAAAATCATGGAGAGGATCCTTAACACCCAGCTGATCCGTTACCTGGAAGGTCACTCGTTGCTTAATGACCGTCAGTATGGGTTTCGTCCTAAACGGTCAACAGGTGACCTTCTAGCGTTCCTTTTGCACAAATGGGGTGAATCTATCGATAAGCGCGGCGAGTCTGTGGCTATTAGTCTCGACATCGCCAAAGCTTTTGATAGAGTCTGGCACAAGGCTCTCCTTTCCAAGCTTCCGGCATACGGATTGCCCGCTCAGTTCTGTACGTGGATTGCCAGCTTCCTCCACGAGCGTAGAATTCGCGTTGTCGTTGACGGCTGCGCTTCGCGGTTCGTGGCAGTGAATGCTGGTGTTCCACAAGGCTCCGTTCTATCCCCAACATTGTTTCTTCTGCATATCAATGACATGCTTTCCTTGGGAAGTATACATTGCTATGCAGACGACAGTACAGTGCATGGGGGATATCACGGAAGCTCAGGGGCTGCTCGTGGCAATATTGATAGGGAGAGGCAGAATCTTATCATTGAGCTCAACAGGACGCTGGACCTCATCTCCGAATGGGGTTCCAACAATCTTGTCGAGTTCAATGCTAAGAAAACACAGGTGTGCGCGTTCTCGGTGAAAAGGTCACCTTTCCTCCCCCCTCCTTCTCTTCAGGGCACAACCCTTCACACACAGAGTAACATCACCTTGCTGGGAATGAACATTCGCTGCGATCTGAACCCCAGAGACTACATCGAATCCGTTATAACTGCTGCCTCACGGAAACTCGGTGTCCTAAACAAGGTGCGTAGGTATTTTGCGCCGGACCAACTATGCCTGTTGTATAAAACTCAGGTTAGGTCTTGCGTGGAATATTGCTCGCACCTTTGGGACGGCTCCGCTCAGTACCTCCTCGATGCTCTGGACAGATTGCAGCTTCGCGCTATTCGAATAATTGGCGATGTAGAGGCAACTAACACCCTCGAGCCTCTACAACTTCGTCGTGACATCGCCTCTCTTAGCGCCTTTTACCGAATGTTCCATGGGGAATGCTCTGAGGAGCTCTTTAACCTTATCCCTCCCTCTCCATTCCTTAACAGAAACACGCGTAAGGGCCTTCGGAATCATCCGTACACTGTGTCCTCCTTTTCACACCGTACCAAGAAATTCCAAGATTCCTTCTTCTGTCGTTCATCCCATACTTGGAATTCTCTACCTGCGCACGTGTTTCCTCCATCCTACAACATGGGTTCCTTCAAAAGAGGTGTGAAAAAGCATCTTTTAGGCCGGCAAGGGGCGGGCAGGTAGGATAGTGGATGTCGTCCCTACTCTATCTTTCAACTCATTTGGGCCTCTTTCACCGCTTAACATCAGGCGGGAGGAGGTCATTTGCCGGGCCTTACATAAAAAAAAAAAAAAAAAAAAAAATTTGTACACTGATAATTTTTAATGATACCCAAACTAAGTAACCATAAGTTGTTTACTTGTATCTTAGGCATCTTTAGTTGGTATGATGTGCTTAGTTGACTAAATAAGTGGGATTGTTTTCATTGAAATTTTCAGTGTGATACAGATTTTGTTCGTAAGATTAAACGCTAAGCAGTGATATATGATACCCTGAATCTATAACCTTCACTATTAAATATACTTATTTTACATAATTATTTATCAACTAATAATAGCTGTTCTGTGTCATCATATTTTTTACCCTTAAGCCAGCTTACAATTGTCTTTTTACATGCTACATTGTTCATAGGGTAAATAGTTGGTTTCGGCCGCGTACGAAACTGAGGCTTCGTAACCAGTTACAATCGAATACTTTTTCGTCCTTGCATGAAACCAGTTACGATCAAAAACTTTTTCGTGTTTTTGTACAATAGTATAAGTAATCATTTGACACTTTGTGTATTACTGGTTTTCTTTTTTCTGATCATAAGCAACTTACATAAAAGTTAGAAATAGTCAAAGTAGAAATTAGATATTTTATTTTCATATAAAAGTCATGAATGAAAAATTAAAATGTGAAAGCATAAGAATAAATAATTTCGGGATAATGCCCTACAGAAATGTTTCCTTCTTTTAATTTTTTTAGTGCATCATTTATTTATTCATTACGACGTTTTGTCTCCTTCATCAAAGTACCTAACAGATACTTTGTGGAATTGTGGGATACTTCTTCCCTTTGAATCAGTTGATGTTGTTGTGCCATCCTTCTAGGTTGTTTGATTTTCTAATAGGTGGTTTTATATTGTTGAGTGGATTCATACAAGGACGAAAAAGTATTCGATCGCATCTGGTTACGAGACTCATTACATAGTTTCGTACGAGGATTAAAAAGTATTCGATCGTAACTGGTTACGTATAAGGACGAAAAAGTATTCGATCGCATCTGGTTACGAAGCTCCAGTTTCGTAAGCGGCCGAAAGGAAATAGTTAGGGAGCGATTTATTTTATTGTACAAATAACTGCCAAGAAAGCAGAAAACCTACGGGTGTGCGCTTTCTGAAACGGTTCGACGAAACAGACAATGTCTGTTCGTCTTTTGCTGGTTTGGTGTGCTGGATTGAACGGTAATAATGTAATTGTTGTTTGTAATTGTTAACTTCAGTGCTAAGTGTCACATGTGGAATGGCGGATCGGCTATGAACAAAAAACGGCACATTGGATCGTCGCTGCGGAACGTGAGATTCTTCGAATTCATTTCGGGGGTAGTACCACGGGGTAGTCTGGGTGATTAGGAATCACAAAAGGAAGTTGTGACCAAACACGTCAAGTTGTGACCCGCGGCGGGTAATCTCTAGGGCGGACTCCATAAGAAACGTAAGATAGTATTACCTATATAGCTAAAACTTGTAAAACAGACGTTGTTTTTAATTTTAAGGGGACTCGAAGCCCCAGTTGACTTCGAGTGGTAGCAGAGAATAGTTTGGGACCAAAACAACGATTTCGTACTTTGATACTGAATCTATTAGTGTTGTTAAAGTCTTAGATTCCAATTTGGTCTTCGATTTTGAGCAGATTCTGTAGATGCATTGTTTTGCTTTTTTTTAAACCTGTAAATGGGGTGGTGTTAGATCCAGGAGTGCGTTTAGTGCTAAACCTGGAGTCGAAGACAAAGCTCCTGTTGCGGTTAAGCAGGCCAAACGTTGATGGCTGCTTAACTTGTCAATTGTTGTCACTTGGTTGGTCTAATTGACTCATATAGCTGAGGCGTCTGTTAGGAATGATTGATCTCACAACCGCTTTGTAAAGCCACAGAGCGATATGTGGTTTTAGTCCCGATCGTGCTCCTGCCATGCGACAACAAGTAAATAAAGCAATCTTTGCTTTTTGAATTATTGATTGGAAGTGAGAGTTAAAAAGTTAACTTTTGGTCTAGTGTGACCCCTAGGTATTTGGTCTCATTTAAAAATGTTAGGTTTATTTATTCAGCTTTGTATTGACAAGCTTTTCTAGTTTCCTCTTCCTAGTGAAAGGCACTAACACGGTTTTATCCGGGTTAATCGATAGTTGATTGTCTCTGCACCATTTAGTGATGGTGTTGAGAGTTCCTTGCATTCGGTTCGAGATTGTGTCTAGGCAGGGGCCTTTGATTATGACCATTAGGTCGTCTGCGTAACCTTACGTGTCGTAGTCTAGTTCCTAGAGTGGCGATAATAAGCCTCCCTGAGTACAACCCCTTGTGGTATGGAACTCACGCGTAGTTGCATTAAGGGTCAGAATGGCCATTCGAGTTCAAAGTATATTCTTGACCCATCCTATGGTAGTGTCGTCTACATCCTTTGCCACCAGAAGAATGGTGTCTGTGGGTGTATTATCAAAGATACCTTCCACATCCAAAAAGGCACATAGGGCGGTTTGCTTACCCTCTAGGGTTTTCTGCACCTTGTCGACCAGAACGAGTAGAGCAGTTTCTGTGGATTTGCCATCCCTATATCAGACATCATTAAAATTAGTTGAGTATCTTGAAAGGCGTAAAAGTGTAACAAACAATCAAACTCACTTCTGCATTCATAATATTAAGTATATATTTTTAAACAGAATAATGTTGTAAATAATCGTTTATTTTATAAAGACTACATCCAGTTTTAGGATATACAAAATAATACTGTTTTCTAAAACAACAACAGATTTATTGTTCCACAAAAATACAGCTCGAAATTACGTTGTAAATCAAACGCAACATAACAGTCAAGACACATAAATAAAGTTTATCCTCACTAGATACATAGTAACAGTATCACGATACACTAGTTACCAAATAAGTTTGGGGGGGATTCACCAGATCCCCGCCCAAGAGTTAACTGCCTGAATAATTCTGCAATTAAGAGCCGTGCTGCATCATTAGGCGACGCCGACGCTGCTCGCTCCTAACTTAGCACAGAACTAATGGCCAAGCTCAACGATCGTTGTTCTGAGTGATTGACGGTACAACTGTCGGGTATGTGAGTGCAAATGAGCTTTTTTGTAGACCGTACCTTGTTAGGTTGTTCACGCCAGCAGCGGGGTAGCTGATTCGGAAAATCATTAGTCGAACAATGGTCGAACGAGAAACAAATACCAAAAATGTGAAAACAGGTAAACTCTATCATGGGTGTGAAAACGGTTTAACAAAACGTTCGCATGATTAATTTGGTGTTATCATAGTATAAACCCAAAGAAAGAGAAGCTTATGGTGTAATAATGTAAGGCCGCGTACACAACAGTAGGCAAAACCGCGTAACTTACCTGTGACCGTTCTTATACGTATTAGAAAATAATTTCCTTATTACTTCGTGTTCTATCGACTGAACTATACCTGAGGATATGAATTAATTTAGGCCTGTTACTAAGACCATCAAGTTGAACAAATGTCACTCTGAAGCCCCAACTCTGAAATCCCGAAAATAAAATATATTTCGGTCTAGTAGGTCTTGAACTTTTTTATGAAGCAGCTGTTTATTTTTCGCGATTTTAGTATTGGTCTAATAGTGAAAATTACTTCGTTTGATGGTCGGAATAATGGGCCCAAGTTAATGCATATCCTCATGAACACGGTGTATAATGTCTTGAATTTATGTAGTATAATAGCACTATAGGCGTACAAAACAAAGTAAAATTCGACACTCGGTATAATACCCTAAAGCTAGGTTAAACGAGTAATGAAAATTTATGGGAGTAATTCATAATTATTTTCACGTTACGCGTATCCATACTCGTATAAATACGAAAGCGTGTCTGTCTGTTACCTCTTCACGCTTAAGCCGTTGAATGGATTAAGATGAAAGTTATAGAGATAGTTTGAGTCCCGGGAATGGACATAGGATAGTTTTTATTGCAGAAATCTTCCTTTGAGGGGCATAAAAGGGTTGGAAGTTTGTATGGGGAATCAGTAACCGCTGCGCTGAACTGATTTAGATGAAATTTGATATGGAGATAGTTTGAGTTGTAGAAAAGAATAGAAGCAGATTGGATAAAAATAAGCTACCGAAAATTCTAATACCACGCGAGCAAAAGTTAGTATCTTGTTATAAAAACACTAATATCACTAGTTCCACTTTAATCTTTATTATATTTAAGTTATTGCCTAAAAGCTAATATTTTTATAAATATACGTATTCCATTATTTGGAAAAATTTTCGATACCAAATCCGCAAAAATCGGCCGGGCTAGTTTCATGTATAAAAATCACTTATTGTTATTAAAGTCTATTTGTCCCGCGCTCCATGCGATACAAAAGCGGATATTTCATTTCCTAGACCTATTTTTCCTCTGATTAAACTCGCTGCGGGCTTCTAGACAGTTTAACCTTCCCCGGGAGGTTTCAGTGTCATTTATTAGACATTCAATGGGCACTCTATTTTCGTATTAGCTACATGAAACTTGTAAAAAAACTCTAGGCTCTACAAAGAATGCGTACCTACCGGAGGTTCTTCTTAATATTACCAGCTCAAAGGAAAAATAACTAGGTATTCGTATATTTAATCAAGTGAATCTCTGGCTAGAGGACTAGATGGCACTCCAATTTTTTTAGTTTGCGAAATGGAATGATATAACATAACAGATTAGCTTTTTTTTTTTATACTACGATGCCAGCAAACAAACTTACGGCCCGCCTGATGGTAAGCAGTTACCGTAGTCTATGGACGCCTGCAACACCAGGGGCATCACAAACGCGTTGCCGACCCTTTAAGAACCTATTTACTCCCTTCTTGAAGAACCCCATACTGTATTCCCTGGGGAAAACCTCGGCAGGGAGCTCGTTCCACAACCGGAGCGTGCGTGGGAGGAAATTTCTCTCAAACCGCACTGTGCGTGACCACTTAGGCTCCAGCGTGTGAGGATGAACACCCTGCCGGTGGCGAGCGGTGCGATGATAAAAAGTGGCCGTTGGCATCACGTCGAACAATTCTTCAGAACACAACCCGTTGTACAAGCGGTAGAACACACATAATGAGGCAAAGTCTCTCCTCAGACTTAGAGGCTCAATACCGCTTGTGAGTTTGAGATCGTCAACAATTCGCTCAGCTCGTCTTTGGACCGAATCAAAAGGTCCAAGTTGGTATCGAGGTGCTCCCGCCCACAGATGACAGCAGTACTCCACATGAGGCCTGACCTGTGATTTATACAGCAACAGTCTTTGCCTTGAAGAGAAGTACCGCTTGACTCTGTTAAGCACATCTAGTTTTTTGGACGCCAACTTGACCTTATCATCTAAGCGACTTCGGAATTGGACGTCGCTGGAGATGTCGACACCGAGGATCCCTAAACTCTTAAGCTTGTTAGCATTTTGCTCGTTGGGAAAACTTCAGCCTTTGTTGTGTTAGTCAAAGTAATTCTATTTGAAGAGTGTAACCTAATATCTATTCTAAATCTAAAGTACAGTTCGCGGCAGGTCGATATCGAAAACCTCAAGCAACTATACAGTGTGTAAGGAAAACCGTGTGAATCCTTTTAGGAGCATAGTGTTCAGAATAAAATATAAAAGATATGGCGTCATTGATAATTTCAAATTGTAAAATTAGTTTTCTAATTTTATATATTCCCAAATCGTGCTTGTTAATGTTAAACTAGCTTTTGCCCGCGACTTCGTCCGCGTGGAAATCCTTTTTTTTTTGATTCCCATTACAAATCCCCCCCACCCTTTTACACCCTTAAGGAATAATTTCAGGGATAAAAACTACTCTTTATCCTTCCCCAAAACTCAAACTATCTCCATACCAAATTTCATCTAAATCGGTTCAGCAGTTATTGATTCCCCGTACAAACTTCCACCCCCCTTTTCTATCCCTTTTACACCCTTAAGGAATAATTTCAGGGATAAAAACTATTCTTTATCCTTCCCCAAAACTCAAACTATCTCCATACCAAATTTCATCTAAATCGGTTCAGCAGTTATTGATTCCCCGTACAAACTTCCACCCCCCTTTTCTATCCCTTAAGGGGTAATTTCTGCAATAAAAGCTATCCTATAGCGACAGCGAATATCTACCCAGGATGCCATGTTAGACCTCACGTCTTCTATTGTCAGAAAAGTAGATAAAGGTAGCAAATGTCTTGTGGTCTTTTTAGATTTAAAAAAAGCATTTGATACTGTATCTGTCCCGATCCTTGTGCACAGGCTGGAGAACATAGGTATCCGAGGAACAGCTTTATCTCTCTTTAAAAGCTATCTTCACGAGAGAACTCAAGAAATTATAATTGATGGTTATAGGAGTAAAGAGAAAGGGGTTCTGTTCGGCGTCCCGCAGGGTAGCGTCCTTGGTCCGACGCTCTTCTTAGTTTACATTAATGAACTTTGTAACCTGAGGGGCGTTGGAGGAAGGATATATTGCCACGCGGATGATACGGCAAACGTTTTTGCAGGAAATTCTTGGAAAGAAATTCGGACTAATGCTGAGAGGGGTCTATCTGTGGTTTCGAAATGGCTTGACGACAACCTCCTAACGTTAAATGTCGCGAAAACAAATTATATCTGTTTCACTCCATATATTTCTTCCCAGCCTGGAGTTTCTGCGTCAGGATTCATAGTTGCTCAGATGTTACTTCCTTAGATTGCGATTGTCCAGTTTTGCGTAAGGTAACAAGTGTAAAATACCTTGGAGTAATGGTGGACCAAAGACTGAGCTGGTACCTTCATATTGAGACAACTATGAATAGAGTTAGAAAATTGATCTGGTTATTTAAATCATTGAGGTACACAATGAAGACTGAGCAGTTAAATAAAATCTATGTTGCTATGGCGCAATCTATAATTACTTACTGCATTACAATATGGGGAGGTACAAACAAAACCAGCTTCCTCAATGTCGAACGTGCGCAGAGATCATTAATGTCATGTATGCAAAGATCAAGGTCATGTATGCAAAGCCATTCAGGTTTTCTACTGATTACCTTTATAGGACTAGTGGTCTCCTTTCAGTAAGAAAACTATATATTCTTAACATAATAATAAAGTGCCATAAATCACTGCAGTTTGACCAAATTAAGATGAACAAGCGAAGAAGGGACATTGTTGCTACATCATATCCTATTCGTACTGCTTTCGCAAGACGTCAGTTCGATAACCAATCAGCTTATCTTTACAATAAAATTAATCGTGCGCTAAATATATATCCTATGCAATTAAGTAAATGTAAAAGGGCTGTGACTGAGTGGTTAAAATCTAAAACATATGACGAAATTGAAAACCTACTCATTCGAGAAGCATGAATAGAATGAGAGTAATATAATAATAAAAAAACAAAAACGAACAGTAAAAGAGTTAGTTTGCAAATACACAGCCACAAACAGGCAGTCACACATCCGCTCACACGTACACACACACAAACTCATACGCACAAACGCTCTCTCCCTCACACCTACAGACACACACACACACACACATACATCCTCATATACTTAGATTTAAAAAAAAACACATTTTTATTATTTCTTATTTTTTTTAATATTTTTTTTTCTTTATTATAATAAGCTTGTGTAACCTATTTAATGACAATTTTGTAACCGAAATGGGAAGTTGCGAGTCATTCCCAACACGAGTATCTTCGGCGTAATTGTTGTAAAAATGTTTTTTAGAAATAAAGCTATTTTTATTGTCCTTCTCCTGGTTCTAAGCTACCTCCCCACCAACTTTCAGCCAAATCGGTTCAGCCGTTATTGAGTTATAAATAGTATAATAACTAACACGACTTTCTTTTTTTACCGACGAAAAAACGGAGGAGGTACTCAATTCGACGCGTATATATATTTTTTTAAATAGATAAAACAGCACAAGTGCTGGCGTCTTCCTCGTTCTACATCTAAGGTCATACCCCGATTGTCATGTTGACCTGTCGCGATCGTTAGCTATTATTCAAGTTCATCATCACAGCCTATATACATTCCACTAAAAGGCACAGGTCTTCCTACATGAAAGAAACACCCTGATGAGTATGGGCTATTACACCACCACGCCTGGCCCAATTATTGGGTAGGAATGGTTGCAATAGCAATCAGTGTCTCGTCTTAACGTGCCTTCCGAAGTACGGAGGAACTAGGGATCACAAAGTTTTGGCACCCATCCAGGGTCCAACCATGGCGAAGGTTGCTTCGTTTTCAATATAGAAACCAAAGCGTTCGAACCATTACGCCGCCGAGCTCCTCATTTTTATACAAGTTATTTTCTGTAAATTTTACTTTTTTGGCCTTAGAAATTAGCACCTCTTTTTAAACATAGAGGTTAAATATTAAACTCATTGGTGATAAGAAGTGCGTAATATCAGCCAATTAATACAATCAGTTCCAAAAATCTTAAAGTGTAATCTAAAGTTTTTAAGCGATTGACATTTTTAGGATGAACTGCAAATTGTCAGAGGGCTATGAATCATTTTTAAGATCACGACTTGATCACGGAAGCTGGATTATCTCGAAATGGGATTCAGAAACTTGTCGGCTTAGTGTCTTCTTTATGACTGACAAACGGCCCATTGTCCGCTCGCAGATATTTAAAACTTTTACGTGAATCGCGATAGAGTTTATCATCAATTAGTATCTACTTGGCTACTGGCTCAAACAACATATTTCAGTAGTGATTCGTTGGTAGTGGGGTGCGAAAGTAAAACAAGCAACTTTTGAATGCGAAAAAAAATATTTTACAAAAAATAAAAACCGACTTCAAATACACTGAAAAGTTAAAAATTATATAAGAATAGGTACAGACAACATTACACTTCTATATTGAAGTCGGTGCCAAGCGATGATCTCCCAGAAAGTGTTAAAATTTGTCACCGACTTCAATATAGAAGTGTGATGTTGTCTGTACCTATTCCTATGTTAGTTTTAACTTATCAGTGTTTTTGAGGTCGGTTTTTATTTTTTGTAAAATGTTTTTAATTTCCATTTTTTTAGTGATTGAAATCTTTTTGGTGAAAGAAAAGGAAACCCTAATTAACCAACTTCAAAAAAGGAGGAGGTTCTCAATTCGATGCGTATGTTTTTTTTGTGTGTATGTTATGCGATTACGCCGACAATTGTGGACCGATTTTCAAAATTATTTTTATATTCGATAGAATATACTAGGTGGGGTGATACCAAAGTCAGGATCTGATGATGGAATCTCATGAAAATTGAGAAAAAACCTTAAATTCTAAGGTGTGTCAAACGTGTTTTGTGTGTATGTTACGCGATTACTCCGCCAATTGTGGACCGATTTTAAAAAATCATTTTGTATTTGATAGAGTATACTCCTGGGGCGGTTCCAAGGTCACCAAAGTCAGGACCTGATGATGGGATCCCATGAAAATCGAGGGAAACGCTAATATAATACTAGCTCACCGAAGGTGTTTAGGGTAAAATTAGGGTTTCTTTCACTAAAAAGATTTTATTCATTAAACAGTTAAAAATAAAAAATATTTTACAAAAATAAAAACCGACTTCAAAAACACCGAAAAGTTAAAAATAATATAAGAAAAGGTACAGACAACATCACACTTGTATATTGAAGTCGGTGACAAATTTTAAAACTTTCTAGGAGATCATCGCTTGGCGCCGACTTCATTGCTACGTATTCACGAGGGAATCAACACTTATGGGATACTTCCCGTTGACCAATGATCATGCAATTTGACACTAAGTAAGGTATAGCATAATGTTAAGTAAAAAAATGTAAACTGAACTGATTTGACAACCGCAAATATGAACATAGTTAGGAACTTATATAATATACTACACTTCTGGACACATCTATTGGCCCACCTTAGAGTTTAGGTTTCGATGGCCCCTACCTAAATATGATTGCTAGATTGAACAAAAACTATTGATGCAGTTTTAAACCTGATACATTTTACCATCTTTTTCGATCGTATTGTTTTAAATTTGAATTCAGAATACCACACGACATGGAGCTACGCTTAACAAGTCGGGTATGCGCCTTGATGAAGGCGGTTGATTTTTGAATAAAAAACATGTTTTATCAAATAAAGGTTTAATTAAATAATGCGTGTTGCCTCCATTGGCATCTACGACAGCTCTCATATGATTAGGCATAGAGTTTATCATCCGCTCTATAAAATTTTGAGGGATCATCTCCCATTCCTCTTCTATGGCAGTTTTCAACTCCTGCATCGTCAGGGCAACTGGCTGACGAGTCCTAACACGTCTTTTTAGCTCGTCCCACATGTGCTCAATCAGGTTCATGTCTGGGCTTCTGGCTGGCCAGTCCATAACTGTGATGTTCACATCCCGAAGATATTCCCTGACGATGCCGGCCGTATGGGCTCTTGCAATATCATGCATGAAAAGGAAATTTGGGCCCACATGGTCCACGTATGGCATCACGTGAGGTTCTAAGCACTCACGAATGTACCTTTCAGCATTTAATGTTGGCAGCCGTGGTCCCGTAACAACCTCAAGTTGAGTTTTGCCGCTCGCGGATATACCGCCCCAGACAGTCCATGAGCCACCGCCATAAGCAACCCTCTCTTCAAAGCAGCATTGTGCAAAACGCTCTCCCTTACGTCGGTAGACCTTCTTCCTTCCATCATTGCCATGTAACGCAATTTTACACTCATCAGAAAAGAGTACACGGCTCCAATGCTGCTGAGTCCAATTTAAATGAGTGCGCGCGAAATGAAGACGCGCTGTTCGGTGGGCTCGCGTTAGTTTGGGGCCATTAGCTGGCTTGTGTGGTACCATATCGCGTTCTTTTAACCTTCTCCGAACAGTTCGAGCGCTCACAGATACTCCGTGGAAGTCGCGAAGTTGGTTTTGTATCTCAATGGAGGTAAGGTGACGATTTCTCAAGCTGGTCATCACCATGAATCGATCCTGCCTTTCAGTTGTGACCCGAGATCGTGGCTTTCCTTGGCGACGAACAAAGCCGCCAGTCTCTAGGTACCTCCGATAAACATTTCGGACCGCAGATCGACTTAAATTAAGTCGAGCACTCACATTTCTTTGGCTGTGTCCGGCCTGGATAAGTGCCACAGCTTGGGCTGCAACTTCAGGCGAAGTATCCATAGATTATTGATAGAACCTCACCTTAATGTTAAGAATAAGTAATGTTTGTTGCAAAACCAAAGAGAAAAATCACACTTTCAAGAATTAAATCCAAGTAAACCAATAAAATCAGGTTTTCTTAGTATTCGATTGTTTGATATCAACGAACAGGCTCCAAATTGTCTTTTGTTTCTTAAAATTCTGTGTTCGAAATTCAAAAAAAGACTATTGAATAAAATTATGAATGTGCCAGGTTCAAAACTGCATAAAAACTTTTTGCTCGACCTAATATAAATTTTTAGCTAGGACTAAACGAGACCAATGCCTAGACCACAGCGCCATCGACGCTCTTTTTTGTCTATTATAGAAATCTTTTTACCCAAACTCTACCTAGGTACAAAGGCAAACTTACTTCGTGATATAATGTTCATTTCTACGGACCGTCAAACATTACAAATTTTGTTACCGGACCAACTCTTAAATCGCGAAAAAGCATACAAAATTACAAGATTACTGGACTAAAATCTTAGAGCTAGGGTAAATGCTCTAAGGCTGAAATGTATGGAACAGCAGGTTTTTCGCGATATCAGAGTTGGACTTAAAGTGAAAGTTTGATGGTCTGAACTACCTCTAGATATCACCACAGCCTTTTGAAGTCCTGCAAGGGGTAAGAACTAATTATTTTATGTTATCCGAGTCATTTCAAATTAGGTTACGTACATGTTTGATTGGATGATAAGTACAACTTTCATGTAGTACGCAAACTGTAAGTGGAGCTCATTAAAATAAATTAATTTCCATTCAAATAACTAAGCTTAAAAAAATCAAAACACAAAATGCTTACAAAGACTTAACACAGAAAGATTCTACCAGAATGTACGTAGAATTTTCCAGCATCATATACATACATATGTTCAAAGACAAACAAAGCCACTCAATGTCAAAGTATAAATAGAATATTATCGAGTCTTAGCATTATCTCCTGAGGTTACCAGTGAAAATTCCAGATTTTCTGAAATTTTCAAACTTAATACTTACGTTTGAACAATAATAATTGATGACGGTTACAAGGGTGCTATCAATATCGTGGCTCGTAGTACGTTTGGCAACACCCACGAGGGTATCCCTTATCGAATCGATATTTTAATGCTACTTCAAATAAATGGGCTCAAGTAAAAGCAATATGATATCAATATAACCTGAAAGCTTTGATGTTATTGGAGGATGAAATTATACGTAAAACTTTTTGTATTTCATGGTAAAAGTGATATTTATACGTTGAATGTGCGCATTTTCCCCAGTTTGCCTAATATTGATCAAACTAGAGATAATTTTATTAATAATATAAGAAGGTTTTTACCTTATATTCTTATTTTTATATCAAGAAGAATAAAATGAAGCCAGTGTACTCGTACAAAAAATGGACGCAAAACAGCCATGTTATTTTTTCTTATATCATAATACTCGTTTGTTATATTATGCTGGACGTAATATATTATACTAGATATCTTAATTATCTATTTATAATAGAATTATCGAGCTATGAAAATGTAAGCAATAAGAAATAGTAGAATATTTGGGTAGAAGATTCCATTTGAAGTACTTTATTAAAATTAAAGACAACTTCAGTGCCTCGGGATTCAGCGTTTTGCATTTTATGTTATTACATTAACGATTTGATACTTAACTAGTATTCAAGCTGAAATACCAAGTATTCAGTTTTAATATCTCCTAGCAAAACAGTATCAATCATCCAATAAATGCCATTGTAACATAATATCTAAACCAATTAGGTATAAACACCAATTATCACTGGCATATAATGTCAAATAACTTATCTAGGTGTCAGGTGTTTTATATAATGCTATGATATTGCTACTCTGTACGATTTTGTCTACATAGATGTCTAAGACATAACTATTATACACAGCGCACTATACATACATAATTTCATAAATGTTTTATCCGAAATGCTAAAAGTACTTCTCAGAAAGTTGGAAAAAAAATAAAAACCGACTTCAAAACAGCTATAAAAGTTAAACGAGGAGCTTGGTGGCGCATTGGCGCGTGCTTCGGAAGGCACGTTAAACAGTGGGTCCTGCGCCTGATCTCGCCCCGGTCGTGTCGGCTAACCGTCGTCCCATCGGACTTAGGCGAGTGAAGGAACAGCGAGTGCACTTGCGTTTGCACAGTCATTTGTGTGTGAGATGGCTAGTCTCTGTGGAGATAGGCCGCCGTGACCGAATATCGGTTAGGAGGACATTAAAAATTAAACATAGAGCTCCAGTCGTCTATGTCCAGAGTGTTATACAGGCTACTACAGCATCAAAAGGACCACGTCCCATTACATCGTCAACGTCAAATTTACATCGTCAACGACTTCAATATAGAAATGTGAAGTTGTCTGTACTTGTTATAATATTATTTTTAACTTTTCAGTGTTTTTGAAGTCGGGTTTCATTATTTGTATTTTTATTTTCATCTTTTTAGTGAATAAATATCTTTAAAAAAAATTGTTGGTTCACTTTAAAGTTTACTTGATAATATGTGCCTATTGCATTTAAAAACACTAAACTCTAACTCCTAAAAGTTAAGCATTCTTCCATCATCAGCTCGATTCATGACTACCAGACGCAAATTCGTGTATAGCTTCGGAAAAAAACATGAAACACGTTGAACGTACCTATAAAATTAAGGGTTTCCCTCAATTTTCATGGGATCCCATCATGAGATGTTGACTTTGGTAACAATGGGAGTATACTCTATCGAATAAAAAAGGATTTTTAAAATCGGTCCACAATTGGCGGAGTAATCGCGTAACATACACAACAAAAAAAAAACAAACGTATCGAATTGAGAACCTCCTCCTTTTTTGAAGTCGGTTATAAATTAAGACTTTGCAATCCCCAAGCTAGAGATAGCCAATTAGATATCCAGCTGGAGCAATTTCCAGGATTTTTGGGATAATTATTTTTGGTGTTGAACTAGACCACTACCATTCAAAATTCCGCTTTAAATAATATCCTTTTGTCGAATTCATTTACATGGATTTCACAGTCGGCTATTTACCGGGAGGAAAAGAATATTATGGTGACAAGTCAAAAGTTATCAGCGTGTGTTATTTCAAATATTTTGTGTGTACCAAACATAAAAACCTTAAGTTCGACATTTCTAACATAAGGAGAATGTGCCCTAGTTCTTGAAAGGTGTTCCTTCATAATTATCGAAGGTTGAATGTTGCCATGAACGTGTTCAAGGCCGCCTAATTGACGTCTCTGACAAAGTATTAATTAATTCTACTACGTACTGTCACTTTCGAAATTCCTTAAATTGTTATTGCATTTTATTTACTACGATTTGATTTTCCTCTTCTGGATATTCATAATGCTCGGCTCCACCTACTTTGAAACACGTTAGCTAACACCGTAATATTGAACAAATATGTGACCTTGTTAGGGCTTTTGACATTAATAACGTTTATAGATGAATCCTCAGGGGCCCAATTCAGCTAATAAGCTACAGCCGAATCGAAACTAAACCGTTGCGATCGACCAATCAGAACGCCACATTATCACGTCATCGAGCAATTGAAAGGCAATATAAGCGCTCCGATTGGTCGACCACAACGGTTCAGTTTCGATTCGGCTGTAGCTTATTAGCTGAATTGGGCCTCTGATGTGGATGTTAAGCCGTCTTAAGGGCCCGGTCTCTTTATAAACTCTCGAAAGGTTTTGATTGTATAAAATTTACCTATAGTGATTTTATTAATACAGTTTTTTTATTATTTGCCTTAATAATAGCTCGTTTCTAAGTGGTTAAAGTTTGATTAAGCTAAAGGGAGATTTCTTATAGAAAAAGTGATATTTTAAAAGTAGTAAAATTCATAAAATTAGAACTATTTAAACCGCTTTAAATAAGGAAACTAAAACATTTCGAAAAAAGTAACCAATAAAGATTATTGTAGAAGATTTGAGAATAATTATTTACTGAATATATTTCATGTTTTGGTCATAGTTTTACGTGACGAGTGCATGAATGAGCCCTTAAACGCGTGGAATGTAAATATGGCTATGTTTAAAGCCTTAAAAAATAGCATTTAAGTAAATAGTAAAATGTGTTATAGAAACTTCAAGTCCTACACTCCAAATTAACGTTAAATATATTTCCTTCATTGCATTTTTAATAACAAAAAAAAATATTATTTCTCTGATAATTCTGCTAGAACACCGATTATTACGAGACCGGGCCCTTAAGCAACGCGTATTGCGACGCAAGCGTTAACACTAATGTTAACGAAGTAAGAGTCCTGGCATTAGATTTTTTTTATTGCCACTAATTTGGCAAACAAGCAAACTGCCCACCTGATGGTAAGTGGTAACAGTTACCTAATTCATGTGGCTCCTGTGAGATTCGCAGTAATACAAGCTGCAACCCCCACACGAACCACAGTGTACGTTGCCAACTTGTGACATCAGATGTGAAGTCACGGTACCCAGTAATTTCACAGCCATATTACCCTTACCCTTACCCTTCAAACCGGGTCAAACAGAGTCTCCCTCCGGTAAACTAGTAGATATAGTTTATATAATCTTAAACACCAACTGATGTTTTGTTATAGAATATCCCAATTATTATGTATTGGCTATCTTTTTGCTTATTTTCAGACTGTGTGGTAAAAAATTTGTTACAATATTCATAAATCCGTGCTAAAATGACCTGTTAAAGCTTTTCCTATGAAGCAATGCACAAAAGAGGATTACGGGTAGCTGAAGAAGACGGTTTATTACGCAACCATTATATAAACATAAGCATTATTATAAGCAGGAAAGTCCAGCAGCCCAGGTGTCTGCCCGCTTGATTTATAATTTAAGCCTAGCGATCCGCGTGGTGCAAGCGACAAAATATAGCGGTAAGCGTTCTCGCTCTCCAAAGCTAATTGGCATTAATTTGCATATTTAGTCGGCTTAATTAGTTTTGAGTGGGAAGCGTCAATAATGGAGCCCCAAACAGTAATAAATTAGCTAAACATTTCATATTCAAATGCGAGAGGCTGGTGTTAAGTGAAATATTATATTGTTTTATGTGAAAACACCTACGAGGTTTGCTGCCGCGATTTTGGGAGTACCTACTTTGATTAATTTCTATGTTTGAATTTCTTCAAAAAAATAATAATTGGTTTTCCTAGTGGTTTTTTGTTGTTGTGAACGAGTATTTTAATGTCTTGTGAGTTAATGATCGAATACTACATTAGAATTTCATCACAAAATATTGTTTTTTATAATTGATATCTTTAACATTTTACCTTATTGTGTTGTAACTATTTTAAAATCTATTTACGCAAATTGCATTCTAGCAACGATTGATCTAATTTTATTCTTTTAGTACTAATTTTTTTTCATGTGTTTTGTTTATTTCGTTTTTGAGTGTGACGGTGGAGGAAGATTCTTCATCGGACACTGAGGCATAACATCGCTGCTAGAGTCAGCCCGTGACCATGGCCGGTGAAACCTGACGTAATTTTGGAACCATATAAGGTGTAAAACGTGTTTTAATCCTGTAATTATGTTATATTAATTTAAAATGCAACGCGAAAGTTTAAAAGTGTTATTAAATCTTCTGTTACTTAGCATCATACTCATTAACAACATGTGGTATTAAAATATTATTTTTTTAAGCGCCGAGAATTAATTGTGAGCTTATAATTTAATTTCTTAGATTCAAACTCAAACTCAAAAATCTTTATTCAATATAGACCTTTACAGGCACTTATTGACCTCATAAAACATTAAAATCTTCAACCCAAATCTATATAACTAAATTATTTAATCCTTGTATGTACACACACCCTAACCATTATTAAGATCTGTGAAAATACAAGTCAAATGAAGAAAAAAGTTGACTACACCTGTTCGGAAATTGGGATTAACTGAGGTAGTCCCACGATACGCAGATAACTTTAAGCTTAATAAACATACAAAACATAACGTAACCTGCAACGTCTAGTACCTAAGTTTTGTAATATGAGAATAAGCTTATAAGCAGGTAGAAACAAAGATTTAAAAGTGGCTATGGATATAGTAGAAACAAAGGTTTAATAAAAGTTGCTCCCATCATCGTCAAGGTGAAAGAGTGCCGCCTGCGACGGTATGGCAATATACTCCGCCGCCCTGAAGACCACATTGTTAAGGTAGCCCTTAATATACCGACAACGACGACGCGACGTCGCGGAAGACCCCCCGCCACCTGGTTGACGACGGTCCGAAAGTTCCTGAAAGAGTTGGAGATAGACGAAGCAACAGTGCAGAACAGTGAAAGATGGAAATAACAGAAAAGGAAAGCTGACCCCAGATGATGGGATATTACTTCGTAGAATAATGGCCATTTTCACCAACCTCTTCTTAGCTTAGGGTACTCTTATGTGGCATGCTGTCACATACTTTTCATTAAAGACAAAAAGTGATAGCATGGTTGGTGAAATCGGCCATAATTCTCTTATTAATAACTGCTGAATTTTAATATGCAATTAAAATATAATATGATTTTATCGTGCAGCTGATATATAACTAATATTTATTAGAACTGTACAAACAAATTAAACTAATATAAAACTATAAACAACATTATTCTAATTTAAAAAATCCGGCCAAGTACGAGTCGGACTCGCGCACATTCCACCTGCAAATGTAAGTTGGTACGCAAAATATGGAGTGATTTACCATGTTATTTTGATAACATGGACTTCTTATAGGTTTTACTATAATTAAACAAGTTTACTATAAATATAGCAAGTAGAAAACTAATTTCTTTCAATTTTTTTTCCAAAATTTTAGGTTCAGTAGTTTTGGAGATAAGGGGGGGGGGGGATGGTCAATTTTCGTATATTTTCTTGAATAACTTGGAAACCATTTATATTATAATAAAAAAATACATTTAAGATCTTCACAACGAGACCTTTCATTTGATATGTCACACGATGTAGATTTCAATTTTTTAAAAATTTTCCACCTTCGCCCCCAAAAATGACCTCCCATATACAGATTTCATCTATTCATGTTACACGTCTGCATTTAGGTCACAGAATTTGATATGTGTACCAAATTTCAACTTAATCGGTCTAGTAGAAGCGGAGATAATTGACTGGGACCGACAGACAGACGGACACACGAGTGATCCTATAAGGGTTCCGTTTTTTTATTCTGACGTAGCTACGGAACCCTAAAAGCATATAAATCGAATGATTTCTCATCATTAGCGGTGAAAGATGAAAACAGTTAGTAGTAGTATGTATAGTAAGCTCCCATTCAAGCTACACATTTACACCACGAAAGGTCAAACAGTATAGCTTGATCAGGAACTTACTGTACCAAGGTTAATCTGCACTCGATTGGTTTTTTAAAGGGCAAAGGCACTGCGTTTGTCCACGCAAAACTCGGACTATGAGTCATGCAAGCGTTTATTTATAAGCTTTAGACAGCCGCTTAAGAGGACTGTGAAGTGCCAATTCATGAGTCGAGTATGCACTTTCAAAAATGCAGTTTGTGGTACACCGCTTAGAGTTGAAAATTCGAGGCAAGTGCCTACATTTCTTATTGAAATATTGTTTCGGGCTATAACTGTTTTACCCCCCTAAACCTTTACGAAATAAGACACTTTTGTCTCATTAGATTCAGTATACGATATGTTTGTACGTTTTGCTCTTTTTGTAATTCAGTATAATTTAGTCAAAAAAGATAAAAATGCTCGAGGTAGTTTTTAACTCTAAAATATGGATATTTAGATGCTAATAATTTATATTCTGAGCAATATTACTTCAAAACCAAAACGTACAAACCTAGATCTTCATTATATCTACAACATTTCCAAAAATTATGAAAATTGGACTATGTAAAGAGGGAGAAAAGCGTTATCGCTTTTTGTATGAAAATTTACAGCTTCACAATCCTCTTAGCATCCGACCTGCTTTTTATAATTAATGGAAACAGGCGTTCTTTTTCGGAAGTCAATTACTAACTTAGGTTTGCTTTAAACCTACTCTAACAATTTGTATGCTTTTTTCAACCCGTGTAGTATAAAAAATAATATATAATTTTCACCGGCCAAAAGACTATAACTTGCACCATAGAGATAAAGAGGTCCTCCCCGGGGTACTTTTGAAATAATCGTAAAAATGAGAAGTCGTCAGGAAGGATGGCTAATGGGCGGCGTCGTGTTTGTGCCCCTCTCCCGTTGTGATAGTGTAGGAGTACTTTTATTTTATTGTACGAAGAACATTAGGTGTGTTGAATATTTTCTTCTGATCGAGACAGCTGGTCTTGGAGAGCGCGGATATAAGATAGGACTTTTAGTTTCTCCTCCTGTCGGCACTAATATTGCTGGTTTAATGGATTATTTAACGAAACCCAGTTTTTTGTACTGAGTGATCTGGTATGTCAGCATTATTTTTTGTGATTTGTTGTCAGTAGTTTTTTACAGTTGAGATGGGAATACCGGGATAATATTAATAGCATTTTCATTTTGCTATTCGAAAAACAGTCGAAACTAGAACACTGTTGAATTGTATACTAGCAGATTCTTTTTTAAGAAATAATCGGATCAAATTCCTTATTAAATAAAATATATCATAATAATATTAAAAATTATAAGAGATCAAGTATGATATTTATTTTTAATCAATTGTAATCAAGTTACTCTCAGTTTTAATGCAACAACAAAAAGACTTGTTCTGAATTCGTATAGTATACTATATTTCTCTGTTCCAACTGTACTTTCATATAATTTTGCGGGTAGATTTGAAATATAACGCTTGTAAAACCAGCGCTGTAGAATGTAAATCGTACCTTCTTAAGATGCAGAGAAAGGCGACAGCGCTAAGGCTCAGTCGAAACATTTAAAGGAATAACTACCGGCTTAATAAGCCTCCGAGCTTACGGATATTATGAGCTCCATAAAAAGGTCATTATGACGCCGGATCTTAAGATGATGGCGGTTTTGTATAAAAAAGCGATTTGTATAAACATGTAGCGGCTTTTCGAATCGTAGCCTGTTAAATTCTGTGAGAGTGGTTATATAAGTACCTATTTATATAGTCTCGATACCTCCATTATCGTAGATCAGAAGGTAGGGGGTGCACATTATGATATTAGTGAGTATCCCCTAACTATAATTATCAATTTTATTACAAAGCATAAGCTAGTAACAATTTTCAACTCAACAAATATTCAATAAAATTCCAATGCTTTTTAACCGACTTTAATTTTACTGTTTATAATTTTTGTACTTTGAATTAAATATCTAAGTCCCGATTTTACCGAAGCCAGATAAGTTTTGTACTCAGGATAAAGTCATGAGTTACTCTCAGATAAGGCAATTTTAATTTCACCAAATACTTATACTTGGAATAAATTCATGCACTGGTAGTTGTTTCGAATACTTGTCATTTACGCGCGCCGTGCGCCTTCTTGTTATTCATAACAAAAACGCGATGACAGTTGAGTTGTTGCCTTCCCGACGCCAGACGTATAGACTACAATAACTGACCACGGTACTCGCGCACCTACCTAAAAGTGAAGTGATATTTGTGCTTAAAATAGTGCCTGGAACCTAATCGAAGAAATATTGACTTATCAAGAAATTATAAGAGGTAAAAAGAATGCATCACAAAAAATGTGCAAAACTGAGAAAAGCAGTTTCATTGAAAAGCTACGAAGACACCATAACAACGTTATAGGCCCCAAGAAATGATCCATTCTCTTTTTATGTTTTATCATCTTTGACAATACACACGAACTTTCTTGTTGTTTTTATTTTTTTTTAATCAAAAGATAGATAACACTTTACTTTGCACAATAAATATACTAGGACCAAAAACATGCACAAACAAAACAGGCTGCTGCATCCCCCTGTCAGGTAACTTTTAATCTACAAAACCACATAAAGCCTTAAAGAAATTTGAATTAAGTTAATGTTGTGTTTGTACGCGACATATCTTTAAGCTAAGCTTCGTGACTCAGCCACAGAATCAATTCGCTTCTTTCTTTCGAAGGCCCGGAAAGTTCTTAGTGCGTATAGTTAAAATAAATACAGGATCCGTTCTGACTCTCGAGCGATGTAGAAATTTCAAGTATTTGTTCAACAAGCACTCGGTTTTGTGCGGAAGTATTTTGTAAACCGATAAATTTGCAAATGTTCATACTCGTTGCCTTAAATATTCGAGCCGTTTTCGTAATCCGCTTTAAGTGTGTGCTATTTTTAACGAAGTCAGGGGTTTCGTTTTAACATCACGGAATACGTTTCGTCGCATTGAAACGATCAAATTAATAAAAATTATGTTGCTTGGTGGCTTACGTATCGTTTCATAGTTTCAATCAAATAGTTACGTAAGAGATTTTGTCTGGGGAACGAGAGATAATATGCTGAAAACTCGTATACTTTCCCCCTTCATGTTGACCATCTAAAAGTTGTGTGAAAAAATTTCGTGTCGGAAGTAATTAATGGCTAATTTCACTAACTTCGTCTTAGCTTATTCATTTTTAAAAGACAAAAAGTGACAGCATACGTCTTAGGAGTTTCCTAAGCTAAGTTAAGGTTGGTGGTATTGGTCATTAGGGTCAAATATCACACATTCATTCAAAAAATCTTGATTTCCATAGCTCCGATGGTGTTAACATCTATTAACATGACAGGTCGTAAAATTTACGACTGTTTCAATAATTTTTTCATGCACTCAATCGTTTTTAGGATAGAGAGGCCGAGAGCAAGCACCACTCGGTCATCCGTACAACCTTTGACATCAATCAAAGCTATTAAAAGTCAGCAGTAGCAGTCTAACACCCAGTTTCTGAAAGGCTGTTCAATAAAATTTACTAACAAGCTGTCAAATCTAATGCTAACTATGAATTGAGTTGCTGAAAGCTAAATCAACTTATCACTGTGTTAGTTGACACAGCTGTCAAATTTATTTCAAAATTTTTAAGGAAAGACCCATTTTGGGTTTCCAAAATACATATGAATAAAACAAAATATATGATTTCAGCAATGTGACCGTGTCTAAATGTTTCTCACGAGAAATCAAATTATTAAAGATAAGTAATTTTTGGCTAACCAACGTTTCGGAAACTTAAACTGATTTGACACTGCTGTTAAGATGACATGGATGTTAGTTGAACAATATTTTGATCAGCCTTTCAGAAACTGAGGGTAAGCTTTATAATTGCCTGCAACCACCGCTTGATGTTTGTTGAAACATGATCGAATCGAGTCATAACTGAATCATATCACGCCACTTCGTTTGTTCATAGAAATTACAAAAAACTCTATGTGACCGATTCTACAACACACACACACGCAGTGTGGACATAAACTAAGCCATACCAGTACAATGTTTTCGGAATTAGGTGTCACAATGCGTGCCGGCCGCGTATCTTTACATAGTATAAAATGATGTCGCTTCCGCTGTCTGTTCGCTTAGATCATTTAAACTACTCAAAGGACTTTAGAGCAGTTTTCAGCAATAGATAGAGTGATTCAAGAGGAAGGTTTATATTTAGATAATTAGATATATATAGTTTATATGTAGATAAGTAGATAACTAGAGATGACTCGCAAAGCCGCGGTCGGGTCGCTAGTATAACATAAGGAAGGTTACTTCTGAAGCAGGAGCCAAATTTTTTTGTGTGCTTGTGGAGACAAGTAAAATGAATAACTTATACTATGGAAACAATCTTGAAATTGCGAAAAAAATCAGCTGTTTGTTCCATACAAATGTTCAATATTCACTGAACCTAAACGTATGGAACAGTAATTTTTTCGCAATTTAAAGATTGGTCCCATAGTAAGAGTTATTCAGTTTGCTTGTCTGAACAAGCACACAAAATTTGGCTCCTACTTCAAAAGTGATCCTGTATCCTTATACAGAATATGCTTATATAACGGCCATTGACGTATGATGAAATGTCTATTATTTATTATTCAGAATTGTTCAGATACAGACATAGTATACAACAAACAAGTACAAGGGCGAGCTTATCCCTCTAAGAGACCTCTTCCAGCCAACCCTAGCGGAGGTGAGAAAATAAGTGGATGCGGGTCGAGGTGTACATTTAAAAATTTATCATACTACTTTTATAAGCAAAATATACATGATGTAACATAAGTACACAAACATACACGATCACACACACACACACACACAAATATAGGTATATATTAATAATATATCAAATTCGAGACTACGGCAAACTCGAGAGCAGATAAGCTTCTTACGTATTATGCAAGTGCTTTTACGGATATCAACCGGCACCGGCAGAGCATTCTACAGTTGAGCCGCGCGCACTGTAAAGGACTTGTGGAAGAACTTGTAACGAGGTGCTACATATTGTAGATATAGTAACTCGTTGCATTCCCGCCTAACCTGACTGCATTTCAAATCTTACGTCTTTGACATAATTTAATTCAACTTTCCCGTCACTCAATAAATCACTGATCAAAACGCCAAAAGTCGTGAGTGCGAAGCTACCACGAAAAATTACTAATATTAATATATCTATCACAAATATACCAATAATTATATAAATTCCTCGTTAACTTAGGCACTTATGTGTAAGCGTTGTTTTATTCTGGTAAGTTTTATATGATTGTTTTGTTATCCATAGTTTTACAATAGTTCTTATATTTTTACAGAGTGCCTTTTCCTTTTATAATAATTTTGTAACGGAAAATATATAAATCGGTGACACAATCCTGGTGCTTCGTTTGGCTGACCTCCCTAGCCACTGCACCACCGCGTCACTTGCTGCTCACCCGTTACAAACTTTAATTTATATTTGGGAATATTAAGTGGTTTTGGTATAAAACAGGAACACTTAGGACGGGGATCGGGAGGGAGAAGAATGTACAGTAATTTGGTTTGTCATATCACGAGATTTTTACTTTTTACACTACCTTATTACTTTAGGTACAGTTAAATGTCATTGAAAGTGTAAAGCGTATGTTTCTTTTTATTGCTGATAAGTTGGCAAACAAGCAAACTGCCCACCTGATGGTAAGTGGTAACAGTCACCTATAATATATGTGGCTCCTGTGAGATTCGCAACAAAACTGCAAACCCCACAAGAACTACAGTGCACGTTGCCAACTTGTGACTTAGGATGTTGTTACATTGGGATTGTATCGTTTTAAATCTCGCGCCTTTGGTTGAATTTAATTTAATGCTCGAATTCTACGTTGCTTATCACAGCTCAGTTCCGCCTTTTGTCCGTCTTCTGTGCCTTTATTTTGTGTGTAGTTGTGTATTCATGATAATAGGAGACTATTAACCTGGTGTAAGTGTAATGAGGCGGATGTAATAAATTTCAAACAACTCCAGTATTTTTTTTATTTCCTTCAATAACCTCCACTAACCACGTGGTTAGGATTTTCTTTTGTCCGTGACACTCACTGGGCACATTTCACACAAACCGAGGAATTCACGTGACAATGTAAAGTCACGGTACCCAGTAAATTCAATGCCATATCTTACCCTACAAACCGGAATACAGACGAATGACGGAATAAGGCTTCCGTCACACGAAATTTAAAAACCTGTTAAGGAAAGGTCATTATGTTCCTCAGATATTTCCCACTTGGAGTGGGAGAGTGGAGTCAACCCGACCTAACAGGCAGCAATGTGCCTCGATACACAGTGATTACGAAAAGTGTTAAAGATTAGTACGGTCATGGCAACGTACCGCACTTCGTACCAGGTAGATTCAAAATATTTTTCTAGCTCAAAAAATGAAATAACATAATTGATATGTTTCTGTCGAGGCAGCGATCCTCATGGCTATCAACTCAACTTTTTTCACTTCATCAATGATTAAGGATAATTTCCGTATCCTATTCAAACTTAATTAAATGACTTTATTAAGCAAACATTTCTTCTGTTATAGCTGTCCCCAAGTCGCCAGAAAAGGAAATTTTCACATAAAAATTATCGTGTTATAAGTACCCACTTCCCTGCTCAGCAACGTAGAATAATGGAAAGCTAAACACGACCCTTTCATCAGAATCAATAAAGTTGAAAAGTACTCGCTACAAAGAGAATAAACATCGTTTCGCAAAAGAATATCTAACATCTGGAAATTACTTTGATGACTTAGCACCGATAACGATTTTAACTTTTTGCAATTTTAGGCAGAGTGTTTATGTTAATGTTCCAATTACAGATTAATTTTGTTTGGTTTATCATTGCACATCATCTAAGTTCTACATTGATTACATCAAGTGCAGAAGTAAAACTTTTTTCTCTTGTTTTATTTGTATTTGAATACATCTTATTTAAAGTTGGGATATTGGACAAGGGTTAGATAATAAATTTTTTAAATGTCTTAGGGTCGATTTTACATAAGTCTGATTACTTTAATGCGAGGAATAAAACTGACAGTTTGAAAGCATTTACATACGTAGAAACTGTATTAATCTGCCATATATATTTATTAGCTTGCTATATGGAGCTGGGTGGCGTATTGTCGCGTGCGCTCAGCGAACGATTGCTAAGGTTAAGCAACGTTCTGACCGCACCATACTCGCCGTTGGCTAGACGGCGAGCGTGTGTGGGGCTCTCCTGGCAGAGTGCCAGGCCTACCCACTAAACCCCCCGGTGTTCTTCCTGCCCTTATGGACGCGCGTGGTAGGGTCCACACTGCGACTACCACTACCAACCGCTGTGGTCAGTCCTAGGATGGGTGACCAAAATAAGAAACAGCTCAAGCTCCTCCGTGCTTCGGAAGGCACGTTAAACAGTGGGTCCTGCGCCTGATCTCGCCCCGGTCGTGTCGGTTAACCGTCCCGCGAGTGAAGGAACAGAGAGTGCACTTGCGTTTGCGCAGTCACTTGTGCACTATAATATCTCCTGCGCAGATGGCTAGTCTCTGTGGAGATTGGCCGCCGTGACCGAATATCGGTTAGGAGGACATTATTATATTTATTATACAGTTAAAAGTTATCTACAGATTGAAAAACTAACTTTTAGTTAATTAGATTATTGGTTAATAGAATGTTGTGTTTTGTGTGGTGTCAAATAAGAGCATGTGAAGTTCTATATTGAATAAAGATTTTTGAGATTTATGCAACTTCACAGCAATAGCATAATTAAGGACGTTTACCTACTATGAATCTAAAACAGGGTAAATACTTTTTTTGCAAGTACCAGAAATATTAACGTTTGAAGTCCCTCACTAGCCGACGTAACTTGTGTGGTGTATGGCATAATAAAAAGCAAAAAGTCTATAATATCCTTTGATGTAATTTGATGATGTAATTGAACGTTGCTTTGACTCTCTTTGAATTTATTTATTTATTTATTTGTAAGGTACACAGAACAGCTTACAGTCATAACATTACATAATATTTACACATTATATTCAGATCTGTATCTAGACAGCAAGCCAAAATATGTGCACACAGCAGCTTACAGTGAAGAGTGGAACACACTCGTAATTCCATAGAGCATTTGATCAAATTAAGGCTGGGTTGCACCATATTACTTCAAATTTATATTTTGTCAAGTACCATTATTAAATTAAAAATATATTTTTTTAACAAACTAGTACTATGGTGCACGCCACCCTGTACACACACATTATATTTGAGCTAGTTTATTTTAAAACCTTTACGTAGCAGAGTAGAGAGTTGATATAACACATCGTTTAAAATGAGTGAGCTTAGGGTTAAATATATCAATGTCACTATCTTTAGTTGATATATCATTGAATAGACGACACATTCTAGACAGGGGGTTAAAATAGGAAGTGTTGTTTTTAAAAGTTTCTAAAGCAAACGGCTTGGGAGCCCGGGACCTGTAATATGTGTTGATGTTTATGGACGCAAGAAGTGTTGGCGAATCCAAATAAGAGTGAAGAATCCTGTGTAATACTATTAGGTCATATTGCTTTCGTCGAGATTCGAGGGTCTTCAGACCAAAATGGTTACATCTCTGGGTATAACTAGATAACGAGCGACTTAGATTAAAGCGAAAAGCTAAAACTCTCAAAAACTTTCTTTGTATTTTTTCTAAATTCTTTATGTGAATTGAATAGAAAGGTGACCAAATGCAACACCCATACTCAAGAATACTCCTCACAAGACAATAATAAATGGCAAGATAGCTATGGGGCTTCCTAAAACCTATCGTAGTTCTTGCTATGAAACCAAGCAAGCTATAACATCTATTTACAATGCTTTCATAATGAGGTCGGAAAGATAATTCTTCGTCGAAGAGAATCCCAAGATCTCTCACAACAGTGCGGCGTTCAAGAATCTTACCTGAAAGTTCATACTCAAAAAGTATCTTATTTCGTTTTTTTGTGAAACTTATAACAAAGCACTTGTCAATATTGAGAGTCATGTGATTATCGTGACACCAATTCGCTAGGATGTTAAGGTCGTTCTGTAAAATAAGACAATCGTTAACGGTTTGTACTCTTGCAATCAATTGATAAACATTTTTCGGAAAATTGCTATCATGATGACACGAACGATGACCCAAGCAAAATAAACACAATTTTGTTTAAAAACGATCAGTTTCTCGTCCATGAATGGACTATAATTGTGTATGCTTTCACCAAACATACCTATCACGCTACTGGGAAATGTTCTGGTCTGTGGTCCTCCTGACAGCTGATTTCACAAATTTTGATGTTTAACAACTTTGTAAGAAGTGACTTATTACTCCTACTTAAGAACATTGCTCCACTTCTAAATAAATGTTACGCTATACATTTGACATCTTTTGAACCTTAAAAACTTAATGATAAAGTTAACCTAAAATCGCAAGGAGTAAGATTCATTTTGGCGCAACCGGCCCTAAGACTATCGAGTTGACAGATTATCAAATATAATACGTTCGAGATTGATATGGAGATAATTTAAGGCGCAAGCCAGACAGAGGCGGCGCGGCGCGCATCAGTCGCACCCGGTGGCGCACTCGCAGCGCGCCTTCAGCGCGCTGCAGGCGCGCCCGTGGGCGCGAACAGCGCTTGTATGCTACGGTGCGCCAGCGAGTGAGTACGTTGGTACCATATTTTGTCTTGTACGTAACGATTACAGTATTCAGAACGATTATAATCATATAGTGGTGGGTGTTCTTTAATTATTTCGCAAAATTTAATGTTAAAATCAACATCGTCACGTAATTGACGCATTTTTTTTTTGCAAGAAACGTCTGGTCCCCCGCATCACTCACTATAGACTGAGGTACGTACGTACGCGGCTGCGCGCCAGCAGTGCGACGGCCGGCGCGCCCGTCGTTGCAACCGTAGCGCGCCATCTGGAAGCTTGTCGAATGATCTTTCATACTAATTGTATGAAAACGGACGGGCACAAAACAGATAGAAGCGGTGCGCCGATGGCGCGCCACAGGTGCGCCGCGCCCGCGCCTTTTCTATCTGGCCCACGCCTAAGAAGTACCCACTTTTAAAATTTCGAAGATAAATTCTAAATTCAAAAATACATATAAGGATTTTAAAAAATTGCATAGGGAGAAGTGAATGAATTTTTCACAGGCATGGATCAGGAGTGCAACTCTCGTAAGATCTTAAGCTGCCTAGTCAAAAGTATTCTAAAGTGCGCGAGTGGAGGATTACGAGAGAGAATGCACATACATTTAAGGCATTTGCATAATGACCGCGTGGCAAGATCGCTCTTGAAGTCTTAAAAATTTGAATTCTGTCTACCATTTGGATTTTAGGCAAAGGCAAGATGCAGCAAGCAGGGAGTGAGTAAGCTTAAAGCAGCTGAGGCCAAACGCCGAGTATTCGCAGTTATAGGACTCGTAAACTTGCGTAGATGGAGGCGCGGGATAAGTAGCATCCTGAAAATTGCTCAGCAGAGTTGGATTCGTCCGTTGACCTCTCTGGAAGTTGGACCTATCGAGTCACACATTATGTCCCAGATAAATTTACTCGTCAACAATATCCAAGGTTAATAATTTCTCCACGCGGACAGATAAACAATTGACAGGTGTCTCAGCAGGAATCTATAGAAGTGTAGAAAAGCATAGCCATTAGCCCACAAAAGCGACCAAAACGTTTAGTCAATGTTACAGAAAAATTGCTCTACTTTCACGGTATTATAAAAAAGTATTCACTACAATCGAATGATTTCGACTATGTCATCCAGCATTCAAATCCCAAGACCACGTATGGATTCCAGATCGAGGCACGCCAGGGCCGCTGGCTTACGCCTGAAGGGTTACACAAAAGGACAACCCTCATCTATTTCTGCGAGAAACGACAATATTCCCATTATTTGTGTTCCCTTCCGAAGGATGAAGGACGCTTGTGTAATTCAATATTGCTTCTACCTACACGCATTATTGTATTGTGGTCGGAGCCAACGCTGTATCGCACAGTTGTCAATTTATGCTCCCGTATTAAAGGTATTGATTTGACTGGCTGACACTGAAGTTGTGGTTTCGCTCGGCGAGTGTACTCGTAGCTTTGCTTGTGTCAACATACTTTGTTAACGTGTATGTTAGGTATTGAAGCTAAGTATTAAATCTCCATGGTTACATTCCCCATATACTCTGAAATATTTATGCCCACATCGTGTCATCTTAAATTGCTGCATTTTAGTTTTAGGTTGCTTGTGGCTTTTCATTTGGATTCGGTTTCGAACTTTTTAAAAGTGATTAAATTAAAACGTTTCAGTTTATATAAGAAAAATATACAAAGAAACAAAAAAGCTTTATTAAGTCACTTAGATGAGTTCAAAAAGGATATGGCGTCCTTCCTAGTAAATTATATATTATTTAATAATACTGTACAATAAATTCACCGATCTTCTGTATTATATAAGTTACAAAATATAGCATAGTATAGAAGTTTTCTACACTTCTAAATAAAAATGTGACTGAATGTGTTCGGATGTGTAATCGTGTGATATTTATGACTAATAGTGAAGATCATTCATGTCAACATATGTAAATAACTACCTAAAACATAGAAATAGCTTGCCTAATCAAACATGATCACATTACAAAAACAAATCACAATATATATCATATTATACACTATCAGCAAACTGCATAGTGAATAAAAAAATGTAAGCTTTTATAGTTCATTGTTAATGTAAAATTAAATAGATAATAATATAATTCTTTGTGATAATAAAAGTGAATGAAGTTTTGAGAAGTTTTGAAAAAGAATGAAGATTGAAACATTTGTATAAAGGTGCCATGACAATAAAATAAATTTTTGCTACAACGAGCCAGCTTATTGTAAACACATAACAGTAGTTCTTGAGTATTTATTTAGTTTGCGATAATTTTGTACAAGGTTAATCCATAAATTTAGTAAAAAATCTTAAAATATCATAAAGGCAAAATTTCACCGAAACAGAAAATTGAATAGATATCATTTAAGTTCCAACTTTATTGAAGCATAAATATATGAATGAATAATAGAATTTGGTTAAATGCAGGTAGTTAGAAACCTATTTAAATTATTAACAATATTTTCTTAGTCTGAACTTCATAATTTAGCATAGCATACATCAATTTATTTTTATCACATCTATTCAAAAATAGTTACTTGGTTCCCCGTACACAGGGACCAAAATACCTTTTTAATCCCTCAGGGACTAAAAGTGATTTGAATTTAGAATGTGGATATTGTGAGTAAAAGTTTCAATCACCAAAGAGATCGATCGCGAACATTGTATGAAATAGTTACTGGCAGTATAATAAGTAAGAAGCGCGCGGGCTTAATTTAAAAAAAGAAGTAAAAACGCGCGAAATTGATTCTGCTTTTATAATTTTGTTGGTGACTGCATACAAACTGAGATTTGAAATTTTATAAAAAAATCGTGTGTCTTCCTCAATTAATGACGGTGAAAGTATTTGATTAGACGATAAAAATGTGATACAAAGTCTTTTACCTTCAAAATCCCGTGAACAGTAGTATACTCGTATAAAAGCATAAGGTAGAAGGCCCAGTACTCGTCATGTTTTGAACTTTGCTGACTTTGGAGCTGTATTACAGTAAACCTTGTAGACTTAATAATCTAAAACTTCGATAGCTTGCTAAAATATTTATTGTAGTTTTCAGAGGTAAAAGTGGTTTTTAGATAAACTAAATAAATAATTTATTGTAATATAAAAAAGTAAAAAGGAGCCAATTGTACCAGTAGTCGGCAAGTTTGTCCTAGTAACCGTCATGTTGACCCAAAAGTCGTCGATTTTGCACGCTACCTTGAACTTTATTGCTATACGTTAAAGATTACATTATAATCATTACGAAAAAAATATATAATTATATTCGTTTTATTTTTCATATAGGTACTTACGTTATAATAAAATAATGTAATAGTTATTTGTATTTTATACATATTATAGTCATAAAGAAAGCAGATCCCAGACTAATAATTTACTTTAAATAAATTTATTTAAAGGGTTTGCGAAAACCAAAGAGTATATTCAATATAAAAGTATTAATAGAAATTTTCTTTTTTAAGTATGACAAACTGATTATCATTATGATGAATCATATACGGCCTTCCTCCATATTTGTTTTAAAGGCCGGAAAACTGCCACATCCATCGGTTGGAGTATTTGCAGCGGAGCGGGCGTGGGAGAAGGACTCTCAAGCCGCCCCGCTCCGTCGTAGGCGGTTAGGTAGGAAGAGGC